>OZ022330.1:12400000-14800000 GCA_963989225.1 Dromius quadrimaculatus | reverse complement strand
TTGACATCTGCTGGTTTCAGCTACATTTCATTCTGAATAATTTTATCATATTTTGTGTGTTCTATCGATTCAAACATTGAGAATGTATGAGCTGAGTTCACTGGAAGAGCAATTGAAGGACTTTGTATAGTGAAATTTAGATATGATATGAAAATTAAAATCAGTAAATGTAGAGAATACGGCCATTTTCTTTGTTTATGTTTCATATCGTACATTTTGCAAGTCTTTTAGACACAAATGCTCTCTATTTCTGTGCAAAAACTACAGTCAACCTCATAAATATACCAATTGTCGACGCTCGTCCTGCCAATAATTTTTTCAATTAATGAAGACGCAATAATAAATCATTCGTCGCTAACAAAAGTTTTCTGTTTAATTGTCTCCATTTTCTTGACAGTTAAACTATAATTCATGACGTCGTGCGCGTATGAAAAAATCTGCAAATCCAACCTAGCATCATGTGAAGCCAATAAAGCATATCACCTATCACAACGTCCAACAGCGCAGCTAGCTGGGAATCCATCAGCGTAACCAAGCAAGCAATCCAGCTGCGAAAAAAGCGTCGTGTAACGCAAGCTTCATATTCAATTGATTGACGTAGTTTATATTTTGGTCAATTAGAAGGAGGAAATCGTGGATCTGAGCCCTGTGTTCCTCTGAATACGAGTGGACCATAAATATTCTGTGAAATTTTCTTGAAGATTATTTAATCATTATTTTGAAGGAATGCTACAGTGTCCACTAACTGGAGATAACTGAACCAAAAAATTCAAGTCACATTATCCACTACCATTTCAATATCGGAAAAAGCAAAATATTCAATGTATAGCCACACATTTCTAGATTCTGTATCATTCAATCTCAAAATATTACCGTATCCAATACCACAACTGCATTTTTATAGTTTTATCTACAGGAGGATTGAATATTACTTTGGGAATTCGATAGTAGATTATCTTCTTCTTCCTCATTTCATCCTCCTTTGTAAGCTTGATATTCTAAGATTCAATTCTACCAATATTCCACAAGTAGAAGACTCCAGATTTTATTGAGTTTGAAATTTTATGTTCCACTTGGATGATTTATGGAAGCATTACTGGATTGCAAATCGAAATACTGTATTATTAATAATTTTCAGATGATTGAATTTATTCGATATCAAATATGAACTCAGCTACTACTAATTCATTTTGTCACAAACTATGGACTCATAATTTTGGTGCACTCAATTGGAATAAATCATTCAAATATTCAAATGGTGGAGTTCATTACCGTTTTAATGTTGCTATCGATATCCATGATTCAAATCAAATCATTTCGTGAATGAAACATATCGCACATAACACAATCGTATTTTGGATCAGTCAGTCAGAAAATCCTGTGGTTTGGATGACATACTGTAGCTTGAAGATTTATCAGATAATAACTCACGTTTAAATTATTTACACCAACAGTTATCAAAATCTTGATGAAATTGATTACAGCTAGGAGTACCTATACCTATATCCCATCTGCATTATCACATTGTGAATGTTTGAACTGATTTGTCTAGGATATATATTCATAATAGTAAATGTATCAATCAGAGTTCCATCCTCCATAATACATCCTAAGATTTTCAAGAGGAAATTGACATCGCAAAAATGATTTCCTCACAATTAGGAACATCAAATGTTCAGTGATCTTTTTTGTAGGCTTGATATGCAGAAAGTAGTCCATGCGACAAGAGTGTGAAGTTGAGAATCATAACACATAGTAGAATATTCAGTGGTAAGGCTTGCCAAATCACTAAAATTCGTTGCCAAATGTCATATAGCTTTTTTACACTTGTATAGCATACATAATTTCAAGGCCCTCAATAATAACGTTCAAGATGAATTATTTGCTGTGCACGAAAAGCCTATTCAGTGTAAAGCCGTATAAAGACGAGCTGTAATCAATCCCCAATTCTGGATTTGTAATGTCTCAAGAGTGAATCTGTGTATTTCTTGAAAGTTCGTTTCGAGAATTCTGACTCTCGCAAACTAATCAAGTTACAATTTCTTTACAAGCGGACTAGATATTCCTCATACAAAAAACTATAAGAAACAATTCATTGATTATGAGTTTTATCATTCTTTTTGCATTTTTGTGATAGGAATAGCCGTAGGCTGCTTGGTCAATATCAATAGGTGGAAGTTTCAATTGAAGAAGCTAGAATCGGCTGTAAGCTACTGTTCTTGATGGTATTCTGCAATTTTCAAGCAAAGAATAAATCTGAATCCAAGAGAATACCATATATTTCTGTCGCTTTTTCTGAATATTGTTGTAACTCAAAAAATAAGATAGAGAACTTCAAGGTCATTTGGTCTTCAAAAGAGTACCTGTGTAGAGTAATACTGTATTTCCGAGGTCATATCAATTTCCTAAGTGATAGATTTATCGCTATTCCATTCACGGTAATTACCATTTATCATGGATCAATGCTGTAACTATTAAACACCAGCGAATCGTCGAAGAGCTATGTTGAAAAATTTGATATAATTTGCAAGGCCATATCACTGCCCAACGAATGGAAGAAATGGAATGAAGCTGTAGGAAATATTCAGAAGCGCTCTGCTGTGCAAAACAAATATTTTGCGTTTCAGCAGTATTCCAAAGAAACGACGATTTGCTACCGATGCGCACGAGCTGTCAGATGTCGAGTAACTCTTTCCGCGTGATGACAAATTGATCATAAGCAATTTGTTCCTTGTACTTATTGAGCCTTAAAAAGCATCACAGTCTTCTTCAGAGAGACTAAATCAGAGATTCTACGTTTCATTGAAACCATTTCGTCTAATATTGTCTTAAATAATGTTAAGAAAGAGAGTAATTAGCATGTGTGAGTACTCAGATGGTCCAAATCTTGTAATTTTTCTAGAGAATGATCTTCTTTAATATATATTTTTGTGTTGTTAAGTAATTTGGCATTTTTCTGAATGATCTTTCTGACATTTTTCGATTCAAATTCCACAATTACTGGTCCTATTCTGTTTTCCGTTGGTCTCCCAATTCTCTTTATCTCTTACATGTTCTTCATAGTTACCTCTTAGAAATTCATATCATCTGGAATTGGATTGATTATTCATTGTTCGATATTTTAATTTTTTCTTTCATTGATGCCAAAAAAAATTAATTTTTTCTGCCTTACTTTTGTTTCTAGAAACTCAATTTGCTCATCTTTCGTATCCAGTTTCTCTTACAGTTCAATATATTATTATCAGAATCTTCAAGAACCAGATAATCTTGCAATCACCAGAATATTGAATATCGATTTTTCTTTATAAAGGTATAACAGATATTGATATTCCGATCACATCATATTTGCCATGGAGAATATAACTGTGTATTTTGGAGTGAAACATGGGATTATTGATTTCCAAATACTGACAAATGATTGAATAAAATGACTTACTAATCAGAAATATAGCATGATGAATTCATAAAGATGTCCCTATCGACAGCTGAATATATAGATTACTCAATTATATTTATTCTCTGTTTCAGTTTGGAATTGACACTCCAATATATTGCTGTCATACTCGTTACTATGGATTAGAGACATCCTATCCTATAGGATGATCTTGTTGACGATAGAAGTTCTGTCAAAATTTATTTGTTTTTTTACTTACTTGTACAAAGAAACAAGTAAGTATTGTGAAACCAACAAAATTCACCTAACGAGATTTTGATGGAAATATCCGTTTTGAGCATGCCTGAATCCATTTTGACTATTTTTGGCTTGATGTCGGTACGTATGTTCGTGCGTGCGAGCGTGCGTTCGTGACTCGCAAATCTCAAAACCGGTTGAACGTATAATGTTAAAATTTTGTATTTGAGACTGGTATAGGGCTCAGTTGTGCACCTTGCATTATGGTTTCAATCGTCTGTACCAGAAGTGCACTTAACTTGAAACTTTTTCCGATTTTTTCTAATAAATCCAGAATGATTAACCGTAGGATATTGAAATTCAGTATTTGAACTTGATGTTGTATCAGAATAGTCATCTGCTATTTTTGTATGAATCGGTTAAGCTAGAAATGCACTTTACTCGGAACTTTTCTTTAATTTTTTGCATAAATCTAGAATGATGAGCTATAGCATATTGAAATTTCGTATTAAGCACTTCTATAACATTTTATTGTACATTTTGCATTAGGATTGCGATCGGCTAAGCCGGGAGTACACTTTACTCGACATTTCTCTTTGATTTTCTGTTTAAATCCAGAATAATCAGCCGTAGAATACTGGAATTTAGCATTTGAAATTGCTGTAGCATCTTATTGGTCATCTTCTATTTTTGTAACAATCGGCATGACAGACTTTTTGAATTTTCTGCACAAATTCCAGATAATCAGTCGTAGAATATTCAAATTCTGTATAAGGCACTTTTATGATATCTAATTTCACACCTTGCATTATGATTGCTAACGACTGAGCTGGAAAAGCATCGTTATTTGAAACATTTTTTGAATTTTCCGCATAAATCCAAAACGATTGAACGTAGATTGTTAGAATTCAGTCTAAAGGACGATTATACTGTCAAGATGCTTATATCCTAATTTTATTTAGATCCACTGAGCCAAAAGTGCACTTTAATTGACAGTCTTTTGGAATTTTTCGCATAAATTTGAAACGATCAGGTGTAGAATATTGAAACTCGGTATTTCAGTCTGCTGTAGTAATCGAATGATTGCCTACTATTTCCATAACAGTAGACTGAACCGTAAGTGCACTTCACTAGGAATTTATTTTCTAATTTTGCGCATAAATTCAGATCTGTTGGTAGTCGTAAAATTTTGGAAATCAGTATTTAGGAATGTTGTAGTATAAGAATAATGGCCTACTTGGCTGAAAGCGCATGCTACTTGACAGATTTTTAAAATCTTTGTGTAAATCCAAAACGATTAACTGTGGAACTATGATATTTCATGTTTGTTTATACATATACAATGATATATACGATCAAACACAAAATCACATCGTATTATATATATATATATATATATATATATATATATATATATATATATATATATATATATATATATATATATATATATATATATATATCCAATGATGTACAAGTAGGTCACGTGATGTTAACGTCAGATTTTTTTTCCTCGCTCGACAGTTTTGGCTACACATTAGCCATCTTTAAGAGCGCTACAATATCAAAAATTTCCATTATGAATCTACTCCAATCAAAATATAATACTTACAAAAGGAATTCTGGAAATTAATATAAAACATTTGAAAAATTTAGAAAGTACAATGTATGAAAGTAGAAAAGAGTAATTTCCATTTTGTCTTTTGTCACAGCCGACTATTATGAACGCTGCTGATGATTAGACAAAGAAAAACTTGAGATCAAGTATAATTTACTAGATATCTTGTAGCGATTGTGCAAACTAAAAGATACCTTGAAACAAGGCTAGATGAACATAGGCGCAACTGTAAGAACACGAATGATTTGAATGAAAGTAAGCCGAAATGTGCCCTTGTTACACATTGCATTGACACGGTACATTCCTCTCATTCCAATGAAACTAGTATTATTAGAAGTAAAACTATTCTAAATAGTTTGTACGCACTATTATCAATACGCATTCAGTCAGCAGCGTTCATAATAGTCGGTTGTGGCAGAAGACAAAATGGGAACTGCTCTTTTTCAATTTTATACATTACACTTTTCAAATTTTTCAAATGTTTTATATCAATTTTCAAATCTTCTTTTTAGGTATTATAGTCCGGGAGAGAAGGCATAAATTTTTCGTAGATTACCGCTCACTTAAAACTTTGTGTATGTCTTCCTTGAGATGAGTCCGACAACTTTTTCATTTGACAAAATTCTAGATTTAGGGACGCTTTTCAGCGAGGGCTGATTAATTGGAAGAATATCACCGTCTTATTGATCTTCACACTAATCGAAAGATTTTTTGATCATAAAGTGGAAAAAAAATATTGTCTTACATAAATATTGGGGCTAGCGGTGAGTCCGACAAGCCGCACTTGTCATAAGTACTAACATACTTACCATAAGTACCAGCATTCTTATGACAAGTGCGGCTTGTCGGACTCACCGCTAGTTTCAATAAGTGACTATAAAAATCAGTGCAGCTTGTAGCAGCATTCGGAGTTATTACTATCTATGGAGATTTCTAAGTTTTTTCTCTTGATATAAATTACTTATAGTTCTAGCAATCTTGATGATTGAAGCTGTAGGAACACATAAGAATGGATAATTGTAGTCGCGTTAAGAGAATGGAATACCAAATTTGATAATTTATATAGTGCAATTGTCATCACGAACATTATCGTAGTTATCAACTTGAAAAGATAAAATAGTTAACTAATATTGGTCGTAGGAATGTGACGTTATTCATTTCACTAAGTATCAAATCAACCATGCCATCAGAGGTTGTCCATATATCACGACATATAGAAATAGACTGAGCGGAGGTCGAACCAGTGTTGGCAAAAAGTGTAGCATGGGGAGAAGAGGATTGCTAGCTCCCCTCGTATGAAAACAATGCGAAATATTCTTCAAACGGAATAGAATCAATAAGCTATCTTATTTCATGATGCTAAAGGATATTTTTATATATGATATCATGAGTGGTAGAATTTTTCTGATGAAATTTGGCGATTCTCACAAGAGCCTGTTGCTTGGCAATTTCGCGAGATACATTGATTTGTCAGAACTGCGAGCTGTGAGCGAATGGTTGCGCATCAATATTCTGAGCAAAATTGCTTCAAAGCAACAAGCTTGAGTATAATAATCGACTTTTATCAGGTGGAATATCACTACTGGTATTCGTCATGACTATTTCACGTAGTGATGCCACGAGACGAGACGGGTTGAGCATTGATGTGTGCTCGTCTCGTCTCAATTTTTTGAAACGATATTGGAGTCATTCTCATATTGAAATGTGTAACTCTCGTTCTCGTCTCGATCTCGGCCCAAGAGTCTCGATCTCGATCGAGAGTCTCGAATATTGGAATATGTCACCAACGTTGGTGATCTGCACTATATTGATCCATACTAATACGTGTGCAGGCGTGGTAAAACTCATGAAACATTATAGCAAGACAAAGTGGATATACTGCACTATTTCAATTTTTTATTCCAGGCACAAAATTTGTACATTTACCTTGAGAAAATGTGATAGAGGATGGGTGTTAGGATGCCAAAGCTATTTTTTATCTAATAAATTTCTGCGGTTCATCTGAAAGCCTAAGTCAAATATGCCAAGATAACTCTGGTCGTGAAAAAATATTGATATTTGGAAATGATGGCAACAAAACGATAAGACATATCCTAACATCTCTCGAATGGCAAAAAATTCGCTCAGCGTTCCAGAACTAGCGTCTCTGTTAAGAGAATTTCTTCCAAAATCTGCATAATTATTAGAGAACAAGTAATTCATTGAAATAAAATGATGTGTCCTATTTATTACCTGAGTTAATTCTATTGATTTGGAATCACGTTTTTCTCTTTCAGCTTGTTTTTTATGAATTAAATGAATTTGTTCCCAAGTGTATATGAATATAAATAAAAATTTCTACATATAATCTATTCGTGATAGATAGATATCCACTTGAAAATTTTCGAAAAAACCGAGATTTGCCGAGATCTTGGATTTTATTCACGCATAGTCTAATCAAGACAAGAATAGCATAACTCTCGTCTCATCTCGAAACATCGAGATGATAATGAAGATACTCTTGTCTCGAATATATCGAGGTTTAGAGACGAGATCTCGCGGCATCAATAATTTCACGAATAAGCTGACAATAGTGATAATTACTACGGGATGCGATTTTGAACGCCCAATCTTCTTAAATATTCACGTCTTCTCCTGGTTCCTCGGGCAGTAAGCTCTTCTTCCCGATTTCACGAAATGTCATAAATTGATACCATATATTTGAGTGAATTCTTTGTGTGTTCATAGTCACTTTTTTCGCAATATTCTGCCTCAGTCTCAGTGAATAATAAACAGCAAATTGGTTTTGGGTCACCATTCCAAAAAATTCAATTACACATCAAATTCTAACAAATATAATTTCGAAACTGACAAGTTCCAGCATTGTTCATAGGTAGCCGTGAGAACGTTCAACCAATCATTGAGTCTTGCCACTTATCTAGATGATGTTGGTTGGTCACGTGGTCAGTTATTCTAGCGCTTAATTGGCTTTAGAGGAGTGAAAAAATATAGAGAAGTGAAATTGCATACGTAAGATCATGTAACGTGAGATAGAAGGGGGAAAGGGCTCTTTCAAATATAAAATAGTGTGACACACAGGTGAAGAGATCAAAAATCTTGTGACGTCCCCGCTTGGAACGTCAGAAATATGTGACGTACTTTAGGGCCTATCGCTAACTTTTACTCAATGCTCGGGCGCCATTTACTAACGGAGCGACAGACTGTTGTACGTGCCAAGGTAGCTCTGTGGAGGTATGATGTCCAGGTTTCTGAAATCTTGCTGAAAAAGGAGAACAGGGTACACGCAACAAAAGAGTAACAGTTCTCACCAAAATAAAATATTTCTATTTAATATAGTTGAAAATAAACATCAAGATAATACAAAAGTAACACCAATAATATTTTCTATTGTTGGACCATCTCAACAATGTAAAATAGTGTCAACAAAATCATTGTAACAATCAAGTGATTGACCGCTTGTCTAAATAATCGACTACTTGACTGAATCTACTAACTGATACTGACTGACTACTGACTGTACTAACTGATTCAGTTTACCGACTGATTACTGACTGTACTGACTGATTCAGTACACCGACTGACTGCTGACTGTTTTGACTGATTCAGTATACCGACTGACTACTGACTGTACTGACTGACAGGGTATACTGACTGACGGAGTGTACTGACTGACTGAGTACACTGACTGACTACTGATTGTACTGACTGTACTGACTGACGGAGTATACTAACTGACTGGGTATACCAACTGACTGAGTATACTAACTGACTGAGTATACTGACTGACGGAGTATACTGACTGACGGAGTATACTGACTGACGGAGTATACTGACTGGCGGAGTATACTGACTGACGGAGTATACTTACTGACGAAGTATACAGACTGACGGATACTTTTACGTACTTCACAACGCAGATCCACTGAAACAGAAGTGAAGGACGATGACTCGGAAGACGCGAGTCGGAACACTAAGATGTAGCTCGGAAGACGCGAGCTGGATAACAGGACGTTAACTCGGAAGACACGAGTCGGATCACTAGGAAATAGCTCGGAAGACGCAAGCTGGATAACAGGACGTTAACTCGGAAGACGCAAGTCGGAACTAGGGTGTAGCTCGGAAGACGCGAGCTGGATACTAGGACGGAGACTTGGAAGACGCAAGTCGGGCACTAGGTATCGGTTTGCTTACCCTAAGTCTGACGAACGCCACTGGCTGATAACTCGGAGGCTGTCCACCAGCCTACAGAGCTGGTGGGCTGTAGGAAGTCGCTACAGCACAGCTCTGGGGAGCTCAACTGTAGGAAGGCGCTACAGTTCAACTGACGTCTCTTCGAAATCGGAGGCTTTATATACTGCCTATCTATTAAATATTTAATTTTTCAGTCTCAACTTGCTGCATACCGATTTTGAATTAAAAATAAAAATATAAAAGTTCACTTGATGCGGTCTCGAACCCTTAACGCTGGCGCAGTGAGCGAGCACGCTAACCGCTGGACCAAGAGTACATGTACACCTTTTACTGTAAACTATGTAGTGACTTGGCTACATCGTCACAATCTATCCAATAAGTATGACATAATATATGCACAATCTCTTATCATTTCATTGCGTGTTAGTGATAGAATACATGAATTAAGAAGTTGATGAAGAATCTTTGAAAATTGATAGATATGAAGTTTTGATATTGGACAAAGGTAAATTAGTGACTAAATCATTGTAAGAGTCAGCAAATTCACAGTTTGCTGAACCCTCACGAAATTGAGGAATGTGTTTTTCTCGCAAGCAAGCAATCGAGACATATGAACTATTTGCAAATACGATTGACGCGAATAACGAATACTGTTATATTGGCATTTTGGATTCTAAATATAAAAAGAAGATGAAGGAGAGTTAGTCACTAGAAGCAGTAGTCAGTCAAGAAGTAGTTGGTTAGTTAGTTAGTGCATGAGTTGAGAAGTTAGATAGTCATAAAAGGGGTTTAAGAAGCCGGTGATCAATCGAAGTTTGTTAACTTCATCTTCATACTCCTCATTATACTCCAATACATGTTATTATCTATTGAACGTGCAAATTGTTCCAAGCTCCTGCTGCAAGTCATTATCCCCTTTAAGACGTATTACATCAGAGCAGATAAGTACATAAAAATTTATCCTCACAGTTTAGCGAAGAACCCAATCTATCAAATATAATTCCATTGTAAGTTGAAACCCTTGCAATTGGTGGCAGCGGTTGCGGTTATTTTGCTGAATATGGTCAATCAAAATTTCATTTTGACTTTCTTGTGAGGATATACTTTTTTTTCTCTCTTCTTGATTTTTCTGTACATATCCTTTCGCATATCACCAGACTTGCCCATAATTGCTGATGAAAGTAGTCAATTTGAATACTAATGACATAAATTAAAATTTCAAAGATAATGTTTCAAAATTGTAGTTTGCCGTATTGCTCTAGAGCCATTCACAAAAAAATAATATATAATTCATAGTTATTATATAAAACGTTCAGTTCAAGAATTATCAAAATGGAAGACCGATGGCAAGAGTTCGAATATATTTCAATTAATAGTTCGCATAATAGGTGTGGTGTGGAATTTCTCAGGAATCTTGTGAGGAGGATCCAGCCTTCTTTGAATTTAGTACTCATTTTCAAAATGTGAATGAAACCGTTGATGAGTTCAAGACACGGCTATGGTTAAGTGATCCAGTATATAATGATCCATTCAATTCCAATTTGGAAGGATTGGCGTGGAAAGAATATCTCACGAACACTTAATTTGTAATAGGCCTCAGACCACAGATAAGAAGTAGAGTATTGACAGAAATAAAAATGGAAGATTTATGATTGATAAGAGACCAGTACGAGATATGAGAATTGACTAAATTTACTGAAGAAAATGAATGTAAACAGAGTCAGATAAATAGGAATGATCCAAGTATAATTAATAAAACTAGTTGTAATAATGGTGAAAATTTCGATGATGAAGGTAGATATAGCGAAGAGAATTACGTATTAACGAATGAAGCAGATTACTAAGAGTGAGACTCAGAAGTAGGAGAAATGTCAGAAGATACAACTAAAGAAGACATGGATATGGGAGAAAGTGTAATGATAGATTTAGAATTAGTAGATAGTGACCAAGAGAAAATGAGTCAACTTGATGTAGATTTCTAGAAAAAGATATTTTCAAAGATGGATATAAAAGGTAGCAAAACGGATGATTCAGAATTAGAAGATTGTGACTAAGAGGAGATAGGTCAGTTTACGAAAGATATTGAGAGAAACATATTCTTGAAAATGGAGATTAAAGAAGAAGAAATGATAGATTCAGAGTTAGAAGAGACCGACAAAGTCAAAATATAGGAATTCACGGCAGATATAGAGATAAAGATATTTGTGAATGAAACAGAAACAAGAAGTCTAGAGCAAGGAAAAGTAAAAATGAAGATGCGGCAGAAATGAAGAAGATGATGATAGATTCAATTACTTTTAGAAATTTTTGAGACGGGGAAATTGGAGAGTTTGTTTTGATGGCACAGGATGATGCCAGAGACCGAGCAAAGTTCACAGACACAAGTTCCACTGAAAGTAACGTTCTCGAAGGGAATGCTGGAGTTTTAGAGAATATCTTATGAGATTCCTGGTTTTTGTGAAACAAGAGAAAATGATTCCAGAATTTTCATCGATGCAGTTGACGGAAGCATCAGATCCAGTAAGCATGAGTTCACATTACCCAATGGTATTCTATAGCAAATGCATAACGGAGGATGAATGTTTCGAAACAGGATTCGTTCAGAACAAAGTGGTCAGTCAGACATGGAAATCTCATAGGTTCAAGTACAGAGCTTACAAGAAGACCTGTCACAGTGGAATTCTAAAAAAACTCGTCCATTGGCAAGGATACAAGCTCTACATAACAACAGTTAGAAGTAATTTATTGTTACAGAAGTTGATCAGATTTTTAATAGGTCTCATTTCATTCGGTCTTGGAAATAGTAATATTTGTTATTCTCAAATTAATTTTGTCATCTGGTAGAATTTGAATGGTTTTATAAAATAAAGAAAACGAAGATAGCTCAAATTCACAACATGATGTCGGATAATACCAACTTGGAAATTATTATTCTTGCCGTTTCGAATATATTTTCCCATATATTCTTGTTTCGATTGATTTTGTTGCAGTTCAAATCAAATTTGATTTATTTTCTGGTCAATTTAATAATTTTGAAGCTATGAGATATCGTTAGTGTTGATCAGAATTTTCTTCATTGTTTTTAAAATTATTTTATTTGCGACTAACAGCTATAAAACAAAAATATGTGACATATGTGATTGTTATGATCTTCAGGAAGTTGCTTCCCCTGTCCACGAGGTAGGCAACCAGAGCTCTTGTTTGGAGATCTCATTTTATGAATCATTAAGGATTAGGATCAGAAAGTATCTGAGAAAAGAGTGTATTCTGCGAATATAATTCCAATAAGCTGTGAGATTCTAGGCAAATAAAGGATTTATGAGCCTTTTTTTCTTGTTAGACTCCATGATAATTGTCAGTCGGTTATTTTATATCAGATATTGATGGATGAATGCTGGAGTTGAGACCAACAGTTCCAATTAGAAACACCGATTATGTCAGATGATTTGTAAAGTGTTGAAAGAGCTTCTGAGATTTCTTATAAAGATGGATGAGAGAATACAAAAAAATTGAGATTATTGTTGTTCAAGTCCGAACTGAATCTCTGGAGGTTAACTGAGGAGCACAATTCTGAATGAATGATAAAGGTCCAGTGATATAGATAGCAATTATTCAAGATTTATGGACAAAAACTCATTTAATAGAAAGATTTCAAGATCAGTCTATGTAATATTATGTAGTGAATTTCAGAGCAATTATTCTTAAGATTGTACTTCGGAATATGTCCAGTTGTTTCATTGTGTACCAAGACTACACTCTTGCTTTTGAGACAAGAATTGGATAAGAATGATTATAACGGCGATAAAAAAAAAAAACAATTTGGAAATATCAATGGAGATGGGAAGAGAAAATTCACAAGAGGCTCGGGGTTTGTCAACTTCATCTTTATACTCCATATTATTTTTCAATACATGTTATTATCTGTTCAACGTGCAAATTACTCCAAGTTCCTGCTGCAACTCATTCTCCCCTTTCAGACATATTACATCAGAGCAGATAAGTACATGAAAATTTATCCTCACAAATATAAATTCACTCTAAGTGGAAACCCTCACGATTGGTGGCAGCGGTTGCAGGTATTTTGCTAAAAATAGTAATTCAAAATTTTATTCTGATTTTCTTGTGAGGATATGTTTTTTTTTTCCTCTTTTTTGATTTTTTTTGTACATGCCTCTTCGCATATCACCAGACATGCCTAGAATTTATTTATTTTCAGAATACAATGGATTTCGGCCCAATACTAGACTTTTCGAAGTGGTCTCCTTCCAAATTTAGCTCTACAGTTGCGCGCAGTGCGATTGCAGTTATATTCAGGGATGTTTTGTGAAGCCGCGAGCGTAGCGAACTGACATACAACTACTGTTGGTATATTGAAAAAAAATCTGACGTAGACATAACATGACTTACTTGTACATCATTGAGTATATTTCTTTGAATATTCCACTCATATATAAATTCTTCCATGAGACAAGTGAAATAATCAAAAAATTACAGCGGAAATTTCACGACGTCTAGACAACGCAAAATATCCAATAACAAACTATTTTGACAACATGAACAAACAGAGCATGCTTTATTTATATTATAAATTAGAAACGTCAAAGTCAGTAGCAACTCCAATTTCTTCCAAGTATTTGTCAAATGTCGTCTAAATCAATCGGTTTGATGCAATTGAAGAAGACAAAATCGACGAAAATGTAATGAGAACTGAACCAATAAATGCAGTGATATCCTAAAACAGTATTTGAGGGCAGTTCATGTCATTTTAATGAATTTGAATTTTATTTTATGACATTCGAGAGATATTCTCTCTAAATACCATTCGTGCTTGAAAATTTACCAGACACTCGTGAAATTATAAACAAAAAGCTTTCATGAGAATTATCGGTAATTTCCAAGCACTCGTGGTTTTACCCCCGATAATCAAACACAAAACTCTATCGATTCAAGGCCAATTGTCTTGGATTCATTCAGAAAACTCTAAAACTCAGTCTGGTGAATCGGTTGCAATCATTGAGATGCTACAGCAGACCAAAATATTCAACTTTCATTGAACCCTACAGCCAATCATCTTGAATACTAAACTTTGGCATGCTTCGTCTAATCGTTTTGGTTTCATGCGAGAAATTTAAAAAAAAATCCGGTCCAGTTGATCGAAATCATAATGTGAGGTGTACAACTAGATGTTATAGAAGTGCTCAATACAAAATTCCAATTTTCTACGACCAAGTGTTTTGAATTCATGCGAAATATCAGAAAAGTCTGTTATATCAAATGCCCTTGCGGCTCAGCCGATTGATACAAAAATAGAAGACGACCATTTAGATGCTACATCAATTTCAAGTACTGAATTTCAGTATGCTACCACTGATCATTCTGGGTTTATGCAGAGAATTCGAAAAAAATCAAAAGTACACTGCACTTCCCGTACAGACGATTGCAACCATAAAGCGAGGTGTACATCAAGACCATATATTAGTCGTAAATACGAAATTTCACCATCATATGTTTAACGGGTTTCGACATTTGTGAGTTCTAACATACGTACGCACATACATACCTTCCAACCTCAAGCTCAAAATAATCAAAATGGACTTAGGGATGCTAAAAAAGGATATTCCCATCAAATTACGATATGTGAAGGTGATATTTGTGAAGAAAAAAGACAGGTCCACCTGTTTTTGTGTCGACTATCGCCAGCTAAATAACATAATAATAATAATAACCAAGAGGGACAGTTATCCTCTGCCCAGGATTGATAACACCAAAGATCTTTTGGACCCTAGATCTCAAAAGTGGGCATTGGCGAGTAGCGATGGATGAAAAAGACCGAAAGACCATCGACAGTAAATTGTGGCAATTTACAGTCATGCCATTTGGTCTGTGTAATGCTCCTGCTACCTTCGAGCAACTTATGGAGACCGTACTCAAAGGACTATTTGGGAAAACATGCTTGGTATATCTGGATGATATAATTGTGATGGGAAAATTATTTGAAGACCATTTGAAGAATCTGGAACAGGTATTTGAACATTTAAAGAAAGCAAATTTAAAACTCAGTCCAAAGAAATGCCACTTATTTCAAAAACGGGTGAACTATTTGGGACCTGTGGTCTCCGAAGAAGGCGTAGCACTTGATGCAGGGAAGATCAAGACAATTCAAGAATGGCCGGTACCCGCGGATGAACATCAGCTGCGAGTTTCCTGGGGCTTTGTACATATTACAGAAGATTTTTTTATGGATTCGTCAATATTGGCAAATCATTGACCAGACTGACGGAAAATAATCGCTGATACAGCTGAGATGAAGACTGCCAGGTCGCTTTCGAGCGACTGAAACTACTCCTAGTCCAAGCACCAATCCTTAGTTACCCGAAGACGAAAGGATGTTTTGTTTTGGACACAGATGTAAGCAACGTCGGTATTAGTAGAGTCCTGTCCCAATTGCAGGAGGGTCAAAAAAAGTCATCGGGTACTTCAGTAAGGTTTTGTCTAAGCCAGAAAGAAACAACTGTGTCACAAGACGAGAATTGCTAGCAGTAGTGAAGTCCATCCAGCATTTTTACAAATATTTGTAAGGCAGGAAGTTCCTGTTAAGAACTGACCACGCTGCTCTGAGATGGTTACTACAGTTCAAGAATCCTGAAGGTCAGATCGATCGATGGATCGAGAGACTTCAGGAATACGACTTCGCCATAGAACATCGAGCCGGTACAGCACATCAGATTGCTGATGCTTTATCAAGACAATCATATCCAAGAGATTGTCATCATTGCTCCAAGGTTGAAGCGAAGGCATTCTGGACAACTGTCATTGACGATGCTTGGCAACCCTCAAGAGATAGAAAAGAACATAGATGGCGACTCAGAGTTGCGAATTATTCAAGAAGAAGTTTGGCAGGCCAGAACATCAGAAGCCTACAGTGGGGAAGGTCAGATGTCTGAGGGACAATACGACAACAAAGAGCGCTATATTCACCACCTGGTAACGAAAGACAAATTTCATCACAAACCAACCTACCGTTCTATGTGGGACACGCTGCAATATATGCAAGGCAAACTAATACAGAACGACATCCTGAAACTGGCAATACAAAAGTAAGGCTGCGGTCTAGATGGATTAGATTGGAAGATCGTTCGAAATATATTGGCTGGTACCACGAGCTCTGTTTTTGGCGCTACTAAGAGCGTTGTGTCAAAATGTGTTTTAACGCAATTAGAATTTTCACAAATACTTTAGAAAATAATCTTCAGATACAAATTACGGAAAACACATATGTCCACAAAATTTATTTGAATATTTTCCTTTAAAATAGCTTGAAATATTTATATTGCCTTAAAACGCTTCTAAAAATAACACTGCTAGTATAGCCAAAAACAAAGCTTGTGGTACCAGCCATTGAAGTTATACTCTAGAACAGCGAAATTCAAATATTGGTCTGCTGTTTCCACCAAGCAGGCCCGATCGGACTGAAATCTGTCGACTGCTACTTCTACCAGACTACTGGTTTCACCAAGGGCGGCGAGTGTCGATTCCGGCATAGACATGAGGGTGTGATTCGGGACGAAACTCTCTTATGAAGGAGGCAGTGTGACGTGCGAGAGTGTGGAAGCTCGTGAAGGTGACCTTGCATGGGTGTGGCCATTCGTTCTCGTTACGTCGCGCCGCGTAGCGTCACATCACTCCTTCCGATGGATGCCTCTAGCAATATTCCAGAAGTAGGACATTCAAACATTCGAGAAATGGATATTTCTATATATAAACGCAAGCAAACTATTTGAGATTAGTGTAATCGTAAAGCTAAAACAGTGAATAATAAAAGTGTAGTGAACAGTGTATAAATAGTAAAATATGAATATCTGCGAATTTTTTAAACTTAGTATTAAGCTATAGATTGATAATATAGTGTTGTAAGTGATATTCAGAAGGATGGAACTTTTATTCCATTTTAAATTATTAAATAGTGACTTTCACTCTAATTATAAGCAATTTTGAAGCAATAAACATCACAATATCAAACAAAGGATGTTAGAATTTAGTATTCAAGACGATAGTACGTCTAGATGCTCATATCTCATTTTCATTGAGATCGACTGAGCCAAGAGTGCATTTTACTTGACGGTCTTTTAGAATTTTCCCCACAGATTCTACACGATTGGCTGTAGAGCAGTGTTTCCCAAAGTGTGGTACGCGTACCCCCAGGGGTACGAGAAGAGTTTGATGGGGGTACGCGTTGCACCGGAGCTTGGTGAGGTTCACGATTCGCAAATATGTGAAGAAATGGGAAGTAGTCATATTCAGCTGCTTTTTCATGCCGATGTTCGTTGGCTATCTTAAGGAAAAATTCTAAACCGATTGTTCGAACTTAGACATAAACTTCAATGCTTTCTTAATGATAGATTTGAGTTGAGAAATTGTTTACATGACTGAAAATGGCTTTGTTATTTAGCATACTTAGCAGATATATTCTCTGTTTCAAATTACCTCAACTTATCGTTACAAGGCAAAGAAATTTCATTGTTTCACTTTCAAGATAAAGTGAACGCTACCATCGCAAAGCTAAATTTATGGTAAAAGAGAGTTGGTAAAGGAGAAATAGACTCGTTTCCCGGTTTTCCTCTCTTCATGAGTTTGTTACAAGTTCGGCTACTAAAATTGAGGCTGATACTCTGAAATGCATAATACAGCATTTGAAGTGTTTGCAAGTTGGCTTGAAAAATTATTTCCCTGATTTGAACAGAAATATTGAATGGATAAGATATGCGTTCAACATTAACACAACATCCAAGTCAGAAGGTTTGTCGCATGCGGAAGCAGAGCAATTGTTGGAGTTAGCTTCTGACGGATTCTTAAAGAATAAACATGAGGATTGTACATTAACGTCATTCTCGTTACAATTGCAACATGTGTATCCAGTTTTAATACAAAAAGTATCTAAATACATCTTGCCTTTTCCAACTTCATATTTATGCGAAGTTGCTTTTTCTGTATTTGTAGGCATTAGGTTAAAAAAAAGAAACAGAATATTGGACGTGGAACTGCATCTTCAATTGAAATTTACAACTAGGAAACCAAATTATGATGATCTGACATCTCAACGAAAACAATTTCATCCTTCCCATTGAAACAAATGAATGTTCTTTATAATATAACTTTTGTCTATTTTTTGTATGTACCAAAAGATAAAATAAGTATATTTTCATTTTTATCGGAGCATATCTTTTCTAAGAGGAGTAATCAGCGTTATGAAAATTATAGAAGGGGTACACGTATGTCAAAAGTTTGAGAAACACTGCTGTAGAGTATTCAAAGTAGATACTTCAGTCTGCTGTAGTATCTGAATGATAGCCTATCATTCTTAAAACAATAGACCTAGCCGGGAGTGCACTTTAGTTGTAATTTTTTTCTCAATTTTGCTCATAAATTCATAAATCTTAGCCGTAGAATCTTGAAAATTAGTATTAACTAAGGTTGTAGCATGAGAATGATGATCTTCTTCTTCCAGAGCAGCTGACTGGGTCAAAAGCACACTTTGCTTGACAGATTTTTGAAATAAATATGTTTTATTGGGTATAAGTTCTGTAAATTCATCAGAAACACAACGTTCCAACAGCAAAGTGCTGCCTTTTTCAAGTGAAAATAAATATAAATATAAATAAACAAAATTGTCAAGACAACAAAAATAAAAATAAAAGTACAAGGAGCTGACAATTTCCCTATTTAGATTTTCATTATTATCTCCTGAAGACCTGTGGATATTGAATCATCAATCACAGGCTGAGCTCTACGATCCTAGGAGTTAATATATTTTAAACTAATCTAGTTATTATTTGTACTTTTATTTTTATTTTTGTTGTCTTGACAATTTTGTTCATTTATATTCATATTTATTTTCACTTGAAAAAGGCAGCACTTTGCTGTTGAAACGTTGTGTTTCTAATAAATTTACAGAGCTTATACCCAATAAAACATATTCATTTATAAAATGAGTTCTGAAAAGTTTTTTCCTTCATTAGATTTTTGAAAGTTTTTGGATAAATCGAAAACGATTGGCCGTGGAGCGATGGAATTTTGTCTTGAGTATTGTATTATCATATGCAAAAAAATATATCCAATGATATGTAATGTATTTTGTTGGGGCTTATTTGTACTCTGACTGTTATGGGTAGGACTATTCTTTTCGGGTTAATTTGAAGGAGCTGTTTTGGTCAGGCTGTTTTATCGGGGTACCAAAAGTAAATACTAGACTGGAGCATCAACTGAGGCCTATTGCATAATAAAATACAAATCAATATTATTAGTGAAAATGCACGTAGAAACGCTAATAGTTTTAACTTTTATTTCATTATGCAACAGGCCCCTGCTAAGAAAATTGAGTGTTTGCATAGTTTTGATGGATAGCTACTAATATTAACATTTGTCTTGGACATGTGGGATGAACTTTGGATGGAATGTCATTGCAAATTTACCACAGGAGAAAGAGTACCTGAGAAAAATGTAGAGGTGCCACATAAGTGTACAACAAGCTTGAATAAAATTATCTTGTGAATTTTCAAGCACGAATGGTATTCAAATTGATAAAAATGACATAATCCACCTCCAGCTACTGTTTTAGGATATAACTGTACTTATTGGTTCAGCTCTTATCATATTTTCGTTGATTTCATCTTCTACAATTGCACTGAGCCGATTCATCTTGACGACTTTTGAGCAATATCTAGAGAAAATTGGAGCTGCTTCTGACTGACATATCTAATTTACAATATGAACAAAACAAGTTTTATTTGCTTGTGTTGTCAAAATAGTTTTTTGGGTGGAAATTTCTTGATAATAACTCCACTTGTTTTATGGAAGAATTTGTACATGAGTGAAATATTTGCTGGAGAAATATTAGACTATTTCAGGTAGTAAGTGAACTTTTCATCATGAACATAAAAATCTGGCGTGAACATCACGTGACACACTTGTACATTATTGTGGCGGTTGCCTGTAGAACTTTAGGTTCTACGATTGAAATAAAGTGGACTGTATTATTGTTTATTGCAGTAGAAATTCTAGACTGGCATTCACGAAAAATATATTGTTTTTTTTATCAAAATACATAACAACTTCTCTTTTTTTCACAACTACGATATACACTTTCTTTTTGAAAAATAGAAACAAAATTCTTACACTCTAGGTTTATTGATTTCCAGGAAATATCACTAGTAGTGTATCTTCAACATTCCGGCCGCCTTGAAATATTGAACATATTTCAATCCTTGGAGTCAACGGCAATTACTCGAAGATAGTCTTGTGAATGTGAATATGTCTAATCGCTGCTGACTGGGAGAACACATAACTGCCGAACCGATCTCTTCACTATGCTATCTCGTACTTTGACGCTCACAACCCGAACAATTCCATCATTTCCTGGGTGCAGCTTGACAATCCTATCTAGTGACCATTGCATTGGCGGAATGTTGTCTTCTTTCAGGACGACTACCGTGCCCACCTTTAATAAGTTTTGGTGCTCTTCATTTAGGAGTTTCCATGTTGTTCGGATTTGAAGCTCGTTCAAATATTCCTTTCTCCATCTTGCCCAAAAATCTTGAACAATTTTCTGCAAACGTTCGTATCTTTTCAGCCTGTTTTCAGGAACCGATTGATATTCCTTAGCATCAGGTAGACTAGTTAATGCTCTGCCTATTAGAAAGTGTCCTGGAGTGAGAGTGTCAATGTCATCTGTATTTGTTGTGAGGGAACAGAGAGGTCTGGAATTTAAAATACTTTCAATTTGACAGATGATTGTAGAAAACTCCTCATGAGTGACGTGACTGTTGCCAAGTACCCTTTTTAAATGATACTTTACAGACTTTATTCCAGCTTCCCAAATACCGCCAAAACTAGGGGAACGTGCCGGAATAAAGTGCCAAGATATGTTATCACGTGAAAGAACATTACAAATATTCTCCGCGTTTGATTGAATGAATAAGTACAATTTTTTTTTTCACAACTGGCTCCAATAAAGTTTTTCGCATTGTCTGAATAGATATGCCTGGGCTTACCGCGTCTGCTGATAAATCGCCTGAGACAAGCAATAAAGCTTTCCGTAGTCAAATCAGTAACAGTTTCTAAATGTATAGATTTTGTAGATAAACATATAAATAAACACAAATAGCTTTTAATTAATTTCGCACCTCTTGTGATCCTATCCTTCAGAAGGAAAGGTCCGGAATAATCAAGGCCTACATTATAAAATGGGAAGTATTGATTGACTCTTGGATCAGGAAGATTTCCCATCAAGTACTCCAGGTTTTTTGGCTTTGCTCTGAAACATATTTTGCAACGCCGTACAATTCCTTTTGCAATATTGCGACCAGTTATTGGCCAATAATTTTGTCTGACTGCTGCCAAAAACATTGTTGGTCCGCAATGAAACAACTTTTCATGATATTGTTCGAACAGTAATACAGTTAGACGATGTTTAGCTGACAAAATTATAGGATGCTTTATATTGAAACTACATTGACTGTTTTGCAAACGACCACCCACTCGTACCAATTGATTTTCGTCCATGAACGGTAATAAAGACAATAACTTGCTTTTTGCGTCAATTGATTGACCTCTCAGTAAACTGTTGTACTCATTTGGAAATGATTCTTTTTGTGAGAGACAAATCAATACTTGTAATGAATGGTTCAATTCTAAAACCGTTAATGAACCTTGTGGTTCTCTAATCTTTGACTTCAACTTGCAATTATTAAAAAATCGAAAACAATATGCGATAGTTCTTTGTAATTTGGTCAAGTTAGAATATTTATCAAAAATGTTAAATTCATTGAATATGGAAATATTTACTATGGTACGAGTTTCTGGTACCTCTTCTAACTTAAAATGATGAGTCATTTCTAACGGTAAACTACTGTTAGTTAACCACTGTGGACCTGACCACCACAATTGATTCGTTTGCAATTGGCTAACAACTGCACCTCGCGATAATATATCGGCAGGATTTTCTTTGGAACACACATGATACCAATCCTCAACATTGGTCAATTCTTGTATCTGACTAACACGATTAGCGACGAATGTCTTCCACCTTTGTGGACTATCTCGTAGCCATGACAAAGTTATAGTAGAATCTGACCAAAAATAGTGTTTATCAAACTTTGCTTTTATGGAATTTTTTACCGAGTTGGTTAGCTGTGCCAATAAATGTGCAGCACAAAGCTCTAGTCTAGGTAACGTTAATTGTTTCAGAGATGCCACTCTACTTTTTGCACAAAGAAGATGTGCATAATGCTGATTAGACTCCGTTTTACTGCGTACGTATATTACCGCTCCATACGCCCTTTCACTCGCGTCACAAAATCCGTGCAATTCGATTGAAATATAGTTAGAGGCAATAACACGTCTAGGTATTTGCAATTGACTCAAATTGACTAGATCAGAACGAAATGTTTGCCAATTTTTTAATAACTTTTCGGGAATAGCATCATCCCAAAGAATCTTTTCTTGCCATAACTTTTGCATGAACAATTTTCCATTAATTGTTATGGGTCCGACTAGACCAAGGGGATCGTAGATTTGTGCGATCTCCGATAACGCTTGACGTTTTGTCACAATTAGATTCGTATTTGCATCAGTACTTGAATATTGGATTGAATCTGATTTCGCGTTCCAAAATAATCCCAAAGTTTTATTGAGCTCATTTTCTCCTAATTTCAACAGACAGTATTCCAGTTCACTATTGGTTTTGAACTGTTCTAGGAGATTACTTCTATTACGAAGCCATTTCCGGAGCTGAAACCCAGCACTAGCTAAAATTGAACTAATTTCGTGTTGTAATTGGATCAAGTCTGCTTCTGAATCACTCCCACATAGTAAATCATCGACATAAAAACTAGATCTAATAACTTCACAAGCCTCTGGATATTTGTCTTTAAATTCAATTGAGAGTTGATGTATGTAGACATCGCGTTGCAAGATAGGGAGCCGAAGCTGTACCATATGTTACGGTTTTTAGCTCATAGCATTGCAAACTTTCTGACCGATTGTTCCTCCAAAAGATCCGATGATAACATTGTTGATTGGAGTCGATCCAAATCATCCGATACATTTTCGAAATGTCCGCGCACATAACGTATTCATATGTTCTGAAGTTGAGTAAAATTGTTATCAAATCAGATTGAACTATAGGCCCTACATGCAGTGGCGTAGCAAGGAGGGTGCAAGTGGGTCTATTATGCTCCGGGCGCCACTCACGGAGGGGCGCCAAATGGTCTCCAAGATGAACAAGATTTTCCGAATTTCAATTGCTGTTTTGATCGATTTCTGGGAAGCATATTCTAAATTAATAATAATTATTATGTTCATATTACGAATAAATTCTATATATTAGGAAGGTTTTTTTAGTTCGAATTCTGTATATTTTATTTATTTTTGACGTTTCGACTCTCTATCCCAGAGTCTTCATCGGAAAAACAATGATACAAAAATTATCAAAGCAAGTATCTTGATAATTGAAAATATACAGAATACCAGATGTGAAAACGTATGTTTCACATTTAATGCAGAAAGAATAAAATTCTGATGTCATCTATTTGAGGTCTGAGGAAAAAACTATGTGAAACAACCTCAAACAGATGAATCAATAATATGAGTCTTGACGATTAATATCATTGTGAAAAAAGAATTAATTAAATAATATAACACACAAGGACCTTACCCCGTTTGGAAAGTTTTTTGAATTATTTGAATAAGGTTCAATCTAGAACGAAGCAATGATGGCAGAATCCTACACACTGTTTATAGGAAGCCAACATACACAAACCAATATATTCATTCTGAATCGCATTACTATCCTTCACAGAAATATAGAACAATATCGATTCCAAAGAGCTAATAATATTTGTCGCCCTGATAAACTTGATGAAGAGAATAATAATCTAGGAGTTATATTTTAGAGAAATGGTTTGAGTTATCATCCCATTAAAAAATTACGTCGACCAAAGTCTACCAATGCTATTGTTGTAGATGATAGAGAGTTTTTGCAAGCCACCGCTAATGAAACGTCAACGCTAAAGTCAAAAACTATTTTCTTTGGGTACCGTTACTGGAATAGACAAATAATATTCATTGTTATGTTATTGATGTTTAAATACACTCTGATTCAAGCTAGCACTACTGAGCGAGCATTTTCCAAAAAAAATGTTTTCTACGTTAGCGTTATCGTATCAATAGCGGAGGCTTGCAAAAACTCCCTAATAACATGAGAAATTATGGTTCTTCACCTTATGTGAGTAAAGTTCAATAGAAGATTGGAAGGATCTTGTCCAGATATAATTTCAAAGTTGCCCACTTTCCTATAATGAAAATTAAGCACTTCATGAGACCTATGAAGGACGTGATTCTCTTAAAATCTTCGGATATTCACAAGATCCTAGTACCTGTAGTCAGGCGGACAGAACTGTTAGCACACGTATTGCTGAACATAGGAGGTGCATAAGACTCAATTATCCAAATAATTTTCAGTTACTAATCATGTTATTGAATTTTTGCGTGAGATCAAGTTCAAAGAAACAAGATTAATCGCAAGATGCTCATCGTTCATGGTAGATTGGTCAGAGAAGCGATTGAAATAATTGAAGATTCGAATAATTTCAACCATACTAATGGTTTTGAGTTGGCAAATGTTTGGCTTTTTATAATGAATAATATACATACATGATTTGTAAGATATTCATTTGTCTTGATTTTTATTATTGTCACGTTCATGTACATCATTGAGACTTGGTCCTTTTGGTGGACGAAATTTTAAGACGTTTTTGTGCGTTGGAACTATGTGCGTCTGTAAAAACAGGTCATCGTCATTGTGTTATATTAACTAAATCTCTTTTCTCAATGATAATTGTCAAGATTTATATTATTGATCCCTCTGTTTGAGGCTGTTCCATGTGGTTTATTTGGGTGAATTCCAAAGAAATTTTGTTCTTTCTGCACTTAATGCCGAATCCACATTTTCACATCCACTATTATGTATATTTTCAATTATCCAGATACTTGCCTTATTTATATTTGTATCACTGTTTTTCTGATGAAGTCAATACGTCAAGTATTAATAAAGTATACAGAATTTAAACCAAAATATAAAACTTTCCAATTATAATTTAATTCTTCAAGAGAATTTATAAATTATTCTATATATTATAATACTATTATGAGATTCTTGAGGGATGGGAGGAGAGGGGGCGCCAATAGTATGTCGTGCCCCGGGCGCCAGTTATAGTCGCTACGCCACTGCCTACATGCTGAACATCATTTAACGACAAACCACTGTCTGTTTTCATTGACGCATTGAACACTACTCGTAATTTTGTCGTCTTACTACTTTCCCTTATAACTGCATGATGAGGAATGTAATAAGCTATGTTCTCGTGGTTGATTGACTCTAACATAAATTTTACATACTCATTGTGTAATTTCGGATTTTTTATTTACTTGTTTTCTTGTGAATAAAACCGATTCAAAGCTAGCTTTCGAGACGCCCCTAAATTACCTACATTGAATGGAATACTAACTACAAATTGACCCTTCTCATCACGTTTATGAGTGTTAATAAAATGATTTTCGCAAACTTGATCATTCTTTGATAATTCTGGCTTAACGTGTACCTCCTCTACTTGCCAAAATTTAGCTAATCTATCTTCTAATCTCCTATCTGATAAAAAACAATTGATTGATCTATTCTTGCGTTGAATCTGATGATTGAATTCTAATTGACCTCCTAGAACCAAACCTAGTCTTGTTTCATATAACGTTATATTATTATTGTTTGGTAGAAAAGTCCGCTTGCCACACAACAATTGCCAGAAGATTGTTGACCCTAATAGTAAATCAATAGGTCTTGATTCATTGAACGATGGATCTGCAAGTTGCATATAGTTTGGAAGCTTCAAATTCTGTTTGCTGAAAGATGATAATGGTATGTTTGAACTAATCGTATCTAACACTAGACATGAAATTGATTGACTAAACTTTATATAGTTGGACGATATGGTTAAATTTGCCATGAATTGAACGTTGTGAAGTGCTTCACCTACTCCACTGACTGCAAATTCAACTTTTTGTAAGTTCAAATCTAGTTTATCACATAGACTCTTTGTTATAAAATTGCTCATAGCTCCACTATCTAGCAGTACTCGACACTGATGTAATTTGCCTCGCGCATCTTTCACTGAGACACAAGCAGTCGACAACAAAACTTGATCTAACGCCGAAAAATTGCATGTAGTTTCTAACAAATGTGTGGCAATAGGTACTTGGTTCTGTTTCTCAACATTTATTTTGATGGATGAATTACCTACGTTTCGCGATTCAGAAGCCTGAGATGAACTGAAATCACTTGAGTTCAGATGCAACAAAGTGTTATGAGCTTTCGCACATCGTTTGCACTTTGATGATTGACATTGTGCTACACTATGTGAAGGTCGTAAACAATTTAAACATAACTGAAGTTTTTTAGCTTCTTGATATCTTTGAAATGGATCAAGTTTGAGGAAACTATCACATTTGTAGATTGTATGATTTCCCTTGCAGAAAAAACAATTAACTTTCGTATTCGTGTTTACATGCACCGATAATTGTGGGTTATTCTTATAGTAACCTCTATAAGCTTGACTATTTGCTTTTTGATTAGAATTTGAAATGAATGTATTTTTACTAGTTTCTAATTTCTCTAAAACATCGCATCTAGCTCTTAGCAACTTTAAAAGATCCTTAACAGTTTTAACATTTTCGTTAGTTGACTGCTTCTCCCATTCGCGTCTTGTACTTATGTCAAACTTGTCAGTTATAATAGGAATTAACAATGCGGTCCACGAATCTACTGGCTCACTTAAATTGCGCAGCGCCTCTAAATTGTTATTGATATTATTGTATAAGCTACGTAATTCTTTAGACGATTCTTTAGTTACACGCGGAAAATCTAGAATGAGCCTAACATGATTGTTTACTATTAATTGACTTTTTTCATACCGATCTTGAAGAGCTTGCCATGCCAAACGATAATTTTGGTCTGACACTGGTATTGCCTTGATTGTTTCTAGAGCCTCCTTCTCCAAGGATAAACGCAAATGGTGCATCTTTTGTACATTGCTTAGTACTGTGTTATTATCAATTAAAACATTGAAACTGTCACGATACTCCAGCCATTTATTGTAGTCTCCGTCGAATTTAGGCATCTGCATTAATGGTAATTGTACCTGCGGAAAATATGACAGATTATTCGTTGGCGTGACTTTATCGTTGTTAGTATTATTTTCAAATTCAATAACACTAGATTTATCATCGTTTGGATTATTCTTCAATTCGGAAAATATCTGCAGTGCCTCTTCCATTCTAGCTACTAAAGAAAAATACATTTGCTCAAAATTATCACGTTAATCGTCATCATCGTCCGTAGTGATTCCTTCAATGAGTTCAATTTTATCCTTAATATCATTAAATGAATCAAGAATACCTGGCAATCGATCTAATCTATTTCTAATTTCATAGATTATCTTGCTTGTTAAATTGTCTAGATCAATTTTGTTCAAATAGTTATTTTGTCTATTTAAGGCTAACTTTTGTTGTTTAAGTTTAGTTTTTAATTTTGATAACTCGTCTGTCATTTTGATTGAGTTTTTGACAGGAAATTGAATAGTATGATAGTGATTGTAATGGACTTATCTATCGGCAGTAGATGCTAAGGATTGCTTGTGACTGATTGGAGTTTTGTATTCTGGATTGAAGTCTTGATTTCTTGATTGAAGGCTTGATTTCTTGATTGAAGTCTTGAATTCTTGATTGATGTCTCAAATTCTTGATTGAAGTCTTGAATTTTTCCAAACTTCAAAATATCCGGCTCGAAGGACCAAAATGTGGCGGTTGCCTGTAGAACTTTAGGTTCTACGATTGAAATAAAGTGGACTGTATTATTGTTTATTGCAGTAGAAATTCTAGACTGGCATTCACGAAAAATATATTGTTTTTTTTGTCAAAATACATAACAACTTCTCTTTTTTTTACAACTACGATATACACTTTCTTTTTGAAAAATAGAAACAAAATTCTTACACTCTAGGTTTATTGATTTCCAGGAAATATCACTAGCAGTGTATCTTCAACAATTATTGGATATATATATATATATATATATATATATATATATATATAAAAATATATATATATATATATATATATATATATATATATATATATATATATATATATATATATATTTATATATATATATATATATATATATATATATATATATATATATATATATATATATATATAATATATATATATATATATATATATATATATATATATATATATATATATATATATATATATATATATATATATATATATATATATATATATATATAATACGATGTGATTTTGTATTTGATCGTTTACCTATATCATGGGATATATATGATCAAACACAAAATTCACAGTTAATCGTTTTGGATTTACCCAAGAGAGATTCTAAGAATCTGTCAAGTAAAATGCGCTTTCAGCCAAGTCGGTTGCTATGGAGACAGTAGGCTATTATTCTCATACTAAAACATTCCTAAATATTGATTCCCAAAATTCTACGACTGCCAACAGATCTGAATTTATGCACAAAATTGAAAAATCAATTCCTACTGAGGTGCCCTTCCGGTTCTGTCTATTGTTATAAAAATTGTAGGCAATTATTCAGATGCTACAGCAGACTGAAACATCAAATTTCAATATTCTACACCTGATGGTTTCGAATTTATGCGATAAATTCCGAAAGACTGTCAAGTAAAGTGCACTTCCGGCTTGGTGGATCTCAGTAAAAATTGATTATAAGCATCTAGACGGTATAATCGTCTTAAATACTGAATTCTAACAATCTATGTTCAATCGTTTTGGATTTATGCGGGAAATTCAAAAAATGTTTCGCATAAAGTGCTCTTCCTTCTTGGTCAATAGCAACCATATAGCAGGGTGTACAACTAGATGTTATAAGAATGCCTAATAAAAAATTCAAATATTCTACGACTGATTGTTCAGAATTTATGCGGAAAATAAGTCTGTCATATGAAATGCACTTTCGGCTTAGCCGATTGCTACGAAAATAGAAGATGACCATTTAGAAGCTACAGTTATCTGAAATGCTGAATTCCAGTATCCTATAGCTGTTCATTCTGAATTTATGCGGAAAATTAAAAAAAAGTTTCAAGTAAAGTGCACTTTTGGTTCTGCCGATCGCAATCATAATGCAGGGTGTACAATAAGATGTTATAAAAGTTCTTTATACGAAATTTCAATATGCTATGGCGGATCAATATTTATTTATGCAAAAAAATTCAAAAAAAGTTCCGAGTGAAGTGCTCTTCCGGCTTGATCGATTCATATAAAAATAGCAGGTAAATATTCTGATATCAGGTCAAGTTCAAAAACTGAATTTCAGTATCTCACGGCTGATCATTTTGGATTTATTTAATTCAAAAAAAGTTTCATGTTAAGTGCACTTCCGGTACAGCCGATTGCAGCCATAATGCGAGGTGCAAATCAACACTCTATACCAATTTTAAATATGAAATTCCAACAGTATGCGTTCCACCAGTTTTGAGATTTGCGAGTTACGCATGCACGAACGCACGCACGAACATACGTACCGACATCAAGCCAAAAATAGTCAAAATGAACTCAGGGATGCTCAAAACGGATATTTCCATCAAAATCTCGTCAAGTGAATTTTGTCGGTTTCACAATACTTACTTGTTTCTTTGTACAAGTAAGTAAAAAAACAAATAAATTTTGATCGAACTTCCATCGTCAACAAGATCATCCAATAGGATAGGATATCTCTAATCAATAGTAACGAGTATGACAGCAATATATTGGAGTGTCAATTCCAAACAGAAACAGAGAATAAATATAACTGAGTAATCTATATATTCAGCTGTCGATAGGGACATCTTTATGAATTCATCATATTATATTTCTGGTTAGTAAGTCATTTTATTCAATCGTTTGTCAGTATTTGTAACAATGCCGGAGTACTCATGCCTGTAAAACATTTTGTATAAAAGTTGAAATATGAAAATAGAAATTATCATTCAATCAACAATATCGTTTGATCAATTGATAAAAATGGGTATTATCAATGAATCAGCAATATTGTTTGTTGAAATGATCAGTTCCTGCCCTTCTTATGGATATGATCTATTCAAACTTTATTCAAGTCTGAAAAACTATACCGCAGGATATACTTCTATTTCATATGTACGTAGAGAAGTAGAATAATTCAGAAGTTGTTGAAGGATTCGAAGATCATCAGCTCATAAAACATCTAGTTCTCATGGAATATCATCCGTATGTAGGGCAAAGCAACACCCAGTGCACTGACCTACATCGATCGACGAAACTGCGGTTCACAGCTTCACCCGGTCATAGCATTACCTGTTTATCTTGTCCCATCAAATATCAATGCGCTGCACATGTCAACAGGAAGTGCAGATGGATTGGAAAATATTTTGTAACACGTACACCAAAAGTAGCTTATTACTGAACTGGCTCATGTTAGATTTATTACCAGATATAGAATTAATTCTAAAAAACACTTTACACTGACAATACCATAAGATTCATATCTTGCTGTCCTATTGAAGCAAATGACTCCAACTTTCATCATTGTTAACTTAAAAAAAAAGTAGAAAACCACCAAAATTTCAACTAGAATTCGATTTAAAATAGAATCTGAGTCCTTATGCTGAGCTGAAATCCAGACTATAATATTAGGTATCCGTGTATAACAATGGTTGAAAATTACTGAATTGTACACGTCTGCAGGGCCTAACCCCGAGACAGACGAAAAGGGTGAACAAAACTCCTCATGTTGGGCCAATATGGTAATCGTTCGCTACATTTGGTCTTTGGATACAATTTGAATTGCAGTCATGGCTAGAACAGCTAGAACCATTTTGATTTTAGACTTTCTTATTCTTGTACATGTTCCGTAGTTTTTTGTGTTCAATATTTTTTTTTTATGAGAGAGCTGAGAGTCTCAAATTATTTTTGGGTAGTCATAATATTCAATCCCTTGCTGATCTGAATTCAGCTCCGAAAGTTCCCAATTTCAAACCATGAAATCAATTATCAGTAGTTCCATGTTGACAAGGATTTAATGAATACTAATTTTCTGTGAGAGGCCAAAAATGATAATTGTAGATCATGGGTGCCATTCATATTTTTCTATTTTATTGTTACATACATATCAAATTGACATTTGTGAAAGAATTGTATCATGGGATGTGTTTGTTCTAGTGTTTGTATTTACTAGAAATATGATAGCATAGAAAATGTGAGAAATATCAATCAATGAAATAAGTCTTGTAAGTATGTTTCATAGTAATATTTTACTATAAATGTGATTGCAGCTACCGAAATTTGTTTTTAAATTGATAAGATAGTTTCAATCCATCCAAATTTATCTGAAAATCTTACTTATAGGGTACTTAAGTGCACTTGTTGCAATAATATCTCATGCAACACGGACACTGAGCGACCGTCATTATTGTCATTGATAAATTTAAGTGCCTAAAGCTTCGCTCTAACCTTCACCGAGTACAGCTAGCTCAATCCTGGACCATAAAGACAGTCATTCGGTCCTTGTAGCATGATATTATATTTTTGGTCTCTTGAACTATGGATAAACGTAACAATTGTTTAGACTCTACGAGAAAATTTGTTTTATATACACAATGTCAGAATATAGTTATAATGCGAAAAAAAAAAACAAAAAACACCGTCTTCTCCAAGCATCGGAATGATAAATTGGAATATTAGAAATCATATGAAGAAAAGTTACCACAGACAATATTCATTGTGATAAATATACTAAGAATTTATTGATATTTTCCGTAATTTTTCAACAGCCGACACAAGCAACTTGAATGGCTGAGAGCTCAGTTTCTCTCAATCAAGTCTGTATGTTCGCAATCGCTCATTCGTTTAGCAGTTGAGGCTAAGTGCTGATATAATCACATTATATAATACTATCTACTATATTGCTAGCGACCATGGCTAGAGATGTCAGGGGTGAATGAGACAGCAAGCGACTACTCTTATCTTTTTTCTTATGACTTGAGCCGTTGTACGCAAGCGTCATCCATCCCTCCAAGCTGGAAATCTAGTGATATTGCTAGATTTGCGAAGATGCTCAGTTCTCAGGCGTGCGCATAAGACTTGAAGTTATATAGAAAGACAAAAGTATATTTTTGAAACCTCTCATTTATTGATAGTATCTTATGCAATAAGTTTTAATCATAGTATAATGGTGTGAATTGAATTGGCACGTGAACGAATTTACTTCAATTTTAAAAAAATCAGAAGTCAGCTATACGAAATATTATGAAGAAATTTTGGCAATGGTTGCGCGCTGGAAATACGTCGATAGCTACTTGAATAATGGTGTGTTTGCTTACCATATTGTTGCAGTTCATTTCACCGCAAACGCTCCAACACCTTGTATTCTCATTACTATCAAAATTTAAAACTCCTTAAGCCGTCTCTGGCCATTTCAAGTATGGGGTTGTGACCGTTTTCGGTCCTCTGAGACCATATAGCTCAGCGCCACGCTGTCTCGCTCTCTTCTTTCGGCGGCCAGTGCTTTGTTTGGATCTAACTTGACCAGTTCCAAAATTTTACGTTAGTTTAGTGATTCTACAGTAGAAATTTGTATGTACAATGTTCAATTGAAGTCCATATTTGTTTGCTGATCTGAATAGTCAATTTTTGCTGTGAATGTTAGTGTTATTAATAGAATCTTTCCAGCCCTCGTGGCTCAGTTTTAAGTTCACTTTGTTAGATTAGTATGAAGTCATATTTTGGATTTATTATCACTTTGAGCTCTGGCAGAGTACTGTCCATCGACAGAAGACCGTCACGATATTTTTTTGGGCTCTTTGAAGCTTCCTTTTTTCACTCTAAGTTCAGGTGATGTACTGTCCTTCCTGTTTTATTCTCTACCCTTTTGTTCAATCCTGCATTTGTGAAATTCCAGTTTTCCAGTTGCTTTAATACTCACGTCTTTTTGTAGATTCACTTTTCGTGCTAGTAATTGGTTCTACGGAACCCTTAGTTCCCTTCGTTGGATTCTATTCGGAATTACTAGTCCGATTTCGGCGGAGTATTTAACTTTTCACGAATTTCAAAAATCAATATCGTACTTCAACTCGTTTCTTCATGCTCTTCCATCCTCTCCTTGCGAATAATGCTGAATGAATCTTGAATGTAACTTCTGACGTTTTTTTATTGACTTCTATTCAAAATCTTTGTAAGTTCTGCACTTCGTAGATTCTATCAGCAAGGAGCTCTCCTTTTTTTCTGTTAGTCTGTTGGATCGGCGTAGTAACGTATTTATTTGGGTTATACCAAAAGCTCGCACCACACGATGCAATTTATGAAGCAATTTTTCTTATCTGTCTTTGTGCATTACAGGTTTACACGCTGGCCTCATGGTACTACGAGCAGCTCACTTTCTTGAAAGAGCACGTACAGCTTCGAAAAAGTAGATCCTTCATGGAAGCGAACACAAAAAACACCTAATGTACAGAAACAGGTGCTTTCTTCGGTAAGCAGGTACATTCACGTAGCACTAACTGACTGTTTCAATGAAGTATTAACATAATTTTGTGAAATTTCAACAGGATTTGGAGAACGACCACCTTCAAGAGCCACTGAAAGTAGAGGGGACGATGATGTCCAGAGATACAGATGCAGAGGAGGAAAGTAGTATTTGTGAATTACTACATTCGGTTGCAGCATCTACTGCAACTTCATCGACATGGACAAGGGCACTCTCATCAAGTGAAGCTATTATTTTTACTTCGTCGGCGTCGGACAACCCAGGGCCATCTATCCTGAAACAAACGGAGCACAAAACCCCCCGCAGTTTGAAGAAGAGGAAACAATCAAGTAGAGATTATGCTATCGTAATTTGCGGAACATATCCACAAGGCATTGCCGCCACTCTTCAGAATCCACTACAACTAGAAAAACCGCTTGACATTGTAGATTCTTCTATGGCCTTTGTCACTTTCGTTCTGCGAGATTTGGAAAATAAAAGAATTGAACGAAACCTCATCAAGGCAGTTAAAGATGCGGCATGGGCAGCGAAGGATGAAGATGAAGAAGATGACTGTTGAATTTTTTTTATTTTTTCATCTTCATTCTTATTTTTTCATCGATGTATTTCATTTCTGCTCAAAATCGAAGAATGAATTGACATGTTAGACTGTTGATTCTTTATAATTCTAATTTTCTTATTGATGTTTCTTATTTCTGTTTAAAATTGAAGAATAAATTGACATGTATCATCAATGTGCAATATGTACAATCGCCGATACTGGCTGAAGCTAGCTATATCTTCTTCTGGGATGAGTCAGAGGTGGTAACTCAACCTTTACTTTTCCAGGTGTTCCGACTGACTTTCCCAGTTGAGTGGTATGATAGTTAACTGGTTAGCGAAAAGAAACGCTGGCTGCGTTGTAGGACGTAGGTCCTCGTACTGGGAGTGCAAACCACTGTTGTCTGTAGTATCAACTGAGAGATGCTGACGTTCCGGCGGCTAGCTGCAGCGAGTTTTTGAGGACTGGAGAATCACCCTTGAACTCTGAACCCAGCTAAGTTCCCTGGTGAATTTAGCGTACATATCAAAAGCCTAATCTAAGAATAGTAGAGCCATTGATATGTTTGACGTAAATTTACAATGGTTTCAATACTTAAACAGAAACAGAGATGCAACACAACACAGATGAAGTGATCGCAAGCATGCAAGGTGAATGGACGCATAAACGCAATGGCAGTTTTGAAACGAGCAGCTCGTAGACCGAAATAAAAGTTAGTTCTATCAGCAAAGCCCGCCGCACACGAGGCAATTTTCTATGCAATTCTGTTAACTTAATTTGCAGCAAATTTTCGGGCGCACTGAGCCGCTTTGTACTACGCTTGGAGTGGCACTTATTCTCGCATCACACGATGCAAGCTGCGTCACTCATTCTGACACTAGAACGTAGACTTGGTAGACTTGCTTATTACAAGTATGGATGTTGCCGAGAATAATCGTCGTAAAAGAGCAGGAGCATTAGGTGCAGTTGTGGCTTGTGAATCAATTCGAATTACAAAATAGAAAAAAAAGAGGAAACTTTGGTCAAGAGAGTGGCTATTGAGGAGGAATGAAGGCCGCGGATTTCTCAACAGGTTGTTTTGTTCATTTCAAGAAGAAACCGAAACCGCTAAATAAAGTACATCAATTAATCTGAACCATATTTCAAATTATTATCTCACATTAGTTGAAAATCATGATTAGAAAAGACCGTCAAAATCAAATGATGGATGACAAAATGTAAGACTTCAGTCACTGCAAAAAACTGATATCATTTCTGCAATGCATCCTTAAAATATTACGTTATCGTTCGTATAGCCCTGAGGATCCAAAATCTTCTTGGAACTACACTCGAATGTCGGAGCCAATCCTGGAGGAATTGCTCGCCCTTATCGCTCCCATGATCATCAAACAAAATACCGCCATGAGGGAGGCTATTTCTTCGCAACAAAGATCACGATTTCGAAATTACAAAGGCTCGGACAGCATAATTTTGCTGGCCCTTGTGGATGTAAATTATCAATTTCTGTTCACAGACATTGGGCGCAATGGACGAATGCACGACGCATCTGTTTTCCGCGAAAGTGATCTCTTTATGCGCCTTCCGTCTGGAGCACTCGGTTTACCAGCACCTTGCTCCTTATCTAGAGAACTTGTCCCGTTGCTGTACATAATCGTGGTTGATTATGCTTTTCTTTGAAAAATAAATGATGAAACCGTATTCTGATCGTGGTCTTGGTCGTGATAAGAGAATTTTCAATTATCGATTGAGTAGGGCACGTAGAATAGTTGAGAATGCCTTTGGCATATTAGCGAACCGTTTTCGCATTTTATTGAAAACCATTCTACTTGCTGTGAATAAAATCGAGCTGATAGTGTATGCGTGCTGCTTACTCCACAATTTTCTGGCCCAACGATCTCCACGCACTTATCTTTGTGCAGAAAGCATAGAAGAAGATGCAGGATCTCAATTAGTTAGCGTGACACAACAGGGTGGAAATCGGGGTGCCAATGACGCGTTGTCGATCCGAAACAAGTTTAAAATGTACTTCAACGGAGTCGGTGCTGTGCCATGGCAAGACAGGTTGATGAAGGCAATTAGATAATGTAATAAATGTATATGCCATAACTATGTAATAATTGGATGTCAGAAAGAATATCAACAAATATATTATATAAATTATATATCAATCATGCTTTTTTTTTTGGTGTCAGATCTGTAACAGAAAAAGTATTTATTAAATGTTTTATTGTAAGAAGTTCTGTGCGAAAATAATTGGACTCATCACTATTCATATATTTTGGTTGCGTTGACAATTTGTTTATTTATTTTACATTTATATTCCACTTGAAAAAGGCGGCAATTTGCTGTTGGAACATTGTGTTTCTAATTACTCTTATACAGAACTCTTCCTAATAAAAAATTCATTAATAAAAGAGTTCTGGAAAGTTTTTTCTTCCATGAGAAACAGTATTATTCCACAAATGAAGTTTTATATTCTCCACAAAGCAGCATAAGCTTGCAGTACTAGTCGTTTGAAATTAGTGATTTCTGGAACATGATTTAAGATTCAATGCTGGATAAGATCGAAGCTATATTTGCTAATCGTTTGAAATCGCCAAAACTCTTTTGAAACGTCTACATTGAACGTGAATTTATATTACATGATTGACGATTGGTTATTGGATTCAAAAAAATTTTAAAATAAAAAGTTGAAAAATAAAAATTTAAATTAAGGTACTAAGGTTATGATGTCCTCAACTGCTAAATACTGCGGATGTTTTCAACAGATTTAGGTATATAATAATTATATATAATAATATAATAATAATAATAATAATATATTTGTTTATTAAGCATAGAAATTGCTATTGTACAAAAACATGACACAAAAAAATTAACAAGATCAAAATATATCTATGAACAATAAAGAAAAAAAAATGTCTTAACAATCTAATTAAATCTATTTAGAACAAGAATTAATATATATATATATATATATATATATATATATATATATATATATATATATATATATATATATATATATATATATATATATATATATATATATATATATATATATATATATATATATATATATATATATATTTATATATATAAATATATATATAAGTATTAATTCTTGTTCTTTATTGTTCATAGATATATTTTGATCTTGTTAATTTTTTTGTGTCATGTTTTTGTACAATAGCAATTTCTATGCTTAATAAACAAATATATTATTATTATTATTATTATATTATTATATATAATTATTATATACCTAAATCTGTTGAAAACATCCGCAGTATTTAGCAGTTGAGGACATCATAACCTTAGTACCTTAATTTAAATTTTTATTTTTCAACTATTTATTTTAAAAATTTTTTGAATCCAATAACCAATCGTCAATCATGTAATATAAATTCACGTTCAATGTAGACGTTTCAAAAGAGTTTTGGCGATTTCAAACGATTAGCAAATATAGCTTCGATCTTATCCAGCATTGAATCTTAAATCATGTTCCAGAAATCACTAATTTCAAACGACTAGTACTGCAAGCTTATGCTGCTTTGTGGAGAATATAAAACTTCATTTGTGGAATAATACTGTTTCTCATGGAAGAAAAAACTTTCCAGAACTCTTTTATTAATGAATTTTTTATTAGGAAGAGTTCTGTATAAGAGTAATTAGAAACACAATGTTCCAACAGCAAATTGCCGCCTTTTTCAAGTGGAATATGAATGTAAAATAAATAAACAAATTGTCAACGCAACCAAAATATATGAATAGTGATGAGTCCAATTATTTTCGCACAGAACTTCTTACAATAAAACATTTAATAAATACTTTTTCTGTTACAGATCTGACACCAAAAAAAAAAGCATGATTGATATATAATTTATATAATATATTTGTTGATATTCTTTCTGACATCCAATTATTACATAGTTATGGCATATACATTTATTACATTATCTAATTGCCTTCATCAACCTGTCTTGCCATGGCACAGCACCGACTCCGTTGAAGTACATTTTAAACTTGTTTCGGATCGACAACGCGTCATTGGCACCCCGATTTCCACCCTTTTGTGTCACGCTAACTAATTGAGATCCTGCATCTTCTTCTATGCTTTCTGCACAAAGATAAGTGCGTGGAGATCGTTGGGCCAGAAAATTGTGGAGTAAGCAGCACGCATACACTATCAGCTCGATTTTATTCACAGCAAGTAGAATGGTTTTCAATAAAATGCGAAAACGGTTCGCTAATATGCCAAAGGCATTCTCAACTATTCTACGTGCCCTACTCAATCGATAATTGAAAATTCTCTTATCACGACCAAGACCACGATCAGAATACGGTTTCATCATTTATTTTTCAAAGAAAAGCATAATCAACCACGATTATGTACAGCAACGGGACAAGTTCTCTAGATAAGGAGCAAGGTGCTGGTAAACCGAGTGCTCCAGACGGAAGGCGCATAAAGAGATCACTTTCGCGGAAAACAGAAATTGATAATTTACATCCACAAGGGCCAGCAAAATTATGCTGTCCAAGTCTTTGTAATTTCGAAATCGTGATCTTTGTTGCGAAGAAATAGCCTCCCTCATGGCGGTATTTTGTTTGATGATCATGGGAGCGATAAGGGCGAGCAATTCCTCCAGGATTGGCTCCGACATTCGAGTGTAGTTCCAAGAAGATTTTGGATCCTCAGGGCTATACGAACGATAACGTAATATTTTAAGGATGCATTACAGAAATGATATCAGTTTTTTGCAGTGACTGAAGTCTTACATTTTGTCATCCATCATTTGATTTTGACGGTCTTTTCTAATCATGATTTTCAACTAATGTGAGATAATAATTTGAAATATGGTTCAGATTAATTGATGTACTTTATTTCGCGGTTTCGGTTTCTTCTTGAAATGAACAAAACAACCTGTTGAGAAATCCGCGGCCTTCATTCCTCCTCAATAGCCACTCTCTTGACCAAAGTTTCCTCTTTTTTTTCTATTTTGTAATTCGAATTAATTCACAAGCCACAACTGCACCTAATGCTCCTGCTCTCTTACGACGATTATTCTCGGCAACATCCATACTTGTAATAAGCAAGTCTACCAAGTCTACGTTCTAGTGTCAGAATGAGTGACGCAGCTTGCATCGTGTGATGCGAGAATAAGTGCCACTCCAAGCGTAGTACAAAGCGGCTCAATGCGCCCGAAAATTTGCTGCAAATTAAGTTAACAGAATTGCATAGAAAATTGCCTCGTGTGCGGCGGGCTTTGCTGATAGAACTAACTTTTATTTCGGTCTACGAGTTGCTCGTTTCAAAACTGCCATTGCGTTTATGCGTCCATTCACCTTGCATGCTTGCGATCACTTCATCTGTGTTGTGTTGCATCTCTGTTTCTGTTTAAGTATCGAAACCATTGTAAATTTACGTCAAACATATCACTGGCTCTACTATTTTTAGATTAAGCTTTTGATATGTACGCTAAATTCACCAGGGAACTCAGCTGGGTTCAGAGTTCAAGGGTGATTCTCCAGTCCTCAAAAACTCGCTGCAGCTAGCCGCCGGAACGTCAGCATCTCTCAGTTGATACTACAGACAACAGTGGTTTGTACTCCCAGTACGAGGACCTACGTCCTACAACGCAGCCAGCGTTTCTTTTCGCTAACCAGTTAACTATCATACCACTCAACTGGGAAAGTCAGTACAAATTCGGAACACCTGGAAAAGTAAAGGTTGAGTTACCACCTCTGACTCATCCCAGAAGAAGATATAGCTAGCTTCAGCCAGTATCGGCGATTGTAAGTTGTATTCAATATTGGCCAATTGTTAAATTCTTCAAGTCCAGTAATTCTAGTTTGTATAAATTTTCAATAATAATATCTTTTTGGTTTTGGATTATAACTTATTTTTTGTCATATTCAAATTACGTATTTTTTAACTCATTTATGCTTCTACTTTATGCTTCTATCCCTACCAAGCTGGACTACTTAAGCCTTTTATCTTTCCCTTTCAACTCCTGGCGCTCATTCTTTTTCTTTTGGTCTTTGCTATTTGGTTTTTGCAGAAGTGCTTCCAGCTAGCCGAGCCTTCCAAATTAAAGGTAGGATTATTTTAATACAAATTAATAATATTCACTCGTCTCGTCTCGCCTCAAAAAGTCGAGACAAGACCATAGAATGGGTCTCGAGTCAAAAGTCGAGACCGAGACAAGATCAGACTTGTATCATAATCACTTAAAATTCATGTTTATTTCTACTGAAAGCAATTTTATACCGGCTCTTTCAGAATATTCACTTCACATTTAGCCTACATGACAATATTTTTTTGTCGATTGTTTTCTTAAAATGTCATTTGGCTCTATCATGTTTGGTATCAAATTACCTAGAACTTCTGCAGGAGTAATTCTAGGAAGTGTGAAAAACGATTGTTAATTTTTATTTGAATGATGTCTAGTTTGTGAGTGCGGATGGCCGAGCGTGTTTGTTCACCTATACATGCTGTGACGTCACTCGACCAAGAGGTCGCAGGTTCGAATCCACTCACCGACAATGTGTGATTTGTCGTAAAAATAAAAAATGCAGCTACTTGCATCATCACACTCGGGTGCTACAGGTTGCCAGCCTATACACCTTAAGATATGTAGCAATGGCACGAAATTCTGATCGGCAGTACGGTGGTGTTATACAAGGGCTGTTGCGCCAGTGATGATGATGTCTAGTTTAGTATCAATCTCAAGCATTTGGGGAGATAGGCTTAGCAGGAATATAAAAAAGATAATAAGTGAAATTCACGTTATAAAATTATACTTCCGGTGATCAAATGTCAAAACTGTATGTTCCAAATTAAAGACTCTGAAAATTCAGAAAAGAACTCTTGATTTTCAAAAATACCTATTCAATGTAGGGACTTGAATATAACCGCCATCCGTCACTTTAACAATGACAGCCGTCACTTTGACAATGACAGCTGTCATTTTGAAATATGCAATTGATTGATGCGACACTCTAAATCTATGAAACAGCGATGAAACCGGCCATGAAACTGTTGGTTGGGGAAGTGCTGTGTGGCCGCAGCAGATTTTATATGATAAGATTGTACAACAGGACGAGCCCCAATACTAGCACAACACTTTTAATTTCACAAAAAATTATCGACGTAATGGAAGAGAATATTATCATACTATAACTGATTTTGACTGGAAATGCGTTACATAAATCGATTCCTATAAGATTCCTGGTCATATTCCTGTGTCTCACCTAATTTCATACAAAATTGAATCAGATTAGGCTAGACTGGGCCATAAGAACAGAAAAATCAATAACATTCCTCCATAAATTTCAGTAATTTGAACCATATAGCCCGTTATTCACAGTCAATAACATAACCTTGTTTGAAAATTTGGTTTTCCTTCATCTACTTCCGAATTTGATGGTTCACACGTCGCAAATAATGCGTTAATGAGCATGTAGGCATCTCAGATCTACCATTAATTTAAATGAACGCTTTCGTAGCCTGAATTCAGTTTATATGAATCTATCTTGAAAGTCGTAGGAGTGATATCGTGTGGCGAACTAGCATTATGAAATTCGGAAAATATGTTTTATAACTCAGCGATTCTTGACTGGGAATATGTAGCCTCAATCTTGTCATAATGTTTTAGTTTACACATTTGTTGCACAAAACTATTGCCTCTTCATTATCTCGAATCCTCGTGGCTCCAGTGCTTCCATTCTAATTCATAGAGACAGCTTGGAGACAGATCGCAGTCTCCATATGTCAATGTTGATATATCATAGTTACATTTATAGGAACTTGAATATTGTATGTTGGTGCAAACAATATGATCGATAACTTTATGCTGTCATTTAGTTAGGAACTGTATATTTGAAATCAGGTTCAATTTATTTTGATTCATTCTCCTGATTTATTATCAATTATAAAGGTAAAATTTTATCCTATTGATACTATTATATAACATACGAATGTCAAATCTGTCATAGAGCTAAGGAAAATGACATGACCCTGACTCTTACTTCTGGAAGACTGTCTTCAACGATGATGACATAAAATCACTTCTCTAATTGTCCGATAGGTGGTACATGTGTCGTATGTCTATAAAATGATGTCAAAAGACAATCTCTACAAATTAGGATTAAAACCCAGAGCGACTGTTAGTATTGCAAATTCGACGTAGGCTGTACGCTAAGATTATCCAATACGCAAGCGCGTTGTACGTGATCACGTGATCATAATTGCCAGAGCTGCTTAGCAATGCGTAGGAATAATTGTGTAATGCAAGGAATTTAGTAGACACATTATTTGTAGAGTGGTGTTTTTGTGGTTCTTAACGATTGTAAAGTGAGCCAGAAGCTCACGTCTGGAGATTTATGACCAAGCTATGAAACATAATTTTGCGCACCAAACACGCAAATACATTTCTTGGGTAGAACTCATAGCAAATAATAATCAGGTAGAACGAATTGATTCCCACATTACGGAATATGTAATTTTGAAAAATCATAGCGAGACTCTCGTCACGACTCGAGACCGAGACGAGACTGACCTACTCGAGACCAAGGCGAGACTGAGCTAGGCGAGACCACCACGAGACTGAGACGAGACTCTCTAAAGTCTCATCTCGTCTCGTCTCCTGGCAACTCTATTCATACCTTATTGCAATATATTTTATTTGCCAAGCACTATCGTGGAAGTAACTTTCACAAATTATATCAATCAAAAACATGAGAGGAAATAATTTTGTAACAATATCAGGCAGATTGTTATTGAGTTTTAGATTTATTTTGACTTACTTGTACTAAGTACAAGGAAGTATTGTGAAACCGATGAAATTCACCTATTGAGATTCTGATGGAAATATCCGTTTTGAGCATCCCTGAATCTATATTGACTATTTTTGGCTTGATGTCGGTACGTATGTGCGTGCGTTTGTTCGTTCGTAACTCACAAATCTCAAAATTAATGAAACGTATAATGTTGAAGTTTTTTACTCAAGACTAGTATAGGGTCCAGTTGTACAGCTCGCACCACGGTTCTAATCGTCTGTACCGGTAGTGCATTTTACTTGAAATTTTTCAAATTTTTCCAATAAATCCAGAATGATTAATCGTAGGATGTAAAAATTCAGTATTTGAAGTTGATGTTGTATCAGAATGGTTATCTGCTATTTTTGTATGTATCGGCAAAGCCAGAAGTGCACTTTATTTGGAACTTTTTTAAATTTTTTTGCATAAATCTGGAATGATCGGCCATATCATATTAAAATTCAGTGTTTGAACTTGATGTAGCTTTAAAATAGTTTTGTATCAATCGGCTGAGCTGAAAGTGCAGTTTATATGTCTAACAGACATTCAGAACTTGCCGTATATAACAATCAGTTCCATTGAAATGATAAGGTAGGCAAGTATAATCTGTCGTCAATTTTTTGATTTTGTTTTACATTGTATATGTCAAAATATTATTAAAATTATATCAATTATAATCTGAGGTGACAGGAAACTTGATTGTATAAATTTGTGGATATAATGATGTACAAGTGAGTCACGTGATGTTCACGTCAGATTTTTTCTTTCCAAATCTCTGTATCTTTATATGTCAAAAATTCGTCAGTCTGCATTGTGCGATAGCCTCTCTTTAAATTGAAATGTATGCTACGGGTTAGAGACAATATCGACATCAAGAATTTTCCTACACTCACTGCCTTCCCCAAGAATTGCTCTATTGTTTATTTACCATAGAAATTCGCAGTATTCTCAGAGAAACAATTGATGAAACTCTTCGCAAATGCGCTAGATAATGAGTAGTCATTCATAAAGGTGAACATTTTCAAATTGGCATTATATTTCTACCTCAAAAAACGTTATATCCAGGCTGTTGCAATTTTAAGTTTATTTGAAGCCTGTCGGCGTTTTAAGTTCCAGAATTGATGTACTTATGATGTGAAAGTGGAAGGCTCCCTTATTGTCGTTCATATCAAGGACACAAAGAAAGACACACAGAGATATAACATTAACTATTTTGAATCATTGTGACGTGGTGTACATTAGTATTATTGAAAACTATAAAAATTCTCAGTCAAGGAATGTGAAAATTGAGAAGTTCCTCTTATTCCATAATTCTGGAAAATTTAAACGTAATAAAATTAGGACAATACATCTGGATGAATTCCTGGATGTAATGTCAAGTATCTAGAGATTTCTAACGCTGCCATGTCACTCCTTTCGGAGAACATAGACTGGTATCACAATTTAAAAAAGACACAGTGATTGGAAAAGTGATTCTGTTGATGAAGATTACATCGTAGAATCGCTGGAAGATAAGATCAGGATAGTCCGAAGACTTGGAGCTACAAATGAACGATTGGATTCATGTCAATATTAATGGAAATCAATAGTTTTTGACACTTACTTTTTCAGTTATCATGCTGATTTCGACACTTTTGCGCCATAGTATATAACATTATGCACAATTTTCTGTGCCATAATCATAACAATTTGATACTTATCAATGTTCGACCGCATCATAAACATGTAATTTATGAAAATATGTACTTCTTGACTGGAAATTTGATGAAAAGGAGAAAAAAACTTCTGGAATGCAGTCAATGGAATTTATTTTTATTTTTCGATTTCGACTAGTTTCGACACCACTTGTGTCATCCTCAGGAACTATAAATTATGATATAGGCGATAAATAAGTTAAAAATAATTACAATTTGTTCAACTGTGAGCTACTTACATGAAAAATTTGGTTTCTAATAAAATTCAGTGAAAAAATTAATTGATGATAAAATAAATGAAAAGTGTATGTGGATTATATTCCACATGGAGTTATGATGTAAAAAACTTAACATTTGTAAACATGAAAATATTTTAAATGTAGTCAAAATTAAAATTAACTAAAAAGTGTCTTCCGTTTTTTCGAAAACCGTGAGAACATCAATTTTGTACTAGTGGAAACCTGTATACTAGTTTTTTTTCATATATAAAAAAAGAAGAACTAAGTACCCCAAGGGACCAATTAGAGTGTAGCACTAATATTTGAAAAATATTTATCAAGTCTTTGTATTATTATATTTAAGTAGGTTATTGTAAATTTTACTCAAATTCATTGTGTCCGTTTTTACATTAATATTGTTTTTATCTGCATTGATGTGTAGCATCTCTAATGTCATTCTCTTATTTAGGTTGTGTTCAAAATCCATTGTTTTTGTTTCGTTGAAGTTGAACTTGTGATTCAACTCTTTTGCATGTCCCACTACTGCACATTTTGCTGTCGTCATATTTATTTTGCCTTGACAATTTTTACTATGCTCATTCAATCTCGTCGATAAATATCTTTTTGTTTGACCTGTATATGTGGCATCGCAATCCTCACATGGTATTTTATATATTAAATTTGATTGGTGGCTTTGTAATTTATGATTGCATTTAGTGCCCATAATGTGTCATTTAATTGGACTAGGACTTTTACTTTATTCTATTGGTCGTGTAACGTTCAAAACCGATTTGACGTCTCAAAAAAAAATTCGTGATTGCTCCTAATCCCAGGGAGATCGTAGGTGGAGTGCGGCGTCATGAAACTAGGCTTCGGGCATACCCGGGGCGCCACGATATTGTCTTTTTGTCCGCAGGGCACACAACAACGAAAGTACCTGCAATAAAAGGTATTGGGTCGGACACGGAGTAACGGAACGGTGTGACCATATGATGGCCTTCAGCATTAACCAAGTGGTCGAGCTAGTAATTCACTTACCAAGTATTGCGCCTTCAAACAGAGCCAAGGGTAGCTAAATGCTCTGAAAGAGAACAGGTAAGGTTCCTCTTTCCACGAACAAATAAAACAATCTACAATTTAATCTAAACAAATTAAATGACTTTAGTAGCAAAAAGAATAATAAAGGTTGAACAAAATATGAATAATGAACTGAATCTGAATTTACCACCAAAAAAAAATGAATAACTAATTAATAAGCAAATGAATTTAATATTAAATACAAAAAAAAGACAAGTACTAGCTGAAGGCTAAAAACAAACAACGCACCTTGGCGGACAGCGCGCAATCCCAAAGAAAACAACAACAAAAGAAAACGATGCCTATACGTCTAGCCCTACACTCGCCGAACCTCACAAAAAAAACGTAATAAGGGGCTCAGCTCAATCGATTGCGCCTCACAAATCCGACGTATAGCGCACGTACCAGCTACTGCGCCACAACTACTGTGCCCAAGGGGCGTTTGACAGTACCGTGAAAGAATAAAACAAGAAAATATATATTGTGCTCCTAGCTGCCCTAGGATCACCACAAATGATCAAAATAACAAGAAAGGACTGTGCACTTAGCTGTCATTACTGAGCCTCTGGAACAATGGCTTGACATCGACTGGCCTTGGTGAAGGCATCGGACCAAAGTCGGTCAAGGGATGGCGTCAAGTTTAAGGGTCCTGGGATGGTCTTCAGGATCCAGGAGTTGGTACTCGCGTCGCTGCGTGCCTGGCGGGCGACTAAGACCTCGCCTTGATGGACTTGGCGGTTTTTGCAACACGAGGTCGCGGCCGTGAGTTTAAGAAAAAATCCCCACAATGGGCTGCTCGATTGCGGACTGGTTCCACGACACTTCACGCGACCGGAGCAAACGCTGATTCAATTTTTAATCCCGCATATGCGGCTTTGGACATTCAAAATAATAAATAAATCGGCGCAACAAGAACTTTATGGCGCGACCTTCTGTTCTCTAGCACTTTTCTGCCTCGACTTAACTTAATTCATCTTTTCCGCCCAATCAAGAAAAAACCGTTTTTACTTAACTTCCTGTAATACTATTGGTTCCAGCCACGAAGTATAATATATATAGGAGTTGAAACGAAGCGCTTGTACACGGCACAGATTCTTATCGCCGAACGAAGAGAGAGATGGAAGATAGTAGGCATGTATTAACATGGAACAACTCTAGATAATCACTCAAAATTTTTAGTTTGTTTAATATTGATCAGGTTGTATTTATTTCAAATCAAATGATTTTTTATAATAATTTGTCATGCGATTTTAAAAAATAAAAATCATGGATTTACTTCAGATAAATACAGAAGCTTCTATTACTTCCAGCGAAGGAACAAATACGCATTTTGTGGAAAGTCTTGATTTACTCAAATAAATTGACTTCCGAAACGTCCTATGTCAAATTAATAAATAAGAATCTATACATTTTAGAATTTTAATAAATAATAAGTTATTTTTGTATTAAATGTGCGAAATGATTGTTTTTTTTTTGTTGCGCGTGAGAATGTCAATTTTAACCAAGACCGTAAGGTCGAGGTAACAAATTCATTCGAAAGCGCAATAAAAAATACTTTCACTTCGCCCACGAAATACAAACAATATTTTTTCGCCGACTGTCAAAAAATAATAGATCAACAATAATTATTGTTTTATTCAGTAAAATGTAGGAAAAAAGTACAAAATAAAATTAATTTGCATTCACCTGGGTATTGTAACCAAAAGAATGCGCAATTGTTGCTTGATAAATAAAGAACAGTCAACAATTAATTTTTATATTTAAACAAAAGTAGTTTTGTGTATAAATTCATATTTCTTTTTTATTAAATACCTGTTTGTTTCTGTCCTTGTAGCATTAGTAAACTTAACTATATTAGATTAGGTGTGCAAAAATATGTTTTATTTTTTCACTAGTGAAAAAATCACGAATTTTGCGTATCCATAACAATACAAAAATATCATGTTTTTTTGACAGTTGGCGAAAATAGTTATTTACATTACAAGATGCGAAAGTATACTTTTTTGTGTGAGGTGGTATTTGAATGGCCGAGGTGAAGCCGAGGCCGTTCAAAACCTCCGAACACCTGAAAGGGCTTTCACATCGTGTGATGTATTAAATTTTTTCTGCTACTGTTCTATATAGATATTAATATTTAATAACGATTATTACATTTGAAATAATGTTATGGAGACTGTTTTACCTGTCTAAAATTATCCATAGCAACGGTTTATTTACAATGTTATCTGTCATCAGCGCCTCTGTCACCGATTTTGAATTTCAATAATTTAGTGACACATTGCATTTGATCGATTTAAAATGTTAACAGAAAACGAAAATGGTATTCAAGAGGCAGCTAACAATGCATGTGCCTCACTTCTTGCGGATAAATCTAAAGAAAGGTACAATCGAACATACAGCATGTTTTCTAAATGGCTTGCTGATTAAAACTTTACTCGAATTAACGAAAATGTAATGCTTCGGGTGCCGATATTTTGGATTTAAATAGCGGATGGAAGTCTTCTTCGTAAAGTAATGAAATTGAAATTTCTAAAAAGGTGTTACATGAAATTCACATTAATATCTCCTCAAATAAAGAAACAGTGACAAAAATGAATTTTGACGTAATTCAAAATGATAAAAATCTTCCAATACAAAGTGAAGAAGTTAGTCATTCGAATAATATTCCTACCATGACTTTTTCCAATTGTTCAAATTGAATAATTACTTAAAACCAATAAATAGATGAAATTAAATTAAATAGATTGGATAAAATTATATTATTATAAACTACTTATTTATTTGAATAAATAATGAAATTTTCGATATATTTGCATTTTTTCAAACTTTTACTTTTTTGTCCTGGCCCCGAAAGTATTACTTTCGTAGCTAGCAACGCATAGCAACAAGGTAACACGAAGGTTTGCTTTCGTTATCGTTTGAGCTGCCAGGGCTACAGAGGTCACTTATTTATACAGTAGCAGAAAAAAATTATTTTTGATTTCAAATTCTGTATAAATACTTCTTAATTCTGTCAATTATCACGATTTTAATACATTCTGCTATCACCTGGCTTATTTATGATTGGAAATCATTTTTTATTTTCAGAATAGTTCATTTTTTCGGAAGAAAGTGATAGGTAGTTGAAATTAAGAAATTGTGTTAGATTCTTATAATTAACTTTTTTCAATATCAATGAAATGAATTTCAAAATAATCCAGGTGTCTCACGTTACTAGAAATAATTATTTATCAGCATTTGATTGACACAGAAAGAATAAATAAAAAAAATAGTGAAAAGTATCATTAAACATAATTTTTTTCAAAAACTACTTTTGATTTTAAATTCTGTTCGTTTATTTGAAACTTTGATCCTTTGACCAAGATCCTTGGTCAAAGGATCGAAACGTCAAAGTTTCAAATAAATATACAGAATTTAAAATCAAAAGTCGTTTTTATTGGATAAAATTCTGAAAAATGTATAGTTTCTCTTTTTTTTTATTATTTACATATTCACAAATGAATACTAAAGATAACAATAATAACAATCAAAAATATCACAAAGAAAATAACATTAAATGAAAATAACAAATCTTTGCGCGGTATTACATGTCTCCACTTCATCAATGTCTTTTTGTTCTTCGGGGCACTAAAAATAGATATTTTCTCCTTACAATTTGGGTACCCACTATTGCAATTGGGACTAAAACACTTTCTTCCGATTCTAAAGTTAAATAATCAAAAATTCCTAGCTTCAAATCACAAAACTAGCTGCAAACTCAATAGTGGCAAATGCTAAATGCATTGAGAAAGATGCCTACTATCTTCCATCTCACACACTTAACCTCTCTCTCTAACGCGATAAGATATTGAGACACAGCTGGCATAGGGAGATAGCATAGCGTTTCACCGGCCTGGTTCCAGCTAATTGAGAGAAATGAAGAGAGAAGGAGGAATGGCGGGAAAAAGGATTATTAGGGTTAAGGAATTTTATTGTGAGTGTTATTTTATTCTAACGTTTCCATATTATGTGCTGTGTGTTGTTAAATATGATTTGAATGTAATTTTAACTTTTAAATAAAAATGCGTTTAGTCATTTGACAATATCTGAATTCGCGCTGTCTGCTAGTGACCCCTACGGCAACTATTTCAACTAAAATTCAATAGCTCTTGGACTTGTCCGAACGCCAACTCAATTAAAATTATTTATCGATCTGTCAAACTACAATAACAAATGCTTTGTAAGTAAATCTGATTCTATTTGAAATAACAATTATCAATATTTTCAAGTTGTAGCTAAATGAATGGATAGAAGTCTAGGATTTGGAAAATGGAAAAGTAGGAACAAGGTGAGAAATTGGAACGTAACAGTCGGAACTGTCACTGTCAGAAAAAATGTCACGAAGATATATTTTTTCAATAACATGAAATAAATTCAAACAATTAAAACAACATATCATCATTTATTATGGTAATGAATACATATAGCACAATAGGGAATATGCATGAAATTTAAATTTGGTTCAAATATTTTTCTTCCGAATTTACATTGGCCGGACTTTTGTACTAAACCATCATTTTGGTATTCAATATCTATTTAATTACTCAAAATTAATGGATAAAAATGCAAACTAAGCCCGGGAAATTCAAAGTTCCAAAACGCAACACCATTGGTTAAAACGAAATGTGACGTCCGATACTACTAATACTGCTTACATTTGTATGGTATTGCAGGCTTTTGATTAGAAAACATAGTAATAACGTGTGTGTTGTAAATTAATTTATTGTTCAAGTATAATTTCAGCAACCTAGTGAGATTAAAAATCATTTAAGACAGTGGTTTTGTAAAAGCACAATCGGATAATTTGTCAAGAATAGATCTATCCATGATGTCGTCTTATTTTCTTCAAATCCAAATTTTGTCCGCTGAAGTAAAAAGAGTGAACACTGCAAAGTAATTATTCAACAATAACACATTATGTACGCTATTTTAATAAATACAATCCGAAATATGATGAGCAGTAAACAAAGCTGCCTACATACACTGAATTTTATTGCTAAAACTAATTACATTTAGAGTACGTTCCACTAAATGACCACAACGCTCACGCTCACGACCGCGGTTTTTGCTGTTCCACTAACTCATGGTGATTGTGGCTGGTGCTTCAAGTAGAACGATGCGAGTGTCTGTTAAATGTCAAATAAACTGACAATTTTTGGTTAGAATCAATATGTAAATCATAAATAAGAATAAACCAACCTGTGGCAAAAAGGATATACGAATGGAATAAATCCAATATGCCTGTGTAAATTAATCGCTCTTGAATAATAAATGATGATAATGAGAGACCATGAAGTTATCTGTTATATGACGAATGGAAAATCTTGAATCAATTGATATAGCTTGGAATCGAAAGTACAAATTGGGAAGGTATCTTCTTATTTAATTTGAGCTTCTTGGCGATTTATTCAAGAATGAACACAACGACCGCTTCGAACCACCTTCAAATCACGGGCGTAGAGAGCTTAAAGTATTCAAGATCAATGACGTCATCTATGACGTATTTATCATGGACACCAAGACCGCGATTGTCTTGTGAAACGATTATTGGGGGTACATGAGCGTTGCGGCAGTCTAGTGGAACGTACCCATATGTTATTCATGATCTGTCAAGTTTATTATGACACTTCATCTCTTCTGATAACCTTACATCATTTCTTACGTATTTTAAAACCGGTCTGGATTGGAAAAAAGACTTTATCAGGTACATTTCTGATAGTATTTTGCATTCAGGCAGAATGCAATACTTATAAACTGACTTTTGATCTTTTTTACACAATGGATTGTAATGTCACTGGACATGTTATTTGACGTCATCCATAGAGCGCGCGAAATTGGCGGCGTTTAAACAGCTCAAAATTATTCTCAATTTTGAATATTTTTTGAACTTGATTACAGCACTTTCAAACATAATTCATATTTTCTACTATGTTATAACGACGTAATCAGTGGATTAGAGATAATAAAAAAATCCATGAATATTCCCTATTGATATTCTCGCGAATATTCAGACCCGAAGATAAGTTCTTCATGTTACAAAGACACTTTTCTCTCAATATTTGTGATTCTCTGGCACTTGCTGCCAGCACTTCTACGCTTTCTGATGTATCCATTCATTCTTTTCTTCCGTATTTAATCTCTTCTACACTTTCTAATATATCAATTTCTTCTATTGAATTGTATTGATTGTTTTTGACATCTGCAAGCAAACAGTAAAAGCAATTGTAACAATAGCAACACTAGCAAGTCACACCAAGTTATACCTACCGAATTTCTGAATGGGGAAATCAAGAAATATTTTTAGAAGATATCCTGTGTCCTTAGAGCAGTGGAACATAAAGCTTTGTATGTAATTTGTACATAAAAAAAACTTTATGGACTTGCCTTCCTTATTAGACTCGTTCGCGCTGCTCGCTCGTCCATAACCAACGGCCAAAGTTCCATATTATGTACTGATCACATAAATAGCTATTGTTTGTGTTGAAATGAATCACAAATCACGTGTGCTGAATATTGTACAGTTGACTATCGCACTGCTCCAGTACACTTGATTGTAGATAAATATCATCAGAGTATAGTTAACTTATTTCTCTCATTGCCTACCTGCCTTCATTTTTTCCATATCCTCTCAGAAAGCCTCTATTTGACATCCATTCCACAAGTGTCGCTAATTTCTCCCCAGCAGAACAGCATGGAATTAAAGAAATCATTATATCATACTTGGTCGTTGAGTATGACTTATCTACAAGGAAGCTGACACCTATACTCGAGTTCCCAGTTTATCTGACAAAAAAAAAAATCGAAGTTATTTGATACTATTACTGTCAATAATGAGACTCGTATATCTCCTTACATCTCACTACCCAGGCTTGATTGCAAAATGCATTGCTAACACGTTACTTCAATTTTTGAATGATGTTAAATCATAGAAACTAGATTTTGAATATGATTCACTTATCAGTAAAATTCAAATTACAATTCTGAATTGTATTCATCATAGAATTCTGTATAAAAATATCTTTGTTTTCATCTAAATGCCAAAATGTAGGATTGCAGGAATGTAATTAAAGTAGGCCCATCTTTCAAATATCTTTCCAACTCCATTCATTTCTGCAAGTTGACTTTAGGGTAATCCTTCGTGGTTAATGTACTTTCCACTTGTATCATTATTGCGGAACAGATCTACTTCTAACCAATTGTAATTCCATTCCTTAGTTAACACGTAAGCTTGAGTGAATATTCCACGTATTACTCTCTACTCTTCCACCCATGTTTTCCGGTTCAGAAAACTGGAATAACAGATATGAACTCCGCCTCTAGTCTGGATGAATATCCATGAGCTGGAAGATTATTAACTTCGTACTTTAAAACGGATGTAGAATATCGACAAACAGTCAACAGAAATCAATCTAAGCAAACTAGTGCGAGTAGTGCTTCACAGTCTTCTATGATTATCTAGTTTTTCATATTACGGTAATAGAAAGTAAAAAAAATAAACATCTATCTCATTTTTTAGAATAGTCTAATAACAGAGTACCAGAACGTTCAATAATTAAAAGAACCATCAGTCTTCACAATAAACCTAAATTTAGTTCATTTATTGGAAACGGGAATATCCATACTAAGCTTGGAACACTGTTTATTGAATCAAAATTAATTCACACTCACAGTTCAATGTATTCATTCGCTTCATTTATTCCAATCGATTCTGAATCGTCTCTGCACTGACTCTTGATCTAAGTGCGCATCAGCAGCCTACTTTTATACTTGTTCATCCAAGAGTTTGGTAATAATAATAATAATGCCAAACACGCTGTAAATCATACTCTGTTGAACAAGATCATGAAAAATTTTTATATATTTGGAAGAGAATGCCCAAACTTCGAAGCATCAAACGATAAGCCAGAAATTGATACAGAAATTCTTAGAATGCACTTATTTGCAACTAATCAGCTTATAGCTTGTCAAAAAGCGCTATGGAATCATTTCCACCGACTTGACGTAAATATTCTCAGCGACCGGCTTAAGAGGGTTGGCGGTGACTGGAAAATTAAGGGTCTGAGAAACTACTCCAAATCAAATTAAGGTGAAACATCACCCGGAAATACTAGCTATCTCTATCTAGTCTAATCTTGTTTTGGAGTAAGTGAGGCTTATGGAAGGTCAGTGATGACGGCGGGATACACAAGAATTCAAATTTGACATTTCAGAAGAAAAACATTCTATAGAGAAATTTACTGAAATTAATGCTCGCATTCAAAATCATTTTTTAAAGACATAAGTTTTAATGAAATTATTCATAATGAGAATATGAAATTATGATATAAAAATGTTCCAAAATTCACGCAAGAACTAATTTCGGTAGTAACATGTTTTAAATAAAAATTATGATTTTTTTTATTGAATCATAAAGGATAAGGTAAAGTAAAGGGTTATCTAATTTTGATAGAAAACTGGTTTTAAATTGAAAATTATAAATTTTTTATTGAACCGTAAAGTATACAGTACAAGGATTATGTATGGAATATTATATAGAGCAAATGATCTCCACGACTTTGTTGGCACATACAGACTCCTGAGCCTTAGCGAGCACCATTAAATGTTTTTGCCTGATGATCAGTTGTTACTTCAAAGAAGAATTGCTCGACGCTACCTTCAGTCCAAAATGTGCAACTAACACCTATTACATTTTCATAGTTGTGTATTGCTACTTGCTCATGACTCTTACCCCATTCCGTAGCACAAGTAGATAGATTTCGAACATATGGTATGTTTTCTACTAGGGGTCCGGCAGGCAGTTTTCGCTTACAGACTAGATCAAAATTTGAAGCTGTTAGTCTATGTTTTCTTTAAAGTATTTACCCTTGATGTATTCACTAAAAAATTAATACTTGTAGTTTATTTGAAGGTGAATATCTCGGGCCTTAGAGCAATGCAGATTCGGATCAAGTATTATTATTTGTAGAATGACAGATCCCAATAATAATTGATGGACATTGTAGTGTTTTGGAATAAAAAACAAAACAATGAATATATGTTAGCAACGGTAATAAACAATAAGGGCGAGCTGTCAATAAAAGTATAATTGAATTAAAAGTATTTTGGCAATAATAAAGCAATTAATTAAGAAATACTGTTTTATTCCATGAAATATACTACATTTTGGCGACGAGAATCGAGGATTGAGAACTCAAAATAATAAAAACAAGATGGACAAAGGTGAAATAGAAAAGTTCAATATTCAAGGAACTCCAGCTGAGATAGGAGCAAGATGGACACGTTGGTTAAGAGCATTCAAAATCTTTCTAGATGCTAAGAATATCACTGGAGATAACAGAAGATTTGCATCTTTATTACATGCTGCAGGAATGGATGTGCAAGATATCTATTATACTTTAGAAGAAAATGAGAATACTGCAACACAAACTACGAGTGAGGGAACTACTAGTCTTGGTACAAAATATGACAATGCTGTAAAAATATAAACAGATTATTTCACACCTAAAGCTAATGTACCATACGAAAGACATGTTTTCAGGAAAATGAAGCAGATTGAAACCGAAACAGTATCACAGTTTATTGTGAGGCTGAAACAGCAGGCACAGTTATGTGATTTCAAGGACACATTAACTGAACAAGTTCGAGATCAAGTTATTGAAAAATGTTTAAATTCTGAATTGCGGAGAAAGTTTCTTGAAAAGGGAACTGAATTAACATTAGATTTGGTACAAGACTTAAGTAGAATAGTTGAAGCTTCAGTATTTCAAGCTGGGTATATAGAAGGAAAACTGTACAATGAAGTAAACGCTATTGAAAAGTCAAAAATCAAGAAATGTTTCCGTTGTGGGAGTGAAAATCACTTAAGTTTTGATAAAAACTGTCCAGCTTTAAAGAAAACTTGTATAAAGTGTGGAGTTAAAGGACATTATGCTAAATATTGCAGAACAAAGAAGAAAAATAGGAAAAGTACTACAGAAAATGAGGGAGAAGATTCAAAGAAAAGAGAATTGGGAAAATCTATACGACAAACAGATGAAGGAAAGGAAGATGAGTCAAAGTTTGAAGAATATACTTGGCAGATAAATGAAATAAACAACAAAGAAGTAGATGTAGAAGTTCTAGTGGGAGGAGTAAGGATTAGAGTATTAATTGATTCAGGTTCCATTTGCAATGTTGTAGGCTCAGAAACATGGGAATATTCAAAGAAGAACAAAATTGTATGCGAACAAGAAAATAGCTGCGATAGTTTGAAGCCATATGGAGAATCAAAACCATTACCAGTTAAAGGAATTGTTAAAACAATGGCTCAAGCTGAAAATGGGCTACGTACGTATACCAAATTTTATGTTCTAAAAGGTCAAGGTATGTCAAAATCTAAGCCAAATTTAAGATTAGAAAGATGGGTACTTAGAATGCAAGGATATGATTATAAGGCGGAGTATTGTAAAGGCAAGATGAACATAGCTGATCGTTTATCACGGTTGTTGAAAACAAATGTTAAACAAGAATGTGACCAGAGAACTGAAGAATATGTTAGAAATATTGTAGAATATTTTAGGCCAAGAGCAATAACGTTGGAACAAATAAAAGATTGTAGTGAATCAGACAATGAAATAATGAAGTTGAAAGAAGCGATAACATCAAATAGATGGAGTCAAGATTTAAAAACCTACGAATACTTGAAAGAAGAACTCTGCATCGTTGATTCGGTTGTACTCAGAGGATCTAGAATTTTAATACCATCGAAGTTACGCAAATGGACATTAAAATTAGCTCATGAGGGTCATCCAGGCATAGTTCAAATGAAACACAGATTACGAGCTAAAGTATGGTGGAAAAATATAGATAAAGATGCGGAAAATTTTGTAAAACATTGTCACGGTTGTCAATTGGTTGGCAAACCTGAACCACCTGAAGAAATGAGAAGAACGAGATTACCTGAAAAACCATGGGAAGATTTATGTGCTGATTTCAAAGGTCCACTACCATCGGGAGATTATATTTTAGTTGTTACAGATTATTATAGCCGATTTTACGATATCGCAATTATGAAAAACATTACTAGTAAAGATACAATAGAGCAACTACTTATTAAGTTTAGTAGATATGGATTTCCAAGAATGCTGAAGACAGATAATGGTCGACAGTTTTGTAGTGAAGAATTCAAGAATTTCTGTTTGGAATACGATATTGAACACAGAACATCAACACCTTTATGGCCTCAGAGTAATGGAGAAGTAGAACGTCAAAATAGATCTCTAAATTATTTAATTATGTATCGAACAACTGTACATACAACCACAGGAAGAACACCAAGTGAGCTGATGTTTGGAAGAAATATCAAATGTAAGCTACCAGTTTTCGAAGGAAAAGAAACTAGAGATAAAGTTAAACTAGATGAAGATTTAAGAGATAGAGATTGGAATGAAAAGATAAAAGGAAAGGAGTACGGTGATGCAAAGAGATTTGCAAAAGAATCAGAAATAGTACCAGGAGATAAAGTTTTAGTTAAACAGAATAAAGGTGATAAGTTACAAACTTATTTTGGAAAAGATCCGTGGACAGTTATTGAGAAAACTGGAAATGAAGTAACAATTGAATCACCGAAAGGACAAATAAGAAGACGTAATTCTACTTTTGTAAAGAAGTTCTTAGAAGACACAAAGAAAATTGAAGATGACGCGAATCCTGTAGAAGATACAGAAAATATGGGCAAAACAGGATGTGATACAAATGTTCAAGAGCAGATACCTATAGAAAGAGCTTCTAGAAGACTAATTAAAATTCCAGACAAATACAAAGATTTTGTTATGTCATAGCTCATTTAGATAATAATAAATGTGTTTGTTAAATTGTATTAAAAAAAAAAAAAAAAGTAAATGTAGTGTTTTGGAATAAAAAACAAAACAATGAATATATGTTAGCAACGGTAATAAACAATAAGGGCGAGCTGTCAATAAAAGTATAATTGAATTAAAAGTATTTTGGCAAAAATAAAGCAATTAATTAAGAAATATTGTTTTATTTAATGAAATATACCACAGACATAAATAGAATATTTTGTCGCTTTCTTGAGAAATATGATATTGATAACTTGAAATTCTCATCTGAACACTTCCAGCTATAGTAGTATTTAGAAATCTAGAAGAGATAAGTTTTACAGAATTAGATTTGAAGATTGATTTTTAATGTATTTATCCAATGAACTTACTGTAACATTGTAAGTCAGATTTGTCAAACATCCTAGAATCCGAACCATTTTTCTTACTAGTGTGACAAGATCGGTAAAACTACACACACAGCCAGAAGCAGATATTCAAAAAGGTTTGTCACTAAAATCAGTCATAGGCTATTTATTCTCTAATGCTGGGGCCACACTTATGTTAACGTTTAATGCCTATTATTGCGATAAATATCGCGTCAAATATAATGCACTAAATTGTGCGTCAAATTGAATGGCCACACTAGTATTTAATGAGAAATGTCATTATAAATGTCACTAAATTAGCTGTCAGAGTGCTGTAAAATGGAGATTGAAGCTGCTGCCTTGTTATACTACATGATTGTTAGTAATTATTTTATGAATTTATTTTATTATTCCCGGAGCAGACAAAAACCTAGGCTCAAAAGAAGATGGTGGATGATAAAAATGCACAGGAAACGATCACTGTGAGATTTTCATATAATTGTTCTAGTCACAGGCCAAATTATGTAAGAAACCAAGTCTTGTCTATTTTTTACAGAACAATAATGAAGGAAATATTCTCTGATCTGTTGGCTGAACCAAGTAACCAATTTCAAGGATTTGTTCGAATGTCTGCGACTGATTTTGAAATAATTCTCAACAGAGTAGGGCCATTCATATCAAAAAAAAAACTCTAGATTTCGTGATTCAATTCCTGCAAAAGTACGATTAGCTGTTACTCTACGATATTTAGCTTCAGGAGACAGTTTTAGAAGCTTGCATTATTTGTTCGAAATGTCGCATCAAGTAATTTCTTATATCGTAAGGGATGTCTGCTCTGCTCTCGTTACTACAATGAATGATATGATAAAGGTAAAATAAATCAAATTTTTACACACATCTGCACTATCATTCCTATTCTTTATTTTTCCAAATAATTTCTCATGACGTCCTTCCTCTTATCCTATAGTCTCCAAGTTTTCATTACTCTCTGAAAATGTGATACAGCATTTTTTTTTTTCAGTTGCCTGCGAATGAATACGAGTGGTTGCAGAAAGAAGCTCAATTTAATGACACATTTCCTCATTGCCTAGGAGCTCTTGATGGAAAACACGTCACACTTATATCACCTATTCAAAGTGGTCTGGAATATTTCAATTATAAGCATTCATTCTCTATTGTTCTGTTGGCTTTGGTTGATCGTAATTTTAGTTTCATGTTTTGTGATATTGGATGTAGAGGAAGTGTTGGAATCACGTATGTTTTGAAATGAAAATTGAATGTGTTACTATGATATGTATTTACTTTGTTTATTATTGTTTAATTTATTGTTATTTGAAAAATAATGAGCTTGTCATTAATTAAAATGTTCTTAAAACTGAGTCTATGTTTAATTTGAAATATCAGAAGTAGGTACGTGGAAATATGGCCAATTCTCTACAGGTTATGGGCCCAGGCTCAGTGTATGGTTTACCAATTTTTAATGGTGAAAATTTCAATAGCTGGAAATTCAGATTGTCCGTTGTATTAGAAGAAAAAGGTGTTTCAACTGTATTTAGTATCAACGAAAATGAAGCTACAGATAAAGAACAGTGGCGGAAGAATAATTTGAAAGCAAAATCGATTTTAATATCTTGTCTTAGTGATAAATGTTTAGAAGCAATTAAAGATAAGAAAACGGCTAAAGAAATTCTAGACACTTTGTTGGATAAATATGAAAGGAAATCAATAACGTCTCAATTATATTTACGAAGAAGATTGCTACAACTAAAATATGATAAAAGATGTTCATTAGAAGATCATTTCGATACCTTTGATAAAATGGTACGGGAACTGAAAGCTGTTGGTGCAGTTATGTCAGAAAATGAAATTGTATGCAATATGTTAATGACATTACCTGAAGAATACAATGGGGTAATTTCTGCAATTGAAACGATAGATGATTCAAAAATTACGTCTGAATATGTCAAATTGAGATTATTAGATGAAGAGACAAGAAGAAAATCTTCGAAATTAGAAAACTATAAAGGTTTGAGACAGGAAGATGTAGCATTTCAAACAGGTAATCGTATAAAGAATATTACTTGTTTTAAATGTGGGAAATATGGACATGTAAAATCAGACTGTTCAAATAGTTCTGTGAAATGTTTTAACTGTGGCAAATTTGGTCATATTAAAAAGAACTGTCGAGTTAAAATTCGAAACAAGAATGCTCATTATTTAAATAAAGTAGATGATGATCCTAAAGTAGCATTTTATATTAACAGTCATGATGAACGATCTAAAGGATTAGCCGTATTTGTTATTGATTCAGGAGCTAGTGATCATATGGTTAATGATTGTAGATATTTTTGCAAAGAAAATAAGCTTAATCCCACGGTTAAAATTGATGTAGCAAAGAAATCTGAATCAATATTTGCAGAGAGTGAAGGTCTGATTCAAGTTAATACTGGGAAATATGAAATAGATATAGAGCATGTGTTGTATGTTGCCGATTTGAAAAGTAATTTATTATCAGTGCGGAGACTGATAGATAATGGACTAGAGGCTTGTTTATAATGGATGTAGACTTAATCTGTTAACTTATGATGTAGGATGTATGATGTTATTTTCAACAGCCTGGTTCATAATCAAACGTCAAAATTTCAAGATCATGTATTTTAACTTTGTCAGAAATAGATCTAGAGAATGATTTCCAAAATCGGATGACAGTAAAACAATTCTGTCATGTTTTCAATAATTCTGTTGAAATATACGACAATTATTGTAGAGAAGGAGTCATCAAGAAATGTATTTTCATTCCATGTCATTTCTTACTTGATATTTTTGATTCATGAGCCATGTATTTCCATGAATTCTCATTACATAATTTATTTTTATAGTCCACGCTACATTGGTCATATATAGGTATGCAGGAATTTTTGTACAAGTCAAATTGACTTTATATCAAAATCACTCATTTCAAACAGCAATACAAACTTCGTGATGTGAAGATGAAATGTCAGTGTCAAATAAGTCTACTGAAATACAAAAATAAATGCAACGCATACACGTGATACAATGCTCGCTCGCTATTGGTTGAGAATATGCTGTATGATGTTCAACTTAAAAGTTGGTGAACTTTACGGTTACAGCATAAGTTAACATCATATTTCATGTCATTATGAATGTCAACGTGAAAATGAGTATAGTTTGATTTTAAAGACTACAGAATAAATCACCGGTTACATCCATTATAAACCAGCCTTTACTGTAATTTTTGAAAGAGAGAAGATATTAATTAAAAGACGTAATCAGATAATTTGTCAAGGTTATAGGGAAGGTTCTTTGTATAAAGTATGTTTTAGTTTGAATTATATACAATCAGATGGAGAAGCACATTTAAGTAAGCAGGCTATTGACTGGCACAGAAGATTGGGTCATGTAAATTATGGTTCCTTAGCTCATTTGAAGAAAATGGGTTTCATAGAAAACTATGAAACACTAGATGAGAAGTGTGAAACTTGTATTAAAGGTAAAATGTCTAGTCTGCCATACAGAAAGAAATCTCCAAGAACTACCAGACCTTTGGAACTTATATACAGTGACTTGTGTGGTCCAATAAGTCCTACATCAATTGGAGGGTATAAATATTTTGTTACCTTTTTAGACGATTTTTCTCTTTTCGTAATGATATTTGGTCTTAAACATAAGAATGGAGCATTGAAATTTTTCACTGAGTATGTTGCAGAAGCTGAAACACATTTTAATAGCATGAAAGTTAGCAGACTGCGTTGTGACAATGGAACTGAGTATATTAATGAAGAATTTATTAGATATCTCAAGACAAAAGGTATTAGAATGGAGAAAAATATACCGTACACGCCGCAGAATAATGGAAAAGCAGAAAGAATGAACCGTACGCTGGTTGAAATGTCAAGATGTTTATTAATTGATAGTGAATTACCAAAATCATTTTGGTTGGAAGCTGTGCAGACATCAGCGTATATTTTGAACAGGTTGCCCACAAATAAAAATATAGTTTCTGCACAAAAGTGGTTCGGGCATAAACCTGATTTGAAGAAAATTAAGATATTTGGTTGTACAGCATATTTACACGTACCAGATTGCAGAAGAACGAAATTAGAAGAAAAGGCAATCAAATGTAGATTGGTTGGATATGTTACAAACGGATATAGACTCTGGGATGGTAAGAAGTTTATTACTGGAAGGAACGTGATTTTTGACGAAAGTAAGAAAGCAGATAGTAACAATAATGGGGTTGCAGTAATTGATATTGAAGAATCTAATGAGGTGAGAGAAATTACACAAGAAGACAAAGGTGAAGAAGATGTTGAATTGAATGAAGAACGTTTAGGAGGGAGGAAAAGAATAAAGATCAGATGGTTACAAGATTATGTAGCAGCTCTCAATGCTGAAGTTGAAAATACGCCATTGAATTATGTTCAAATTCTACAAAGAAGTGACAAAGAAGAATGGATAGGAGCGATGAAAACAGAAATTGAGGCCCATGAAAAGAACAAAACATGGATAGAATCATCATTGCCACAAGGTAAGAAAACAATATCATGTCGATGGGTTTTTACCAAAAAGATAACTGCCGATGGAAGAGAAATATACAAGGCAAGGTTAGTAGCGAGAGGCTGTAATCAAGAATATGGGATTGATTATGAAGATACCTACGCTCCAGTAGCTGCTACAAATACCATTCGTACCATGTTGGCAATAGCAAACTCTTTGGATTTAGAGATACAGCAGTTAGATGTTAGAACTGCATTCCTGAATGGTAAACTAGAAGAAGAAATCTATATAAAATTACCAGAAGGACCATTCAAAGAAGAAAGAGGAGTCAAGAGATTACAAAAAGCATTATATGGTTTAAAACAAAGTCCTAGATGCTGGAATAGTGAATTCACCAACTTTGTATTATCTTTGGGATTTAACAGATCGAAAAATGATGAGTGTTTATTTTATGATAAAGTTTCGAAGAATTACATAGTTTTATATATTGACGATATTCTTCTTATTGGGCAAGAAGTTGATGAATTGAAAAAGAAGTTAATGAACAAATTTGAAATGACTGAAATAGGAGATGTTAAAACCTTTGTTGGATTAGAAATTCTACGAGATAGAGAGAAGAAAACTTTAAAGATTCATCAAAGTAGATATATTGAAAAATTGATAGAGAAATGCGATCTAGAGAATAGTAAAGAATTTAATACACCAATGGAAAAAGGTCTTATACTAAAGAAAGGTGAGAAGAATGAAGGAATAGAAACTGAATATAGGAGATTAATCGGTGCACTTATGTACATTGCAATAAATACCAGACCAGACATTTGCTACGCTGTTAATTATTTAAGCAGATTTCAGGTAAATGCAAGAAGAGATAATTTAAAATATTTGAGAAGAGTTATACAATATTTGAAAAGAACGAAGGATTTGAAATTACAATATGTAGAAGACCAATGTCTAGAAGCATACTGTGACGCAGATTGGGCGAATGATATAGAAGATAGGAAATCTGTCTCAGGTTTCTGTATACGATCTTTCGGTGGAATTGTGGCATGGGGAACAAGAAAGCAGCAAACGGTCACATTATCGAGCACAGAAGCTGAATATGTTGCTCTTTCCCTAGTAGCGTGTCAATGTAAATGGCTGGATGGACTTCTGAAAGAAATAGGATTTAGTCGACCAATCACAATATTTGAAGATAATAATAGAGCAATGTCTATTGCAAACGGAACCGGAAATCAACGTCGAACGAAACATATTGATGTTAAATACCACTATATAGAAGAGCTAATAAATGAAGGATGTGTGAAGATTCAATATATCCCAAGTCATAGCAATCCGGCAGATTTATTTACAAAACCATTGGAGAAGATATTATTTGAAAGACATCGAAATTTTATTAAACTGAATTGAAGATGTTGCAATTTAAACTTTTATGTTTTAATTATTTGTTTCTATGTTTCAGTAAAGTTTAAATTGAAGGGGAGTGTTGGAATCACGTATGTTTTGAAATGAAAATTGAATGTGTTACTATGATATGTATTTACTTTGTTTATTATTGTTTAATTTATTGTTTTTTGAAAAATACTGAGCTTGTCATTAATTAAAATGTTCTTAAAACTGAGTCTATGTTTAATTTGAAATATCAGAAGTAGGTACGTGGAAATATGGCCAATTCAGTGATGGTGGTGTATTCAGAAATAGTGCTCTGTTCGACAAACTCAATACGAACACTTTAATTCTGCCACAACCTGAACCACTTTCTGATGGTGATGTAAATGTGCCATATGTTTTTGTTGCTGATAATGCTTTTCCACTACACGTCAACTTAGTGAAACCTTTTCCTGGTGATCACCCAGAAGGAAGCATGCAACGAAAATTTAATCGTAGACTCTCTTCCGTTCGAATTGTCGTGGAAAATACTTTTGGTGTGATGTCTGCACGTTTTCGAGTGCTAAGGAAACCTATAGCACTACAGCCAGAACAATCTTCTGTTGTAATAATGGCATGTGCTTTATTACATAACTTTCTGAGGAAAAGTGCAAACTCAGCATCCATTTATACCCCTTCGGGCTATCTTGACACCATTGTCAATGGAGAAATAACATCAGGAAGATGGAGACAAGAAATAAAAGATGGTGGAGGTGCCTTCAGACCTACCAGGCAGATCGCACGACGTTCAAATTTATCAGCAATCGAAACTAGGAATAAATTTGCTGAATACTTTATGAATAATTATATATAGGCTGTTGTAATAACACAAATATTTATGAATAAAATCATTTAAAATACAGGTTGATTTTCCAATTTCTTTATTATGCAAAAGTTGTAATGAATTTCATGAGATTTAATCATAATTGATATTATTGATCCTGCCTACTTGCGTTTTTCTGAAATGTGGAAGATAATCTTCTAAAGGAGCTGAAACTGAATGTTGTTCCTGATGTGGTAAAGAATTGACTACTTCTGTGTTTTCTATGTCGATGCGAGTAAAATTTACTTCTGGGGGAGTGGAGTATGGTCTTTCTTGTCTTATGTATGATGGCAATGAATATGATGGAATATTGCTTTCTGTATCTGTCCCATTGCTTCGACTGATACCTAAATCTGAGTAGCAAGGCATTGCAAGATATTTATTTCTCATGAGTGATTGGTAGACTAGGTTTTGAATAGAGTTCATTAGAGTTTCTCTTTTATCTACGTCATTGATTTTTCGAATTTTTGCAGCAATCATTTGTGCAAAATAGTCATACTCATCTGACTCTCCTCTTTTTCTAGTTGATAATGTTTCCTCCATCTGTTTTTTGGCCGCAGTTATCTCTGCTGGTACTTTTTCTATAAAATTTTGCTCCACGGGCGCCTTATGAATAGATTGATTACTACGCTTTGTTTCTTGATGTTGCACACTTTGCCTTTGCTGTTGTGATGTAGATGTTAGATCATCGTCATGATCATTCGCTGCTTGACCTTCAGGAACCTCTGATGGTGTCACGTTTTTTAAATTTCGAGGAATAAACTGGAATGGAACAAGAAATTTTCACTGCATGCAAGTTTTGTATCAAAAAGGTATTGTTAGAGCCAGCTAGGCCTGATCAAGTGACAAAAATACCTGCAAACTGTATTTTTTAAAAACGTACCTCCGTGTTCAATGTACTGTTGCATTCGTAGATAGGTTGGAGGAAGCTATGCATAATATCAAATGCAAACCAGTTCGTGGAATAAATATCATTGGTTCCTGCACCAGATTTAAGAGATTTCTTATATTTGTTCAAATGGATTCTGTAGTAGCCCATTAGAGATTCTTTTTTCTTTTTCAAATCTTCTATGGTAGCTGGGAAAGTTAACGTTTGGATAATTCGACGCCAAGCGTCACTTTGAGCACCACGATTCTTGTGATTTTTCTGCCGAGGATCCCACAAACAAGGTTCTGTTTGGAATATTTCCAAGAACTCTATAGCTCTCTCATTGCATCACTCCATATTATGCTTTTGGTAATTGAATTGAATTAAATAGTTGATCGTATTACGCGCTGTCAGAATTCACACGATGACAAATGGTAGTGTAGCCACAACATTGCGATAAATAACGCGCTTGATCTCTTTGATGTGTCGAATCAGACCGCCAACCGACCTATCGCTTAACGCCTCACGTCATTATCAACGCCGTGAATAAATTATCGCGCTAAGATGTGGCTACACCTACGTTTAATGTCAAATAACACCTTAATTAATGGCGTTAGACTTAAGTGTGGCCCGAGCATAAAGAATAAATACATGATAAAATTAATCTTTGACACTTGTCATGTAGTAGTAAATTTGGATTCTAGATAGCGCCATAGAACAAATCAACTAGTAAAAAGACATATTCACACTACTAAAATAAATAGAAAAGAAATTGAAGAATATTTTCCCAAATTATTATTTTGAAATATACAGCCACTGAAACTCTGGAAAATATTGTAAAAAATTGCTCATAATTTTTAGATATGATAAATATATTTCTTTTTGTTCATTTGACGTTTCTTTATAACATAACAGTCTCCAATGCTTCTGAGAATATTGTTGATGCAGCAGGTACTTTTTGCTTAATTTATAATGAAGTTTTATGATTCTAATCATTCTAAAGCAATCAAGATATCAAGCCATTTTGATTTCGTAAACATGATTCCAGTGAAACTAGCTAATTTGGTTCACTAGAAAAAAGGATGATGTTTCAGTCGTACAAAAAAAAATGTTTCAGGAGTGCTAGAATTGCTGGACGACGAGAGGCAGAATCATTCATTTTTTGTACTGATGTAAAAATGCTTAGAAAACAATATATTTAATTACTATATTAAGTTAGGCACAAAGTAGAAAGTATCACTGGGTACTACTCCCCAAATGGTATAATAATGTATCAAACTTATTCATATCATAAGCAGGTTGTAAATGATGTATGTAACAGAAAGAAAAACACACATGCTTGTATACTTGTCAACGGAGATTGCGAAATTACCCCAATTATTGGAGAGTTATTGTGTTTTCGATGATTTATTAGTTTTGTAGATGATCAAGAACTCCAGAGCTGGTCGCACATGGGAAATTGCAATATACTAGATATTATATTCTCTTCTAAAAATTATCTTTTGATCATATGTGGGATAATTACGAGCCATAATTAATCAGTTTGTTAACGGTCAGTGCTCTATGAACAGAGAGAGTACTCTAACTTAAATAGACTGAGCAAATCACAATACATTGCTCTTAACAACTATTTACTACTGGTAAATAATCCGGACTTAGACAATTAATCTCCATTCTTAGACGTATACAGACCGTGTTCCAAGGAGATGCTTGGATAAATACGTGTCAACAACAAACAACCGGAAAACATTCAATTCTGAAAGGAAACTGAAAATACGAAGAGCAGACAGCAATATCAGGAGAGGAATTTATATAATTCAAGTCTATATTTGTATTGTCACGTTCACAATATTGTCATACTAGTTTTTATTGCTTGGTATCATAAATCAAGTTCATCCTATTTTTTTAACAGAATTCGGAAAGAATATTGTAATAAAATCATTATAATAAATACAAAAATGGATAGATGATTTCTTCTAGAAAAATTGCAAAGATCTGTATCACAAATCTTGCAAAAATATGTCGTGTATATTGTAGGATCCCATGGTTTGATATTATTCATATCACAAATCTCTTCTGTCATACATTTCCTGGAGAATATAACTGTATATGTTAAAGGTATACCTGAAATAGAATTTGTTTATCAAGGTCTCAGTAATTCTGTCCTAATACTTTACTCATTAAATTGATATATATGGGTACAGTGGTGTTATCAATTTTTCATTCATGCATTATCATTCTAACACTGCCGGATATAGGATGGTAAAGCCTGCATTATACATATTGTCAATGGAGAAAGCGGTACGTGCAGTTGCAGATTAAAATAGGATGTTTATTCCATACAATGAATATTTAAAAATAAGAGTAAACTATTGCTATTATGCTGTGGCCAAACTAGAACCATATACCGTTAATTAGAGGATACTTGAGAATGTGCTCATTGTCAAATTATGCCTGAATAAACGGCACTGTAGTACCTCAGCCTTATAATAAGAAATTGTTATATCAAGGTAGGTCTGACCTGTCTGTATCAGGAGGTGCATACCTTCAGAAAAATCATGTGCTTACCTCATACGAAATAAGCTTGTCAAATTACTGAAATTTGAATCTTATTAGACCAAGAGCCAGCAAACTTTTACTAACAACTAATCACTTCATGACTAGGAGTAGATATTATCTGCTCGAATATTCTCAAGTCCCAAACCTTATAATCTTTGCGCGAACCCCATCCCAAGCCATATTTTGCCGTGAAGTTGTAATCATAGACCCATTTGAAATCCACGGAGGAATTATTCATGATAGACGAGTCTCATTTGAAAGTCACTCGCCATATTTGTTTGACAAGTCTCGAGACCAAGCAATCCAAATCCCGACAATTATTCATAACCAATCATGAGATCGTGCATTTTGATTGATTTTTCTGGCAGTGTGTCTTGTTTTGCTTGTTCAACGCTCAGCACTTGACCGATTATTGATTGTTAAGTTAGGAAAGAAATATTATTGCAGGTAGCTCCCAGTATGAAAAAATAGATCGCAGTAAAAGCCTGTGGAATAATAATAGGAGAGTTTTTCCTCCCTGTCATCAGCCTTTTCCTTCGTTTTGTCCCAAAATTGCTATTCCAATTGGAACAAGTCGAGCCTCACTTCATATAACATTTTTTTATTATTATCGTGAAAGATTCTAACTGTCAAAATATGTCATACAGATGATCAATCCCCTTTTTCGATCTACATACATGCTATTTATCACGAAACAATAGATAAAAGTCTAAATTCAAGTAATGTAGATATAATCTTACGTGAATATCTTATAACAGCACAGTATTCTTTGGTATTTTCACATTTCATGATAGTCCAAGATTCTCTGGTATCACATTCAGAACAGTTATAGCAGTTCAATATCTGGTCTTTTCTCTTCGCACATACAATTGATATAGAGACAATGTAAATGCAGAATATCATCCGACCGAATGTCATTGTCATTATTGATTAAAATCAATTGATGACAGATCATTTCTTGTTGATATGCCTACCAAATGTTTCTAACGTTCTCAAATTGCCAAATAACGTCACGATGAGCATTATTACTCTCTACTCTTTTGAACAATGTCAAGTTATCCCAGGGCATACATTTTTCTATGAAGTCAGTAATTAACGCATCGCGAACGATGTGATAAAGCTGGGTTACAAAAGATTCACAATTCACGCATCGTATGCGATGCATTGAGTAACTATTCTATGTACGGCCGTATGAAAAGAATAATACACGCTAGAGACTCGGTCGCAAGATTTTATTACGTAATTTATTCGTCAATGTGAAAGTTGTAAGATTAGCAGTAATTTCTTTATACCGGTTGAGGATGGTTTTCGGTGATAGTAGAACAACGACTAAGTTTGAGTAATCACTCCAATGCACAATCGGAATCACAGAGAGGAGATTTACTCAATCATATTTATCTACGATCGTATGAAAAGTGAGTTTTTTTATATAATCTTAATTGTAAAAAGTAGATTTTCATGGGAAGCCGTGCAATAAAAGTGTTATTGCGCACTTTAAATGCACGGTTCTAGTGAGAGATTCCATTAGTTTCAATTATTAGTACTTTGAATATATGTAATGAGAAATTTCTTGGAACTCATCTACAACACTAAAATCACAGCGACATCTCAAACTTGATATTTCAATTCATTTCTAGAGTATTTCTTTCAACTCCAGCGAAAACAGCAGTAATCAATAATAGCCGTCAAAGTGACATTCACAATGAAAACAATATTCGTGAATAATTGACTGCTTTACGAAAATCGAGGGAGACAGGGATAGAATATTGTAAGACGCACGTGAAGAAAGTCTCTAATGCACTCACAGAGCATTCTGAATCACTCGCATTGCTTGTATTTTAACCAATCCGCTCATGCATTGAAGAAGACTTCTTTACACTTGTAACTTGAATATATATCATCTACGATCTATAAAAACTGATGCTCAAGCACATGATCACCAATTTGGAAATAAGATTTTTGGTCATTTCAAACTAGAGACATTTCAATACAAATTTTCAAGATCATTCATGTCAACTCTAAATAAGACAGTTCAATTCATAATACCGTCCTCTTAGCTACCCAGTTGCTGTCAAAGTGACGTTCACAGAAGAAAAAAATTTGTAAATAATTGACTCTTCCACGAGAATAAGAACGATGGGAGATAAAACGCTGTAAGGCTGTTAAGTCTCTAATGCCCTCAAGCAGCTTCTAATCAAGTCACTCGTGCATTGAGAAATAATCTTTTCATAATACCTGCATTGAAACAACGCGTTTCAACGCTTGTTTTGTCAGTCGAAACAAGACAATTGCAGACAAATGCGAACGTAGCCGGGCAGGAACAGGCTTGTTTCTTCCCGAGGGGAGAAACAAGCTTGTTTCTGCCCGCTGAATTAATTTTTTACATCGTTTTATCCCTGGCAGAGTCGCATTTGTTCATTGTCAATCTCTAAATGAAAATCATATAACCTTAGTTAATTTTACAGTTGTTATATTCGGAACTGTAAATTAAATTAAAAAGACGCTTAGTTTCAAAAAAAAAGTATTAATACGACAATTTTAAGTACACCACAACATCTTATTGATGAAGCACAAGCAGCTACTCTCGACTTGCTACCTGAAAAATCAATAAAAAAATATTCACTTTGTTATGACAAATTTGTAATGTGGAAAGTTTCAATGCAGGTATTATGAAAAATACAGTGTGTGGCACGGGACAAAACACGATTTCAGCCGAGGGTGATGCTGGCCCTCGCTTCGCTCGGGCAAGCAACGCTCATCCTCAACTGAAATCGTCTTGTTTCGTCCCTAGCCACACAATATACTATTTTGCACTCCCGGGAGTAAAAGACGAATTTAATCTCTTATTTCAGGGACTTGAGTTTGAATTTAGTCCTTAGGGATCTATAATGATCTAAAATTCCGAGGAACTGGAGCAAAATAGACAAATTTTGCCATGACAACTGAATAATCAAAATACCTACCCACCCAAACGTTAAATTGATTTTTTTTATTATAATTCAAACCTTTATCATTGATGATCTATATCAGCATTATCGCAATTGGAATAATTTTACAAATGCATAATATTACTGTTTATAAATTCTCTAGATTTTTGGGGTGATGACTTTACAGTTACCACTTTCGCAGCATTATGAATTTCAAATTTTTCACTCATCTTTTTGACAGCAAGCTCATTTATTCAACAACTGCTGTAGCCAGCCTTGCTACCATGGTGAATTAACTCAACATTATTGTATCAAGTTTGTTGTTATCAAAATTGTAAGATCAGTTAATCTGCTTTCACACTATTGTGATCCAATACGATACGATAATGCGAAAAATAGCGTAGAAAACACACGATTCAAGCGCCTCTAATCTTCCAGGTGAATATTGCCCTGGACTTTGTCTCGTGGAATAAACTCCACCCTCAGGATCAAATCAAGCACTTAAGTTCCTCGATATATGATATACTTTTTATTACTCATGCAGAATAAGTACTATTTTACGCATGTTTCTCCGGGCGGTAAATGGCTCTTTGGCTTTTGAGTGCGCCAAGTACAATTTGAGTGCGACAAGTAAACTTGTCGCACGCAAACCATTTATCGCTCGAAAAAATAAGTGCAAAATAGTACTTATCCCACATTCGTAATAAAAAATAGTATCTGCAACTCGTGCAGTGGTGTCAATTGCTCTCTTTAGCGAATGGGCGCACGAACGAAGTGGGCAATCGACAACTTATCGCACTTGTTGCACAATATACTATTTCCGCACTTCCGGGAGCAAAAGACGTATTCAATCCCTCATTTGAGGGACTTTAGTTTGAGTCTAGTCTCTAGATACTTACCTAAAAGTCAAATTGAGTGTTTTTATTAGAATTTAAAACTTTTTCATCGATAATTTATACTAGCACTATGGCAATTGACATAATTCCACAAATGCAGCGTTCTGTTCGTAGATTTTTTAGATTTATGGGGCCATAATTTCACAGCTACCTCTTCCTCAGTGTTATCAATATCGAATTTCTCACCCATCTTTCTGACAGCAAACTTATTTATTTAACAACTGCTGTAGCCGATCTTGTTACTATAATAAAACTACTTGAAATTGTATCAAGTTTGTTATTGTCTAATTGTAATGAAATAGTGAACAACTAATAATAGTTATTCACATAATTAGTTATGAAAAGCTCCATATTGTTTGACGAAACGTAATATTTGCCAAAACGAGCGTAGCGAGTTTCGCAAATTACGTGAGTCAAACAATATGGCTTTTCATAACGTATTCTTACAAAATCTTATCTAATCCCGTCAGAATAATTTCATCTAAATTTTTAAGTGAGAATATCTCTCACGTTACATCACAAAATCCTGTGATTCATGACCATCTATTGTTACTGCAGAAACTAGAGTGCACTGAAATAAACAAATATCGAATTCTCGCAGAACGTCAAAACAATTTTAAAAATGTACTCAAGGAGTGATAACCTGAGTGATATAGTGCCCTTTGATATCAAAGACTCTGCCAATGCTGCTTACTGTGAATAATAAATCATTCTTTTGATTGTACGCAGATAAGTATAATTGATTAGCTCTGAAACATGGCCAGTTAAGTAAAGTCAGTACGTAACTACTTAACGCAACTGTTGCATGACAGTTATGAAAAACAGAGCGTTGCATAACGTCAGAAATTGATGAGAAACTTGACTTTCTAAAACGGAATTAGATAAAGAAAATTACCTAATTCACACGAAGTGTCTGTTACTGGAATCACTCAAGTATGAAATAGGTGATTCTATACGTTTTGTAAACTAAACTTTTACTACAATCACAGTTTTCAATGAGATATGTAGGTGAATCATCAGTATAACTAAGATTTCAATTTCTTTTCTCACAAATGAAATAACTTGGGCATTACAATTGTTTGCCCTGCTTATTTATTGTGATATTTATTTTAGCTATGATTTGGAACATTATGGAGATATTTTCTATCAGTTGATTGACATTTCATTGTTGTGTGATCTAATTGTTGCGAACTACAGAAACATTGTATCTGATTGACCTACTCTCACAGGATGACGTTCTGATTGGCTTATTTAGTAGAGTTTTCTGTGATCTCGAGTGGCGTGTTTTTTAAATTTTAATTGCTCACCATTTTCCAACTGCAGTAAGGATAATTGTGAATATCTAATTTGGGTTATGATACAATAACTTTACCTAAAAGAATACAAATAATCACACAGTCTTAGCTACTTGTAAATATTTTCATGCTTATACCCTGTTTTTTGATGACGTTCTGATTGGCTTATTTAGTAGAGTTTTCTGTGATCTCGAGTGGCGTGTTTTTTAAATTTTAATTGCTCACCATTTTCCAACTGCAGTAAGGATAATTGTGAATATCTAATTTGGGTTATGATACAATAACTTTACCTAAAAGAATACAAATAATCACACAGTCTTAGCTACTTGTAAATATTTTCGTATATAATATCACAAGGGACTGTAATTTTATCAATAATTTTTTCTTGAAAACATTGATTACCTAGCAACATCGTGAGAGTCATCTGTCCGATTAAATCACGAGAGCGTAGCTCGAGGGATTTCATCTGAGCAGATGACTCGAAGGATGTTGCTTAAAGGTAATCAATGTTTGAAAGAAAAATTTATGATAAAATTAAAGTCGCGAGTGGTATTTGTGGAGAATATTTCTCGAATGAAATTGCTACTATAAGTATTAAATAATGTTAGTTGCAACTACTAACCTTTTTTATTGAAAAATGCACTAAATTGCCTCCATATACTCTTGTATTTTTTAACTTTTTGTTTTCAATTTCATTATTTTCGGCGAAAAATGCATTTCCAATACGATTAAATTCTGACATTTCCAAGAACTGATTATTTGTTTATATTAGAACTGTGTATTGTTTCTCCATGACAAAGGCGATATATCACAATAAATCACTTGCCAACGGGAATTTACCGAGGTAACGGGAATTTTCAGAGGTAAATTCTCGTTGGCAAGGAATTTATTATTATAATTGTCATTGTAACTATGCAAAATTTGTCAGTATAATTGACATGAGTGAAATAATCATGCTTATACCCTGTTTTTTCTTTCTGGTGTATTGTTCATCATTCCTGTGTACACTTGTAGATTCCAGCAATATGAATTTGTTGAATCACACAAGGCCCAAACTTGGACACCATACTTATCGGGTCTCGATTTTATATATACTCCGAAAGGACACCTTCCTCTAAAGGTACAAGCTGCTCGTCGTTACTAACTTCAGCATTAGAAATGTAGGACTTCTTACAGTTTGAAGCAAAAATGTCATGAATATGACAAATAGCTGCCAATTTATCAACTTCACGTCTGTCTGGTCGGGTTGCTAAATCGTCGAATCGTATGAATCTTAGAAAAGATTTAATTCTGTTGCGAGACATTTTGGCACAAAAAAAAATTATCTTTGAAACGATGGATATTCAGTACACCATAATTCCAGTATTGGCTCGTGATTTGCTTTGAAGAAACCCGCAAGAATAAATAATCCAAAGAAAGCATTTACTTCCACCTTGTCGACGGGTTTTCAATTGTCTCCTAAAATTGTGTAAGCCTGCCTGTTTGACGGCATTCACAATTTTATCAGAAATAAATAGATAGAAAGCTTCTGCAATTGTGAGGTTCTCACTGTGAGCAGTCCTGCCTGAATTTTTACGAAGAATATTTCTAGAGGATCGTCTGCTCAATATAGGTCTCATTTTGTTCAGGGCCAGATTCAAGCATGGGCATTCATAGGTAGTTTCTTCGTGCGGCAGATATTTGGGGCGACAAATTTTGAGGAAAATACTTAAAACTGCTTGATAACTTCAAACTCTGTTTCAAATGTATCATTCTAATTTTAAATTGAACAGCAAAAGCTGAATCAAGTAGTTGTTTCAGGTCTCTAAGAACTCATACATAGGCAATACGTGCACAGTTCACAATAATAATCGTCTGGACTATATTTGGTGAACACATGTAAGGGATGAGAACTTAGGCTTGTATCTAATTTCTAAGAAGAATCTTTTGCCTGCACATTTTTTCAAGTAAATCACTTTTCACTGATATATGTTTTAAGCTATGGAGGCTGTCAAAATATTATTTTGAGTAACTGAGGTCCAGCACTACGCCCAAATTATTTGTTTAAGTTTTAAATGAACTGAACAGTCTTTTTCGTTACATACAATCGTCTGTTCGTGTAATTTCTGAAAGAACAGTGTTTATTGATTGGAAAGAAAAATATATGAGGTATTTAAATGAACTATGATCCGAAAAAATTGAGCGGCCCTGCATATAAAAAGGAAACGATCGAAAAATTACTAAAAGAACAAGAAGTGTTGTAGATAACTCTCAAATTTGATTCGTTTCTTGAAGAAAAACAAGTTGATGGTAAATACGTTGACAACATAAATGAAAATGATTCTTAAGAACAGAATAGGTACTCAAGCTTTTCCCAATGATTTGTTTGTGTGGAATTGCAATTTTCTATCAAACTGTCGATATACTACTTTGCCTCTGATTTCAATAAAACTTGGTGAAAAAGATTGTTTTAGCATTACATTGTGTGCGTGATGACGATGCTTAAGACTCACTAGTGGAATATAATTGGTTCCGTAGCATGGCTAACACCAAGTGTTAAAATTTCAGTTCACTAGAGAGTCGATAATACCACACGCATACACTCATGCACAATGTATATATGTGGGATCAACCAAGTCTGGCCGCGAATATTAATTATTTTTTCTATATTTGTTTCTAAAAAAAGTTTTTCTTCTCAAGTTTTATCGTAATCGGAGATGATGTAATACATCGACAGTTTGACCTTCGATCGATGTATTTTTCACAAGCTGAATAAATAATTTCGAATATTTCGGTTTTTGCCAAAAAAAAAAATAGGACTCAAATAAGAATGCAGGGGAAGGGCGGCAGGTTCGCTACCCAGGAGTGGCAGGAAGGGTAAATCCGGGCCTGGTTTTATCCAATATTGCACCAACAGCATTCGTTTTGAACTCCTGCGGATATATCTAATGCCACTATTTTCCAGTCTGTTTATACTACTTCTTCCGGTTCCAGTTTTATCACTCTTGATCCTTTTACCCATAAATTTATCACACCTCATTTTATTTCTGTCAAAAATATTGAATCTGCGATCAAAACATTGAAACCCACTCTTTCTTTTGGTTCGAATTCAGTCCCTCGTCTCTTGATCAAGGACTGCGCCTATCCTTTGTCAAATGCATTGTTTCATTTCCTTAACTTTAGCATCAAGACCAACACATTTCCAGAATTGTAGAAAATTATTAGAATTACATCAATTCAGAAATCCGGTATTGTCTAATATTGAAAATTATCGCCCTATTGCCCTGATGTCAAACTTTGGTAAAATATCCAAAAAAATCATGTGCAATACCATTTATCCGAACATTAGGCAGCAAATTTCTGTATACTAACATAGCTTTATGGAAAAGAGGTCGACTGTTTCAAACTTGATGTACTTCACTCATAAAGTCTCTTCTATACTTGATGCTGAGGGCCAAGTAGATTGTATTTATACCGATTTTGCAAAAAAATTTTACAGAATTGACCACGGTATCTTGATCAATAGACTACAGTCCTTTTCTCTCTCCTTCCCTCTCATATCACATCTTACTTTTCACTTTCATCAACGTCAAATGTTCGTTAATTTTCAAGGCTTCGATTCATTCAAATTTTGTCCTTCCTCCAGCATTCTTCAAGAATACAACCTAGGCTCTTTGCTTTTTTTGTTATTTATTAACGATGTCACAGACATTCTAAGCTGCGATAAATTGCTCTTTGCTGATGACCTTAAACTTTTTCATCCTCCTAACTCTATCAACGACTGCCTCTTGTTACAAAATGACTTGACTAATCCAAGTCAGTGGTGCTCAAATAACAATCTTCATCTGAATACTTAGAAATGCTTTATTCTGTCACACACTAAAAAGCTCTCACCATTGACTTATACTTACTCAATATTAGATGTAACAATAACGCGCACAAGAGTAATTTTCGATCTAGGAGTGAAGTTTGACACTAGTTAACTTTTATATTCCATATTCGGGACACTTGCAATGCCGCAAAACGCATGCTGGGCTTCGTAATATGGAGTAGGTACTAGTACTGTTCAGGACATTTCAGCTATTTTTTCTCTTTTCTATTCATTTGTTAGATCTGAACTCGAGTACTGTAATGTCATCTGGAATTCTAACTACGAGGTCCATCAGGACTCGATCGAAGTTGTTCAGTATAAATTCCTCAAATTTATATATCTTAAGGTCCATAAAATTTATCTAGACCGTTCCTATTTTTATTTGATTTAAAAAGCTCATTTGTGCGCCGTGAGAACAATTCGATTATATATTTAGCCAAAATACTTCACAATAAAGTTTATGATCCATCTTGCTTTTCCCTTCTCAATTTCCATATCCCTATCATGATGATCAGATCCATCTCCACTTTCTACCCTACCACCTCACGCATGAATCTTCTGTTCTCGTCTCCTCTTCACAAGATTTGTTCACTGTATGACCTTAAATTATCCGGTCTAGGGCGCAGTCGTTACGACGCGGCCGAAAGGGTGCAGAGACACTTGGACGCGGGACACTTGGGCGCAGAGACGCTTGGGCGCAGAGTTTTCCAAATATCTATGAGTATATTATAGGAGAATTTTAATTCTCAGATAAATTAGCGTACTTATTATTATTATCATTATTAACAAACAATTTTCATATTGAATAGATTGTTTGCATTAAATTCTGTATATTTATTTATACTTTTTGACGTTTCAACTTTCCATCCGAAATTCTTTATCTGATTAAGATTTTCAAATAGGACGTCGAAACTTCAAAAAACAGGAATAAATATACAGAATTCAATCCAAAAATTTATTTATTATATGATATAATTCAGAAACACATGCATAGATAGTTTCCAAATTATTATTTATATTATATTATTATAATTTTCTCATTATAAGACTTGTTGATTCAGCAATAAAAGATTCTTCTTAGATCCGTGGTTCTCAAAATAAAAGGTGAAACTTTTTATTTCAAATTAGAACTCACTTTCTGATCACTCATTAAATTCAGTTCCTTTCTATAAATTTCACAATATAACATCTCGAAACACATGATGAGAAAATTGAAAAAATGCGAATGAATAGCCATTATTTATCTCCAAATTTTAAAATCGATCAAAGTGAAAAATATCGGCTTTATTGAAGGTATTCAGAATTTTACAACTTCTGCACTTTACATACAAGATCAAAATGACTCAAAATAGGTTCTGCGTTCCGAAGGAGTCTCTATAGAAATAAAATTATAATAACGTCTAATCTTTGCTTTTTATCCTGCCAAATGTAATTTGATTGTAATTTACTTACAGATTTCCAGGTAGGAATAGTTTCAGCTTTTTTTTCTTCATTTGTTTATCATATATGTTTGTACCTGATACTTGTTTTCACTTTCAAGTGGCCCTTGTTGGAAATTTTTTTTTTTCTGAAGATATTTATTGTAGTGTCCTCACGCTTCATGTCTCTGCGCCCAAATGGGCCTGCGCCCTAATGGATTCGCGCCTTAATGGCCGCACCCAAATGTCCGGATCCAAAAATTTTCTCATATTGACATCTTCTTGGATTTTGACAGCTTCAAAAGCTTATACTAGTTACTTTTGACTGTTTTTATTTTTTTTAAACATGATGACTCATCTTTTCTTTGTAACAGGATTATCACTATCCTGTGATTGGGTTTACTTGTTGGATAGTTATTTGAATGAATAAATAAATAAAAGAAGCCTATTACTCTGTTGAAGCATTCCTAAATACGGAGCCATATCACCACTGGCATTTTATATGTCTTAGTTGTTCTTTCCATGAACTTGTTCACTATATTTTGTGATATGATTTTTGAATGAAGATTATCATTATTATTATTCCAAAATTAAATAGGACAAATGTATCTATTGCCAAGCCTGGAATTGAACTTTTGTTTATTGCAGAGCTTTCTTGTTCTTTTCAATGTTCTGTAGCTTGTTATGATAAGTGATATATACTTCTAATTATTGTGTGCCTGCTTCACAAATCTGTGATGCCGGTTGGAGGCCACGTTGTTGGCAAGGTCCCAGACCTCATAGGCAATGGGTACAATGGTAAGGATAACAGTAGCAATGGAAATTTTCCTATCAAATAACAAACTGTAAAAAGATGAGATTCCCATTCTGTTTTTACTTTTCCGACCTATAATCTAATAGGGAAAGTATTGTAATCGTGATTTTTGACAGCTCAAGATTTTGATAAATCCTAACGTTTCAGACCCTACTAAACCCAAAAAACATAATTCCAAAGAACATAGGTCTGTCGGTCTGTCTGGAAGCATAGCTTGAAAACGCGTACGAATTTTTGACTAAAATTTCATATTTAGGTTTTCATCAAGAAGTTAGGTTCAAGTTGGTGGATTAGTTTTTTTTTTAACGAGTGGTAGTTTAATCCTCATTGTAGCTATTTCTCAACTTAAGTCACTTTATGCCAGGTTTGTCTGTCTGTCTCCTTGCTTCTTTTTATTTAGTGTCAGCCAATCGGGTAGATTTTTTGGTTTTTGATGAAAAACGGCTTTTCCTAATTAAGTCCGTTCGTCTTCAACAGACGCATTTCCTTTGTTCACTAAGATTTTTGAAGAATCGCATTTTTATAAATTGCCTTGCGCAATCCTCTAGGAGGGATGAAAAACTAGCTTTCCTTGGCTTCGCGGAGCATTTTGGGCACTTGGTACAGTTTTGTGTTGTTCCGCAAGCATCTCCATTGTTGGAGGATCATAAAATTTTGTGCACGATATCGCTTTTTTTCGCCGACCATCTGCGTGCGTAGTTGAACTACTTTGGCCAACATCTCAACTACGGAGTGCCTGATACCGCCTAGACACCCTCTTTCCCAACCTTTGACCCTGGTGTGACGTCACCAGATTTCTTGGGCCAGCCCGGGAAATATCTGTTCGAGGCATCCATCTTGGTGCGATAGACCAATAGAGGTCAACGAACTTTTAGCAACCAAATGGAAATGACAGCTAAGTGGCATTACGTTAGTGGTTCTGTTTCTTCATTCGGATTGCCGATATTTCTTCCTCTTTATTATTACTTACCGACTTTGGGTGGCCAAACCACTCTACACGGCTGAACTTGATTCGATCAAAGAAGGGTGAAATCTATTGTTGTTGTTTTCTTAGTATACTCATAGACGTACTCCGAGTACAACGTTGAGGGCTCTAATCAATGTTAGCAAAGCTTATTTACGTTCATTCATTTTTGCGCTACCTAGGCGCGTGATTTGAAATAATTGATTCCAATTACTTTACTTCATCATTTTTTTTACTTTTGCAGTACTTCGAGAAATAAAATATTCAGGGTGGACCAAAACAAGCACTGCTGCCTTGTAGTGGAACGTTGGACCGTTAAAGGCTAAGAGAAGAGTACTCTGAAAGAAAATATAGGGATAGGGAGGATCCCTAAGTCCAATAAGACGGCCTCACTAGAAGAACGAGACTTCGATTACAAACCCCTGGTCCTCCAGATTGGGGGTTGTGCTCCAGGCTAACAGCCTGTCCATGGAAAACTTATTATGTTATGGAACCTATACAAAGGCCTCGGACTGAAACGGCCAACGAGAAGGAAAAAGGATGTAAAGATAGGAACAAGAAATATTCTTAGTCTATTAAGACCAGAAATACGACAAGACATCTGGGAAGAAATGACAAAACTCAAGTTGGGGATACTCGCACTACAAGAAGCAAAAATTAACGGAATAGGCATGCAGAAAATGAGAGGATATACACTTTTTCATAGTGGTAATAATAACAAGGATGCTACCAGAGGAGTAGCTTCTATGGTGTCCAACAAAATAGAGGACATAATATTAGACTTCAAGGGGTACAATGAAAGAACATGTCCTCTCCGGATAAAAACGAAACATTCCAACACAACTATCGTTAATTGTTATGCACCAACCGAAGATAAATCCCTGGACATAAAGGAGCAATTTCATAAAGAACTAACGCAAATAGCGAGGAAAATACCCAGACATGATATCACAGTGGTTCTGGGTGATATAAATGCAAAGATAGGCCAAGAAGAGTGGCATACACCTACTATAGGAAGATACAGCCTGCACACAGACAGTAACGAAAACGGCAAACTGCTCATAGATTTTTCCATTGAGAATGATTTGACTATCGCTAGTACTAGATTCCAACATAAAGACATTCGAAAAGAAACATGGCAGGCGCCAGATGGGAGCTATGTCGACCAAATAGATCATGTAGCGATCACAAAAAAACATATATTCTACATAATGGACGTCAGATCATTTAGAGGAGCAGACTGAAATACATACCATTTCCTGGTGATAGCTACAATGAGGATCAAACCATCTACCTTGTACAATAAAATGCACAATAAAATCACATAAAAATATAATTTGCGAGCTCTTAGCTCACCAGCAATTAGGACCAAATATAACAAAGTTATCTAGGATTACCTGGGAAAAGATCCAACCACAGATAATAATAGGGGCATGGAAGAACATATTGATGAAAAGTGGAGCAAATTATCAGAATCACTGAAAAACTCAGCTAAAGAGTGCCTAGGGAAACTAGAAAGAAGAACTGAGCCTGAAACAATCGACGAAGAACTATCAAAAATGTACCGAGAGAAGAAAAAGGCAAGGGAAAAAGCATTGAGAATCCCAACCCGTAATAACTGGAAACAATATAAAGAAATTAGGAACAAAGTAAGCAAAGCTATCAGGAAAAAGAAAAGGGAAACCCTACAAGCCGCAATAAGGGAGACGGAAGATTTAAGAAACAATAATCAAATCCGATCGTATTACAGAAGAATAAACTACATGAAAAGGGACACCAGTCTAAAGTACATCAATGCAGAGACAGAGAAGGGAACCTTGTCTTAGGAATAACTAAGGTATTGGAAAGATGGAAAGAACATTTCTCAGAATTGTTAAATGAAGAAGGAATACAAAACACCCATCCGTTAGAATTCTACCGTAGCTTCCAGACAGCAGAAGTGAACATGCACATGCCCGCAATGAACGAGATGTTAACAGCAATAGCCAGACTGAAAAACAACAAAACCCACGGAGAAGATGGAATTCCATCCGAGCTCATTAAGCACAATGACAAAGATAATTCAAAGACGCTACACGATCTAATGCAACTTATATGGGAAAATGAAACTATGCCTACCAGTTGGCAGCTAAGTGTCCTTATATCAGTCTATAAAAGAGGAGACAAACTACGTTGCCAAAATCACCGAGGAATCTCATTACTGAAAGTCGGATACAAAATACTGAGCAATATAATTTATGACAGACTAAAAGAATATACCCCAAGTATCATAGGTAATTATCAAACAGGATTCACAGAGACTAAAAGCACCATTGATCAGATATTTAGCATAAGAATACTCTCAGAAAAACTTCTGGAATTTGGGAGAGACCTTCTTATATTATATATAGATCACAAACAAGCTTTCGACTCGATAGATAGGAATAAAATGCCAATAGCCCTGGAGAAGCTGGGTATACCAAATAAACTCATAAAACTTATTGATATGACACTATCAAAAACTCAGGTAGCAGTAAGAATAGAAAATAACCTTTCGGAATACTTCGAAATAAACCGAGGAGTAAAACAAGGAGACTGCTTATCACCGATACAATTCAACCTAGTCCTAGAAAAAGTTATTAAAGAAAGAAAACTTACAAACTCAGGAGTAAATATGGACGGTAAACACTAGATTCTTGCATTTGCCGATGACATTGCGATAGTGGCAGAGAGCAAAGGAGGAGTCAAAAATATCCTGAGGGAACTAGAAGCTTCCACCAAATCAGTAGGCCTACAAATAAATACAGACAAAGCTAAGTACTCAATAATATCAAGGAATATTAGAAACACAACGCATAAGAATTACTGAACTACAGGTTTGAGATCGTGAATGAGTTTAGATACCTAGGGTCGGTAATACATTTATCAGGTAGCATAGAACAATAAGTCAGGTCCAGGACTGCAAGTGGCACAAAGTGTTACTACTCGGTAAAGACACTACTAGGATCGAAAGAATTCTCGAGAAAAAATATTATTGGAATATATAAGACGATAATAAAGCCTGTGGTCACCTACGGGTCCGAAACGTGGACACTCAATAAAGCACAAAAACTCCAACTAAATGTATTCGAGAGAAAAATACCCAGAGCAATCTACGGACCAATCCAAGTTAACCAAGATCTTTGGAGAATACAAACAAATGAAGAACTAAAAGAACTATATCAAGAACCTGACTTGGTAGCAACTGTTAAAAAGAATAGACTACGTTGGCTAGGTCATCTGGAAAGGATAAAAAATGAAGAACCAGTTAAAAAAAATTAAGGCCAGTCCAACGGGAGTAAGACTTAGAGGTAGACCAAGGAGCAGATGGATCGATAGCGTTCTCGAAGATCTCAAAAAACTAAAAGTCGTCAACTGGAGGGAGAAAACAAGAGATCGCAAAGTCTGGAGGAAGATTAAAGAGGCGGCAGGAGCTCTCAATGAGCCGTAAGCCAACATGATGATGATGAGGATGAAATTTGTTATATTTTTCTGAATCAAAGAAATAATTAGAATCATAACGACCATTAGGTAGAGTTAGAACTATGATCACTAATATTTTGATATCACATGCAAACGTTCGCCAGCTTCTTTTTTTTTTTAATAAGTAATCTGGCTCCTTCGTCTTCGGTATCAAATTGGAGCTCTTGGGGGAATAATCTTAGTAGAAATGTCAAAGAGGATATTTGAATGATTGTCAATTGTTACTTCCACAAATCATTCAAATAATTTCTAGTTTGATATCAATTTCAAGTTCCCAGGGAGAAGATTGATAGATATCAAAAATTAATAATCAAGTAGTGGAATGCGTTACCAACTTCAAATTACACTTCCGGCAATCAAATGTCGAAATTGTATGTTCAAATGAATTAAAGACTCCAAAAATCTAGAAGAGGAGTCTTGATTTTCGAAAGTACTAACCACCATCTGTCACTCTAGCAATGACAGCTGCCACTTCGACAATAACAGCTGTCACTTTCACAAAGACAGCTTTTACTTCAAAATATGCAATTAATTGATGCAACACTCTAAATTTCTGAAAAAGCGGTTGAACTGGCCATGAAATTCATGGTCGAGAAAGTACTGTGTGGACTTTTTATCTGTCTCAAAACGGTTTTTCTTGTTTTCATATACGCTATGTCAGTAGCGACGGACGCGACTCCATGCGGTAGAAGTTATAAGCTCTTTACTAATATTGACTAGAGCTGTCAAAACAAATATAGAAGAGCATAAAGCCAAACTGTGTTTTTGAGGCGAATAAATATGGAAAATCCTTTGAAAAAGTGGAGATCATAGGGACAAGGTTTAATTTATCGTGTGTCTGAGTGTTCGCACACACAACTGCGCAATGGTGAACTGAAATTTCATTCATTTCCGAATCGCGAATGGGCGTGAGAAACTATGAAAAAGTTATCTTCTCAGTTTGCTTTTATGCAATAGTACATACTATCAATCCTTGCACTCTTATGATATTCATTCAACTGTGCTGGACGATTCCAAATCATTGACTGGTCAGTCTTGAAGCAGATACCTTTTGTGTTAATTTATATGCAAATTGCAGCTGTATGTTTGCAGTTGCAACTAATATTAACAATTTTCGACCTAAATTTACCTGTATTAATAAATTTTTACAGCAATCATGTAAAAAACACAGGCTTATTATTATATTAGCGAGCTTTAGAAATAAGCAGTTGATGTTTTTTAAATTGTATAATGTTTGTACAGTATCAATATTGAATTATTAGAATAAAATTCCAACAATATTATCATTGATCATAGATTGAAGACAAAATATCATGAATGAATCCTTATTAATGAATTTTTTCTTTTTTAAATTAATTATATGTTTTCGGATAACTCGTATCTGGCAAGCAAATATCGAATCATCAGGCATGAATGATGCTGATTCCCTAATGAAGAATTCAAAATACACCAAATCAAGAAGTTTTTACGATAGTCACACAAATTATTTTCAATTTATAAAAATAACTCGTAAATATCAGATGAAGTTATCTAAAATCACGAAAAAAATTAATATTGTTTATCGATTCAATATTCAGATAATAATCAAGCAGAAGATACAAGAAGTACACCCGAACGTACGTATTATCATGTCAATTAGAAAACTATGTTTACACTTATAATAATTTAAACATATCTCGACCAATAAATTATACAAATTCAGATTTGTTCTATCACTAAATGTGCCAGGCGTTTCGCACAAAGTAACTCCTGTAATTTCACTATCTTCTCCGTTATTTTTAATTTCTTCTTCGTCGCTGACATGAAAATTTTGTACCAATTTTTCCCTTTGCTCAAACTTTTGGATCTGAATATAGGTAAATCAACTTCTTGAGACCTGCATCAAAGTACTACTGTCATTGTAACAAACTTTCTGCTAATTCTGAGTGCCAGTTTTGCAAATTACGTGAGTACGTCAAAATTTGTTGGTTGTCACGATTTTAAATATCTTAGTAAATAGATGCCAAGTGTCGCCACCAGGACGGCGCTCGCGCCGCGCACAACGCTACTGACATGGCGTATATAAGCTATGTAAAGACACATTATGTCACATTTTGTTATATGAGCGAATGATTATTTAACTCCTTTACTATCCTTCTTATTATCACAGACTTCATTGCAGTTAATGTAACATTATGAACAGACCGGATATTTGTGCGGAAAAAACAAAAAAGTGCAGTAAAAACCTCAAAATGTGCAAAAACTTCAATTGTACAAAAACGTGAGTTTAGAGATCCAATACGCAGCAATCCACTCATTCACTAGAACCTGCAGAATTTGACCAACCATAATGGAAGTGGGTACCCTTCGATCAACTCAAAGTTTCATTCGTACATCAATGTTAATTCAAAAAAAGAATTGAAAAACAAAAATTGAAGAAGAAAGTTATTTACTTACTAAAATTTTCTTTTTTATTTAATAAAATATAGTACTTAGAAAATTAATCATCTTTCATAACTTTCATGAAAATCTACGACATTGTACATTCCAAAGTACTGCATTTGTTTCATTCTCTCGAAGTTCAGTTTTCTGAAGATTTCACTTCCACCTCGTGTGAACTGCACACTCAATTATTTTGAGCAGATCTGTCACTTCCAATCTAAATTTGTTCAAATTAGCTTCACTTTTCTAATGTGACCATTTTGATTTGAAATTGCATTCATAAGATTCGAAAAAATATATACAAATAAATAAAATTGGAAAAAAATTGTTTCAATTGTGCTATTTCGTGTAATAGAATTCGTGCAATCAAGTCCAAAATGTGCAATTTCGTGTAAAATGGAATTGAAGTATATAATTTCTAGGTCAATGAATGGGATGAATACTTGGTTTAGAAGGTACTAGATTCAAACAAATAAAATGTGCAATTACACAGAAATCCGGTCTCTTGAAGTATATGTAAGAACTTGATGGTAAGATAGATGAATTGGCGTATCCTAATTAATAACATCAAAGTTATTGCTTGTGTGAGTAATAAAGATTTCCTTCTTGACACAAGTCTTGCGATTTGAATCATAAAAGTGTTGCAGTCGGCATTATAGCCAGAAAGTACTTTGCGATTACCCGCAAAAATTCTAAATTTATCGCGATTACGGTCAGTTTCAACTGTTCGTTCAAAATTCTGGATAAAAGAGCCTGAGAGCCGCTTCACGCAGTGTCAATAACCAATCAGCATCACCAAGCAGCAGTTCCAGACTCCAAGAATACCCGCAAGCGAGATCTGGGTCGACAACATTGAAACATCATCTCCAGGTCCAAGAGAGCCCGTAGTGCGAGTGCCGATCTGTCAGCTTCCACAGAGCCCGTATACTGAAAACCAGAAAACAGCACGCGAATGAAGATCGCAATTTCTATCCTCATACTTCCACTGTGAGTCAAATTAATTATATCATTAAATATCATTTGGATAATAATATGGGGTTTATTCCCAACTATATTTCACAATCATTATCTTGTGGAGTGAATCGATTCAAAATTATTGTTATTTGAAATATTATTTACGATTATCATCTTGTGAAGTGATAACTCAATCTGAGCGATTTACCTGAAACGATTTCTAAAATTGAAGAAACAAATATAATTCCAAACACAATGACTAGTAAAATATCAAAAATAAAAACTACGGGTGGGGCAGAAAAACCTATCCGATTTCAAAACGATATAAAATTAAAACCAGTCAACTTGTCAAAAAATTTTTTTTATTAACATATCGCAAATTTTATGCCATTTTTAAATTTAAGTTTTGAAAAGCACATCACTCAAATGTCGTCCTTGGGAGCGGATACACTGATTTAGGCGCTCGCGGTAGTTTTCCATGACTTTCACCGTCATTTCCACAGGAATTTCTTCAATTGCCCGAGCAATTTCCCTTCGTAAAGCAAGAAGGGTCCTTGGTCGATGCTGGCAAACCTTTGATTTGAGGTAACCCCAAAGGAAGAAGTCACATGGACTGAGATCCGGTGAGCGCGGCGGCCAGCCAAGATCACCTCTCAGGGAAATGAGGCGACCGGGAAACAGTTCCCTGAAAATGTCCATTGATCGTCGCGATGTGTGGGCGGTTGCACCATCCTGTTGAAACCACACATTTTCCACGCCATTTTCTTCCATTTTGGGTCTGAGAAAATTTTCCAGCATGAAACAATAGCGCTCGCTGTTGACCGTTACGGTTTGCCCATTTTCTTCAAAAAAGTAAGGCCCCCAGACGCCTAGGCGGGAAAGAGCACACCACACAGTCACTTTTGGGCTATGGAGGGGTTCCTGATGGATTTCTCGAGGATTTTCGTCACTCCAATATCGAAAATTCTGCCTGTTAACGGCACCACAAAGGTGAAAATGGGCTTCGTCCGTGAAGAGCACAACATCGTCGTCTGGGAGTTCTCGGAGATCGCGACACAGGTTCGTACGGGTTTCAAAATCCCTTTCACTTAATTCCTGTGCAACAACCCTTTTGTAGGGATGCATTTTGAGGTCCCGGTGCAAAATGCGCCGAATACTGCGGTTGGAAGTCGCCAAAGCGAGCGAATGTTTTCGCGCCGAACGACACGGGGAACGTTCAATCGCGGCTCTCACATTGGCCACGTTTTCAGGTCCTGTTGCTGTCCTGGGACGTCCAGGCGATTTCTTTTTCAATGCTGAACCCGTCTGTCTAAAATTTGACACCCACACTTTAATCGTAGCGTGATGTGGAACAGGATCATGACGCCCGAGTCCGAAATGAATTCGAAAAGCACGTTGTGTAGCAATTATCGAACCGTCGCATTCGATAAACCGCTCAATAACAAAAGCACGATGTTCACCAGACCAAGGCCTGTTGACTACTGACAAATGGCATAAAACCGGCTTTCTAACGGTTTGTACCCCACTACTCTACCTACCCCCTCTTCTGAGAAAAAAAGGTTTGAAATCGGATAGGTTTTTCTGCCCTACCCTGTAGTATTGCAATTCCACCGATTTATGATAGATCAAATAGGAAATATCGCAGCACTTTGTTGAACTTGTTGATAAATTGATGCAGTTTATAAATAGCGTTACTCCACCACTGTCTGATTCTGAAAAACTTACTGTAACTAGTGGAATAATTTTTTAAATGAATACTGACGCTTTCGAAGCATGAGAAAATACAGATACTAATAGTTGGAATGGAATAAGAGAAACATCATCAGGTCAACATTCAATTCATAAGACTCATGCAACGATTTTTAATGAAAGAAATAAAATTTACAAAATAATGAAGAAAGAACGCATATCACATGAGCATTCTTTTTTAGAGTTGACCGACCTCCAATTCGCGGAGAAATCATGAACATAAACTGTAACTCTAGGCTGGCTTGAATAGCTGTTAAAGATTACATCATTTCATTAGATACCAGGAGTACAATGAATTTAATGAATAACAAGTTTGTAGATCAACAAAATTCAAAATTGAATCGTTCTCAATTGAACGAAGAGAGACCCACTTCTAAAACTATACAGTCGATAGAGCTGGAGGTAGTTCTTATGTCGAAATTTGTATCAATAGTGTATCGATGAAATGTTAGGTGCGTAGTTTTCATAGTAATTTCAATCTATCTGAAAATCGGAGTAGTTTAAGATTTGAAAAATAGAGTAGCGATATCAGGAAATGAGAAATGTGAATTAAACTATTTTATCGATTAAATGAAAGAGTGTTTTCTTACTCAACAAGAGCCAAACGTAATAAAATTCGTTCAGAACACTTGAACAATGGAGAGAAACGTGAGTTATTCAAAGTAATCAAGGAATATCAGTGACGAGACGAGACGAGACTTCAGTGAGTCTCCTCTCGGTCTCGCCCTGGTCCCGAGTAGGTCAGTCTCGTCCCAGTCTCGAATCTCGACGAGAGTCTCGCCATGATTTTGCAAAATTACATATTCTCACATGCGGAAATCAATTTGTTCTATCTGATTATTATTCTATTCTACAAGAAAAAAAATTGTGTATTTGGTGCACAAAGCTATGCTTCATTAGCATAGTCATAAATTCCTAGACGCGAGCTACTGACTCACTTCACAATCGTTGAGAACCACAAGAACACTACGCTACAAACAATGAATCTCTCAAATTTTGAGCGTTATACAATCATTCTCACCTTGCTGAGCAGCTCTGGGAATAATGATCACGTAATCACGTGAAACACGCTTGCGTGTTGAATAAATTCAGCGTACAGCCAACGTCCAGTCTGCAATACCAACAGTCGCTCTGAAGTTCAATTCTAATTTGTAAAGACTGTCGTTCAACATCATTTTATAGACTTCCGAGATATGTACCACCTATCGGACAATTAGATAGGTGATATAATATCATCATCGTTGAAGAAGTCTTGCAGAAGTAAGAGGCAGGGCCAAATTGCTGTTATCAAATGGTGGATCTGAGAATTTATATTCTTCATGAGCCTTTATCATGAAAACTTGTTAAGTGATTTGAAAATTAGAAAATTGTTTCGAACATCACAGTGAATAAACATAGCATGCATTTCACACATCTTTTTTCTCCTTAGACTACGCCTATGATAAGTCGATCGCGACACACTTTGAAGGGAGAAATTTAGATCTTATATACAGGAAATATGGCCATCTCTATTATATAGGCTTTAGTGAATATTCTAAAACAGCGGTAAAACAAGTGATTGCCCCAATTGAAAACTTAGCCATCAGTTAACATCTTAATTCAACTAATATTATCGCAGTTTGTAGGTATTTACCTAGCTCTATAAGATTGCTCACGCAAGTATATTGGATTTGACTTAAAAATGAATTTTAAGTGATTATGATACAAGTCTCGTCTCGGTCTCGACCTTTGGCTTGAGACCTATTCTATGGTCTCGTCTCGACTTTTTGTAGCAAGACTAGACGAGATAAGACTGGTCTCGAGTCTCTTGGCAACACTAGGAATATTCAGATTAAGGTACTTGCGCCTAGGATGGCCCTCTTTCTGAGATGGCCCACTTTGAAAATTTCTTACTTCTATAAGTGCGAATGAGTTGAAGTTTTTACTCAGATTTATGGGCACTCTTAAGAAAGTGAGTGTATTATTCCTTTGTCATTTTCATTTGAGAGAGTAGTTCTTGATACCGGGTGAAGTCCCTTTAGAGGCCCACCACACGGATTCCCAAGATGGCCCAGACCTTATTAGGACTATAGAATACCATAGTTACTGTGGAACCTATAAGGGAAAGTGAGTCATTTTAGCTATTCTTCAGATAAAATTACTGGTATTAGACCACTGAAACTTATTCTAAACTCGGGTAGATACCGAGGTGGATACCTACCTATTTTATTCTACTCTAGATTTGAAATTGAAATTTCTCACATATTTCGTGTACTCACTCAGTCAAATTTGTGATTTTCTTTGGTGAACTGATCCACTTAATGTAGTGCTAGATGAAAAAATATGTTTTTATTCTTAAGTTTATTTTTTCATTGAGTTTAATGAATTTATTGTTGATTTTATTATTGTTTATACATGAAGTTTAATTTATTATCAGATCGCAGATATGCGACAATACATTGGTTGTTTTCTATGTAACCACAAAAAATGTATTGAACTAACTAAAAACAACGTAGAGGAATTCTTATGTCCAGAATGTAACTGAAGTCCTATCAAGCTTTGGGTTCTTGTAAGCTACTATTTCACTCTTTTTTTTTACTCCTAATAAGGCCCACCGAAATCGTGAAGAATATTTTTTTTTCTTCAATATATGAACAAAATTTGGTTTATATCAAAATTTATTACTGAAATAACGACACAAACGTGTCCTTTATAGATTTTATTAATTCATGTTTGTTCTGTAGTCAGATCAAGTTTTGCTAAGCCTAAGATGACCGTACAATTTTTGACCAAGAAAACTATTGTCACAGACTGATTATCTGAGAGTCTCAAATGTTAAGTTGAGTTTTGCATGATATATATTTTTGTTTTGATAGCGTTTATAAATTACGTAACTAATGTTGGGCCATGATAGGTAGCTATGTTTCTAAGAAGGCCCATTTTAGAGGTTTTTGAAAACAATTGTCTTCTTCAAGGGATTTAATCAAATATATTGATTTGTATGTTGTTACAAAAATTTCGTCTGACGTCTTTTTTTTGTACAATTGTTTTCCCTTTGCATACACATGTCGCCATCTATGTAGCAGATTCGCACTAATTTTGTAAAATAGTACGTTCGTATGACACTTGATTGAAGCGCTAACTTGGGGAGTCGGCGCGTCTGGTTCTTCCTCGCTCTCTTGCGTCCGAGCTATTGTTGCAGACGGTTATTTTTGAGTAGTCTTGTGATTTTTCTTGTTGTTCTAAATTTTGTGATTATTCTATTTAATTAAAATCAGTGTTATGATTTTGTAAGTATTTCGTTTATTATTTTTATTCACGTTATTCCACATTTAGTATTATTTTTCTAGTGATTTCGTTTGAGGCGACCCGCGTGGTTAACCTTTTGTTTTCCAAATTTATTTCTTTCATCCTTAATTATTTGTTAGTTTTTTGTGCTCAAAACCTTTTTACTATCTTGAATTTTTTCTACAAAATTAATATTTTTGTTCTAAATTTATTTTTTCATATACTTATACACTCGAAGTAATAAAACCTACGAGATTTGTGGCTATCTTCGTTCCTCCCTTTACCTTTCCTCACCTAAGTATGTGTGCTGTATGAATGATTAGTGAAAGTGGTTGATAATACATAATTTAACTATATTTTGGATCCAACGCGTTGCGGATTTGTCATTCAACAACTCGTAGTTCAGTTTCTTATGTTGTTTTTGTAGTTTTTTGTTTCCAGAGCTTAAAATATTTTGTTGTGGGTTTTAGTTCCCGTTTTTAAGCTGGAAAATCCTACGAGCTTGTGAAGATTGATCCAATTTTTTTAGTAACGAACCACGTTCGTAAATTTATCGACTCGTCGCTAATGAATCCTTTTTCTTGTCCTGCTAGACTTTGTATTTTCTGTGTTTTTTCTTCTCTTTAATGCTCAGCGTAGTTTTTTTACTTTGTAAATTTTTAGTGCACTATTTAAAATCAGACAAATAAATAACTTACTGATTATTTTATTTAACTTTAACTAAATTTACAGTTTATTAGTTTTTTTAATTGAATCTAAATTTATTCATTCAAGTTTAACGCTTCACGTTTGAAGAGAGCTCTCGAATTTTTTTTGTAGGAACCTCCTGTTTCAGTTGAATTGGATACTGGTTGGGTTGTTTGTTTTCAGTGTAAACTGCTAGGAATCTCAGGGACCAGTGGCCACTTGAGACTAGTTTTTGACCAACTTCAAATTAAGAAAAACATCAACACGTCTACGAATTTAAGAAGAACATTAATATCTCCCGAAGTTGACGACCAAGCGCACGGCCAACCTCAACACCTTCAAGGACCGTTGGGTACTTATCAAAGCCCTATAAGACGCAAGATCAACTTTATTTAATTCAGGGAACGTTCTTATTTGACGTTGTTTTTGTGGCTACCAATTCGACATCTATCTCATCTGCCGATACTAGTCTTGAGTTCCGCCTGAAGAGGATATTTAGCTAGTTTTTGTAACGTAATTTTGAACGTCTGTGACGTGCTCTCCAGTTCCCTTTTGGCTGTTGCAGTGAGATTTTTTTTGTATAATAGCTTCAATCATTTTCGTAAGTTACAAATTTTTTTTGAATTATAACTTTTGGAACTCTTTGCTTGAAATTAATAATAATTTTATTTATAATTGATTTCGACGTCTATGCTTTATTTCTTTTTTGCTGTCGCTATTGTCTCCCAGAATAGTACCTTTTTCTCCTTTGATCATTTCCTGGGAGTGGCGCCCATTTCCTATTTTTCAGATAAAATATTTCTGGTGCCCTTATTAATAGCTAGCCTGGGTCTTCACTTTCAAGGTAGGATATTCCATTACTTAAATTTAGTGTCAATCAGCAGTACATTAAGTTTTTGCCACCAAATAGTGAAGAAACATTACCTTTTTTAATTTCCTACTGCCACCTTGGAAATAGGAAAAGGTACAATGTTGACTTTATTCACAAATGAATTAGTGATATTGTGATGAAGTTTGATTTCTTCATTATTTCAATTTTCTTATATATCTCAATATAGCAAAAAATGAGCCTTGCGCCTTGCATGTACCTTATTCTAATAAGATAATGAATCATTGACACACACAGACATTAACCAACAATTTGATCAGTGCACGCCGATATAGCAGCGCTAGTTTCAAAATATTGGAATTCCAAACTGAAAACTTCTTATTAAGATGAGTTGTAGTACCTATCTTATTCGGAAATAGTGTAGTTTCTTGTATATGGAAGTATTTTTGAAATAGGTTCAGTAGCTCCAGACATTAGCATCAACACACAAACAAATAAACTTCATCTCTTCATAATATTAGTATACATTCTATTCAGTCATATTGGTGTCATTCTTAGAGGAACAGCATTTAGCGTGAAGTGGAAAGCCCGACTAATACAGTAGAAAACTTCAATTTCACATCACTGGTTGAAGTATCTGCGCAGTCGATGAGGCATAGTATGTTCAGACAGATATAGGCACCGAAAAACATGAAAACTCATGATTTTCAGACCTTGCAATACTGATACCTTTTTTATAAATCGAAGAAGTCTGAGACTCTCCTTAGCCTTGTGACCCAAGAATTTAGAGACTTTCTCAAGATGGAGGAAGCTTCATATTAATACTCATGAAAAAATGAGAAAACCGAAAAGGGCATTCTACATAAATTAAAAATAAATAAAGCGTTTTACTAAGTACGTCAGAGAGAGTTACACGAATATATAAGCTAGGTCTGGACACTATGAAAATCTTTCTTGCTGCCAAACGACAAAAGATAGAATAAAATAAAATTGAGAAAAACTTATCTATTTCAAAGATATGGAGATATCCAAGAATGTCGAAAAAATAAACAAACATGAAAATTAATCTGTTACGTCTTACAGAATCAACTCGCCGTCAGAATGGTTAGGAGAGAAATGTCACTTCAGAAAAATCAATGTATTGATAGATTTGGCAACTCATGGAAGTTGGCATTACACTGTTTCAGCATTTGTTTGATAATTCAAATATTCTCCATATCATAACAGAGACTATAAGAAAGAATATTCGTAGCGTAACGTAATAATTTTCTTGTCATTACTAACGAACACAGCACCAAACATTTTTCTTTTCTGGCAATCTTCCCTTCTATCTTTTTTTACCATCTTTTCTCTACCTTAACCTCCTATAAAATTTTACTGTACTCTAACACTCCAACTTCGAGCTATGATAGTAGTCCATGCGTGAGATGAATATTCTACCATATTTCTAGAATACAAATACCATTATCGTGCAAGAATGACTCAATAGAAACAAACTTTACGTCTGAATGAGCTGCAGAATCTATTTTATCACGAAATAGTTTCCAACGCACACAAAATCTTGGGGCCAACAAATCATCTTGTTCCAATTCACTCATCACTACCAAAATATACAAGCTCATTCACTTGTTATGCTTTATATCATTTATCAAAACATTGCGATCTGTTTCCGATTCAATCTTCTCGAACACAAAAACTTCACACCACTCAACATCAAAAATGAGATATATATCCTTTCAAACTTCTTGTATTCCATGAGTGTTTATTTTTAATTTTTCTGCACTTCCATCTAGATAATAACATGATTTAATTTACAATTCCTATACTCATACAGAATCAAGTGCTCCGCTATATTCAGTACGCAGTTAGATATTCACACACTTCGCATGAATAAATTTGAGTCCTACGAAATCATTTCATCTGGCCGCTAACTGAAATACCTCAGTATAAGAATACATGATACCTATATTGGGACAGAAATTTCAATTGAATACGGAGCTTTCCATTCTTATCCGCATTTAGAACTCCTTTCTATTTAGTCACATAATAAGCAGCCTCATGTTCCTGCATTTGGATACATGATACGTTTAAATCCATAGATTCATAGATGAAAACATCCTTAAGCTCTAATTATCTGTTATTTCTGGTACATATTCTTCAGGTAAGAAGAAAATTAATTGTGATAGCACAATTCTACATACAAAAAATATATCAAAACGGAAACTTATCTGCTCAACAAAGCGAGAAAGAATCAAATGTACAACTGCGGCTGTCTGCACAACAGGAGCTATACAAACAATTCTGAGCCATAAATCTTGCTTTCGCCGAGTTGAACACATATTTTTCTCTGCTGGGAGATAATAGTAAATATGGATTACAGAAGAATATGATTTTCACCTTTTATATATGAGTTGACGAAACATTTTATATAGTATAATATATGTATACGGCAGGTTTGAATCCTACCGAATCTTCAATCCATTCGAAACTTTCAATCTATACAAATGGCTAAAGATCGCTCTTTGGATCAAGCACTGAGATCATCTCTGAGTGATTGAATCTCAACGTTAGCATATCCCTCGACACTTTCACCATTGTTTTCCAAACAGGGTTGACGAGTATTCTGCAAAGCGCAATAATGATTAAAGATCTCAGAGTTCAAGATAAAGTGATCAGAATTTCTACAGACAGCAAGGCAAGTTTGTGAGCTCTCAGCGGCTGCAAAGTAGCATTTGAACTTGTTGCACTCCGTCATCAATCTCTCATGGAGCTGTGTAATAATAATGTCATGGTACTCACATAGGGCAAGAGACATGACAGAGATGAAGGTAGCGATCAGACTGTCAGACTGGCGGAACAGAGCTCAGCCTCTCTGCCCTGCGGTCCAGAGCCAATGTTTCCGCTGGCCAGAGAAACCTTTCAAAACCTATTACAACTTTCGGGAAATTCTCTGCCCACTGGGCTAGTTTAGACTCTTTTGCAAACATGCAAGAAAATTAGCTCCCAATCAAATTCAAAGTTGGGTAACCATCCTATTTGACTCTCCAAGAATAATCTTTGAATTCTCGTAGGAATGCTTACTGAACATTGACAACTAAATAAACACATTATTACGTTCTAAACTAGGGTAGCGACCCTACCCTTCAAAAACAAATCGACCTAGCTCAGTACTAAGAATAGAAATCAAAATTAATCCCAGGGCCGGACTGGGTAGTTGTGAGATTAGCTTTCAAAAATACAAACTTTACCAAAACAAATATACCGGACGCTATGTGAGCTAACTCTAAATAAAACAGAAAATCAGGGCGCCACGCAATTGTTAATTTTTCCGTCCTCAGGCACACAGCTGCGAAAGTACCTGTTAAAGAAAAGATGATAGGATGGACGGGTAGAATATTGGGTCGTAGGATAATTAGATCTGTCGGCGTCGATCAAGATGCCGCAGAACATAAAATAAAACAATATCTCAAACAGCGATACTTACTCACCAGCTGTGAAAAAAAAACACTAAATGAAATCACTATCTGAAAATCAAAGTGGAAGGTATTTTTTTTTCACAAAATAAATGATAATTATTTTTACCCAAATAGTAAATAATTAATAAAGCTCAAAATTCAAAAATGAGATAAAGAATATATGAAAAAAATGACAACGGTTTAATAAGTTATTGCAAACAAAATGGCAGCGATTCGCGTCCCTACACAGACTTCAACAAATCTCAACTGAACAAATACGTCATAAACCGACTCCAGGAAAAAGTACAAAATAATGAAAGTCAGGCCCGAGATTGATCAACCTGGTTCACAACGGGACGTAGCGTTTATAACGTAACCAGAAAAGCATAAAAAAGGAAAGGCGACAACGAATGCCTACCGCAGAAAAAAGTTATACACAAAAAAATGAACAAAATTCGTAGTGAAGCCACGAGGTGGCTAATGTCTAAATTAGCACCAACAAAAGAGTCTGAATAAAAAAACTGAGCCACTTAGCTGGCGACGTCGCTGGAGATCCTTACTGACTCGTCTGCCTGGCGTCTGGATCTCGGCCTTCAGGTCTAATTTTACTGGATTCCAGGTGGTCAGGAAATCCAGGGCCACTAACAATTTTTACTAATCCCCAACACGTGGGCTGCTCCGCCGAATAACCAATGGCCAAACTGCCTCAAAATATTCGGCCGGAGCACAGGTTTTCCCCAAAAGAATCCCCAAACTTGGGATTGCACACGCAATAAACTTTGGCTAAGACCCACAAAATTGTAGTGATAAAAAAAAACGAAAATAAGTAAATGTACGTCTGTCCTACACCAGGACTTAAGGCTGACTATCTTCAATGCAGTCAAATCCGGTCGGTTTGACCTAATTGAAAATAAACCGTTTTTCATTAAGAAAAAACCTTGCGGACGCCCCAGTACTAAGATTCAAAAAAGAACGTAACGTCACTGCCTGCAGCGCGCGCATTACAGCAGCGACGATTTAAAACAAAATCATGAACTAAAATTAATTGATACAAGTAAACAAAAACACGCTTTTAATATAATCAAAAAAAACTGAGCTTAAAGAAAAGAAAGAAACGGATCTATAGATTGAAATATGAATAAATTATTGAATTGAAAACTAAAAATATCTTAAATCAAAAGTAAGTACATAAAGTGAATGAAATTAAACCCAAATAACCCAAATTATATTTTAGAATCTAACCCAGCAAAAACAGTAACCAAAAGTCAAATTGGCACGTAACAACATGCACCGTATGAAGATTGTTGATAGCCCTCTAGAAGTATTATGGAAGAAGATGAAACCGTCAAACACAAACTTTGTTATTGCCCGGTTCTCTCTTCAAAAAGAGGATTTATGCTGGCGAACCTCTGGACTAACATGGCTAGTTTGAGCTTGACTCCTGCCGCAGACCTTCTAGACTTCTTCGCGAGCGTTGAATGGCTTCAAGATCTGGTGAGGCACGCTCGTCTGGAGCGTTTACAACGGGCCCGCTTGTGTGACCGAAGTGCATGTAGTTTTCTACCCTCCACTTTATACCAAGATCCAGATCCTTGAATCCATTTTGACTATTTTTGGCTTGAAATCAGTACGTTTGTACAAATGTATGTATAAATGTATGTGCGTATGTATGTAACTCGCAAATATCAAAGCCCATCGAAAATATGAAATTAAAATTTTATATTCAAGACTGGTCTACGGTCTACTTGTGCACATTGCATCATGGTTGCAATCGTTCGTACTGGAATTGCATTTCACTTGGGACTTTCTCAGAATTTCTCGCACAAATTGAGAACAGTTAGCTGTAAGATACAGAAATCCAGTTTTTGGAATTGCTATGGTAACTAAATGGTTTTCGTTTATTCTTGTACAAATCGGCCGAGCCGGAAGCATACTTTATATAACAATCTTCCCGAATTTCCTGCATAAATTCTACACAACCAGTTATATCATATTGAAATTTCGAATTATTCACCTCTATAACATACAGTTTCATGATTGCGATTGGCGAAACTGGAACTTCAGTTTACCAAACAGTTTCTAGAATTTTTCGCATGAATCCAGAGCGATCAGCTGTAGAATCATGTTTTAAAAGCTATTGTGGCATTCAAATGATAATTTATACTTCCATAGCAATCTACTGAGTTGAAAGTAGACTTTATCTGACAATCTTTTTCAAGTTTTTGCGTAAATTCGACACTATTGGCCGTAAAATGAAAGAGTTCACTATTTGTAAGTTCTTCAGTGGTTCATTGAGCGGTGACATTAAAAACAATGTATTTCAACAAGTTCTGGTCATATGTATCATTTCTTGAAGCTCCTCACATAAAATATCCTGACTCCAAGTCAATTTCCAATGCAGAAGCTCGCAATTTATTTGCTGAAGATTTAAAAAATGTTCATGTGGAAGGTATTGATAACGTAATCAATGTTGAACATTTCCTCAAGTATTCATCCGATTTAATTGCGTTTATAGAAATTAATGGAAATATAGTTCACGATTCAATGAACCAGCATGATGGTGAGAAAAAATTGGGTACTTACAATATACCAGGTATTTTTGTAAAAAACTGTGCGGCATCACTTAGCTTATATTTTGATATTTTCACAGTCCCTGCAGGAAGATCACTGTCCAGATATTTGAGAAAAAGCTTTTATTGATCTTATATCCAAAGGTGGCAACGAAAAACATAGCAGAAAATTATAGACCGTATTCAGAACTGTATTTTTGAGAAATTGTTTGCATCAATTATTTATAAGTCATTGTTTGCAGCAGTAAAACCATACATTCTCTGTGAGCAGCCTGACTTTTTTATCGTTGTGTTGGAACTAATCTAGTGGAATATACTTATTTCATATGAAATTCCATAAATGAAAGAGTTGAGGTATATTATTCATGATGTGATGTTTATTGCTTGACGAAATCAGTTTTTAATCAAATAAAAGTCACTATTTAATAATCTAAATGAAATAAAAGTTTTATTCTTCTTATGTCACTAATAATACTATATTTATATATTAATCACTTAATTCTAATTTAAACAAGGTCACAGATATATATATATATATATATATATATATATATATATATATATATATATATATATATATATATATATATATGTATATATATATATATATATATTTTACTATTTATATACACTATTCACGTTATTAGTCACTGTTCATCATTTATTTTCACACTACTACTCTTATTACTGTACTGTACTACACGTCTTTGGCTTTGCCTTATATAGAGAAACACTGTCCTTCTTGAACTTTCGATTTTCGCGACTCTTTCCATTTCTAGAAATCACTAGAGGCTTCCATTGAGAGGAGTGATGGGCTGCGACGCGGTGCGGCGTAAGCGGCCGAAGAAGCTCCGCCCCATACTACGTCGTCTTTACGAGCTCCCCCCTCACTCTCGCACGTCACACTGCCCTCTTCTTAAGAATGTTTCGTCCCGAAACACACCTTCATGTCTATGCCGGAATCGACACTCGCTGCCCTTGGTGCAACCAGTAGTTTGGTAGAAGTAGCAGTCGACAGTCTTTGGTTCGATCGGGCCTGCTGGGTAGAAACAGCAGACCAATTTTTGAATTCCGCTGGTCTGGAATGTTACCTCTATCATATTCCGAACGATCTTCCAATCTAATCCATCCAGACCGCAGCCCAATTTTGGTATTGCCAGTTTCAGGATGTCGTTCTGCATTAAATGGCCCCGCATGTCTTGCAGCGTTTCCCACATGGAACGGTAGGTTGGTTGATAATGAAATTTATCTTTCGCAACCATGTGGTAAATATAGCGTTCCTTGGTTGTCGTATTGTCCCTCAGACAGATGGTCTTCCCTACAGTAGGCTTCTGGTGTTCTGGCCTGCCAAACTTCTTCTTGAAAACTGCTGCTATCCCTCGGGACATCTTCAAATCGCCTGATACACAATGGGCCAAGGAGTAGTCGCCCGGAACTCTGAATAGATCCTGCTGCACTTCGGTAGTTATTCCAAATCGAGCCCGACGTCCACTTGAAAATGTCTTCATGAACTCCTCAAATGAGTCTTCCTGCACATGGATCTTACGAGCACGTGCGTCGTTGGGATCTCCATCATTGTCTCCTGCAAATGGTGCTAGCCGATTGAAGTGCACCACTCTTGATTTGCTCTTGGAGTTGCGTCTGATTTCGTAGATTAGGTCGTGAATTCTTCTGATGACTTCGTAAGGCCCTTCCCAAGATGTCTGTAATTTTGGAGACAGGCCACGTCGCCGCCCTGGGTTATAAAGCCACACCGAGTCTCCTGGTTGAAAGCCCCCGTCTTGTGCCTTGACGTCATAGGTCTCTTTCATCCGGTCGCTGGCATTCTGGATGTTTATACGGACTCGAGAGTGGATATCGTTCATCTGACGCCTCAAATTAATGACATAATCTTCACCAGCCAGGTCTTCTCCAGGTTTGCAGCCGAACTTTAGGTCGCATGGAAGCCGAAGTTCCCGTCCAAAAATAATTCTTGCTGGGGTCTGTCTGGTTGTTTCGTGTACGGATGAGCGGTAGGCCAGAAGAAACAGATGGAGATATTTGTCCCAGTCTCTCTGGTGACTAGAAACAACTTTTGCCAGGTGTCTGTTGATGGTCTTATTCATCCGTTCCACCATTCCATCAGACTGCGGATGTAATGCAGTAGTTCTGGTTTTACGAATATTCAATACTTCGCATATCCCTTGGAAAAGTGTGGATTCACAGTTTCTTCCCTGGTCAGAATGGAGTTCCAAGGGTACGCCAAAACGACAGATCCAGTTCTTCACTAGGACGTCTGCAATAGTAGCGGCCTCTTGATTAGGAAGGGCATACGCTTCCGCCCATTTACTAAAGTAGTCCATGACGACAACAATGTATTTATTTCCGACGTCTGATTCGGGAACTGGCCCTGCTACGTCGATGGCTATCCTCTCGAATGGACTACCGACATTATACTGTCGCATCGGAGCTCTTGGTCGTTTCTGCGGTCCGTTGCTTGAAGCGCACGTAGTACATTTCCTGCACCATTCCCTGACGTCTTCTTTGCAGTTTAGCCAATAAAACCGCTCACGAACTCTCTGCAGAGTCTTCGTTACCCCAAGGTGTCCTCCACTCACTCCATCATGGAGATGTCTCAAGACTTCCGGAACCCGATCTCTAGGAACGATCAGCTGTTCTCTACTCTTGGTTTATCCGGATCTTTCAGGACACGCTTCAAGACGCCTTCATCCAGGATTATGGAATCCCATTGCGACCGGTACGATTTGACCGTCGAGGAGTATGGTGCCATCTCTTGCCATGTCGGTCTTGTTCCTTTCTTCTTCCATTCTTGAATAATTTGCAACTCTGAGTCGCCATCTATGTCCTTTTCTATCTCTTGTGGTTGCCAAGCATCGTCAGTGACAGTTTTTCGGAACGCCTTTGCTTCAACCTTAAAGCAATGATGACAATCTTTTGGACATGGTCGTCTTGATGAAGCATCAGCATTCTTATGTGCTGTACCGGCTCGATGTTCCATGTTGAAGTCGTATTCTTGAAGTCTTTCGATCCATCGAGCGACCTGACCCTCAGGATTCTTGAACTGTAGTAGCCATCTCAGAGCAGCGTGGTCAGTTCTTAACAGGAAATTCCTACCATACAAATATTTGTAGAAATGCTCGATGGACTTCACTACTGCCAGCAGTTCCCGTCTTGTTACACAGTAATTTCTTTCTGGCTTTGACAAAACCTTACTGAAGTACCCGATTACTCTTTCTTTACCCTCCTGCAATTGAGACAGGACGCCCCCAATACCGACGTCGCTGGCATCTGTGTCCAGAACAAAACGTCCTTCCGTCTTCGGGTAACTCAGGATTGGTGCTTGGACTAGGAGTAGCTTCAGTCGCTCAAAAGCGACCTGGCAGTCTTCATCCCAGCTGTATCTGCGATTATTTTCCGTCAGTCTGGTCAATGGTTTGGCGATATTGGCGAATCCATAAACAAATCTTCTGTAATAGGTACAGAGCCCGAGAAAACTGCGGAGCTGATGTTTATCCGCAGGTACCGGCCATTCTTGAATTGTCTTAATCTTTCCCGCATCAACTGCTACGCCTTCTTCGGAGACCACATGCCCCAAATAGTTCACTCGTTTTTGAAATAAGTGGCATTTCTTTGGACTAAGTTTCAAACCAGCTTTCTTTAATTGTTCAAATACCTGCTCCAGATTCTTCAAATGGTCTTCAAATGATTTTCCCATCACAATTATATCGTCCAGGTATACCAAGCAAGTTTTTCCCGATAGTCCTTCCAGTACGGTCTCCATAAGTCGCCCGAAGGTGGCAGGAGCATTACACAGACCAAATGGCATGACTGTAAATTGCCACAATCCACTGCTGATGGTAAATGCAGTTTTTTCTCGGTCTTTCTCATCCATCGCTACTTGCCAGTATCCACTCGTGAGATCTAGGGTCGAGAAGATCTTTGACCCGGCCAGGGTATCTAAGGTGTCATCAATCCTGGGCAGAGGATAACTGTCCTTCTTGGTAACGTTATTCAGCTGGCGATAGTCAACACAAAATCGTGTAGATCCGTCTTTCTTCTTCACAAGTACCACCGGAGAGGCCCATGGACTGTTCGAGGGTTCAATGATTCCGTCTTGCTCCATATCTTGAATGATGACTTCAACGTCTTCTCTCTTCGCAATCGGGAGTCGTCGTGGTACTTGCCGAATTGGTCGTGCATCGCCTGTGTCAATTTTGTGGTGGACAATATTTGTTCTTCCTTTTTCCCCTCACTGGTTTCAAACACCTCTTGGAATCGGCGTATCAGATCTTCTGCTTGTGCGCGTTGCCGATTGTCTAATTGTTGACCCTTGGATAGTAATAGGGTCGTTAATTCCTTCGAAAGTTTATCGCAGTTAGGCTTCATCTTTGGGTCTTGTTCAGTGAGTTTTATTCTTGCGAGGCGTTCTTTTTCATGTCTGGAGCTATCTTTGGGTAGCATCTTCAAAGGTTTCTTCCATTGACTTTTTCGTTGACCTAGCTCTCCACAGTTCCAACACCGTAGTTGTCTGGAATTCTTGAGATCTTTCACTGCTTCCTGGACCAACCGCTGAACCTGGGCTTCCAAGCTTTCCGTGGTATCGGAGTCGCAGATAACCTCTCGCACTCGAGCACTGCTTCTGGACGCCTGCTTTGCCGCTTTGTATTCCAGTGCATGAGCCAATGCTTCCACCAGCTTCTTCGGTCGCGCCAAACGCAGGGCTTGTTGCGTTTCATGGTCTCTGATGCCATCCACAAATATTCTCACAGCCCAGCTTTCCAAGAAATCATCCGGGCCAGTTGGATATGCAAGTCGAACTAGGCGTGCAACATCAGCTTCGAACTCCTGTAGACTCTCGCTGGGACGTTGGTTTCGGTTCTTGAGCTGCGTGTGATACACTTCCTCCAAGTGTGCATGGCCGTATCGCAGCTCCAGTCGCTTGACCAATTTTTCATAATTGTTGTCTTCTTCCGGTGGAATAGCCTGTAGAATGTTTACCGCATCTCCTCGGAGAGCAACTGTAAGTGCTGAAACTTTCTCAGTATCATTCCAACCGTTAGCCTTAGCAGCGGCTTCAAATTGCCTATGGTAATTAATCCAAGATGTTCGACCATCAAAGGTTGGAGGTTTGACACGCATTTTTGTAGTTGAGTCAAGATTTGGTGCGGATAACTCAATTATCTCAGCTTTTGAAGCTTTTTCCGGAGATGAAACACCAAATTTGAATTTTTCTTCAAAAATCTTCATTTTTACATCCAATTTCGAATCCAATTTTGCATCCAATTCTTCTAACATTTTACAATTATCTTCAAATACTTCCTCCCATACCTTTGAATTTTCTCTAAATTTTTCCAGTTGCTGTTCAACTTTCTTTGTATTTTCTTCCATCTTTCCATGCAGTTTTTCTCTCAGGTTTCTTGAATTTTCTTCCAACTTTCCTAATTTTTCATTCAATTGTGTTTCTAAATCTTCTTTCAAACTTGTAGAATTTTCTTTCAATTTTAATTCTAAATATTCATTCAAAATTGAACAATTTTCTTCCAATTTTGATTCTAAATTTATAGAATTTTCTTTTAATTTTGATTCTAAATTTAAACAATTTTCTTTTAATTTTGATTCTAAATTTAAACAATTTTCTTTTAATTTTGATTCTAAATTTATAGCCAAATCGGTTAAAGAAAGTTGAACCTCAAGCAAATATGTATCAGGGTCCTCACCGTCTTCAGTCATAGCTCCTCGAAGTCGTTCCATTAAAACTTGTTTGCGGCCACTGGTTTCCAAATCCCGCTCTTCCAATTGATATTTCAACTCTGCGACCTTCAAATCTTTCAACAGCTTCGTAGACGCCATTATCCGATTTCACAAAACAGCAATAAACAAAATACTAAATTGTTTATAACAATCCCACTTCTGACACCACTGTAATGTTTATTGCTTGACGAAATCAGTTTCTAATCAAATAAAAGTCACTATTTAATAATCTAAATGAAATAATAGTTTTATTCTTCTTATGTCACTAATAATACTATATTTATATATTTATCACTTAATTCTAATTGAAACAAGGTCACAGATATTTATATTTCACTATTTATATACACTATCCACTTTATTAGTCACTGTTCATTATTTATTTTCACACTACTACTCTTATTACTGTACTGTACTACACGTCTTTGGCTTTGCCTTATATGTCCTTCTCGAATTTTCGATTTTCGCGACTCTTTCCATTCCTAGAAATCACTAGAGGCTTCCATTGAGAGGGGTGATGGGCTGCGACGCGGTGTGGCGTAAGCGGCCGAAGAAGCTCCGCCTCATACTACGTCGTCTTTACGAGCTCCCCCCTCACTCTCGCACGTCACAATAATATAGTATCAACAAAATTGTATGATATTGTAACGTTATTCATTTCATTTCATTTCAGGAAGCAAAAGTAACTAAATACTACTATCTATTTTCATGATGCATTTAAATAATAAATTAGATAACCAACACTATTTTTTAATATTATTATTATTATTATTATTATCATTTTAAATCCTTTAATACCCTTACGGGTGTCAGGATTGACTATTAATTTTAGTTCATATTATTTACGAAGTCTTTCCACTCTTTTCGATTTTTTGCCATTCTCTTTGCCTCTTGGGTGCTGATGTTGTTCCTTCTTAGTATTTCTTCCACTATATCTTGCCATGTTTTGGCTGGTCTTCCTCTTCTTTTTTCTTTCACTATTTTGGAGTTCCATACTTGTTTGGTTTGTCGAGTTTCCGGCATTCTTATTAGGTGACCGTACCATGCAGCTTGTTTCTTTTCAATGGTGGTTTGAATACTTTCAATTTCTAGACTAGCTCTTACATGTTCATTTCTGATTTTGTCCATCCTTGTAACCCCTTCTGCTCTTCTTAGGAATCTCATTTCACTCGCTTGTATTTTACTCTTAAGTCTATTATTCATCTTCCATGACTCACTTCAGGAAGCAAAAGTAACTAAATACTACTATCTATTTTCATGATGCATTTAAATAATAAATTAGATAACCAACACTATTTTTTAATAACTGATTCTAATTTAAACTGAAGATTATTACACTACACTATAATTTAACTTTAATTATTCATGTCGATGTTGATTTATTTTATATAACACAATTTATTTCAATCACTAGCAGTTCACATTATAAGGTCACTGAGCCAAAAATCAATTATGTTTGCCGCTGAGTAAGCGAATATATACCGTCGGTCATTCCTCACTACATTTTTCCCGCAAACGTCCAGGTTTTCTAGAAAACGCTAGAAGGTACCAGCAATTTTCTGGAAAACAAATATATTTGCTTCTATTTCTTGATGTAAAATATTCCCACAATAATTCCAAACACGAGTAAAACCGAAATGACTAATTAACTGACTTAAATTTGTTACGATATGTTGGTGTGAATGGTTTTCATCATACCTATGAAACAGAAATCAATGTATCGTTGCTCTCAATCCCATGAGTTTTATATACCATCTGGAGCTCTTCAAGGCTTGCTTATTGGATCTTTATTGTTTAACATTCTCATCAATAATGTTTCCATTTGTTTTTTGAACTGAACTTTATATTGTATGCGGATTATCTCAAAATATATCGAGCAATCAGCTTGCCTTCAAATTATGAGCACATTCAGTCTGCTTTAAAAAAAATTTACTGAATACTGCGAAAATAATAAACTATTAAACGATATTTCCAGATACTCTAAAATATTTTTTACATGTAATAGACACGTCATTACTTTGAGTATGGAATCTGCGAAAAAACTTTAGAAATAGTTAGGAAAGTGGAGAATTAAGGAATAATTTCAGACTCTAAATCAGGGGTGATGTACCCAAATGAGAATTAAGGAATTGTCTCCGAAATATGAGAATTTTTATTATTACTATTATTATTTGTCCGGCCCGCGAATGATGTTATAAATTTCCAAATGGCCCTTGGCAGAGAAACGGTTCCCCACCCCTGCTCTCAATCAACATGCGACCTTTACATTGACATGATTACAAGAATGTTAAGATTTTTTTTTCGTACATCAAAAAATTTCAAAAATTCATCAACGGTACTAGCCCTTTCTTCCTCTTCAGTTAGGAGTCAATTGGAATCTGCATCTGTATGCTGGTACCCTTAATATGATGTAGATAAAAATATAGCAAAAAATTCAAATCAAATTTTTAATAGTATGATTTTAAATTTCCAACTGTCAATTTTGAATTGTTTTTAAAGCAGTATTTTTCGAAGTGTAGGTTACGATCCCTTAGAGAATCGCGAAGCCTCTCCAGGAGCATCGCAAAGCGTCTTTAGGAGGGTTGCAGTTATTTCAAGTTTTAAAGTAACTGTGACCCTCATAAAGAGGTTTTTGCAGTAAAAAGATTAAACCATTCCAATACAAAATGTTATATTCATTCAGAAGAAAGTTATTCAATGTTAGGTAGGTCTTTTGATAACACAAATCAATAATTACCTGTGGGTCACATGAATAATTTCAATTTGACGGGGAACAGGCACATATTCACAATAATGTGATGGTTGCGCATATGCGCATGCTTCTTAGAACTAATTCTTCTTACCACGGATCCATTTTTACTATACATAGAATTTTAGGCAATTTTTCTGTTAGTCTTTTATCTGTGCCATTGACGAAAATATCAATTCATACAAATAGGAAGCGGCTAATGGAATCAAACATTTCAACACTTCTGTGGTTAATTGTGGGTAATCTGTTTTTCTCTTTAACCAAAAGGTATCCAAAGTGCCAGCTCTGAATTCTAGATACAACATTCCATCAGCAGAAAATTCCAACAAACTTTTTCTCCAGGTTGGTTTTTAAGCTTTCTACAGTATTTCTTGGAATTTTCTGCTCAAAGAAAAGATCATTTATTCTTTTTAACTCTGCAAGACAATTTCCATGACGGTATATATGATTTGATGTATATCTTATACATCACTTCTCCAATATAAGACTGAGAATAGTTTAATAAAAATATCAATTGAGTAGAAAGGAATGATTCAAAGTTGTTTTGCTTCAAGGATAATGATTACTAGCTTTCTTTTGTAACGCTATGCATTAGCGGTTATGATATTCTCGTCCCGCCAATACCTAATTATAGAAGTATTTGAGAGTTATGTACGGACTCGATACTTGTAACATGAAAAAGTAAAAGTTGGAAACAGTGAAGACTAGGGAGTCGTGAAATATTCTTTCTAAGGGAGTCTGTCACGTGCCAATTTGGATTTTGGCCTTTGTTTGTTGGTTTGAGTTCTAAAATATACTTGGGGTTTTTTTTTTTGTTTATTTCATTACTTACTTTTGATTGAAGATACTTCTAGTTTTCAATTTAATAATTTCATCCAGATTTCAAATCTTTAGTTCCGTTTCTTTTCGTTATTCTCAGTTTTTTTTTCTTGGTCAAATCAAAAGCGTGTTTATTGTTCACCTTCATTTATTATTTTTAGTTCGAGATTTTTGCTCAATTCATCGCTGTTCCAATGCGCGCGCTGCAGTCAGTGACGTTACGGTTTTTTCTATAATGCTAGCAACCTCAGGCGTCCGCTAGGTATTCTTTGCGTCAATGGAAAATGATTTATTCTCAATTGAGTCAAATCGACCGGATTGAGTAGTCAGCCTCAAGTTCTCGTATAGAATTTATTGCTTTCTTACCACTTCATTTTTGTGAATTCTTACCAAAGTTTTTTGTTGCCTGTGCAAACCCAAGTTTGGGGATCCTTTTGGAAAAAACTTTTGCTTCGGCCAAAAACTTTGGGGCAGTTTGGCCATTTGCGTTATTCGGTGGAGCAGCCTACGTGTTAGGAATCAGTTGAAATTGTTAGTGGATGTTCCATATCATCCGCGATCAAACGTCGTCCAGGACAATGGCACATACTGTGGAAGTACCTGACTTCCACTCCGGATTTCTCGACCATCCGAAATCCAGTCAATTGGATCCGAGGCAGAGATCCAGAAGCCAGACAGACAAGTCGATCAGGATCTCCAGTGACGTCGCCAGCTAAGTGGTTCAGTTTTCATTCATTTTGGTGTGATGAGTATTCGTTGTCAGCTCTCCTCTTTTTACTCTTTTGCTACGTTATAAATGCCAGATTAACAGAATTTTATACTAATTATGTACAAAGTGAATTGATAGATACATTCAAGATATTAGAACTTGGATCTTCCCGATCTTGAATATAATTTGATTATTTCAAATTTGAGTATCACACCTTCATATTGCCTACTGTCTAATGAGAGAAACTCACTGAATCGGTTAGTCAAAGGGTAGAAATAATTCAGATTATTCAATACTAAAAAAAGTGAGGTCAAGTGAAATTACATGCACAGCTACATCATGCATGCATTGTTGAACGTTATCTTATCAATTTGCACAAGATCATTTCCATTTTTATCATCTTCATGTATAGTATTGAAGGTGAAAGTCGTTACAAATTTCCATTCTTATCTAGGAAATAGGATCTAATATATTTCAATATAATCATTCATTAGGTGATAGCTTCCATGTAGTACATTATGCAAAGCTTCACATGTACAAATAATTTTGGAGCTTTCATTGAGCATTGTACTCAATACATTTACAAGACTCCATTCAACCCATGAATTCTTCATGCATCTTTTATCACAATCATAGAAAATTTACAACAAATTGTTGAATTTTTAGGGTGGAACTTGAGTATTCCCACGAAATGATAAACAAAACTTTCTATGAATTAAGAAATAACATCTGCTTGAAACAAAAGAGTCATTAGTACATATAGCCTAGAAATGTTTCACGAATATACTATCTTCGAATGTACTATCAATAGAAATTCAATCAACAACTTTATATAAATGCACATTTCGAATCCAATTCCACTCAACATTGCTCCTGCAATCTGGTTCTAACCAGCATCCGCACACTATCGCTATCATAGCTAACTGTCATTCATTCAACGAATTCTCTTCCTCTATTGAAATTGACAGTTGTATGAAATAATCAACGTCACACTAGTTGATGAATCCTTAATTCCAATATTTATTTTGTAAAAAATCTAGGACACCACCAATAATTATTCCATTCCATGTTCTAGTTTCAAACTTTATTGAGTTGAATTTGTTCATTCCAATTTCATCGGAGTAACAAAGTTTATAATTTCAAGTCAGATTTCATTCCACTCCTGTGATGAAGCTTGAGCAAACCCACATGGACAATTATTGCTCAGTCCCGAGCTCAAACTATTCCGACTGAACTTTTTTATGGAGAATTATCTATTCTGGAATATTCTTGAATATGCAATAAAATCATGCCACGATTCGTACAAAGATATCCCAATTTTCATCAAAGTAACGTCCACTTTCAATTTGACAAAAAGTTAATGGAAATAATACTTATAAAAAAATTACAGAATCATCTTGATGATCAATGCGCATTTTTGATAGGTCATGAATGTTTGTTAGTTGAGATCTCACAAATTACTATAGCCCACAGTCACTGACTTCAAAATCAAGCAGTTTGAGAAAACCTGCGAAACAGCAGCTCTCATTTAATACCAGTTTCAAATTATGACTATTCTAAACATAACCTGTGCACGTACAAACTCAAATGATTCTTTAGTCTTTATTGTTTAGTAATTGACCGACGGAAAGTCATGTGCTTACCCTAAAAAACAATTTGATCTTTATCAGAGTTATTTTTAGAAAAGTCCTGAGAATTGGATAAAATTACCTCGAATACTATAGATTTAAGAAAATGTGTAACAGGTAGTCATGTACTGGCCTGAATTGATCATTTTTTTTTTTTTTTATTTCAGTATATTGTTTTATTTACAACTGACCAATTTGGTCAACAAGAAAATTTGATGAATTTTAATAAGCATGCGGAAGATATTAATGAATACATAACACTCCGTTAATCAATTACTTAGGTCTAGTGTCTTTTTTCTTTTCAGTCTTCGGATTGTGTTTTCGTTTTCCGATAAGTTGAGGGCTAGTTCATTCGGATGATTGTGTAGTCTCTTCTCATATTTTATGGCGAACTCTTTAATTTTTTCGTGCACGTATTTTACATTTAAATTCTTGTGGAGAGTCTCATTGCTGACGTACTATGGTGCATTTGCTATTATTCTTAAGGTTTTGTTTTGAAATCTTTGTATTATTTGTGTATTTGACTTTTTGGTGCATCCCCAGATTTGAATCCCGTAGGTCCATACTGGGATTAGTGTGACTTTGTATAGTAGGATTTTACTTTCTATAGATAACGGGGACTTTCTGCCCATTAGCCAGTACATTTTTCTGAGCTTCATATCAAGCTGCTTTCTTTTTGTAATTAGATGCTTTCTCCATGTACCTCTCTTATCCAGGTGCATGCCTAGTGTAACGATACCCACGCAGATGGCGTGGTTGTTACTTTTGACGTTGCTTTTGAAAACTGCTAACGGTGTGCTCGGGCGCCAATACGGTCGGTGACGCAGTTTTTCTATGACGGACGGCTGGATAGCTCAGACGGGAAGGGTTAGGGTTGTTGAAAATAATCATCCGGAGGTAGGTGTCACAATGAGATTTATTACACAAAACGACGACGATGAACAAAGAACATTATTTTACAGAACTCTTACACGATGATAACTTTGGCGAACGGTGACGGACGGCTGTACATGACACTCGACACCAGCGGTCGCAGTACGGACCCAGGCGGTCGCAGATGGCGAGAAGTCGTTCTATGCGGGTGGAACAAAACTTGCTCCCTCACAGTGATTCTACGTTAATATGGTTCGATACTGTGAAGTCACCAGGTGACTCCTCCAGCAGTGCTTCTACGTTAAAAATAATCGACGCTTCGAAATCACGAAGACTTCTTCAGCGGAGCTTCTACGTTAAATTATCAACACTTCGGAATCACGAAGACTTCTTCAGCGGAGCTTCTACGTTAAATAATCGACACTTCGAAATCACGAAGACTTCTTCAGCGGTGCTTCTAAATAATCCAAAAAATATTCTAAGTTCAAAAACAGCAAAAATATTCAAAGTTCAAAACAGCAAAAATATTCTAAGTTCCTTTTACGGACTTGGAAAAAAACAAAACAAGCTCACAAATTGTGTCGGATAGCTGTGCTAACGGACTTAGCACAAAAACTTCACTTGGACGGTACACACTCTGAAGATGACGCTCGGTATCGGAACTGGTAGCGTACTTGGAACGGCTGCTCAGAAGACTTGACTTACAAAGAAGAGACTTAAGTCGACCAGAAGGCCTTATTTATACCCATAATTTAATGAAACCTTACTTAACATGTTTTAAAAATTAAATCCATATTAGCGCTAGAAATAATATAAAGGAGGAATACAGAAAAAAAAAGAAGTCATTTTTCAAATACACATTTTGTTACAATAATACATTTTTTATCACTCTCCTGTCGACTACATCCTTCTCTGATTTTATTTTCTTAATATTAGAATTATTCTAAATAATTTTCACATCGGTCGATAATATAGAAATTGTCAAGTGTCGGATCTAGTTTGTATATGGTCAACGGTGGCGCGGAATGTCAAACAACAACAAAATATACAATATACAATATACAATATACAACATATTTACAGGACAACAGGGGATTACATTCAGACTTTATTACGGTGAGACATAAGACATAAATACAGATCACACGATCTCAACTTCTTTTGATTTCAGGTGTTTTTAAAAACCTAACCTTATTCGTCCACATGTGAAAGATAGTAATCGGTATTGGAGCAGCTGAAAACGGATGAATAAACGGTACGTGATGTTGTAGGTTGATACAGAGTTACTGAATTTAAATTATACAGGGTGCGCAAGAAGTGAAATAAAATTGTGATGGACTAAAAATGTTTGACGGTGGCAGAAGGCTCTGGGATGTGCAACGGTAACGGATTTTGGGGCCTAATTCGTTACACTAGGTACCTAGTGTCGCCTTTGACTGCTAGTGTTTCGTTGTTCAGGCGTACTTCCGGGCATATTGTTTGTTTCAGGGTGAATGTCACGTTGACAGATTTGTTTCCATTAAGTTTTATACGCCGTCTCTCAGCCCAGTCTTGGATCTTATTCAACGATTGTTGCAGCATTACTGATGCTTCCACTGGGTCAGCATGTGTTGTAAGCAGCGCAGTGTCGTCTGCGTAAGTGGCAGTTAGTATATGGTCGTCAGTTGGCAGATCTGCAGTAAAAATTTGAAAAAGGATGGGTCCGAGAACGCTGCCTTGTGGTACTCCTGCTGATATAGGGTATATTTTAGATTGACTGTTCTCGTGGTTGACGTAGGAATGTCTGTCGCTGATATAGGATTTAATGAGTGGATAGTAGTGAGGAAGATGATGTTTGAATTTATAGAGGAATCCTGTGTGCCAGACTTTGTCGAACGCTTGGCTAACGTCTATAAACGCGGCGTTACAGATTTCGCTTCGTTCATAACTTTCTTCTATTCGGTTAACTACACGATTCAATTGTTCTATAGTCGAGTGCTGTTCACGAAAACCAAATTGATGAAGTGGGATAGTGTTACTGTCATCCAGAGTTGGTTTCATCTGTTTTAGTAGAAGCTTTTCAAATAATTTGCTTAGTATTGGTAGCAGCGAAATTGGTCTATATGACACTGGCCCGTGAACTGACTTCTCAGGTTTGTGTACTAGTATGATGTGTGCGAGTTTCCATTGCATTGGAAAGTACTCGATTGTAATGATCGCATTATATATCTTCGTTATTAGTTCAGTTGCTTGTTCAGGAAGTTCTTTTAAGATTTTCGCTGTTATCAGATCATATCCTGGAGCTCTCTCATCGTTTAAGTAGGAAATTTCGTTTTCAACTTCTTCAAGAGATACTGAATGAATTTTATCGGAAGATGCGGAAGGAGAATCCAGGTTTTGTAGTATCTCGTCGTTTTGTTGGCTTGCCGCTCCCGGATTTGGTTGGAATACTCTTGTTAAATGCTTTGCAAAAGTTTCCGCTTTTTCTCCAGCATCTCTTGCCCAAGAGCCATCTTCTTTCCTTATCGGAGGTATGTGTTGCGTGGGTCGTTTTAGTCTACGATTGGCTTTCCATAATGAATAATCATCCTGGGGTTTGTTGGATAAGTTTTTTATGTAGTCTTGGAAGGATTCGTTTTTGATATCTTGAAGTATATTTTTAATCTTTTTTGTTAGGCGATTTAATTTATTTTTGTCTTCCGGATGACGAGATTGTTGCCATTTTCTCCTCATTGCCCTCTTTTTTGCAACTTTATCTTTCACTAATCTTGGGTGATTGTTTATATTTGCTACTTTTTCCACGACAGTTGGAGTGGATGACCACGAAGCTTCTTGGATGGTTTTTATCAAATGTTCAACTGCTGACTCAATTTCAATTTTGGTTTCCAATGGCAATCGAGTGTTCATATGTATCTTTATATTTTCTTTAAATTTATTCCAGTCGGTTTTTGAATTATGTAGTGATGGTTTCTTAGTCTTACATATTATGTGCGAGCTTATGGTTAGGATAACCGGCGAGTGATCAGAAGAAAGGTCATAATTAGGAGCTATGTCTATATAGTGCGTTGACAGTTTGTTGGTAATGAAGAGATCTAGAAAGTCTGGGATCTTGGTCGGGTCCGTGGGCCAGTACGTGGGTTCACCTGTACTCAGATAGCCATATTGTTTTTTGGTTATGAGTTTTTGCATTTCTTTGCCTTTCGGGTTATTTGTTCTTGATCCCCATTGCGTATGCTTGGCATTGAAATCCCCGCCTGCTATGAATCTATCTCCAATACTATCAAAAAATTCTTCGAGCTGTTCTTGTTTTACAGTATGTCTTGGGGGACCATAAATCGATGAAACTGTTAAGTGTCCATTAGTATCTTCAATTTCAATACTAGTAGCTTGTAAGAAGTCTTTTTCATGCTTCTCTAGCTCGTAGTGTTCTAGTTTTGTGTTGACTATGACAGCCGTTCCCCCGTGAGCCGTCCCATCTGGATGTTCCGTATGGTATGTTCTGTAGTCTTGTATTCTAAAATAGTTTTTATTCGTGAAGTGGGTTTCACTGATGAGAAATATATCTATTTTGTGCTCTTTAAGGAATAATTCTACTTCTTGTCGATGGTTTGCTAACCCGTTAGCATTCCATAGTGCTATCCGTAAGCTTTTGTCTAACATTTATTTTGTATCAACGTGGTTAGTATGTTTATTATCATACTATTTTGATTCATTAATTGGGTGAACATATTTTCAAATTTTTCTAGAAATTGATGAAGTGAGATTTGGCTGTCGTTATTTTTGAGTGCGGATGCGTAGCTGTTTACTCTGGTTGTTGTAGCTCCGACGTTTTGTTTTCCAGTTGAATTTTCTTTTCTGAGAATAGTTTGAGCATGACGATTTGTTTGTTCATTAGGTTTCTGTGTTAGGTGGCCATAATTAGTTTGATTGCGTGCTTTTTGTAGTTCATGGTGAATAGCACATCCTTTGTAGTTTGCTGGATGTTGGCCTCCGCAGTGAACACATTTTGGAGGAGTTTCCTTGCCCTTCTGGCATTCCTTAGTGCTATGTGGCCCAGCACATTTCACGCAAGCAAATGGTCTTGTGCAATAAGTTTTGGTGTGCCCGTAGGTCTGGTATCGGGCACACTGTGGTATGTCTTTTTTCTTACGGGGTTATTCCACGTTGACTATGGATCCTAATATGTGTTTCACGTTGTATATTTACTTGTTATCTTCATTTGGCTCTAGATCTATGAAAAACATTGACAAAGGTTGTTTGGTGTGCCAACTACTGATATTTGTTATATTACGTACATCAAATCCTTTGTCTTGAAGTGCGTCTTTTATATCGTTACATGGTACGGAGTGATGGATGTTTTTAACGACCACACGGTATGCTCTTTCTTGCTTAGGCTGGTACGTATGCATAGAGATTCCGTTAACCTTTAGCAGATGAACTAGTTTGCGGTAAGCTTCTATAGAACTAGTATGAACTTTAACGGTATTATCAGCTGTTGATTCACATATTAGTTCAGATTTGTCGATAGTCGTTGTTATTGTTTCAAGCATGGCTTGGTAGTCATTAACCCCCTGTATATATATTGGTGGTGGTTTTATTTTTGGTTCTATTTTATTGTTTCGTCCCTGTTCCGTCTGTTCGTTTGATTCGTCATTTGGTACACTATATCTGTTTGAGTTCATATTCGAATTGCTCCGTTTAGCATTTGGTTGAGCTGAGGGTATTCTCTGTTCATCATTACTATTTCTCCTCTTTCTTTGAGTTTGAACAGTTTGCCATTTTATTGGACTAGTTTCCACATTGTTTTGTGAGCGCAAGCTATTATTTGCAGCTAATGTAGTAATATTAGGACTATAGTTGCCATCAATTATTATCGGACTTGGAATTGGGGATGATTGTGTCATAATTGAAGTAACATAGCTGATTGTAGCAGATGTTGTTGTGACTACGTTTGAGTGGGGTGAATAAGGGAAGAGTAAGCCTCCACTATCGTTCTGCATTGTCGCTTCAATTTTTGACACGGTTGGCAACACTGATCTGTTCGTTGCACTACGGAATGTGCGCAAGGCACTATGCGCGGCGCGAGCACCACACGTGCTCCTAGTTACTTAAGCACTATGAACTCACTATTGTCACTTTTTCACAAGATCTAGTAACACACTTTGTGGATTGAAGCACTGTATAATGGTCTGACTATACTGATTGATTTATTTTGAAAATTTTTCTACTGAATAAAGGCATTAACACTAACAATTTATTCAAGCACTGTTTACATTGTTGCCAACACTACTATATTTCAAATTGATCATGAAAACAAAGATTTAGCTCATTCTGATACTAACACTGAAAACTGCATGTCAATATCTTGTGTAACTCGCTTGAAATGGAGAAAGATAGTTGCTCCCCTTGAATGGATACTTATTCAAATCAGTTCGAAATTTAGGATCTGAAATTAAAAATATTGATATGTCGTTCATTCTGTTCAGCAATTTTCTGAATTCAATTATGCAGTTCAGCAGTAATAACCTTTTGAATTTCTATATACTTTTTATTTCTTTCCCAAAACTGGATGTACGAATGAAAAAATCAAGCTGTTTGCGCAAATCGACAAAACAGCAGCTTTCATGTAGTACCAGTTTCAAGTCTGAAGCTGCTGAGCACTCAGCATCACACCAGGCCAGACAGCCAAAATGCATATAATAGCATTTTTTTTTTTGCAAAAATACGCTAAGAATCTTGAGCACCAAACAAGTTTGATCTTCGAACATGATGTAAATGTTGGTCGCTTGCAACTAGTCTCCCGGTTTCAAGAAGCTTAATTGTTGCAGTCAAAGTCGCCAGTTCAGTATCACGGTAGCCAATGATATACTTACAATTTATCCTTCATACATTTCCTCCATAAAATCTACGGAGAAAAATCTCATTAAAATGATTACACAATAATTCTGGATCATCGGCCTGCAAACCAGTCTTTGATAAAACCTATTACGTCTTGATTCAAACGAGTGCCCCCTCCAACGAAGTGACTAATCATCTGGCTACCTCAGAAATGATATTTTTTTATTTGCCCGGTTATATTCTCTGCTTGCAAAATAATAGGCTATATTTCATCCGCCATTCAATCAAATGTTAGTGGGAATAGTTTATCATCAGTGGCGGGATTCGGCAGGAGCAAGGATGGGCAGTTGCCCCCCCTATATCTGGCACGTACGACCACATGCGCTCATGTCACATGCGCCCAAATATACATTTAAGTTGTGTGAAAAAAGTGATGCTTATTGTCAATAGTTTATGTACTGAAATATTTTCTTCTTTCTGTAGTTTTTTCCACATTCTCTTGCTATCTGACCTGCTGCTCTTACCCAACATAAACTTCTTTCACATGTGTTTTCTTCAATGCAATTTTTTATAATGCCTATTTACACTCGTTCCTGTATGTTTCATCGGGTCAATGTATCATGGCAATTTTGATCCTCTTCGAGCCTTCCTCTTAATAGAATTTTCTCAAATTTTGTATGCAAGTCCATTCTTGAGGTCGAGGACACCATATAACAAACGTTTTGAAGCTAGAGAATGCTTAGATGTAAATCTTCAATTCATGTTTTTATACGGAAAAATAGAAACAAAAAAAAAACATCTGTTAGATCTCAAAAAAAGGGTGTGAAAATTTACACTTTCTAATTCCATAAAAATCCGCTGTGACCTTCACAATACTTCTTCGAAAATAAAATTCATGGCCAGTTTCGTCGCTGTGTAAGAAATTTAGAGTGTCGCATCAATTAATTGCATATTTTGGAGTGAAAGCTGTAATTTTCGAAATGACAGCTGTCATTGTTACAGTGACAACTGTCATTGTTACAGTGACAACTGTCATTGTCATATTGCGGTTAGTTTCTAGTCCTGACATAAAATAGGAGTTTTTGCAAATTATGGAGAGTCCCTTTCTAGAATTTCGGGATCTTTAATTCATTGGAACATACAGCTCCGACATTTGATAGCCAGAAGTGTAATTTGAAGATGGTAACGTGGATTCCACTAGTACTCAATTATTTATTTTTGATATCTTCTAAGCTTATCTCCCCGAGAGCTCAGAATTGATACCAAACTAGACATCATTTGAATAATTTATGAAAAAAACAATTGACAACCGTTTAAATATCCTCTTTGACACTTTTACTAGAATTATCGTCACAAGGGCTTTCAATTTGATACCAAACACGATAAAGGCACATTACCCATTTAAAAAAAAAATAATTGATGAACGTCCGCAAGTGATGTCAGAATACAAGTGATATTAATTCTAACTCCACATTATGATTTTTAATATTTTTTTGGCTCCGAAAAATGTAACTAATTTTATAATAATTCAAATTTTGATAATAACGAATGAATCACTGATAATCTTGGAAAATGTTTGGTGTGAATGCTTTGCCAAATCATTCAAGGATTAGTTTTACGATGAATACTACCGACAATATCGTTTATAAAATAAACGCAATAGTTATTTAAGAATTAAAGTTAGTAAGTATAGTTTACCGATTGAGAATAATGGTTTGGAGGCCGAGCCTTGGCAAGGTTTCCAAATATTATACGAAATCGGTAATGTACTTATTGACCGTGATGCTCACAAAATTTTTTGCACGGTTGGAAGATCCAAAATATGGGTTCGAATTATTTTTTCAAATTAAGTCACTACTGATGATTGTTTATTCGCTATCAGCTGTCAAGTTCGACATATAATTCTGAATATTCAAATACAAATAAAGATGAATAAATGAATATTATATTGACCAGTTGGGAAAAAAAAATTTTCCTTTGGAATCAGTCATAAAATTTAATATATTATAGATCAAACCACTCCACCAGTTTCGGCTCCACTTAAGCCCTCCTCAGGAGTTCTACAAAAATTTAAATGAAAAAATGAAAAAGGAAGAAAACTTACAAATGCAATACGGAAAACTTACGGATGAAATCATATAAGATAGAACTGGAATTTTTGTAAAAAACATCGCTCAAAGGATGTCGACATGAAAATATAACACACAAAAACAAAAATTATAAAAATGTACAACATATGAAATATGCGAAAACATATCATCATGAACAGCTAAGTACACGCCTTAACATAAGTAAAAAATTGAGTAAAAATCAAAGTACACAAAATGGCGTGTTGCCACTTAATTAACAATTAATAAGTCAACTTAATATGGTAATATGAGTAAAAATGTAATCATGGAAACATGATAGATTAAAAAACACTAAAGAAATTGTGAATATATAAAATGAGAAGTTACTTATTAGTGACTAGATTATTATAGATAGTACCTAATGCAATTGTATCAGTTTTTAAGTTTACATTATTACCGTCTGATTTTATATGTGAAATTTCCAAAGTTAATCTTCTGTGTAGATTAATTTCATTGTCAATTATTTTTGCGTCATCAAAATTAAAAACATGTTCCATGGATTTGCAGTGTTCAACTAGTGCACAGTTTCCCTCTGTTCGTTTTTCTTTTCTGCAATTTGTTTTATGCTCACTCACGTGTTGAAAAACGAACAGAGGGAAACTGTGCACAAGTTGAACACTGCAAATCCATGGAACATGTTTTTAATATTGTTGACGCAAAAATAATTGACAATGAAATTAATCTACACAAAAAATTAACTTTGGAAATTTTACATATAAAATCAGACAGTAATAATGTAAACTTAAAAACTGATACAATTGCATTAAGTACTATCTAATCTAGTCACTAATAAGTACCTTCTTATTTTATATATTCACAATTTTTCTAGTGTTTTTTAATCTATAATGTTTCCATAATTACATTTTTACTCATATTACCATATTAAGTTGACTTATCCATTGTTAATTAAGTAACAACACGCCATTTTGTGTACTTTGATTTTTACTTATGTTAAGGCGTGTACTTAGCTGTTCATGATGATATGTTTTCGCATATTTCATATGTTGTACATTTGTTAGTATAATCTTTGTTTTTGTGTGTTATATTTTCATGTCGACATCCTTTGAGCGATGTTTTTTACAAAAATTTTAGTTCTATCTTATATGATTCCATCCGTAAGTTTGCCGTATTGCATTTGTAAGTTTTCTTCCTCTTTCATTTTTTCATTTAAATTTTTGTAGAACTCCTGAGGAGGGCTCAAGTCGAGCCGAAACTGGTAGAGTGGTTTGACCTATAATATAATAAATTTTATGACTGATTCCAAAGGAAAAAAATTTTTTTTCCAACATCCTACCTACTGTCAAGTAATATATATATACATATATATATATATATATATATATATATATATATATATATATATATATATATATATATATATATATATATATATATTTTCTCATTATATTGACCGTTTCACAAATTTTTTCTTGCCGCCTTTGCCCATGGGCGGTAAGTCAGCATAACCATAGTAACCACAGTTTGCTGGTAAAATCAACATACCAGCTCAAATAGAGGGCCGGTAAAGACATGAAAACGCCCAATCGTGCAAAAAAACTGAAAAGTTCCATCAATAAAATTTTGGTACCACTGGTTGAAAAGTTCTCATCTAATTAGGACTAGATTTTTGATGAAAAACTCAAATATAAAATTGTAGTTAAAATTTGTACGCGTTCTCAATTTATCGTGCTTTCAGACAGACTGACAGACCGACTTTTCTTAAAATTATGTATGTTATTCGGATTCGGTAGGGTCTAGAACGTGAAGATTCATCAAAATCTCGAATTGTCAAAAAATCACGATGACAATACTTCCCCTATTATATTAGAGGTCGGTAAAGTGTTAATTAAGAATGAATAAAAAAGGGTACTGAAAGAATTGTTCTACTTTGTATCAATTACGTTACTTACAACCTCTCCTCCTCCACCCCAGAGATTTTGAACACGAGCCTGACTTTTAAAGTTGATATAAAAGCTCAAATATTGCCACCCCAATAATATTGCTGAAATCCCGCCACTGTTTATCATGATTAAATTAATTCTCTAAAGTCATTTTTGGTATATTTGGAAGAATAAATTTATTTAAGTCTGATGCATATATGATTTCCTGCATTATATACTTATCCATGCTCAGAATCTTCCTAATGGATATTGCATCATTAGTCCAGTCGACATGTATTTTGGGTTGGAAAAAATGCGAACTTGATGAAACTTGTTGGTTTTGATCACTCAATAGTGTTTTGGGGGGTGGAAAAACGCCACCGGATAATATCAGTCTTAGTAAAAAAGGATTGTCCCTTCCTCCAATTCTTATAAATGAATAAAATTCCTGTAGATGGATAAGAGTCTTGAATGTATTCCACTGAAAACATTTTCACGTGAAATGTTGCCAAGACAAGACCATATGGCTCGCACTGTCAAAAAGTTATCAGATTACATGTATAGCCAAACTTCTAACACTACAAGAGCTATTGTATAACAGGAAAGTAATTAACAGTGGATAAATTTCTCACCTTATGCCCATATGAATGTAGCGAATTGGCCAAGTCACATATTTTGACTAAGGTGTAGAGTTTGTGAAGCAAGAGTTTGTGGAAATAGGGCATGTAGAATTATAAGCTTGGCTCTAAATGAGATCTGATAACCTTTTGACAGTGCGAGCCATATGGTCCCGTCTTGGCAACATTTTCATTAGTCTCACTTAAACTCAAAAACCGCTCAATCGAATCGAATATTTTTTATTTTGTTCTGTTTGCTTTTATTCAGTTGTCGTTTGGAAGAAAAGTGATCAACATACATCAAGTAGTGTACGACCCGTATTTGTTCGTTCGCGCACTGTTCATACAAATAGGTTGGAACATTCTATAGTTGTAGGTGGCACTATCGTGAAGGTTTCTATCATAGAACCAATAACATACGATAAGTGACGCACGAGCCGTATTTGCTCGTTCGAGCATCTGATTGAGTTGAAACTTGTTAAAGTTGTTGTTGGTACTTTAGTGAGGGTTCTTACTGTAGTGTCATCAAACTTACTGCTGTTGTTGTTGATTCTTTCGTGAAAGTTCTTATTATCATACCATCAATATAACTAAAGTGTCGCACTAGCCGTATTTTTCCGTTCTCGCATCGTCTATCCGATTGAGTTGGAACTTCATATAGTTGCTGTTTGCACTCGCATCGTTCAACCGATTAAATTGAAACTTCCTATGGTTGTTCCAGGCGCTTACGGATGGGACCGATTTTAGGAATAATTCTCTCACCAGTAAAATTCTGTTCCTATTATTAATAAGTGATATTGGCTATAATTTACTCTTAAAAAAAGGTTATCTACGAAAACTTTCATAATATAACCCAAGATGTGAAAAATAACCAATGCATAATTTACGCATGTGATCGATGCAATATAATCTCTTATCTCCCTTAATTCATTTCAATAAATACTGATGACTCTATTCATACATAGAACTACACACTTATCAACAAATTTTCACAGCTTAGGTTATGTTTTAATTGTGTTGCTCAAGCAAGAAATGTAGTATTATTCTTAATAATTATCTCACACAACTAAACTATGCTTTAAAGATTTGAACAAAAATGTTGAATATTAATGAATTTACACGGGTACACATATACGAAACCAGCCCGGGCTGCTGGTCTTTGATACCCATATGAAAATTTCAGTTTATTTTTCATTAAAAAATCCTCATATATCAATTATACCGCAGTTCATTCAAGTTTTTGACTATCTCACATAGTGAGAGTATGTACAATATGTTCATCAAAAAGCACTTCTCAACTTTGACGAGCTTCGCCAATATTTTGACAACGAGCTGGCTTCCTATCCTATTCCTCTCTTTGATAACGCTGGAATGAGGAAAATGACCTAATCAACACTCATGATGTTTTCGAACAATGTGAAACAGATGTTAATGATGTCATTAAATAAAGATAAAACTTCAATTGATTATTTATTTGAAGGAGACATGCCCAAAAATACGATGAGAGAGATATTTTTGAGAAACAGCAAAAATAAGAATAGGTTTATCAATTTTATCCGCAAAAAAAACTGGCCAAAATTGATATTGAGTGAGTCTGAATGTAATGCTGATCGTGAATTGTACAATCATTCGCTCAAGTGGGCAGCTGACAACACCGCACGAGTTGCAGATACTATTTTTCATCACGAATGCGGGATAAGTACTATTTTGCACCTTGTTTTCCTGGGCGGTAAATGGTTTGCGTGCGACAAGTTTACTTGTCGCACTCAAATTATACTTGATGCACTCAAAAGCCTAAGAGCCATTTACCGCCCAGAAAAACGTGCGCAAAATAGTACTTATCCTGCATAATATAAAGAAATATATAAATATTAAATAAAACATTGTCTGTTCATTCATGAAGTCATTGGATGTGATTCTACATCTACTACGCTTTTTATAACAAAGGTAAAAGTAGTTTTAATCAAATTTATCATGAAAGTAAAATGTTACGTACAGCAGCTGAAAATTTTAGAGTTGAAGAGCAAAGTGGAGAAGTGCTTTCCAACAATGATATAAATTGTTTTCTCACAATGTTTGGTGCCAAAACAACCAAAAACTTGAATGAATTGCGATATTATTAGTATATGAAAATTTTTTGAAGAAAAAATAGAGGCTGAACTGAATTTCTCATGTAAATATCATAGATCTTGCCTAAAATATGAGTAATTCCATCTCCGCTCCGGGAGGTTTCTGATCTCAAATAGTATGGAATAACAAAATCAACAAAAAAAAAATATTATCAAAATCATGGCTGTTTTTGGGAACTTATGAATATGGTCTGTTTTATGTATTCATTGATGCGACTAGTGTTATTGGGTGAAAAATAATTAGTGTGGTATTATTGTCTAGATTAGCGTCGATTATAAATAGGAGTATTTATAAATGGATAGCTCTATTTATATTAGTAACGTTTAGGAAAAAATTTATTAATCTACCCCACTAATGAGTTGAGCTTCGTTACAGTATCGAAATAAATTCAAAGTGATCATGCCTAAGAGTTTATTATTCAATTGCTTAAAGTAATAATAGACAGTTTCTCAACCAGGTCAATAATAAAAACTATGATTTCTCAACCAAGTCTATGCTTTCAAAATATACAATGGATTGAATATGAAAGTGTGCGCACATATTAGGTCCCTATACTAATTTTTTGAACTTTCTAATCCATCCTTCTTTTTGTCAATGATTTATTTTGCTGTAAGAGGTCGAAATTTTTAATCGGTATCACCGAGCTGCAACGTAACACCGCCGTTGTGCCGATTAGAGGCATATCATTGCTATATATTTCGAAGTATATGGATACGTAGGTAGTACTGGATGCAAGTAGCTGCATTCTTATTTTAATATATTATCGGCCAGTGGATTAGAATTTGCGACCTTCTGTTCAAGCTACATGACAGTATTTGTAGATGAAATAAACACATTTGGTCACTGCACCGGCTCTACTTTTTTACTTATGATGCAAAAAAGCAAAAACCATACAACTAGAATATTCAGAAACAAATAATGAAATGAATTATAGAGATATATACCTGAAAATGAACGTCCCAATTTTGTGGGATCAATGATAGGTTCGTGTACTACTGAATATATCTATTAACTATTACTATAGTAATTTTTTAAAGATTGGAAAAACTCACGAAAAGAAAATGACAGATTACTCATGCAGCACAATAACGAATCTTCGTTGAAGTATGATAACCAGTGCTGTCAAAATTATTCATAATACCTAATAGCAATAAGACATCAATGAAACTATTAGGGAAAGCGATATGAGAGAAGTACAGTGTCTGATATCACAGTTAGAACTTTCGGACATCTTATTGTGAAAATGTCAAAATCTTGCTCCATAAATTTAGAAGATGTCAAATGAATTAAATTATTTGGGAAATATTTGTTTTGTTGGTTCTCGTGGACAACTACATCAATTTACTGTATTGGAGAAGATTGGATCATTGATTAACTGGGCAAAGGAATAGAAGATTTACTAACGCGGCTAGAATTTTAGAGTCCAGGCGTAGCCAAGTTTATGAATCTAGGCAAGGCAGTAAATCGTTCATTTTTTACCGTGTTGAACACATAATTTTTCTTCCGACTGTTTAAATTTGATTAATTCCATGATTAATTTCAGTATTTTTCAAAAATGTCATCGCTGTCAAATTATGTTGCTATGGATATGTTGATCGGTTGCCAATTTGTCCGTCTGTTGGGCAGTTGTTGCGGACACGACACTTTTACTGCCCAGGCAGTAAAAGTGACACTTTACAGACTGTAAACTGTCAATTAAGTCGCACCTTTAGAGTCAATCGGCCAACATAGTTATTTTTGATTCTAGATTGCGAAATATCACTTTTGCATTCGAGAATGCAAAAAAAATATTGGAGAACGCAAAAGAATTCCGCAACCATGTTTAAAACAGAGGTTTTTGAGAACCATGTCTAAAATTGATAAAAATGTAAGAAGAAAATTTTGACATTTTGAATCAATCAGTGTAACTCTCAATGATGCTATGATATCAATTCAGTTTATTTTATTGCAAAATACCTCGCATCCTGACTGCGAAATATCTCGCGTCCTGTAAACAAAGCATCATTTTGCATGTTACCAGTAGCCATGTAAATGTTCACTTTCAATGATAGTTTTCAAAAAATATTACTTCAGTTATCAAAGCTAATTGTGAATAAAATAGTATACATACATACTTTGATGGATTTTCCATCACAACTTTGTTTTCGGCTATAATGGAATATCTCTCATATCAGATGTAATTTACCACTATGTTGCTTTCTTCTATTGAATTGGGATTCATCTTATAGGATTCATCCAGATTGAATTGGTTGCTGGAAAGTAATCTTTTAATTCTGCATTTGATGTGCAACAATCATTCTGCCTTTTAGACGATATCTGCTTCAATTCAAACCAGGGCTGGTACCACATCGAGTCGACATTGACATATTCCGATCTTGTCTTGATCTTCCAATCCTTGTCATCATTATCTAGATCTTTTTTTTTCCAGCAGAATAACCTGATCTAGTCCCTGTCATGTCCCTATGATAAATATTAACTGAAAAATGTTCAACTTTCCTGGCAAATTGACAGTAAAAATTCAATATTTATCATATGAACATAATAGGGACTAGATTAGGTTATCCCACTCTAAAAATAAGATCTAGATAATGATGACAAGGATTGAAAGTTAAAAACGAGATGGGAATATGACAATGTCGACTCGATGTGGTATCAGCCGTCGTTGATTAATTGAAGATTCCTCTTCAACAACTCACTCATAGAACAGAGAGTTTCCAAATGCGATGAATGAACTACCTCATGTGAATAAAATGAATATAATGCAGAAAAGCTGTTTGACCTTATCCAATTACGGGTCAAATTAGATCAATGTCAACCACATTCAAATACAATCGGAGTTTTAATAAGAATGCATTGAGCAAACAGTAAGATGGTAGATCTTATATGTTCAAAAAAATCTCATTATGCAAGAATACGTCGTAACGAGATTGAACTAATGCGCAGCGTGACAGCTGATTTATTCAACAAGAATCAAGTAGCATGACATAAGGTCAAATATTCCACAACGATGCTTTCAGATATTATAATTCTTGTTTACACAGAAGTTGCATAAATGACTTTCTTCACGCTCATCAACCCCCTATATTTTGACAATCATCGAACATATAGCAAGAGAACTCAGGGGCACAAGTTGATACCTCGACTGAACGAATAACCGAATGAATGATTCGATAACGGGTACTACCAATATGAATTAAGCACCGTTTGCGACTCGTGAGCCATCAAATCTTGAACGTTGCTAAATAAATTCAATAGTATTATTCTGGGCCATCAGTATTCGGAATTTTTTAATAACGTTTATCCAATGAGAGAGCGTTCTGAACCTCTCATCAGCTCTAATATAAACTGAATAACAAAATTGTCACAAATACTTTTTACCCAGTCTAACAATTTATAAAGTTCTCAATTCAGTTGGATGTTTCTTATACAATGATGTGCATTCCACAATATAAATTTTTTCAATAAAATAAAGATCATGATTGAGTCATCTGATTGATTTTACAGTGCGGATCGACTGAAATTTGGCCTTTGATCACTTTTTGTCAGGTTGAATTCTAAAATATAGTTTGGATCAATTTGATTCATTTTATTCACTTACGTTCAGTTAAAAAAAATTTTGGGATCATATTTGATAATTTCGATTCATATTTTAAATCTTTTTTGCACGATTGGGCGTTTATATGTGTTCACCGGCCCTCTATTTGAGATAGTATGTTGATTTTACCAGCGAACTGTCGTAACTATGGTTATGCTAACTTACCGCCCATGGGAAAAGGCGGTAAGTAAAAAATTTGTAGATTTTTACAGAAAATAATAATTTATTGTCCTTCATTCGTAATCGGATATTCACAATAAAATGTCAAACGTCAAGCTGACAGCGAATGAACAAATATCAGTTGTAACTCAATTTGAAGAATATAATCAGGATCCATATTTGGGATAGATCTTCCAATCCTGCAAAAAAATTACTAAGCATCATGATCAATAAAGTACCGATTTCGTATAATATTTGGAAACCTTGCCAAGGCTCGGTCTCTAAATTATCATTCTCAATCGGTAAACTGTACTTACTGACTTTAATACTTGAATAACTATTTTGCACGATTGGGCGTTTTCATGTGTTCACCCTGCCGCCCTCTACTTAAAGTGATATATTGATTTTACAAGAAAACTGTGGTTACTATGGTTATGCTGACTTACCGCCCATGGGCAAGGCGGTAAGTAAGAAACTGTGAATTTTCACAAAAAAATATTCATTTATTTATCTTTATTTTAAATTGAATATTCAGAATGGAATGTCAAACTTGACTGCTGACAGCGGATAAACAATCATCAGAAGTAATTTATTTTGAAAAAGAGAATTCGGATTCATATTTTGGATCTTCTAATCGTGCAAAAAGTTTTGTTAGCATCACGGTCAATAAGTACAGTACCGATCTCGTATAATATTTGGAAACCTCGCCAGGGCTCGGCCTCCCAAACTATCATTCTCAATCGGTAAATTGTACTTTTTGGTTACTCTTAAAGCGTGTTTATTGTTTATTTTCATCAATTATTTCTTATTTCGAGATTTTTGTTCTAAGTGGTCACTGATTGCGATGCACGCGATGCAGTCAGTGACGTTACAGAGTTTTTCTTTTTTTTTTTAATGAAAAACTGTTTTTTTTTTTTCGATTGAGTCGAACCGACCGGATTCAAGTGAACAGTCAGTCTTGAGAGTTGAGATCTTGCTTAGGATGGACATTGAGTTTATTGATTTTTTTTTAAATACCCGCTACAACTTGTTGTTTATTTCAAAGTCTTTTTTTGCATGTGTAATCCAAGGTTTGAGTTCTTTTTTCGAAATAAGCAGTGCTTCGTTCGGATATTTTGGGGCAGTTAGGCCATTTGTTCTATCCAGCAGAGCAGCTCACGTGTTGGGGATTAGTTAAAATTGTGGGTGGCCATCCTTCCGCATTGCTTACCACCTGCGATCAAACGTCGTTCAAAACCAAGGCACATACTGCCAATTAGACCTGAAAGCTAAGATCCAGATCTCAGGCAGACGGATCATTAAGAGTCTTCAGTGATGTTGCCAGCTGAGTGATCCAAATTATGTCTTTTTTTCTGAAGCTTGAACTTTTTTTTGATGCTAACTTGTTCAATCAGGCACCTCGTGGCTTCATGACGTATTTAGTGTGTTTTTTTGTGTAATTCTGCGACGAACGTTCGTTGTTGCCTTCCTTTTTCTGCTTCTTACCACGTTATGAATGCTACATCCTGTTGCAAGCCAGATCGATCGATCTTGAGCCTTATTTGAATTTTTTTGTACTTTTGTTGGACTAGGTTTATGGACGTATTTGCTCCGATTACCATTCAGTTTAGACTTGCTGAAGTCTGCGTTAGGGATGCGAATCGTCGCCATTTTGTTCAACATTTCATTAACTACATCACGTACTTCTCTCAATTCATTAGAATTTAATTTTTTTTACTTTGTTGTTGCTTTTTATATCTTTTTTTGTTTTCAAGTTCAATTAAATATCCACCTCTCTGAGTAAATTTGACTCTCGTTCATTTTTGTGAAGAGTACCTACCATTTTTAGTTTCAGAAAGTGAATTATACAGTGTTTCATTTTACAGCTAGTGTGTAGATATCGCTATTTGAGATATTGTTCTATTTTATGTTCTGCGGCAACTCGATCAACGCCGATAGATTTAATTTATCTAAAATTCAATATTCTATCCGTCCATCCTACCATCTCTCTTATTTACAGGTACTTTCGCAGTTGTGTGCCTGGAGACGGAAAAAATCAACAACTGTGTGGCACTCTAATTTTTTTGTTCAATTTGAAGTTAGATTGTCTAAAGTCCGGTATATTTGTTGTGATAAAGTTTATATTTTGTCGAAGCCAACCTCTCAACTACCCAGTCCGGCCCTGGGATTATTTCTATTATTCTTTCTTGTTTATACTGAGCTAGGTCATTTCAAAGCTAGAGTTCTTGGAAAACAATAAAGTAGTCTATTCAGCGATCTTTACATGCTTTCAGAATTATATTATATTAAATTGACTTTTTTGGTTTTAATTCTGTATATTTATTTCTATTTTTGACGTTAGAGAGTCGAAACGTCAAAAATAAAAATAAATATACAGAATCAGAACCAAGAAAGTCAATTTATTAGTCTATTCAGTTCCGCGATCCTTCAAAAAAAATTGTTATAGATTATTAAACGACTGACGTTAATTAAGAAGCAGCAGCAGAAACCACAGTTGAAACAGAGGTAATAAATTCGATAAAAATAATAGAGTAGGCACTTCAATATCTCCTAGAGACATTGACGCATATTTCATTATATTCATGTAATCTGTCTGACAGTTGACGGTGCCCTCATTGCTTAAATTAATATGCATATGTATGTTTCATGCAGTGGTCTCTGTTGTACCTTCCTTCTTTGTATATTATTTCAACGTTGTCAAAATTAAAGCCGAAGACATGCCTTGTCTCTATAAGTGTGTTTAATTGCAGCATTGTGGTATGGATTTTTGCACTTACTATAGATATTTGTGCTAATACATGTGAAGGTTGAGGAGTTTTGGAGAATAACACATCATACCGCGTACTCAACATCCCTTTTATCAGCTGATGGAGCTTCATCTTTCTGATTGGAGTATAAACATTTTGTGTTGACATTCTTGTTGTTCACTATCTTGATGTTTAAATATTGTACCAGTCTTTTTGAAACTTTGTTGTATTCCCTTTTCATAGGGTATGGCCGTATAAACAGGAAGTGAATCAATCTGTCTTGGAATGTCAGGTAAATAAACAAAATATTTCGAAGCAGCCTATGGAGCGTTCATCACCACCTCCTATCTGAGTTCTTCTCATTGTGTCTCGCGATAACTTGACAATCAAAAAAGTGTCTGTATTTGAAATTTTGCAATTGATGGCATCTTGTAGCCTTGCTTGTTATTAAGCTTAGAATCGCGCAAGTCGCTACGTACGGAACATGGAGATATCGAAAATTACAAGTCTGCTCGCGAAGCCATAGTTGTCCAAATTCTTAGTCCATTCATAGCACTAATGCCTCTCAAAATCTCGGAACTGCCGCAATTAGTCCAAATGAAGCTATGTAAAATTGTTCACTCAATGTTGCGAGTTCATTGCACGTTCTACTTTAATTCAGTATCCAGTGAAGTAGCCCCCTCAGTAATCTCAGCTACGAGTCGCCTCTGTCAGGATCTATGAATCAACTATAGTTCATTTTTCAACTAGGAGGAGTAAACTGAAGTTGCTGCGCCGAGCCATATATACACTGTGTAAATACGACGAAAATATCACCAAATTTTTATGCGGCAGAATTAAAATTGGAATTGTCGGCACGTAACCTTCCCACTTTTATTCTACATCTATTGTTTGTTACCTACTGTTCAAAAATATTTCAGTTATACGAATTGATGTATCATATAACGATAACAAAGATATTTTATTAAATAAATAATAATGTGAATTGAAAAGACTAGCAAATATTTGTTCAGTATAAAACTGGTGTGAAATAAGCCAATCAAAAACGCCTAGTTACATGTCGCCTACTTCAGTTTGCTTTTCCTAGTTCAAAAATAGAGTATAGTATATCATCCAATAAGTATATCAACAATTTTTTTCTACCACAAGCTTCATATTTTATACACATATATGATTTCACGGTAATGCTTACATCAAATCATAAAAGTTCCTACGTGTCAATAAATTTTCTCGTTCATCCTTTGTCTGTTTTCCTTTCCCATTCTGATCAATTTTTCTATTCTTTCAGTTTTGTACAGGAAACTTTCTGTTTCTCATTGACATTGATTTTAAGTGCTTTAGCGAAACAAACCAGAGCTCTGTTTACAGGAAGCTAATATATTCGAGATATTTCATCAAAACGCTGTTAGCAATTTTGAACTATGATGTGAGAAGTTCGCAATATATAAATTTCATTTACATTTTAATGAGCTGTCTGAAGTCGGTTTATATCATTATATGGTTTACATCACATCATTACGAACTTGCGCACTCTATGTTTAGGAACGGAGGATATGGCTTAATCATTGACAGATGAGATTAAGTAATATGCAATATATAATGTGCATGAAATTAGCTTCTGCAGATGCTACCATCGTTTGGTTGCAGTTGCTATTTCTATAGGTCACAGGTAATCAGCTGAAGTCGGTGTCCAGCTTATCTACATGCGGAGCAGTTTGCTTGAAAAACAGAAATATTAATTACTCCACTGATAGATTTCTAGGCTCGGAACTGGAATTAGTAGATTTTAATTTGCAATCAACAATTTAAATTCAAATTCATTCACAATCAGTATAGTCATAATGGCAATTCCCAGCCTTTTAAAGGCTGAAAAATATCAAATTTCTAACTGCAATGACGATCTATTATTCAATCTTCAGTTATTTGATTCACTCCAGCTTTCAGCAAAAATTTTCGTCTTCTTCGAGGGACTAAAGTTGTACAAACAATAAGATAGTCGAATTAAATAAATAAATCAAATGATCACATATATATATATATATATATATATATATATATATATATATATATATATATATATATATATATATATATATATAAGAAAATTGTTGTTTATCGACTGTCATTGAAATAAATGAGAATTTTTGAATAATTAAAGACTGACTACCCAATAAACTTCATAACATATATATATATATATATATATATATATATATATATATATATATATATATATATATATATATATATATATATATATATGAAATTTTAGAGCCAAAACACAAAAATGGAAATTACAAGACAGTAATAGTGATACGGGCCAGATGAAAATGAGTTAGCTGCGATCAAGGACGACTTTCGGGAACAACTACATATTGCAACTTAAAATAGCAAAGGAGAACTTCACATACTAGGCGATTACAATGCCAGAGTTGGAAGACGGCATGATGAGGATACAACGAAAATCATAGGCAAATATGATGAAGACAGAAAGAATAATAATGGCGCTCGGCTAATTGACTACTATTCATTGAATGATTTGATAGTAACAAATACATTTTTTCAACACAAATTAATCCACACATACACGAGACACGGACCAGAGGGCGGATCGTTGATAGACTACATATTAGTGGGAAGAGAAAACAGAAAATTGATGAAAGATATCAGAGCTAGAAGAAGGCCAGAAATATATAGTGATCATTTTTTGATAGTAGCGAAAATGAAGAAAGAATACAACGAGCAAGGAAATCTAAGAGAAAATGTATGTAAGAGAGAAACGTCGTATGAAATAATAAGAACCTACAAACTAAAATCGCAGGAAACAGCAACAATGTACGAAAAAGGGGTAACAAAACAAATAAAAGAACTCACAATGGATAGTAAAACTGATATCGAGCAAAATTGGTTAACGCTCAAAACAATTCTAACAAAGAAACAAACACCATGGTGGAACCAAGAAATTGAAGAAGAAATAAAATGCAAAAAGAGAACCTGGATGAAGTACCTTAGCAACAGAACTCAAGAAAACTACAACATTCACAAAGAGCAGCGCAAAAAAGTTAGAAATTTGATAAAAATAGAAAAGGAGAAAAGTTGGATCACATTCGGAAATCAAATGGAAGAAAATAGCAAAGCAAATCAAAAACTATTTTACAAAGCAATGAAAACTTTAAAAAAAGGAAAAACGGCAGACAGTTTTCCAGTAAAAGACAAGACGAGATCCCTGATAACAGAAGAAGACCAAGTAATGGAACGATGGAAAGAGTACTTCGCAGAATTATTAGATACAACAGTCGAAGAGAGAAATATAGAACTGCAAACAAGAGGTGAATTGACTGCAACATCTACAGAAGAAATAAGTGTTGAAGAAGTGAAAGAAGCCATTCAAATACAAAAATGTGGAGAATCGCCTGGTCATGACAGAATAGCTACAGAAATGCTAAAATACATGAGTGATGAAGGTGATATGTTGCTATTAGAAATATTTAATCAAGTATGGAAGAAAGATACAATACGAAAAGACTGGGAAATAGCAGTCATCTTACCGATATATGAAAAAGGAGATATCCTTGATTGTAACAATTATAGAGGAATTTCACTATTAAGTACAGCACTAAAATTATATGAAAAAATTCTGGAAAAAAGACTGAGATTAATAATAGAACCATCCCTAGAAGAAGCTCAAAGCGAATTCAGGAAAGGAAGAAGTGTACAAGATCATATTTTTACCATAAAACAAATAGTCCAGAAAACCTTATTGACTGAAAGTAAAGCATGCATGGCCTTCATAGATCGGGAAAAAGCTTCGACAGAGTGCAAAGACAAAGAATTTTGAACAGTTCAACAAAGAGAGGTCTGAATGGAGAATTAGTGAGTGCGATCCAAAGTCTATATGAATAGAATTTGAACTATATTGTTAAAAAAAAAAACGAAAATCAGAAATATTTGAAACGAAAAATGACCCTCGCAAAGGAGGAGTTATGAGTCCGGTTCTCTTTACAGTATTCATGGATGATATTATAAAAAAATGCAAGCAAGAAACAACGAAGCTATTAGTAGGTCACAGAAATATGCAACTTATCGAATTTGGAGAATGCGCGTTAGCGGACGATGTTGTAATATTTGCAAGAAACGAAACACAACTGCAAAGAAATCTGAATATATGGAATAATAAACAGAATATGCACGGAATGTCAATAATACGAAGAAAACAAAAGTGATGATAATAGGTAATAAAAAAACTATTGAGCTAAATAATGAAAACATAGAACAAGTAGAGAAATTCGAATATTTAGGAGTAACAATAACAAAAGATGGGAAACAGGACGAAGACATTGACAAAAGAGTAGATAAAACAGTGAAATTATTTCACAGCATAAATAACAGCTTCATAAATAAGAAAGAAATTAGCAGGAAGACAAAATCAACAGTTTACAATACAATATTCAGATCAGTTCTAACATATGTCTGTGAATCATGGGTTATACCGAGAAGAACCAAAAGTAAAATCCAGACATTAGAAATGGAATATTTGAGGAGTGTCAAATAAGTAACGAGAATGGACAGAATAAGAAATCAAGATAAAGGATCAGAGCTTTCAGTAAAACCCATAGGAGAATTTATTGAGCAAAGACAACTGAGCTGGTGGGGACACCTGGTCAGGATGGAGGAAAATAGACCTGTAAAAAGAACTTGGATATCAACGAATATATCGAAGAGAAGCCGAGAAAGACCAAGAGAGAACTGGGATAACATCAAAGAGAAAGTCCTGGAGAAGATAGGAATCACACTATATGTATATATATATACAGGATGGGGCAGAAAAACCTATCCGATTTCAAATCCTTTTTTCTCAGAAGAGGGGGCAGGTAGAGTAGTGGGGTAAAACCGTTAGAAAGCCGGTTTTATGCCATTTGTCAGTAGTCAACATGCCTTGGTCTGGTGAACATCGTGCTTTTGTTATTGAGCGGTTTATCGAATGCGACGGTTCGATAATTGCTACACAACGTGCTTTTCGAATTCATTTCGGACTCTAGCGTCATGATCCTGTTCCACATCACGCTACGATTGAAGTGTGGGTGTCAAATTTTAGACAGACGGGTTCAGCATTGAAAAAGAAGTCGCCTGGACGTCCCAGGACAGCAACAGGACCTGAAAACGTGGCCAATGTGAGAGCCGCGATTGAACGTTCCCCGCGTCGTTCAGCGCGAAAACATTCGCTCGCTTTGGCGATTTCCAACCGCAGTATTCGGCGCATTTTGCACCGGGACCTCAAAATGCATCCCTACAAAATGGTTGTTGCACAGGAATTAAGTGAAAGGGATTTTGAAACCCGTACGAACCTGTGTCGCGATCTCCGAGAACTCCCAGACGACGATGTTGTGCTCTTCACGGACGAAGCCCATTTTCACCTTTGTGGTGCCGTTAACAGGCAGAATTTTCGATATTGGAGTGACGAAAATCCTCGAGAAATCCATCAGGAACCCCTCCATAGCCCAAAAGTGACTGTGTGGTGTGCTCTTTCCCGCCTAGGCGTCTGGGGGCCTTACTTTTTTGAAGAAAATGGGCAAACCGTAACGGTCAACAGCGAGCGCTATTGTTTCATGCTGGAAAATTCTCTTAGACCCAAAATGGAAGAAAATGGCGTGGAAAATGTGTGGTTTCAACAGGATGGTGCAATTGCCCACACATCGCGACGATCAATGGACATTCTCAGGAAACTGTTTCCCGGTCGCCTCATTTCCCTGAGAGGTGATCTTGGCTGGCCGCCGCGCTCACCGGATCTCACTCCATGTGACTTCTTCCTTTGGGGTTACCTCAAATCAAAGAATTACCAGCATCGACCAAGGACCCTTCTTGCTTTACGAAGGGAAATTGCTCGGGCAATTGAAGAAATTCCTGTGGAAATGACGGTGAAAGTCATGGAAAGCTACCGCGAGCGCCTAAATCAGTGTATCCGCTCCCAAGGACGACATTTGAGTGATGTGCTTTTCAAAACTTAAATTTAAAAATGGCATAAAATTTGCGATATGTTAATAGAAAAAATTTTTTGACAAGTTGACTGGTTTTAATTTTATATCGTTTTGAAATCGGATAGGTTTTTCTGCCCCACCCTGTATATATATATATATATATATATATATATATATATATATATATATATATATATATATATATATATATATATATATATATATATATATATATATATATATATATATATATATATATCCATTTATTTCAATGTTATAGCTTTTTGATATCTTTACTAGACATAATTGCAATGGATACATGCGTATATATGAATAGAATAGTCTGTTGTTTTCATTGACTACAACATCAAATCACTTTGTTGAAAAATGAGCGAAATTGGATCTGTTATTCTTCTAATAATTAAGAATGTTTGTGAATTAAATACTATACATACTTTGGTGGAAGTTTCTAATAGTCTTGCGTTATATCTGATCCTTGAAACTTTGCCTCTCGATCATATAATAAGCCCTCGGCTGCAATGAAATACTTCTCACCTCATATGTAAAATACTTTTTTTCTCCATTTATTTCTCTAGAACTTGTATTTTAGACCAACCAATATATATATATATATATATATATATATATATATATATATATATATATATATATATATATATATATATATATATATATATATATATATATATATATATATATATATATATATATATATATATATATATATATATATATATATATATATATATATATATATATATATATATATATATATATATATATATATATATATATATATATATATATATATATATATATATATATATATATATATATATATATATATATGTATCAGCACTCCAGGCCTTGCAGGCCCTTGGCTTGTTCGACTATTTGTCTCCATTTGGCTCTGTCCAGTACCATTCTTTCCCAGTTTGTCACCTCCAATTCTTCCAAGTCTTTTTTAATTTCGTCTATCCATTTTCCTTTTGGTCACTCTCTTCTTCTTTTTGCCACTGTTCCACCCTTAAGTGTCACTTTAACCGTTCTATTTTCTGGTAGTCTAGCTAAGTGTCCTAACCACCTCAGTCTCTGCGCTTTCACTATACCCGTAATTCCGGTATCACCAAACAAGTCCATTACTTCTTGATTTGTCCTTAACACCATCACTTCTCCCATCTTTTTACCCCCAAAAATATGTCTCAGAATTCGCCTTTCCCATACTTCTAATTGATTTTGCGTCTTTTTGTTCAACACCCACGTTTCACTTCCATAAATCACCGTTGGCCTTATCACTGTCTTATATACTCTTATCTTTGTCTTTCTTGATATAGTTTTTGCTCGTAACACTTCTAATAGCAAGCCTGCACACCTGCTTCCTTTCGCTAATCTAGCTTGAATTTCTGTCTCTTCATTGTTTGTGTTTGTCATAGTTGCTCCTAGGTAAATGAAACTATTTACTTCTTCAAACTGGTGTACTTTCATCTCTGTGCTGATGCGCATCTTTTCTGTACTGTTATCTCCCATTTGCATATATTTTGTTTTGTCCTCATTGATGCGTAATCCTGCAATTCTTGTCGCTTTTTCTAATCTCTGGAACACTTTCCTTAATTCTTCCCTAGTTCGAGTCATAATCACAATATCATCTGCATAAGCTAATATTTGACGTCTTTGTCCGCTTATAGTTCCCTTGGTGTTTATGCTGCCTGTTCTCAATGCCCATTCTAACACTAGATTAAAAAGTATCGGAGACATAGGATCCCCTTGGCGTAGTCCTTTTTTTATTTTAAAGCTATTTGATATATCTCCTTCAATCTTCACTTTACATTGTGCGTCCTGTAGTGTCATTTGGATAAGTCTTATTAATTTTGTTGGAATTTTGAAGTCTCTCAGTATCTCGTACAGTTTTTCATGCACTATAGAGTCGTAGGCTTGTTTATAGTCTATAAATAGCATTTTTAGCGGTAGCTAGTGATCATAACTATCAGCGATTGTTTGTTTTAATAGATGTATTTGTTCAGAGGTAGATCTGCTGCTTCGAAAACCTGCCTGGTATTCTCCCAATATTTTTTCTGAAATATCTTTCAATCTATTCCGTATACAAATGGCCAAAATTTTGTAAGTAATGTCCAGCAATGCTATTCCTCTATAATTCTCGCATTTTGTGCGGTCTCCTTTTTTAAAAATTGGGCAAATAATAGATTCTTTCCATTTTTGAGGAATTTCTTCTTTTTGCCAAGCTTCTATTATTATGTCATATATCTTTGCTCTCAGATCTTCTCCGCCGTTCTTGATCATCTCTGCACTAATCCCATTTTCCCCTGCGCTTTTATTATCTTTGAGCTCTTTTATAATATTCAATATCTCTTCTTGTCTGGGCTTCTCTACTGCACTTACAATATCCTCTACCTCTTCTGTTAATGATCCTCTCTCTTCATCTTCACTTTCTGATTCTATATTCAATAACTCACTGAAATGTTCTCTCCATCTTTCGACTTTTCTTTCTCCTGTCACCAATCTTCCCTCTTTATCTTTACAATATACCGCCTTCTGCTGATATCCGGTTTTCTTGCTTTTAACTTCCTGGTAAAAGTTTCTGATACATTTATTCTTATAATTTACCTCTATTCTTTCAATTGATGCTTCAATTTGTTTTCTTTTTTTGTCCCTGCACACTCTTTTATAGTATCGTTTTTCCTGTAGATATTTACTACGGTTCTCTTCGCTATTGTTTTGCAATAATATTTTTTTTGCTGCTATTTTTCTGTTTAAGGCAGTTTCACACTCTTCGTCATACCATCCTCTATTTGTTCTCGCTGTTCCCTTTTTAAGTAGTTCTTTTGCTGCGTTGCATACAGTACGTTCAATTTTTTCCCAATTACTATTTATGTCCTTTGTGTGCTCTATTTTTTCCAGCTGTTTATTTATAGTTTTCTCAAATTTCTCTTTTTCCTCCATGGATTGTAATGTGCTCACGTTATAAACTTCCCATCTGTTCCTTTTTCTTTTTGGAACTTGTGGAATCTCCTGTTCTAGTTTTATTTGCACCAGAAAGTGGTCTGTGTCAGCAATAGCTCCTCTTCTACTTTTCACATCTTTTACTGAATTTGCCTTTTTTCTTTCGATCAACATGTGATCTATTTGATTACAAATATTTCTCCCTGGTGCCATCCACGTCCCTTTATAAGTTTCCTTTCTCATAAAAGTTGTGCTCATTATTCTAAGGCTACATTCTGAGGCTAATTCAATCAATTTCTTCCCGTTCTCGTTTGAGATTTCGTGCTTGCTATTCCCTCCTGTAATGTGAGTATATACATTTTCCTTTCCTATTTCAGCATTGAAATCTCCTACGATAATCTTCACATCATACTTTGGTGCTTTTTTGAAAATGTTGATCACTCCTTCATAAAACTCATCTTTAATATTTTCATCTTTCTCATTTGTGGGAGCATGTACATTAATGATGTTTATTTTCCTATAAATGCTTCTCAGTCTTATTCTGCAAATTCTATCCAAGACTGGTTCAAATTCCATTACAGATTCTTTTATATTTTTATTATTCATGAATCCCACACCGAAATATTTAGTTTCCGCTCCACTGTTAAACATAATATAATTTCCCATTTCATTAATATTATAACCTTTTTGTTTGGTTTCTTGTAATGCCACAATATCCCTTTTATAGTCTGTGAACACTTTTTCTAAATTTTTATAAAACCCGGCCGCATTTGTTCCCTGTACATTCCATGTCCCCAGTAAAATATTTTTCTTTAGTTTTTTGAATTGTTTATGTTACCTTCAACCAGTCTTTCTTCTTGAGGATTCCAAACTAACAGTTTGTCTTCAATCAGTACTTTGTTGTGCATCATTTTAGTTTTCTTTCCTTTCGCTCTCTCCTCATTTGCCTTTTTCCTAATTTCTGATCTTATCTTCCTTTCCTCTTTTGTGTAATCATTATCTATGAAAATTTCTTTTCCTTTTAGTCTATTTTTGTTTTTCATTATTTCCTGTTTCGCCTCATGATTTTCTACTTCAGCTATTATCATTTTACCTTTGTTCTTCATATTAATCCCATAGGCTGTTTTGATTCTGCTTTGTACTTGTAGTTCCGAATTTATAAAATCTTGTAGGTACTCTTTTGTATCTTTTCCTTGAATATTCAAACCTGTAATCACTATATTGTTCACTCTTCTATGTTTTTCGTGCATGTCTAATCTTTTATTCAATTGGCGAATCTCCATCTTCATTTCTTCCTTCCAACCAATAATTCTACTATAATAAGTCCTAGCCTGACAATTCCATTCGTAGTATTCATAACAAGGTTAACAATGCTAAATCGTTATAGAAACGGTGTTTATCAGTGGGTATTTGGACGCGTAGAAATATCATTGGGTATTACACTAGTGGTCAAAGTGAGTATTTTTCTCAAAGATGTAGATGCCTTCAATTTGTAATTTCGTGCTTTCTTCTTATATAATGGGATATTTTTTTGAATATCTCCCTCAATTTCATCTTCTGATTTATCACCAAACCTTTTTGAACTAGTTTCTATATCAGAACGCAATTTATTTCTCTATTATTCGTGATAGAAACTGCAAGAAACTCTAATTTTCCAATCTGGCAGAAATTTGTCTACTCGTTCCTATGTTAAAGTTGAAGTATCATAGACTAGTATAGATCATCATAGTATAAAGTTAAAGTATTATTGACTATTTTTGTGATCCAATCACTCATTTTTATTGTGCTTGTGAATACACACTCGTGGAATTCAAGCGCAAGCACAATAAAAACTCGTGATAGCACTACAAAAATAATCAATATTACTCAAACTACTTATAGTTTAATAAATGATTATTCCATTCGTAGTAGTTGTAACAAAGTTAACCATTCTGAATTGCCATGGAACGGTGCATATCAGTGGGTATTTGGACACGAAGAAATACCATCGGGTATTACACTAGTTGTCAAAGTGAGTATTTTATTCAAAGATGTAGATGCCTCCAATTTGTAATCTCGTGCTTTCTTCGTATCTAATAAAATATTTTATTTCATCTTCATCAATTTCGTCTTCTGATTTATAACCAAAGCTTTTTGAAGTAATTTCCATATCAGAACGCAATTTATTTCTCTATAATTTTTCAAAGGGAATGCAATAAATTTAAATTTTTCAATTTGACAGAAGTTTGTCTACTCTTTCCTATGAAAACTACGTGACTTGTTATTTGATTCATAGGAAATCAATTTGAAAAATCGTTTGACTCCTGGAATAGTTCTCCATATACCATTTGTAGTTAAAGTATTATAGACTATTTTTGTTATGCAATCACTCATATTTATTGTGCTTGTGTATACAACTCGTGATGCACACTCGTGGTATCCAAACGCAAGCACAATAAACATTTGTAATAGCACCACAAAAATAATCTATAATACTTCAACCACTTATGGTATAATAAATGAGTATTTAATTTTACTGTCCTTCCAGTGGTGTTCGATAGTATCTCTCCTAGTTAAGAAATCTATTATGTTTTCTTCTCATCATCAATATTATCATTATTATCATTATTTTTAAAACAATCACTATTATCATACTCCACCCTACAGGCAAAGCCCAATTGAAGTGTGAGGTAAGCAAAAAAATTAAAATGATTAAATAGAATTTCTAATATTTGTAATCGTATTGTAGATTTTATCGATATCAATCTCAATAGTGGAATAGGCATGGATCATATGATGTAACGGAGATTTCACTAAAATCTTAGATATGGCTGTCTGCATGAAAAATGTCTTAGCAGAGCGCGAAAAAATTCGTGGGACTCGGAAATTTAATTTACTCACAAAGTCCAAACAATCTATAATATTGTGAATCAACTGGTACAGAGTCATGCCTGCATGCATATCCCTTCGATGTTTCATTCGATGCAAATCAAAGTAGCTTAGTAAAATACTGTGTTGAGAACCTCTGGGTGAATAGGCTCCTTCAAGTAAAGCAATGGCGCTAATAATAAAATAGAGCAAGAGCCCACGACGGCCAGACCTTCGTTATTTTATAAAAGCTGAAAGTTTGCCTATGCATGTCCCCTACACAGGTAAGAACGACCAGCGACTATAGAGTTTGGGTCGTGGTTACTTCAGCAGGTAATAGGTAGTGAAGGTGTATAAAAAAGCACCTCAAATTCGTTAGAGTATAAAGCTTAATTTTCATATTTTTTTCGGGATAACCTCCGAAATCTCGTCATCCATTGCCGGACATTTATTACATTTGCTACCTCTTGTCAGACACACCTAAATTGTAATAAATTATAATTATACTTTCGTTATAATATAAAAGCTGAATTTTATATATGTTACTTGTGGAGCTATAAAAAGATGTTATCTCAATAGCCGGACAGTTTTGATAGTTTTTACATCTCGTCAGACACATTGAAAGTACGCCGTAGGTGCCAGTGCGAATGCTAAGTTGATCACGATTTTTAAAAATATCCAATGAAAAGTAATTTTATCATGTTGACAGCAATCTTATATAAAGTGGAACGCTTCATTTTATTATTAAAAAATACAAAAAAAAATATTAGTGCTTTGTGCACGTTGTCAAGATAGAATCAGTGCACTAAATACCTCATGCATGTTGCCATGATAAACAACTCCAACGTGACATTTCGTATACTAATATTGATGTACAAATGTAATGATTTTTTGACGTATGTAGAAAAATTCATATGAATGATTGAATACTTTTTTTTCATGTGATAATATTTTTTTTGTATTTTTTAATATCAGAATAACTTTCTTCACTTCATGTAAGATGACTGTGGACGTAATAAAATTATTTTTCTATTGGATAATTTTGAAAATCGCAATCGACTGAGCATTCGTGCTGGCACCTACAACAGACTTCCATGCCCAGTTGCACCGCTATCACTTGACTTCAAGTATGGAATAAATACCATGGGAACAATTGTCTATATAATGGCAACCATAGGTATTATTCTTCCCTTAAAGTTAGGTGACAGCGGTGCAACTGGCCATCAATGTGTCCGGCAAGAAGTAAAAACCATCAAAACTGTCCGGCTATTGGGGTAGCATCTTTTTATAGCTCCCCAAGTAACATATATAAAATTTAGCTATTATACTATAACGAAAGTATAATTTTAATTTATTATAGTTTAGGGGTGTCTGGCAGGGGGTAGCAACTTTCACAAGTATCCGGCAATGAATCAAGAGATTTCTAAAGTCATCCCAAAAAAAAAAATTTTTAAATTGAGCTTTATACTTTAACGAATTTAAGGTTCTATTTTAGATCATCTTAGATCATGAATAATATCTAGATAAAAGGAGTCCTATATCACACAACACATTTTTGCGAACGGTTATACCAGAAACAGAGGAAAATACAGTTTACGTTAGAGGGACAAAGAAATAAAATATAAAGAAAGAATAATGAAGTGAATCGAACTGCCCATGTCTATCGAATTTAATTTGCTATTTATAAAATTAATGTTGAGAAGATGTACTTTGCAAGTAGAAAACGGCGAATGAATATAAATATTTTTTACAGAAATAAGAACTCATTACATCATGTGCTTGTCATTTTGCGAGCTTGAAAAACCGAAATTTGATTATTGTCACGCTTGCGCAGTTTATTTCTCCAGCATTCTTACAATATATCTTCCATCTCTTTCCGTCGTAACCGTTCGCAGCTTCTTCCATCTAGATATTATTTATGATCCAAGTATTTTATACACCTTTACTACCTGTTACCTGCCGAAGTAACCACTACCCAAACTTTATAGTCGCTGGTCGTTCTTACCTGTGTAGAGAGCATGCATAGGCAAACTTTCAGCTTTTATAAAATAACGAAGGTCTGGCCATCATGGGCTCTTGGGCTAAAATGCCTATGAACCTTTTCTACTGATTCGATTTTATTATCGCAAATGAGGCTCTATATGACCAAACAATACTCAAGATGAGTCGAACAAGCGATATGAACAATTTAGTTTCTGAGTCTGAGCATTCGTAAACATCCGAGCATTGCGGATAATGAAGCCAAAACTCCTGAATGCTAAAGCTATTTCAATTGTATGCTGAGCAAAAGTCAGCAACGGATCAAAAGTGACACTAAAGTCAACAAGCAGAGCGGATCTGTTCTGTTTTAAGATCGTCGATGGAATCATACATGACTGGTGTATGGTTTCTTGTGAAAGACATTACATCATATTTTCCAACATGCAAATAAAGTTTACCTTTAATACTCCAATTTTTGACTCTATCAGTGTTAGATTGAAGCAGAAGACAGTCTTGAAAAGATGAAATGTTCAAGAATAATTTCGAATCATCAGCATATAGTAAGTGTGTAATATTGGTTACCTTTGTGATAACATTGATAAAAATAGCAAATACTAAAGGTCCCAAAACTGATTCCTGCGGCACACCAAATTGCTGGATGAATTGGCTGGACTAAAATCCATGCAAATTGTAATATTGGTATCTGCTGTTTAAATAAGAGGATTCCAGTTTTATCAAGGGACGAGATAGGCCATATAGCCCAGTTCTCAGAGACAAACTCAGACCAAAATCTCTCATAAAATGTGATATTCATTCATTTCTAATCAGTCCTACAGAATAAGTATTCCAATTACAGGACGATTTCACAAAAAGAATGTAACATAATAGTTGCCCGAGAGAGACAAATTGAATAATATGAGGTTAAGCTTAGATTATTAATCGCATTTGAACTATGATTTGAACATTGAATGTGTGTGAGTTGAGTGTAAATTAGAAAAAAGAGAAACTGCTTTGTAGATAGCGTCTAAATTCTATCAGTGAGCTACCAAAGATGTCAACATCAGATGTACTTGGAATGTGGTCATAAATTGTACAGAGCATTCGGATAGGTGATTTAGATTCATAATTTGTGCGTGAGAAACTGTAATAAAATGTCCGAATGCTCCGCGAACTTAGCCTAGGTACAGCAAAATGTATCAGTTGAAGTGTTACAGGATCGCTTATGTAATTATGCAAAAATTTATAAAGGTAAATACAGGATAAAATTTTCCTACGGTTCGCGAGATGAACAAAATTGAAATTAACGAGTAGTGTTTCATACAGGCAGTCAAAATCAGGATACCGCCCGTGAAGCTCAGAATAACAATATTTGGATGGATTCAACCAAAGAAATGTATGTATCGTAAATTGGATTCCAAACTTGCAGACAGTATTCTAATTTTGACCTCACAAATAAAAAATAGATTCTGTAAAGTGTTGATATTTTCGTGAAAGATTGAGTGTTTCGCATCAAGAAGCCTAGGTTTCTGAACGATGATTTTATGGTATCATTGATATGGTCGTTGAAGTTTAATTGCTCATCGAACAGAACACCTAAGTCTTTGAATTGATTCACTCGCTCCAGACGAGAGCTATCAATTCTATATTTGTATGTATAGATACATTTTTTGACGAAATAACTCTAGATTTTGCACTTACTGTAATTGAAAAACAGATTGGAGGATAAAGACCAGGAGAGTAAGTTATTAACATCTCTTTGCAACAAAACTGCATCCTTGATCGAATGAATTGTTCTGAATATTTTTAGATCATTTGCATATAGCACAATATTTGAGCTTTGAACTGAGTCAACGATGTCATTGATGAACAGCAAGAATAACAGGGGTCCAAGATTCGATCCTTGGGGAGCACCAGAAGTAGCAACAAACGATTGGGATTCATAACTATTGTAGTGCACACGCAGTTCACGCTGACTAAGATAAGTCGACAGAAAATGAAGTAGATCAGAAGAAAATTGAAAATGTACATTCAATTTATGAAGTAATAATCCGTGGTTAATGTGGTCAAATGCTTTTGCGAAATCTGTATAAACTACGTCAAACTGCGTATTATCAAGTAGTGAAGGAGTAAAGTTCATAAGATTGGTTGTTGTTGATCTGCCACTCATAAATCCATGTTGATGTATGGATATTTTGTGTCGCACAGAACTGTGAATATATTTATAGAGAATAGACTCAAACACTTTGGACAAATTCGAGAGAATTGCTATGGGTCGATAGTTTGAAATATCAGAAATATCTCCGGATTTAAAAATTGGAGTTATGTATGAGTCTTTAAGGCAGGATGGAAATGTATGACAGGTTATAAAAAGATTGAAGAGATAGAATAAAGGTTCAACGAAAATGTCCATACAACCTTTGAGGATATATGCTGTAAATTTGTCAGGACCAGGATTAGGGAATGATTTTAATGATTTAATATCACCTAGAATATCTTCCTTACTTATATGAGAAATGTTTACTATCTCTGCATTATTATGAATGTCTTTGTGAGGATTGAGTGTATTGTTTGTATAGACGCTTGAGAAGAAATCAGCAAAGCCTTGCACAATTTTAGAAGTAGAATCGTATATTGCATTATTTAATTTCATGAAACCAGGTATCCTAGATTTATTACGTTCATTATTTATGTAACTAAAGAGTTTCTTTGGATCGTTAGCTATTTGATTTTCAATATCGAATATATACTTGTCGTGCTCTATTCTTATTTCTTTTTTGATTATTGTTCTCAAACGTTTGAATTCATTCAGGTACTTTCTATCGCCGTGTCGTTTGTATAGCTTGTGATATTTTTCTTTAGATTCTAAATTATCGATAATTTGACGATTGAACAATGGTGGATAGGATCAAATACAAGGCTTAGAATAAGGGATACAGCTGTCAAAAGCAGAATGAAGGATTGCATAAAATTTCTCAAACGCAGCGTCAACATTATCAATAGGATAAATTTCTTCCCAGTTTGTCTGAGATAGTAAATTATAAAGCTTGTCATAATTTCCATAGCGATAATTGTATCTAGAAATGCTATTCATAGTGCAGGATTTTAATTTTAAAGGAGTAGGAAGAGAGACTGTGATAAAAAGAGAAGGATCATGATTATCTTCATCGACAAATGGATCAAGATGATGAGTGTCAGAGCAGAGCATATTTGAGACAACAACATCGAGCAATTTGCCATTGCCGTTTAGAACATTATTGTACTGACTAGCATTCAATAAAATCATAGAATCCTCAAAAGCCTTTGGTAAGTTATCATTTTTAGAAGAAATTTTTATAAGATTTGTGATATTCAGATCACCAATAATCAGGAAACTACTGTTCAATAGTGGAGAGAAACTTTCGATAGAGTCAAGTACAAAAGTTAATTGTTCAAGAGTGATAGAAGGAGGACAATAGACAACTATAACATAGATATAAGAATTGGATGAAGTAAATAATTTTATACAAAGGATATCGGATAGGGAGCAGGGATGAAGTGGTAAGTTTATTTTGGTAGAGTGATATTTGTGATTTATAGCACAAAGGACTCCTCTCCCTCGTTTTTTATTACCTCTTAGTGTATCTCTATCAGCTCTGAAGACATTATATTCAAAGGGAAATAGTTCATCATTATACACATTGTCGCTCAGCCAAGTTTCAGTAAGGCAAATCAAATCGACAGATCGCTGAAAGGTTTATAGGTACTTTTTTGAGTGAAGAAAACAATAAAAAAAATCTATGCTGCTTTAAAGTGTATTGAAAACAAAATCGGAACTTTTTATACCGAAAAAAACTATCATATTTGATTAAAAAAAATATATGAATATTCTTTGAGAAAGAGTACCCAAAGTTTTTTTGGGATCCTGATTAATAATTCGATATAAGATTTTCCAGATTGAAAATGGCGGATAACGTATATCGGCAATTTAGCACGTACCAAAAATTTTCAATCTCCATGTTTAAAAATTTAAATTATATATTTTTTAAGTGTGAATAGGTGATATGAACGTATGTTTTTGCTGATAAAGCTTATTATACAGGCTGTGCAACGAAACGCGGAGCATATAGGAGTTTAACATGGGATTTTCAAATTGTGCGGATATTGGCTCTCCTGTATATTTTAGAGCAAAAGTATAAGAATGGAAAGTTGTTTACTATAAATTTTCACGTACGAAAAGTTGTCAGTTAATGCAGTAGAATATCTGTAGCATCAAATATTCAGAAAATAAAATATGACATTTTCGTCAAAAATTAGATAGCGATGAAAATTTTAAAAAAAAGTTGAGGATTGAAGGAATAGGGGATTTATTTTGTTTATTGTTCACAAATGACTAGAAACGCTCAGGATCATCTTGTATGTTCTTCTCAACATCAGTACTATATTTTTTGTATGTCACATCGACCTCTTTTTTAACTTGTGAGCGCGATAACGTAAAATAAGTCTTAACATCAACGTCATTAGTTCTCTTGTACTTCATTCAAGCCTAATGTTTTTTTTTTTTATGTTATCTTGTTGATGTTTGAATTATTATTCCAAGATGGGTTTGAATGAGTAGTATGTTTTTCAGTGGGACATTTTCATGTAATGCACCATCCTATCCGCCTTTTTGTAGTGCAATTCATTAAGACTAACAGAGCGGAGTTTTCTTAGATCAGTGTTTAAATATTTTTCTATGTACAAAGGAAGATGGTACGCATCAAGCTTTACTAAACAATCAGGGGTAGAGCTGACTAAGCACTTGGTATTGGTAAGAACCAAATCAAGTACATTATACCGACCATTTCGAATGAAATTGTACTGATTTGCATCAACAAAATCTGGTAAATTGTATAAAACACCAAAGTTAGCAGATGATGAGTTAACGAAGTAACAGCTAATATAATCTGAGATGTTGAAATCAGCGAAACTAATCATATCGGAGTCAATAATGAGATTCAGGGATGATAGAGATTCAAAGGGAATAACGTAGTCGCGATTAGTGCAAGACGGGGGAAAATAGACATTCATGATGTATTAACATTTAGGATCTAATGTGATTTTAACTAATACTATATGTAGCGTTCAATTAATTAACGTAGAATCTGGTAGAATCATTAGGGAGTTTTTGCAAACCTCCGCTATTGATACGATAACGCTAACGTGAAAAACAAGTTTCTTGAAAAATGCTCGCTCAATAGTATGCTAGCTTTAATCATAGTGTACTCACAAGAAACGTCAAGAGTTAGGAATCATGAATAACATAACAACGAATTTATTTATCAATTCCAGTAGCGATGCCCAAAGAAAATCGTTTTCGACGTTTGCGTTGACGTTTCATTAGCGGTGGCTTGCAAAAACTCTCTATTGAGTTGTATTCTTTATTTTCTGACAAATATATCTACATCAAAAATAACAACCTTTTCTGTAATCCTGGACAATGGAGACTACTATATTAAATATACAACATCTCCTTCATTTAAGTTCACATCATATATAAATTAATTATATAATTGAACAGGCTTTTTCATAACTCTACCGAATCAAGTTGTATAATTATCATTGGGAACATTTTGTTGAGTTATCTTGGACTCAGAATTATTTTGTAGATGAACAGGATCAGCGTCAACAGATTCAGATATTTCACAATCCAAATCGGCATTAGAAGTAGGCTGTGTTGTACTAGGCCGCAAAAATGAACTATTCCGCCTGTATATTCTATTAGATTCATTTTGACCAATAAACGTGAATGTGGAGTAACATGCTTTCCGATAATAGTGGCAGGTTGCCATTGAGTTTCCCTCCTCAGCCAAATGTTTTGACCTTGATTTAATTCTGGTCTAGATGTAACTCGTCTATCAAAAACTAATTTTTATTTTGACTGTTTTATCAATTATTTGCTCCTTATTTCTGAATTTTGAATAATTTTGGGCTTCATGAATTCTCCAGAAGTAGATAATATAGTTCTTGACATTCTATTAAACATTATTTGCGCCGGAGATACATTAAGGCCTACTCAAGTGAAGAGACAAATATATCACTACCTTCAACTCTCTTACTCACGCTCTTTTCCGCCAGTCCATTGGATTGTAGATAATAAGGACTAAAAGTTATCACCTCAAAACCCTATTCTTTTGAAAACATTTTAAATTCAAAACTAGAATATGGCATATCATGAGCTACAAGTTGCAAGGGTATGCCATATTCAGGAAAAACTGATTCAATTTTGTATATGGATTCAGAAGCTGTTTTATGTTCAATTTAGATCAATCCAATTCATTTACTTAAATAATCAGTAATGACTAAATAATCTTTTAATGAGTATATACTTGAAGTTATCACAAAGAGATTGAACATCTATCATTATTGCTTTGAAAGTAGTTTTTAGGGCAACCAGGACTCGACCACCAAGTTTGATATCGGTAAACTCAAAATCACGATCAGATCTGAACACATTAAAATTGTTGGAGTAAAACAGCTCAGAACTACTCAGACCGCTGACACACCAAGTTTCAGTGAGAGCAAAAAAATCATATTGCGTAGCAGCAAGAGAATTAGTAAAATTAATTCATTCATTGGAGTTTATTTTGTTCTAGATTCATACAAATCTTGTACAAAAAGATTGGCTGATTATATAATAACTTAAATATGTAGTTACAAAATGTGGTATCACAATAATTTTTTCTTTATGTAAACTGAATAATTTTATTCATTTATTGAGAAACTTCTAAGTTTGAGAGCACCTGTTACATAATAGTAGAGATTATTCATTTTTGTTTTATCCAAATTACTAAATAACACATAAAAAATTTTAACCGATATATTATGTATGCAAAAATTATTCAAAAAATGTGATCTTAAGGCATTGTATATTGGGCAAACGCAAAGAAAATGGTAGAGGTCTTCCACTTGTTGAAAATTACAGATTGAACAATTAACTGAAGTATCTATTCTACATCCCACCTTATTGAATTGAAAAGAAAATATTTTTTTACTCGAAAGTCTTAACTGGCAGATGATACGAAGTTTAGATGAGCTCATGTTCATATTTAAATAATCTGCAAGGCTATGATCTGTTTTTAAATTTTTATAAAATTGATTGAAATTAGAGGCTAAACAATTATCAATGTCTTTTGCTTTCAGCATTATTTGTAGTTTATCAAGAATTTCTCTTATTTTGTTTTTACTAATTAATTCAGTTTCCCATATTTGATCGCATTCTAGAGAGCTAAGAAATAATTTTATTTGAGTACACTAGTTATAAGCCGGTTTGTTATTGGAAGATTGGTCTAGATCTCTGAGTCAGGTGTATAAAAGTTTTGGTATTCTATCATCTTCCATGCTTACTAATTTCAACCACCAATTCAAAGCTCGCTTCCAGACCTCCAGTTCCATGGGAGCAAGTCCTGTTTCCATTCTAATCATATAATTAGGTGCATTCCGTGGACAGTGCAGTATAGTTTTTATAAAATATATTTGACATTTTTCCACACTATTAATATGTTTGATAGCCCAAATTTCTGCGCCATATAATGAAGTTGTTTTGATAATTGCGTCATGTAATTTAATTTTTTCCGACCAGCTGCTTGATTTTCCTTTATATAAAATATGATTGACTTTTTGGGTTGCTGTTATACCTTTTTTGTAATTCTCGTGAGCGGCTGGACCAAATTTGCTGGAACAAGAAAATGTTATGCCCAGATAGTCAAAGGAGTTCACTATTTCTATCGCTTGTCCATTATATGAGAATGTATGAGATTTGGAGTGGCCGCGATGAAATTTCAGTATTTTAGTTTTTGCTGTATTTACGTTCAATAAATTTTTATCGCAATACTCGCTTAGTATATTTAACTTTCGTTGTGTTTCAACAGGTGAGGTACTAAGTAAAACTATTTCATCAGCATAAGCCAATAAAATTAAATCTCTAAAATTGTTGATATTCAAGCCCTTCAACCCTGCTTTTAATAAATATTCTTCAAGATCTGCGACAAATAAAACAAAAAGTAGAGGACTGAGAATTTCGCCCTGTAAAACTCCTTCCGTTATTGCAATACAATTTGACAGATTGTTATTTACTTTAATTTGAAGAGTTGCATTATTATAAAGTGATTGCATGATTCTAATTAATTTTGAAGAAATACCCAGTTTATATAATTTTTGCCATAAAATGTTGTGATTGATTGAATCAAAGGCTCGTGAGAAATCTATGAATGCTGCAAAAATTTTTTTTGAGACGTAAATAAATAGATATCTATTAAAGAAAATATATCATCCATTACTCTTCTGCCTTTTCTGAAGCCTGATTGAAAGTCCGGAATTAAATTATGTGTTTCACACCAATCTTGCATTCTGTTGTAAATTAATTGCGTGAAAATCTTGCATATGCAGTTAACGAGGGCAATTCTTCTATAATTCAAAGGATCATTTTTATCACCTTTTTTATGCAGTAGAAATATATGCGTATTGGACCAAGCTTCAGGCACGGTCCCAACATCTAGAATTGTATTGAACAAATTCAACAAGTAATGTAGCCATTTTGGAGTTAAATTTTTGAAAAATTCATTACTCAATTGGTCAGCACCTGGTGCTTTGTTGCTCTTTAAATTATTGATACTAATCATCAATCACTAATTTGTTCGTAGAAACTTTCCCATTCCGAGATACTGATTTCGATATTATTGCTGTTGGATTTTGGTTTAAGTTGATTAATTATCTTCCAAAAATCTGAATTATTCTTTATATTCGATAGTTTTAATTGGATCGACTGCTCGAACAACTTTTTACATTCGCTGACTTTATGGAGGTATAGTTTCTTTGAATTTAAATAAATTTGAAGATTATTTTGAGAGCGATCTTTATGGTAGGCTTTTAGAAATTGCTTACATTGTTTTTTAAGTGAATGACATTCTCCTGTAAACCATGGCTCTATATATTTTTGCTGATTGCCTACTAGATTCTTTCGTAGCTGTAACATACCGGCTTGGCAAGCAGTCTCTTTAATTGAATTAATTAAATTTGTATTCAACTCATTCACATCAGAAGAGTTGAAATAGATTTTATCGGACAAGTCTAACAAATTTTGGTAAAGAGCAGTATTATTGTTCTCAAATTTAAAACCAATTTGAAATTTATTTATAGAAGTATTCGTCCCTATATAATTTGGAGATATCATTTCCTTTGTTCCAAAATTTAATACACAAAGACCATGATTCGTTCTTGTAAGATTATGAAGTATTTCAAAAGAAGTTATTTGTTCCATGCAACTTAAATTACACCAAGCTAGATCAGCCGTGCTCCTCCCACTTTGACTTAAAAATGAATATTTACCAGGGATGTCCAATTGAGTGCGTCCATTTAATACGTACAAGCCTAGCTGCTCCATAGAGTGCACTAATTTTTTTCCTCTGTCGTTTACAGAATTATGAAGTGATGATCTTGTTTCCCATACAAATGGAGATGAGAACAAGATTTCTTGAACCTGATTCAAAGCTCCTATATGAGCATTGAAATCTCCGAATACCAAAACTTTATACTCCACGTAGTTTTCTGAAATGAAAATCAACAGATTTCCAAGCATATTTATACATTCGTTATTATTCAAACTTGGTTTAAAATATAGAAAGATTAACACATATTTTGAAACAGAGATGAGTAGATCTAAAGCAATCCAAAAAGGTGAAATATCGATAGGTTCGCATTTTTTTATTGCAATATTTTTATTGAGAAACACAACTAATCCGCCACTGGCTCTTCCTTTACTCTTTTCTTTGACTGCACCACTGGAAAAGATATGATATTCATTAGAATCTAAAAATGAAGGTACATTAATTATTTCATTTAAACACCAAGTTTCACTAAGACAGAAAATATCTGTAAATAATAATTTGTTCTGAACCTCAAAATCTAAATCATAAATGTTGTTATAACCGCTTATATTCCAATAAGCTACACACAAGCTTTTAGAGTTGGAAGTTTTTATAATATTGTTACTCAACTTAATTGAAGAAGAGTTACTGTTTTGATTACTTTTCATAGCTTGGTTCAGTTTTTTGAATGTGTGGACTTCGAATTTGATTGAGAGCGTAATCTGGTGGAGACAATGTGCTTGTCCATCGGTCCTCTTGAATACTCCTTTGGCATATCTTGTTTTTGTTTAGGCGTGGCTGCAAATCGGGAGGATCCTGGATTAGGAGTTACTATTGGTACAACAACGTTGAGATCTAAGTCGAAAGTAGGATCAGAAATGTCGTTAGCTGATATAGATTTACGTCGATTTAAGTTTGGTGTATTATTTTTTTCATTTGATACATTCACTTTGTCATTTTCTCCACCACTGGCCACTTGACCAATAGATACCGGAATATCAGATAATTGGTCAATAGAAAATATTTCATGATTAATGTACAGTTTTCCTTTTCTTATTGTCGCCATTAGTCCTTTGCTGCGCGCATCTAGCATATGTGGTTTCAACGCTTTATATTCCTCTCTTGCTTGTGTTGTATAGTCTTCGTGAATGTAAATGTTTGATCCTTTTAATAACTTTCTATGTTTTAAGATTGTACTCTGCTGTTCTTCTGTTCTGAAGGAAACAAAAATGGGTCTAGATTTACCCAATTTTGGTTTACCTAGTCTATAAACAAGATCTATTTCTGATTCAATCTCTATGTTCATTTTTGATTTCAATATCCCGATAACTAAATCTACAATATCATTATTGGTTTCAGAGTTTTCTTCTTTTATACCGTGTACAATAATGTTTCTTGATTTTATTTTTTTTTCCAGATGATCAAACTTTTCTTCTTGATCAGACAATTCTTCTTTAAGATATTGTTCTGCTTTTTGACAGCTTCAAGATCTTTTGCAATAGACTGTACTTCCAAATTAGTTTTATTAATTGCAGTTAACAATTCATCTGTGCTCTTCCTGAGCGCAGATTCTGTATCAGATTTCAAATTTTCAATAGCTGTAAGAATTTTGTCTAAATCCATTGAAAATAAAATGTAAACAACAGACTACGATAAAAAAAAAATTCTGAAACATTCATTATTTGTCCACAAAATTTCAAATCTAAGAATCGGTTTTGACACCATCATCTTAGATTGGGGAGCAACTGTATACACGTGTTTCGTCCTTATTAGGACTCGTCAGTACAGTATAGCCAAGAACCCAAGATCTTGGGTTCTTGGCTAATTGATATTTATTCCACACTTTTCACTATAAGAATTGATATTTGTGATGAAGAACACGGAACATCCTCTACTCACGGTGCTACCAACTTGCCAATCAAGAGAATTAGTAAAATATCACTACACTTAGAACTCAATCCTGCAACATTCTGATAGTACAACATTTTGCTGTGGTTGCTATGAGCTGCCAAGTACAGTTTTCTTATGCCAAACTGCATGTCCCAAGGGAATTGAGTGCAATCAGCACAATTTATGCTGTTGATTTAAATTTTCTAACAGATGAGATTCTGCACATTTAGGGCAAGTAGGATGTTGCTTAGTGCACTAAGGAGCAAGATGATGGAATCCACAATATTACGTAGATCTATAGCATCATATACCGAACAGAAATCATAGCCGTTAAATAGTTTCTTTATGCTGCAAATATTGTGGTATGTTTGATGATCAACTTGGACAACTGCTTGATAATAGTATATTATTATACGAGCATATAATGAAGGCTATTATTTGTTCATGTCACGAGCGTAGCGAGTGGCATAATTAACCTGAGTGAATCATAGCTTATTATATGTGAGTAGAATACTATACTTTGTCCACGACTACAATTGACTTCTGATGAAAGCCCTGAGATCTCCGTTTTAAATGTGAGCGCAGTTTTGCATAGTCTTCTATTTCGACTCCTTGATTTTTATTAAGCGTACTCCTATGCATAGAGAAATGTGTCTATTATGTGGATGATTTATATTTTGCAGCTAATTCCGTAAATATACCAATAAAACTGACCCTAAGAATGAATAAATTTTCTTGGTCATCCTTCAGTCTATAAAGGTGTTGTACAGAATAATGTAAAGATTTCGGGATCTCTTAGGCAACAAATTCAGAGAGGTGACTTTTGCAGCTTCTTTTATCTCAATATCTCTTTCTCACTATCAATTTTCATTTTTTACGTATTCTGAATCAAAATTATGACGTTTTCAAATTGACAACAATGTGTGCTTCGCTTGTCATGTCATATCAATGGCTTACTTGATATAGTTTATTTAATGTCAACTTTTTTCTTCAAGTGCATTAAAAAATAGATTAAAGTAATATTTTAACAAGATCTTCGTGATTTGTATAAAGTTAGCTACTCAAAGTGCCTGGTTATTGCCTAAACGTACTGATAAATGCTTGCCAGATTCATAATAATAATACTGCGTGCTCTAGGAACTCTACACCAGTGAATTATGATTATTCACTGCCATTATTCACTCTGTGAAAAATGACTATCGTTTTGCTTCAGAAAACTCATTTATAAAGTTTATATTATAAGGTAGTCGTGGACAAATTTCATTATCTTTCGGAGCAATTTTATAAATGCGACTTCACAACTACTTTTATCTGAAAACATGACTTATTTTGAGGCTTTATGTAATTTGTTAATGTTTCAAGGTTAAAGTTATCTAATATCCTCACAATTTTGAATCTTGGATTGAGAATTGTAAGCTGTTTCACCTCATATTCGTCACACAGTTTCTCAGTAACTAATTGTTTGAATTTGTCTGAATTTTCATTATTTTCACAGCTAATCACAAGACTGCCGTTACGGGTATTAGAAATATTAGTTATGTCAATATTAGACTCAATTGGATTGGGAGATCTGTAACGATACCCTCGCAGATGGCGTGGTTGTTACTTTTGACGTCGTTTTTGAAAACTGCTAACGGTGTGCTCGGGCGCCAATACGGTCGGTGACGCAGTTTTTTATGACGGACGGCTGGATAGCTCAGACGGGAAGGGTTAGGGTTGTCAGAAATAATTATCAGGAGGTAGGTGTCACAATGAGATTTATTCACACACAAAAATACGACGACGATGAACATAGAACAATATTTCACAGAACTCTTACACGATGATAACTTTGGCGGACGGTGACGGACGGCTGAACATGACACTCGACACCAGCGGTCGCAGTACGGACCCAGGCGGTCGCAGATGACGAGAAGTCGTTCTATGTGGGTGGAACAAAACTTGCTCCCTCACAGTGATTCTACGTTAATATGGTTCGATACTGTGAAGTCACCAGGTGACTCCTCCAGCAGTGCTTCTACGTTAAAAATAATCGACGCTTCGAAATCACGAAGACTTCTTCAGCGGAGCTTCTACGTTAAATAATCAACACTTCGAAATCACGAAGACTTCTTCAGCGGAGCTTCTACGTTAGATAATCGACGCTTCGAAATCACGAAGACCTCTTCAGCGGAGCTTCTACGTTAAATAATCAACACTTCGAAATCACGAAGACTTCTTCAGCGGTGCTTCTAAATAATCCAAAAAATATTCTAAGTTCAAAAACAGCAAAAATATTCTAAGTTCAAAACAGCAAAAATATTCAAAGTTCAAAACAGCAAAAATATTCTAAGTTCCTTTTACGGACTTAGAAAAAACAAAACAAACTCACAAATTGTGTCGGACAGCTGTGCTAACGGACTTAGCACAAAAACTTCACTTGGACGGTACACACTCTGAAGATGACGCTCGGTATCGGAACTGGTAGCGTACTTGGAACGCCTGCTCAGAAGACTTGACTTACAAAGAAGTGACTTAAGTCGGCCAGAAGGCCTTATTTATACCCATAATTTAATGAAACCTTACTTAACATGTTTTAAAATTAAATCCATATTAGCGCTAGCAATAATATAAAGAAGAAATACGTAATTTTTTAAATACAAATTTCATTACAATTATACATTTCTCATCACTCTCCTGTCGACTACATCCTTTTCTGATTTTATTTCCTTAATATTGAAATTATTCTAAATAATTTTCACATCGGTCGATAATATAGAGATTGTCAAGTGTCGGATCTAGTTCGTATATGGTCAACAGTCGCGCAGAATGTCAAAAAACAACAACAAGATATACAATATACAATATACAACATATTTACAGGACAACAGTGGATTACATTCAGACTTTATTACGGTGAGACATTAGACATAAATACAGATCACACGATCTCAACTTCTTTTAATTTCAGGTATTGTTAAAACATAACCTTATTCACCCACATGTGAAAGATAGTAGACGGTATTGGGGCAGCTGAAAACGGATGAATATATGGTACGTGATGTTGTAGGTTGATACAGAGTTACTGAATTTAATGTTTACAGGGTGCGCAAGAAGTGAATAAAATTGTGATGGACTGAAAATGTTCGACGGTGGCAGAAGGCCCTGGGATGTGCAACGGTAACGGATTTTGGGCCTAATTCGTTACAGATCGCAACATATCAGATTTAGTAGCTATGCAGATATTCATTGTTCATGAGTTGAATCATTTTCTCGTTGGTGTAAACCTTGAGTCTGAATTATATACTTTTTAGTAATCCTTGAGACAATAATATAAGTCAAGATTTCAAAGTGTTCCTAGTAGCGATCCGCGCGACATCGTGTACATTGGTAGGTCAATCGGTATTTTTGAGTAGGGCAATATTTCTATTGGATATTGTATCGAAAGTTCTTGAGGTTTTTGATATTTTCCAAGTTGTGCATCAGATTAAGTAGAGTAGCACCCATTTAATTAGGTTAGGGTCATTTGGAGAGATATTGTCTCTATACTAATCAACTCAAATCGTTTCTTCACTGTTAAAGATCTGGCGGCCGTAATCCGTCAATCTGTGGTTACGTTATTGCTTGCAATTATTGCCTCTAGTCTCTCTACAAAAGTTATACGTAGCACGTTAAATGAAATTCCAAATACGTTTTGACAAACCCGTTGCTTCGGTCGTTTTAAGTTGGTCGAGGTCTATTAAGCACGAGTAATAAGCAATAATTTTCAACATAAGTCGTGTTTGAAAAGACGTTAATAGAACATGTAACATGATATATCGTAAACTAACTCTTTGGATTCACTACATATACAGGCTATTCCTTGTTATGCTATTGGTTAATCTTTAATAACTTCTTATAAACAACTACTCTATCAGAAATGGCCAATAACAACTGAAAAGTACATTTATCATGATAAATGACAAGTTGCACAGCTGGCATTAAAATTTTTGGTATCGTTTGAATGAACATGGCTGTCATTATTCGGAACAGATATTTTTCGATCAAGCGAAGCTTAAAACTCACTTGATTAAAATACTGTTTCTGAATACCACATGGTAGATCTCACGACCTCTTTAGATCCAAATGTATACTTGCACATACTTCAAATTACGTATCAATTACATGTCATCAGGATCACAGATTATTTGAGCACTCAAATTCAGTCTGAATAAATTCCATGGAATCACTGTGAATTATAGTCCAAGATCCCAGACCCGCCAGACCTTACTTATTTTCTGAGAAACAAAATTTGTGGATTAGAATAGTGTTAGTCGGTACTTTGATCATACACATATTCACTAGTTTGTGCCGACGGTCAATTTATAGATACGAGGTGTGACAGGTACATCAAGATAATACTCACTTTTCTTGAAGTCGGAGTGCTGATTTTTATGTATGTTTTAGAAAATATTGTTAAAAATTGATAATCAACACTGCTAGACACTTCTCATCGGCAGAAATTCCTGCTAAACGCTTTAAGGCTCGCAAAAAAATATCGTTATCTTACTCATAGTCTGAGTCCTAATTTTTTTATATAATAAGTGAGCAATTTTAAGACTTTTTATGGATAACCAGACCAAGGAAGAGTTGGATGCCCATAGATACTTCACTTACTGTCAAGCCTACAAATAGTGACCTCGCGCTTTCACTCACAGCGATATTTTAGATGTGTCTGGCGGATGTTTGGCCCTACGATTAATCTAGCTGTAAACAAAAAGTACCGAAATCGTGTCATATATGAAAATTAGCACTCAAACTATAAGCAAGATCACGTTATTCTTTGTGAGCTTCTAAGAGTCGAGTAGAAATTACCGCCGATGGAAAGTGTCTAGCAGTGTTGATTATCAATTTTTAACAATATTCTCTGAAACATACCTCAAAATCAGCACTCAAGACCTTCAGAAAAGTGAGTAATGTCTTAACGTACCGCTAGCATCTCGTATCTGTAAATTGGCCGTCGCCACAAACTAGCTAGTATGAGTATGACCAAAGTACATACTAACACTACTCTATTCCACACATTTTGTTTCTCAGAAAATAAGTAAGGTCTGGCGGGCCTGGGATCTTGCTCTATTACCTTTTGTGAGATCGTGACTGATGGTTGAGGATAATTTTGCTGCCCTCGATTCTCCATTCAATTGTTATGAGTGGCCAAATTTTTCTATTCAGCACCTTCAAATCCAGTCCAAAATACGATTTTTTAATTTGTAACCGAGGATACGATCAACTTAATCAATCCTTCATTCCCCAGATCACTTCCACAAAATTCACATTTTGTGTATAACGAATCACTAAATCACTCTTTTGTCTCTAGAACGTTCCTACCCAGACATTATTGTAGGGATCATCTAGATCTCCATAGGAATGGGCATCACGATCACAATCTTAATCACCATTGCGTTTTGCTACATAATGCGAGAAAAGTGTCACCGAATACTATAATAATGCTTAAGTGGCGCCCGTGTAGTTTCTATGTCGGCCTGTCGACTTCACTCCTTGAAGATGATGTTAATAAAGTGTAAAACAAATAACGTGATAAAACAATGGAGACTATGTCTAGTGCAGTGGTGTCGCAGTTCATTGAGGTGAAGAATATATCAGCGAATTAGATTCATAAAACCAGAAACAACCAGATTCCAGCCAGAAATGATGTGTTCTTAGTGATACAAATAGACTACTATAAATAGAAAAATGATTCGTACAATCTGGAACATTGGAATGGTCGCAATTCACAAAATATGTCAATATATTGATTGCAAGGCTCTTTTGGAATCCTGTATTTGATGTGTGGAAAACGTGCTGCTTCGGAGGTGACATATGCTCTATTCTCAAATTCAACTTCCAAATTCCGCATTAATATTATAAGCAAATTTTCCTTGTATTATTGTATACCGGGTACTAAAATTTGCATCACAAAATTAACTACGGTACTTTTAAAAGTTTCAAATTAACTTACCAAGAATATAATACAGAGCGGACGATTCATTCCGTTCGCGTTCTGGCGAATCCAAAATTCATTCTGCGCTGAATAACGCTGACCATTATCAAAAAATATCAATAAATTCTGGTAGAGTTTTTATAACTTGGATTATATCTGAAAGCGGTTACAGAAAAGTCTAAGCTGTCATATGAAAAGTAAATTAATGGAAGCTAAATAAGATACACTTGCCGTAGAGCCTGTTGTACTCTTCGAGTGCAGGATATAAGCGGCTTAGAAAAAATATAATCCTCATGAGATTTTCAAATAAAACATCAAGCAGAAAGAAAGGACATATGAAAACTCACTAAGATTGATATTTCACTTGAACATAACAAAAACCAGAAATGTTTGCTATGAAATGAAGTTTTCTTACTTAAATCTATTTGAAAGTTAAGTACAATAAATTCTTGTTACTGATAGATTATAACGAATGGCACTCCACCCATTATTTGATTTGTTTATTTGTTATTCCCGAATAAAATCTGTGAGAATGAGCGATTTCATGATGCTGATAGAATGGAAGCACAGTTTTATGATCATGCTTTCACTGAACATTTTCTGTTCACAAAATTCATTCAGACTCGATGTGAATGCATTTCATGGGTAGTTCATGCTTTCGATATCCACCGCCCAAGTTGATAGCCAAAATTCATGCGTTGGATAGAAAATATCATCTGTACCCAAATAATGTGGAAGACTAATACAGAGACAAAAAATCTCTGAAAATGGCCATGAATCTACATTCTGAAGACAATACATCATCTTTGTCTAGCGGAGTGTCAAAAATTATTCAAAGATCAGAATAATACACAGATGCTGTGACAGATCACATCAAAAATTTTTGAAATTTTTTCGTAAATATACCGAAAGCTTATAGTACATTGCTCAATCTCTATAACTGCATTGCAAGACTTAGGACAGAATGATCAAAAACACAAAATGATATCAGAACAGCTGTTTCAACCCAAACCACGCGCTGCCTGGTGGTTCAAAGTGTAATGTTTTTGTACCACCCAGTGGCAGAGCGAGCGAGGGCAGAGGTGGCCATGACCCCAAGCGGCCTACGAAAGGGGGCTGTGGCAAGCATCGCGATTTTCAGCTTGACATATAACTTACGAAGTCTTTGGACATTACTTCACCAACTTCGTGACGTTTGTTTCACTTGAAAGTTTGCATTAAGGACCGATGACAATACAAAAATCGCACATTTTTGTCCCAATATTCATCCAGGATCATCAGGATCATAAGAAAACTATGAATCTCAGAAGTTTTTACTTACTTGTACTAAGTACAAGAAAGTATTGTGAAACCGACAAAATTCACCCATCAAGATTTTGATGGAAATATCCGTTTTGAGCATCCCTGAATCCATTTTGACTATTTTTGGCTTGATGTCGGTACGTATGTTCGTGTGTGCGTGCGTGCGTTCGTGCGTGCGTAACTCGCAAATCTCAAAACTGGTTGAACGTATAATGTTAAAATTTTGTATTTGAGACCGATATTGGATCTAGTTGTGCACCTTGCATTATCGTTTCAATAGTCTGTACCGGAAGTGCATTTCACTTGAAACTTTTTTCGAATTTTTCCAATAAATCCAGAATGATCAACCGTAGGATGTTGAAATTCAGTATTTGAACTTGATGTTGTATCAGAATAGTTATCTGTTATTTTTGTAAGAATCGGCCAGGCTAGAAGTGCACTTTACTTGAAACTTTTTTTGAATTTTTTGCCTGAATATAGAATGATTTGCTATAGCATATTGAAATTTCGTATAAAGAACTTCTATAACATCTTATTGTACATCTTGCATTATGATTGCGATCGGCTAAACCGGAAGTGCACTTTACTTGAAACTTTTTTTTTATTCTTCGCATAAATTCAGAATGATTAGCTATGGGATGCTGGAATTCAGCATTTGAAATTTCTGTAGCATCTAAATGGCCATCTTCTATTTTTGTAACAATCGTCTGAGCCAGAAGTGCACTTTATATTTGAATTTTCCGCATAAATTCTGAACAATCAGTCGTAGAATATTCAGATTTCGTATTGTGCACTTCAATAATATCTAGTTGTACACCTTGCATTATGATTGCAATCGACTAAACCGGAAGAGCACTTTATTCGGAACATTTTTTGAATTCTCCGCATAAATCCAATACGATTGGACGTAGATTGTTAGAATCAAGTATTTAGGACGATTATACCGTCTAGATGCTCATATCTTATTTTTATTGAGATCCACCAAGCCGGAAGTGCACTTTACTTGACAGTCTTTTGGAATTTTTCGCATAAATTCGAAGCGGTCAGGTGTAGAATATTAAAATTAGGTATTTCAGTTTGCTGTAGCATCTGAATGATTGCCTACTATTTTCATAACAATAGACTGAACCGGAAGTGCACTTCAGTAGTAATTTTTGCGCATAAATTCAGATCTGTTGGTAGTCGTACAATTTTGGAAATCAGTATTCAGGAATGTTGTAGTATAAGAATAATGGCCTACTGTTTTCATAGCAACCGACTTGGCTGAAAGCGCATTTCACTTGACAGATTCTTAGAATCTCTTGGGTAGATCCAAAACAATTACAAAATCACATCGTATTATATATATATATATATATATATATATATATATATATATATATATATATATATATATATATATATATATATATATATATATATATATATATATATATATCCAATGATGTACAAGTAAGTCACGTGATGTTCACGTCAGTTTTTTCATGGTGTGGAGTGTTTTACTATATTTTCATGATAATTCTACTTTTCATAAGAGGCTTCAAATGACTTGATATTGGATGACAGGCAGGAGAAAGCATATATTTGGCGATAGAAATAAAGATACTGAGTCATCGTACGAAGATGACTTGAGGCGAACAATGATTCTTTCAATAGACAGAGTAACTGCTGGAACTCAAGAAAGATTCCAACAGCTTCAGAATCCAGCGCAAGAATGTGCCTTTTTGAGGTTTACGGTGATATTGTGTGCGGACGAACTTATCATAGATAAAGACATTGATAAAGAAGAATTGCAACTTGAGTGCATACATCCACAAGCTTCTGTAGCTACAACAGATCTAGACTGTAAAAGAAAACTCATTGAGTACGATTCTCTGGGTTCATTGAGACATATAGCTCCTTACTTCAAGAAAACTTACCAAACATTGTCTGGCACCCAATTTAGCAGCATATTCCCGATCGATTCATACACAATTTGACCGTAAGTGCAATCAGCGGTCGGCTTCCCGATTATCAGTAATTCCAATTGCGAGAGAAGCTGCTCTTAAGCTAAAGACAATCAAAAATGCTCATGTTAAGGCTATCAAATTTAGTTATTCTGGCAATTGAATATGACATACATATTTATATCGACGATTGTATAAAAGATTTTGCTATGAAAAAAGCACGAGAAGTACACTTCTAATGAATGAAAATATTTTGAAATTGTTCATTCCACCTTTACTAATTTTCTTGACTAGTAATTAAAATGAAAGGGACAGCGAATTTCCGGTCGGCCCCAGGCTGCAAAAACCCACGCTACGCCACTGGTACCACCTTTCAAAGCCATGCAAATTTTAATGTTATTATATTCTAAGTAGCAGTCATGTCATTAAACTTGACATATAGACTTCAAATCATAAATATCGATTTATTCTGGAATAGAAATATTTCAAAGAGTTATAGTCCAAGAGCTGGCATCACAAAAGACTTTGTTATCGCTAGATGGCTGATTTCTATTGTAAAAGGATACTTTCGTGTAGCCAAGTTTAAATCGTCTTGTCTGCCAGCACAATTCCGTGGCTTTTGAATATTTTGAACTTGATATCTTGACTCAAATTTTCAAGAAATTCTCTGTATGAAATTATGAATGAGGGAAAAAACTTTTCGGAACTCATTTTCTAAATAAATATGTTTTATTGGGATATAAGTTCTGTACATTAATTAGAAACACAACGTTCCTTCAGCAAAGTGCTGCCTTTTTCAAAACTTCTTTACACTTGAAAAAGGCAGCACTTTGCTGTCTAAACGTTGTGTCTCTAATTGATGTTCAGAACTTATATCCCAATAAAACATATCCATTTAGAAACTATAAATGATTCATGAATCTAGTTATTCAGTCTTCATCTAAATAAAACTTCAAGTGAAATAGAGACAAAGAAAACTGCGAAGGGATCTAAATTCAAAAGAGAATTCCATTGCTCTGATCCCACTAGGTAGTAATTCACAGTTAACACATAATTAATTCGAGTCTCTTAGAGAAAAATATTAAAAATCACTATGAAGAGTGATGAAAATAGCTAATGAAGCACGAAAATCGACAGTGTAACATTTATTGGCTTCAAGATTCGAACTGAACTTCTCAAAATGAGGGTAAATTGAGGTATTCGCAATAAATAGGTACATAAATTGATAGTCTTCACTAGCAAGGTATTAATGATGAATCTGGAAGTTCATTTGGATATAAAATATCCAGAGGCGGCATCCTTTTAGACACTGTGGAACTTCAGCACCTTCTATTTCAACTTGTTTTTAATCAAATAAGTACTTCTTTTCTAATTCTTTCTTCATAATTGTACATTATATAGTCCTTAAGCTCAATGTCAGTAGTCACTCTCTGGTTTATGAAAAATATACAAAAATCTTTGTATAATATTTTGCGCTTCACAGTTTTACCGTCGTAGCGTTTAACTGTTGTACGCATGCGTACATAAAAGCTGCACGTGATGCTGCGAGGGAAAAAGAGCTCTCTCGCTGCTGTAGTGCCGATCCTGGCGTATTGCTAAGAAATTTTTTTCTTACTCCGCGTTTGTTGTACTCACCTATAGTGTTTCATAGTTTTTTTATTCCTTTCACACAATTTTGGATCAAAGGCTAGAGATTTTCTAAAGCAGCGCCTCCACCAATTTTAGGTACGAGCCGCCATTAACAATATACATCTGCACCGTATTCATATTCAGTTGTTACGCCACTTTTCTCTGATTATGAACAACCCTGAGAAAGAGAATACTGTGCAAAGTTTCAAGAGCACTAACGCGTTACGCAAATATTCTCACGGTTTTCAAGTGGAAATTTTTTGAAAATTTTGTCTGTTGGTTATATACGCTATGTCAGTAGCGACGGACGCGACTCCATGCGGTAGAAGTTATAAGCTCTTTACTAATATGACTAGAGCTGTCAAAACAAATATAAAAGAGCATAAAGCCAAACTGAGTTTTTGAGGCAAATAAATATGGAAAATCCTTTGAAAAAGTGGAGATCATAGGGACAAGGTTTAATTTTTTGTGTGTACGAGTGTTCGCACACACAACTGCACAATGGTGAACTGAAATTTCATTCATTTCCGAATCGCGAATGGGCGTAAGAAACTATGAAAAAGTTATCTTCTCAGTTTGCTTTTATGTAATAGTACATACTATCAATCCTTGCACTTTTATGATATTCATTCAACTGTGCTGGACGATTCCAAATCATTGACTGGTCAGTCTTGAAGCAGATACCTTCTGTGGTTATTTATATGCAAATTGCAGCTGTATGTTTGCAGTTGCAACTAATATTAACAATTTTTCGACCTAAATTCACCTGTATTAATGAATTTTTGCAGCAATCATGTAAAAAACACAGACTTATTATTATATTAGCGAACTTTAGAAATAAGCAGTTGATGTTTTTCAAATTGTATAATGTTTGTACAGTATCAATATTGAATTATTAAAATAATATTTCAACAATATTATTATTGATCATAGATTGAAGACAAAATATCATGAATGAATCCTTATTAATGAATTTTTACTTATTTAAATTAATTATGTTTTTGGATAACTCGTATCTGGCAAGCAAATATCAAATCTTCAGGCATGAATAATGCTGATTCCCTGATGAAGAATTCAAAATACACCAAATCAAGAAGTTTTTATGATACTCACACAGACTATTTTCAATTCATAAAAATAACTCTTAAATATCAGATGAAGTTATCTAAAATCACGAAAAAAATTATTATTGTTTATCGATTCAATATTCAGATAATAATCAAACAGAACATGCAAGAAGTACACCCGAACGTACGTATTATCATGTCAAGTAGAAAACTATGTTTACACTTATAATAATTTACACATATCTCGACCAATAAATTATACAAATTCAGATTTGTTCTATCACTAAATGTGCCAGGCGTTTCGCACAAAGTAACTCTTGTAATTTCACTATTTTCTTCCGTTATTTTCAATTTCTTCTTCGTCGCTGACATGAAAACTTTGTACCAATTTTTTTCCCTTTGCTCAAACTTTTGGATCTAAATATAGGTAAATCAACTTCTTGAAACCTGCATCAAAGTACTACTTTCATTGTAACAAACTTTCTGCTAATTCTGAGTGCCAGTTTTGCAAATTACGTGAGTACGTCAAAATTTGTTGATTGTCACGATTTCAAATATATTAGTAAATAGATGCCAAGTGTCGCCACCAGAACGGCGCTCGCGCCGCGCACAACGCTACTGACATGGCGTATATACAAAACAAAGAATATTCAGCCGCGTTAATTCAGCATCTGTCAAACTGACAGACAGATTGAATGTGAAAATGAGCAGATTCAGAGTCGAGTCTCTGGAATATATTGATGAATTTGGATGGGAAAAATAATCTTCCGAATATCATTCGTGATTAAATTTAACCCGGCAAAATTTTTAGATTGTTACGAGAGCTTGCTACCAATTTATTTCGTGATATCGATCAAAAATCACTCGCTTGACAGCTCGTGATTTTTCTGTCAATATCACTCAATAAATTGCTAAGCAACAAGCTCTCGTAACAATCTAAAATATTTTCCGGTAGAATTTAACCACTTATGATATTATATATGAATATTTCTTCCTCTCAAAATTGTCTTCTGCTTCAATCTAACACTAATACAGTCAAAAACTGATAATAAACTTCATTTGAATGTTGGAAAATGTAATATCATGTATTTCACAAGAGAACGTACACCAATCATGTATGATTCCATCGATGATCTTACCTTGAACAGACCAGCTCTGCTTGTTGACCTTGATGTCACTTCTGATCCGTTGCTGACTTTTGCTCAGAATACTAAAATTCAAATAGATTCAGCATTTAGGTGTTTTGCTGCAATGCTCGGATGTTCATGGATGCTCAGAACCTGAAGCTATTGTTCATATTGCTTGTTCTACCTCATCTGGAGTAGTGTTCGGTAATAGAGCAAGATTCCAGACCCGCCAGACGTTACTTATTTTCTGAGAAACAAAATGTGTGAAATAGAGTAGTGTTAGTATGTACTTTGATCATACGCATACTTGCTAGTTTGTGCCGATGTTACACCCTAAATTGGATATAACAAAGAATAAATGGGTTCTTGCTGGATGGAGGGTAAAGGTTATTGTAAATATAAAGTATGCCAAATTTGTATAACAGATAAATATATTAAAGATTAGATAACAAGATATGAAATAACACGATATATTAACAATGATAAATAAGACCAAATATAAAAGATGTAACTTACTGCTAGACGGCTAGGTGCGGGTGGAGCTTTAATGTTCTTCGACTTCTAGTATTCTACGTTCTACTTAACTGCCCTACCTTACATATATTACTCTATATATATACTAAACAAGTGCTGAGTCGGCATAGCATATTATGTCACCTTGCAAGTGCTGCAATTATAATGTTTACTATTAATACAAATACAAATTGGTTAATTTAGAATACTGATTACGCATTTTATATGTTATGATGACTTAGCCTTGTTACACCGACGGCCAATTTATAAATGCGAGGTGCTGTAAGTACGTTAAGATGTTACTCACTTTTCTTAAAGTATTGAGTGCTGATTTTTTTGTATGTTTTAGAGAATATTGTTAAAAATTGATAGTCAACACTGCTAGATACTTTTCAGCAGTAGTAATTTCTGCTAGACTCCTCAAAGCTCGCGAAAGATAACGTAATCCTGCCCATAGTCTGAGTCCTAACTTTTATATATAATACTCAGAAAATGATTTTAATACTTTTTGTCAACAGTCAGATCGATCGTAGGGCTAAACATCTTCCAGACACAATGAAAATATCGCTGTGAGTAAAAGCGAGAGATCACTATTTGTAGGCTTGATAGTACGCAAAGTATCTATTGGCATCCAACCCCCTCCCCCCCCTGGTCTGGTTGCTTACAAAAAGTATTTAAATTGCTCCCTGAGTATCAATATATAAAAATTAGGACTTGGACTATAAGGTAGATTACGTTATTTTTTTGCGAGCTTTGCAGCGTTCAGCAAGAATTACTGCCGATGGAAAGTATCTACAGTGTTGGTTATCAATTTTCAACAATATTCTCTAGAACATATTTAAATGATGGATCGTCGGATGTTGGATAATTCAGGATCAGTAAATAAAGAACAATTCACATCACTTGAGCAAACGTTTCGAATCTTATTGACTCTTCATCAGTGCCTAAATACAATAAACATCAGATACATTTCCTCTTTTTTACAATTATCAATATTGTGTTACATACCCAGTGATTAAAACTCCAAGTTGCCATAAAAAAATCATTAGAATACATTACAAAAGTTACTTATTACAACAGTGTATGTTCATCTTACAATACATGCACAGACTGATAGTGATAACAGCGACCATACCAACATCCGCTTCCCCCAACTGACCTGGCTGAATCTCTTCTTTATTCCGCAGTGCAGTGCACATTTGGCGCGTACTATGAACTTTTTTGCAAGTTTTCTAAAATATTTTGATAACATTTACTCAAGTATTCAGTGTCTGATCTAAAATTGATACTTTTTTTGTTCATAAATATGTGAATCATCTCCAAAAAATTACGAGTTCTGAATTCTACTGCTGAATCTATTATTTCTACATTTTTAAAATCAAAATAATAATGATTATCGATACTATGTTGTGCTAGAGCTGTTTTTTCAGATTTACAATTCTTACAGTCATTTCTATGGTTATTTATTCTATTTTTTAAGTATTGCTTAGTTTGCCCAATGTACACTGCACTGCAGTCCAAACAAGATACCCTATAAATCACATTTGATCTGTCCATTTCTGGAACTCTATCTTTCAACTTACTGAATAAGTTATTAATTTTTTTTGTCATTGTAGAAAACTATGTTGACACCGTCGCAGCTCAGTAACTTGTCAAGGTTGTGTGACAGACCCCTGACCAAGGGCAGCTTGAAATACATGACTTGTTTTTTATTGTTATCGATCTCTTCATTGTTACTACGTTCTGCGTTATTGTCACTTCCACTCTCATTCGCCACCCTAGTATGTTCATTAAAAATCTTATTTATTAAATTTGATGGATAATCATGTAATTTCAATTTGATTTTTAACTGTTCTAAATTTTTACTATGGAATTCTACACTATTAAGTCTTTTAATCTTTAATATATTACTTTTTATAATTGCAATTTTTTGTGTAATAGTGTGATTCGATTTAAAATGTAACATTCTATCTGATGATGTAGGTTTCTTATAACAATCTGTCTTTAGAGATCCGTCATTATTCTTTATTATCAAAATGTCTAAAAACGGTAAACAATTATTATTTTCTGTTTCAATGGTGGATTGAATTTTATCATGGTATCGGTTGAAACTACTCATAGTAACATCCACAATTCAATTCAATTCACTATTGAAACAGAAAATAATAATTGTCCACCGTTTTTAGACATTTTGATAATAAAGAATAATGACGGATCTCTAAAGACAGATTGTTATAAGAAACCTACATCATCAAATAGAATGTTACATTTCAAATCGAATCACACTATTACACAAAAAATTGCAATTATAAAAAGTAATATATTGAAGATTAAAAGACTGAATAGTGTAGAATTCCATAATAAAAATTTAGAACAGTTGAAAATCAAATTGAAATTTCATGATTATCCATCAAATTTAATAAATAAAATTTTTAATGAACATACTAGGGTGGCGAATGAGAGTGGAAGTGACAATAACGCAGAACGTAGTAACAATGAAGAGATCGATAACAATAAAAAACAAGTCATGTATTTTAAGCTGCCCTTGGTCAGGGGTCTGTCACACAACCTTGGCAAGTTACTGAGCAGCGACGGTGTCAACATAGTTTTCTACAATGACAAAAAAAATTAATAACTTATTCAGTAAGTTGAAAGATAGAGTTCCAGAAATGGACAGATCAAATGTGATTTATAGGGTATCTTGTTTGGACTGCAGTGCAGTGTACATTGGTCAAACTAAGCAATACTTAAAAAATAGAATAAATAACCATAGAAATGACTGTTAGAATCGTAAATCTGAAAAAACAGCTCTAGCACAACATAGTATCGATAATCATTATCATTTTGATTTTAAAAATGTAGAAATAGTAGATTCAGCAGTAGAATTCAGAACTCGTAATTTTTTGGAGATGATTCACATATTTATGAACAAAAAAAGTATCAATTTTAGATCAGACACTGAATACTTGAGTAAATGTTATCAAAATATTTTAGAAAACTTGCAAAAAAGTTCATAGTACGCGCCAAATGTGCACTGCACTGCGGAATAAAGAAGAGATTCAGCCAGGTCAGTTGGGGGAAGCGGATGTTGGTATGGTCGCTGTTATCACTATCAGTCTGTGCCTGTATTGTAAGATGAACATACACTGTTGTAATAAGTAACTTTTGTAATGTATTCTAATGATTTTTTTATGGCAACTTAGAGTTTTAATCACTGGGTATGTAACACAATATTGATAATTGTAAACAAGAGGAAATGTATCTAATGTTTATTGTATTTAGGCACTGATGAAGAGTCAATGAGATTCGAAACGTTTGCTCAAGTGATGTGAATTGTTCTTTATTTACTGATCCTGAATTATCCAACATCCGACGATCCATCATTCAAATATATTAACTTCTGGATACGATCTATATTTCAATTCTCTAGAACGTACACAAAAATTAGCACTCAGACTCTAACAAAAGTAAGTAATGTCTTGACGTGCCTATAGCACCTCGTATCTATAAATTGGCCATCGGCACAAACTAGTAGAAATGCGTATGATCAAAGTATCGACTGACACTACTCTAATCCACAAATTTTGTTTCTCGGAAAATAAGTAACGTCTGGCGGGTCTGGGATCTTCGACTATAATATGAAGTCCCATATGCGATTATCAAATCAAATTAGTAGAAAAGGTTCAGAGGCATTTTATTAAGAGCGACATTTTTCTACTTGAAAGATTCTATCCATCTAGAGATATCCAACAGAGTATTTTACTGAACTATTTTGATTTGCACCAAATGAAACAACGAAGAAATATGCAAGCAGTCATAATTCTATACAAGTTGATTCACAATATTATAGATTGTTCGGATTTAATTAGTAAATTTAATTTTCGAGTCCTAAGAAATTCTTCGCGCTCTATTGAAAAATTCTATTTGCAGACAGCTAAATCTAAGATGTTAGTGATATCTCCATTACATTATATGATCAATTCCTATTACACTTTTGAGATTAATACTGATATATTTCACAATTGATCCCACTGTTTATAACAAAAAGCTCACTATCAGTTTATCAAATAACCGTTATGTAACACAAATTTATAGTTAAACATGATAATATGAGACCACTTGGTGACGAGGCTTGCCAAGTCACTAAAATTGTTAATCAAATGTCATAGTGCTTGTTTACCCTCGTATTGCATACAAAGTATTTTCTAGGGTCCTTTGTGGTAGCTTTGAAAACAAGTTCGAGTCATATAACACTCACTACTTGATATTTAGACTTGACCTAAACAGTGAGTCGAGGACAGATGTTCACAAAATAATGGTCTCCGATTTTTTCTGTCATTTTCTTTCCAATACAATCGATTTTCATATTTTGACACCAATTGAGAGCTAACACAACTGCAAAAAGCACAAATTCATGTACACCAGCTCGAACTTTGCGATACGTACATAATATACCAACTTTACACAAAGAGAAAAAATTCCTATTCATCTCATCCATATTCCATTTTGATAAATATATATATATATATATATATATATATATATATATATATATATATATATATATATATATATATATATATATATAGATATATATATATATATATATATATATATATATATATATATATATATATATATATATATATATATATATATATAATATATGTACATCAATTTCAATCAAGATCGCATAAAAGCATTATGAAATACTTTCGAAGCCTAGTATGCGTTGACTCCATCATATTGTTTCGGACAGTTTCGTGAAGTAATATTATTGATGTGAATACCTATACAATAATTACGAATAAAGAAAATAATACTGATCTCTTCACTAATTCTTCTTTGCTAACACTTATTTTTCGTCCGTGGCACTTCACTCACCGTTCCAATTGAAGGCAGAAATGTTTTTCTACTTCATCATACAACAATATTGCCCTATCAATCACCTCTTTATTCAATATGTTATTGAAGAACGTCTTTGGCCCTGTTATTGCTGCTTCTTGAAACGAAACTCTCTGAAACAATATAGTGGAGTCAACGCATGCTAAGTTTATTCTATAAACAATGCTGTTAATACTCTTTTTACTTACTTGCACAAAGTAAAAGTAAGTATTGTGAAACTAACAGAATTCACATATCAAGATTTTGATGAATATATCCGTTTTGAACATCCCTGAATCCATTTTGACTATTTTCGGCTTGATGCCGGTACGTATGTGCGTATATGCGTAAGTATGTGCATAACTCGCAAATCTCCAAGCCTGTCGAACGTGTATTGCTGGAATATTGTAGGTATTTAAGACTGGTATAGGGTCTTGATGTGCACCTCGCATTATAGTCGAAAATGCACTTTATATAACAGACTTTTCAAATTTTTTGCATAAATTCAAAACAATCATTCGTAGAATATTGAAATTTCATATTGAGCATTTCTGTAACATCTAGCTGAGCACCTCGCATTATGGTTGCAATCGTGTGTATTGGAAGTGCATTTTACTTAATACATTTTTTGAATTCTCCGCATAAATCCAAAACGATTCAACGTAGAATGTTAGAATTCAGTATCCAAGACAATAATACTGTCTAGATGCTCAAATCCTATTTTCATTGAGATCTCAGTTTGATGAATATTAGAAAAAGAAAAAATCACATGAATAAAAGTTTCACACAAAAACTGTGAAATATGTGAAGTGCTGTGCCATAGAAAATTCAAATCTAAGAGTCGGGGCTAAAGCCACCATCATCTTAGATCGAGGATGCAACTGTAGATATATGTTTCGTCCTTATTAGGACTCCTTAGTACAGTATAGCCAAGCCCAAGATAATCAAGACTTGGATCCCAGAGTGTATAAACTCATTACGATAAAAGATGCGCTGTAGCAAAAACTGCAAACAACATCATCTATCGGGCACAAATGCCGATTGCACGGCTGACAAGATAAAGAATAAATCACATTAAAGAAAATTTCACACAAAAACTGTGAAATATGTGAAGTGCTGTGCTATGGAACATTCAAAAAATGAATCATTCTAAAAAAGAATTGTTTCCCATAGAAAATTCAAATCTAAGAGCCGGGGCTGAAGCCACCATCATCTTAGATCGGGGATGCAACTGTAGACATATGTTTCGTCCTTATTAGGACTCCTCAGTACAGTGTAGCCAAACCCAAGATAATCAAGACTTGGATCCCAGAATGTATAAACTCATTACGATAAAAGATGCGCTGTAGCAAAAACTGCAGACAACACCATCTATCGGGCACAAATGCCGATTGCACAGCTGACAACATAAAGAAGAAATCACATAAATAAAAATTTCACACAAAAACTGTGAAATATGTGAAGTGCTGTGCTATGGAACATTCAAGAAATGAATAATTCTAACAAAGAATTGTTTTCTGTAGAAAATTCAAATCTAAGAGTCGGAGGCTGAAGCCACCATCATCTTAGATCGGGGATGCAACTGTAGACATATGTTTCGTCCTTATTAGGACTCCTCAGTACAGTATAGCCAAGCCCAAGATAATAAAGACTTGGATCCCAGAGTGTATTAACTCATTACGATAAAAGATGCGCTGTAGCAAAAACTGCAGACAACACCATCTATCGGGCACAAATTCCGATTGCACGGCTGACAAGATAAAGAAGAAATCACATAAATAAAAATTTCACACAAAAACTGTGAAATATGTGAAGTGCTGTGCTATGGAACATTCAAAAAATGAATAATTCTAAAAAAGAATTGTTTTCCATAAAAAATTCAAATCTAAAAGTCGGGGCTGAAGCCACCATCATCTTAGATCGGGGTTGCAACTGTATATTAGAAAATTTCAATCGAGCTTAAAACTCCATAATTGTATTTTTTGATAAAAACAGATTTTACAGTTACGGAAGCGTTCACCCCATCACACTCTTACCCATATGAGTCGCATTAATACACTAAAGTGAAGTGAGAAGACGGTGCTTTGTGTCTTTGTGTTTGAATGTACCTACTGAATGGTGGAATGCGTGACATTGCTAATCGAAGAAAATATTCTGCAAAGGAATTCTAAAATTAAAGTAAATTTATTACAACCGTCAATTGGAAACTCTATAAAAATTCATAGAGTACTGCAAAATTCGTTGTTAAACATACTTTTCAATGATTGAGAGTATCTGATCTCAAAATTTCTTGACCCTTAAAGATGATAAAGGAAAAAAGATACAAAAAAAAGCTGGAGAAACTTCTACATGAAAAAAGCTATGAAAGAGAATATTCAGCTGTATTAAGAAAAAAAAAAGTACGATCAAAGTCCAAGTTGACATCTTGCATTTTTTAAATAATGAAATCTCTTCAATCAAATTTAAAGTATAAATTGAATGCAAACAGTTTTCCGAACGAATGCGTCACTCTGTCCTGTTCTATTCTGTTAATTTTCATCTTCTACAATTGCTAAATACAGCGGTATCAAGTTGCCAGACCCCTCGTAATTTTCAAATTAAACCCTATATAATAGTGTTGGCTATACATTTTTTGTTGTAGCGGTGCTAGCTCTTATACTACAAGTAGTGCTCAAAAGAGCGAAAACAGAATTTGAAATTTGAGATGCAAATGTAATTATACTAAATTGTAGTTACTGATATATCGTTGCTAATTGTGAATTACATATCCTTGATGATAACAATCCATAATTATTTTTCGTTTGTTCGTTGCTATGGAGTACCAGAGATAAATGATGTAAGAATATGTTGTTAGAAAAACAACAAATAAAAGCTGAAATAATATGCTTTATAAAGGGGTAAACTGATTTTCAACTAACGAATATCTTGCAGACGTTTCATGGAACTTTGTATGAGTATAATACCGCTAGACCAAGTATGCCTGCATCAGTGTGCGTGGGAAACGTGATGTGTGCAAAATCAGTGCATGGTCCTTATTTTTCCAAACCAAATTGATACAAGTACATTGCCACACATCAAGCATCCTGAGTCCCACATCAAAGACACCTCAATTTTTTCAAAAAATTTCTGGTTGATATCGTACGAAACACCAATTAAATTTCTCTCAATATCAAAGTGTATTGACTTCAGCCACAACCAAGTGAATAGGAGTTTTCAATATAAAATTATTTTGTTGTAAGTAATGAAAACCTGTTTCAAAATTAATTAGATATATCAAAATAATTTTGTAACAAACAGAATTCAATTACCAACAAAACGTCATAAGTGATTCTTCCAGCTCTTGTAAGTAGCAACGTCTTTTTATTTATCCATTAGTATAGAACAGTTGCTACCTACATATTTTTTAATGTATAATAAAATATTCATTGATCTGTCATTCAAAAATTCACCAAATGAAATCAAGCACATAATCGAATACAAAAAGTAAATTATCCCAAAATAAGAGTATTCAGGGTAGAGATAAGCTTGAAATCTGGAAATTATATGGAAAATTGTATATAGATCTAAAATTTACGACAGGCTTCTTATGATAAGAAAATTTACAAAACGAAGAATATGCCAAGATGTATGAAATAGGATGTCAAAGAAGAGTTTGGAAAATGCAGAAAATATTGTACCTATGTTAAGAAAAAAATTGGCTTGATTCAAACTATGATGCCAATCACGGCTCGGTCCCGGTACGTTTCCGGTTCGATCAAATTGTGTCATATACACAGTGTTGTGCTGATCACGCTTTTTCTTGATCCGCTATCGATTTCAGCATATGAAGGTAGTTTTTGAAAAATGTCACATAATTTTTCAGCTGATGAATTTGCTACTGTGGCTAATCTTCCAGATCATATTTTGATGAATACTAGGAATCGAAAAAAGAAGAAACTAATGTTGATACATCCAAGTTCAATGGCAAGGAAAAACTACGATAAATATTTAATGGTTTATTGAACAATGACTATTCCATTCGTAGTATTTATAGCAAGGTTAACTAAATCGCCATAGAAACTAGTGGTCAAAGTGGGTATTTTACTCAAAGATGTGGATACTTCCAATTTGTAATATCGTGCTTTCTTCGTACTTAATGGAATATAATTCTGAATATCTTTATGAATTTCATCTTCTGAATCATCACCATACCTTACTGAACTATTTGCCATATCAGAACGTAATCTTTTTCTCTATTATTCGTCAGAGAAAATGCGAGAAATTATAATTTTTCAATTTGACATATGTTTGTTCACCCGTTCGTATGAAAATAACGAGGCTTGTTACTTGATTCATAGGAAATTAATTTGAAAAAATAATTTGACTCCTGAAATAGTCCGTCATATACCATTTGTAGTTAAAATATTATAGACTATTTTTGTGGTGCAATCACTTATGTTTATTGTGCTTGTGAATACCACTCTTGCTGCAGACTCGTGGTATTCAAACGCAAGCACAATAAACATCCGTGATAGCAACACAAAAATAATCGATATTACTTTAACTACTTATGGTACAATAAATGAGTATTCCACACACTTATAAATTCTCTCATAAGACAAGTGGAATTATTAAGAAACTACAGCAGAAATTCAACATTGTCTAGAAAGTGTGTAAAACTTCCACCAATAAACTATTTTGAGCACATTCCACTAGAAGACCACAACGCTCATGTCGCCTCAATAATCGTTCCACTAGACAATCGTGGTCTTAGCGTTCATGATAAATACATCTTGGTTGACATCATTGACCTCGACCACATCAAGCTCACAACGCTCGCGATTGAAAGGTGGGTCGAAGCGGTCGTTGCGTTCATTTTTGCAGAAATCGCCAAGAAGTTCAAATCAATTCAGAAGATGTCTCTCCAATTTGTACTTTCGATTTCAATTTATGTCAATTGATTCAAGATTTTCTATTTGTCAATATAAAATATAATTTCATGGTTTCTCATTATCATTATCTATTATTGAAGAGCGACTAATTTAGACAGGTATATTGAATTCATTCCATTCGTATATCCTTTTGTTACAACTTAGTTTATGCTTATTAATGATTTACTTTTCGATCCTAGCTACAAATTGTCAGTTCATTTGACATTTCACGGACACTCGCATCGTTCCACTTGAAGCACCAGTCACATCGATCACGAGTTTAGTGGAACAACCAAAAGCGAGGTCGTGAGCGTGAGCGTTGCGGTCATCTATAGACGGAGAGCTGGCTACGGAAAAGTATACTGATCAAACATACTCACAATTCTTTCTCAAAAGGTTGCGATGACATCATAGAAATAACAGCTCAATTTGCAGAAGTTGCATTGGTTGCAGAGAGGGTGGATAGAGGGTTCATTGTGTAAATTTTACCCGAAAAAAAAAGATCAAATATTGTTCCGCAAAACTATATAATGTCAATCATTGAATGTACAAATTGAAAACAAAAATTCCTAGAAGTGTAGGTGGAGGCCTTACTACTTTATAAAGCGACAAATCGGTAAACTGAAAGTAGAAATTGAACTCATAAAACATAGTTCTTCAAATCTGTATAGTGCAAGCTTACGATATAATTGAACTAATTATAAATTTGCAGAAATCAAAAGCAACGTAAAGTTGTCAAAACAGTGTACTCATCACTATACATAGAAACGTATTCAGCCTAACCAGTATCGTGGCATTTTTATTACTAATAAACGATCTAATATAGGTCTGCAAAAATTTTTACTGTGAGCTCACGACACAATGCAACTATTTATCTTTTTGAAGTAGTCATAAGCAAGGCTAATAAGCTAAACAGCGAACTCTTATCACAGCACATGCGTATTTCGCCTCTTTTCTCTACGCCCTGTATCGCTCTCTTTTTATATTATTAAAGATGGGAAAGCTATATGAAACTACACGTTATTAGGTGAAAACTATTGATGTCATTGCAAAGTATGCAATTTTATATTGATAATTATATTATTATTATTTTTATCATTATCTTTTTAAATCAGCTTTTACCCTTTCGGATGTCGCGATTAGTTCATTATCACTTCATTTAGTATACTATTTATTAATTCGTTACAGACTGCTTTATTCCTTGTTTTCATATTCGCTTCTTGTTTTCCAATGTTATTTTTATTTAAAATCTCTTTCATAATATTTTCCCATGCCATATCAGGCATACTTCTTTTCTTCTTCCTCATTATTCTTACATTCCTGTTCAGTTTGTCTTCTTTCCAGCATTCCAACTAGAAGACCATACCATGTGAGCTGTTTTTTTCCAATGGTTGTTTGTAAACTTTCAATTTGCAGACTGTTTCTTATCGTTTCGTTCCTTATTTAATCTATTTTTGTGACCTTTTCCACTCTTCTGAGGAACCACATTTCTGTTGCTTTGTTCTTAGTTCTCTGATTCATTATCCAGATTTCACTGCCATATATCAATGTGGGTCTATAGATTGTTTTGTATAGAATCATTTTTGTATTATTAGAGATTTCTTTATTCATATGTATCACTTTGTTTATTGCATGGTAGCTTTTGTTCGTCGCTTGTATTATCTTGTTTATTTCATGTTCTATACTTCCTTTATTATTTAGGGTTGCTCCGGGGTACGAAAACGTTTTCACTTGTTCTATTTCTTTCCATTTAACGTAATGCTTGTAGTTATGCCTTCCTTTGAAATCACCATCGTTTTTGTTTTTCCTGCATTAATTGTCATTTTATTATCCTTCAATTCCTCATTCCATGAGTTCAGATTAATTTGCATTCCGCTTTTTGCTAGAATCGCAAGATCACCTACAAAAACACATATAGATATTGTTGTTCTCATTAGGTTGTAGTGGCCTATTTCCATCTTTTTTGTTTTGTCCTCTATGTTTTTCAAGATATCATCCAAATAAATAATGAATAATAGAGCACTTAGGGCTTCTCCCTGTCTCAGACCTTGTGACGTGTTGAATTCTTCTGAAACTTGTCTTCTAGTTCTTATGTAATTGATTGTTTTACTATAGATGATTTTGATTCCCTCTATAAGCTGTTCGCTGATGTTATTCTTCTTTGATATTTCCCACAATTGTTTTCTTGTAACACTGTCGAAAGCCTTTTTCACATCAACAAAAGTAATGAAGAGTCTACTATCTTGTCTCTTGGTTCTCTCAATTAGTTTTCTAATAGTGAAAATATGGTATTGAGTTGAGTGCCATTTTCTAAAACCACTTTGTGGGCTCTCCATTGAATTTTTCACTTCTTTTCCGAGTCTATTCTCTAGTATCCCCTCGTAAATTTTGGCAGCCGTGCATATCAATGATATTCCTCTGTAATTGTTGCAGTTCTTGTTTTCTCATTTTTTGTGTACAGGGAATATTACTGCCTTTTCCCAATTTTTGGGTATTTTCTTCATTTTTCATGTTCTGTTAATCATTTCTTAGAGAATTTGTTCTCCTGCTTTACCCATGTTCTGGTTTCAACATGTCATGTCCTGGAACTTTTCATTTTTCAGTTTTCCAAGAGCTAATTAAATTTCTTCCTGTGTAAAATCCTCCGCTTCTTCATTGTTCCTATTGTTATTGGCTTGATCATTCTCTTCCTCCTTGTTTCCATCAGCATCTTGGTCTGCTTCCAATAACTTTTCGCAGTGCTCTTTTCTTCTTCTCAATTTTTCATTGTCATCCTTTATTATTTTTCCTTGATTATCATATGATTATTTTTGGGTTCCTCTGAAATCTTCTCCCATCTTGTTCCCGAATTCGTCCCAATTTTCAGTTCCCAGTTTCAAGTAAAGTGCACTCCTGGCTTGGCCGATTCGAACAAGAATAGCAGATGATCATTCTGATACAACATCAAGCTCAAATATTGAATTTTAATATCCTACGGTTAGTCATTCTGGATTTATTAGAAAAATTCGGAAAAAGTTTCAAGTAAAGTGCACTTTCGGTACAGACGATTGGAACCATAATGTGAAGTGCCCAACTGGACACTATACCAGTCTTGAATACAAAATTTCAACATTATACGTTCAACCAGTTTTGAAATTTGTGAGTTGCGAACGAACGCACGAACGCACGCACGAACATACGTACCGAAATCAAACAGAAAATAGTCAAAATGGATTCAGGAATGCCCAAAACGGGTATTTCTATCAAAATCTCGATAGGTGAATTCTATCGGTTTCGCAATTCTTTCTTGTACATGGTACAAGTAAGTAAAAAAATCTGACGTGGCCATCACGTGATTCACTTGTACATCATTGGGTATATAAAATCAAACACATTGATAGGGATTCTAGAACCAGGCGTTAAGTCACGCCAGCGTTACTTAACGTCAATAGTTTTCACGCCCCAACGTTAAGATGGTATTCTGAAATGTCAACGTGAAAGTTGAACGTTAATTTACACTGACGTTAGACCGACGCTAGCGTTAAATAATTCATTCCAAATTCCATGAAATGCGTGAAATTCAGCCAATCAATTTACAAGAAATCGAAGAATTTTCTGTCATATTTCATTTTGACATTTCAAACTTTTTAATCTTCTGGGTGAAAAATGTACTGTGTGATCTGGTTATTATGAAGAAAATAGAGGAGAGAAAGGAGTGTTATTTAGTTTCGTGAATATTAAGGACACTATTTGACATATTTATTCAACCAATAAATGCTTTAAAATACTATTTCCAATTTATATAAAATGTTGCACAAGCTTCCAAATCATTTATTTTGCTGCATATAATCTAGCATCTTTTCATAAACGAAAATAGTAGAGAAAAAAAGCAAAACATATATCAAGTACGCGGTAGTGTATGCTGATTTTCCAGTAATGGTTCAAGTAGAAGCTGAACCAAATCTTGATTTATTATTTGAACTAGAAAACTAAATCAACGAAAGTTGAATTAATCGGCTATAAAAATTAACTTGAAAAAGACAAAGCGTTTCATTCTGATGAAGCTGTTAATTTAAGTTAAATAAGTATTTATGTATGTACATGTGCAAAAAATTGATTTTAGTGAAACCATAACAAAGCTAAGAAATTAAAGCTAGAAGATTCTGAGTTTTTATTTCAACAATCAATCTCTTGATTACAACAGTGAATCATAGGGATTCTGTAACCAAGCGTTAATTCACGTCGAGCGTTAACGTGAACTTAATTCCCGGTTTGTCATTTTCGTATTCTGAAACTAAACGTTGATTCAAGTTCACGCCGATAGTCGACGTTAAGTCACGCTAGCCATTTGACAGCGTTAAGTGTTACGTTTTCAGGTTATTTATATATGAATAGTAGAAATATTCAACTTCTTCTACAAAATAAGTCAAAGAAACAACATTAAGCGATAAAGATGAGCGAATTCGACATTGATCTCACATAAAAAGATCAAACTTCCAAGAATTAAAAAATTTCCTCGGACTCTAGATTTGGATAACTACTCCACGACCAAATTAGCAAAATCAGAAAGTATTCCAAATTTTTTAGTGCGAGTTTGAAAGTAGCTCCATGTTTTAAAGTATCTATCACTTCTATTCGAATCGTGAATAAAGATCAGATAATTATATGAATCTATCTTATGAATTGAACAGTATATATTCTGGGAAGACAGCTTAATTTGTCAACGTGCAGATATGACTGAAGTCCTGATAAAATAAGAATGGAATCTTATTCTTCAAACAAGATATTTATTGAATAAAATAGATGAAGCTGACTGGATGAGTGAATTTGAGTAAGTAAAAAGTCTTGGGAATTCAGTCAATATATTTTAATTTCTTTCCTACTTAATAGGAAAGAAATTAAAATATATTGACTGAATTCCCAAGACTTTTTACTTACTCAAGATATTTATTGATGTCTTCAAGAGGTTGATAGTTGAAATGAAAATTTCAAATGTAGATATCTTAACGTATATTCCTCACTCCGTTGATTCCTGTTCTTATAATGAAATTTTACTTTCCAATTAAGATATTCACTGTTGTAATCAAGAGATTGATTGTTGGAATTGAAAATCTTCCAACTTTAATTTTTCTTCGCTCTGTTATGGTCTCACTAAAATCCATTCTCTGCACATATATATACATAGGTAATACTATTTTCATTAACAGCTTCATCAGAATAGAACTTTTCATCTATTTCAATTTAATTTTTATAACCGATGAACTCAACTTTCGTTGATCTTGTTTTCTAGTACAAACATTAAATCAAGATTTAGTTGAGCTTCTACTTGAACCATCACTGAAAAATCAGCATACACTACCGCGTTCTTGATATATATTTTGCTTTTTTTCTCTACTATTTTCGTTAATGAAAAGATGCTGGATTATATGCCGCAAAATGAATGATTTACAGTTTTTAAACTTGTATAACATTTTATATAAATTGAAAATGGTTTTTTTGAAGCATTTATTCGTTAAATAAATATGTCAAATAGTTTCCTAAATATTTGCGAAACTAAATAACACTCCTTTCTCTCCTCTATTTTCTTCATAATAACTAGATCACACAGTACATTTTTACCCAGAAGATTAAAAAGTATGAGATGTCAAAATGAAATATGTTAGCAAATTGTTCAATTTCTTGTAATTTGATTGGCTGAATTTCACGCATTTCATAGAATTTGGAATGAATTATTTAACGCTAGCGTTAATCTAACGTCAGTGTAAATTAACGTTCAACTTTCACGTTGACATTTTAGAATACCAGCTTAACGTTAGGGCGTGAAAACTATTGACGTTAAGTAACGCTGGCGTGACTTAACGCTAGGATCTAGAATCCCTATCAATATCCTAATTGGAAAGTAAAATTTCATTATAATAACAGAAAGACTGGAATTAACGGAGTGAGGAAAATACGTTAAGATATCTTCATTTAAAATTTTTATCTCAACAATCAACCTCTTTATGACATCAATAAATATCTTAATTGAAAAATAAGATTTCATTCTTATTTTATTGAGACTTCAGTCATATCTTCACGATGACAAATTAAGTTATCTTCTTAGAATATATACTAATCAATTTATAAGGAAAACTCATATAATTATCTGATCTTTGTTCACGATTTAAATAGAAGTGATAGATACTTTAAAACTTCGAGCTATTTCCAAACTCGCACTGAAAAATTTGAAATACTTCTTGATTTAGCAAATTTGGTCTTGGAGTAATTATTCAAATCTTGAGTCTAGAGAAATTGTTTAATTCTTGAATGTTTGATTTTTTTATGTGAGACCAATGTCGAATTTGCTCATCTTTATCGCTTAATGTTGTTTCTTTGACTTATTTTGTAGAAGTAGTTGGATATTTCTACTATTCTTATAAAAATAACCTGAAAACGTAACACTTAACGCTGTCAAATGGCTAGCGTGACTCAATGATAGGGATTCTAGAACCGAGCGTTAAGTCACGCCAGCGTTACTTAACGTCAATAGTTTTCACGCCCTAACGTTAAGATGGTATTCTGAAATATCAACGTGAAAGTTGAACGTTAATTTACACTGATGTTAGATTACCGCTAGCGTTAAATAATTCATTCCAAATTATATGAAATGCGTGAAATTCAGCCAATCAAATTACAAGGAATTGAACAATTTGTTGTCATATTTCATTTTGACATTTCATACTTTTTAATCTTTTGTGTGAAAAATGTACTGTGTAATCTGATTATTATGAAGAAAATAGAGAAGAGAAAAAAATGTCTAGTAGATATTGAGGAAATTATTTGACATATTTATTTAACCAATGAATGCTTCAAAAAACTATTTCCAATTCATATAAAATGTTACACAAGCTTTCAAACTGTAAATCATTTATTTTGCAGCATATAATCCAGCATCTTTTCATAAACGAAAATAGTAGAGAAAAAAAGCAAGACATATATCAAGAACGCGGTAGAGTTATGCTGATTTTTCAGTAATGGTTCAAGTAGAAGCTTAACTAATTCCTAATTTAATATTTGAACCAGAAAACTAGATCAACGAAAGTTGAGTTCATTGGTTATAAAAATTAACTTGAAATAGACAAAGCGTTCCATTCTGATGAAGCTGTTAATGAAAATAGTAATACCTTCGTATGCATATGTGCAGAGAATTGATTTTAGTGAAATTGACATAATGAAACGAAGAAATTAAAGTTAGAAGATTTTGAATTTTCATTTCAACAATCAATCTCTTGATTACAACAGTGAATATCTTAATTGGAGAGTAAAATTACATTATAATAACAAAAAGACTGGAATCAACGGAGTGAGAAATATACGTTAAGATATCTACATCTGAAATTTTCATTTCAACAATCAACCTCTTGATGATATCAATAAAAATATCTTGATTGAAAAATAAAATTCCATTCTTATTTTATTGAGACTCCAGTCATATCTGCATGTTGACAAATTTAGTTGTCTTCCTAGAATATATACTGTTCAATTTATAAGATAGACTCATATAATTATCTGATCTTTGTTCACGATTCAAATAGAAATTATAGATACTTTAAACATCGAGCTACGTTCAAACTCGCACTAAAAAACTTGGAATACTTCTTGATTTTGCAAATTTGGTCTTGGAGTAATTGTTCAAATCTTGAGTCTGGAGAAATTTTTCAATTCTTGAAAGTTTGATCTTGTTGTATAAGACCAATGTCAAATTTGTTCATCTTAATCGCTAAATGATGTTTATTTGACTTATTTTGTAGAAGCAGTGGGATATTTCTACTAATCTTATCTAAATAACCTGAGAACGTAGCACTTAACGCTGTCAAATGGCTAGCGTGACTTAACATCGACTATCGGCGTGAACTTGAATCAACGTTCAGGTTCAGAATACAAAAATAATAAAACGGGAGTCAAGTTCACGTTAACGCTTGACGGGAACTAACGCTTGGTTACAGAATCCCTATGAATGTCGATTATCGACATAAACTTGAATCAACGTTCAGGTTCAGAATACGAAAATGACAAAACAGGAGTTAGGTTCACGTTAACGCTCGACGTGAATTAACGCTTGGTTACAGAATCCCTATGAATATCTCATTATTCCACCGCTAGTCGGTTGCTATGGAAACAGTATGTCATCATTCTTATGTCTCAACTGTAACGTGACCGAAATAAAACAACATGCAAATATGTTTGAACAAACTAATATTACATTGATTACTTTACACATATTATAAACCTGAATATACAATAATTACTTTACACATATTATTATAAACCTGAATATATAATAATTGTTCGCTTCTTTGCTAATCATTTAGAGATGTCACACCCGTACGTTTCACGCACTAACATACAACTACTACTGTATGCTTACTATATTCTGTTCCTGTACCTACCCCCTCCCCATGATAATTTACGGACGTTACACTACCCCGTCCTAACACTAAACTTCCTCCTGGAAGCGGATTTTCAAAAGTGCTTTTTCCCGGGCTTTCCGCGGGGGTAACTCATGGCGGAGAGAAGGCGTCGTAGCTGATTTGCCTTCCGCAACTGGGGCCAATTCGACTACGGAATCCGGATGTACAGTGACCGTATTCTCGATGTCCAATACGGAGTTTCCTTCGTCAAAAGGGTCGACGTAAATGTCTACCGGTTCTATATGTTCTCGGGAGGCCTCATTCTCGGATCTCTCTCTCGCATCCGAGTTTGCCGGAGGTGTACTAACCTTTGGAACTGACAGAGCAGGTGTTTTTTTCTGCACAGAATCGTTGGAAACAAGTTGTTCACTCTCTTGTTCGAGAAGATTGTCAGAGGCCACCGAAACATTCTCAGTATGGCATCCAGCTCACTGTCGGGCAATCTCACAGGGCTACTGAGCCAGGATTCACTAGTAGAATAGGGTGATCTGGCTACAGATGGACGTTTGTCACTGATTCTTGGAGACGGAAAAAACTCGTTCGATTCGGTGGTATCAACAGGCGGCAGACGAGAGACATTTCCTGAAAGTTTAGGCAATCTCCTCGACGAGGGTCTAGTTTGGTGGTATATCCGAATTTTAATTCGAATATCTTAAAAAACTTCATGAAGTATGTCTTTGACTCGATCTTTGCGAAGTCCGTCCAACCCGCATCCTATCATAGGGATTGCTAGCTGTACAATATTTAGCTCAGCTAGTTTTCTTCTCAGCGAATATAAGCTCCGTCGTAAAGCGGCGTATGTCATTTTATGGTAGCTCCGTCGTTTCGTTATCAAATAGAAAATGGAACGTCCTTGAGCTTGCAACGTTGCGACGTCCCCAACCCGTATATCTTGTGATTTTAGCTCGGACAGACCTCCGAATCGCATCTTGAAATCCTTAACGATTCCAGCTCTCATCCGCAAGTCCTGTGATACACAGTGTGCTAACGCAAATGGTTGCGGGACACTGAAAAGATCGCCAACTATCTCGACTAGAGAGAACTTTGATGACGTGTCCTCAGCTTCAACTGCAGTCTCGTTTGGTGCTACTTTTCTAGGACGTCCTGGGCGTCGACTCGCCCGCTCTTCCTGCCGAGCTTGATCCGGGCTCGGTAGATGGTGACACGGCTTCATTCGATCGGCGTGTACTACCAGACGTTTATGACGAAATACTTTATGCTGAATGCGAAAAGTATTCATGCCTAAATTTTTGAGCACCCGGTATGGACCAGTCCACGGGCGGTGTAATTTTGGGCTCTCACCTTTTTTTGGCGTGGGCTGATGAAGCCAGACTAAATCACCAACTTGATACATTGGTGACCTACTCTTAAGATCGTACTGCTCCTTCTGTCGCCTGTGAGATACTTCCAGATGGTTTCTCGCCATTTCATATGCGTCGTCTAAAGAAACACGAAGCTTTTGGAGATATTTTTCCTCTGTGTTATATGATGTACTCGGGGGAAGACCGTACTGCACGTCGACTGGTAATCTCACCTCTCGGCCAAACATCAAGAAGAACGGAGTATTTTTAGTACTATCGTGTTGGCTGGTTCGGTACGCCATCATAACTTGAGGAAGTCCTTCATCCCATGTCTTTTGACGTTCCCCAGCGAAATGAGAAAGCAAAGCCAGTAGTGTACGGTTGAATCGTTCCACCATACCGTCGGATTGAGGATGGTAGGGTGTGGTGCGAGTCTTATTGATATCAAATAGACGACACATCTCCTGGAATACTGATGCTTCGAATTCCTTGCCCTGGTCAGAGTGTAATTTCTCTGGAGCACCGTATCTGCACACAAATTCATTAACAAAGACACGTGCAACGGTAGCTGCCAATTTATCCGGTAGAGGGAATGCCTCTGTCCATTTAGTGAAGTAATCGCATACCACTGCGATATACTGATTTCCATTACAAGTCAACAGTAATGGTCCGATTAAGTCTATCGCTACTCTTTCAAACGGCCGATTTGACAGCTGAGTTCGCATTGGTGCTTTGAAACCCGGTATAAGAGCTTTACGACGATTGCAAGCTTCGCACTCCCGACAATAGTTCTCAACATCACTTTTCATACCACTCCAATAGTAACGTTCAGTTAATTTAGACAAAGTTTTGGTAACGCCTAAGTGGGCGTCTGAGGCAGCGCAGTCATGATAGGCCCGCAATATTTCTGGTACTAACTGCTTGGGTACGACCACTCGACGTTCGCGTGTTCCCTCACCAATTTGTACACACAGTCCGACACCATCCACCCACGTTGGTTTCATGTTCCATAAACGTTTAGCCTCTTTAGATAAAGTTGACGTACTCGCACTTTCACCGCGCACAAATTTTATTACCGGTCCGCACACTGTGTCTTCCAGTTGGGTCTGAGCAATTGTTCTTAGATTTGGACACTCAGACATCTGAGATACAAAATCATGGGGCATCGTGGCAAGAGAAAGAGACCCAGTCTTGATCTCATTCATATGTTCTTGGGGTGGAGAGGCATCCCTAGCAATCTCATTCATACCGCATTGCGGGCATGGTCGTCTTGAGAGGCCATCGGCATTCGCATGCTTCTTTCCAGCCCTGTGTTCAATGGTCATATGGTATTCCGCTAGAATCTCTAGCCATCTAGCTACTTGTCCTTCGGGTTCTTTGAATCCCTGGAGCCAACGGAGACAATTATGATCGGTTCGGGCCACAAAACACGCTCCCAATAAGTAACCCTTGAAATGGCGGCAGACGTTAACCAAGGCCAACAACTCTCGCCTCGTGACCCAATACTGTCTTTCCGCTTTAGTTAAGGCTCTACTGTAGTAGGCAACTACTCGCTCTGAGCCTTCCTGCAATTGGCTTAGCACTCCACCAATACCGTATCCACTAGCATCCACGTCGATGATGAAGAGTTCATCTGTCTGAGGATAAGCTAGGATCGGTGCTTCTGTTAAACATCTCTTCAGGCGACGAAGTGCTTCATCACATTCCTCAGACCATGTGTAACGTTCTCCTTTATTTAATAGACGATGGAGTGGTGCTGCAATTTCTGCAAATCCGCTAACGAAACGGCGGTAGTAAGACGCCAAACCCAGAAACGCCCGCAATTCAGTTAAATTTATTGGAATTGGCCAGTCACGAATAGCCCGTACCTTTTCTGAGTCGGTGGCGATGCCTTCACTGCTAACTATGTGTCCGAGGAATTCCACTTTCTGGTGAAACAATCGGCACTTTTTGGGATTAATCTTCAACCCGGCCGATTGTAAGCGGTCCAACACTTGTGACAGTCTATCGAGATGTTCTTCGAAGGTACGTCCAAACACAATGACATCGTCGAGGCATATCAAGGCACTCTTCCAATGGAGGCCATCTAGAACCAAATCCATCAGCCTTTGAAACGTGGCTGGGCCATTACAGACCCCAAAGGGTAAAACCTTGAATTCGTACAGCCCTGACCCAATCGAAAAAGCTGTTTTTGGGCGATCATCGGGGGCAACCTCGCACTGCCAATATCCGGATTGCAAATCCAATGCTGAAAAAAAGGTGGCGCCTGACATGAATTCCAGTACCTCATAAATTCGAGGTAGAGGGTAGCTATCCTTGACAGTAATTTCGTTTAACCTGCGGAAATCTACACAAAATCTCATAGAGCCGTCTTTCTTCCGGATTAACACAGCCGGAAAGCACCAAGGAGATTTAGATGGACTAATAACACCGTCTCGTAGCATCCGCTGAACCTCGTTGTGAGCTTCCTCTCGTCGACCTAGTGGAAGCCTCCTGGGTGCCATCCGAATAGGAGGAGAGGTACCAGTCTCAATTCTGTGACATAAAACTTTAGTTCTCCCCATATCGCCTTTTTCCCGAGATACTGCAGGTCCATGTGCATCAATGCATTTTTTCGCCTGTTCTAACTGAGATGGAGTTAGATAACGGGCAGCTTCTTGCCAATCAAATACTTCATGACTGGAATAGGTCTGCGATTGGTCTCTTTCTTCCATCACCGCACACTGATAGGCCATTCCTACACAGGTATTGCGTCGCAGGATGATATTTTCGTTCGACGAATTTCGTACTAACATCCCTCCTTCATTACCTGATATTACGCCGCGTCCGATCATACACCCGAACTTGTCCCAACACCGAGTCATAGGTTCAATCACTCGAGGAAGATTCACTCCATCTCCTTTCACTTTCACACGTCCAATGACTTCAGTTCTAGCAGGAATCAACACAGTCTCACAAAGTACTGCCGCCGCCGGAGGAATGTTGCATTCAGAAACAAATAAAACAACATGCAAATATGTTTGAACAAACTAATATTACATTGATTACTTTACACATATTATAAACCTGAATATGCAATAATTACTTTACACATATTATTATAAACCTGAATATATAATAATTGTTCGCTTCTTTGCTAATCATTTAGAGATGTCACACCCGTACGTTTCACGCACTAATACACAACTACTACTGTATGCTTACTATATTCTGTTCCTGTACTCACCCCCTCCCCATGATAATTTACGGACGTTACACAACATTCGTAGATACTGATTACCGGGATTCTACGGCTAACAGCTCTGAATTTGTGCGCAAACTTCCAAGATCGTCAAGTATAGTGCATTTTCGACTCAGTCGATCTCAACGAGAATAGGATATGAGCATCTAGACAGTACTATCATCTTGAATACTGTATTCTAATATTCTACGTTCAATCGTTTTGGATTTAGGCGGATAATTAAAAAATGTTTCGTGTAACCGATCACAATCATAATGCAAGGTGTACAACTAGATGCTACAAAAGTGCTTAATACGAGATCTGAATATTCTGCGACTGATTATTTTAAATTTATGAGAAAAATTCGAAAATTCTGTAATATGAAGTGCACTTCCGGCTTGGTCGATTAGGACGAAAATAGGAGAGGATCATTTGGATGCTACAGCAATTTCAAATACTGAATTCCAGTATCCTACGGCTAATGATTCTAGATTTATGCGGAAAATTCAATAAAAGTATCAGGTAAAGTGCACTTCTAGTACAGACGATTGCAACCATAATGCGAGGTGCACATTAAGATCCTAGATCCTATACCAGTCTTTTATACAAAATTTTAGAATTATACGTTTGGCGAATTCTGAGATCTGCGAGTCACGCTCATACATACATATATACGTACATACGTACCGACATCAAGCCAAAAATAGTCAAAATGGATTCAGGGATGCTCAAAACGAGTATTCCCATCAAAATCTCGATAGGTGAATTTTTTTGGTTTCACAAAACTTTCTTGTACTTAGTACAAGTCACATTCTATTCTAACGTATATTGTTTTCTCAGAGATATGTGAAGGAAACTTTTCTTGATATTAGTAAAAATGTTCATAACCTATACCTCCCATGTTAAAGTCGCTAACTTTAACGACAAATTTTTCGAAATTTTGCATGGATAGCGTTATTAAAAAAGATACTACTATATAGAGGGTATTTTCATTTACAACATTTTTCAATTTGAGGAAAATCAAAAGAAAATTTATTCAACCAATGAACGTCCTTAAATGTGCCAAGTGATATATTTGGGATTGTGAATTTTGCTTATTAACGTAGAGATCAAAATTTTGTATATTTAAATATGTGAATTGGGATTTCCGTTCCGCAATTGCGTGTGCGTGTGCGTTAGGTGCACGTAATGTGCGATGTTAGTCTTTGCTTTTATTATGTAATATATAAATTAAATGTCTTGGTTTTTTTGCAAAGTCCTGTAATGAAAGGATCAAAGTGGGATTCGGTGCACACATAGATACCGCTACAAGAGGCACCCCTTACGGCAAACACTACCGTGTGGGTCTGCAATGAGTTCTAGGGCGAACGAGCGGACTAACTGAGCAATAATGGCATACTCTTGATATGTACCTAACGGAGTCGGAAATTGTAATAACTGGCTGGGATCCTTCAAGACACATCAAGGAGAGACCGATACCAAAGATCATTACATCGCGTAACTAGTCGGTATTGCGGGCCTCGGAATATGCATTGGCCACGTGTTAAAACAAACTATTTCTGCTTGCAAACGACGAGCACACCGATGCTTTGGATGTCTGAGCGCTCAGGCACTCATTGGGGTAGTAAAGTAGAGTCAATATCAATAGCATAATATATCAGAGCACTTTTAAGTAACCTCGCGAAGTAATAAAGAAATAATCAATCGCGTAACTAGCTTTATCATCAAAATTTAATATTAGATCCGTTAGAAAGGCGCGAAACACACACACAAAACACGTTTGAATGTTGAACGTATCTCGAATGAATGTAATCAATCAAAAATTCCTTTTCAGCTTCTTTTTTCATCACCACCTCCAACAAATTGAAACCAGGACGTAAGTTGTTGACTAATAAACTTTGCTTTTCAGGTTCTAATTATTCTTCTTGCAGCCATTTTGTATAGTTTTGCACAGATTTCTAATCAATTTGTATTTCTTCTAGATTATTTGCTGAGGATGAGTCTAGTTGCCAAAATCAATTCTCAATATTATTTTTTGTTGAATATGATTCACCAAACTTTGTTTTAAGTTATCATTATCAACTTGGTAATTTAATATTGCTTATTATAAAACTGTTTTCAGCTAGTGCTAAAATTATTTGTCTTATATTCGAATTTATAGTTCAAATTTATATTCCAGGAGATAGCAACTAGCAGCTGCAGTAACAACCAGACTTCAGAGAACCCCGTTGATGTCCAAGAGAGCCCAGCAGCCGTCCAAGAAGTCATCCAATAGTTGCAGAAGATTAGTACATCAATAGCAGCTGTTCCAAGTTCCAGATTCAACTTTTAAAGAAGTCAACTGATTAATTTTAGCCCGCCGCTTGCAAAGTTCAAGTGAGTTCAATATGTATTGACAACAACGCAGCAGCATCGCAAACAAGACTTCCAACATCACAGCAGCATCGATTAAATCAACAATTAATTTTCGAGCCTTTGTACCTTTTCCTAATTCCCAAAATGAACTCATTCCCACAAAATTTACAGTCTTATTTATCTCAAAACCTATGTTTATTGTTTTCAGGAGTAGTTAAGAAATTTAAATTTAATAATAACTTGTATGTTTCATTTTCTAATTGAATTAAATGCCCCTTGTACCTTTCTCAATTATCAAATAAACTATTTCCAAGATAATTTTGAGCTGTTTTATTACAGAATTTTTTCTTCAGGACTAGTTGTATAACATATTGTATTATAATATTGAATTTAGCATGAAAATATAAATGTAAGTATTATTTATGATATATTCAGATTTTCAATACATTTTCTATTCTTGATTCAAATTTGAATCGGAATAAAATATATTTATTCATAACATTCAATAATATATTCTACAATAAGTATTGGAATGGCCTATATTCTGAAAGCGAAAAGTTTGTAATCCGAGCCGAAGGCGAAGATAACGGTTCACGTGTGTGGAATACGCCATTCCAAACATATTGTATACTATACTTTCTCTAACAAGGTTTTGGAAACTCACCAATATTTCAGAGAAACTTAAAAAAGTATTAAATACTAAACGTGCATCCAGATATGAATACTTCAATTGTTAGGAAATAACCATGGTAGCAGCCTAACTAACAGCTTCTGATTGGTCGAAATGATTCTAAACGGCATACAGAATCATTCTAAATGGCATACGGAATCATTCTAAACGATTTTTTGGAATATCATTCGTTCCAACATAATTTTTGGTCATGGAATATGCAAATTCGGAAACAGTGTTGGAGAATAGTATATTCTACAATAAGTATTGGAATGGCCTGTATTATGAACGAGCGAAAAGTTTGTAATTCGAGCCGAAGGCGAGTGTGGAATACGCCATTCCAAACATGTTGTAGACTATACTTTCTCCAACAAGGTTTTGGAAACTCACCAATAATTTAGAGGAAACTTAAAAAATTATTAAATGTCAAACGTCAAATCCAGGTGTGAATACTTGAATTGTTAGGAAGTTACCATGGTAGTAGCCAAACTAACAGCTTCTGACTCGTCGAAATGATTCTAAAGGCTTACAGAATCTTTCTAAACGGCATACGGAATCATTCCAAACGATTTTTTGGAATGTCATTCGTTCCAACTTAATTTTTGGTTATGGAATATGCAAGTTCCAAAAAAGTGTTGGAGAAAAGATTTTTTGGAATGTCACTCGTTCCAACATAATTTTTGGTTATGGAATATGCAAATTCCAAAACAGTGTTGGAGAAAATATATTATTTTAAACTCCACGAGTAAAGTTCATAGATCTGCCGCAAGGTGGCAGCATCTGTCAATAAAGGTTCCAATAGCTAAAATATACTTTTTGAGGGACTTCAGAATGATTTTAAAGGATAAAAAGTATATTCTCACGCTAAATGAAGCCTGCTTATCACGAATATAAGAAGAAAAGTGGTAAATGTCCTCACCCTGGAACGTTACGATAAAAAATTGTAATGAAATTCATTTCTCCTCTGAATAAAACAGCTGTACACCGTAATTAGGTATGTGAATCCTAAATGAACACTTCTAATTTCAACTGAACCTTCAGCTATCAAATTAATTAGGGAATAGATTTGTGACTATGAAACTTCAATGAAAATGACCACTTTACTATTAAAATTTTTATTCTCAATCTTTTCGAAAACTAAGGGTCCAAATTAGATTCAAAGTGCATACTTGAACTCTATACACCCTAATTAGGGTGTACAGCACTGTTATGTGAAGGAGAAAAGAATTTTCATCGAGTTTTCCATCCTAACTTTTTTGTATGAAATAATTCTCCGATTCGGAATCAGCAGGTTCCAATTAGCGTGAAAATATACTTTTCTTTTCGAAAAAGTGGCAATTAAGGGTAGATTTTCACGGGTAAAATTGTGAAAACTTCAAACCCAATTATCTCGGAAATCCTTGGAGATATCGCAAAATCCTTGCAAAACCAAGCTATCTGCGGTAGCTAAAGATAGTGCCTAGGCTCTACGACCTTATCGAATCAATTAAGGACTAATTTTGTAACAATAAAACATCTATAAAAATCTGACATGAACATCACGTGACTTACTTGTATATCATTTGATACAAGATGAAGTGGGGTAAGTGCAGACTGGTTTTTGTGAAGTTAGAATTAAACTAGTGTATTTTAAGTTTTCTATGTGAATTCTTAACGCTGTCGATATCAAACGCTTTGCACAGCTATTTCTATTTGATTGATTATAACTAAGACCCTGATTTTGCTTAAGAATTTCCATTTTGATAGAATATTGTTTGAAATGTCATCTACTCTGCACTTTCCCCGATATGGGGGCAAGAGCGTAACCGATAGTTAAAAATTCTTTGAAACCTTGTTCCATATGCAATGAGGCAAGAGCAGAATAATTGGAGAATTTGCTATAATATGCTTTTTACCGCATTGGAATATATTGTTTAGCTCTATTGTTATCCATTTTCAAACAAAATAGTCTATTTGCTGAGTAATAGGAGAAGGTAGAGAAGAATAGAACAATGTTTGAAATATAAACATAACATTTAATTATCGAAAAATTGACCATCATATATTAAATTGACAGGAAGATCAGAGACATTTGTTCTCAAGAACCTTTTTTGTGATGGTCTGCATTTGCCGCATCTAATAAAATTCACGGGGCAATATCAGACTAGTGTTTTTTTCAATAAATTGAGACAAAAAACTAAAGAAACTATTTCACGAATGTAAATCCACATCTATATTATTTATACCCACCTAAAGTAAAATCATAGGATATAGATTTACTCAAGAACTATTGCATGTTTATAGTGACATCAATGTTGCATATGTACTTCACACGTGATTGTTTAGCATTGACTGATATAAGTGAAGAAGACAAATTCATTCTTGCGCGAAATCTATGTCGAATAGCTCATATCAACTTAATGTACATTACCAAACACTGGTTGAAGAGATTTCACTCATATTATAATAAAAATAGCCCGTTTATGCACTTGCCCCGTTTACGAACTTACCTCACTGCACCTTATACACAGATTTATTGAATAATGTTTTCTGGTGTCCCAGATTATGATTAATATAATTTTAATAATATTCTTATATATACAATGTCCAACAAAATCAAAAAATTTATCAATTTTAAATTTGTATGAAGAAGCATGTTCTGATCCAATTTTGTCGCTTTTGTTATGCTTACGAAATGAAATTCACAGATTATCATTGCCTACCTTATCATTTCAATTAAACTGATTGTTTTATACGGCAAATTCTGAATGTCTGTTATACATATAAACTGCACTTCCGGCTCAGCCGATTGATACAAAAATAGTAGATAACTATTTCGATGCTACAACAAGTTCAAGCACTAAAATATCAATATGCTATGGCTCATCATTCTGGATTTATGCAAAAAAATTAAAAAAAGTTTTAGGTAAAGTGCACTTCTGGCTTGGTCGATTTATAGCAGATAACGATTCTGATACAACATCAAGTTCAAATATTGAACTCCAACATCCTACGATCGATCATTCTGGATTTATAAGAAAAATTCTAGAAAAGTTTCAAGTAAAGTGCATTTCCGGTACCATAATGCGAGGTGCACAACTAGACCCTATACCAGTCTTAAATACATAATTTCAATATTATACGTTCAACAAGTATTGAGATTTGCAAGTAACGAACGAACGCACGTACACACGTACCGACATCAAGCCGAAAATAGTCAAAATGGATTCAGGGATGCTCAAAACGGATATTTCCATTAAAATCTCGATAGGGGAATTTTGTCGGTTCCACAATACTTACTTGTACTTCACAAATAAGTAAAAAAAGAAAATTATATGAAATTTCACGTTATTAGTTGGAAGCTATTGATTTCAATGCAAAGTATGTAATTTTATATTGAAAATTATATTAAACAATGCTCAAATTGAAGGTATTCTCAATGTACCTAACATTTGAGTTACTATCCTATCTCAATCTTCTTCAGATAATTTATTTTCTGCACGATTGGGCGATTTCATGTGTTTACCGGCCCTCTATTTGAGATGGTATGTTGATTTTATCAGCAAACTGTGGTTACTATGGCTATGCTGACTTACCGCCCATGGGCAAAGGCGGTTAATAAAAAATTGTGGATTTTCACAAAAAAATTTTATTTATTTATCGTTATTTGTAATTGAATATTCACAATAAAATGTCAAACTTGACAGCTGACAACGAATAAGCAATCATAAGTAGTAACTCAATTTGAAAAGAAAAATTAAGGCTCGACCTCCAAACTATTCTCAATCGGTAAACTGTACTTACTGACCTTAATACTCAAATAAATATTGCATGTCGTAGTTGGTATCATTCTGCTCATTAGACGTAAAAATGGTATATTCTCCACATACCAGATGACTTCTAACTGCGATAAATCCGATGCAGACTTGGATGCAATTGTGCGTTTTTAATTGTAAATGCAATGATAAAGTCATTACATATATCGAAGGAAAAATGAAAAGTTGCTGTGAAGTTTCACAGATTCCCAGTATTTTCAATTAAAGATATGTGACGCCCAACGAAGAATGCCGTTCCATTTGCTGAAAGTATTTTTAGCGATAGACAGAATTCAATCAGATAAGTTTGAGGAACAAGAATCATTATGTTTACCGTCTACTTCTTAAGAAACGAAAATTCCTTTAGACATTCAGAAATGTTTATATATAATTGGATGAACCAATGCCAACTGACGGTTTGGAAGTGCAATCGCAACTGACAACGATTGCATTTGGGTCCGTATCGGATTTATCGCAGTTAAGAATCATCTGGTATGTGGAAAATATGCCACTTTTACGTCTAATGAGCAGAATGATACCGACCACGACACGCAAAGTGAATTTACCTCCATACAAACACGGGCCTAATCTAGCTATCTCTCAATTGCCTTCTTTCGCGAATAATATTATATTTTACTTACTTGTACAAAGTACAAGTAAGTATTGTGAGACCGACGAAATTCACATTTTGAGATTTTGATGAAAGTATCCGTTTTGAACATCCCTCAATCCTTTTTGACTATTTTTGGCTTGACGTCGCGTCGGTACGTATGTACGTGTGTATGTGCGTTCGTAAGTTGCAAATGTCAAAATCCGTCAAGTGTATAATGTTTAAATTTTGTATTTAAGGCTGGTATAAGTTCTAGCTGTGCACCTCGTATTATAGTTGCAATCGTCTATACCGGCGGGGCACTTTACTCGAAACTTTTTTTGAATTTTTTGCATAGATTCAGAAAGATTGGCCATAGGATACTGAAATTCTGTATTTGAGATTGCTGTAGCATCTAAATGATTATATTCTATATTTGTTCCAATCGGCTCAACTGGAAGTGCACTTTATATAACAGACGTTTCGAATTTTCCGCAAAAATTAGGAAAAATCAGTCGTATAATATTAAAATTCCGTATTAAGCACTTCTATAACATCTAGTTGTACACCTCGTATTAAAATTGTAACTATCTGTACGGGAAGTGCACTTTACTCGAAACATTTTTGAATTTTCCGCATAAATCCAAAACGATTGAGCGTAGAATGTTACAATTCAGTATTGAAGACGATTGTACCATATCCTATTTTTATTGAGATCAACTGAGGTGGAAGTGCATTTTACCTGACAGTCTTTTTTATTTTTTCGCATAAATTCGAAACGATCGGCTGTAGAATATTGAAAGTCAGTATTTCAATCTGTTGTAGCGTCTGAATGATTGCCTACTATTCTCATACCAATCGACTGAACCGGAAGTTTTGGAAATTAGTATTTGGGAATGTTGTAGCATAAGAATGATGATCTACTGTTTCCAAAGCAACCGACTGGGCCGAAAGCGCACTTTACTTTACAAATTTATAGAATTTTTTGGATAAGTCGTCGAACGATAGAATTTTGTGTTTGTGTTGTATATATCCGATGATGTACAAGTAAGTCCGGTGATGTTCACGTCAGATTTTTTTGGTTTCACTTTCACAGCATGATTATGATAGGAAATTGCATAGATGTGCTACGAGTGCACACATATAACTATCTTTGTATCAAACTCGTTACTTCACAATTGCCGCGAAAGCTTATCACAGTTTTTATAAACGAACAGTAAGGAGTTTTCTGATGTTTTTGATGCAATATCAATTTATATAATAGATTTCCCATTTCTGTCAAAAAATGTGTAACTTTTAGTGAGATGTTCCTATTACCAAAGAAGGAGCAGCGTAAATTATTATCAGTCTCATCAAAGTTTTAATTCTCTTCAATTATTTTCAATGTAGATAGATGCGGAGAAAATTCGATATAATTTTCAATTTAATGTTCCATTGTTTATTTTCTTTTTCTTAGAAATTTTTGAATCAAACACAGTAGATCTTTCAAATCAAAGAAGGAGCAGAGTAAATTATTATCAGTCTCATCAAAGTTTTAATTCTCTTTAATTATTTTCAATGTAGATAGATGCGGAGAAATTCTATTTAATTTTCAATTTAATGTCCCATTGCTTATTTTCTTCTTCTTAAAAATTTTTGAATCAAACACAGAGTAGATCTTTCACATCAGCAATAATATCTCAGGCAGAATTTTCAAAGCAGGGATTAGGAATAAACATTAGTAACGCTCTGCATCTTTCGCAGTATAAAAATCAATGTGCCTCGAAGTTCTAGAGTGATAAAAAGGCTTAGTGATCAATGTCAAAAAATCAAATGTGCAGTTTTTTACAAATTTAAATGTGTGAAAAAACTTTACGTCTAAACATATATACGTCCATTTTTATTTATCCATACTTCTTGAATATTCTATCTATATTTGAATTTTTTTTTGCTTTATTCTCAAGATTGGAGATTTTAAAGGTATAGTACAGTTAACATTATTTGGCGATAGGTATCTCAGCGGGTACTCCGCAAGAGGATTAAAGAGATTTATGGTGCTCTATTTACCAGGGTTGTATTCATAATATATTTCTCACGTGAGATTTTCATAAAATGATACAAATAATAATAAAAAGAGGAGAAATTTTGCAGGGAACCAAATATTTTATTACAATATACAAATACAAACATTTTTTGAATTGATTTAAAAATTTACACTTGGTTGTTTCAATAAATTTTATTTAATATCTTCACACGTGTTTCGGTTTTTACACTATCATCAAAATTTAGAAAAGTTACACGATTTTCACCTTTTATACACAAACATATATAAAACATGTACAACATACAAACAAGCACCAATAGAAAACAATTACAGAAAATTAACACCAAGCGGAACTTTTTGTTGACAAAAAACCATATAAGTTACAAAATAATATATGTATATATTTTACATTAATAATAATTAATCAACAACAATATCATCATCACTGTTTACATCAGAATCAGAATCATCACTCGACGGTCCAATATTTATGAAAAAATTGTTCATAGTATCAGTGAATCGTAAATAACTATTCTCTATGTCCATCACATGCCGAACACTATTAGACCAACTTGTGTCACTTACATTGTTTATTTCACTTTTAATTAACTCCACAACATTATCACTTATGGACGGTGTTGTATTGTTTTTCCTAATACTTCCTTTGAATTGTCCCCAAATCAATTCAATTGGATTGAGTACACAGTAATACGGTGGTAATCTTAATACTGTATGCCCCAATTTTTTAGCCATAACGTCGCATATGTAAGTTTTTTCTACAAGTTTTGTTTGCGCTACTTCCAATAATTCATTTTTGGTATAGTTTTCCTCGAAAAATATATCATGGTGGTATAGAAATTTTTGAATTTCAGGTTTAGTGCTAGATTTGGTTGGTGTTTTTATTAATTGCCTGGAATGATAGCTGTCGTTATCCATAATTATAACACTGCTATCTGGAATATTTTATCGCAAAACCACTTTTCAAAAATTTCAGATGACATATTATCATGATAATCCAGTCATGCGTTTCTCATGTTGTGACCTGATAAAAGTAAAGCTCCGTTCACCCATCCTAGCTCATTTCCCGTATGAAGTAAAATTATTCGTTTGCCCCGTGAAGCTGGAATATTTGCAGTACAATCCTCACTACCATCGGTCCAGCTTTTTGATACAGTGTCATGTGTGTCATACCACGTTTCGTCCAGCTATATGATTGGGCGATTCTCTTCACGAAACTTTTTTAATTCTGATGTCAAATAACGATAGCGCCATTCACACAGTCGTCTACTTTCCATCAAAACTTGACGTTCACCAATTTTTTTGAATTTAAAATTCCTACTTATAAGTGCATTGCGAACCGTACCAACTGAGCATATAATATCACATTCATCTTTTAATTTCTGATGCAATAATGGGAGCGAAGGGAATATATTTTCACTGTAAAGGGAATATATTTTCCGACGGATGACATCTTTTTCAAACTCATTTAAAATTCGCGAACTACCGGCATCACTTCTTTGTTTTTTCAAACGTACACCTTCACTAATTATCCTTCTAACTGTAGTACAAGGAACTTTAGTCATTACTGCAGTTTTTGATATTGGCGCACTTTCGTTATCGTCACTTTTCAAAAAATTTAACACATTTAAAACTATTTGTTTAGCATCGACTGATAAATGTTTGCGTTTCTGATCCGCGATTGTGGTGCTTTCTTCAAAATGTTCGTTCTCAGGTTGTAACATTTTTAATGTTCACTGCGACAATACTGTTGAACTAATGAATTTGAGATCTAGAACAACTAAAATGATATTTATAAAATTTTCCCAATTAATAGTCTTATAAGAAACAACTTTAATGAAAATAAAACGTTAAAATTACCAAAATCCAATCTCAAGAAAGAAAATGAAAAAATTAATCTAATCCGCTCCTGAATACAAGTAGACTTAATACCTGCTGAGTTAAGCCAGCCCTTATTATTAGCGAGTCAAGTCAATCGCCAAATAAATTTAACTGCACTATACAATTATCCATCTTAAAATTGTAAATTACAAAGATATATTTCTGCCAATTAGTAAATATTTTTTATATGAAACAGATCTACAAAATCAAATTCCATCGTTAATTATCGTCAATTAATAATTCAAAGATTGCTTCCCCTCCATTTGTTTCTCATTTTCATAGTTAATTTCTCCTCTGTTCGGATAAATAACGATTATAAATCAAGTTTCCGACTGCTGCATCCTCAGCTGCTATGCCTAAAATAAAACAAAATAAATATTTCCCATCGAAATCTTGCTCGGGAATTTTGGAAAGATTCATTTCCACTTGAACAAGATATGTGTTTGCACTTTTATACATTATTTTTGTACTTATTTTGTTACATAAGATTCTAAACCTATATTACTTTTTGGAACTATATTGTGATGATCATGAAATAAAGTACTCTCAAAATATATTTATTGTATCTATTTCTACAAATAATGATATTCTTTTATCATTTATGCTTAATCTTATTTCAATTTTGTAATTAGAATCAGGATACAAGAAAGTGGACTTCAATAATCTTCTGAAGATATCAAGTAGGGTTATATCAAATGCAATTTTAGGTTGACAAATGAAAATAAGCACATTGCGCATACGCTTATTGCATGTATAGTCTGTGCAAGGCTCCAATACTACTTGCTTTTATTTCAAAATAAATCCAAGGTTCAAAATAAATATTTGATATTCATGAAAGATATATCCATATTGCTTGTTGTGATTTTACATAGCTCAAGTGTCAAGTATTTACTGTCATAATAATGGAAAATAAATGCTTTTTTTTCAAGACTCCCATTATTTTAGGCTTGTTAGAAATAATCTAACCGCTTACTTCACTTACCTAAAGAATGGAAAACGGTAATTTTGTCTGAACCAGGCTTAGATTTCATCCCTAATATAACTTGTCCAATTTCTCCTAATATGTCAACACCCATATTAGACAGTCCTAATAATTCAATTTTTGCACTTTCCATATGATCCACATAGATACAGGAATTGTGGTAAATATCTGGACTCAGCTCGCTATGATGATTTGTTCCAGCTCCCACAGCTATTAGAAACAATAAGCGTGAATATTTCGAACTACTTATGGTAGCTGATATAGTAACAACATGTATTTGCATTCTTCCATCTACCTCCACCAGACATTTCACATCGTAACAACAAGAGAAGTATGCAATATACACAGAGGCGTCTCAAGCGGGGGCGCAAGGGGTGCACGGCACCCCGGCGCTATGTCCTTGAAGGAGGCAGTTGGGCCCCGAACATAAATCTTCTAAAATAAGACCAATTTCTTCAACAAAATATTTTTCAGGCGATCATGATAAAAAAGGTGTTTTTATGGCCTCCTTTGCGGCCGTGAAGTTTCACTTTTTGGGACTGATCTGTCAAATTTTACTTTTTGGGACTGATCTATCAAATATTACTTTTTGGGACTGATCTGTCAAAAAATATTTCATAAACACTTTATATTTACCTATATGGGCAGCTTGATGAACTCTTTAAGAAACAGTTTTCGCTTAAATAGTACATATATTCTTCCGTCAACCTCTGTAGTTCTTGCAATTCAAAAAATAAATACGCATTTTTTGTTAAATGTCAACTTGATAGAAGACCATAAAATAAAACAATTTCAACGGCAACTAAGATTTACAATTGCAATGTTTTAGAAATAAATAGATAAAATGATGTGATTTTGAATTAGTTCGTAATGATCGCCTAAAAAACGTTGTGTGCACCTCAGCCTACAGTTCTTTTTTGGTCTCACCTGAATTGCAACAGATTCGACCAAAAAAGATAACCTTTACGGCGTTGATACACAAATAACTATTATTAGAGCTAATCTACAATCAACAATCCACAATCCATAATCCACCATTCTATTTTGGATTGGGATTAAAATTGAGGATTTTGGATCAGGAATTGTGGATTTTGGATTGGGATTAGGATTTTGGATTGGGACTCAGTTTCTGGATTTTGGATTGGGAATGGGATTGTGGGTTTTGAATTGGGATTGGGTTTCTGGATTTTGGATTTTGGATTGGGATTGGGATGATTTTGGAGTTTTGATTGGGATTGGGATTGTGGATTTTTGATTGGAATTGGGATTGTGGATTTTGGATTGGGATTGAAATATGGGTTGTGAATTGGGATTGGGATCAAAATTGTGTATTCTGGATTGGGATTGTGAATGTGGATTTTTAATTGGGATTGGGATTAAAATTGTGGATTATGAGTTGGGATTGAAATTGTGTATTGGGATTAAAATTGTGGATTAGGATTAAAACTAAGAATTGTGGTTTGACATTGAAATTATTGATTGTGGATTGGGATTAAAATTTTGGATTGTGGATTGGGATCAAAATTGTGGATTACGGATTTTGAATTGCGAATTGAAATTGATATTGTGGATTCTAATTAAGGATTGTGGATTGTGAATTGGGATTAAATTTGTTGATTGTGGATTAGGATTGAAATTGTGAATTGGAATTAAAATTATGAATTGAGATTCAAATTGTGGATTGTGGATTAGGATTTAAATTTTGAATTGGGACTGAAATTGTGGATGGTGAATTGGGATTGAAATAATTGTGGATTGGTATTCAAATTGTGGATTGTGGATTGGGATTGAAATCTATAAAAAAGAGATAGTACGATGAAGAGAGGGAGGTAGGGGCAAGGGGCACAATTTATATATCTTTGCACCCCGGCGGTAAGTAGGCTAGAGCCGCCTCTGAATATAAATATATATATATATATATATATATATATATATATATATATATATATATATATATATATATATATATATATATATATATATATATATATATATATATATATATATATATATATATATATATATATCTGAACTGAAATCATAGGAGGATAATATGTAATTCTTCAAAAATTGTTCAAATTTTTTTCCAGCAACAGAAAATTTGTATTGAAAATTGTAGAACACGTAGAGACTTTCAGATTATATTAAAATATTCATTTTAAAAACCTCTAGCTCTCAAATTAATAATAATGATGCAAAATAAGGAAACAATATAAGAACGATAGTAGTACATATAGTTAAAACTTCAGTTATTTGGTATGTGGTTAAAACACTGGTTTTCACAGAGCTTGGAGCAAAACTTAAAGCTCTGTTCACATATGAGCACATTAGAAACTTTATGCAAGATTCCAAAGTTTGAAAACAAAATATCAATTTCTTGTCGCCTTTCGTCGCTATTTTTAAAGTGTCTTGGAAATTCACATTTTTATCTCAATCGTATCTCAATTATCATATATAATATCATAAGTGGTTAAATTTTACCGGAAAAATTTTTAGATTGTTACGAGAGCTTGTTGCTTAGCAATTTATTGAGTGATTTTTGATCAATATCACGAAATAAATTGGTAGCAGGCTGAAATTTTTGCCAGGTTAAATTTAATCACGAATGGTATTCGGAAGATTATTTTTCTAATCCAAATTCATCAATAGATTCCAGAGACTCGACTCCGAATCTGCTCATTTTCACATTCAATCTGTCTGTCAGTTTGACAGATGCTGAATCAACGCGGCTGAATATTCTTTGTTTTGTATATATAAGCAACAGACAAAATTTTCAAAAAATTTCCACTTGAAAACCGTGCAGGTTGTACCACGGGACGTCGAATGGTGCAATTCTATTGGTCGAAATTTAGATGGTAAAAATAATCATTTATTATACCATAAGTAGTTGAAGTATTATCGATTATTTTTGTGGTGCTATCACAAATGTTTATTGTGCTTGCGTTTAAATACCACGAGTGTGCAGCACGAGTGGTATTCACAAGCACAATAAACATGAGTGATTGCACCACAAAAATAGTCTATAATACTTTAACTACAAATGGTATATGGAGGACTATTCCAGGAGGAGTCAAACCATTTTTTCAAATTAGTTTTCCATGGATCTAGTAACAACTCACGTAATTTTCATAGGAACGAGTAAACAAACTTCTGTCAAACTGAAAGATTAGAATTTCTTGCATTTTCTTTGACAAATAATAGCGAAATATATTGCGTCTTAGTATGGAATCTAGTTCAGAATGGTTTGGTGATAGATCAGAAGATAAAATTGATGAAGATATTCAGAAAAATATTCCATTAAATACGAAGAAAGCACAAATTGGAGGTGTTCATATCTTTGAGTAAAATACTCACTCTGACCACTAGTGTAATACCCGATGGTATTTCTACACGTCCAAATACTCACTGATATGCACCGTTTCTATGGCGATTTAGCATTGTTAACCTTGTTATAAATACTACGAATGGAATAGTCTAGGTAATTAGGCCAGGCTCAGGATAAACCAAAGACTGAGAAATCGGGTCTTAAAGATTTATAAATTTGTAAAATATTACCAAAATAATAGTGGATTTGATATCCTTATGGACAAATTGACAGTAATCAACAAAAGTCGATTTGTTTTTATCCATTTCTTATGGATTTATGATGGATTTATGGATCTGTAAGACTTATGGATTTACACAGAATTGCAACATAACATTTCAAATGTTCAATCCGTTATTAGATTATTCAAATTCTAAGTGTTGCTTAATTGAACAATATCGTATCAAGACTCAAAAGTCAAATGTGATACAAACATTACTGTCATTATTCCGATTCGATATTTTTTGCTTAAGTGAAACTTAAAATTTATGCTAGAGCGGTGCAACTGGCCACTAGAGTTCTTTGGCTTGAAACTAAGTATGAGAAGAATAATTTCAAGTGGAATGAACGAGGAAATTTTTACAGTACGAAGATGCTCTTATGTGAGCAGTCAAGACACAATAGTAATTATGCAACAAGAGTGTAAAGTTGAGCATTATGTCATAAGGTCAAGTCACTAGAATTGTTGGCCAAATGTCATAATGCTTGTTTATACTCGTATTGCATACAAGATTTTTCCTACGATTATTTATTTTCATATTTTAACAATTACAGCAAGTGGCCCAGAGCACAAGTAGACATTTAGATTTAACAAATATCCCAGCTAATAGATCAGTGAAAGTAGTTGAATACATAAATTCACAGAAATTTAACTACAACGTGTTCAAATAGTGATGGAACTGGAACGCGAAATAGCCTTACTTCACGCATCGTTTTGAGGTGATTTTTTTAATCATAAATTGAGAGCCAGTAGTTCTCTCAATAATTTCCTGCATTCATGATGATACTGGGAGAAACATTAGCCTTTCTTAAAAAATAACATGTTATTTCCCAATGTAATCAGTTCAATTACTGTATATGCATAACAAATATATAAAATGACATAATAATTAATTAATATCTGTATGGATAACAGATATAAAAGATTTTAAAACCCACCCTTCAAAATCCAATTAGGCTTATCCTTCAAGCTCACCTGCATCAAATGTTCAATGCAAAATTGAATTTTTAATTTTTATAAAAAAAATTATTATTTAATCTCATATCGTCAAATGAATGAGATTAAACTGTTAATCATTGATGAAAAATTGTTAGCCGAGAATTTCTCTTCTATGTTACTGCTAATATGTTAGTATTGAATATGAAGAACACATTTTCTTGCCATTAATGTGCGCATTGGATTTAATCCAGTTCAGCTCAATAATATAACTAGATGCAAATGTTGCAGTAACAATAACATCAGCATCTTCAGCACACTGTTTTGCGTTTTCAAATGCTGCAACCGGAAGTCCTAAGCCTTTTAATTCTTCAACTAGTTTTATAGCTCTTGCCGGCCGATGATTCCAGATACGCACCTAGAAACAAATATGTTCATCGTCATCGATATTGCAAATCTTAAGAAACAATTTCATTTCAATGCAATAGTCTAGAAGTACTATCAATATTTCGGTGCCAAAAATTTACTAAATTTAGACATATTTTTTTTCAAATTACATCTAATAGAAATCAAATTGTATACTTCTTTGAATTTGAAGGCATGATGAAGAGCAATAGCATGAATACGGCCCTGAGTACCAGCCCCGAAAATCGCTAGAACATTATTTTTCCTGTCTGGATGAGAAAAATGCAAATATTTTGTCGCGACTACAGATGCAGCCGCTGTTCTCCAAGCAGTTATTTGGATGGCTTCAATTATCTAAAAATATATCAAATATCAACTCTCCATCAGAAATATTTCATAATTATCAATTATTGATTACAATGACAAACTCACACTTTTTAATTGCCCCGTAGTTTCATCAAAAAGAAGAATATTTGCCAAAATTGTGGGTAATGGAGGATTTCTTCTCTCATTATCCCCAAATGCTGTTACCATTTTGCAAGCTAGAATTCCAGAATCACCGTGTTTTAAATAACCAGGCATACACAGAAGTACATCTTTCCTGTCTATTATATTTGTAAAAGTTCTAGGAGTTTGAACTGCGAGCGCTTTAGCAACGGAAACCAGTGCTGCCTCTACTGCATTAGTGACCGATTCCCAATCCAGTAGCTGGCTCACTCTTTCTTCTGGTATGAGAACTAAGCTTCTCGACATTGTAGAGATAACGTTTTGCTGAACGACAAATAATAAATTATTTTAGTTTAATTTAGTTAGTAAACTGTTATTAATAATTATTATACTCACTACGCGAAATTGTTTTAAATTCTAGCAAATGACTATTTCGAAACAGTTTTAGTTCGATTCAGAATATAACCACAGCAACCATGTCCTTCGAATTAATCAAATTGAAACAAACAACTTTCTACTAAGTAATCAGTAAGCAATGATCAGTGCAGTATTAAACATAAATTAACAAATGAGTTTGAAACTACTGAAATATGTATAAATCATTTTATGTTCTTTATATTTAGTATCTGGTTTTGGTATCAAAATAAGAAATAAATTATATTCAAAGCGCAATTTTAACTTTAAATTCAAAGTTTCTATGAAACAATTGAAAACTGAAAATAAAATTACAATTTCCATTAATTCGGCTAAAATGAAGGATCATTACTCGTTGTAATGCGCTTGCGCAATAGACGCACATGTTGTTGCTTTGAGCAGTAGTCCTCAAACAATGAACTTTTGTATAGTTCTATTCAGCTAGGAATGGTCCAAAGGCTCTTATAAGATTACAATTGACCCAAATGAGAACACGAATCACTCACATTATGCAGGATTCAAAACAAGTTTGCTGAAAATGAATCCAAGAAATAAAAGTACCAAATTTATTCACAAATTACCTGAATAGATTCAAATTTAAATGTTCGAAATGCACGAATCTATTTATGATTTTGACGACACGCTAGCGAGTGTACCAGGGCCACGAAGACCAAGACCAATTAGATACGTTAAATTATCTATCGCTCCGTACTCAGTTCGCACCATAATTTATCCCAGCACGAATCGATATTATTTGAATTTGTTTTAATTACTTTACATAAAGAATTTAAAACTCTTTCAAATTTTGAGAATGATATTATTGATCGATGAATTGGATCGTACTAAAGCCAATGAGATGAACATTGCTAAGATTAAAAACATGACAGATTGAAATTTACCTTTCAATAATCAGTCATTTTCGAGAATAAACTAAATAAGTCATATACATATTCAGCTGTTTCTTGAGACATCTAATCTGACGGCGTTTTGCTTTGATAACTTCATACATCAACACCGTTACAAACTTCAGCTAGCATACGCTAGATCAAGGTTCATACATACAAAGGTTGCCTCAATCCCATAAGCTCTGTGAATTCGATGGTGGGAGTAGTAGTCAGCGCTAGACCCAGAGAGATAGGCTGCTACTGTCTAACAAGTAGAATGATATTTTTATATTATTTTCTAGCACTTTTGATTGAATTAATAAACACATTTAATTAGAGGCAAATTTAGGTCTAGGCCTATGCGACTCAGACTTCAGTTCCCAGAATTTAGGGAGCGCCAAATTTTGAAAAATGATTAAAAATTGAAATTAATCTTAAGGCAAAATATATACTCTATCTATTTTGATTTAACACGAATTAGGAGAAAAATTTTATTATCCCTCTAGTAGACATGATTTATTTTGGCTTTAATCCAAGTTCTAAGAAGAAATATTCATCGTAACCGATATCCTTCTCAGAATTTCATTATTGAGTTTTATGTTGTATGCTATGCAATGTTCATCTAAGGGAGCTCATCAAAAATAAGAGGGGCGCCTAAATCTAGCTAAATCTGCCTCTGCATTCAATCATATTTAATCCAAGGTAAATAAAAGTTTTCTAGATTGAGAATTCATTCTAATTTCCAATAGTTATTATAATCAAAGATGCCAGGAACGCGATGTACTGTTGCAACGTATGATAATAGTTTGACCAAAGACAAAAAAATCATCGCAGCAAATATCATACCACAGTTTTCCGACAAACGAGTGCATCAGAAAACAATGGGTGCAACGATGTAAGAGAGATGGGAAATAGAATGCAAATGCATATCATATTTGTTCCGAACATTTTTCGGAAGAAGATTACACCCGCGATTGAAAGGCGGAACTATTGAATGTATGTAATTTTCAAACATTTCTGCTTTTTACCTGTATACAAGTAAAACAGTTTAGAATGAAATTTACACTTATATCATTCGAATAGTTTCTGTTTTCAGTGCGTTTCGTATTATTTGTAGTGTAAAATAAATATCTATTTACAAGATATCTGCGATTTGTTTCACCGCTTCCTAATAAATTTGTCTGGCGACTGATAGCTATGATTACGAGTGCTTTAACAATCGTAGCCATAGTTTTTAACTGTCAGATAAAATTATCAGCAAGCGATGAAAAAAGCCCTCAATCTTTGAAATCAACACATATTATCTAGTTCAAGTCATAATAGTTTGAACAATATAAATAATCCAGATAATTTTGCGTGCATATTTCAATTCCTAATATCTCTATTGTAAACTAATATCACAAATTCTGAATTCGTAGTTATTTTTAGTTAAGTATGTGAATTTCAAATATTTTTATTGTATTTATTTTATTTGTATGTACATTATTATTAATAGAACAATTTATATTTCGTAGAATAAAACCATTCTTCATTCTGCAAAATATACTCTTCTTTCTCTACTCAAGATGACAGACATAGAAACTTTGCAAAAATAAAAGATTATCCAAAAATTCAATTCAGCGGCATGTTACTGTGTTTTATCCACTGATCTCTAATATATATCTATGTTATATTAGAGATCAGTGGTTTTATCCTATCCAGATAATGTTCTTCTAAGAGTGGAGGGTCTAACGCTTACGTCATTAAGTAGCGCATGCGCATCTTGACTTCGTTGAATGAGGCAACCTTCTATATTTATAAACCTTGACGCTAGATGGCTATTACAAATTATGCAACTGACAGTTGAACGTAAGAATGATTGGCATTTTGACTAATCAGAAGGCTTAAATCGAAGTCCTATAAAAGCCATTGGACCGGTTCGTAGCTGAAACGATCTATAGTCAGTCTAGATAACTTGATTTAGGCCAAGGATGACATATACTCTAGATGAATCATTCCATATCTTTGTACATTATTTGTTTTGAAACCGGCAGGACAGAAAGAGAGGTACAAGGATAGAGGTATGTTTGATCTACCTCAAATATTGCTCACCAGATATCACTATGACCATCTGTCAGTTGAAATCTAGATAATCAATAAATATTGAGGTTAAAAATATGCATCATCATTCAGTGTTAGATAGTAAGTACATCGATAACATAGAAAATATCAAATTATAAATTATATGAAGTAGATTTACTAATTTCACAATTTTTTGTGCGTCAACTTTGTTGCAATCTATCATAATGGTCCGAACTTCCCAAGTAACAATGACTGACCGTCGACCAAAATGTGACGTCGCATTTTGGTCATATTGAAGTCATAATGTGACCGTCATATTTAGACGTCATATGACGATGAACTGACGTCACAAATCAAGTCAAATTTGTAGGCTGATTCCAGCCAAAGCAGGCAAGCACTTTCACGTGTTTTCTGTTTGACGAAGTTACATAAGTATCAATTTTCTACTCTGACAAATCAAAGTAAGTTAATTATGTAGTAATATTCTGCAATTTTTTCAAGCAATACATTATTCATTTCCAGAATGGCATGTGATTTTATTTAATGGAAACTCGGAGATAGCAGTGTTTGGGTTTCCCGGTCCAGAAATGGAATACTAGCAAGATGACCCTGTTATCAAAAGAATGTTCCGATCAGTTCCGATAAAACATAGGAAGATAGTAAAAGAGTGACGGATGAATTCGATGTGTGTGAAGTAGAAATTCGGTTTGTAGTAAATTCAAAGAAATAGTATTGCAGTTAATTATATATTTTTTTAATGGTAAATATTTTCTCGTATATAAAACTTCTTTTAATGTACAATTATAAGTGTTTTTTTTTCTATTTGGTTAAGTACATTTTTTGTTTTTTTATTGATGTAAATATTTATTTTTGACTATAATAATAATTATATTTTTAGTTTTGTTGAATCCTATTTTGTATGTGAGTTTATATGTATAAATAATAAAATCTACATTTTATTCAATTTTTTTTTTTACATTTACCAGTTTAATTCAATCTTGACGTTAAAATTGAGTAGTAAAGTGACGTTATGGTATGCTATTAACAGTTATTATTTTAAACGTCATAAATTAACGTCATATAACATTGTTTAAAAACGTCGCTTTTGACGTCATTAGAAAACTTTAATTCTACGTCAGCATAATGGTCTATTTGACGTCACAAAATGACGTAAGTAAGCTACTCGCTGAGACGTCTTGAGGACCGTCAATCGACCAAGTCTGTGACGTCAATACAACGTTGTATCTTGGTCACTTATGTTACTTGGGTTGTGCAGCGCATTGGTGTAAGTGCCAATATGTGATAGGAGGATCAGAATCTTTGCAAGTGTATGTATATAGACTCGAATAATTTAATAAAGAGGTTATATTCATTTAATATACTTGTGAAAAACGTATTTAATAAAATGTTCACGTAGCTGACATCTAGTGAAACAGTACTGGAGTAGATCAAACATATCTCTATCCTTCTACCTCTCTTTCTGTCCTGCCAGCTTCAAAACAAACAGCTACTTGATTTGTCTAGAGTATATGTTGTTCTTGATTTAGGCCTGGTTGTCACTACTTGTACCATTATCTTCTTGTTTCTTTACTTTTATCACAGCTCTCAATTTTCAACACAAAAATCACTGTTTTAGTGCCACTGGCAAAATTCCATTACACTAGTACCGCCATCGCTTGAAAGTTGTTCAAAATGTTAACGAATAATTATTCTGCCGTCCTTCTTAATTTTCTGTTTGAGATCTATTTACTATAATTTTTAATGATTACTATTAAATTCTGATTATTTAGTTAGTTTCATAATATATTCGCTGGATTCAGTAAGTTGCTGAATTTTGTTTTTAACTTTGAGAAATTTAATTTGATACGGCTCTGGAGGATTTCTGGGTAGTAGATTTGCCCAGGTGAAAGTGAGAACTCCCGAAACTTCATTTTCATAACTGAGAACAAATTTAATAATTTATTAGTGTGCATCCAATAAAAATATTCGGGAGTGTTTTACTGTCGATCGCGTTTGCATGGTTGAAGTATGGTGGTGAATTTTTGTTTATAAATACAGAGTTTTTGTGTCAGATATTACGATTTCAACATTTTTGTGCTTCTTCAGTATCAAAAATAGAAATATACTCAAATAATAGGAGAAAAGACTTCATTATTGTATTTATTTAAAAAACCAAGTGACAGTTCTTTCTAACCTCAAATTTAAAATGTCTGTGTGGAAAGACGAAGCAGATTTCATGAAAGATATTGAAAGTATCTCCGACTTTTTCATTGCTGGAGCTCACAATAATCCTTTAACAAAATTTACATTTAAAAGCAAAAAACAAAATAGAATTATTAGTACTCCTTGGTACGATGAAAGTGATTCAGACGATGAAAGATTGGCTTACAGTTTTGGAAGAGGACGAGATTCTGCAGAATGCTCCAGAAATCCTGGGGAAGAGCTTGATCATCATGAAGTTTTGAGGGATATTCGAATGCAAGTTAGAAATGTAGGTTACATTATAAATATTATAGAAGAATTATTCAAAACATATTTTGTTTTTATTTCAGACTGTAGGAAATCGTTATAACAATGAAGTCTTGGAATCCTACTATAATGTATGTAAAGATGAAGACGATTCCACTAGCGAAGCCCCAGCTGTTGTACCTGAAGAAATACCCGCTACGAAAACGTCTCCAATTGACAAAAAATGCAGTGTAGCAGAAAGTATTGAAAGCTCAACCGCAAAATTGACTTCAAATGAGCACGAAAGTATTCCTGTTCAAGCAAATGGTAGTTGTAACTCTTCATCTTCCTCCTCGCCGAAAATATGGAAAAAAAATGGAAATCATACAGGGCATTTCAGAAATAATAGAAAATTTGGAGCAAGGAACCAAAGAAATAGTGATAGAAGGGACAAACCTCATTTTTATTCATATAATGGTAGTGAAAATGAAGTTGATATCCGTTCCAAAGCGGAATTTCCTCCTTTAAAATAAAAATTAATGACTAATCTTCGAACAAATGATCTCTTCTTTTATTTTGTTGATTGTGTTGCTCATTCTTTTCAAATCATATTGAGAAAAAATGTCTATTTTCAAATTTTAATATTTGTAAGAGAACAACAGAACAGAACAAATATTCCGACGTTTAGTTCAAAATGTTTTAGTATATTTTCATGTTCTTCCAGATAATGCAAATCATATAAATCTTTTTTTGTGAGTAATAATTCCGTAGAATGCTGAGTTACTTGAATGTCTAATTTGATGAGAATAATAGGCGTGTTTCTTCGGGCAATCTAAGTGATATAAGTCTTCATAATTCAGTGAATCATGTTTCTTTGGTCGTTATTCGTTATCCCCACTTCTTTACTTTGTGATCACAAAGTGACAATCCCCTTACCCTTCTGAATCGGACTTTTTGCATGTTCACGATGATTGCAATAACAGAATCTGTGTAAATTTGAAATATGGCGGATAGAACACAACAATAAAATCGTTGGTAAAACAATAAATGCACATCCCGCATCTAATATGAATGGATGAATATACGAATAATTATGCAATAATAAATAGTTCTTGAAAAACAAACTATTCAATGAATTAAAATAAAAATCAATACTGAAAAATTCTGATATTTCAACCAATTACAGGAGAAAAAATCGCCAAAAATCATAGTTTTAAAATATATTTTTAAAAACGAATGTATGAATATTCTCAAATCAAAATATGACCCATGACTCGTAGTTGGTTGTTTTCTTGCTTCAAAAAATAATCATGATTCATATACAGCGAATATGATCCTGAGATTCACAGTATGATTGTCGAAGAAACACGCCTAATGATGATGATAATAATAATAATAATAATAATAAACTCGATGTTTTCAGATTAATCAAACAAATGAAAAACAAGGCTCGTACTCTTTGAACCTTGCAAAAGCGGAATAAGATCAATTCAAGAATATGCACAGTGAAAACCAATTTTTTGTTTGATTTTCTGAAAAAGATTTAGAGATACTTTTTTTTAAATATTTTGTTTTGTTTTGATTTGACACGGTGCATCAAATGTTGTGTTAATGCAAATAAAAATGCACCGTATCATTCATGAAATCAGAGTGCAATGCACGAAATTTTGTGCATGACATGGTGTATTGCATCAGAATGGAGAATATGCAAAGAAAAATGTAATATTTAAGCAGCGTGTCAAACTCTTGAAGAAAAAAATGCGTGTATCAATACGTGTAGAAGCATCTTCTTTTTGGTCTCGTTTGATTGAGCTTTTTGACTGTTGAAAGAAACTTTGTGATATGTAAGAAAGAATATTTGTACAATACCTATGGAATCATATTTTTGTGATTTCTTTTAATTGGTGTTTTCTGATCTCGGTGTTATATGTTAAACTCTAAATCATATTTTCAATTAGATATTTTCATTTTCTCATACGAAAAAAAATCATTGGTAATAATATAACCATTTTGAATAAAGTCAAATTTAAAACCAAAGACAATTTTCTGAAATCAGATTGAAATTGATAATTAAGCCATAAGTTTTAACTCGAATTCGGGTTGTGCTCTAGATTTTGCAATACTTCATTCTTTTGTGAAATAAAAGTCAATATCACAAATTACTTGTTAAAAATACGAGCTTCATTATTTTATGTTTAGATAAATAATGAAAATTATGAATAAGTGCCCAAGGCACTAGAAATTCAAATTGACTATATTTAAATGTTATACAAATTCTTCTGAAATTGTTCAATTTTTTATTCGGAAATGTGCTGCATTCCTGCCTATTGGATGAATGTATAATTTTCTAAGCAATGTAAATAATTTGAGAGCAAAGTATCCAAAGATAGAATTTAATGTTATTTACTTGAATAAATCAATGTTAGAATTTTATATTTTTGTATAGACTTTTAAATAAATATTTTTACAGGTGTATGTTTTTCGTACTTGTAACTTTTTTCAACCGATCTTTATAATAATTCTCAATGGGGTTTATGACCATTTTTTTCTGTTTTCTATCAATTTTTATTTAAAAAAACGGAAGCCGTATTTTTCAAAATTGAAAGTCAAGATCATAGAGAAAAAAATAGTAAAAGATATATGAATCGGATCAGATAACTAATGGCCAGTTGCACCACCGTCATTTAACTTTAAGTGAAGTTTAATATCTATGGCAACTATTGTATGGACAATTGTTACCATGGTTATTATTCCTCCCTTAAAGTTAAGTGACGCTGGTGTAACTGGCCATAAGAGGTGTAATTTAATTTTCTGATCCTGATTTTATCCATCATTCGACGATTCATCTACCAATTACTTCTTTAAATTGGTTTTAACTCTTGAAACTATTGAATAATATGCGAGATATTTTACGTATTGGACAAATGGGTCAATTTTCGCCTACGTAACAATTACTTTTTGCGATATATCATTTAAATATCTAACAACTAATAGAAACATTTTCTAGAAATTCAAATCAAGAAAAAAGGAACTGGCAACGCAGCAGCCGTGTTATATTACAAGAACCATTTGGAGCCACTTTTGATCCAATAATTCAAAATCTATTTAACATAAACACTTGAAATTTGATTTATTTATTATTTATTTATTTATTTAGTAGCTACAAAAGGTTGCAGTTACACAGATACTGATATAGGAAATAGAACGATGCAAAGAATAACGGAGAGACAAGAAAAACCTGCAAGAAGATCAACAAATAGTAGTGTGGAAATAAGAGAGAAATTCGAATATTTTAATTCCTCGAAAGGTGCCATGCCATGCAAGAACGCTTTAATCGGTGAATTCATTAGAATAAAATGAAATGGAACCAAAAATTCATTTATTTATATGTAAGTGTTTTAATTCATTCTATTATTCAATCATGTTCAATTATTAATTATACAGATCACTTTTGGATGATAAATAAATAATAATTTCTCTACAAAAAGCTATGATATCCTACGCAAAACATGAATGTGAAAATGGGAGCCAAGTTCAATATTAAGAATAAGCGTTGTTATCGACTTCACCGACAAAAGAACTGAGATCTAAATGGGTGCCAAGTTTTGTAAATAATCCTGGAATTTATTTATAAGAACATAATATATTCTAAAATGAAAATACACAATTTCTAGTCTTTTTTTCTGTGACAATAATGTTTGCTGTTTAAAAATATAGCTTCTTGAATTTGAACAGTCAAATTATCAACACAAAGCAGATAACTTAGGATAAATTGAAGCTCAAGATTTGACTTGGCTAGTTTCCTTATACAAGTATATTATATTTGGCTAATCAATTTATCTTCTTTATATTATACGCAAGTTACTGTTCTTATATTGTAAGGTCAACGTATCGTACTCTTCTACAAATTTGGTTTGCTAGTAAAAACTAGCCAAATCAAACTTTGAGCTTCAATTTATCCTAAATTATCAGCTTTGTGTTAATAATTCGACTGTTAAAATTTAAGAAGCTATATTTTAAAATAACATACATAAGAAGAAAAAAAAAATTGTGTTTTAAATTTATTTTAGGGTGTTGTATGTTCTTATAAATAAATTTTAAGATTATCTACAGAATTTGCACCCATTTGGATCTCAATTTTTTTGTCGGCGAAGTCGACAATCACGCATATTCTTAATATTGAACTTGGCTCCCATTTTCACATTCATGTTTTGTATTGGATTTCATTTTCGTTGACAATAGTACTGTATTTTTGTGTAACGAAAGTTTCAATGAATAAGAATGTTCACGAATATTGAAATTCAGTGGCGTAACTATAGGGCGGCAGGGCTGGCAAAATGCCACGGGCCCCCGACCCGAGAGGGCCCCGGCCCATATACCTATAAATATATATACTGCTGACCTCCTATCTTAACAAGGAAGCGTCTCCGTACGGTATCTTTTATCTCTTTTCTTCTGCAAGTCTAAACTGCGCATGGTCACAGTCTTGAATTTCATTGGCTGATGCTTGAAAGATTGTGTTCGGGACGTTTGGGGATGATTCGGAGTCAAATTTATTTTCTAAATCAAGACTTATTTCAAAGTGTGACCATGCGCAGTTTAGACTTGCAGAAGAAAAGAGATAAAAGACCCCGTACGCTGTCAGGTTCAAGTCGTTGGTATATATATTTATAGGTGTATGCCCCGGCCCAAGGGGATAACCTAACTTTTTTAACAAAATTATAATATTTTTCTAGAACTTAAAATCAATTAAAGTGAGACACAAGGCACAACTAATAAGTGTAGCAGAAAAATGGTCTATCAATCCTGAATTTTCTTAAACTCGTCAGGGGAAGGTGAAACGCTATTTTGACGAACTTTGCAAAGATAAGCGTCTCCACGATCTGGAAAGTTTGTTCAAAGTGAACATATTTTATCGAGTATTGGACATCATTATTAATCAACTGAAATCGCGTTTCCTTCCATGAATGAAATTGTTTCCAATTTCAGTGTTTTGCAATCTCCCACTATAAAATTTTAAATGACACTGATCTATTAAAAAAGCTCTAGAATTTGTTGATATATATAAAAAAGACATGTCTGCATCATTTGCCAGGGAAATTCTGAGTTTTTGGTCCACCATTAGAGACGAAATAGAAAAATCTTCGTGTATTAGAGAACTAAATGATTTATTAATCATAAAAAATAATTTTATGTCGTGCTGCTTTCCTGAAGTATGTACTGCATTAATGTTATTTGTTACAATTTCTGTGACTACAGCTAGTGCTGAACGATCATTTCCGAAACTAAAATTAATAAAAACTTATTTAAGACACTCTATGGGACAAGACAGGCTACGTTACTTGGCAATTCTGTCTATTGAAAATTCTATGGCCCGATCTTCCGATCTTCAAACTTTGATAATGTTATAGATACTTTTGCGGAACAGAAAACTCGGAAAAAAGATTTTATCGATAAATATCTTATTAAAATTAAAATGTTATTTCATTAAAAATATATATAAACATAATTATGGTCTTGAAAATGAAATTTATTAGATATTCAACGATTTTTACTGGGAGGGCCCCATCAAAAGAATTTGCCACGGGCCTCACATGGTATAGTTACGCCACTGCTGAAATTCTCTCACTTTTGTCTTTCTTTTAATAAATAACAAATAATTTCACTTGAAGCAATTATAATCTGCCTGAAAATCGTATTTAATGGAATAGAATGGACAAATAATCTCTTTTTCACTTACTTGTACTAAGTACAAGAGAGTATTGTGAAACCGACAAAATTCACCTATCGAGATTTTGATGGAAATATCCGTTTTGAGGTCTCTGCTCATTGAAATAGATATTTCTTGATCTTATTCACTCTTTACGTAACCAGTGCTTACAAGTTTTTTTAAAATCTGCGCTTTTTACTTACTTTTACAAAGTAACAAGTAAGTATTGTGAAACCGACAAAATTCACCTATCGAGATTTTAATGGAAATATCCGTTTTGAGTATACCTGAATCCATTTTGACTATTTTTGGCTTGATGCCGGTACGTGCGTGCGTGCGTTCGTGCGTAACTCGCAAATCTCAAAACTGGTAGAACGTATAATGTTGAAATTTTGTATTTTTGTATAAGGTCTAGTTGTGCACCTCACATTATGGTTCTAATCGTCTGTACCGGAAGTGCACTTTACTTGAAACTTTTTTCGAATTTTTCTAATAAATTTAAAATGATCAACCGTAGGATGTTGAAACTCAGTATTTGAACTTGATGTTGTATCAGAATGATTATCTACTATTTTTGTAAGAATCGGCCAGGCCAGAAGTGCACTTTACTTGAAACTATTTTTGAATTTTTTGCATAAATATAGAATGATCCGCCATAGCATATTGAAATATTAAGAACTTTTATAACATTTTATTGTACATCTTGCATTATGATTGAGATCGACTAAACCGGAAGTGCACTTTACTTGAAACTTTTTCTTAATTTTCCGCATAAACTCAGAATGATAAGCCATAGGATACTGGAATTCAGCATTTGAAATTGCTGTAGCATCTGAAAGGTCATCTTCTATTTTTGTAACAATCGGCTGAGCCGGAAGTGCACTTTATATGACAGACTTTTTGAACTTTCCGCAGAGATTCTAAACAATCTGTCGTAGAATGAAAAATGTGGGATATATTCATGATTTCAAACAAACTAATTTTACTCTAGTTAATAACCATCTAGCAGAATATAACTGGGATCTGTTACTCGCTGATAAGAACTTAGACAAGACTGTAGACATAATGTATACAGTTCTGTATGAAGCAATAGAACTATTTGTTCCGAAACGCAAGGCCACTCCAGATTCTAAGTTGCCACGTTGGTTTAGTAGTGAATTGAAAAACTTGATAATCGATAAAAAGGTAGCACATAAAAATTACATAAGACATGTAAAATTTTCTGATTTACGCTCGAGATGTAAAATTATGTCGCTAGATTGCTACAAAAATTATATACATAACTTAGAGAATGCTCTTCCAAATAACATCAAAAATTTCTGGAATTATGTTAATTCTAAACGTAATAGTCCGTGAGACAGCGCATAAATTTTTCGTTGATTACCGCTCACTCGAAACTTCGTGAGTGACTTCATTGTGATGAGTCCGACAGCTTTTACATTTGACGAAATTCTTGATTTGGGGGCGTTTTTCGGCGAGAGCTAAATGAACATGTCAATTTCATGCAGTTTTGAAAATGTATTACCGTCATATTGATGTATACACTAATCAAAAGATATTTTGATTATAAAATGAAAAATAATATTGTCCGACATGAATATTGGGGGCCAGTGGTGAGTCCGACAATCCGCACTTGTCAAAAGTACGTTGGTATGAAAACGGATTACCGCTAGTCTGAGACTTTGAGGACGTGTTCAGTTATTTTTTTTCTAAGATTTGGTCATTTTGTCCGACAAATTTTCGGGGGCGTTCTCTTAGTCCGACACTGAAAACGTGTAAGGATTATAACAGTTCCTTCATCAATGACCGCTTGTCGGACCAAAACAGTCATGATTCGAAAACATATTATCTGTCCAAAAAACATATTGTCCGACAGAAATATTGGTTCTTATTGTCAGTCCGGCAAGAAAACGCTCGCACATATATAACTCAGTTTTTGACGTATTCAATATCAAGAGATAAGTAATGGACGTTGGTTAGAAGCTAGTAATGAGTAAATCATTGACAAATTAATTTAAAAAAAGTAAAGTAGAAAATAGAAAAAGAAATATATTGATTTTCATTTATTTAGATTTTATTCTTCATCAGAATCATCGGAAGAATATTCTGAAGGCTCACTATAAGTCTCTTTTCCACTGTCGCTGTCATCATTATCGTTATTTGATCCACAGCAAATAGTTATTGATTTTGAAAATGCAATTCATAATGCTGATCGCAATTTGTGGCCGAATGTTAAAATCATTGGGCGCAGATTTCATTCAGGACAAGCTTGCCTCCGGTAAATTCAAGCATTAGGTTCAAGTCAAATGTACAAAGAACGTAATTATTTTGGCAGCCAATATTTAAAACAATTTTTTGGTATCCAGTTTTTAAGCCCAAAGAAAGTAGGTGATTTCTTTGTATCGGAAATATTTGACAATATTCCTTTGAATGATTCCAGAATAATACAATTTTGTGATTAAGTTATATTAGTGAAGAAGCTCGGTTTTCTCCTGAAATATGGACTTGTGCTGATGGTTCTATGTACAGAACAACAAACTCGTATCTAATGATTCGTAACCAAAGTACATTGTAAATAAAATATTCCTGTACAGAATGATATTTAAATAATGCGTTATCACTTATGACCTGGGTACCTTTTTTAATTCAACTTATCGACTTGATAGACTTAACAAGGTCTTGATAACTCACTAGTTCATACAGAATTATCAAGATCTTGTTTATCAAGCTGGTAAATTGAATTGGAAAAGGTACCCTGGACATACCCTTCAAGTTCCCAGTATTGTTTTAATCCCTGCGGTTATTGGTGGTGTAGCAACTCAGCTATGAGATTATAGCTACCTGAGGTCTGGTGAAGCAACTCCGATATGCCCATATATACACCTCTCGCAAAAAGATAGTGAAACGAACCACGGCCGGGCACTCACCGCATCATTAGTACAGGATTATCCCAATATAAAATAGGTAGAAAAACAGGGACGTATCGGAATATTCTATTAAAACTATGTGTATTTTTAAAAATTAAATTCGAAAGTTTTTTTATATGTTTATTAGCATATAAGGTCTATATATTTGAGCTTTTATTCCGTTTAAACTGATTAAAAACAGTTATTTGAAGGTATTGCATCTTACATTTCAAGGAGAAACTACTTAATACAGGCCTTTCCAGAACGGTGGCAAACCCTATGCTGAGCCTGGTCAAGCCCATTGATTAGGAAGTCAGGCGGTTTTACTATAATTATATATATATATATATATATATATATATATATATATATATATATATATATATATATATATATATATATATATATATATATATATATATATATATATATATTTTTTTTTTTTTCCATCCGGTGCATATTTCTCCAGATATACTTCAAATATGCCATATCTCACATTCTTCACACTGACTTCAACTAAGCCAAGATTTACATCACCTCATGTGCGCGGTACAAAGTTTTCTCTTCACGTCGTAAAATTAAAATGGGACACCTGTATATACTTTCAGCTTTCTGCACTCGATCATATAAACTTTAAGTATGCCAAATATCAAATTTTTTCGTGCGTGCAATATGCTTGAAAAGGGATGCAAAGCTTCCTCTTCACGTATTAATATATAGATTAAAATGGGACACCTGTATATAAGCTTTCTGCACATCTTCTCCATATAAATTTTGAGTATGCCAAATCTCACACTCCTCCGTGCATGCAATATGCTCAAACAGAGGTCGAAAGTTTGCTCTTGACGTACTAATATATAGATATCACAGTTGAAGGTAAATTTGAATGATATTTGAGATGATTATCTCAGTATACTGACTTCATATCACACATTTGATTCCAAAATAATATTAACATATTGGTGCACAAGCCATTTTTAATTATTCATAATCAATAATCATACTGACTTGATACGCCGCATTCATACCATATATTTTTGCTTTTTCTGGAGTATTGCCCCACTTAAATTATCGGACATGTATACAGTAATGTTCTAGACACTATTTGAATGGAAAATGAAAAACATAGGGATGAGCGGTCATTGATAAAGAAACTGTTATAATCCTGACACGTTTTCAGTGTCGGACTGAGAAAACGCCCCCGAAAATTTGTAGGACAAAATGACCAAATCTTAGAAAAAAAATAACTGAACACGTCCTCAAAGTCTCAGACTAGCGGTAATCCGTTTTCATACCAACGTACTTTTGACAAGTGCGGATTGTCGGACTCACCACTGGCCCCCAATATTCATGTCGGACAATATTATTTTTCATTTTATGATCAAAATATCTTTTGATTAGTATATACATCAATATGACGGTAATACATTTTCAAGACTTCATGAAATTGACATGTTCATTTAGCTCTCGCCGAAAAACGCCCCCAAATCAAGAATTTCGTCAAATGTGAAAGCTGTCGGACTCATCACAATGAAGTCACTCACGAAGTTTCAAATGAGCGGTAATCAACGAAAAATGTATGCGCTGTCTCACGGACTATAAGGATCATGGTTTTCCTGTAAATATGAAGTTGAATGATGTCATGTGTAACAACGGTAGTAATATTGCCAATATGTTTACTAGTCATTTTTCATCTGTATATAGTACAAAATCTTGTGATATACCTAGCTTTAATTATACAAACACGATAAACATTACCAACTGTGATTTAAGTATAAGTCAAATTTATACAAAGCTGTCTAGTTTGGATGCAGATAAAGGTCCTGGACCAGATGGCATGCCAACTAGTCTGTTAAAAAATTGTAGTTTCATTTTGGCCAGGCCATTGCACTATATTTTCAATTTGTCACTTAGAGCAGGTTCACTTTCCACCTGTTGGAAAGTTATTACACCAATATTTAAATCTGGCGACAAGTCAGATATAACTAACTACAGGCCACTTTCTATAATTAGCGCCATGTCCAAGTTATTTGAGTCATTTGTGACTGATCAGTTGACAACAGCTTTTAAAACTGTAATAATCGAGGAGCAACATGGCTTTTGTGTGGGTAAGTCTACACTTACAAACTTATTATTATATGTACAGTACATTTCGGATGCATTGGAGAGACGTTGTCAAGTAGACTCTATTTACACCGATTTCTCTAAAGCTTTCGATAAAGTTAATCATGAACTATTGCTGGCCAAATTGGAAGCTTTGGGTATAGGTGGTAATTTATTGACATGGCTGGGAAGCTATCTGTCTGACAGAGGTCAATTGGTCAAAGTAAAAAATTACATATCAAGAAGGATGGAAGTGACATCTGGTGTTCCTCAAGGTTCTCACCTTGGGCCGCTTCTTTTTCTTCTATTCATCAATGACCTTAAAAATGTGTTAGTTAAAACAAAATTCTTATTTTATGCGGATGATTTGAAAATCTTTAATATTATTGAATCGCCAGAAGATGTACTTGATATTCAAAATGAGCTTGACCAGTTGTTCTTGTGGTGTTAAAATAATGGCATGGACCTGAATATATCAAAATGTAAAAGTATGCACTTCTACCGTATTAGAAGTCCACTTATAAACAGATACAGTATCGATAGTCAGTTTCTTGAAAACTCGTCCACGATCAAGGACTTAGGAATCATTGTTGATACATCACTTTGTTTTGTACCACACGTAACAAATATTACCAATAGGGCTTTAAAATTACTTGATTTTATTAAACGTACTACTAAGGATTTTAAAGACGTCAAATCTTTGAAATATTTATATTGCTCTTTAGCTAGGTCGCTTCTTGAGTACTGTTCGCCAGTGTGGAATCCACATTACAATATACATATAAATACTATTGAAAAAGTACAAAAAAAAAATCTGAGATATGACGCCTTTAAACTTGGTTTAGAATTAAATGGATATACGTGCGAAGAGGTGGATGCAATTATTGGTATAAAATCACTTCAGAAACGTAGAGCACAGAATGATTTTATATTTTTATTCAAATTATTGAACAATTTAATAAACTGCTCTGAGCTATTATGTCAAATTAACTTTTGCATACCAGCGCGTAAAACAAGATCTAGTACCGTATTTGCTATTCCATATCTTAGTACAAATGCTGCGATTTATTCTCCGATTCCAAGAATTACACGGAATGCAAATTGCATCACCGATTCTATATGGTTTTTTGATGTCTCGTTATTTGCATTTTTGAATAGATTAAGAAATCATTTTTAGTTATGTCAATGTTCTTTGTATATAATATTGCCACATGTATACTATCAATTATAGTATGGATGTATTGGGCCATGTACCCGTTGACAGGCTTAAAATAAAAATTAAAATAAAATAGAATATTTAAATTCTGTATTAGGCATTTTTATAGTACCTAGTGTACACCTTGCATTATGATTGCTATCGACTAAGCCGGAAGAGCACTTTATTCGAAACATTTTTTGAATTTTCCGCATAAATCCAAAACGATTGAACGTAGATTGTTAGAATTCAGTATTTAGGACAATTATACCGTCTAGATGCTCATATCCTATTTTCATTGAGATCCACATAGCCGGAAGTGCACTTTACTTGACAGTCTCTTGGAATTTTTCGCATAAATTCGAAACGATCAGGTGTAGAATATTGAAATTTGGTATTTCAGTCTGCTGTAACGTCTGAATGATTGCCTAATATTTTCATAACAATAGACTGAACCAGAAGTGCACTTCAGTAGGAGTTTATTTTTTAATTTTACGCATAAATTTTGGTAGTCGTAGAATTTTGAAAATCAGTATTTACGAATGTTGTAGTATAAGAATAATGGCCTACTGTTTCCATAGCAACCGACTTGGCTCAAAGCGTATTTTACTTGACAGATTCTTAAAATCTCTTGAGTGAATCCAGAACGATTAACTGTGGAACGATGAGATTTTGTATTTGACTATATATGTCCAATGATATATATGATCGAACACAAAATCACATCGTATTATATATATATATATATATATATATATATATATATATATATATATATATATATATATATATATATATATATATATATATATATATATATATATATATATATATATATATAAATATATATATATATCCAATGATGTACAAGAAAGTCATGTGATGTTCACGTCAGATTTTTACTTACTTGTATACTAAGTACAAGAAAGTATTGTGAGACCGACAAAATTCACCTATCGAGATTTTGATGGAAATATCCGTTTTGAGCATCCCTAAATCCATTTTGATTATTTTTGGCTTGATGTCGGTACGTATATTCGTTCGTGCGTGCGTTCGTAACTCGCAAATCTCAAAACTGGTTGAACGTATAATGTTGAAATTTTGTATTTAAGACTGGTATAGAGTCAAGTTGTGCACCTCGCATTATGGTTCCAATCGTCTGTACCGAAAGTGCACTTCACTTGAAACTTTTTTCGAATTTATTTAATAAATCCAGAATGCTCAACCGTAGGATGTTGAAATTCAGTATTTGAACTTGACGTTGTATCAGAATGGTTATTTGCTATTTTTGTATGAATCGGCCAAGCCAGAAGTGCACAGCTCGTAATTTGCTAAGAGGGGGATATGCAGAAAGACTCCTGGAGTGTAGATTCAATAGGCTGACGATATAATATGCCTCTCAAACTTTAAAGTAACGTTCGTTATTTAGGCAAAAAGCAACCAACTTCGCGTAGTTAGCTCGACGAAATCGGATAGGTTTAGAAGGTTAGGGGATTAGAAAGAAGCCAACAAGAAGAAAGAACTCAAGAATGAAGCGAAGACAGAAAAAAGAAGTGTTTGAATGATGAATGAATGTTGAATAATTGTGACTAATCAAAAAATTCCTTTTCAGCCTTTTTTTCAGCTCATCAACATCATCTTCAGGACGAAAGTTGACTAAAAACTATTTCCTTTTCAGGTACCTAATCTATTTGCAAATTAAATTACTGTTGAATTATTTCCTGATGTTTAAATTACAATTGTACTAATAATGGTGTGTTTTTATTGATTTCAGGACCTGAAGAAATAGTTGGAGGATCATAGCAGTTGCATAGAAGAAGCAGCAGCCCAGGAATCTCGAGCATCAGCTAAGCTATCATCGCTGGAGCAACCCACCGCGGAAGCAACCACCGTGGGAGCAGCCACCGCGGGAATTACCAATCAAACTTCTCTTTCAGGTCATTGTCATCACCACAACATCAGGACGTAAGTTAATGAAAAAATTGCAATATTACTAATTTCCAATCATTTCTAAATGTATTTCAGTTCGCCCAACAGCTGAAGAACACATCAGCAGTTGCAGAACATCAGCCAAGCAGCTGAAGATCAAACCAACTGTTGCAGAGGATCAACACAACAGTAGCAGAGCTCATCCAGCGTAGTATCTACAACTTCAGAGACATGGTAAAAGAAGCTCTAGATGATCCAAAAACGTCGATTAGACCAGCCCGCTGCTTGCAGAGCCTAAGTAAGAATTATTTTATTATTTTAAACATTTATTTCCATATTATGTCCAATTATTTTTCTATAATTCAAAGTAATTGTATTTATTGTTAATTCCAATCTATTGTTTCTTTTTATTACAGTTGCAGCCGTGGAAAAGCCACTTCTCTGGTCTAGGTTTCGCTGGGGTTTTCCTAGATCCGAAGGGAGAATTCCTGGAGAAGAGTTCGTCTCTTTCCCCTTAGTCAATGCCTGGAGACGAACAAGACTTACAACATCAGAACAGCATCTCGAACAAGACATCCAACAACACAGCAGCATCGAATACTCAACAATTAATCTTCGAATCTTTGTACCCTTCCCTAATTTCCGAAATAAACTCATTCCCACAAAATTTACAGTTGTATTTATTTCTGGATTCTATTTTTATTGTTTTCAGTAGTTAGGAAAATTAATGTATTGCTAAATGATTTTTAAAATAAATTAGATTCAATAATAATTTCTATATTTAATTTTTGAAATAGAAACAATTGAAAATATGAACTGTATTGCTGAGACTCAAATATATTAATTAAATCAAATCAGTAATTTGAAATTAATTTTTTCGCTCCAAGTTAAAAATAAAGTTCGGAGAACTACCGCCAGAGGCAGCATTTGTCAATAGATGGTATCAATAAATATTTATTAGGTAAATTTATTTTTACCATTCTGATTATCAAAAAATATCAAATTTCATCAGAATCAAATATTCAAAAGACTCTGTTATTATTGAACTTGCCAAATAGTCCCTACTTTTTGTCATTAAATAAATTTTGTTCAAAAACATCCTAGATGCTGCTATCTCTTACTAGCAAAGCAAACTAGCGCCTATTCAAAGATGTATTGACCTACGAGTTTTTATACATTATTCTTGATCAAAATAAATTCGAACATATAGGCTTGTTATGAGAGTTTGATTTATTGATATACAATGATTTATTCAGCAGATATAAACCCTTTACTGGAAATTGATTCATGCATTTGCAGTTATCTGCTGAGCAGATATGCTGTATGATCAGATTCTCGTTCCATTATTGCATCCCTTATATTTTGTGAGTTTGAAAAATGGAGGACTGGACTTTGTTTAGAAATTGGAAACGTGATATAAACGTATGAACCTTCTATCAAAGATCAATTAATGAATCTGAAATCATTTATTTAGGATATATAAACCCTCAATTGAAAATCGACGTTTAAAATTCCGGCTAGTTGTTGAGCAGTTACATTGTATGACTGGATTTACTTGCTAGTTCACGGAAAGCATAGAGATGGCAGCATGTATATCGTTTTGAGAAACCTAAAGTATTGCGAAACCGACAAAATTCACCTATCGAGATTTTGATTGAAATATCCGTTTTGAGCATCCCTGAATCCATTTTGACTATTTTTGGCTTATTGGCTTGATGTAAGTACGTATGTTCGCGTGCCTGCGTTCGTGCGTAACTCGCAAATCTCAAAACTGGCTCAACGTATAATGTTGAAATTTTGTATTTTAGACTGGTATAGGGTCTAGTTGTGCACCTTGCATTATGGTTCCAATCGTCTGTACCGGAAATACACTTTACTTGAAACTTTTTTCGAATTTTTCTAATAAATCCAGAATGATCAACCGTAGGATGTTGAAATTCAGTATTTGAACTTGATGTTGTATCAGAATGGTAGTCTGCTATTTTTGTATGAATTGGCCAAACCAGAAGTGCACTTTACTTGAACTTTTTTTGCTTAAATCTAGAATGATCAGCCATAGCATATTGAAATTTAGTGTTTGAACATGTTGTAGCATTAAAATAGTTATCTACTATTTTTGTATCAATCGTCTGAGCCGGAAGCTCAGTTTATATACAAAAATTCTGAAACATTCAATTATTTGTGGAACAAATAATTGAATGTTTTAGAATTTTTGTATTCTAATTGTTCCACAGCATAAACTTTGTCACAATTAATTTGTGACATCTACTTTACTCAGTTTATATGTTTAACAGACATTCAGAATTCGCCGTATAAAACAATCAGTTCAATTGAAATGATGAGGTAGGCAATGATAAAATCTGTTGTCAAATATTTGTTTTTTTTTGCTTTCATATTAGAATAAAACTTCATTTGGCATAAGAAAATTTCGTATTAATTTTGAAATAAACTGTTGTATCCCGGAATGATAACCTCCCCTCCCTCGAAATAGCTGAGATTTTCTATAGAACAGTATTCCAACTGAAATGGTCCTAATATTTCAATCAGAGCCGGTAATGATAATGATTCTATAAAGAATCGAAACCGGTTAGCAATTTTAAGTAAATATAGACCAGACTTTCAAAATTTTTTGATAACCTTAGCATCTTTCACATTTTTTCTTCTATCGCACTTTATTATTAAATCGTTAAAAATTGTAGTGAAACTCTCTTTTCTGAATTATATAATCATATATTCATTTCAGGAGGCTTAAAATAATTAATAATCATTACCAATATGAGATAGCCGCAGCTCCACTAATATTACTGACGCATCAAATTATGTAATATTTAATCCAATATTAATCTTAGGATTCACTAGTTGTTAGCAGATACGAATATGTAAAGTGATTTACTTGTTGTACTTGTCCAAAAAAATCTATGCTTTTTGTACAGTTGTCCTGGCAACTTGTTGAAATACCAGAATAGATTACTGTTGCATGTAGTGCAGTGTTACAATATGGCGTCTTATTCATGCAGTAGGAGAAAAAAATATTTTTTATTCCAAATGGTGATAGATGGAGAAAAAAGTCGCAAGAATAATTTCTAGTTAATAAAGCCCTCTTTAAACTAGGTGATACGAATATCCTTTACATTTCATAATTTTTAAGATACAACATAAATAATATTTGCTTATGACATCAAAACAACGATAAAATATTTTTTTTCTACAGTCACTATAGGATGATACCCATTCCACACGCTGTAGCGTGCGGAATAGGGGTCATTCCGCACGCTCAGAGGTTCCTAAGTAGGCCACGTGGCGTCGCAAAAAAACTGTATTATTACTGTCATAATTTTAATTCTTTTGGTTTTCTTATCATTCCTCTTCAAAAGGGAATCAATATGAGTAATTTTATCAATCTTTGATGAATAGGGTATATTCATGAATTTTTTTTATATTCTTAATTCGCTGATTACATCGTTATAACATAGTAAAAAATATGAATTATGTTTAAAAGTGCTGTAATCAAGTTTAAAAAAATATTTAAAATTGAGAATAATTTTGAGCTGTTTAAACGCCGCTATTTTCGCGCGCTCTATGGATGACGTCAAATAACATGTCCATTGTTTACTACAGGTGTTTTCATTCTCAGCTTATTTCAGCATTAAAAAAGGTCAAAAGTCAGTTTATAAGTATTGCATTGTGCCTGAATGCAAAATACTATCAGAAATGTACCTGATAAAGTCTTTTTTCCAATCCAGGCAGGTTTTAAAATACGTAAGAAAGGATGTAAGGTTATCAGAAGAGATGAAGTGTCATAATAAACTTGATAGATCATGAATAACATATAGGTACGTTCCACTAGACTGCCGCAACGCTCTTGTCCCCTCAATAATCGTTCCACAAGACGATCGCGGTCTTGGCATTCATGATAAATACGTCATAGATCTCGACTACTTCAAGCTCCCTACGTTCGCGATTTAAAGGTGGGTCGAAGTGGTCGTTGCGTTCATTTTTGAATGATGAATCGCCAAGAAGTTCAAATTAAATAAGAAGATGCCTTTCCAATTCGTACTTTCGATTCCAAGCTATGTCAATTGATTCAAGATTTTCCATTTGTCATATAACAGATAATTTCATGGTCTCTCATTATCATTATTTATTATTCAACAGCGATTAATTTACACAGGCATATTGGAGTTATTCCATTTGTATATCCTTTTTGCTACAGGTTAGTTTAATCTTATTTATGATTTACTTTTCGATTCTAACCTAAAATTGTCAGTTTATTTGACATTTAACAGACACTCGCATTGTTCCACTTGAAGCACCAGCCACATCGACCATGAGTTAGTGGAACAGCAAAACCCGCGGTCGTGAGCGTTGCGGTCATTAAGTGGAACGTACTCAGAATGTGATTAGTTTCAGCAATAAAATTCAGTGTATGTATGCGGCTTCGTTCACTGCTCATCATATTTTGGATTGTATTTATTAGAATAGTGTACATAATGTGTTATTATTGAATAATTATTTTACAGTGTTCACTCTTTTTACTTCAGCGGACGTAAAATTTGGATTTGAAAGAAAATAAGAGACGTCATGAATAGATCTATTCTTGACAGATTATCCGATTGTGCCTTCACAAAACCACTGTCTTAAATGATTTATAATCTCACTAGGATGCTAAAATTACACTTAAACAATAAATTAATTTACAACACACACGTTATTACTATGTTTTCTAATCAAAAGCCTGCAATGCCATACAAATGTAAGCAGTATTAGTAGTATCTGACGTCACATTTCGTTTTAACCAATGGTGTTGCGTTTTGGAACTTTGAATTTTCCGCACTTGATTTGCATTTTTATTCATTCATTTTGAATAATTAAAAAGATACTAAATACCAAAATGATGGTTTAGTACAAAAGTCCGACCAATATAAATTCGGAAAAAAAAAATTTGAACCAAATTCAAATTTCATGCATATTCCCTATTGGAATAAGATCAATGAAACAAATTCTTTTTCAGAAAACGGTATATTTTGGTTATAGATATTCACGCGGACACCATTGACTGTAGAAAAAATTACATCCGTCACTCGTGCGAATCGATCATACCATGCTCATGTGAATTCTGCCACTCAACTTTGTCTCTTGGCTGAATTATTCACATTCGCATGGAATGATCTCCATTCCGCACTTGTATCGGAAAATACTATCATTGTTATGCTAATTTCAAGTGATGCCAAAAAATAATAAATGAACAACCATGCACTGATATTTGTAGTACTGTAATGTAACAATTGAACCGCACAATTGACAAACAATAATACTGTTAAATTTATGAAAATTTTCTTACTGTGAACCACATAAAATGTTCTACATATTTTTTATTAACATTGCATAGGATTTTTCATTAATTTGATTTCATAGAGTCTAAGGGAACTATGGAACAAAAATTATTGTTTTTCTATCACTTGAATAAGACGACATATTGTAACACTAGATTACATGCAAAAGTAGTCCATTTTAGAATTTCAACAAATTGCCATGGCAATTGTACAAAAAGCATAGATTTTCTTGGACAAGTACAACAAGTAAATCACTTTACATAGTTCGTCTTCGTATCTCCTAACTTTTAGTTAATCTCAAAGATTAATATTAAATTAAAAAATATGTCAGTCAATTTAGTGGAATACTGGCTATCTTATGTTGGTAGCTTTGGAACTCTTATTCACGATTCCAAGCAAGAAGTCTAGTATACAGGAGGCTCAACGATAGTGGTGGAAGTGAGGCAAAAAAGAGGTGCAGCAAATCATTTAATTTGCTGGTTGCGCCGCGCAGCCAAGCAGAGTTTCTCTAACACTTGTATATCTATTTGGCGTTCTCACGTAACATGTGCAAGTGAGAAACTATGATAAATGCGAGTGGTGGGAGCCGCTAATAGCCCCCGCTAAGTGCAAACATATTTTTCCTCAACTCGATACACGATGCAGCATGGGGCGTTGAGTCTCCTGTATTCCAGACTTCTTGGATATATGTAATACTCCTATATTGCTAGTTGGGTCTGCAGAACGGCGAAAACACTACGGTGCAGACAATTATACGTCTATCTCTTTCTATTTTACCTCGAATCAGCCTCGAATCTTATGCGCATGCTTGATAATTGAGCAGCTTCGTGCAATTGGTGCAAGCGTCGTCCATCTTTGAGATGTAGGATAAAACAACTTTTCAAATATCCAGGGAAGTCACGACGCTTGCGCACAACGAGTCAAGTAAAAATTTGCTGTCTCACTTTCTCCGTGACACCTCCACTTATGGGAACTAGTAATATAGGAGTATTACATATATGAATTCTTGATTCCAAGCTCATGAAATTCAAGTTTTGACACTTGTCACTTGAATAATCTGAGGTTAGTAGAATGTTTCACTTTTAAAATAGATAATGAATTGATTTTCCTGTTATATTGAATTAGAAATGAAATTACTAATCAATTTTATCGATGTTTATGCGTAAAATAATTATTTTATTATGTACAAAAAATTGGTACAATTTTGGGATTCGTAAGATCTCAAACTTATTTACTGATCCCAAAATCTAGCATTTTTTGTATTTGTTAAATAAATAACCATTTGTTCCTGTCATAATAATTGATCAGTTGTTTACTTCAGTAGGTACCAATTATTTCTCGAACCATTATTTTGAAAAAATACTTATTCAGTATGGGAAATTTCAGTCTCGGTGAGAAGGTTGATATATTGTTAATTTATGGGCAATGTCACAAAAAATTTGTTGACGCTGCTTGAATTTTTCCATAAACTCATCCATATAGAAAACATTCAAACAGAATCTATTTTAGAAGAATCGAATAGCATCTTAGACTGACTGGACATTAGATAAAAATGAGAGGCAGGCTAGAGTTGCTGAAAATAATCAAAATATAGTGAATATACTTGCGTTTGTTTATTACAAGAATAACAATGAGGATGCTGCTTCTCTACGAGAGTTAGTATAGCAATGTAATGTTAGTGTAAAGATTGCAAAAAATATTAGGAAAAAAAAAATTTTGACGCTCAAAAATAAAGCTTGTTCATCATCTGATAAATGGAGATTACGTCGACAAGAATTTTGCTGATGGTTTGCTCGAAATCATAGGCAGGATCCTAATATAGCTCAGAAAATTATTTGGAGCAATGAATTTACGTTCACAAATAATGACATGTTTGATAGGAACATATATTATAAAAAACTACTTTTGATTTTAAATTCTGTATATTTTATTTGATACATTGACGTTTCGATCCAAGGATCTTCTTCAGAAAACAATGATCAAATGGCCTGAAGAAGATTATTATTATTATCATTAGGTCAATGGATCGAAACGTCAAAGTTTCAAATATAATATACAGAATTTGAAATCAAAAATAGTTTTTTATTCAATAAAATTCTGAAAAATGTATGAAATATTTATATTATCTCTGGAGGAATGAAAATAGTCGTACAAATAGAGAAACTAATTATCAACAGACATTTAGAGCTAGTTGCATAAAAATAATTAATAAGCTGTCAGTTAACATACTGTTAACTCAATTTTTTGTTGACGTTTATCTGGAAAAAATAGATCGTGTGAAAAATCAACTTGTTTCTAACGTTTAAATGACGATTTTAGATTGTATCTGTTGTAAAATTATACATGAGAATATCATAACTTCTATTTAGATGTCAAAAAAATCAGATTAGAAACACGTGATCAAATATTTGACAATGTGATCAAAGTTAACAATGCTTTATGCAACTGGGCCTATGTGATTAAAGTTGACAATGCTTTATGCAACTGGGCCTTAGTGTATTTGGATTAGTGTACTTCATTCAAAATTATTTTATTATCTTATTTATAAGAATTTAAACACAGCCGATTATTTCAATTTTAATTCAGAAGAAAATACGCTATCGAATCGGAATAAAAAAATATATAATCCCATTCAAAAAATAAAATATGTTTGAGCTGTAACTTTGAGTCACAGTCACTAGTTCAAAAAAATATTTTATTCTTCAATCAAATGGCCTCCTAAGTCTCCTACAACTTTGTTCTTCAGTATATTTTTGTACCTGTAGAAAATACCGAGTAAAACCATTTGCCCAATTTAAAATCTGAAACCATAATTACCATTCGGCTATTAAGAGACCGGATCATTATGACATTATATACACGATATGTAAAATATAAGGATCAAGATGGAATGACAAAAGGAATTAAAATAAAAGCAGCAAATCTCTACGTATAAACAAATAAAAACTGTCTGCCTACTAATCACTCTTATATCCTTGTCTGGACGTCTTGCGGATTCTGGATGTAAGTTTTACTCAATAGATGATGTGAATATGACAAAGTAGTTGAAAGCATTCACAAAAAATCTGACGTGAACATCACGTGATTTACTTGTACATCATTGGATATATATAATACGATGTGATTTTGTGTTTGATCGTATATATCATTGGACATGTATAATCAAACACAAAATCTCATCGTTCCACAGGTAATCGTTTAGGATTTACCCAAGAGATTTTAAGAATCTGTCAAGTAAAATGCGTTTTCAGCCAAGTCGGTTGCTATGGAAACAGTAGGCCATTATTCTTATACTACAACATTCCTAAATATTGATTTCCAAAATTCTACGACTACCAACAGATCTAAATTTATGCGCAAAATTAAAAAATAAATTCCCACTGAAGTGCACTTCCGGTTCAGTCTATTGTTATGAAAATAGTAGGCAATCATTCAGATGCTACAGCAGACTGAAATACCAAATTTCAATATTCTACACCTGATCGTTTCGAATTTATGCGAAAAATTCCAAAAGAATGTCAAGTAAAGTGCACTTCCGGCTCGGTGGATCTCGACGAAAGTAGAATATGAGCATCTAGACGGTATAATCGTCCTAAATACTGAATTCTAACAATCTACGTTCGATCGTTTTGGATTTATGCGGAAAATTCAAAAAATGTTTCGAATAAAGTGCTCTTCCGGCTTAGTCGATAGCAATTATAATGCAAGGTGTACAACTAGATAATATAAAAGTGCCTAATACAAAATTTAAATATTGTACGACTGATTGTTCAGAATTTATGCGAAAAATTAAAAAAGTCTGTCATATAAAGTGCACTTCCAGCTCAGCCGATTGTTACAAAAATAGAAGATGACCATTTAAATGCTATAGTAATTTTAAATGCTAAATGCCAGTATCTTATGGCTGATCATTCTGAATTCATGCGGAAAATTAAAAAAAGTCTCAAGTAAAGTGCACTTTTGGTTTAGCCGATCGCAATCATAATGCAAGATGTACAATAATCAAATGGTTCTTCATACGAAATTTCAATATGCTATGGCGGATCATTTATGCAAAAAATTCAAAAAAAGTTTCAAGCAAAGTGCACTTCTGGCTTGGCCGATTCATACAAAAATAGCAGATGACCATTCTGATACAACATCAAGTTCAAATACTGAATTTCAACATCCTATGGTTGATCATTCTGGATTTATTAGAGAAATTCTAAAAAAGTTCCAAGTAAAGTGCACTTCCGATACAGACGATTGGAAGCATAATGCGAGATGCACAACTAGACTCTATACCAGTCTTAAATACAAAATTTCAACATTATACGTTCAACCAGTTTTGAGATTTGCGAGTTACGCACGCACGAACGCACGCACGCACGAACATACGTACCGACATCAAGCCAAAAATAGTCAAAATGGATTCAGGGGTTGCTCAAAACGGATATATCCATCAAAAGATCGATATGTGAATTTTGTCGGTTTCACAATACTTCCTTGTACTTTGTACAAGTAAGTAAAAATTATTCTCAGAAGAGTTTCAAGCAGTTTTGATGCTTCTTATACCAGTTCGATAACTATACTTATTGATCACATCTGTATATGTACAGTAGAAAGGGAAAATATTTCGGAAGATGGTGGAACACATGATTCCAAGCAAAAAACTTTGCATAAAAATATGTCTAATCTTCAACTGGTGTGGAAAAGCGATTTTTGCTATTTTCATACATTTTTTATTTGCGAAATGTGTGTTATGTATTCTGTTTCTAAAATCAATACTGCATCTCTCAATATTCAGGCACGCCTCTCGGAGAGATTCTTGACCTCTGACATTTGTAGCAGATTTAATGACAGAACTGTTGCTAGGCAAAACTGCGATAAACAAGCACACGTCAAAATTCAAAATGAAAGTAATTGAAATTCAAAACTCTGTCAAATTTTCATTACCAGTTTTTGAACATGAATATATAGGTGGAAGAGACAACTGTAATTTTAGATATGGAAATGGAGAAGAGAAATGGAAAAAGGAGGAATTCGTTCAGCGATATACAGGTTCAGGAGTATTTCTAAAATATTAGCTTTATACTTGAGTCTATCTTAATGAAGCTTTTCTAAATGTCATGGAAACATTGAGCTGCTTTAAATCTCATCATGAATTAAATATTCATCTGTATGTTATATTTCAGAGAGCTTTGAATATATTATTTAATTATGCTAAACAGATTCTTAATGAAAAACACACTTTTATTTCCAAGATTTGAATTCTTGTTAATCTTAGATAACGATCTTAGAATGGAGAGCAGGATTAAAAATTTTACTATGCTATTTATTGACGGAAATACGTCTCTAGGCTCGATATCAAGAAGTTGCGACAGAATTTTCGTGCTACTAAATTGTGTTTAAAATTGCCTTTGACTCTGACATCTATCTCCGGAAATATATGTCGAGTGTAAGACAGAAAATCGCTTCAACTGTTCACATTCTGATATAGAATAAATATAGAAATTACTAGAAATCATGTTATGGAAATGTTCTAAAGATATCAAGAAAGAATAAAAAGTGTTCTGTGTAAGTTCGAGATTCAGTTTCTGGTTTTTACTTCTCTGACCTATATACTAGGAGAAGTATTGTAATCGTGAGAGAAACTTCAAGAATCTCGTCAATGGACCAACGAAAATTAAATAGAAAACTAACGCTGCATAACATCGCCTTTTTAGCGCATTTTTACAAAAAAAAGTCGCTATTGCACTTTTGCTGTTTGGCTGGCTAGTTGGTTGGCTGTCGTGACGCTGAGATCTCAGCAACTACAGCACTTACAGACTTAGAACAGGTACTAAATGAGAGCAGCTGTTTTGTAGGTTTCACAAACTGCTGGATTTTCTTATTTATACACACAGTTTTGTATTAAAAATGAAATGAAAATTCAAAAGGTAATAACTGCTGAACTATGCATAATTTAAATCTGAAAATTGCAGCACAGAATGAGCAACATGTCAGTAATTGAATTTTATATCCTCAATTTTGTATTTGCCCAGTTTAGGGTAGAAACTATTTATTTCAATATCTCGCGAGTTACACAAGATATTGACATGCGGTTTGCGATGTTAGTATCAGAATGAGTTCAACTTTTGTTTTTACGATCAATTTAAACCAGTACATGACCATTCGTTACTTATTTTCTTGAATCTGTAGTTTCGGAAGTAATTTTCAGAGTTTTTTTTTTATATAGCTTTGATAAAGATCAAATTATCATTTAAAGGTACAGTACATGACCTCCCGTCAGTCAATAATCAAACAATAAAGATTAAAAGGTATTTTTGAGTTTGTACGTGCACAAATTATGTAGCTACCTATCAAATAGTCACTGCTTCAAACTGGTATTAAATGAAAGCTGCTGCTTCGTAGGTTTGCTCAAACTGCTTGATTTCAAGCTCAGTGATTGTTAGAGATGGTAATTTGCGAAATCTCTGAAGTAATTAGCAATCATGAGCTGTCAAAAATGCGCTTCCATCATCAAGATGATTCTTCAATTTTTTTTGTAAGACCAACGGTTTTTGAGAAAATTCGTTTCAAAAAATTGTAACAGTATGCATTCCTCAACGATATCTGCGTGTCGAATATTTGTGATTGAACGTTAAGCGTGACATAAAATATTGGAAAATCTATTTTTGTGTAATCTCCAGTGAAAAATTACAAGGGTTCTTCTAAGCAATCTTTGTAGACACTACGCGTGCAACTGTCGCCTACTGGAAGATGGCAAGCAGCATAAATGTTACCTTGATTTTCTGGTTTTACTCTAATTGATTTGCTTTACATTCTTATGCTTTAGCAACATCTTTTTCCAGAATAAAAACAATGTTCTGCTTTGTATAGAGCCCTAGGAAGATATTTATTTCTAATTCTTATTTTCATATGGGAACCAATAAGTTGTCTTGCCAGTGCCTTTATAATCATTCTTCAAACCACGGATCAATCATTTGCATTCGCTTCCATGATGAATTCGCTTCTATAACGTCCAGAACAAGATAACTTTGAGTACAAAAAAATCACGTAATGGGGGGGGGTCTCACAGACCCCAAACGAACAAACATTATAACAAAATAGACTAATAATAACTGATGAAAATAGATAGAAACATGAACATCACACTTTACCATTCAAGACGCATTGACAGAAAAGTACACGGGCGGACAGCAATATCGATCAAAAACTGTTTGAATTATCAAAAAAAATAGAAACGCTGGGGTCTGGTGAACCCCACCATATTAGTTACGAGTTGAATGTATCACCCGATGAGTTTAATTGTATAGGTTGTTAATGTGAACAAACCTTTATAATATTATTGAGCTTTATAATAAAGACTACCCTGAAGTAAGTTGCACATCTAAGTTACTAGAAGAAACCGCGTTTTTAATTTGGCTTATCCCAATTACTCGTTTACAGTTAAAGTTATCATCTTTAAGCTTACAAATAGTTTGACGAGCAAGCTTGGTAAGTTTCCTGAGCTTCGTGCACCATAAAAAGTTCACACAAAACATTCTTAAATAATTCTATGTAGCTATAAATGCTATAGGTTATGGGAACAGCCATGCTTTTACTATCGTGAACATTTTTTTAACCAGTGTCAGTGAAACGAACTAGAGTGAACTTAAAAAGACTAGGATTTTTAGACTGTATTATTATAAAAAGTGGTATTGTGAAGTGTGACTGAATAAGCTGAAATATGGATTTAGTCAAGCACATTAAGCCGCTGTCCGGAGTAGGTGATTGGCCAGTATGGAAAAGAAAAATCCGTGATTTATTGGACTACCAAGAAGGTGCTTTAGATATTATAGACAATACTTTAGTGAAGCCAGAACCTCTTAGTGATACTGCTAAGGCATTAGAAATTGCTGCACACAAAAAGGAAAGCGATTTATACCGTAAGGCAAATAGCTTTGCTAAAACCATGATATCAAGTTCAATATCAGATGAAGTTTATCAAAAGATCATGGATAAAACTACAGCCCAAGAAGTCTGGGAAGCTCTCAAAAGTCAATTTGAAGCGACATCGAAAGACCAGCTATTCAGACTATGTACAGATTTATTTGAATTTAGTTGGACCATGGGAGATGATGTATCAACTCACATTACCAAATTACGATGTTTGTGGACTGATTTGAACAGCGGATTAAAGCATAAAGGTGAGAATGAACTACCAAATTTATTAGTAGTATGTAAGGTTCTTCAGATTCTCCCTAGTAGTTCTGCCGCATTTCGGTCTAGCTGGATGCTCCTAACTAAAGACAATGAGAAGACATTTGATGAGCTTACGATGCAGCTATGTTCATTCGAAAGGAACATTAAACTAGATAGCGATAAAAGCACCCCAGAGGCTCTTGTAGTTAAAAATAGTTCCAAGAAACAAAAATTTAGATTGGGAAGAAAATCATCAAAATCAGAAGATGTATGCAATTATTGTAAAGGTAGAGGACATTGGGTTAAAGATTGTTTCTAATGGAAAGCTGATGGAAGACCACAAAAGGGTGACCAAGTTCAGGGCGATTCAGTAAATTCCAATATAGCCTTAGTATCTGGAGTCAATGTAGTGAATATCGTAGAAGCAAATACAGAAGATTGGTGGATCGACAATGGGGCAACCAAACATATCACAAATAGAATAGACTGCTTTGTAGATTTTCAATATTTCGATCGAGGTGTAAGAATTCAATCGGCTGGTAAAGAAGAGTTAGCCGCTGTAGGAATGGGCACTATCGAAATCATTTCCAATATAGGGAAAGTAAAGGAGAAAATGTTTCTAGAGAATGTATGGTATGTTCCACAAGTTGTTAAGAACCTATTCTCGGTTTTAGCCGCACAAGACAGAAATCAGTTCAGCGAGTTCAAGTCGTCTACAGTTAAGTGTTGTCTTATTATAGATGGGCAAGTAGTAATTGAAAGTCATCGAGAAGAGGGTGGAACACTCTATGAAGCAAATATTAGACCCATTATTCCAAATCATCAAGCAAATGCAACTGTCACGGCACAACCTGATAAGTTACTACAACTTTATCATGAAAGATGGGGCCACCAGGACAAGCGTTACGTCAAGGTAAAACTGAAAAAAGAATTGGGACTCAGTGTGAAATTGGATATGGATGTATGTGAACCCTGCATATATGGAAAGACATGTCGTCTCCCTTTTGGAAGACGGGAAAAGGCAAGTTCTCCGGGGCAACTGATGTCAGCCGATGTATGCGGACCTTTTTCCCACTCTTTTAGTCATAAAAGGTATTCCGTAATTTTTAAAGACAGTTTTTCAAAATATCGGTATCTTTATCTTTTAAAAGCAAAATCAGAAGTAATAAACGCGTTAAAAGACATGTTAGCTCACGCAAAAACTTTAGGACATATAGTAAAACAACTTTTAAGTGATAATGGTGGGGAGTTTGATAACCAAGAATTTAGGGATGTTCTACGTCTTCACGGAATAACACAAATATTGACCGCACCGTATACATCCGAACAGAACGGCGGAAGTAAACGTGAAAGTCGTACCACAGTAGAGATGGCAGGAACATTTAAATATTCAAATCCAGACGCCAATTTTCCAGAAGCCATTTGGGCCGAACTTATAAATTCAGTAGTATATGTTCTGAATAGAACAGGAAAGTCAACACTTGAAGGTGTTAGTCCAAGTGAACTATGGTTGGGTCAGAAACCCAGAATCAAGCATTTGCGTATAATATAGGATCAGCTTGCTACGCTCACGTACCAAAAGAAAAGCGGAAGAAAATGGATTCCAAAGCTGTCAAGGGGTATTTAGTGGGCTACGATGCCGACGAACGGTATAGAATATATGTTAATAAGACTCATAGTGTGATCGTATCAAGAGATGTAGATTCGTAGAAAAAGTAAACGCTTGTGATAAAAGTAAAGACGCTCAAGCAGATACTCAAAATCAAAACATCAGTAGTGACGTGAGCAAGATAGTTTCACAAAGATACAGAATGAAGATGAAAATAGCTTAGCAGAGCTACCAGATGCAGCAAGTTTCCAACCAGAAGAGGAGGAAGATCCTACACAAAATCAAGAAGACGATATTGTAGATGGAAATGCTTCAGAAGTGGATTCAAATAGTGATGACGAAAATTTAGATAATCAAGAACAACGTCGTATCTTAAGAAATAGAGAAACAATTCAAAAACCCAAGTATATGAATGATTATATTCAAGCAACAGAAGACCTATCTATGTCTGATATACCAGAAGGATTTGAAGAAGCACTCAGAACTAAAGAAGTAGAAAAATGGAAAATTGCGATGAATAATGAAATTATTTCCTTAAAAGAAAATGAAACATGGACATTAACTAAACTACCAAAAGGCGAAAAGGCATTGCCATGTAGATGGGTATTTCGATTAAAAAGAAATCCAGATGGGAGCATCGAAAGGTACAAGGCCAGAATTGTGGTGAAAGGTTTCAAAAAGCGAAAGGGGATAAATTACACACAAACATATAGTCCTGTCGCAAAATTAGGTACCATTAGAGCAATAATATGTATAGCAGCTGCAGAGAAGATGCATCTTGCCCATTTCTTCAAGTTAGTGAGGCCGATCCTTGCTTATATATTCGGAACAAGAGTGGTAAAAAGTTGCTAGTGGTAGTGTATGTGGACGATGGTTTAGTCTCAGCATCTGATCCGCAAGAACTAAAAGTGTTTTTAAATGAACTAAAATCAGAGTTTGAAATAGTGTCAAAAACTGCCGAGTATTTTTTAGGACTTGAAATAAAATCTACCAGTGATTCTATTAAGATATGTCAAAAAGCTCATATTAACAAAATATTGCAAAAGTTCAACTTTTCAGAATGTAAGCCGGTATCATCTCAAATTGTCAAGAGTATTGAAATTTCTAAATCTGGGAAAGTTACCAATGAATCTAACTTCCCTTACAGAGAAGCAGTTGGGGCTATTATGTATTTAATGTTGGGGACAAGACCCGATTTAGCTTTCAGCATTGGGTATATATCTAGGTCACTGGATAAACCAACTTTGGAAGATGTCGAGAGAGTAAAAAGGGTATTTCGGTACATTGCTGGTACAATTAATTTGGGAATTGTTTACAGGTCAAATAGCAGTAGAACTAAATTTGAATGTTATAGCGATGCTGATTTCGGGGGATGTTGTAAGTCAGGTAGATCAACATCAGGGGTGGTTATCATGTATGGTGGAGGAGCTGTTTCGTGGCTCAGTCAACGTCAAGCAATGGTTGCCACATCAACTACAGAGGCTGAAATAGTAGCGGCCAATGAAGCTGCGAAAGAAATTATATGGCTTACGCGGATTTATGCTGGAATTGTAGAGAAGATCCAAGTTCCAATTCTTATGGTTGATAACACTGCTGCAGTGATATTAGCCCAGAACCCAGAATTTAATCGAAGGACGAAGCATATAGCAATGAAGCATTTCTTCATACGAGAAAAAATCACTGAAGGTCATCTTGGAATCGAACAAATTCCAACAGAAGCACAAGTCGCAGACATCATGACAAAGCCGTTGCCAACGATTCGACTTGTCGTTTTACACAGGAAGATGGGATTGCAATGACTAGCAATTTGATATTCTTTTGTTTTTTTTTTTTTGTTTTTTCACCATTAACAAGGGAAAGTGTTGAGGTTGTTAATGTGAACAAACCTTTATAATATTATTGAGCTATATAATAAAGACTACCCTGAAGTAAGTTGCAGATCTAAGTTACTAGAAGAAACCGCGTTTTTAATTTGGCTTATCCCAATTACTCGTTTACAGTTAAAGTTATGATCTTTAGGCTGCATCCCCATGGGTCCGTATATACGTATATACGTATACGTATTTACGTACCAAAAATACAAGCCTGTCCCCATGAAGCATGCGTGTTATCCGTGTCCGTATTGAATTTGACATTTATCTGACGTTTAAATCTAACCTAGCTTTTTATAATGAATTCAGAAACTTGATTGTCAAGTTTTATTAGTACATCTCGTTAGCTAAATTCCACGGCATTATATCGATGACAAGGCTTGGTAGAAAAGATAAAAAAGTTGTACCATTATTGGAGCAGTCAGAGCTTATGGAAAATATTACAAAAACACGTTCTTGTTGGGTTCGCCCAATATTTACCGAACAGAAACGAATATCTCAAGGTGCAAATGATAATTTGATGAAGGAAATGAAAGAAAATGATCCAGATAAACGCATAATTCTAATGCAGTTGTTGCGCTAGCACCGTCGATTCTTTTTACAGAGCATTCAGATGCTGCGAAATCTGTAGATCCTGATTTCAGGCAGCACCCACAACAACCGCATTCTAAAAAATGTTTTTGTTATTATTTTGTACACTGTATGCACAAAATCAACTTGGCATAAAATTCAAACAACGATAAAAGTATTGAATACGCATGCGTCAATTCATCCGTATCCGTGAAAAGTTAAACTAAACCAACTTTCGTACGTAGTGTCCTTGAATCTCTCCGTATCGTGAATACTTTATTCTCATTGGTTACACATGAATACGTATACGTATATACGGATGCATGGGGATGCAGCCTTAAGCTCACAAATAGTTTGACGAGCAAGCTTGGTAAGTTTCCTAAGCTTCGTGCACTATAAAAAGTTCACACAAAACATTCCTAAATAATTCTACGTAGCTATAAATGCTATATTAATGACGTTAATAAAGACGAGCCTAGTGAAGATGTATATCCTAAGTGTTTCTTGACTAAAACTATGGAAATACCAAATAGACGATGGAAGAAAAAGATGATGAAGAGATGGACATGATAATTGAAATGGAGTCAGAAGAAGAACCATAATAACTTGTCTGATCAATAAAGAATTATTGACTCAACTGTTTTCTGATAAATTTTGTAACTTGAAGAAACATTTTTTCATAAAAAAAAATGTGATAATAAAAATTTTAAAAAAAGTCTTATATTTTTTTAAATAGAAACAAGAATTATTTATTATAATTTTCTATAAATAATCATTTTTCTGATAAAAATGATTTATGATTCGTTTATTTTCACCAATAAATAGATATTTTTCAATCACAAATAAACATGGATTATGCCTATTGGGAGTATCACATGAAAAAAAACATCTTGTACTCTACCTCAAAGGTGATGTAATAGGGAATGCACGTATTATAAGAAATATAAACGTCAGAATTATTTGAATCGGATTTTCTCAAGAACTGTTAGTCTTACGGAAAAAAGTGGGAATATGTTTTTTGTAGGCAATTTGATAACCAAATTTTTTTCGATAAAAATTTCCGTTAGCGAGATTTTTGCGAAAAATCGATTATCCTGACATTTGAACCCGCGTAACACTTTGGGATATTGTTTAGAACCAGAAAAGGAAGCTTCATGCAAAAAACCAGCTTTTCGGGATTTTTTCCGAAGTCTGACCATTTTTTTTGCTTTTATTCCCCGAACTATTCATTGAGTGGCCCAAATAAATATTTTTCACATGATTAGAAGATATTGTCACAAATTTTATCTTGAATAATTTATTATAACAGGTTACAGTGTGAATATTTATTTTCCAAACATGTATGGTTGCAATATCGCTCACAGTTACTCGTCCTGAATGACCTCTCTCCTAGCTCACGTTCTTATATACCTAATCCAACAATGCGCCAACATTCCACTGTCTAACAGTTGATGCCTGACAACCACCAAACATCTAATAACCATAGGCTGTCAATCACGTCCGACAATTGAACATCAACTTGGTCAATACTAACTAGGATTACAGTTACAATGAGTAAAGTCACATTCCCATCTCTATCATAATCATAAGTCTTAAGTCGTAACCTTGAGAGTTTGACAAACGCGAAAACATTGGAGCGTCTCCTGCTCTTGTCTTAATCATAGTCTCAAGTCGTAAGTCTTAAGTCGTAATCATAAAAGTTTGGCGAGCCCAAACTTTTTGTCGTAATCATAAATAGAAAGAGATGGATATATGTAGCGCTATTTCATTTCATGGAATCGTTGCTGGTTTCATTATTGTTATTTACTTTTGTCATTGAAAGAAAGGTTATAGATATAAAAATGTGAATAGAAATCAAATTATCAAACACGACACCAAGCAAACAAAAACCAAGATGTCAAAATCAAAATGAAGTTGATGGATTCAGTGACCTAGAAATCACTACTTATCACGATATTTTCTCAAATAAATTAAAATAATATTGTTTTAAATATTTCTGGATATTATAAAGCTTTTAAAATAATTCTATATAAAATATGATTTATTTCATATATGTTATTCCATATTTTAAAGAGTTATGGTATGTTCACATATAATTGAGTATATTTTATATATGCATTTATTATTTATTATTTGTTATTCAACATATTATTTTTTTCCTTAGCAAAGTAGTATTATTTCTGTACAACAGTAAAATTTAATTATTAATCATTTTGAATATATTTCATTACTTTTTAGATTTAATTGTAAACAAAATATTATGATTATGATAAGAGCTGGAAACGGTCGAATTTTCTGAGACTATGATTATGATTACGACTTATGATTATGATAGAGGTGGGAATGGGACTTTATTGGCTAAATAACGGATTCAAATAAATAATAATGTAAACTAATTACTTGAAATATTCCATATTTGTGACAATATGTACGAAGTTCATATAGAAAAAATTCATATACAGCTGTGAATATGTACAATTTGTATCCTGAACGATAAGTACCGGCTCATAATATTTTTAGTAGATTAGAAATTAGTTTATTTTCTGACACATGGGCATTCACAACCAAATGACAAAGGAGAACTAATGAAAATGAAATAAATACGCTCGCATATTTTGGAGCAACTCCCAGAACGTGTATCAGAAAGGCAATTACTGAATGCTGAATGTGATCTTCCATGAACGGACATAGCAAACTATTTTGAGAAAAAAAAAATATATGTATTATGGCCCTTACTAGTTTTTCTGAGTACAAGATTTGCATCCTGATGAATATGATCGGTGACTGGAATTTTGTTAGGTATCCACTCATAAAAGACGATGTAAAATAGATTTTTAACAAAAATTTAGTGTTTTTTAGACGATCATCACAAAAAAGTATATTCCGATACAAGTGCGTAATGGAGATCATTCCATGCGAATGTGAATTCTGAATCATTCACATTCGCAATGGAATGATCGATTCGCACGAGTGACGGATGTTATTTTTTCTACAGTCAAAGGTGTTCGCGGCAATACCTTTAACCAAAATATGCAGTTTTTTGAGAAAGAATTTGCTTCATTGATCTTTTTCCAATTCATCAAACGTTGATAAAATTACTCATATTGACCCCCATTCCACACGCTACAGGGTGTGGAATGAGTATCATTCTATAGTGACTATAGAAAAAAGGTGTTTCTATGGCCCCTTTTGCGATCGTGAAGTTTCACTATTTTGTAAACATCTGTCCCATCTGTCAGGTATTATTTTCTTGTACACATAATTCATGAATTTATTTTATATTTTTAATTCACTGATTACATCGTTATAACAGTAAAAAATATAAATTTTGTTTAAAAGTGCTGTAATCAAATTTGGAAAAATATTTAAAATTGAGAATAATTTTGAGCTGTCTAAACGCCACCATTTTCGCGCGCTTTATTGATGACGTCAAATAATATGTCCAGTGACATTACAGTCCATTGTTTACCACAGGTGTTTTCGTTCTCAGCTTATTTCAGTATTAAAATAGCTCAAAAAAGTCAATTAATAAGTATTGCATTGTGCCTGAATGCAAAATAATATCAGAAATGTACCTGGTAAGGTCTTTTTTTTCAATCCAGACAGGTTTTAAAATACATAAGAAATGATGTAAGGTTATCAGAAGAGATGAAGTATAATAATAAATTTGACAAATCATGAATGACATTATAATGTGATTAGTTTCAGCAATAAAATACAGTGTATGTTTGCGGCTTCGTTTAACATTTGCTCGTTTTAAAATAAACAAAAATTATAGGTTATGTCTACTGCTCATCATATTTCGGATTGTATTTATTAAAATAGCGTACATAATGTGTTATTATTGAATAATTATTTTGCAGTGTTCACTCTTTTTACTTCAGCGGACGTAAAATTTGGATTTGAAAGAAAATAAGACGACATCATGAGTGGATCTATTCTTGGCAGATTATCCGATTATGCTTTTACAAAACCACTTTGTCTTAAATGATTTATAATCTCACTAGGATCCTAAAATTACACTTAAACAATCAATGAATTTACAACACACACGTTATGACTATATTTTCTAATCAAAAGCCTGCAATGCCATACAAATGTAAGCAGTGCGCATTTGTTGGCATAGTATTTGACGTCACATTTCGTTTTAACCAATGATGTTGCGTTTTAGAACCTTGAATTTCCCGTGCCTAATTTGCATTTCTATTTATTGATTTTGAGCAATTAAAAATATAATAAATACCAAAATGATGGTTTAGTTCAAAAGTCCAGTCAATATAAATTCGGAAAAAAAATATTTGAACCAAATTTAAATTTTATGCATATTCCCTATTGTAAAATATTTTTGGTGTCATCTGTGAAAAACTACTTCATAGACACCTCATACCCACCTATATGGGCAGCTTGGTGAACTTTTGAAGAAACAGTTTCAACCAAAAAATATTAAAGAAGAAATCACATAAATAAAAATTGATACCAGAGCCGTCTTTAACCTATTTGAGACCTTGGGCACTCTAAAGATAATGGGGCCTCTATGACCTTGACAGAGCACTATTTTGTGGCTCGCGATCGGCGAGTCCGGTTACTTAAATCGATCGGTCAGGTTCAGTTTTTCGTTACTATGGGGATCCTGCGAGTAATTAAAATATCGGTTATCGTTTGGTAATCTGGCAGGAACTAGGAGGCCCCTATCGATCGCAGAGTGCCCAGTGGGGAAGAGGGACCTGTTTGATACACAAACTATTATTATTTCATTAAAATAGTCACTTGATATAGAAATTGTTGAACTGTTTTTCATTATTTGGGAAACCTCTATATGAACCTAGAGCGCGCTTATACTTCGTAAATAGAAAGCACAATGTTGCATCGGAGATAAGTATTGTGATTTCAGATATTGCCTGTTGTCTGTTGACTCGTTGAGAATATACATTGGAAAGTGACATCAAAAACATAATTAAGAATGAATGATAACAAATTGGTAGATTCAGAAATTGGACAAAATGGGGATGGGACATTAATACGGTATTTCGTGTTCATGGATCAGAAACAATAGTCAGTCCGTGTCCTGTACCTATTATCCGATCCAAGCTCAATGAATGAAGAAAAGAGAGTTTGGTCTCTGCGTGAAAAAAGATGATCATAAAGTTGCAGATCTTATTGCGAGGGTATTGGATAAACCAATATGATCTGAATTTTTCAAGTTCTAGAAGAGATTTTGATATTGCATAATTTTTATATATGCTATTACATAATCGCATCGACTGTCCTCAGCTATTGTCTAAAGTTTCAGTTCAAGTTCCCAGACTTTCATTAATGTATCCTAGAGAACTTTCCAGCTACCGAATACAAGAACAAATATATGCCAGCGTTATCCGGTTTATCTGATGTGTCAACTAGCTGAACAACAATACGAAGATATATTTTTGTAAATTCAACTTCGTTTATTATTGTCAATCATATTATTTCATGAAATTTATGTATAATTTATTGATATGCTTTATTATTTTATTGTCTTGCTTTGTCATTGGATTTCTGTTGGCAAATAAATTATTATCATTATTATATCACAGTTGATATCAAGTCGTACAAATGCGATCGAAATATAGGATAAGTTATGTGCTCATTTTGAGGGCAATAGTATAGAGTCTATGATTTGAAGCAGGTTCCACGTTGCTGGAATAAACATTTAATACAATTCATGAAGAAAACTAAGTTTAAAAAATAGTACTGCTTATCTATGTGTATTCTATCGAACAAGTGGAGCTGAAAGCTTGTATGTCTTTCTCCTTATTTGTGTTGATGGGCTAGTAGTTGGAAGTAGAGTCAACAATACATAGAAAATCAATTGATCCTAATGAAAAATGAATTTAACACTGCTGTTGGCCTTTGGAAGTTCTTTAGGCATGCAAATACATTGTAATAAACATGGCTCTATAGTATCAATCAGAAGAAATATTCAAATAAAATAAAAGAATGTTAATGATCTATACATGTTTTCAGAATTATATTATAATAAATAGATTTTTTTGGTTTCAACTCTATATATTTTATTTTCATTTTGACGTTTCGACTTTCTATCCGAAAGTCTTCTTATTTTTTTTCTGAAGAAGACTTTCGGATAGAAAGTCGAAACGTCAAAATAAAAATGAACATACAGAATTAAAACCAGAAAAATCTATTTATTAGAAGAATGTTTTCATATGAATCAAGCAAATATTACGGCAGTTCCTGCTGTTCTTGAAGAAGTCAATAAAGCAGCTGAGGCAACGGAAAATTCTACTGAAAAAGACTGCATTATTGTAAAATGTAATTCTGAATAGTTGAAAGGAGCTTGTCATTATTGTATCACATATGAAATAAACAATTAGTTATTGCAAGTTATAGTGACGCATGTTTTAAAGGAGATACTCCAGCATGAAGATCTACAACAGGAATTGACACTATATTAGCTAGTGGTGCTGTATCTTGAATTAGTTAATTATAGTGTAACATGCAAGAGTTTGGAGTTGTAGGCTTGGGCCTGACCTTGTCTGGGCGGACCTTTCGTCCTCGTTGTATCGCGCCGCACCGCACCACATTACCCCGCACGATGGAAAAATCTAGCAACATGTACTAGACTAAATCTGGAACTTTCGAGAAAACTGGATTCCATATACAGGGTGTAACAGAAATAAGTACATCAATTTTAACCTGTGATGCGCAATTTGTCAAGCATAACAATTTTTCCTAATAACTTTTTTCCGTAAATCCTCTGGATACAGAGTGAGAATTCATCAAAGTTTTGTCAAAAATTTCATAGTGCGCCTATGGTTCAAACTGAAGGTTTCTCATTTGTTGGAAGAATGACAGCTGTCGATTGAAAAGAGTATTTTACAACTTTGAGCCATCGTAGTCTTGTCAATCATTCATTTGAAACTGAAAAAATATTAGTATTTTGGCAATACATTGATATTCGCTCACCTCGATTATTCTATTTTTGTATATGTTGGAAGAAGGACTGAATTTGTCTCTGTAATCAACAATTTGGTCTTTTAGTCGTATTTATATGTCAGTTTTAAGAAGTTTGATTTTTATTTAGGGATTTCACGTATATTTTCGGATAGTACGTTTATAGACCGCGGTACAGAACCCCTTTCTCCAGATTATTAACACTCTCTTGAAACTTTGTGAGTGGCTTCATTTTGATGAGTCCGACAACTTTTTTATCTGCGAAAATTTGTGAAACTGCTGCGTTTTCGGCCGAACAACCGAAAAAGACGTCGATTCTATGATTTATTCCTGACCACCAACATCACTTTTTTTCATAGTTTGATTGTAAGATGATAAAAGGAGAAACACAAACAACATTTAGTCCGACAAAAATATTGCGGCGTTCGGCGTAACCCCCATCTTCAACATGTCAAAACTACAAGTTTTGTTAGATAATTAACATCCTATCGAATCTCTCAGTATTAATAAATAAACATTAGTGGAATTAGATGGAGATATTGTCCGACAAAATTTCTGCTGCATATTTTCAGTCCGACACTCTAGAAATGTCAATTCTACGAGATTGGTCTGCTGATTAACACTTGTCGGACAAAAATCATACATATAGGTAAGTATATTTCCTAATAAAATAATATATTGTCCGACAAAAATAGTGCGCCGTATTGCCAGTCCGAAAATAAAAAGATCAGAAGTAGCGTTTTCTGTGTTTGTATGCGCACCATATTGAATCCACATTCAAACCAAATTTTGTACATCGATTTGTGAGATCAAATTATAATACTCAAACTTCTACGTCTTCATTTCTAAAAATAAGTTCACAGTGATTTTTTATTCGCTAATTTTTCTTCTCATCTTCATCACAGTAGTGCAACATGTAAAAATAGGAATGAAAAGAATATCTTGATATGAAACCCAACATACAAATTTGAAAATATAGTTATTGTAGAGAAAGCTTCCAAGGGAAACCGAAAAATTGGTGAAAGATGTCAAACAAGAAACATAAGAATGTTTCTTGGGCAAAATTGTTTCAATATTAGAATACCTATAGTAGAAGTGATAATTTTTTACGATTCGAAAATATTGATTTTCGAGAGAAATGGGAAAATTTGAGTTCAAATTTAATAATTTACATATATAAAAGAATACATGATTTGGAAGAACATTTTTTTCAAGGCAAATATTCAATTACTCAATATCATCATCCGTTGATGAGTCTTCACTATTTGCATAAAAGTCATACTCATCGACCATCGTCAGTACTGCTGCTGTGATCTTCGTCCTCATTACTATCTGAGCCTGTAATACAATTTTTAATATATACTCAAATAGAGTGAAGCATATTTATGAAATAATCACGAGACCACACGAGGTCCGGATCAACTATCCCGATGACACTTGCCGATATGCTTCAAATATGAAAAAGATGGAATGTGCAGATTCACAATAGCTACAACAAGTCAGAAATATCTTGAAGTTCAGGGTGAATTTTTGACTTCATCCATCCATTGCTTGTACTATATTGGTTCAAATGAATCCTTCGTTGCACATGCAGCAGAGTATAGAGACCAGGAAGAATAAGATTATTCTACCTTTTATGATATTACACTGAAGAGTATTACAATACCCATCTTTAGATCTCAGTTTCAACATGGCACATTTAATCTCCCGATGGGACATCAATCAAGGGTTGGTGGTAATCCTTATGACCAACTCGGCACATCCTAAACAAGTGTTTGCAGAAGAACCCACCTCTATTATCGGGTTAACACTTAAGAAAAATATAAATTGGCATGTTTTGCTTAGTAGCTATCTATTATCTACCTAACAATTCAATCAACCACATCAAAGGTATCAATTCGCTAGATAACTAGCCAACGTGGAGAAAAACCAATTTTCCATACTATGAGCGAGTCCAGTGATCGAGTAATAACGATAAAATGGTTAATCCCCGATCACGTTGAAATCATTATTTTCATTGTATGATGCAATCTACTCATTCTATGATTTTGTATTATTGTCAAATGAACTATAAAATAGATTTTATTTCATTTAAAAATATTAGAATACCCAGTCCTTCTTTTCTTCAGGTACCTAGGTCATTTCATTATTGTCAGAGACTACCTCACATGTGCCGAGTTGGGAATCGCCGTTCAACATACCATAAGTGATAATTTGCGAAATACTTTTTTTGAATTTTTCATGGATATGCAGCAGATATTTTGTCGGACAATAATACCAATGTATTCTGTACATCACTCCAAAGAGAAAAACATACAAAATAAATGAGTGTTAATCAGCAAACCAATCTCGTAGAATTGACATTTCCAAAGTGTCGGACTGAAAATATGCAGCAGAAATTTTGTCGGACAATATCTCCACCCAGCTTCATTAATGTATATCTATCAATACCGAGAGATACGATAGGATGTTAATTATCTAACAAAACTTGTAATTTTGACATGTTGAAGATGGGGGTTACGCCGAACGCCGCAATATTTTTGTCGGACTAAATGTTGTTTGTGTTTCTCCTTTTATCATCTTACAATCAAACTATGAAAAAAAGTGATGTTGGTGGTCAGGAATAAATCATAGAATCGACGTCTTTTTCGGTTGTTCGGCCGAAAACGCAGCAGTTTCACAAATTTTCGCAGATAAAAAAGTTGTCGGACTCATCAAAATGAAGCCACTCACAAAGTTTCAAGAGAGTGTTAATAATTTGGAGAAAGGGGTTCTGTACCGCGGTCTATTATTAAACATAAGATTGTCTGCACAAGTTCATTGCACTGGAATTTGAATTGTCTGAAACTGTGTCACTGTGTCAGGAGAGTCAGACTGTGCTGTCATCTACCAGCAGTTCGAAAGGTAGTACTGTTCCCAACCTACTTCATCAGAAACATAAAGAGAAAATCATTCAACGATTTATTTAAAGAAAACGGTAGTATATTGAATGGAATGTAATTCTAAATTAATTAATTCACCCAATAATTCAATAGAAATATTGCTGAATGAAATTTTGAAGATTCTATTGAAGAACAGAAAATATAACCTATAAATGTATCAAACTGAATTTGGTAATTGATTTTAAATATTTTCTGAAATATATGAAACAATATTTTGCTTATTCAGCAGATCAATTCACGGGGCATACTTTATTGAAACGACCTGAGTGTGAAGTGGGGAGTTTGTAATAATATGAGAAAAACTAATACACAGGTGCTTCATTTATAAATTAATGTATTTCATTCATCTCATCTGCTGTTTTACTTTCCAGATAAACGTTAGGCTCTAAATATCCCATGGTATTCTCATCGTTATGTTTAAGTGCATAATGACATTAAATACATTAGCATAACCACAATAATTCAATTTTAAGTTAAAAATGACAATTCGGAGATCGTTCCAAATAAATTTGCTAAGCTAATCCTAAACTGACCATGAAATCGTACACAGAATTAATAATTTATAATCTGTTTTATTCCAGAATTTATTTGAAGGAATTGATAACTCACATATGTCAAAATCAATTATTGTTCTATTGCAACTGCTACTGGATCCGATAACTATGCACCTGAACGACTCGTTAAATTATAAGGGATAAAAAATGCTAAAAAAAGATGAGAATTCGGGAAAAAGTTACTAAGAAAAATTGTTAGGCTTGACGAGAACTATCACTGGTTAAAATTAATGTACTTATTTCTGTTACACCCTGTATATATACCAGCAAATAATTTAAAGGATATGGTGTAATGGTGAATCTAGAGCAGTGAATATCAAACAGTGAAGTAATCAGTGAATATGAATAGTTAAATATTAATATCTGCGGCTTTGCTTAAGATAGTAGTAAGTGATAAATAAGTTCTATAGTGTTGTTTAGTAATATCCGGAAACATAAAACTTTTATTTTATTTTTATTTATTAAATAGTGACTTTTATTTTAATTGTAAACAATTACCTTTTAAGCAATAAACCTTACAATAAAAAACTGTGTTCCTTTACACAGAGTCTGAAATTATGGCAACAAGTGAAGGAGCTTAATGTGATTGGAAAGATTATTTTGTGAATTATTTAGTCTTGAAAAAATATTCCTAGCACTTCATGTCGACAACACGAGTGCCATAAAACTTGCTAAGAATCCCGAGTACCTATCATAAAAGATGCAATCACGTAGACAATGGTTATTTCAACATAATGAAAAATAAATTTTAATGAACATACAGTGTTGTTGTAAAAGTACTGAAGAAAAATCATCATATAATTTTTCATGTTTTTTTTTTACGCATACTATTTGAGATATATTTATTTTTCTTTTTTTTTAATGATTGCTCTGAATAATTACTCTTTTCTGAAAAAATTATTTGCATTTGATTAATAGTATATTGTGCTACAAGTGCGGCAAGTTGTCGATTGCCTACGAGAGCGAGTGCGTTTATTCGCTCAAGTGGGCGATTGACAACATCGCAAGAATTGCATATACATTTTTTATTACGAATGCGGAATAAGATGATGCCGTATGTCATCTGGCTGAAATCGAGGAGGATTGGCTATTGGAAAACGAAACTCTATTTTCAAATAGATATCAAGTGATCCCACATCTCGAGTCCGAATCATGAAGAACTGTTTCTGAATATTTCTTATTACTCCTGCGGAGTTAGTACTATTTTGCGCACTTTTTTCTGGGCGGTAAATGGCTTTCTGGCTTCTGTGTGCTCCAAAAGTATAATTTGAGTGCGATAAGTGAATTTGTTTCACTAAAATATCATAAATAAAAAATATATATAAGAATAATTGAATAAGAAAAGGATACAGTATATTTTCATGGTAATTAATTACGTTTGCCATGAAACACTATAGAAAAAATTGTATGAGAATGGGATAAGAAAAATAACGCGATTGCTGAAAAATATGTATAGCCAAGCGAGAATGACCACAGACAAACAAGAAAATAGATCAAGGCCCATCTCAATCACAAAAGGTGTTCTCTAAGGAGAGTGCATGAGTTCATTGTTGTTTGCATTATATATATCACAATTAGAAAGAAGCATACTTCAGGGTAAAACAATTAGATGGTATCCTCATCAATAATACAACTGACATATCAACCTTCCAGTTATATTTGCAAAAAGCCCTGTGGATCTTAAAAGGGAATTGAAAGCACTAGAAAAATATGGTGACACACTAAAACTTTAAATGAATAATGAAAAAACAAAGATACTGCATTTTCATACTGGACGCTACTACTATCGAGGCAAAGAAATACGTACTATGAAAAAATGTAACCATCTACAATTTACTTTTACGTCATCAGGTCTATACAATTTACATACTCAAGAAAGTTTAATCAAAGCGGGCAGAATAATTGGAGCAATTAGATAAAAATACGATATCAGAAGAACAAAATCAAATATAACTGGGTAACAAGACTGATCGAAATCCTAAATGAAATAGATTATAACTGGCTATAGCAAACCCAAAATTTGATAAAAGTGAAAAAGAAATAAACAATATGATTACCGCATATACGAATTATTGCCTGAGGGAAGATCTGCGAAGAATAGAAATTACAACATATAACCATTGCAAATATTATATGAATGGAAGAGGATACACATCAACCAATATACCGTACAAGATTGCAAAAGTCATCTCGCAATTAAAAACCAGTAACTTGAAAATTATAAAGGTATGCACTCAAGGTAAAGTACACATTCTAGACGCTGAGGAATATTGCTCCATATGCAACCTTCTTGAGTTTGAAGATCTATATAATTTCTTTTACAGATGTCTTTTATATGCACTCATAAGGTCTCAACCCCCAACGAACTCGGTAGAACTGCTTCTGAATGACATAGCTGTCCCAAATTTATATAGCATTTATAATTATGTCATTGCTGCACTTAAACTAAGAGCCTTTATTTTGAATGTATGAAATATACCTGTCTTATTCTTAATCTATAAGATATGCCTATGAATATTGATTTCAATTCCTTGTTAAATACTAAAAATATTTTCTAATATTTATAATATTGTTGTCAATTACTTTGTAATCAGCACACTGCTGGATATACAAATATATTATTATTATTATTATTATTATGGTAATTAATAAAGCTTCTACAGCTAATGTAGAAAGCTCAATTGGCTCACTTGATTGACCCTGTCTCTTACTTTTGCAAGACGATTTCAATGGTTACGGCATGAAATCATTTCTGAAGTTGTCCGCCAGGTGTTTCGTTTATTGAGAGCTTATCTAAATTCTCTGATTCATTATTCAAGTGATTTCAGTGAAATATACTTAGAAATCTGACGTGAACGTCACGTGACTTACTTGTACATCATTGGGTATATATAATACGATGTGATTTTGTGTTTGATCATATATATCATTAGATATATATATATATATATATATATATATATATATATATATATATATATATATATATATAAATAATCAAACACAAAATCTCATCGTTCCACAGTTAATCGTTTTGGATTTACCCAAGAGATTCTGAAAATCTGTCAAGTAAAATGCGCTTTCAGCCAACTCGGTTGCTATGGAAACAGTAAGCCATTATTCTTATACCACTACATTCCTAAATATTGGTTTTCAAAATTCTACGTTTAATAATACTGTAATGTTTATTGCTTGACGAAATCAGTTTTCAATTAAATAATAGTCACTATTTAATAATCTAAATGAAATAAAAGGTTTATTCTACTTATGTCACTAATAACACTGTATTTATATATTAATCACTTAATTCTAATTTACACAAGGTCACAGATATTTATATTTCACTATTTATATGCACTGTTCATTATTTATTTCACCACTACTATTCTTACTACTGTACTGTCCTACACGTCTTTCGCTTGGCCTTATATAGAGAAATATTGTTCTCGAGTTTTCCATTTCTAGAAATCACTAGAGGCTTCCATTGAGAGGGGTGATGGGCTGCGACGCGGTGCGGCGTAAGCGGCCGAAGAAGCTCCGCCCCATACTACGTCGTCTTTACGAGCTCCCCCCTTGCTCTCACACGTCACAATACTATTACCATGTATAATAAAACTGCTTGCACAAACGCACCATTTAAAAAGGTAATGTTTAATAGTAAGATTTTATGTATTGTTAACTCGTCTCAATGGTGGGTTTCTCAAAAAGAAGTTGCAGAAATTTCCATAAATATGCATGTTACTAAACAATTTTAAGTGCATTCGCATCAGTTGAACGTACCTCTTCTTCGTTTTGACTTCTGCACTCCAAGATAAGAAATAGTTTAAAGAAAAATAAGGCGGAAGTATGGTATTTTTATTCAAATATTATAATCAAAATATTTAAGAAGTACCGACTATAGAATAATATAATCTACAACAAGTATTGGAATGGCTCTAGTCTCACACGGGCGAAAGATTTGTAATCCGAGTCAAAAGCGAAGATCACGGTTCACGAGTGTGGAATACGTCATTCCAATACATGTTGTAGACTATACTTTCTTTAACAAGGTTTTGGAAACTCACCAATATTTCAAGGAAATTTTGAAAATTATGAAACACCAAATGCAAAGCTAGAAAAGAATATCTGTATTGTTGAGACATAATCATAGTTACCAAAACTAGCAGCTTCTGATTCGTCGAAATGATTCTACACGGTAACAGAATATTATTCTTACACGACGTGTGGAATGTCACCTGCTCTAACATAATTTTTGGTTATTGAATATGCAAATTCCAAAACAGTGTTGATGAATAATATATTCTACAACGAGTATTGGAATGGTCCTTATTCCAAACGAGCGAAAAGTCTGTATTCCGAACCGGAGGCAAGGATTACGGTTCGCGAGTGTGGAATTTGTCATTCCAAACATTTTGTAGACTATATTTTAGAATGTCACCAGTAGTCCAGAAGAAATTTTAAAAATTATGAAACGTCAAACGCAAATCCAGATATGAATATTAGAATTGTTAGGAAGTAACCATGGTAACCAAACTAACAGCTTCTGATTTGTCGAAAATTATGATTGAATGATTATAAACGTCATACAAAATTATTCTGAACGATGTGCCGGAATGTCACTTGTTCCAATATAATTTTTGGTTATGGAATATGCAAATTCTAAAACAGTGTTAGAAAAAATATATTGTTAGCATTAGTATTCCATGTTTTATGAACCTATTCTATGTATGTAATTTTAATCTAATACTAATTTGTTACTTATAATTAGACAATTTTTATATCCTTTTTTAACAGAAATAGAGGTTTTTTCTTCGTTTGTTATGATTTCCGTATTTTGATTTCAATAGAAGTTGATAATATTTTTTAAATTGTTAAAATCTTATAGAAATAAGACTTATTTTGATTTTAATCAATGATTTTAATTGAAAAATCACTTGATTCAAATCATGACTTGTATCGAGATTTAAATCATACGAATTATAATAGAGACTGTAAGGCCCTTCTGAGTTTGATACACATTAAAAAATAAGTTTGTTATTTCAAGACTGAAAAAAAAATTTTGTTGGTACGCAGCAGGAAGAAAAAAAATGTGATGATATAATTCTTAATGGATAAAATGGTTGACGCTGACTGGATATGTAAATAATGTAAGAGATATATTCTTGGGATTTCAGTCAATTTAATTTTATTTCTTTTCTGCTTTACAGTTTCGGCTGCACCTCAACCATCCTCAAAAGCGAAATGAATCATTGTTTAGAAAATTGAAGTTATACATTTGTTTAAATTTATATTAATATTAAAAAGCGGAAAAAAAAGAGAAATTTTCTCTTGTCATATGGAATGCAGTTAGCCAACGCCTTCCATAGATGTTGGGTGTCGTTAAGGTTCTTTGAGAAAATCGTACTTTCAATAAGTTTCGATAAAGCGCCCCACGTTTTTCTTTGCGTATTCTTTGAACAATAAGAAGTAGATAGCATTATTTTGTTCTTTTTAGTGCGTTACTGATAGAAGCGAATTTTTCAGTATTTTTTCTTGACTATTTTTTTATTTACAGGCCAGTTTCTCAACGACTGCTTACACAGCTACGGTACATACAAATGGTACAATATAGACCGCAAATATCACCATACATATGAGGGGCAATTCTTTGCGAACAGCCTAGAAGGATATGGTATATTCTCATTTCCAGATGGCACAATATTTGAAGGACTGTTCAAACATAACGAAAGATTTGGTCCTGGAGTAGCCAGTTACCCAAATGGTTCACAAGATGTTGGTATTTGGAAAGGAAATAATTTAGTGAGATTAAATCAGATTCTAGATGAGAAATCTGTACCAATTATAGCAGAAACTGTGAAGGGTAAGGCGTACCTTCTGAATTTTAAGTTTTTGGTACCTGTACAAGAAGAAAAAAGAAATCCAGCAGTTGGAATAATGAAATCTTTAGAAGCAAATGATGATGTGTTGCAAATTAGTGATAAATTATATAATAAATTTGTTCGTAATCGGAATAGCATGTTTTTTAATAATCAAGAGTATCAGGATTGTTATAGTTCCTGTAGCAAAGACTGGACCATAGATGTTGTTGATGCAGAAAATAATTGTTCTAAGAAGGTCCTTGTTACTCATTTGGTAGCTTGGAACAATGAAGATTTATCGATTTCTGTAATGAGACACACTTTTGAACATCGCAGATCCGAAAATTTGGTTTCTTTTGAAATATGCAATACATTGATTGGTGCAAGATCACTTTTTAGAGAACCTGGACTACAAGAAATATCTCTTTTAGAATTATTACAATCTTGTTGTGATGGTGATAAAGCAAAAGTAGTAAGACTGATCACTTCTTTTGATTTATATGCCGATGTATCAGATTTTCGAGGTAACAATAGCATAATGTACGCAGCTGCGCATGATCAATGCCTGTTACTACAAACTCTGACCAATTTTGGTGCGCATGTTGATCATTTAAACGATGAATGTTTGACAGCTTTAATAAATACTATTCTGCGTTTCACTGCTTATAAATTTGACGTCGCAAATTGGGAACTGGCTTTTATACCTTCTATAGAGTTAAAAGAAGACAACCCAGAAATACAAGAATGGAATACTAGAGCAGCAACAAGATCTAAAGTTGAAGTAGAGCAAATGTATCTATTTGATTTGAGTTGCAAGCATCCAGTAGAAGAAAAAAAGACAAAATCCAAGAGAGATAAACACAACATAAACGAAAAGAGAAAATCTAAAGGAAGAGAAGGCAAAAAATCAATACAAGAACCAGAAATCGAATTAAATTCGAAACTAGAAGAACTAAACAAAATAGTAAATACTATAAATTGCTTATTGAATTGTGGGGCAAAACCTAATTACGGAGAATGCCCATTTCCACCGTTAATACTATCAGTATTTGCGAATTCACCAGAAATAATTGATATATTATTGAAATTTGGTGCTGATACCAATATAAGAACTGCGTATCATTTGGGAAATCTAACACCTCTTCACATTACTGCCAGTTTAGCACCAAGTGCTGACTCGATTTCAACGGCTGCTATTTTATTGAAAAACGGAGCTAATCCAAACTTAACAGCTAATACCATCCATTGGAAAGACGAAACGGATGTTATTTTAGCTGGTACTGAAATTGAAGATACGGGAAAAACACCGTTACATCTCTTATGTATGAGATATGATTTCTTGAATGATATTGATAATTATTTAGGACAATTGGCTTCTTTGTTAATAAATTTTGGTGCAGATCCTTGTACTTCCTTTTTGGGACACACTCCTTTAACATTGGCTTTGATCAGGGGCAATATCAAATTAATGGATCAAATTCTAAATACAGGTTATGTTGATCCTAATGAAGGTCTGGGCAATAATATGGGAGTTCCTTTAACTGTACTGATTTTGAGAAGGTATGAATCAATTCTACCTTCGAATATATGCGAAAAAGCATATGATACACTGATGAATTATTATGCCAATCCTTTGAACGATGTACCTTATTTTAATGGAAATACAATTGAATTCTGTGACGCCGAGAATGTATCAATAGTGTCAAACATATCTTCTGTAAAAGATAAGAAAGCAAAATCTAGAAAAGGTGCTAAAAGTAGTAAGCATCAACAAATAATGAATATTTTATTTGAAGCAGGTGAAACAACTTTGAATAATCGAATAAATAAAAGTGCTGTACAAACAATTTACATATATCACATTGAATGTAAGTTTGAAGACCCAATCTTTCATCAAATTGTTAAGTTTCTCACCCTCAATAGTACTCGAAAATATTTACAAATGCTTTTGGATCATGATGCTATAGTGCCTAGTAGAACGTTTTGTCTTGAATTACTTGAATTTGTGGAAGAAAGTTTATTAAACAAACAAAAAAAACCTAAAGGGAAAGCCAAAAATTTGCTACCTAACGAAACTATATACGACATAGTGAAAACTCTGGATTTTGACAAAGCAGTCGCACGGAAAAGGATTTTCAAATCTGAAGTACCTATACCGGAAATGGATTCAGATGTTGGTAAATTTAAAGTTTGCTTTCAATGTCTACAAAAAACGAACAAAATATTACTTCTTTGTCCATATTGCAATCTTGTCTACTTTTGCTCCCAAGAATGCAATATTAAAAACATAAATCGTGAAGATACTAGACATCCTTGTAAAATGCCATTCTACAATAATGAACTTGCTCTTATGCAAGAGCGACTTGCAAGAGGAGAATCAGAACCTCCTAGTAAGTTTCAAAGATTTCATGATTTACGGGAAGAACTTATGTCAGCAGTTCCTGACTATTTCGAAAAATTGAAGCAGTATGATAGCGAAAAAACAGCATCACGAGAGTCAGAAGAAGAAATGAGAAAAGCAAGAAAAGAAGGACGTGCTAGTAGGAAGAAAGATAGAGATACTAAAACAAAAGACGGAAGGGGTAAAGGAGCTAAAGGTAGTAGAGAAATGCAAGAGAAGGAGGACAAGAAAAGAAGCAAAAGAAGTAGAGAAAGGCAAGAAAAAGAAGGTAAAATAAATTCATTATTAGTTCAGCCAAATGGTGCTTGGAAAAGAAAATTTTTGATGTAATTGTTCTATGTGGGTTATGTTTATGGGGATGCGGATTACGAATCTGTAGTTGTTCAACGAGAATTTCTTCGGCTTTTGTGTTATTACTTGAAAAATAAGCTCCATACGCAAAACATGATTCTCCACCAAAATAAAGACGAGAAAATTCTCCAAAATACATGTTTCAATAATTTATTAGTAGGAAATATGTTTTCCGAGCAAGGAGGCGTTGAAAAATTAGCAGAAATCAATAATTTTTAGAAAAGAGAAACAGATTTTGGATTTTTCTCTTTTATTATATAATAACTAAACGTTTCTCTGTTAACATTACCCTATACTTTGACAAAGCAGATGAAAATCACAATTTATATTCTCATTGGTCAATCCAAGCTCTCTTAGTCAAGGTTTTCATGGTTCCGGCAGGGCTGCCTTCCAGAGGATTTTCTCACCTAAGAAAGGAATAACAAATTCATAATGTTTTAAATCTGCATTTTCGGTAGAGATGTCAAGTGGGCTAATCCCCCTAGTGCGAACCTAAGGTAGCATTTATATCTCAATTTGTTTCATGACGTGGCTTTCTTGTCAGTAATTTTATACAATAAGTTGAAAAACCGATGACCAGTATCAGTAACTGCATCAACATGAGTCATAGGGTCTTTGAGAATCTCAAAATTCTCAGTTATTGCCGGATTTTTCTTCATCTTGTCTTTCTTTTACAGAACCAAAGTAGTATCACAGTCTCCCATGACAAGAAAAACAGTATGTTGTTGGCAACCGAATGATCAAGTTTACAGTCAAAAGAAAAATGAGTGATGAGACTGTCCTTTTACCTGACTTTAGAAAGTATACATTTGAGTGTACATCCCCACAACGACCAAGCATGATCACCAGCAAATTTACGTCTTTACGCACGATAACTGGAGAGTTTTGTTGCTGTGCAAGATCCATTGTTGTGGTTACAATAAGTGTATCTGCATTCTTTTTTGCCTGATTTGTGTGGATGTCAGCCGCTGCAAAATTGCTTTCAACATCCAAAAATTCAGCAATTCTGCTTGTGACACTGTGTTGTTACGTCGAACATGAAATCTACTTGAGATTATGCGTGATCTTCTTGCTCGCTCAGTATATGTAGTGCCTCTGCAAATTTCTTCTTAAGAGTAACTATCGAACACAGCTACGACACTGTCACAGCATAGTCCACTAGCTCAATACTTCAGAATATCTTTTCTCAATGTCGTAGGTAACACCTATAGATAGTACGTGTGTGCGGAAGAGATAATTATGTCTAAATGAAAGTATGTATGTAGTAGGTATTTTAAGACGCTAGTTTTTGTGAATAATTTCCAATTTCTTCCCACCCAACACTGTCTCCATCAAATGCAATTACGGCACCCTTGTGTCGAAGGATGAGCAGTTACTAAAGAAATAATTTACTGGAAGGGGAAGACTCAGAAAGATAAATGGATAAGTTTACCTCTCGATTCAAAAAATTATTGATTTTTGCCTATTTATCAACGCCTCCTAGTGAGGCAACCATATGTCGTAAAGTCGTACAATAAAATTATCCCAACATGATTTGTAGGAACTTTTCTCATCTTTGTCTTTTTTAGCAAGGTATCTTGCTTTGTGTTGGAACCCTACTTTTCAAGTAATAAGTCAAAAACTGAAAAAAAAAATAACATTTTGTGGTTTTTTGATGATTTTTCATATTTGTCGGAATTAAGTTTGTTGGACAATTTCAGATTTATGTTCAGCATCTCAAAGAACATGAAGTAAGCCACAAAAACAATTATACTCCAAATTTTCAGTTCAAACCCTTTTTGAGCACCATTTAACTGGGTTTGAAGATACTCCATTAAAATTTGAAGCATTTTCTTTGCAATTAATAGGTATCTCCAAATCTTTCAGGCAGTATTAGAAATTTTTCATTTTAACAAAATTAGGCACTTTACACATCGCAAACGATGCGCAAGGTAAGTTTTTCTCGCGTCCTAGTTGAATTTCTGTGAACTCACGTTTCTAACCACTCTCACTGATCCATTATTTCGGATATTTGTTGAATCTGAATGTCAGCTTGTACTCTGGGATCCCTTGCTGTGTGCTCAATAATTGTTACAATATGGAAGTTAAGGACCACAGAATTTTTTTCGTATGCAATACTAATAGTCTAAGATCCGTTTTATGGGTCGACCAGCACCGATCAAGTAACCGAATAAAATTAATTTTTCATGAAATAATTAACAGAAGTTCGATGATTAAGTTTTTTTCCATATATTCACCGATCTCGTAACCAAAAAAATCTAACATTAATAGAAATATAGAATACGTAAATTTAGGATTGCTTACCTTTTTTTGTTTGAAGAGATATATAAGTTTAAGAAGGATAGGTGGATCTAAAGTGGTACAGAAGAAGGTGAGCAACCCTATATTTGCATATTCTACAGGCTTTATACTTTCAATTGGTGTTAAATTTTTTTGGCTACAAGATCGGTAAACTCATCGACGTTACATCTGTTAACATATTTTCATTCGGTAACTTGATCGGTGCAGGTTGACACCTATAACGGATCCTGTACTATAGACTAAACAAGCATCATGACATTCGGCCAACAATTTTAATGACTCGGCAAACCCCATTATCAAACACTTGGCCTCAAGTCATAATACTCAACTTTACACTTTCGTTGTGTAGTAGTAATTTATGTAACAAGAGCTTGAAGTTTAGCATCATGAGATGAGGCTAAGTATTAGGTGATGCCGAGTCAAAAAAATTGTTGACTGAATGTCATAATACTTGTCTACGCACCTTGTATTACATAAAATTTTTCTTACGGCCCTGAACTTTCAAATTTTGACAATTTACTGTAAAATATTTATCTTCTGCTGGGAGTAGCTTGGTAAATACTACAAAATTTATTCCACAATACTTGGGCAAATAATGAAAACTGATATAAGTGATGGAAAATATTATTTGAAGTAGGTACTTTCCTACCTGATTTTAAAAGACATTCTGAAAAAGAAAATAGTACAGGGAAATGGAAAAGCGGGCGCCAAAGTATGATAAAAAAAGAACCTAAAGTTACCTAATTTAGCTAGAAGAAGAGGTATAAAATTTAATAAAGAGGGAAGCATAAGAAGTAGAATAGAATTTATATTTGATTATAGCAGCTAAATTAACGAGTCTAATGAAAGATAAAGCCGATAACAAAATCAAGGATTTGGCTAAGAACAGATTGAAATAGTTTACGTATTAACCACAGCAATTGTGAATAAGGACAATGCAATGTTAAATACAGAAGCTGCAAAGTACAATTAGCTAGATTGTTTGCTGTAGTTCTAAGTTGCAATGAAAGAGCAACGCACTGACTTTCTCTGTAGCTGATATTGCTAACTATAAAATATGAAAATCATCCAAAAAGAATACAAATAATGGTTACAATGCTATAATAAATCCAAATAAATTAAACAATGCAAAGTAATTACGCAAGCAATTGAGAAACACATGCACAAATTGAAAAACGAGAAAAATGAAGAGATGAGTATGAAAAGAAATATATATATATATATATATATATATATATATATATATATATATATATATATATATATATATATATATATAATTTGAATATATCTATTATGAATATAAACTCTGTTTCAATATTTTATTGGTTTCTTCGCAACCTGCAGTATAACTTTGTCATCAATCTAGTGACTATATGATGACGTTCACCGCTTCCTTAAAAAAGTATAGTAAAAATTCATAGTTTCAGCAAACTAAAATTGAAAAGAGGAATAAAATCACTTATAATCGAACACAAAAAAGGAGTACTATTATAATAAACACGGCAACTTTGTTTGAGGCGTTCTAATAATATGACAATTAACACATTGTCATTGACAATGTATTTATTGCTTAATAGCACCTTAATTAATAGCATTAGATATTAGTGTCGCTACATCAAATGGATTTGTTAATATTTTCATGACGATCAAATATTTTCAAATTATTGTATCAAGTATATAGGCTACGTGCATGAAGCCTACTAGCGCCTCTAGCAGGCAATGGAGAACGATTGAACTCCCATTTTATAATTGTTTCATACCTATAATTTCTTAAATGTACTAATATTTATTTAATTCAGCTGTGTGCGTATAATATAACTTGCATAGCATGAAAAGTACGTTGAAATTATTTATTTTGAGTATTTTTTTCTTCAATTATAACGTACCTATTAGAGAAAACGTTTTGATTTGTCCAAATTGACAGGATAATCTTAAATTATGACGCCGATGATCTTGCGGATCGGATTTGTATGTATCAAACACTGTATCCCTTTTACCGAGTAAGCATTGAAGAAAAGCGTGAAATTAGTTTTGCCATATTAAACATGTTGAAAAATATATTGCTGACAATTATTATTATTATAAACTTTTTAAATCTCTTAATACCCTTTCGGGTGTCGAGAGTGTTCTTGTTTTAATTATTTGCGTTGATCACTATTCTATCTTGTTGATTATCTCTTTCCATTTTATTCTGTCCCTTGCTAACTTCTTTGCTTCTTGGCCGCTAATGTTGTTTTTTGTTAATATCTCTTCTATATTATTTTCCCATGTCTGTTTTGGTCTTCCCCTTTTCTTCTTGTTTTGTATTCTTGCATTCCACACTGCTTTTGTTTGTTTATCTTCGGGCATTCTTATTAGGTGACCATACCACGCCAACTGTTTCTTTTCTATGACATTATGAATGCTCTCTATTTGTACTCTTCTTCTTATATCTTCATTCTTTATTTTATCCATTATCGTGACTCCTTCCACTCTTCTTAAATATTTCATTTCCGCCGCCTGTATTTTGCTTCTTATTCTCTTATTCATCAACCATGATTCACTACCATATATTAATATAGGTCTATGCACTGTTTTGAATAGAGTCATTTTTGTCCTTTTCGTTATATGTTTATTTTTCAATATTATTTTGTTGATTGCATGAAAATTCTTATTTGCTTTCTGGATTCTCGTATTTATTTCCTGCTCTAAGCTTCCTTCATTATTTATTGCTGCCCCTAAGTATTTAAATGTTTCTACTTGCTCTATTTCTTTCTCATTCAGTATTATGTTTATCCTTACATTCTCTTTTGATATGACCCTTACCTTCGTTTTTTCTACATTTATCTTCATATTATGTTTCCTTAGCTCTTCGTTCCATATTTCTAAATTACATTTCATATCTTCTTCGCTCTTTGCCATCACTGCTAAGTCATCTGCGAACGCGCATTCTGATAATGAGATCCTTTTCAACTTGTAATGTCCAACCTCTACCTTTTTTATTTTATACTTAATATTTTTCATTATTTGGTCTAGAAATATAATAAATAGCAATGGGCTTAAAGCTCCACCTTGTCTTAATCCTTGGGATGTTTTAAACTCTTCTGATGTTGCGTTGCCAGTTCTTATGTAGTTGGATGTTGTTTCGTATATGCTTTTTATTGCTGTTAATAACTGTTCTCCTATTTTTCTTCCTCTCAATATATTCCACAACTTAGTCCTCGGTACTCGGTCGAACGCTTTTTCCAGGTCTATAAATGTGATATACAGTTTTTTGTCCGTTTTCATTGTATTTTCAATCAAGTTCCTTATAGTGAATATGTGGTCTTGTGTCGAATGTCCCCTCCTAAACCCACTTTGCGATTTTTCCATTGTTGTTTCTATCGCAGCTCTAAGCTTGTTTTCGAGTATTGCTTCGTAAATTTTCGCTGTTGTGCATAAAAGTGATATGCCCCTATAATTCTCACAATTTTTACTGTCTCCTTTTTTATGTATGGGGAATATTACTGCTTTCTCCCAGTCTGAAGGTATTTTCCCTGTTTTCCAGATTATGTTTAATATAAGCAGCAATAATCTTTCTCCTTCTTCGCCCATATACTTCAATTGCTCGGCCTTCATACAGTCATGTCCCGGTGCTTTGCCATTCTTCAGTTTTTTAAGTACTCCAATTAACTCTGCTTCAGTTATCATCTCTGTGCTTTCATTTATACTTTCTGTTTGTGGGGTCTCCTCACTCTCTGTTTCATTAGTACTTTCGTCACTTACTAGTAGGTCTTTGAAATGTTCTCTCCATCTTGTCATTATTTCACTATCCTCTGTCAATATATTTCCTTGTTTATCTTTCAGGCTTTTAATTGTTACTTTTTCTCTTTTACTTCTCTTTAAGGTTCTATAAAATTGCTGACAATATTAACAACAAAATTATTGCGAAGTGCACCCGACAAACTTTTTATTACTGAAACATCTTACAAATTAGAGATAGAGATAAATTCATGAATCTCAAATCGATGATGTTCAAACTCCACCCCCTTGCACATAGCCTATATTAGAATGCATTTTCTATTTTAGATTTCTTTTCAAGTTATCGCTCGGAAGCATTTTGTTTATTACTTATGATTTATTCTTCTACACATATTGAAACATCATACAACAAGGATCTTAAATCTAACTATATCTCCTATGCGTAGTTCAAAAAAACAATCTATATTAACATGTTCATGTTTTATCAAACATGGACCAAGATCAAGAAAATAATAAATGCGAAAATAAGACAATAACAAAATTGATTTCACTAGACACATTACTGGATACAATGCCATTATTAGCACTCAACAATTCTCAGCATCTGCATGAAATTATTTTTAATGATTGATATTTTTTGCAGGTAATACTCTTGCACTGTTGCACGTATATTATTTTCCAATTGATGTGTCCAAAATAATGATAATAACTCATAAGATATACCTACTCAATGCCTTATTTGATATTTGTGCAAATTATTATTTTATACGATCACCTCTAAACTAGATGATTTAAAAATTGCGAGCAATGCATCATCAATCAAGTATTTATTAGACCTTATCCTACCATATCAATTATAATATTTGTCAAAATCTGTGAATCTTAATTATAATGAATGTAACAAGATTGTAAAGTTGAGCATTATGACACGAGGCAAAGTATTTAGTGATGAGGCTTGCCGAGTCACTAATATGATTATTGGCTGAATGTCACAATGCTTGTTTGGGTACACTCGTACTGAATACAAAATTTATTCAATGGCACAACAACAAATATCCAAACAAATGGATCAGTGAGAGGTGCTACTGACATTAATTCACATAAATTTAGCTGTTACTCACCTTCCGTACGGCCGTAGAAAAAATATCTTGTGGATAAGCTTACACGTGGGTAGACAAATATTCACGAGAGAAAAAGTCTTCTGTTAAAATGCTCAGAATACAAGTTTTGGTTTGCGCGTATCAAGAACATTTACGATGCATACTAACTTAACGCATTTCTATGAATCTGCTGATAAGAGTTCAAATTGCTTAGTCCTTTCTTATTTTTGCCAAGAGTTTCTGAATGTACACCTTCCACCCCCGACTTAATTCTAGATACATACTTTAGAATATTCTATTCTGGTTTCATGTGAAGGTAAAAAAGGAAGAGGAATGTCAGAAAGTAAAGGAAACAAGCATAAAAAAAGGAAATCTAGTAGAGATACTTCAAAATCTAAGAAAAGTGCAAGGGATACTTCAAGAGGTAAACACGGAAAACACAAAGACAAAGATGGAAGAAATGAAAGCAAAGATGGAAGACATAAAGACAAGAAATATTTAGACAAAGAAGACAAATATAAAGACAAAGGCGAGAGATTAAAAGGTAGGGATGGACTGAATAAAGACAAATACGAGAGAAATAAAACAGAACGAGGTGATAGAGACCGCAGTGCTTCCCTTGAAAGAGATGAAAAAGACAAAATTATATCATTAGGAAGAGAGGAAAAAGGTTTAATAAGAAAAGATCTTGATGGATTTGCGACAGATGAACTTCGAGGTGCTTTATATGAAGTCTGTCGGATCTACGACGAGGAGTATTTCGCTATGTTTATGCCATACTGTATATGTGTTAACGGACAGCTCTATTATAAATTTGATAATTGTCAAGGCTATAGGGAGTTGACTTATAGCGATATTTAATATAGTTGTAGTTGTAGCCTTGTTTTAAATATATATTCCCAAATAAAGATACTACTATTTTGAACATAACGAGTGACTGTGTTGGAAAAATTGTATAAACGTTAGTTCTAAATTTTTTTCGGAAAAGAATGTGTGCAATATAATATAAGCTTCATGACTATGTAATGCTCCAAAATAAGAGGTGCACGGTGAATAGATGCGGTAAATAGTTTTGTTTGTATTTATTGTTTGTTCCTTGTAATATTCAATATAGGATAATAATTATGAGAATTCCAACAGATGAAATTTAATACGAATATATTGAAATAATCGGACGAACTTCACGTCAGTACTTCTCCGGCGGTGTGCGTGGTTGACTTGACATGAGATTTTCCCTAATGTAAAGGCTAGAAAAAAAAAAACAAAAAACGATAATCTAATATTTGAGCCTCCATGCAGTATAGCTCGATAGGATCATCAGAACTGCTTCTTTATATTAAATTTCAAGTCAATATCTTCTATAAAGTCTGAATAATATTTTTTTGATGAAAGTGTATTCAAAGATATAGCTACTGCAAAATGTAGAAGCAAAAAGACAACGATGGATGATAAAATCATCTATCAATGAGCTCAAGAGTTCCGAGATTGGGTTTGTTAGAGTAGCAGCGAAAGTTTCGAACACACTCAAGAAATTTGGAGTAGAATAGAATTGTGGTTAGCAAAAAATAGCAATACCATACGATTTTTATATCAGACTAGTAAGTACAGTATTCCGATTGAAGATAATAGTTTTGAGATCCAGCCTTGGCAAGGTGTACGAATATTATGCGAAATCAATACAAATGTATTATTCACTGATCGTGATGCTTACAAAATTTTTTGCTTGATTGGAAGATCTACTCAGAAATATAAAATCAAAATAAATATAGCTTGCATAGTGGAAACAACATACTGTTTGGAATAATGGATCTGTAAATAAATTAAATCATCCAATCGTGTAAAAAGGATTCTAGGAAATTTATTATGAATGATCCACCAAATTTAATCTAGCGTTTAATGCGTGTAATCGATTTTTACTGCTTTTTAAGCGGGAATGAAGCTTAAATAAATATATTTTACCGAATAATAAAATGTTCAATTTTCCTGTTTGTGGAAGGAGTGAATAAACTTCTTTGGAAAGGTCTATGAAAGTGGATGAAGTGGAAGAGATATGTTTGGATAGGGGTGTCTGGCGGAAAAAGATTTCCATGTGAATGTTGAATGAAATTCATGACAACAATCTTATTTCGAGGAGTAAGTGGGATTTATAATAATGTATGAAGTTCATATCAAGTGATTTATAGATGATTTGGGGTATAGCAAGATTGATATTAATTTGCTTTTTCAGATCTGATTATCAATCAAGGTAACAATTGTTTCAATAACTGAATAAACTCTAAATACAATCAGTTTTGATCTCTAACAATTCTCGTGATTCTATAATTATTCTAGTCCTTATCTAATTGCAGAAACAATGGTGACAAGATTTCAAGTTATTTCCACTCTCAGATGAGTACTTATTTTTGGAATGGATGTCAAAATTGGAAAAGTTTTTGGCTATCTTATAAAAGTATCTACAGCTAACTACATCGTAAATTTTTAGCACGGCATGTTTCATAGCTAAATTACTAAAATTTGAATATTAACGATCTACTTTGCTTGCATTCATATTTCATAGTATATATACATTACATTTGGTAGTTACAGATCGATATAGCAACAAATTTAGTTTTGAACTTAATATCCATGAATTTCAATATGAATTCCACCCGACATATATAGATTGTGACAGATAGGTGTAATGAATAAATATGGCAGAATGTAGATGATTCTCCTTAAAATATATTTTTACCACTTGAAGGCGAAAAAAATGAAACTTCCACAATAAGGCAACCGAACTGCAATAAAAGCCAAAAAATGTATGTATCAAGTAGTCCATAGAATCCCATGCCAGGACTGGAGTTTGTCTATTTGAAGATAGATATGAATTTCCTTATAACTTAACTTCAAGAAAAATATACATCTGATCAAATTGCTAAGGGTGGGTTATATATTGTAATGCATCAATATTTTTAACATGTTGTATTGTTCTACAGCGGATGATAGATGACAAATCTTGCATCCGAAACGTCCAATATCAACGTTTAATACAATAAAAGGACTTTTCCAATTTTTTTGTGATTGATCTTGAGGCCTACTCGTAACCATATGAATGATTTTCATTTAAGGATCTACAACTTTTTTTTCCCATGAATCTTCAAGATCAAGATATTTTCATGTGCTTTTATATTGAAAGTCTATACACCAATGTATCACTATCAGAATCATTCCAACATTTGGAGTATTGTATCTTCAGCACATATTCACAAGTTTAGGATCGTTTTTGTACTTGAAATGACTGGTTTTTAATGGACTCTTCTTCATTACTAATAATCCCCAATATTTACGTGAGATGACTATAAGCCTATGTATTCAACATGACATTAGACAAATCAAATCTATGGCAGAGACATGTGGATGACACATTTATAAAATGGGCGAACGATGAAGATAAACAGCAAAGTGTCCTAAGGCCCAGTTGTACAGTCTAAGCTTATCCAAAGTTTAGTGAAACTAAGTTTAATTTCTATGGTTACAATTATTTCAGCAATAATTGTAACCATAGAAATTAAACTTGGTTTTACTAAACTTTGGATAAGCTTAGACTGTACAACTGAGCCTAAGTCGCGTGAATAGCATCACTTACAGAGAGAACTAAATTAATAAGAATAAAAAATTAAAATCGATCGTGAAATATTTTTAAGATATAGAGTGGATCTTACGTACACAAAAGCAAGTGCCCACCTCTGGTATAGACTATTTTTTTCAAAATTATTTTTTGTATTAAAATTTGGTACAAACAAACATAGCTCGATGAAGATGAGAATACATCTTCTAAACTCAGCACTTTGACGTTTGACTTCTTATTTGTCTTACAACTGCGGGCGAAATTGGTTACCTAAAATTTCGACACATCAGTTGCAAGACTGTACCATCACATCGTTCCTACCACTTCAAGTAAAGGATACCTCTAAAATAGCTACCTTCACCGTTTCTTTTGCTCAGTGCAAAAGAGCGAGAAAATTACAATACATTGATGGGGATTCTGATACCAAGCGTTAATTCACGTCAAGAGTTACCGTTAACTAAACTTTCGTTTTGTCATCTTTTTAATTTAATTTCACGCCGATAGCTAGCTATTTCACAGCGTTAGAGTTACGTTTTCAGGATATGTATATAAATTAACCAGTAGAAATATACAACTAATTCCACGAAATAAGTCAGCGGAACAACATCAGCGATGATGATGAACAAAATCCATCTTCATCTTATACAACAAAATTAAATCCCAAAGTATCAAGTATTTTTCTTTAACATTAAAATTATTTGAATCAGATAATTATAAAAGTCTATCTTATAAATTATGGGTATTTAGTAGTGATATGCTTGTTTTTTAATTCGAAGATCGTTTTCATAGAAACATAATAAACTCCGAGGTGTACTCTCCACAAAAACTAAGAGTACTCGTAGCCTGACTGCTATAGAAATAACAATCATCTACCGAGTGCCACACCACTAGCGGGTAAAAGCCGTGTTCTTTTTCAATCTTATAAATTGAATAGTACATATTCTCAGAGAAAAGATATGATTGAAGTCTAATAACAATAAAATTGAAATCTTGCTTTTCAAAATATTCATTTTTCTCATTGAGAGATCAATTGTTGAAATAAAAATTTCGAATGTAGATACCTCAACCTATATTCCTCGCTCCAATGATGACAGTCTCATTGTAATAATCATGAAATTTTAAGTATTAATCAAACTATTCGTTGTTGTAATAAAGAAATTGACTGTTGGAATAAAAATTTGATATCTACTTACTCTAGATTTTTTGCTTTGTTATGGTTTCACTGAAATCAATTATTCTCTGGTTAGATTCATAGTTCTATTTTCATTAACAGCATTATCAAAATAGCAGGTTTTGTCTATTTCAAGTTAATTTTTATTTACTTGTACAAAGTAACAAGTAAATATTGCGAAACCGACAAAATTCACCTATCGAGATTTTGATGGAAATATCCGTTTTGAGCATCCCTGAGTCCATTTTGACTATTTTTGGCTTGATGTCGGTACGTACGTGCATGCGTTTGTGCGTGCGTAACTTGCAAATCTCAAAACTGATTGAACAAATAATGTTAAAATTTTGTATTTAAGACTTGTATAGGGTCTAGTTGTGCACCTCGCATTATGGTTCCAATTGTCTATACCGGAAGTGCACTTTACAAGAAACTTTTTTCGAATTTTTCCAATAAACCCAGAATGATCAACCGTAGTATGTTGAAATTTAGTACTTGAACTTGATGTTGTATTACAATGGTCATCTGCTATTTTTGTATGAATCGGCCAAGCCAGAAGTGCACTTGAAACTTTTTTGAATTTTTTGTATAAATCTAGAATGATCAGCCATAGCATATTGAAATTTCGTATTAAGCACTTCTATAACATCTTATTGTACATTTTGCATTATGATTGCGATCGGCTAAGCCGAAAGTGCACTTTGCTTCAGACTTTTTTTTAATTTTCCGCATAAATCCAGAATGATCAGCCGTAGGATACTGGAATTTAGCATTTGAAACTGCTGTAGCATCTTAATGGTCATCTTTTAGTTTTGTACCAATCGGCTGAGCCGGAAGTGCACTTTATATGACAGACTTTTTGAATTTTCCGCATAAATTCTAAACAATCAGTCGTAGAATATTTAAATTTTGTATAAGGCACTTTTATAATATCTAGTTGTACACCTTGCATTAGAATTGCTATCGACTTAGCCGGAAGAGCACTTTATTCGAGACATTTTTTGAATTTTTCGCATAAATCCAAAATGATTGAGCGTAGATAGTTAGAATTCAGTATTTAGAGGGATTATAGCGTCTAGATGCTCATATTCTTTTTTTATTGAGGTCCATCGAGCCGGAAGTGCACTTTACTTGACAGTCTTTTGGATTTTTTTTTTCGAAACGATCAGGAGCCTGTTGCATAATGAAAAACAAGTTGATATCATAAGCATTTTTATATGTTTTTTCACTAGTAATATTAGCTTGTATTTTATTATACAACGGGTCCCAGGTGTAGAATATTGAAATTTGGTGTTTCAGTCTGCTGTAGCATCTGAATGATTGCCTACTATTTTCATAACAATAGACTGAACCGGAAGTGCACTCTAGTGGAAATTCATTTTTTAATTTTGCGCATAAATTCAGATCTGTTGGTAGTAGTAGAATTTTGGAAATCAGTATTTAGGAATGTTGTAGTATAAGAATAATGGCCTACTGTTTCTATAGCAACCGACTTGGCTGAAAGTCAACAAATTGTTTAATATCTTGTAATTTGATTGACTGACTTCTAGGAACGATTCGCTAAGATTCGTCTTTATCTACAATCCGTCTGCTCAGATACTACAGGGGAATATAGATGCCTTGCTTGAGTAGCCAGGTTCAATTCCTATCGCAGGATACTAAAACTCAAAGAATCCTGCCTGGAATAGCCGTTGCACAAACCACAATGGTGATGTCCCATTCAACTTTGTGCAGTGCTATAATATCGTGATAGTTAGCTCCGATTATTTATTTATTTATTGACAACCACTCAACAGGATACCCAGGTATTCCAACTACAGAGAATTTGATAAAAAAAACATGATACATAAATACAGTGTCAACTGTGACAATTTTACATAAAAAAGGTTTTATTTAGAAGAGCTAATCTTGGATACAAGAAAAAAATCAGATAAATGATGTTTGAACTGTGAGGGCGATTGCCAACTGCGTCAAATATATGAAAATAAACAATTCTTCCGAAAACCTTGGTGATATTGGTTAATATGGCAATGGGACGATGATTTTCAATAGTTCCAATGCCCCCAGATTTATGCATCGGTGTAATGTACGTGCCTTTTAATAAATTAGGAAAGGTACAAGAGGAAAGAGAAAGATTGAAGAGGTTGTGAAGTTTAAGTATATTGGCAGGAAGATTATTTGGACCAGGATCCCCAGACAATTATAATTTGGTGATAGATGTCAATATTTCATCTAATTAAATATAATTTAAATTTAAAGTATCTGCTAGAAAATTGGTGAGGTCAGAGGGCGGACTAGAGATATTGTAAGCAGTATACACAGAGGAGAATTATTTAGCAAAACCTTCAACAATCTCGGATGAGGACTCAAAGATATCATTGTTGAAGTGCATATTAAAAAAAAAAATATTGTAACTGTAGTTAAGCGTAAAGCTGGAAAAGATATCCATGAACGACCGGTTAAAATATTTCATATTGCTATTAGAGACTCGGAGTTTTATAAAATAACAACTACGGATGTAGATTCAATGAAAAAGATCATACATAGAACAAAACGAAAACTACAACTAATTTTACCAAAGTGTTCTATAAATGTGCTTAAAATTTTAGAAAATACTGAAATACAAACATGTCGCAACGAAAATTTTGTGATATGTGCTAGGAAAGATTTAGGAACTGTGGTTTTTTTCTTGTGAAACAAATTTGAAATGTTTATGTATGTTATTCAGAAAATGTATACATGGATAATACATGTGAATATTGTACAAAAATTCTCATGCAGTCTTTCTGTATATATGTATAAAGTACAAGATGGATAATAATTTACTTGAGAGAGTTTTGAATTCAACGACTTATGTATCATATTTGATCCAAAATTAGTTTTTACTTTGTACTCGTATTTTTAGTCCTTATAAGTATATGCTCAATGACGCGGTAACAAAGGCGGAGGTCATGTGGTGTTTGCTAACTGCCATCAACATCCATTTAAATTGGACTTCTGCTGCTTGTGCATCCATTTTCGCCCTTATTTTTACTGACAGTGAGATTGCGAAGAAAATGCAACTGCATAATGATAAAGTTGGCTATATTATTGTTCATGGACTTGTTCCGTGTTTCCAGGTGGAAATTCTGAACACATTGGAGGTAAACGATCATGATATGGTAAGTTTCGATGAATCGTTGAATTAAATGTCCTGGAAGAAGCGTATGAATTTTGTCGTACGGCATTGGAATCCTGTAACAAATGGAAAAAAATATATAGTGATCTTTAAAATGCTGAAGGTGTACTAAAAAAAACTTTGAGTTTGCAATACCAACAGTTGCTCCGTAGTTTAATTCTAATTAGTACAGACTGTCTTTTGACGTCACTTATAGACTCTCGACATACGTACCATATATCGGACAATTAGAGGAGTAATTCAATGTCATCATCGTTCAAAGCAGTCTTCCAGAAGTAAGAGACAGAGTTAGATCAGTTGCCTTAGCTCGATGTCAGATTTGACATTCGTATGTCATAAAATAGTAACAATAGAATAAAATTATACTATTATAATTTATAATGAATCAGAAGAATGATTAAACATAAATTGAATCTGATTTTAAACATCATTCTTAACTAACTGCCAGCATAAAGCTGTCGATCATATTGTTTGCAATTCAAGTCCCTATAAATGTAACTATGACATAACAAAATTGACATAGAGACTGCAATCTGTCTCCAAGCTGTCTGTATGAATTAGAATAGAATCCCTGGAGCCATGAGAATTCAAGATAATAGTTTCATGCAACAAATGTGTGAACTTAGGCATTATGACGAGGTTGAGGCTACATATTTCAAGTCAAGAATCGCTTAGTTACAAAAAATATTTTCATTATTCATAATGCTAGTTTGCACATATGTTTCACGCCACACGACATTTCTTCTACGATTCTCAATATATATTTATAACCTAAATTCGTTACGAAAACGTTCATATGAATTCCAGAATGCTCAGTTTACGCATTGTTTGCGATGTGTCAACCATCAAATTCAGAGTTGGATGAAGAAAGACAAAATTTTCAAATGAGGTTATGTTATTGACTGTGAGTAACGAGCTATATGGCTCAAATTACTGAAATTTATGAAAGAATAGTATTGATTTTCTTTTCCCATGGCTTAGTCCAGCCTAATCTGATATAATTTTGAAGCTATTACTACTATTATTATTATTATTGAATACGCTGCACAACAGGCAAAGTCCAATAACAGTGCAGGAAAAATACAAGAAAGAACAGAAGAAAGCTAATAGCTAATAGCTCTGAAGACACTGAAGGATACGGTGGTCAAATATTTTGGAGTCAAATAAAAAAATATCGACAGTAGAAAATTTTACTTTGTAGAGGTAGCACATTCTATTAATAGCAGATATATAAAATGCGTTGGTACGAGCAGAAGGCAAATAAAAAGGGAAAGTCTGACGAGTATTGTGTGATGGAACATGGAAGTTCAAGATTGAATGAGACTTATTGAATTGTGTAGACTGCTGATATACAGATGTAGCATCACGTCTATATGATCAGGATAAGATCCCTGAGTTTTGAAAAACAGATATTTTCAGAATTTTTCCTGAATAGCTTCAATAAGGTCAATAAGGACTTGTGTTGACGGACTCCAGATCAACGAGCAATACTCAAGCTTAAAGCGAAAAAATGAATAATATAGGCATAATATTGGCAGTATATTACAGAATGAGTGGGAGTTTCTCATAATGAAACCTAACATTCGGTTAGCAGAATGACAGATTGACGTAACATGTGGAATAAAAATCAGACCAGGATCAAACTTAACACCAAGATCAATATAAAGATCCGAACAGGCCAAGATTTGATAGTTGAACAATATTTGAGATTTTTTCCTGGTGAAAGTAGCAACATAACATTTTTTTTAGGCGATCATGACAAAAATGGTGTTTTTATGGCTTCTTTTGCGGCCGTGAAGTTTCACTTTTTGGGACTGATCTGTCAAATTTTACTTTTTGGGACTGATCTGTCAAACATTACTTTTTGGGACTGAACTGTCAAAAAATATTTCATAAAGTTTTACATTTACCTATATGGGCAGCTTGATGAACTCTTTAAGAAACAGTTTTCTCTTAAATAGTACATATATTCTTCCGTCAACCTCTGTAGTTCTTGTAATTCAAAAAATAAATATGCATTTTTTGTTAAATGTCAACTTGATAGAAGACAATAAAATAAAACAATTTCAACGGCAACTAAGATTTACAATTGCAATGTTTTAGAAATAAATATATAAAATGATGTGATTTTGAATTATTTCGTAATGATCGCCTAAAAAACGTTGTGTGCACCTCGGCCTACAGTTCTTTTTTGGTCTCACCTGAATTGCAGCCTCAGCTACGCTTCGGCCGCAAACAACAGATTCGACCAAAAAAGATAACCTTTACGGCCTTGATACACAAATAACTATTTAAATTAAGATGAATATTATTAGTGGAGCACCAAAGCGATAAAGGGGTCAGATCATTTTGTAGCATACAACTGTCCTGATGTGATGTGATACAGAAATATAACCAGGAATTTCATAAGAGTCGATTTATGTAACGCATTTCCACTGAAAATCAATAATAGTATGATAATATTCTCTTCCATTATGTAGACTATTCCATTCGTAGTATTTATAACAAGATTAACAATGCTAAATCGCCATAGAAACGGTGCATATCAGTGGGTATTTGGACGTGTAGAAATACCATCGGGTATTACGCTAGTGGTCAGAGTGAGTATTTTACTCAAAGATGTGGATACCTCCAATTTGTGCTTTCTTCGTATTTAAGGGGGGTCTCTTGCAATCATAGACCATCTACGGTCTTGGAAGTGTAAAGGGGACGTAACAGAAAGCAGCATTGTGGGTGGGGTTAAAAATGAGTATTGACTGATAAGGAGGGAGGATCGTCAGTACCTCATCAACCAGGGTGGACGCACGTCAGTTTACGGCACGCCGTATTCCACTTAAATTTAAACTATAAATTTTTTTCAACTTGCAAGATAATTTAATTCATTGCATCATTATGATTGAATTAAAATTATGTACGTAATGAAAATTCAGAATTATTATTATCTTGCAGGATAATTTCAATTAATTGAATTTTTATGATCCAATTAAAATTAGGTACATAATGGTAATTCGGAATTCCTATTATCTTGCAGGACAATTTTAATTCCTTGAATTTTTTTGATTGAATTGAAATTATGTCCATAATGGTAATTCCGAATCATTATTATCTTGCAAATTAATTTCAATTCATTGAATTTTTATGATTGAATTAAAATTATGTACATAATAAAAATTTAGAATTATTATTATTTTGCATAATGGAACTTATCATATTACAGAATGATTTTAATTCATTGAATTTTTTTGATTGAATTAAAAATATGTACATAATAGCAATTCAGAATTATTATTATCTTGCAAGATAATTTTTATACATTGAATTTTTATAATTGAATTAAAATTATGTACATAATGATAATTCAGCATAGAGACTATCTAGCAAAACTATACGGAACCGTTGAATTTCTATGATTGAATTAAAATTATGTACATAATAAAAATTCAGTATTATTATTATCTTGCAAGATATTTTTAATGCATCAAATTTTCATTAGAATTATGTACATAATAGAAATTCGGTATTCATAGTATCTTGCAGAATAATTTTAATTCATTGAATTTTTATGATTGAATTGAAATTATGTACAAAATGAAAATTCAGAATTATTATTTTCTTACAAGATAGTTTCAATGCATTGAATATTTATGATTAATCAAAATTATGTACATAATGGTAATTCGGCGTTCCTATTATCTTGCAGGACAATTTTGATTCATTGAATTTTTTTGATTGAATTTAAATTATGTACATAATGGAAATTCAGAATTATTATTATTCTGCAAGATAATTTAAATCCATTGAATTTTTATGATTGAATCTAAAGTAAAATCAAATTATGTACATTACTTTAATTCAATCGTAGAAATTTAATTGATCCAAATTACCTTGCAAGGTAATAATAATCCTGAATTTCCATTATGTACATAATTTCAATTCAATCAAAAAAATTCAATGAATTGGAATTATTCTGCAAGATAATAAGAATACTGAATTTCTTTTATGTATCTAATTTTAATTTAATCATAAAAATTCAATGCATTAAAATTATCTTGCAAGATAATAATAATTCTGAATTTCCAATATGTACATAATTTTAATTCAATCGAAAAAAATTCAACGGTTCCGTATAATTTTGATAGATAGTCTCTATGCTGCATTATCATTATATACATAATTTCAATTCAATGTATTAAAATTATTTTGCAAGATAATAATAATTCTGAATTTCCAATATGTACATATTCTAATTCATTCAAAAAAATTCAATGAATTAAAATTATTCTGCAAGATGATAAGAATTCCCAATTCCTATTATGTACATAATTTTAATTCAATCATAAAAATTCAATGCATCAAAATTATCTTGGAAAATAATAAAGCTTCTGAATTTTCATCATGTACATAATTCTAATTCAATCATAAAAATTCAATCAATCAAAATTATCCTGCAAGATAATAAAAATACTGAGTTTTTATTATATACATGATTTTAATTCAATCATAAAAATTCAATGCATCAAAATTATCTTGCAAGATAATAATAATTCTGAAATTTAATTATGTACATAATTTTAATTCAATCATAAAAATTTAACGATTTCGTATAATTTTGCTAGATAGTCTCTATGCTGAATTATTATTATGTACATAATCTTAGTTCAATCATAAAAATTCAATGTTTCAAAATTATCTTGCAAGATAATAATAATTCTGAATTTCCATTATGTACATAATTTTAATTCAATCATAAAAATTCAATGAATCGAAATTATCTTGCAAGATAATAAAAATGTATAGTTTTAATTTAAGTGAAATAAATTGTTGCTAATAAATAGCAAAACGGCATGCTATAACTTTGAAAAATCAAAAACCAACAAAATCCACAAATCAACCACTTTCACTTTCAATCGGCAATCGAGTGACGAAAAGTAAAAATCCTGGTAAATCCCTCAAAAACCAACAAAATTCTCATTCATACCGCTTTTACTTTCGAGTACCTAGCAGTTCATTCGAAATTTGTTGCTATGGAAACAAATTGGGAGGCGGAGTTATGCCAAAGGCTAGTCTTCCAGAAAATATATCACTTCACTAACGCCATCTATGAGTCAACGAAATAAATTATATTTATAATTTTATTTTGCTAATTACCCCGAATACATGGTTTTTGTGATAAATATATGGCTAAAAAATGAGAGATAAAGGTTGAAAGTAAATCAACATATAGGTATTCGAACTGATTATCTGATTTTCGTAGAAGAAAAATAGGTTTGAAAAGTACCTATTTTAGTGAATTTCACAATTTTTTTACTAAAGACTGGGATAGTTTTTTTAAAATTCCATACGCTTATTTAGAGCTGACAGTAATATCTTTCATATAGTTAATTGTCATAAGTGTAAGTCAAATCATATTTGAGTTAAAACGATTTGAAAAGCCTTAAAATCAATATTTGTACTATGCTTAGGGGCTTTTTACTTTGGATCTAGAAAAGATTATCAAATTTTGGTACGTACAATTGTTTATAAGGCTCTAATCTTTAAAATGATATATAACATTTGCCATTCCAATAATAAATGAAAGCTGTAGAACGATTTGAAAAGTGACAATTATCGCCTTTTACGCAGAGACCCGCCTTAATGGAATATTTTTCTGACTATCTTCATCAATTTTATCTTCTGATCTATTACCAAACCTTTCTGAACTAGATTCCATATCAAGACGCAATATATTTCTCTATTATTCGTCAAAGAAAATGCAAGAAATTCTAATTTGTTTACTCGTTCCTATGAAAATTACGTGAGTTGTTACTAGATTCATAGAAAACTAATTTGAGAGAATGGTTTGACTCCTGGAATAGTCCTCCATATATCATTTGTAGTTGAAGTATTATAAACTATTTTTATGGTGCAATCACTCATGTTTATTGTGCTTGTGAATACCACTCGTGCTGCACACTCGTGGTATTCAAACGCAAGCACAATAAACATTCGTGATAGCACCACAAAAATAATCGATAATACTTCAACTACTTATGGTATAATAAATGATTATATCACTCATGTCAATCATACTGACAAATTTTGCATAGTTACAATGACAATTATAATAATAAATTCCTTGCCAACAGGAATTTACCTCGGTAAATTCCCGTTACCTCGGTAAATTCCTGTTGGCAAGCGAGCTACCGCGATAAATTGCCTTTGTCATGGAGAAACAATTCACAGATCTAATATAAACAATCAATTCTTGGAAATGTCAAAATTTAATCGTTTTGGAAATGCATTTTTCACCGAAAGTAATGAAATTGAAAACAAAAAGTCTAAAAATACAAGAGTATATGGAGACAATTTAGTGCATTTTTCAATAAAAAAGGTTAGTACTTGCAATTAACATTATTTAATAGGTACTTATAGTAGCAATTTCATTCGGGAAGTATTCTCCACAAATACCACTCGCGACTTTAATTTTATCATAAATTTTTCTTTCAAACATTGATTACCTTTAAGCAATATCCTTCGAGTCATCTGCAAAATTACAGTCCCTTGTGATATTATATACGATAATTTTTTGTGGAATTGAATGTGTTTTGCTAGTATTGGGAGTCCCGCGAGACTTTCGCCGAGACTCGACTCTAGTCTCGTCTTGATCTCGACTTTTAGCTCGAGACCCAATCTATGGTCTCGTCTCAACTTTTTGAATCGAGGCGAGACGAGATCGAGACTGGTGGCAACACTACTTTTATTCACTTAAGTAGCTGTGGCTTACATGTTGTGCACAGTGCTTTTAAGACCATTGTCGAGAGCACTGAATGGGAGCTGAGGGAGTCCTTGATTTCACAACACCACCACATATTCAAAGCATCAGCGCAGCGAAACTATTTCACCAAGTCCACGTCCTCAGAAGTCTTTCCCATCCCATTCATTTCTACCTGTTGAGTTGGATCGAGAAATATCACTATGTTGCCCCACCGGAAAACATGAGTTGACCAGATCTGCAGTGAGGGAAATAGCAACCCTTTAAATAAAGAGCACAAGAATTTTGATAGAGTAGTCACTGCATTCAATGATAAGCTTGTGGGTGCAAAACTGGCATTTTTTATTCCTACAGCTCAAGTGATTGAACCCTTTCTGACAAAATTCCAGGCGAAAAGTTCATTGGTTTCGTGGTTGTTCCAGGAACTAGAATCACTCAGAGCTGAATTAATGGAGCCCGTGGGGTAGAAGAGAGTTTTGCAGGAACATACTAGGGTAATTAAGGTTGTCCTCAAAGATGTCAGCATATTCCTGAGAGCAATTTTGATCTAAGCTTCGGAACTAAAGCGGCCATAAGAAACGCAAACAGCTACAAAAAGGTCTCTGACAAAGACATGTTAGAATTCTGCACTAACTGTCCTAAGATGAATGTCAAGATGTTTGGAAAAGTTCAAGGGCGCTCATCCATACTGCAGCGTACCTAGACCCCATTGTAGCTTAGCTGCTAATATTCCAAGTCTAGCACAAGATAGGGTTGAACTTGCACTGTATATTCCTTGCACTCAAAAGAATTGGCTCTCAAGTGCCAAGACTTATCGAATCAAGAGAAGCTTTTCTGCCCTTTAGAGAGAGACTTACGTCCTGGCGCATTCGAATGAGATCAACGCAAAAGATACACGTCTCGACAAACTTTGGTGCGCCCTGATAGCAGCAGTAAGACCATCCCTGCAAAAAAGGCCACCTTGATCTCGTGATGCTGTTATTCTATTCCATGGTTATGCTGCGCTGGAAAGAAGTATCTCTCTAAGTAATGATTGCATGATTGTAAATCAGAAAGAAAGTATAGTCCAGGATGTGGTGGTCGCCGCTGGCGACGTTAACAAGATGAATGTTACCAAATTTATGATTCATTCCACACGAAATGTCAAAGCAAAGCCCATGGAGGCTATGGTGGGACGGAGTGAGAAGGAGAAATTGGTAGCATCACAAGTGGCGACGAAGCGAGACGCCAAGAGAAAAATCGAACTTCATTTCTTTATGATATTTTGTTATCTTCAAATCAAAACTTTTGTAATCGTAATTTGCATGTTGTGTTACAGAATTTGTAAAAGTTACTTCCACGATAGTGGTAGGCAAAAAAAAAATATTCCAATAAAGTATTAATAATATTTATCTGTGTTAAATTGTTCCTACCTTTTGTTTGGAAGGCTCGGCTAACTAAAAGCACTGCTGCAAAAACCAAATAGCGAAGACCGAAAAAGAAAAAAATTGGGCGCCAGGACTTTAAAGAAATAGATAGAGGGTTTAAGTAGTCCAACTTAGTAGAGATAGAAGTAGGAAGTAAAAGCATAAATGATTTAGCGAAATTGTAAGTAAATTTAGACTTTAATTTGGCCAATAAAGTAAAAAATAATAAAGTGTTATCCAAAACCATTAACAGATCAAAATTAATAAAATATACAAATTGATTTACTGGTGTATGTGACTTTAACTTAGGTAAAACGACAATATACCTTACACTCGCTGAATATCATCGGACGATAGCTATAACTTCTCCTGGATTGAGTCAGAGGCGGTGCCATGGCCCTTGAGGTTGGAGTTGACCAAAAAAATACTTAGAATTATCGTCGAAGTTTTTGGGCTGTATCTGCGGTTTTCGTTGGTTGGACGAACCAGTAATTTGGGTGTTGACAGCCTCCCCAGAAGCGATAGAGAATAAAGACGACTTCGGCAGGTATCCGGCCTCTGCTCTCAACCCTGCTAAGTTTCCTTGCAGATGTAATGGTTAAAAGACACAATACTAATCTGAAACACCTTACGCTAGTAATTTGTTCGGAAATAAATTGACAATGGCTTGGATAATGACACAAAATTACAAATAATTTACAACTGAGTTTGGTACAAAAAAAAAAATGAACAATATAAAAAAATTACGCCAATGCAAGAAGAGAAAGATGCCACAACACAATTGGGGTGATCGCAAGCATACACGGTGGAGAAACGCATGAACGCAATGACAAAATTGAACGAATAACTCGTTGGCCGAAAAAAAAAAGTTCTACGAGTAGGGTCCACTTGACCGCATAACCAATAAAAAAATGTTATGACGTCGAACCAAAAAAGTAAACAAAACTGTAATGCGCAATATTTACGAAGCTTTTAGACCGGATACAAAAAAATTGTCAGTAATTACATTCAGTCCTCACTCACTCATTCATTCCAAGGAGAGGATGGGAGAGCATGAAAGAAACGAGTAGAAGGACGATACTGATTTGTGAGGTTCAATTAAATTTTATACTCCGCCGAACTCGGACTAGTAATTCCAAATTAAATGCCAAAAAAGAAAACCAAGGGCTCCGTAGAAACAATTACTAGTACGAAAAGTAAACCAACCAGAAAAAAGACGTGAGTATTAGAGTGACTAGAAAACTAGAATTTATTTCACAAATGCAGGATCGAACAAAGGAGTAAAAAACAAAACGGGAAGGGGAGTACGTCACCTGAACTCAAAGAGCTTAAAAAATCTCGTGACGGTCTTCTTGCGATAGGCAGTATCCCGCCGGAGCCTCAAAGTGATATAAAAAACAAAACTATGAATTTAAATTACGTTCATAAAGTAACCTAAAATCTGAGCCACAAGGACTAAAAAAAATTTTACTTCACAATAAAACTGTCTACAGTAAGGAATTAAGTATTACGAAAAGCAAACAAATACTGAAATTAATAGAAAATAGTACTTACTATTGTAACTGTGAAACTAATACACTAACGTAAAATTGGAACTGTTTAAAGTAATATTGACAGGGCACTGACTACTGAAGGAAGAGCAGGAAGAGGCAGAAAACAGCCTTGCAGTCCTCTATATGCACTCGCAAGACCAGTGGCACTCTTAACGGCATACTTGAGAAAGCCAGAGTCGGCTTGAGGACTTTTCAAACTCTACTAATAATAGTAATAAAAGGTTTGGAAATGGTTACGGTAAATTAGATCGCAACAGTTGGTCAGTTTTTTCTTCCTAAAACAAAGCAAACATTCAGACAGAGCGAAGGCACTTTGCGTATATATGTATAACATAAAATTAAGTCCCAGAAAACTTAAAATTAATCTCCCAAACGACGTCAAAATATACGGGAATTTTGTTAATTTGTCAACACCCTGTGCACGCTTCAAAAATATTAGGTTTCAGTATCGGAAATTCTCGTCAGTTTAATAAATTTACTACCCTCAGAAGTCTGTATTATTCTTTCGTACGCAATAGACTTGAGTATTGCGTTGTGGTCTGGAATCTTTGTTCAGCAATAAAAGTGCTGAAATAGAACGGATACTGGGAAAATTTATTACATTTTTTGCATGTGAATTCTGTCATCTATTCAATTCTATTACTATAGTACAGTGATTCTTTAGTTACATTCAGATTGATAACACTCATATCTTGCACAGATAACACATCAGGTCTCCTGAATTTACATCTCACTATTCCAGGATTAACAATCGATCTTGTTAACCGAATAATAATTACAAAATTTCTACTATAGTGGCCAATTATGAAATGCAGACATTTTTTACATTTCCAATAATTATAAAGCAAGATTGAATGTTAATATTTTTCATTGTATATCATCACAATTGATCATGACATTTGCGCCAGTGAAAAGCTCTTAATCCAGTAATAAATGTAATCCTACCCAAAAATATGGACATTTGCATTAAACTTGACCTTCATATATTTACCTATACATAATTACTACCGAAAAACTTATTTTTGCAATCGGTTTCAAAAAATAGGAAAATATGTATATATAACAAACATCAATAAAATAAGACTGATAAGTAACAAATTTCATATATTTATTTGTAAAAATCAACAAAATCATATTACAAAAAAAATCATATCACATCGAACTTCATGCACACAAAGTCATTGCATATTATCAATAAATAAAAATAAATAATTTTTTGAAGTTTTTGATTCTTCTTCTATTTTCAGTTTCGGAAATATCATTTAAAAAGCATTTTTAATATTTTTAGTAATTATTTGAATCGTTTCCTTGCATAACTGCCTCATTTATTTATTTATTTTTAAATTGACATAGAAAATGCGTCACATGTTCCAGGGATTTCAGGTCAAAGCATATTAAAGAAACTCACACAGTTTCTTAATACAATTTGTTGTTAGTTTTTAATCCCAAATTAGAATTTTTCATGAGATAATTCAATTCATTTTTTATTCTCTAGTATAATTTTTTACTTTTGATAAAATAGTTATGTTTCTTGTTTCTAATCTCCGTATGATAAGTAGTTTGATTCATTTTCTACAATGGTGTTTTTCTCTGAAGAAAGAAAATATTTTGATAAAGATTGATGATTCTTTTGAGAGAATCACTTGTTTGAAATCTTGATCATAATCATGATTTGAATCAAATGATTTAAATCCAATGATTTGAATCAAATGATTTAAATCATCTAGTCCCTGTCATAAAGGCGTGAAGTAAGTCTTCACGTTTTATTTTAATTACCATTTATAGGTACACGTAGCTGTTGAATTTTTGTTGATTGAAACTTGTTGTAGCTCTCATTATCAATTATCAGTATGATATATTTGCTTACGTGAAAAACAATTTTTGAAACAAAAAAAGACTCGTTTCAGCAATTAATTTTTGTAGCTTATTTGCAGTAATTGGGTGGCGAATTGAATTATCTGTATAAATATTCCATTTTTCTTTCCGTCGTATAATAAAAAAAAAGGCAGAGTTAAAATTTCTCTTAAGTGCTAGTACTAGATTAGAATTGCACGAAGAATTAATTAAATGTAGATATCTCGCTATTTCCAAAACATTGAGATCTAAATTAAAAGAAGCTAGACAATCATACCATAGTAATAAAATCGACAATTCATCTAATAAAATGGAAACATCGTGGAATATTACATATAAATTAGCTAATCACGATGTGAAAAAGAGAGACACAATAGAGACTCTAACAAGTACGGGTTCAACAATAACTGAAGCGCAAAATATTGCAAATGAATTCAACAACTTTTTCTTAAATGTTGCTAGGAACCTAGATCTAGATAAATCAAAACTATGTGGAACATTGAATTATGTAGATGAATCAATATTCTTAAATCCTGTGACTGAAGATGAGATTTTTTCCATTATTCATGAATTTAAATCTTTGATGAGCTCAGGATGCGATGAGATACCTAGCAAAAATATGAAACAATGTGCAGAATATATAGTCAAGCCAATAATTCATGTTATCAACTTATCTTTATTGAAAGGAGTATTTCCAGAATTATTGAAACCAGCAATTATACAACCTGTTTTCAAGAAGGGAGACAGAAATGAAGTTAATAACCATAGACCTATATCACTGCTAAGTGTGTTCTCAAAAATATTTGAGGAAATAATTTACAACAGAGTGGTAAATTTCATAGATGAATATTCTTTATTATGTGATGAGCAGCATGGTTTTGTGAAAAATAAATGCATAAATTTGTCAATTTTTAAAGCTATCACGCATGTTTTGAACTTATGGAACAAAAAAGATCTTATAGTAGCACTCTTTTTTGATCTCAGTAAAGCTTATGACAATATTCCAAGAGATCTACTTTTATTTAAATTAGAGAATTATGGGATTAGGGGTATTTCACATGACCTTATTAGTTCGTATTTAACGAATAGAAGTCAGAGAGTCAAAATTCAAACTATTGAAAATGGAGTAATTGAACATAAATTTTCAGAATGGGAATATAATGAGAGAGATGTTCCCCAAGGTTCTATTTTGGGACCACTCTTATTCATATTATTCATTAATGATTTACTCAATTGCACAATAAATCAAATACTACTGTTTGCAGATGATACGGCACTCTTATGTACATCAAAAAATGAAAGTAAACTTAAAAATAATATTAAAAATTCATTTTACTCTTCTCAAACTTGGTTTTCCTGTAACGGTTTGAAATTCAATATCAATAAAACCCAAGCTATCAAATTTGGAAATTATGGAACAAACTTTACATCATTAAATTTGTCGCCTGACGATGGTATTGCTCTTTCAGACAATATAATATTTCTTGGACTTGGCTAGAAAACATCAGTGTTCTTGCAAATAAAATCAATAAATATGTGTATATGTTGAGATATTTATATACTTTGGTAAACACGAACACACTATTGCAAATTTACTATGGATATGTCCAGTCCAACCTTTCCTATGGCATTATCTTCTGGGGAGCATCAACACATTCCAGTATGATATTCAAAATACAAAAAAAATATATTAGAATAATATGTTATTCAGACTACAGAGAGCATTGTAAGCCCTTGTTCTTAAAAATGAAAATTTTAATACTCCCAAGTTTATATATTCTTGTTTGTCAAGAAATATCACTACATGTTCGAAGATTTGATAAGGGATCATAATTATGAAACTAGAAATAAAAATGATTTCTTGACAATACAAACCAATTTATCAGTAGTGCAAAACGGAGTACAAAATCAATTAGCAATAATATATAACAATATTCCTGAAGAAATTAAATGTTTACCATTAAATTTATTCAAAACTAAATTCAAGACGTATTTATTAAGCAAAGCTTATTATAGTACTAGAACACTAACATATTAGAATAATTTCCAAAACTTTTATGTACTTGTTTGTTATTACATTTCGTAATATATATTACTATGACTTGTTCTTGTACTCATTGTATGGTTTGGAATAAAAACATCATTATTATTATTATTAAAATTATTATTATTAACATAATAGAGGCAGTATTGTTATCGTGATTTTTCGACAGCTCCAAATTTTGATGAATTTTCACGTTTTAGACACTACTGAACCTGAAAAATATAATTTAAAAAAAAGTCGTTTTGTCGGTTTTATGTATAAATTTTCTATCAAAAGCAAGGTTCAAGTTCGTAGATGAGCTTTTTTCAACCAGAGGTACCAAAACTTTACTGATGGAACTTTTTAGCTTTTTGCGAATATTTTATAAACAGTAGTATTTATCATGAAATATAAGGCAGCTAAAACTAATCCTTGAATTATTTGGCACAGCATTTACCCGAAACATTTTCCAAAATTATCAGCGGTTCATTTGTTATTATCAAAATTTAAATTTTTATAAAATTCATTATATTTTTCTGAACCAATGAAATAATGAAAATTATGATGTAGAATAAGAATTATTATCACTCATATTCTGACAGCAAATGTATGCGTTCGTTAATTATTCTTTTTAAATTAGTGATCTGGCTCTATTGTGTTTGATAACAAATTAAAGTTCTTGTGGAGATAATTCTAATAGAAGTGTCAAAATGGATATTCAAACGATTGTCAATTGTTTCTTTAACAAATTATTTTTGTCTAGTTTGGTATCAATTTTGAGCTCTCGGGGAGATATATTAGTAGATATTAAAAATAAATGATTTAGTAGTGGAATTCACGTTATCATCTCCAAATTACACTTCTGGCAATCAAATTACGAAAATATGTGTTCCAATAAATTAGAGACTTTGAGAATCTAGAAAAGGGCTCTTCATTTTCAAAAATTCTTATTTTTTCTACAGTCACTATAGAATGATACCCATTCCACACGCTGTAGCGTGCTGTAGCGTGCGGAATAGGGGTCATTCCGCACGCTTAGAAGTTTCTAGGAGAGCGCGTGCCGTCGCGAAAAAACTGGATGAATTGGAATGAGATCAATGAAGCAAATTCTTTCTCAAAAAACTGCATATTTTGGTTATAAATATTTACGCGAACACCTTTGACTGAAGAAAAAATAACATCCGACACTCGTGCGAATCGATTATTCCATGCTCATGTGAATTCTGCCACTCGACTTCGTCTCGTGGCTGAATTATTCGCATTCGCATGGAATGATCTCTATTTCGCACTTGTATCGGAATATACTATTATGTAAGGAATAAAAAATCATTGCCATCTATCAATTCAACAATAACAGCTGTCAGTTTGACCATGACAGCTTTCGGTTTCACACTTCGACACTCTAAATTTAAGAACAGGGATGAGACTGGACATGAAATTTATGGCCGGGGAGGTACTGTGGAGGGGGGCACAACGGATTTTCAAATTATTTTGTGACTCCGACAATTCATTGGATGAGCTAATTCACGCCGCATATGACCCCATTTTTTGGATTATCAGTGTTTTATTTGTGTATATGAAGACAACTATACAAATTAGTATTTGCATTTGGAGCGTGAAATATTTTGGAGTGGGGTAGATACTTGTGAAAAGTTAATAGAACAATAATGTTTCTATCATATTCGTGCGTGGAATTGAATCAATAATAGAGCCTAAGTATCCAATGTTTTATTCAAGTGAAATATAAGTGCTTTTATTTTTCCGATTTACTGATGAGTTCGACAAAACTATCGGTCCGCCACTGACATTGACGCACCGAGCACAAGCTTGAATGACACTATCAACTAAGATATAAGAATTTTCAGAAATGAACCGCTAATAAGAGACTGAACGTAAAACAGAAGAAAAATCGAAATGTAACAATTCAGCAAAGTCTAGGCATTGGATCTACTGCAATAAATTTCACCACAGCATATACGTATGAAGAAACTGACAACACGTTGGACTTGGATACCACATTTATTTCGTTGACCCCAGAACAAATAAATATACGAGTAGACTGACGCAAATTCAAGTTTTGCAGATTTGACCGTCAAATTAGGTGTATGATTTTAATATTTATAGTAAGCAGTTTGAGTCTTTGAACATAAAAAAATGCCACAATATTAATGCGCGAATAAGTTAAAACGAGAAAATGATTGCTACTTTCATCAGAAATAATAGTCTAGTTTAGGATCATAAAACCGTGACTGCAGATTGTTATACGAAAGTCTGTCTCTCCAAAGTCAAAAGCCCGCCGCACACGAGGGAATTTTTCAAGCAATTTTGCTCGCTTTTAAACTTGGTCCGTTGCTTGGTGCTACACTTGCCACACAACTTGTTCTACAAGATGGATCCGGTGCTATTTTCGAACTTGCTTCGCCGCTGGCTGCTATCAATGGCCAATCAGAATGGGTAGAGATCAGTTGACTACATCAACATCAGCTTCATGTTGCATTTACCATGCCACCTTGACTTGTATTTCGTGAGATTTTGAGAAATAGTTACTCTGAAGGCTTGCATATTCGGTTATTTATAGTTAATCATCTCATCTTAATGATTTTCTACAATTAACTAGACGACATAGCGAGCTCAATCAAACAGTAAAAACAATTTATTGTAAAGAATTAGTTGAAACCATGGCTTTGAGATACTATTTTGATCAATTGATGCATTGTGAATATATTTCAAACGTGAATAATCAAAGTAAGATAAAAAAGTGAGAATGAGAAAATGTTTCCCTGCACCCTGTATGTATAGAGAACTAAATGGTGAGGATATTAATTTAAGTTGAACGTGAGCAATTTGAATGATATTTTTAACAACATCAAGTGGTAAGGTTGATGTGATGATAATTGATAAAGTGTTGCAGCTTTAAACTGCGAAATCTGACCACTTCATTGGTAATCGGTACCGCCTGCAATTGTAAAATAAAAAGACATCCAATGTTAAAATTTGGAGGTTAGGAGATGCATTTTCATCTTTGAACTATATTTGTTTTTAAAAAATAGTCTACATCGACGGTATTAATTTTTTTTATCACTCATGCAGGATAAGTACCATTTTGCGCACGCTTTTCCGGGCGGAAAATGGCTTTACCAGCCGGAAAAATAAGCGCAAAATAGTACTTATCTCGCATTCGTAATAAAAAAATGTATCTGCAACGCGTGCGGTGTTGTCAATTGCCAACTCTCGTGGGCAATCGACAACTTATCGCACACTTGTTTCACAATATACTAATACGTACATTTTGATCTTAAAGATATGTCGCAATCGACTTGCAACCTTGATTTTCACCACTATAACTTTACTACATATACTTTCAACCACTTGAATGATGCAATCTAGTTTTCTAAGTGTAGTTCGTCGAGCATGTTAAGAATACCGCGGCATTGGAACCCTTTCAGCCAATACTTTCTTGAACATAGTTTTCTCCATTTTTTTCTGCTCCTATTCTAATTAATTCGCAAGCTAAAATTGCTTTTATCCAACGATTATTCTTGGCAATATCCATATTTGTAAAAAGCAACAAGCAAATCCACGTTCTAGTCACTTTAAGTGACGCAGCTTGCTTCGTGTGCTGCAAAAACTAGTTTCACACCGAGCGCAGCTCAAAGCGGCCCATAGCGCAAGAAAATTTGCTGCAAATTAGGTAAACAAAATTGTTTAGAAAATTGCCTCGTGAGCGGCGGGCTTGAACTACGTGAGGAGCCGCTAGGGACTGGTTTGTGTAGCATCTCATTCTTATTGCACCAAGATAACGCGACTCCACGTACAACCACAAAATTCTCAAATTTTCACATGAATCGGGCTTGAGAAGTTTTTATATGCAGCCTGTTTTAAGGAATGGTTCCAAAGAATGGGTCAGTATGCAGGCCAGAAGAAATTACTTTGAAAAGCAATAAATTCTCTTTGGGAAAAATCTCCAAATTTTCTTGATACTTTTAATTTTCAGAAGAATCCTCTAAAAATTGCCTCAGGCTTGTAAGCACATGATTTCTAAATAACTCCGGTTTTTGACCGGAATATGGGACTTCAGGTTTTGGCCGAAGTTCGGAAATTGCAAATATCGATGCTTTATCTTTTTCTATTCGGTCACAATTTGATAACCTGGTTGAAGCCGGAATAAAACATATTGAATTTTTTTATTTTGTATCAGAATTGTCAAATAATTTGAAGAATATGCTATAGTGCGATCCATAGGTATTATCCAGATCTCATGATTGTATATAACATACATTAATAATCTATATATTTTCCTGAATTTTATCAAATAATAAATCACGTTTGTTTTCAAATTCTGTATATTTCATCTGACACTTTTACGTTTCGATCTATTGGCCAAGGATCTTCATCAGAAAACAATGATACAAAAATAAAACAAGGCAAGTAACTAGATACTAAAAATTTACAGAATACTAGATTTGATAACGCGGATATCACATTTAAACAAAAAGAATTAAAATTATCTGGCATTCACCCAAGACTTCAGGAAAAACCACTCTAAAGAACCCCAAACAGAGGAATATGTCCTATTTGGTTCAGCTCCGCTCTTATTCCAAATCACAAAATATACGACATGTCAACAAAACTGCAGTGTCAACAAGTCTTCAGTGTAGTTTATAATCAACGGTAATATACCGATAGAGAGGTGTATTATCGATATACCGAAGAATTTCACGAATATACTTTTTGTCTTTTGGGTAATTTTCTACGAGACAAATTTGGGGATTCATAATCTGATAATACCCGAGAGCTTAAGCTCGAGGGATATTATCGTTGATTATAAATCTCCAAATTTGCCGAGTAAAAAATTACCCAAGACAAAAAGTATTTGAGTTAAATTCAAGGTATATGCGATAATATACCGAATCTTGAGGTGTATTTGCAAGGATTATTTCACAAACCATAAAATTTATTAATTGTTATATTTTTTATTATTTTTTGAAAAGCTACTGTGGTATATCGAGTTAGGAGAAAATATTATCGCGATATACCACGTTACCATGCAAAATCACTTGATTTCATTGGTTGTTGCTAAGGTGTGTGATATAATCCAGAATATACACAGAACTACACCAACTAAGAAACAATCATCATGTATGTGTATTATAGATTATAGAAAACCAAACATTTGATAATTCAAAACCAGTACAGCAAAGAGTAGAGATACGCTGTCTTATCGAAATGTCGTGTATTTTGTAATGTGCGCAGCTGTACCAAATAGGACATTTCGCTTTGTTTGGTGTTCTTTAACGTGGTTTTCCCTCGAGCCTTGGGTGAATTCCAAAGGATTTTAGTTCTTTTTGTTTAAATGTGATATACACCCAATCACATCGAGTATTCTGTATATATTTAGTTTTATTTTTGTATAATTGTTTTCTGATGAGAATCCTTGGTCAAAGGATGGAAACGTTAAAGTTTCAAATGAAATATACAGAATTTAAAATCAAAAGTAACTTATTATAACAAACATTGTAATATGTTCTGATGGTATTTTCATATCAAGAAATCAATAAGATCTGTCTGTTTGGGAACATATGTGTGAAATTGACAAGTTAAATTTACACTGAAAATAGCCCTACGATAGTTTCCAAATGTCAACTATGATGTGTGTCCATTTTCAATTTTACTATTTGAAACCAAGCAACGTGCTTTGGGAATTGATATAAATATCTCATAATCATCAATGACCTGAAGGTATTATCAATGATGATTTAATTAACAAATAATTGGCTTGGTTGGTTATTCTCCTTCCCATGTATGTCAGTCAATTCAATATTTTCTACATCAGTACCTTGAATTAAATCGGATTACACAGAAATTAGTTACCCAATAAATTAGATTCCACCGGGAACGGTTGCCTCATTTGTTACAGAATCGATTCGATATAAACAAGAAACTAGTTAAAAGACCGCTATATGTAAGAGACAATAATTAAATTAGAACTACTCATTTTAATGGAACTTCCTATACCACGTACGCAGAGCACTCTCATCATACGTCCCGATAAATATGGAAATCATATTAGCGGAATTAAATTACGAATATTGCATACATCAGTAATGGACTGGTCGAAGAAGACGGTACTAGTACAGAAAGAGATAGCGCTGTATTGCATGTTAATTATAAGAGAGGGATCGTTGAATGTTATTATCGATGCGAAGCAAGCGGAAATGAACAGTAAATTACCTAGTTATCGCTTAAGATTATTTCCGGAAAACAAATAATCTTCCCTAGGATATAGTTTAAAAAAATATCTTGAAATACAGTAGGGACTTTCAAATAAATCAAAAATATGGTGAATAAAAAATGTGGATTAAAGAGTAGTAAGTCAGTTGTGTTATTGAGAGCATTCACAAAAACTTAACATTCATAATTCGATAGGAAAAATTCTATGTAACGTCAAAAGCGCAGAAATTTTTATGGTCATAACAAACAAATATGAACATTTCTCATGATAGCACATAATATTTATGACTGTACTCACATCCAATTCAATATGCATATCATAGTTTTTCTATTACATCAATTTTTATAAATAGGAAATATAATTTATCATAGTAAGTATATTTTTGCTTACTTGAGTTATAAATGTGACAGCGCGTGCGTCACTTGTTTAAAAATAACAAACGAATGTAATTGATATTGTTGGAGTCCGTTATAATCTTTTTTCTATTTTGGAAACAAAAATAAGACCAAGAAAAATTATAACAATAGTATATTGTGTGGCTAGGGACGAAACAAGACGATTTCAGCTGAGGATGAGTGTTGCTTGCCCGAGCGAAGCGAGGGCCCATCACCCTCGGCTGAAATCGTATTTTGTTTCGTGCCACACACTGTATTTTTCATAATACCTGCATTGAAACTTTCCATATTACAAATTTGTCATAATAAAGTAGATATTTTTCTTTTGATTTTGCAGGTAACAAGTCGAGAGTTGCTGCTTGTGCTTTATCAATAAGATGTTGTGGTGTACTTGAAATTGTCGTATTAATACTTCTTTCTTTGAAACTAGTCGTCTTTTTAATTTAATTTACAATTCCGAATACAGCAACTGTCAAATTAACTGAAGTTATATGATTTTCATTTGGAGATTGACAATGAACAAATGCGACTCTGTCAGGAATAAAACGATGTAAGAAATAAATTCAGCGGGCAGAAACAAGCTTGTTTTCCCCCTAGGGCAAAAACAGGCTTGTGTCTGCCCGGCTACACTTGCATTTGTCTGAAATTGTCTTGTTTTGACTGACAAAACAGGCGTTGAAATGCAGGTACTATGAAAATATCATTATCTACTTTTGCATAAGGATGAAAGGCTTGTAGTTCTCATTTTACTTATTGTAACAGTCATATCTTTTGCAATGTTGACGACAGCAATAAATTAAACATATGATGATATTTTGAAGAATATACTTATACCAAAAATAACTATTGGATTTTAGTGAGTTGGAAAGACAAAAAAAATGTAAGTATAAATGAAATTTTCCATAACAAAATGAATTAGTACTTCACAGATGTTGAACGGAATGCTTCTGAAAACAATATATGGAAAAGGAAATGAGAACGAATGAGTTCAATACTGCTTAATGTGTAAATGGATAGAGATGATAATTGTTGGTTTGTTGTGTGGGAGAATGTTGCACATTGAAAAGATATTGTAAATAGAATTATGAATATCGATGAGATGCCTTAAAAAAAAGTTCCATACCGATATGTTTTATTTTTTGGATTACGCAGCGTCCGCTTCATACATTTCAATATATTTTAACGATATTCAAGCGTCCAATATTGTTGTCATTTATATTCCTACATACCTAATGATTTCACTCTATTATTTGATCTCGTGTATCAGTACTTTCTAAGTGAGCCTCAAACTTAAAATATTAATTTAGAACCTTGAGAAAAATACTGCAAACTCTTTGCATGAAGAATACACTGGAATCAATAAAAACAAATTAAAACCAGTACTTCTGTTTTTTTGAAGATTCAAACAATTACCAGAATTTGTTTTCTGTTCTAAGTCATAAATAATCTGGTCAAGATTTAAAATCTGCAGGAGAAAAATGAAAATTTCATGTTCTGCTACTCAATTCTAAAACCAACAATTATTCAATTATGCATTTCTTCACGATGTGGAATCGCTACAAATTTAAAGATCTGATGTGGCCACACAGTATTTTCCCGACCATGAATTATATGACTAACTTCATTGCTATTTTATAAATTCAGAATTAATTGCAAATTCCAAAGTAATAGTTGTTATTGTCCAAGTGACAGATGGCGTTTGTATAAAATTACTATTTTATTTTACAATGGCTATAAGTTTTATTTGGCTCCAGTTGATTTCAAATTTGACAAAATCTGGTTAAGTTGTCAAGAAACAATGAACAATCAAATAAATTACTTATTTTAGATTTATATCAAGCTTATTTTCTTGAAAGCTTAGAATTCATACCCAGATAGACATCATTCAAATAACTTGTAAGAAAACAAATGACAATCGTTTGGATATCATTTTTGAAACTTTTATCAGAACTATTTCCGCAGAAAGCTTCAATTTCTAGAATTAAAGTACTTATTTTGAAGAAACAATTGACGAATGTTTGCATGTGATAATAATTCTAATTCCACATCATGATTTTCATTATTTCTTTTCTTGAGGAAAATATAACAAATTTTATTACAATTCAATTTTAATAATAACAAATGAACCGCTAGTAATTTTTGAAAATGTCTTAGATGGTAACGTGGAATCAAATGATAATAATTTATTTACGATTTCTACCAAGCTTATCACCCCGAGGGCCAGTTGCATGAAAATGATTGACAGGCTGTCAGTTCACATGCTGTTAAGCAGAGTTTTTAATGACGTTTAATTGGGGGAAAAAAACGCCTGAATAATTAATTTATTTCCAAATTCTATTTTAAATGAGAATTTCAAATTGTATTTGCTGAAATATTATACATGAGAATATCATAACTCCTATGTCAAAAAAATCGGGTTAGAAACACACGCGATCAAATATTTGACAATGTGATTAAAGTTAGCATTATTTTATGCAACTGGGCCCGAGAAGTTCAAATTGATGCCAAACTAGATATCATTTAGATAACTTACAAAAAAACTATTGACAAAATATTCTTTTTGACGCTTCTACTAGAATTATCTGTGCAAGAGCTTTAATTTGATACCAAACACGATGGAGGCACAAAGAACCAACGATAACCCATTTTTAGAAATAGCTGCGGCAGGTATATTAATCAGGGCACCCTAGAGAAAAATATTTCCCATTTTTGTCTTATTACGAAATCAAAGAAGCACACTTCATTGACAATCGAATTGTATCATCAAAGTAAATAGCAGAAAATTTTACTGAGAACTCTATTATTAGCAGTCAGTTGGAAGATTCATTTTGTTACTGCCTTGTGTTGGAATATTTCAAATTTACCGACAAACTACCCTTTCTCAACAAAGTGGTTGTAAAGATTTATTCACTTTTAACATCTGAGTAATAAATTTAAATGCTTCTCTCAGTTTTACTACATAATAAACAAGTAAAATTGCATCTTTAAGATGTATTGCAGACTGAAATTTATTGATGTAGAGCTTAGCTTAATTGTTCACTATATTCAACAAACATAATGATCGCTAGCACTAACAGTGATTAGCCAGAAATGTATTACGTCTTGATTAATCTGATTTCAAATGATTACAAAAATATAATTGAAGCCAGAAATGATCGTCCCTGATTGTTTTAAAATTAGGACAGTCCAGCTCTATGTAATTAATGTATTGAATGTGGAAAACAACCTTTTTGCGGTTCTTTCGTCGCTTCAGCTTTAAAATAAAAATAAACGCAGAAGGTTATTCTAATTGTTGCTCTTTATATGCCCAAAATATACCTTTTTGTTTTAATACAGTTTTTATTACAGCTTTACAATTAGCCTGCTGATCTGAATAACAAATACACTAGTATTACAGCGATTAAACAAATGTTAGTATTCCATTGGAATAAATAAGATGAAAGTTTGATTAAATTTAAGTTAAAATCATGCTGCCAAATTTCCAAGTCTTTCGATCATCTCTATAAATAACTGACAACTTTGATGTTGAATTATAATGTAATAAAAAGTAATGTAAGTATTTATTGTATTTTCTCATAAAATGAAATAAACTCTTTGTATAATTATAGCAAATTTCCTGAAAGATAATATATCAAATATATCTCCAGATTAAAGTATTGAATAATAATTCTACGGTGCCGTGAGTAAAATTGATTCTTCACAGATCGCATTTCATTCATTCTACGCATCTCAGATTTATAACCATCAATACACGCACAAGTGATATACATTATCTACCTTGAGTTTCTCTGTGAATTCATGTTGGTGGCACTGCCTGTCTTCCGTCTATTTTTGTATCCATTTCATTTTAACATTGTTGGTTCCCAATAAGCGCCAAATTTGAAAGCCGATTAAATCGAAGAAGAAAATATCGGGGCAATTGGAAAAACATCACTGTGTATATCTGTCATCGACTCACTGCTCAGGTTATTTGTAAAGTAAAAATTAATTTTAACTCTACTGCGTTGTGTGTTCCGTATTTTCTTGATAGTTACTATTTAGGAGGGTCTTGGATTTCTTTTTGTATTCAATTCGAGTGTAAACATGTGTTGTGATGTTCGACCAACAACTTTGGTGGCAAGGGTTCAACAAACTTTATACTGTTGCATAAATTATTATTATGAGATTATTCAACTTATATCAATTAATTTCGATCATAAAGTTTTTGTCACGAATTATAAAGAAGAATAAAAAGCTAGATTTGATTTCGTAAATAAAATTTTCTCAACTAGTGGTGCCAAAAACTTATTGATGGAGTTTTTGAGTTTTTCGCATTTATTTTATAAACGGTAATATTTATGATGAATAGGAAAAACTTCTGGAATGCAGTCAATGAAATTTATTTTTATTTTTCTATTTCTACTAGTTTCGACACCACTTGTGTCATTCTCAGGAAATGAAAAATTTTTTTGTAATAAAATTCAATGAAATCATTAATTAATAATAAAACATGAATAGTGCATGTAGATAATATTCCACATGGAGTAATATTTATCATATTTATGTTTTTTAGGATCCAAAATGTTGTAGTGAATAAATCACTTGAGCCTCAAAATTACTCATCACAGGTAAAATTTATCATAAATATATAAAATAACTGAAATTGATCCTTGGATAATTGACACAATATTCACCTGAATATTTTTCAAAATTATTGGCGGTTCATACGTTGGTATCAAATTCTGAATTATTATAAAACTCGTTATATTTTTCTGACACATAAGAAGAAAAGGAGTAATGGAAATCATAATATGAAATTAAAATTATCACCTTGAACCCATGGGGAATGCCAGAGGTTTTCACATATTTTTTATTCAAAAATTAATGGAACTGAGACATTTATTATAATAAATTAGGCAGTGATAAAGAATGTAGGATCTGGTTGTCGAATGTGGATATTGTTTATTATGAATAAGAAGTTGTACGTATCAAAATAAAAAGTACCAAGTTTTTATTCTATTTGTGAAAATTTAGTTTTATCTGTTATCGATCAAAATTTAAAGTGACAGAAAACCTAACTACCTAAAATTATATTGATTATAAAGTGAATTTACTCAACATTTTTGTATCAAGTTTGTTGTCAAAATTGTAAGATAGGATAATCTGCTATTAGACTGTTGTGATTCAAAATAATACGGTAGTGCCAAAAGTAGCGTATATAACACAGGACTAGAGTGACTTTATTCCTTCAGGTGATTATGATCTTTGACTCAATTTGAAAGTGATTTATTGAGATTGCTTTTCACCTACTTGTATTGTGAAACCGACAAAATTCACATTCCGAGGTTTTGATGGAAATATCCGTTTTGAGCATCCCTGAATCCATTTTGACTGTTTCGGGCTTGATATCAGTACATATGCATGTATGGATCAGCGTTGCCAGTTATTATTTCGAGCAAAGCAGAATTTGAATCTTTTTCAGTGAAAAAAAATGGAATTATTACATCCATAGCGGGACGTATTAAAAATGAATATATAGTCAGTAAATTTTCAATACTTACCCTTTTATTTGAGTTTCAAATTAAGCTCACATGATGATAGATAGCCAAAATATCCATAGGAAATGATTTTCAATGAAAATACGTTACATTACTTTACTAACAACAGTGACTGTCTGGTTTACCCACCCTCTTGCGCATGCTTGTCTTTAATTTCGTGCCGGACGGCCGGCCAGTATTTTTGCAAATAATCGGGCTTCGATATTTGAAAAGAATCTGACGTGGACATCACGTGACTTACTTGTACATCATTGGATATTTATGATCAAGCAAAACATCTCATCATTCCATGGCTAGTCGGTTGCTATGGAAACAGTAGGTCATCATTCTTATGCTACAACATTCCTAAATACTGATTTTCAAGATTCTACGGATTACAGTTCTGAATTTATGTAGATCGTCAAGTATAGTGCATTTTCGACTCAGTCGATCTCAACGAAAATAGGATATAAGCATCTAGACAGTACTATCATCTTGAATACTGTATTCTTATATTCTACGTTCAATCGTTTTGGATTTAGGCGGAAAATTAAAAAATGTTTCGATTAAACTGCACTCCCGGCTGAGCCGATCACAATCATAATGCAAGGTGTACAGCTAGATGCTATGAAAGAGCTTAATACGAAATCTCAATAATCTGCAACTAATTATTTTAAATTTATGAAAAAAAATCGAAAAGTCTGTAATATGAAGTGCATATCCGGCTTAATCGATTAGGACGAAAATAGGAGATGATCATTTGGATGCTACAGTAATTTCAAATACTGAATTCCAGTATCCTACGGCTAATCATTCTAGATTTATGCGGAAAATTAAAAAAAAAGTATCAGGTGAAGTGCACTTCGAGTATAGACGATTGCAATTATAATGCGAGGTGCACATCAAGATCCTGGATCCTATACCAGTCTTTTATACAAAATTTCAGCATTATACGTTTGACGAGTTCTGAGATTTTTGAGTTACGCACATACATACACACATACATACATACGTACATACGTACCGACATCAAGCCAAAAATAGTCAAAATGGATTCAGGGATGCTCAAAACGGATATATCCATCAAAATCTCGATATGTGAATTTCGTCGGTTTCACACTATTTCCTCGTACTTTTAGACCGTCAGACAGTCGTAGATTTTAGTGCCTCATTTTATTTTTCTTGCCTTCAAGAGGTTTGATAAGTATGCATATTTGGAGTTCAATAATGCTGAAATTGAAGCTGGATCGTGTGACCAACATAATGAAAATTAATTTCAAATTTGTATGAAAAGCATGTTCTGATCCAATTTTGTCGCTTTTGTCATGCTTACGAAATAAAATTTAGGGGAAAATATTTTGATATGTAAAATGTCAAACAAAATAAAAAAATTGACAACAGATTATTATTGCCTACCTTATCATTCCAATTAAACTGATTGTTTTATACACCAAATTCTGAATGTCTGTTATTAGTCATAAACTGCACTTCCGGCTTGGCCGATTGATACAAAAATAGTAGATAACTATTTTGATGCTACAAGTTCAAACACCAAATTTCAATATGCTATGGCTGATCATTCTAGATTTATGCAGAAAATTAAGAAAAAGTCGTGAGTAAAGTGCACTTCTGGCTTGGCCGATTCATACAAAAATAGCAGATAACCATTCTATACAACATCAAGTTCAAATATTGAATTTTAACATCCTGCGGTTGATCATTCTGGATTTATTAGAAAAATTCGAAAAAAGTTTCAAGTAAAGTGCACTTCCAGTACAGATGATTGGAACCATAATGCGACGTGCACAACTAGACCCTATACAAGTCTTAAATACAAAATTTTAACATTATTTGTTCAATCAGTTTTGAGATTTGCGAGTTACGCAAAAATAGTCAAAATGGATTCAGGGATGCTCAAAACGGATATTCCCATCAGAATCTCGATAGGTGAATTTTGTCGGTTTCACAATACTTTCTTGTACTTAGTACAAGTAAATGAAAATCTATCGATACTCCGATAATTTTCGAAAATCGGCGATGCTTGTCAATATTCATCGATATAAATGGATGATAGTGTTCTTATCTTCAAAAATTCTGTTCTCTTTTTTTTTATAGAGTATATAAATGAGAAAACTACTCTTTCTCTGAACAAACATAATTATATAGAAAATTGTAAATAGTTCGCGAGTAGATAATAATAATTTAATGCCCGTACTTATAGTGAAATCTCAATCTCGTTCTTGAGTATTACTTGGCCAAGTCGAGGCGAAGTCATCATAGATACTTTTCTTGAAAATATATCCTATAGTCGATACTTCGTGAATTCCTGACGAAGCTCAAGATTTCTTGTTTTTGACATATATTTGATTGATATGTTTGACGTTCATGACAGTATTCGCGAAATATTCCTAGTTTGTCTACTGAATTTGATCTATTTTTGGACAATTTGATTGGAAAAATAGGTTTCAGTAAGTATGTATACCTCTATGGCATATATTCATGTTGGAAATACAAATGTCAAAGATAACTGACACGAATACTTGAGCACGACTCAAGGTAGCCTGTAGTAGACTCAAGTAAAGCCGGAGTCAAGCAAACGCGAAGTATTACTCCGTGGCCAAGTAACGACTATTGGTAATATTCGCGTACTTGAGCAATTTTCAAGTCTGAGATCGAGCGAAATATCGGCTATAAGTACGGGCATTAGAAACCTATTTTGCAAAAAATATTTTTCAAGTACCTATAAATCGTCGATATATCAATATTTTTCCAAAAATCGCTTGTCTTCATTTGAAATTTTCATATACTGCGATAATTATCGATATAAGTCAGGTGCGTGAAGTTAGTACAATAAGTATAGGTGCAAATTTCGAAATTTTACACGCAATTAGCATCTCTGAAGAGCGGGACTGTCTGGCAACGCTGGTATGGATGTTTGTATGTTCATATGTGCGTTCATAACTCGTCGAATACATATGTTGGAATTTTGTATTTGAGACTGGTCTAGGGTCTAGTTGTGCATCTCGCATTATGGTTGTAATTGTCTGTACCGGTGCACTTCACTTGAAACTTTTTTTTTTTTTTTCTGCATGAATCCGGAATGATTAGCCGAAACTCAGTATTTAAAATTTTTGTTTCATCTGGATAGATACCTTTTATTTTTGTACCAATCGGCTGAGCCGGAAGTGCAGTTCATACAACAGACTTTCCGAGTTTTCCGCATAAATTCGGAACAATCAGTTGTAGAATATTGAAATTTTGTACCAAGCATTTTTGTAGCATCTCACATTATGATTGCAATCGTCTGTACCGAAAGTGCACTTTATTCGAGACATTTTCAGAACTTTTCGCATGAATCCGAAACGATTGAGCGTAAAATGTTAGAATTCAGTACTTGAGACGATTTTACCATCTAGATGCTTGTATTCTTTTATCATTGAGATCGACTGAGCCGTAAGTGCATTTTATTTAAAAGTCTCCTGGAAATTTTCGCATAAATTCGAAATGATCGGCAGTAGAGTATTGAAATTTAGTATGTCAGTTTGCTGTAGAATCTGGATAATTGCTTACTATTCTCATAGCAATAGACTGAACCGGCAGTGCATCTCAATTAATATTTTTTTTTATTTTGTGCGTAAATTCTATGCTGCTAGCCGTAGAATCTTGAAAATCAGTACTTGGGTATATTGTAGCATAAGAATGATGACCTACTGTTTCCATAGTAACCGATTGGACCGAAAGCGCACTTTATTAGACAGATTTTTAGAATTTTTTGGATAAATCCAAAACAAATAGCCGTGGAACGATGAAATTTTGTGTTTGATTATCATCTAATGATGTACAAGTAAGTCACATGATGTTCACATCAGTTTTTTTTCTATTCGATAAATGAAAAAGGTACTTATATTTTAAATGGCATAATCTCAGCTAATTTTTGTACTAAAACGTCGTTTTAAAATAAAATCTGCAGAATTATGTCAGCTCCAAATCTTATATCAATTTTTTTTTCTCTCCATGCCTAGTTTTCCAGTTATTGGTGAGAAACTTATTCCTACAAGTTTATTCATCATTTCCCAAATTCTTCCAGCATTCCATGCGACAGCAGGTTTGATACGTTATCATACATCCTATAGACTACCTATGATATCAAGTAAGAATCATTTTGAAGCTCAGATTTAGTTTTTGACTCTATTGACAACATTTCATGCAAAGCTGAAAATATTGATACATTACTTGGTAATCCAAAAGACAAAACTGTAAGTGAGAATATGTCTGGATTAAAAAAAAAATGTTGTAACGACTACAACGAAATTTAACTAAATCCGGCCAGAATACAAACTAGAATTTGTTTAAAAAATATGAATCATTTGAGGTATGAAAAATTTCAAACTTTTGAAACCGGCTTAAAGGAATCTTATATATTCTTAGACGCTTTCAAGAAACTCACAGTTTACTTAATTCTGATCTAGACCTGATTCTAAAATCCAAATTATACGATTCGTTCAGTTATTCACTGCTGCGTGGCGACTTTTAGTTCAAATAGAGATCTTTTTTAGATTCAAGTTATCATTCACATTAATCCTGGTGGGAAGCATTTCGTCAGTTGAGCTTCTCAGCCTACGTGGTGGAAAGCATATCTTTGAAGGAATCTATAGCCTACGGTTAATGTGTTTCGTCAAATAACTACTGATGAAGAGAACTAAGCTCTCGAAATACGTATTTAGTTTTTTAAAAATTATTTAGAATTGAGGGAATTTCAAATTTTTGTATATCTCCTTCAAATAATTTGGATTTTCTAAATATTTTGCTTTCCGGGCAAAATACGGTCAGGAATGACCTATAAGAATATCTTTTTATGCTGATAGCTATAGAACTTTTTGGAAAAAACTATTGTGAAATACGGACAGGAAGACATCGGAGTCTAACAACAATGCGCTTCTTATCATGTGACATGACATGCAATAGAATCAAAAATAACAACAGCTCCAAGTATCAAGACTGACTCGGACCTTATTGCAAAATACACAATCTACAACCTTTTCGATTTCATTTTTCGTTTTATCTCTGCAGGACATATTATGTTTCTCTTGTGACAAGACTTCGCTGGATTCCATAATTCTTTGGACATGTACAGATGTATGAACGCAGTAACTTTATTCTCTAAGGAAAGACACAAAAACTTTGTGTCTATGCAGATTGGTACCTGATGGTTTCGATTCAAATGCAGTCTTCTTACCAAAATATTCTGGATTTTGTTATATTCGAATATTTTGTGTATACCGACAGAAAAATTTGGTATCTCATTGAAAAATCTTAATGGAATATATTTTCTTCAACACTTTTATGGAATTTGCATATTCCCAAACCAGAAATTATGTTGGAACAGGTGACATTCCACACGTCGTGTAAGAATAATATTCTGTAACCGTGTAGAATAATTTCGACGAAAATGTTATCATTGGTAACTATGGTTACCTCTCAACAATTCAGATATTCTTCTCCGGCTTTACGTTTGACGTTTCATAATTTTCAAAAGTTTCTTCTGAAAGATTGGTGAGTTTCCAAAATCTTGTTAAAGAAAGTATAGTCCACAACATGTATTGGAATGGCGTATTCCACACTCGCGAACCGTAATCCTCGCCTTTGGCTCAGTTTACAAATCTTTAGCTCGTGTGGAATTAGGGACATTCCAATACTTGTTGTAGAATATACTATTTTTCACTATTTGATGACGCATATTGATGCATTTTTTTAACATATTTATCATAAATAAACAATTCTTGATTATGTTTCCAATTATATTAGTAGTTTCATTATCAAGTGTACAATTGGTTTATTTAGTAGTTAAGAAAATAGGAATCGTGCACGTCGACTAGAACTTTTTTCTCTGGTAACAAATAGTAAATCTTCAAACGTCACACTGGCTAACCAAAAAAATACATTAACATTGAATTTTAATAAGTCACAATTCATGAATCATGCCAAAATCTTAGACAGTTTGTTACGTACGTTGATGTAAATATGTATCACAATATAGTAATCACAATATAATAATAAAAAAAAAAAAATGTAAATAAATAAATAATAGTAAAAAACGATTTTGAGCAAACGACAACCGTAATCGAATTCACCGAATCAGTGATGTACAGTGACCTTAAATAGTGCTTTATGACCAGAATTTGAAGTGAATTGATTGATGTACTGTTATTAGGATAGTCCAAGTTGATAGCTGTAATAATTCCTTATATGAAATTTTTTTCCATTCAATTTCTCTTTTGCCCTGAAATAAGATGTTGAAGTCACCAAAAAAGAAAAATAGCGTCCGTAAAAAGATTATGACTATATTATATGGCACTTGGCAATACTAGTGTAACCATTTTCAGTCCTCGTGTAGATATATGGAGAGAGTCTTATTTATTTTTGGTACAAGCAATTACATTTTTTCCTTCAAATTTTGGAAATCAGTATTTAGGAATGTTGTAGTATAAGAATAATGGCTTACTGTCTCCATAGCAACCGATTTGGCTGAAAGTGCATATTACTTGACAGATTCTTAGAACCTCTCGGGTAAATCCAAAACGATTAACTGTGGAACGATGAGATTTTGTGCTTGATTATATATATCCAATGATATATATGATCAAACACAAAATCACATCGTATCATATATATATATATATATATATATATATATATATATATATATATATATATAGGTAGGTATTCACAGTCTTAACAGACCAAATATATACTGTTCACAGGCTTACGGAGCCAATAATTTACAAGACAGTATGTCTGGCAAGTACGAACTTTATATAGCATTTTCTCATAAAGTAATGAATAATGCACACCGCTTGTCTGTAAATAACAATCTTATACGCATAATATGATAGAAACAGTGCAAATTCATAACAAATATGCACAATTTTCGTGAAAAAATGGATTTATAGTTTTGTCTGCTAAGTACGTGAATAATATGTGATACCCTACCGAAGGATCTTCGAACTAAAATTTAGTTACAATATCATTCAATAGGTGGTACTTCATGCTACAAACATCAATTGCATGCAGGGTTGCATGTGTTAATTCGTATGTAGGTCAAGTTCAAGTATGGTATATTATGAATACAGCTGATTCGTTCAGTGAACGAAAACATAAATTTCGTCAAACAGAATTGGAAGAAAGTTATTAAAACTGGATTTCAATTATATTTCATTACAAGATTTGGTTGAAAGAAAAAAAAATATAAAATCAAGATTCATCTGCCGAACTAAATCACTTCCTTTTTTTATAAAACTTTGTTAAAAAATTCTCACTAATATGGCAAATATGGAGAAAAATACCAAATATAAAAAAGTAGAATAGCTTTCCAAAGTTACCGCATTTGAGTTCAAAATACAACCCTGAGCTCAGAAATTTATCAATCTTGATGAAAATTAGTTCATAGGCTGTTCATAGCATGTACCATGATTCCATGAGAATATAAGTAAAGTACCTATTTACATGTCTCAAATCAACTTTGATTGAAATTACAGAATGGTTGAACATTTGTGAATAATTGATGTTATCTTTATTTTAAGTCTAGAAATATTTGAAAATTCTGTCCAGCCCTGCCTAGATATCAGAGAAAAGAACCTGAATAGAAAAATAGAGTTCTCCAAATATTTCTAAATGAAAATTTCGCGGTATATATTGTTTAAATGATTGAATTATTTTTCAACAAAACAAACAAAAATATCATGTTGGTTCATCTTAAGATTAACCTATGAATAACAAAATATTATAATAAATAATCAATTTCAATATTTTACAGAGTTTTATCTAATGATTCATATGAATATTTTCTGAATATTTTGTTTAAATAATTATACATTAGCATTTTAATCTGAATAATCCACAATAAGACTAAAATCTGTCAAAAGATTTAACTTTTTCGGGCTTCCAATAATGGAATATTTCCATAAAAAAATTATATCAATATTTAAAAGACTGCCATCTAATCATTCTGGCAGATATTTTTAAACTATTTTTTTTCAATAATTATATATTGACAAATTAAGTTGATTGATATACCTTGCCTTCAAAATCTATGTCAAGAATGGGTTTTATTTTAACAACTGAATAACAAAATTATGCGATATCAATATTTTACTGACTGTTGTCTAATGATTTTGACAAAAATTACCTGCATATTTAGTTTAAATAATTAAATACTTCAAAAGTGAAGTTCTAAAGCGTATTAAATTTTAACTAAGTGTTTTTGAGTCTATGGTTATAAGGATATTTTAAGTTCTATTACAAAAATAACTTGGTCAATTATTGGTCAAGAAAAAATTGTGGAGATTTTGGACATACACACAACAATAAATTGAAGGTCAACTTTTGAAAATTATTGACCAATAAATTGTATCGTGTAATACAGGCATTAGGTTGGTAGCTACGTTACTAAATAACCCAATTGTCATTTTAGTATATCAAAATTTAATAATTTCCAAAGAAAATAGGTACTTCAATTCATATGTGAAGTCTTAGTGCTACCAACAGAAATTAAGTATTTACAACTGTTGTAACGTCTTATTGATTACCTCTGGAGTTTGGTTCCAAGTTGAGTCACTGTCAACTATCAGTTTCACAGCTGTCATCTGTCAGTTCGATAGTTATCACAGCTGTCATCTGTCAGTTCGATAGTTATCACTGTCAACTGTCAGTTTGACAGCTGTCGTCTTTCAGTTTGACAGCTGTCATCTGCCTATTAAACAGCTGACATCTATCAGTTAAACAGCTGACATCTGTCGGTTTAACAGCTGTCACTGTCAACTCTCAGTTTGATAACTGTCATCTGTCAGTTTGATAGTTGCTACTGTCAATTTCAGTTTGACCGCTATTAATATCATCTGTTAATTTATTAATATCTATGATCCAAATTTTGTATTCAACTATCATTATTGGCAACGCTACCGCAAAAATGTGTATAAATAAACAGGTATGCAAGGAAGACATGTAGTGTCCATATCAGATTTTTTACTTCACATAAAGAGAATTTCCAATATAACAAATTTTGTTTTTAAATCCTGGTGTACATGTGACACCCTACTTTAAACTTTAACACAAATCATTTTAAAATTTTATAAATAATATAAATGCTTAAAATAAATACTAAGTGGTATCAATCTATCAATGGAGTATTGTCAGAAAGAATGAATTTTGTGTTTGTTGCAAATGTGAAATAATTCAAACAGATGTTTCATCCTTTACCGCGAAAGACTATTTTTCAAAGCTTTCTTTAAATACTGAACAATTCACATGTTTATCGATAACGAAAATATGTAACTTATCATCTGCTGAATGCATATGATGTTATCTTAAAACAAAAAAATTGTATGACTCATAAGTGAGTATGAATTATTTTTATCAAATCATATTAGAAACATTGCCGCCTCAGATTGTCAAAGGATTTTTGAATATATTGAACGATTTATAAACTTACTAGCAACCCGTGCCGGCTTCGCACGGGTGGACATTTAATAATATTCAACATTTTTACACGAATCTTTGAAGCATAGTTTTATAGTATAAGATAATTATTAAGAATAATACCACATATCTTGCTTGAGTAACTCAATTGAAACATAACCTAAGCTGTCAGAATCTCTTGATAAATGCGTAGATCTATGTATAGATAGCATCATCAGTATTTAATTTGATCATTTACGGTGAATAGAAGATTGTATTGCAGCGCAGGCAATGCAAGGAATATTACTGGTCATTTTTTCACATCTTGGGTTAGAATTAAAGTTTTTGTAGGTAACCCTTTTTTTGAGAGTAAATTATAGCTTATGTTTATAGTGATAAAAGGTATGTGATTCTACAGGTGGAAGAATTTTTAGAATCGGTCCCCTCGCAAGCTCTAGCAGCAACTATAGAAAGTTCCAATTTAAACGGTTGAACGATGCTCGATCGGACAAATACCGTTAGTGTTACTATGTCAGAACCTTCGTTCAACAACCACTATATAAAATTATAACTCAATTGGATGAACGATGTGTGAACGGACAAATACGGCTCGTGTGCCACTTGAGGTATGCTAATGGTACAATACTGAGAACTTTCTCGAAAGAGCCAACAACAACTGTAGTAAATTTCAAATCAATCGGATAAATTATGCGTGAACAAACTAATACGGCTCGTGCGCCACGTTGATAATACTACAATAAGAACCCTCGCGAATGTGTTGTGATAAATCTCGTAGGGTTCAGCCTGCGTTTCCAATGTAAGCGGCAAAAATGTAATTATTTACGACATCACATTAGAAACCTCAAAAATAACAGTATTTCTCCACTATTTAATGGGTGTTATTATACATATAAACCTTTCTCTTCAATCACTCTATCTATTAAAAAAAACCGCATCAAAATCCGTTGCGTAGTTTTGAAGATTTAAGCATACATAGGGATATAGGGACAGAGAAAGCGACTTTGTTTTATACTATGTAGTGATTATTAACTATAATGTGTAATTTATTACGTATTGAAAGTGGATTAGGTATTTTAAAACCAGAAACTTTAGTGTTATTGATCAAAAGTCCATTATACATCACAATAATAATTAGGTTTGACACATTTCATGCAATCGAAATAATTTCGAGAAATGGAGTTTTTTTTTATATATACGAAAATAATTTCACTTTATCGTAACTTATGACGACTCTTTCGAAGTCGACATCATCTTACTTATTTTGAATGGAACACCTTATATTTCATTATATTCTTGAGTTTCCTCGATTTTTCCATATGACCTTATCAGAGCAACTATAGCTTTAATTCAAACAGTTTCTGGGATATTTGAATTTTAGAATTTTTTTATCAGATGTATGCAGCAACTAACGAATAAATATCTCGAATTCACGTCGTTGAAGAAATTTGATTTTATGCATACGTATTCACAATAAAATAAGGTTTTCCATGATGTCAATGATCTCCGTGAATATTATACAGGTGTGTATGAAGTGTGACTTTAAAATTTGAAAACTCAAATGTTAAAAAACTCAAATTTCTTAAATGGAATTTGAATTATACTGTAAAAACAAAACATACTATTCGGTCTCGGTTCATTTTATTTTATATTATTTATCGAACGTTATTATTATATACATACTGATAATAGTAATAACAATAAGTAAATATTATTTATTCACTTTCTTGTTGCATTTGTGTCCCGTGTTACTGTAGTTTATTTTTTATTTATGACTAAAAGTACTGATTCTATTGTTCTTCGATTTATCTCAATTCTTTTGAAATATTCAAGAATTCTTTTGGTTTTTATGTAACTTAAATAGGTATAGCAAAAACTCTTTCGTATGTTTATGCGTTGATGTGTGCACAAAACGCTAGCACGCCTATGGAATACCTTGAAATACAGCTGGGACAATATTTCTTCCTCTTTCCCCCCACTTATCCTCTTATGAAACTAACAGTAGGCCGTCGGAAAATTACATTTGCGTTTCAATTTTGAATGGTTATTTGAGACCTAAATTGATGAGATAAAGTCATGAAAAATGTTTTCCAATAATTTGTAGACTGTCTTCTAATGAATTTGTGGTGAATTATTAGATTATTTTGTTCAAATAATATAATATCAACAAAACAAACTGAGCTGTCGAGAAATGACATTTACGTTTCAAAATAAAATTGTTTATTTGAGACCGAAATTGATATAATATTGTTATAAAAAATAGTTTTGAATAATTTGCAGACAGTCTGTCAATGAGTTTGAGATGAATTTTTAGATTATTTTGTTTAAATAATCTAAGATTAGCAAAACAAGCTTGACTAACAAAAAATGACAGTTACGTTTCAGAATAAAATTGTTTATTTGAAACGTAGATTGATGGAATATTGTTATAAAAAATGTTTTTCATCAATTTGTATACTGTCTCTCGGAGATTTTCAGATAAATGTTTGGATTATTCTGTTTAAATAATATAATATGAATAAAACAATCTAGGCTGTCGTGGAATGACTGCCACGATTCAATATAAAATGGCTTAGTTGAGACCCAAATCGATGAAATATTGTTATAAAAAATGTTTTTCAATAATTCACAGACTATCTTTCAATGAATTTGTGGTAAATTTTGGGATTATTTTGTTCAAATAATTATATATTCTCAAAGCAAACTAGACTAGTAGACTGTCGCGAAATGACTTCCACGATTAACACTATAAAATAGTTTATTTGAGACCTAAGTTGATGAAATAAAGTTATAAAATATGTCTTTCAATAATTAACAAACTATCTTTTAATGAATTTGTGGTAAATTCTCAGATTATCGAGTTTGAATAATCTAATAATAACAAAACAAACTATAGTCTGTAGTGAAATCTTATTATTCAAATGAGCAATTTCTCTGTATTTGGTAGCTCGAAATAGCTCTAATGATTTGGATGAAGTCTGGTATTTGGGTAACGTTTTATTTTGTAAGTTTATCCAGATAAAAAAAATTGGTACCTCCGAAGCAACTCTTAACGATTGGGAAGAAAATTTGCTGCATAATGTTCTATTTTCCGGTTCGTCTAGATATGTGTAATTCCGAAACAAGAGATTTTTACACAAAAAAATTGGTATCTCAAAATTTATTTGAATGATTTGGACGTAATTTAGTATGAAGATGATGTTTTATTTTCCAAGGTCGTCTAAGCAGATAAGTGTCATCCAAATAAAGATTTTAACAAAAAAAATTGGTATCTCGGAAACAAATTTGGCGATTTGGATGAAATTCGGTATTTAGATGAAGTTTTATTTTCCAAGTTCATCTTGATATGCGTCATTCAAAAGAAAGAAGTTTTTACAGTAAAAAATGATACCTCGAAAACAATTTGGCATAATCATCAACAAGACTTTTCAAGTCTGGATACATAATGTACAATCGGGAAGTGATAGCCCGATTGCTGCTTAGCTTCCGAACATCCGAACCGACATCGGACTGCAAGCAGCTGATGGAGGAATATTTGCAAACAGGGCCGGACTAGCTGAATCTGTCGTTCTTAGCAGGAGAAATAATATAATATAATATAAGACGACAATAGTCAAAATGCAGGTATGCTCAAAACGGATATCTCAATCAAAATCTCGAAAAGTAAATTTTATCGATTTCACAATACTTGTATTTCATAATTCATGCAAGTAAGTAAAAAGATCATCTCCTTCCTGTTTTTGTCGAATATATCTTAAAAGATTCATAGTTTGGTCGAATCAAAAACTACTCTTTTTTTTTGCAAATATAGTATAGAAAATCAGAACATTTTCATAGTTTTAAAAACAAAACCATGACACTAGGATAAGTGGGGCAAAACCAGGACATGTCCTGGCAAATCAGGATGTCTGGTATCCCTAGGTTAGCCGTAGAATGTTGTTTGTTATTTTGAATTTAGGACTATTGTAGCATCTGAATGATCACGTCTAGTTTTGGTTGCATTCAATTTCGTTTCGCCTTATATTACTATTAGTGTGCACTGTCAATTTTTCAGTCAACAGACAATAGACATACAAGTATAATGTGTTACAAGATATTTGCAAACGTACCTGCCTTCGTAATAAGGGACAAACCGCAAACCAGCAGGGTAGTAATATTTTTGATCTAGGGAAGGATTAGATCAAAATACTGGAATTTATGTAATATGCAACAAATGGTCTCTTGTAAATATTTTAATATTTACAACTGTGGTACTACACTACTACTATAATTTAATGTAAGTTCTATTGAAAATATATTGTTTACTTTTTATGTTATATTCTTTGCTCAATATTTCCTGATATTTGTGAAACGTTGAGTCCTATACAAATATTTCATGTACTAAGGTTGAAATATTTTTTTACAATCCTGTTCTTTCACACCTCAAGCCCATTCAAGAAGCTACCCGCTGTGTAAGTTACAGCAGGTACGTTTGCAAATATCTTGAAACACACTATAAGTCATGTGGATACCTATTTTATAACTTTTCACGACTAATCACCCACTTGGGGTGATATATTAATGACGTCATATCCCCTTCCACCGTTGAAGTATATGAAGGTACTCGTCTAGTAACTTTCACTTGCTTAAGTTTCTGGTTATAGTTATTTATGTTAGTACACTAAGGGGATTTAAAGTTATGCTATCAGCGCCACTGTGAGTGAAATTCGAAGCTCAAGAAGAGACATTGCGCGAGATTATTGCATTGTGTATAAGTGAAAATGAAGTGATTTACGAAGAATTTGTTGTATTTAAAAGTTGTACATCAATAGAAATGTTACAGATTATTATTGTGCTAAATTTGATTCTTCACTTTTCATAATTCAATGAATAATAGCGGAATGACAAAGAATCTAAGATTTTTCTTGATAGGATATTTTCGATATATTAAAATTAAAATTCCACAGTAGTTTACGTGGGAGAAGAAGTTTTTAATGCTGGGAACATAACTCTTTGTGGCACATCACGTGTCAACTCAGATTTAAATTTAAAATTGTATGGTTTGTTTTCAAACTTCTGCGTTGCAGTCACCGCCACACAAAATTGAAGAAATACTTTCATCAAAGGACTCACCCATTTTCCAATTTTGAAAGAATCAATTCATACTTTTATCTACTTATGAATTCAAAATTATTAAATTTATTTTTCACCCTAACCTCACCTCTTGTTTAGGAAATAGGAAAAAACTTGAGATTGAATCCCGCTTTTTTCAAGAACTACAGACAGGTACACAACAATATGTAGTTGACATAATTATTCAAATCGAATATTCAAATAATAAAGCTTAAATTCTTAATAAATTCAGTTGAAAGAGATAAAAAAATGTAACTTACGTTTTACGAATATCTCTTATTGAGCTTCTAAAATTTGCCACCAGACTGCGTAGCGCTTAGCTGGAAATCCATATAGTTTCAGATTTAATAATTATTCATATTTTACAACATTTATCAATAAGAATTAAAATCTGACTGCATAATATTGAATATTACAGCTATTTAAATTTAACCTACTCCATTTTTAATGTAAATGAGATTTCAAATTGATATTTGTTTCAAATTATTATGAATTTTCATCTTATGGTGGGTTTATACACAAGAATTTATTGTACTTTAGTCCACAACTGAAAATCAGATCCATTTAAAAATAAAATATGAAACACCATAACCTCAAACGTCAAAGTATCACCGGTGATAAGTTTCTACCACCACCTCTTTGCTGGGTGATACGAGATGACACATATTTTACTAAGTATGACGTCACATAGCATATTTCGGCAAAAGCGCCGCAAGACGGCAGCCCAAAATATATCACCCTGTTTTCGTATCACCGGTGATAAAAGTTAGAGAATAGGGGCCGTGGTGTCCACATCAAATTTTTTTCATTTAGGAGTTGTAGCTAGTGTTTTAAATAAGTATAAGTAATTCACAGTATTTTGATATCTATAAATTCTCAACAGCCAAATTTAGCAAAAATTGTTTTTATATTATTGTAATTGTACCTTTTCCAAAGTAAATTTAACAAATAAATGAAATTCCATAAGGTTTACTTATATGATTTATTATTTTTGTTCAAATTACAACAATTTTGTTATTTAAATGAGAAAATAAATTGGATAAAAATGTGTTTTTCCTCTTGAATTCCCGCTCTAACATGCTCAACCTTTCACTAAAAACGTGAAAATTTTCGCCAAGTTTTGAAACTTGGGGTGTCACATTCCCTTTTAAAAATCCACCAAAATCTTGAATTTAACATAAAACCAAAATTTGTGATGGAAAACCGTCATGTCGAAACATCAACTTTTTAACAAAAGAAACATTGGCTAGAGTTTCAACTCTGTATTAAAAAAATTGAAAATGTTCCAAATGTATAATATTTCAGCATTAGAAAAATACAAGGAAACAAAAATAATGTTAATTGTGTAAAACTGATATATTTCCGAGCGAAAAACACCCAAATCTGCTACGAAAACATCTAAAAAATTGACACAGACCAAATTGTTTGTCAACAGTCCATATAAAATTTTACTCATTGTCCATTTTTTCCGTGATTTTCATACTACATATTTGTATATTCTAGACATAAAAACATTTTACAAGATTTGAACTTGTATCTTGTCTTCCTATCTTGTTTTTTAGGGCACGCATGGCATCTTCCTTGAAAACTTTGCTTAAACTTTATAGTTTCTGGACCATTTCCTTCCTGTATTTTTTTGATAGCACTCCTTAGATCATACATAGAATTTTTGGGTTCCCCATTATCAGTTTTCGATGGTCTGACACTAACTGTCTGACACTGACTGGAGTCCCAAATTCAATCATAAATAAAATTTAAAGCATTTTACCTCACTTTTATTGCTGCTAACTTCATAGAATAATGCTTACAATAATCAAAATTTGTACAAGTTAAGTATACAAGTTGTGAAACGTGGAGTGTCAGCAGTCAGGTGTCAAAAACCCCAGCTTTGGAAATTTTCTTCACGAAAGCCGCTGAAAAACTAAAGACTGATAACTGTTAAAACTGAAATTTAGATAGTTCTCGAAAGGTACTAAAAAACAAAAATAAATAGGCGTGCTATTTTAAAAAATGGCTAGTATTTGAAACGGCGTGGGGTGTACTAAACCCCACGTTTCTAATGAAAGGTTAAAAATGACATTACTGAAAGTATTTCTAGAAAAAATATTTGCGGAGGGTATCGGCTCCTTTGTAGTGTACTTTCGTTTCTATAAAACCTAGTTATTGTATTGTCAATTGTGTGCCCTGTGTTACATAAACCATAAAGTTCTTTGTCGGTTCTGTCGGCAAAATAATTACAGAGAGAGAGCAGTGGTGGCCCAGTAAGAATTTTAAGTGGTGCGAAACCTGCTTCAGCTTAGGGGCCGTTTAAGTATTACGGAAACATCAAAGGGGGGTGGTGGGGTCTTTGCATTGTTTATTTGATGACATGGGTGACGGGGGAGGGGTCCAAATGGTGATTACGTTAGCAAAGTATATTCATTTTCGCAAAATTTAGTAACTCAGGTTTGGATACTCTGAACTTGTTTATGCTCGAAAGCGAAAAGCATGTTCTGGGATTCCCCGAAGTTATTGATTCATATTGCTTTCTCGCTCTCACACCGGGTGACGTTTTGTGCTTTAAAGGGGGGGATTAAAAGTTACTAAAATTCTGCTTACGTAGTACTTGAACGGTTGTTTTACAGAAGTTCTTGGGTAAGGACTATTTGACGATATTACTGTTATTATAGTAGTGCTGTGAAGAAAATAGTGTTGTGAAGAAAATAGTGTTCTGAAGAAAATAGTGTTGTGGAGAAAATGTCTTATAAACTAGTCAGATTTGTAGAAGATTTGATTTGGCACGTGTGCTCTAATTTAGATATCCAAAACATTAGGAAAAGTAACTCTATCCTAATGGCGAAATATCAAGGATATTATTATCCAGCTTTACTGATAAACGAAGGCAGTAAGTAGTGAATAAAATATGTAAATAATAGTTTTGTTCGACTGTTCCAAAAGTAAATCATTTTCAACAATATTTCGTTTTAGAAACACTTGTTTTTTAGGATTATTACGTATTGTTTACTTTTCACTCATACGTAAAAATTCGAGTCAAACAGTTCTTTTTTATTATAATAAAGTATCTATAATAGTTATACTAAATATTACATTGAATGCTTGTCGGTATTGTAATAATTCATATTTATCACTCAGTTTTAATTAGAACGCAGTTCACTGCGTTTTAAAAAACTCGCAAAGATTACGTAACTTAGTCTCAATTTTCTTGCACTGTTTTTGATGTGAATTGATGTTCATTGGTATGAATCTATAGATTTCTCTGGTTTCTGCCGCAATTTGCTCAATATTATTTGTCGAAATCTCATGCATATTTAATTGTGTCTAAATCTTCTACTCATGAATCTTTTATAAAATTTATCAACAATAATGGTAACAATAACGACATAAATAAATTGCGATATAAAACACTGCGATTCCTCTGTAAATAAACGTCGAAAAAAGAAAAGTGATTCACAAAGCAATCGAACATAAGATTTTGTAAAAAATTTGATGTGAACACCACATGACCTCCCGTCAGTTGAAGTTTGAATTTCAATGTTCTGGCACCTCTTCTTAATTTGTTCTTTTTTGTCGCCCTCCAAACCACCTTGTAAACATGCATCTGACTACGTAACATTTTCAAAATTTCAGTTTTTCAGTATTTCGAATTAATTTGATATTTACTTACAGAAAAATCTGATATGGTAGCCCTTAAAAACAGATACATGCAGCATGATTCCGTAATACAAAAATACTTCAAATACGTACATGTTGAGGAAAATTCAGAAAAAAAAAATATTGATACACGAGTGACAAATTTCTCTCCGTCATTCGAAACCAAGTCAACTAAAAAATGTAAAAGCCAATCAAGTCAGACAGAGTGGGATGAGAATGTCGAAAACCATATGAATAAAAATTCTGTGGGTATACAAGTTACAAATTCTGTGAACTCAATCGAAACTCAAAAGGTTCTGGAATGCAGAAGCCAATCAAGTCAGACTGAATTTGAAGAAGGCAGGATTCAATCTAGCAACAAATGCTTTTTATTGAATGGTAAGTAGATATTTGCAATTAAAGTCATGGCTGGTACCACGAGCTCTGTTTTTGGCTCTACTAGGGGCGTGGTGTCAAGAACTGCCTTAGTGCAATTAAAATTTTCTTAATCTGTTTGAAAAATAATTTTCAAGTCCACGTTACGGAATAGTTATTTGTGTATCAAGGCCGTGAAGGTTACCTTTTTTGGTTGAATCCGTTGTTTGCGGCCGAAGCGCAGCTGAGGCTGCAATTCAGGTGAGACCGAAAAAGAACTGTAGGCCGAGGTACACAAAATGTTTTTTAGGTGATCATCACAGTATAATTCAAAACCACAAAATTTTATCTATTTATTTCTAAAACATTGCAATTGTAAATCTGAGTTGCCGTTGAAATTGTTTTATTTTATTGTCTTCTATCAGAGTGAAATTTGTAAAAAATGCGTATGATTTTCTTGAATTGCATGAACTATTAAGGCTGACGGAGGAATATAATATGTATTTCGGCAAAAACTGTATCTTAAAGATTTCATCAAGCAGCTCATATAGTATGAAATGTTTATGAAGTAGTTTTTAACAGTTCAGTCCCAAAAAAGTAGTGTTTGACAGATCAGTCCCAAAAAGTAAAATTTGACAGATGTGTACCAGAAAGTGAAATTTCACGGCCGCAAAAGGAGCCATAGAAACATCTTTATTGTTATGATCGCCTAAAAATACATCTATCTACAATATTTTATTTTGATATTGCTATTAAAAAATTTAGTAGCGTTATATTGCTTAAAACTCTTCTTATAAACAACACTCTTAGTATAGCCAAAAACAGAGCTTGTGGTACCAGCCAGACTAACGTCTGGTATTCAAATCCGTAACTAACGAAAGCTATGTTTTAGGGTCGTTTTACACAATGCATTAAATGCTGCATTTTGCTTTGCATTTTCATGCTGCAGTTTGATCCAAAGAAAAATGAATCGTCTCATACACAAAATTATTTGCATTAAATACTGATTTTATTTGTGACACGGTACATTTTTCTTTGCCTTGAAATACAGCCTCAAAATGCAGGGAAGAATGCCGCATTTAATGCATTGTGTCAAATGGCCCTGAGAGAAAATTGAAATAGCAGCTGTCATAATATTTGACATTTTAAAACAATTTTTTTATTTATTACTTGAGTAATACAAACTTGTGCAATCTTCAAACTGCTACTAATTTCGTCCAGTTTATTCAAATTATCATTTTATTTTTCTTTACACTTATTTATTAAGGATCAGCTTTTCAACCCAAGTTTTTTTAACCAGAGTTTAAATTTGTTCCAACGTAACGAAATGTGTGCAATGACATTACTAACAGATGATCACTTTGATGGCGTACATTAATTTTACTCCTATCTAGAATAATTATTTATTATTTATTTTAAATTCATATTTTAAACGTAATAACAATACAAAATCACTTCTTTCTAGTATTTTTTTTTCTGTTTATTATCCCATTGACACATTTAGACTTCCTTACTTTGGTAGAACTTTAAACTCTAATTAAAACCATTCGGATTTTAATTGCGAACAAGTTCTTACTAACTCATTTATTGGGAATACAGCGTGTAAATATATTCACTCTTCATTTTTAGAAAATACCACTGTGGAAAATAGTGAATGCGATATGTGCTGTGACCATAATTTAGAACAGATATAACAATCCAAAATGAACCAAATAACAAACAAGGAGATATTCATCAATTGGGAGTTCAAGGTAATATTCCTGGTAATATTCAATATATTTCGGGAGCCGGGGACATTGAGAGCTACGTCAATGTCACCGGCTCCGCCACCTATCAATTTCTCTGAATTTTATTTCAATTCAAAAGAATAATTTATTTTGGGAATTATTTAGAATAAAAAAATATTATTAGCAGAAATTAGCCAAAATGAATCTTATATTTAGCAACATATAGAAAGTCATTTATTTTAATTATTTTATGTTTTATTGTTATAATTAGTATTTTTTTAGATGCAATTCTTTTGGAAGCTGTTGAAATCGATTCTAATGCTTTACAATTTATTGATATGCAGCAGTTTGGAATTCAAGGTATTGTTTTATCATTTTTAGTAATATATTTGTTTTTAAGTGTAATGTTTTTAGAAAATATTCCTGTGGAAGTAACTCACTTTGAAAAGTATAATAAAGATAATACATTTATAGCAGAATCAAACCAAAATGAGATATATAATTTGCAGCAAGTAGAACTTCAAGGTATTTTAAATTATTTTTTCTACGACCTCCGTGTAAAGTTGTCGATATCGCACATCTGTAGTTTGTGAATTACTAGTTATGCACAATTTTTTTTTATTGTTTTAGATGTTGATCGAAATGATTCTCCTATTGGAAATGATATAATTATAACGGAATCAATTCACAACGAAACCATGAATTTACAACATGGGAATAATATGCATCTAGAACTTGAAGGTAATTTGCCATAATGTTATCCAGAACAAATCCCATCCCTTGTTTTGTAAAATCCAACTGTTCTCCAGTAAAATGACGTTCTTCATAAAGCTGTTTTCACAGTCTGAACAGATGTTTTTTACGTTTTTAAAATCTAGAAAATGCAATCAGTCTTTGGCCTATTTTCTAAATTATTCTATTAAAAAAAAAATATTTTTTAACATGCTTCTCGAATCCACATCAGATTATTTTTAACATAATTTGTGAGTAAATTGTTGACTCTTATATTCCCTAAAGAAGCTGAAAGAAACAGTTATCAAAATGTTTGTTTTGTAAGAATAATGGAGTATTCATAGGTACTTTGATAACTTATTTCTCTCTTCTTGACATGTAATTGAATTGATATTATTTCGTGTTATTATTTTAGGGTCCAAAAATGTTATGTCGAATTCTGAGAAATATAATTTTTGTTTGTATTGCAAAACTAAAGTGAAGAAATTTGCAAGACATCTAGAATTTAAACATAAATTTGAAGATAAGGTTGGTGAGTTCTTGAAGTTACCAAAAGGAAATGCAAAGAGATTGGGTATTATCAACGAACTTAGAAGTTTGGGCACTTTTATTTATAACACTGATACTTCTTTGAATGAAGGAGATATAATTGTTGCTAGACGTTCACTAATTCAAAATAATGATGTTAAGAATTTTGTACCATGCCCAAAATGTAAAAATTTCTTCAGAAAGACCTTGCTATACCGACATTACAAACGTTGTGGAAATATATCTTCAAGATTTGTTGGTCGATCTGCACCACGAAATTTACAAGCGTTGTCGAGAATTACTCTGCTAGAAGGAACTACAGCAAATTACAAAAAATTAAAGAATGAAATTTTGCCTGGCATGGTTCAAGATGATATATCAAATATTGTGAATCACGATAATACAATTTTACTCTATGGAAACTATTTGTGTCAAAAGCATGAAGGTGACAATCACTTATTTAATATGATACGTCAAAAATTGAGGCAGCTAGCAAGTTTTCTTGCAACAATGAGAGCACTTGAACCATCTGTTACTACTCTAGAATCTGCCATTCGTCCACAATTATATGATAAATTTATAGAGGCTATTCGTATATGTGCTGGTTATAATGAAACTGAAAGCAGTTATAGAGCCCCATCTTTAGTAACTGCACTTGGACAAGGAATAAAAGAATGTGCCGAAAGATTAGTAGTTGAATGTATGAAAAATAATGATCATCTTTTAAGGTCTAATATTGAAGCATGGTTGCAGCTTTATAGTATAGAATTTTCTGTTATTAATAGACGAGCTAATACTATTTTGACACGTCGAAAATGGAATAAACCTAGATTGCTGCCGTTGACGTCAGACATTCTAAAATTGAATAATTATTTGAAAAATAAATGGCAACATGCTTGTCAAATTTTAAATATTGGTTTTAATATGGAAAGTTGGGTTCAGCTGTCTAAATGTACTCTACTTCTGATTTTAATTTTCAATAGAAAGCGTGTTGGTGAATTGGAAAAGCTTCTTATAGAAGATTATAATAAAAAACATAATATTCAGAAAGATTCCGAGACTTATAAAACATTAAAACCTAGTGAGCAAATATTTTCTCAAAGATATGTGCGCGTAGAAATAAGAGGTAAACTGGGAAGAGCAGTATCATTAATGATCAGTCAACAAGAAATTGCAGCTATAAATTTAATTTTAAAATATAGATCTGATGCTAATGTGCATCATAAAAATCAGTATGTTTTTGGCCGAGGAGTGGATAAATATTTTGAAGGTATGGTTATCAATATTTTGTAAAAGATTATGTAAGTTTTCAATTTTAACTATTTACAGGAGCTAGATGTTTAAGAGAAGCTGCCAACAGTTGCGGTGCAGATCGGCCACAACTCTTGAGAGGCACAAAATTAAGGAAACATATAGCGACCATTTCACAAGCATTGAGCCTAACTGAGAATGATCTTGCCATTTTGGCAGACTATATGGGACACAATATAGATATTCACCGGCAGTTTTATCGACTACCTAACGAAGCAATCCACCTTGCAAAAATTTCGCAATTATTATTTGCTTTAGACAGTAATAAAATTGATAAACTTAAGGGTAAAAATTTAAGTGAAATTGATATAGATAATATGGATATTGAAGATGAAAATGAAAGTGATGGGGAATGTACAATTATTGATACCATTCAGAATGAGAATCCAAAACTCAGTGCTTGTGAAATAGTTGCTAAAGTTGATACAACCCGAGAGAAATCACGACTAGAGTACGTATCACAGATATGTACAAATCCAGGACCTGAAGGTATTTAATTTTTTCCATTGATTTTTACATCATATATTATGATTAAAATTGAAAAATTCATGTATAGCATCAGGATTATATCCGGGACTTTTTTCACGTCGTAAGTGTCAGGAAAGCAGAAGTTCATGGGCTCAGAGCTCGGTGCTGTACATGAACTTTCAGTTTTAATTACGGTGACTTCGTTAGTCGTGATTTTGTGATCAAAATCATGTAGGTACTGGTAATATGTTATATTGAATAGTGTCGATTGAATGTTTCATTAAAAGGATGATTTTGGTTACAAATCCAGGCAATATAGGTACATCCATTTTTCATTTTCCAAATTTAACAATTTTTTGACGATTTCATGATATATGTCCCTAAAATAACAATCTATATTATGTAGAATTGAATACTGATCTGATATATGCGCGTAACTTATTTTAGGAGATCCGGCCACTACTCAAATTAGAAATTACAACAAAGAAGATAAATTTGTATGTACTGGAACCATAATTACGGAAGCAATTACAAATGAATCACATTATTCTCAAGAAGAAGTACAGGACTCAGAACTTACAGGTATATTTATTTATTACAATACTGGATGGCTAGTTAATGATTATATTTCTATCAAAAATTAATTGCATGTTGGTTCGCAAATATAACTGATTTATTTAGCAAGCTGTCTGTGTACGTATCATTTCTTATTTCATAATTGTAAATTAAAACATTTATTATAACTGTAATTGAGTTACCAGACATAGATTGTAGATTCTGGAAAAATTTAAAATATATCTCATGTTCTTTCGTACGATGTGTTTTACAATAGTCTAGTCGAGAAGTGAGTTTTCTGAGGAAAATATTTCTAAGAGTCTAAAAAATATGTGCAATAGCTCATTCGATTCGGAATTAAATTTAGAAGAAGATATTTTATAAAATTATAACAAAAATGGCGTGTACAACGGGAGACCAGAATTTCCTTGGCCCAAAATATGATGATTTCACTCAACTTACCTGTACTCAACTTGCCTATTTAAAAAGTTGCTTAGCTTAGGCGCTAGAAGGTTTTGAAAATGATGAATTTTCGATACATTCTTTCAAAAAGTCGGAAAAGATTTAATATGTTCCATCAATTTTTTGGCTATGCGTCTGTACCAGTAAACTACGTCTTTTTGTGGAATAAATCGTTATTTCGAGAGTTACAGGTGTTTAAAAACATTATTACTAAAAATTATTCATCCATATTTTTTTCAGCCTCCTGAATTTCATAATCACTCATTTTTTTCTTTCTTATAGCTACTTCAATTGAGAAGTTATTTTTTGCCCTCCAATAAAATTTTAGTTTGGTAGATGGTTTATTCACAAAAAATATATTCTAGAACCCTACAAGCCTGGGTCAGTAATTGTGACTTGACACTAATAAAGTTAATATTAATAGTTGGCCATGATTTAAGCATCTAATGAATATGTAATGAATGATTAATTAAGTACCTACTATTATAAACAAATGTTAAAAATGGCCTTAATTTTCTTGTACACATGTGTTAATTCAACATCGGTGCTTAAATTGTACTCTTTGTAGTCTAGCGGGATTTGACGTTGGATTAACGTTAAGAAAATTGTGGCTATTATTCACTACACATCCATGAGGTGCATAGATCATGGCCAACCTTAAAAATTACTGATTCAGGTTTTAATAGCTTCTAAAGCGAAGTAGCTATACAAGGAACAAATCGGTAATAATTATACTAGTGGCTAATAAAATATGGATGAAAAATTTATTGGCTACGTTTTTAAATACACTTTTACTTTTGGAATAAGTATTTGTTCCACAAAAAGCCGTAGTTTATCTATACAAATGTGTGGTAGAAAAATGGATAATCTATTAAATATTCACAGACTTATTTGAAAAAGATAAAAAAAAAATGTTTTCAAAGCCATCTAGCGCCTAAGCTGAGCTTGAACTTGTTATATAGGTAAGTTGAATTAAATAATCATATTATTTTGAGCTCAAGAACATGTGGTCGGCCATTGTACACGCTATTTCCAGACATACAACTTACATTTATATATTTTAGGATATCCTCAAAGTGAAACACAAATTAACAAGAATTCTGAAGAATGGACACCAAACCGAAAACGGAAAAAAGTTGGTCGATCAAATCGAGAAAAAATACCATGGAAAACCCCAGAAAAATTTGCGATTCGTATATTTTTCAAAACACACCTAGAGAATAACACCTTACCATCAATATTGGAATGTAATCACGCTATTGCAAAGCATAGTGCTTTGAATAAAAGGACAGCGATGCAAATAAAACTCTTTATAAATAATGAAATAAGAAGAAAGAAGAGGAACAGCTGCAAGAGGAGTCTATTCAATTGAATGATAGTAGATTAGTTATAATAGGACAGTTAGATTTTTTTGAAACAAACTGTTTGTTCAGGCTTTGTTGCTGGAACGCATTCTTTGTGATGTGGAAAAAAGTCTCTCATCTCAAGAATTATCAAAATTTTACTGCTAATGTGGCTGAATAAACAATTGAGTTAACGAAATTATTGTTTTACCTGTAACTCGAGAACTTTTGAATCTAGACGATCACGATATACGAAGCATTTGCAGAGAACAAAAAATGTACAGAATGAGACCAGAATGATTAAAATTGCTCAATAAGTAGAAAAGTTATTGATCTTTCTGATTCGTTTGACCAGTGTGTAGAAAATGATTACTTTTTGGCTACACGATAAAACAAATGGATATTTGCAGTAACTATTGGATCTATAGGGTCCATCACTAAGGAAACTCATAATTTTATTCCAGTTTTATTAGTTTTATATTAATTATCAATAAATTTTCTGCATTAACTTTTTTATTAATTGAGCATTTTCAATCATTCAGGTCTCATTTTGTAGATTTCTGCAAATGCTCTGTTGATTGTAATTATTTATATTCAAAAGTCTCCGAGTTACACATAAAAAACTGATGCCGTTATGTCAGTTGTTTACACCAAGTTAGCAAAAAAGTTAATTTTGCCAAAATATTTACCAGAAAACCGACTGTATCATTACTTAGAAAGCAACCCGTAAATGACTAGAACACAAAATGCAACCCAATATTTTTTCCAAAGAACAAAAACTGTGAAAAAAGACCGGTTTTCTGTTTATATTTTGGAAAGGGCTTGAGGAATCACGTTATTTCCAACAGAAACTATGTAGAGAATCAGGAAACCTGAAAAATGCTTCTTTAAAAAGTGATCGAACGGTTTTTCACCGAAAAAAGTCAGAAAAACGATAAAAGATTGCCATTTTCATAAACTCATATCTTGCTGAATTTACAATATTTAATAGAGATATTGCGAAGAATTAGAATTAATTAGATGTACTTTATATGAGTGGAAGAGGAAATCTGTAGCTGTAGAAGTTTTTGCTTGCAATATGAACAATTAAGGGTATCATATTGTGTGTGTCACCTTATCAACTGAGGTATTCCGATGTTAATTTTTGAAACAGGTTCTGAAAGTAGAAATTATAAACTACAAATCTCCTATCTGGGATTTGCGAATAAATTGGTTGCAATATTGTAAATTGAGCAAGATATAAGATTTTGAAAAAGGCTAAATTCATAGTTTTTCAGTGAGAAAACGTTCAATCATACTTTTCAAAAAATATATTTTATAGGTTCCCTAATTTTCTACAAATTGTCTGTTTGGTTTAACGCGACTCCTTCAATACTCTCCGGAATATGAATAGAAAACCAGAAAAAGGTTTTTTTGTGTAAATTGTTTAAGAATGTGCTCTGTGTAAATTTTTGGTTGCATTTTGTGTTTTAGTCATCTATGGGTTGGCCTTCAAGTTATGGCAGATATTGCAGTAGCACGCAAATATCCTTTGAAATTTTATTTTCCTTAATCTATGTGTACCTATCAACAAATATGGATTAACGATTCGGTTCAATTTTTTGTATATATATTGTATAATTTTTGTAAATATTTGAAATAATTCATAATTTGAAAAATATATACCTATTTTATTTTCTGTAGCACATACGAGAATTGTTTTACTTCCCTTATTTACTTATTCAAAGTGGTTATATAAAATTATAGTAATGCTGTTATTTGTGTGAATCTTTGAATGTTATTTAGTAAAAATTTTTGCTTATTTTCTCACCTGAAGTGGTTATTTAAAATAAAACAGATGCTGCATCACGTGTGTATCTTTGAATGTTGAACATTTCTGAAATAATGTAAATTTTTGACAAATATTGCAGCAAAAATAGTTAATACATATATTTGAAATTAGATAGCCTTTCGAAACGAACAAATTTTTTATTTTTTTTTATAGATATGTGAATTTATTCATAAATAAGGAGAACGGGTGAGTATTTCAAATAATGCAGAAAGTTCAGTATTGTCCAATAATTAGCATTCATCGCCCTAGAAACTCAATTTGTATTACGCGGGTTGAGACAAATTTAACTACCGGATTCTGCATTACCGACTGAATTGTCCAGTAAAGTTGTGAGGATCATTTTTTGATATATCTCTGTTACTCATAAGAATTCTACATTTTCACAAGCAATGTACTCTATGTTTTACTTATACTTTTTAGCGTAATAAGTAATTTGACTTGAAAAATGTCAAACAATACCGAGTCTTGTAAGGTCGTGTCCAGTAAGGTCGTGGCCACCTATATATATATATATATATATATATATATATATATATATATATATATATATATATATATATATATATATATATATATATATATATATATATATATATATGTATATATATATCGCAATAATAATGCGAGATGTACAATAACATGTCATAGAAGTTCTTTATACGAAATTTCAATATGCTATGGCGGATCATTTTATATTTATGCAAAAATTTCAAATAAGTTTCAAGTAAAGTGCACTTCTGGCCTGACCGATTTCTACAAAAATAGCAGATAGCCATTCTAATACAACATCAAGTTCAAATACTGAATTTCAACATCCTACGGTTGATCATTCTGGATTTATCAGAAAAATTAGAAAAAAGTTTCAAGTAAAGTGCACCTCCGGTACGGACGATTGAGACCATAATGCGAGGTGCACAACTAGACCCTATATCAGTCTTAAATACAAAATTTTAACATTATACGATCAACCAGTTTTGTTATTTTCGAGCTACGCTCGAACGCACGTACGAACTTACGTACCGACATCAAGTCAAAAATAGTCAAAATGAATTCAGGGATGCTCAAAACGGATATTGCCATCAAAATCTCGATAGGTGAATTTTTTCAGTTTCACAATACTTTCTTTTACAAGTGAGTAAAAATCGCTATTTTCCTATTTATTGATATAAAAGTTTGAAGATCAATTACCTATCACATTTTTTTATTACAATAGTATTGGACTTATAAATATTTCAATGTCAATTTGATTTATTATTGTTGTCATAATAATACTGATTTCAGGATAACTATGTAACAAATAATAGCCGAGGGCAATATTTTGAGAGAATAACAAACAAGTATATCACGTTTCTCAGTTACAGCAAGTAACTATAATAATTTCTCTGACAGAAATCACGACAGGACATACATCGATCGCTAAAATAATTTATTAAGATATTACATAAGTCAGACATTTGACATTGAAGGCACCACGAGAGTTGAACGGACGATAATGCCTACGGTCGATGTATACACCTCGGGTCGGAGGTCCTCGAAAAGAAGATACACTATTGACTTCAGGCATTATTGTCCTTTTAACACCCTTAATACTTTAGTTACTATAATATAATCAGGATTCGTAATTGAAAAATGAATACTATTATCTTGAAATAATCAAATATCAAAGATTATTTACTCAACAAAATACACTTATGACTATAACTATGACTATTTTACACTCAATAATAATTTGCATCTTTCTATTCTACTAGAATTTTTATATTACATTAAATTCATTTTGACCTGTGACTTATTAACTCTCTGGTCTTAGTTCACCTGTAGTGACCTGGAAATGTTTTAAATTTCAAGAGATTGCTAGAGTTCATTTCGGATTTTTCAGTCGTTAATTGAGGGAATTCGCTACAATATCATCAATTACTATTGAATTTTTATTGATGCATGAACATGTCGACTTGTGTAAGGCTTTGGCTTGTACTATAAGCTGTAATCCCCCTAATTGGTAAATTCTACTTACTGACCTTAATACACAAATTCCACATTAGGCCGTGGCGTATCCTTTTAACCAGGTATCCGCATAATAAATATTGTATTTATCTATCTTTATATACTACAAACAAACAATATGAATGAAGGAAAAACTTTTCAGAACTTATTTTCCAATTAATATGCTTTATTGGGTAAAAAGCTCTGTACATAAAACATATTGATTGAAAAATCTGAATGTTATATTCCTAATCTCCAATATTAGACCGAGATTAATTGAAATATGTTTCAGGTAAATATTCGGTGTTTTGAGAAAAAAAGTTGAATTTGAGTTATTCACTCCGCTTATATACATACACATACATATAAATTAAGCATGTACTTTGAATGAAAATGACATAAATCCCATTCAACATTCATCTGGCCTTGAGATACAAATACTCTTAGAAATAGTAGACTCACTATTTCTATTTCAGTAATTTTTTCGTTACTCTCTATTTTTATTTTTAGGTATTTATTTGTTGAACGGGAGATACATTTGCATTTTTAATGCAGCTTGACTTGCGATAATACCGCAAAAATGTGCACTCGGTTATTATCGGCTTTGTCGCGTATCAACAAAGTGTATCCTGCAATAAAATAAATTATTAATACCGTTTCCATATTTGCATTTGCTTTAAGTGCAATGTAAGTACTTTGTATGATTTGAAGTTTAATATTCTTGAATTCAAATTCATGTAACACACAGAAAAGCTTATCATTTATAATCCACAGTCCGCTATTTATAATCAAAAGTGAGCTGTGGCCATCACAATGCTTGCTCGACTCATTATGTAACTATTTTAATTGCTGTTCCATAAAGTTTGTTATGTGATATTCAAATATGAGTGATAATAACTCTAATTTCACATTATAGTTCACATAATTCCTTATACTCCGCTCAACCTTCGTGTTGAACGGACGTGTTTACGATAAGCTCTCTGAGCAGTGATATAATCTATCTATCGATTAATTAATTAGTGATAAAGTGCTTATAAATACTCACGTAACCATCAAGAAATCGCAATTATAATTACAAACAGTAGGTACCTACATACATTTACTTATAAGTAGGTAAAAGTCGTTCTAGCACAAAGGCCTGAGGGCCCAAGTGCAAAACATGTCTACACCTACTTGGCAACAAGTTACTACAAAGACGACGAAAAGAACCGTAGAAGAAGAAGACAACAGGAATGTCCGAAAGAAACTAGATACAATACAAACCGAAAACAGATTTGAACCTCTTACAGACATGGTAAGTGACACAATCCCACAGAATTCCACCGTCAAAGAACATAAGCCACCACCGATATTCATACCTGATATCACAAACATCAATCCACTAATAGAAATAATTAGAGATACAATACAGGACAATTACTTCATCAAAACAATCACAAACAATCAAGTCAAGCTTCAGATAAACAACATAGAATGCTACAGGAAAATCGTCAACAAACTCCAAGAGAAAAACGTTAAGTACCACACGTACCAACTCAAGGAAAACAGAACCTATCGTGTAGTCATTAGAAATCTACACCACACCACAAACATAGATGACCTAAAAACCGAGATAGAAAGTAAAGGACACGAAGTACTCAACATATATAATATTAAACAAAAAATCACAAAAATACCTCTTCCTTTATTTTTTCTTGAGCTAAAACAAAACAAAAATAATAAAGACGTATATGAAATAAATTTCCTACAACATACAAAAATAAAAATAGAACCACCAAACCCGCAACGGGACTTACCCCAGTGCGCCAGGTGCCAACGCTACGGCCATACGAAAGCCTACTGTGCACGACAATCACGTTGCGTGAAATGTGGAGAAGATCACTACACAAAAGATTGCGTCAAGGAAAAAACAACTGCAGCTACATGTGCCAACTGTGGAAAAGACCACCCTGCAAACTACAAAGGCTGCGCAGTTTATAAAGAAATTCTGAGCAGAAAATACCCATCACCAAGAGAACGACATATACCACCACAACAATCCCAAGAACAAGAAACACACACAACAATCTATACTCCCGAATACACATACTCCCAAGCAGTAAAAGCTAATACACCTAACTCAGTACCACCAAACAAAAACGACAAATCAGAACAGCTCATGATTATGATGATGAACAAAATAGATACCCTACTCAATTTAATCACAGCCCTTATATCGAAATTGAAATGACTTCGCAAAACTTAAAAATAGCTCTATGGAACGCCAACGGCTTGGCTCAACATAGCCAAGAGATAAGAATATTCATCAATACGCACCAAATAGACATCATACTCATATCAGAAACACACTTCACCAAGCAATCCTACTTAAAAATTCCATTCTATACACTATACCAGACAGGACACCCAGACGACACGGCACATGGAGGCACAGCTATTCTAATAAAAAACAAAATCAATCATTACGAGCTACCCGAATACTGCATGAATCAACTCCAAGCTACCAGCATAGTAGTGGAAGATTGGACAGGACCTCTCACCCTTTCTGCAATATACTGTCCACCAAGACACAATATCAAACAAGAACACTTTGAAGAATTTTTCAATACACTTGGTAATCGATACATCGCCGGAGGTGACTACAACGCCAAACATACGGTCTGGGGCTCTCGACTCATCACAACACGCGGCCGAGAGCTCCTAAAAGCAATTAACAAAAATAGCCTGGCATACGTATCAACAGGCGAACCAACATACTGGCCAACAGATACGAACAAAATACCCGACCTCCTAGACTTCTGTGTCACAAAAAACATTGCTCAAGGCTATATACATGCTGAAACTTGTCTAGATCTCTCTTCAGATCATACTCCAATAATTATAAATTTACACACAAGAGTAATACCAACCCCCCCCAAACCGGTATTATGCAATAAACGCACCAACTGGGAATTGTTCAGGGAAACAATGGAAGAAGACACGAACCTGAAACTACCACTGAAAACCATATCAGATATAGATGAAGCAATAGAGCACCTCACTAACAATGCAAAACGCTGCCTGGAACTCTACTCCAATAAACAACAAAAATAACATATACACACCCCATTATCCTGATAACATCAAACAAAAAATTAGAGATAAACGCAAACTTCAAAGAAAATGGCACCAAACACGATCACCTTTGGATAAAACCAGGCTTAACCAAGCCACAAGAAACCTAAAAGAAATTATATCTGAATGGAATAACTGCAACAGACAAGAATATATATCAAAACTCACAGCAACTCAAATAACCGAATATTCTTTATGGAAAGTAACTAAGTCATTAAAACAACACAATAAACAAACAATCCCTCCAATTAGAAAACAAGACAACACCTGGGCAAAAAGCAACAAAGAGAAAAGTGAACTATTTGCGAAATACTTCGAAGAAGTTTACACACCCTTCCCAAGACAAACTACAATAGAAGAAGAGCAAGGAATACAAGACTTTCTACAAACACCTAATCAACTACTACCTCCCATCAAGAATCTATATGTAAACGAAATTCATACTGTAATTCAAAACGAAATACATACAAAAAAGGCCCCAGGTTATGACCTAATTACAGGGAAAATATTAAAGGAGCTTCCACACAAAACAATGAAGCTCATCACATTTATATTTAACGCAATCATTAGATTAAGCCATTTTCCCACACAGTGGAAAGTCGCACAAATCATCCCCATTTTAAAACCTGGAAAACCATGTAACATACCATCATCATACAGACCAATTAGCCTTCTACCTATATTATCGCAAGTTTTTGAAAAATACTATTAAAAAGAATAAACCCAATACTGATAGAGAACAACCTTATCCCCGACCACCAATTTGGTTTCAGACAAAAACACTCTACGATAGAACAAATACACAAAGTTGTTAATACGATCAATGAAACACTAGAAACAAAATTATACTGTTCGGCAGCATTCCTTGACATTTCACAAGCTTTCGATAAAGTTTGGCATCAAGGCTTGTTATACAAACTGAAGATAAACCTTCCGAACAATATATATCTTCTACTAAACTCATATCTTACCGAAAGATACTTTCAAATCAAATTCAAGGATGAGACAACAGAGCTCTATCCAATAAAAGCAGGAGTACCACAAGGCAGCGTCCTCGCCCCAGTCCTATACACGCTTTATACGAATGACTTACCGACGTCTCCCCATACAGAAACAGTAACCTTCGCTGACGACACTGCCATACTAGCCACCGATGAAAACCCGAGAGTAGCATCCCAAAAACTCCAAGATAATCTGAATAGTATACAAGAATGGCTTCACAAATGGCGAATAAAAGCAAATGAAAACAAATCCGTACACGTTACTTTCACCATGAAACGAGAAACATGTCCTCCAGTCAGCATCAACAACAATCCAATACCACAAGCAGATGACACCAGATACCTTGGTATGCACCTTGACAGACGAGGCATTTGGAAGAAGCATATAAAGACAAAAAGACAGCAACTAGATATTAAATTAAAACAGTATTATTGGCTGCTGAAACCAACGTCAAAACTATCACTAGACAACAAACTCTTAATATATAAAACAATACTGAAGCCCGTCTGGACCTACGGGATCCAACTGTGGGGAACTGCCAGCAACTCAAATATTGAGATACTACAGAGATTTCAATCAAAAACCTTGAGACTCATAACAAATGCACCATGGTATATACGAAATAAAGCCATACATAATGACCTTCACATCCCCACAGTAAGAGAAGAAGCACAAACCGCCAGCAAAAAATACATACAAAGGCTAGAAAGCCACCCAAACCACCAAGCAGTAAATCTCCTAGATAATAGTCAGGAAAGTAGAAGACTAAATAGGTACAAGCCACTCGACATTCCTCATAGATATATATATAAAATTATGTACACCAATGGGGAAATTGCCACTGGGCAATAACCCTCACTAATTATATATTTTTTTCATAACATTTACTTATTGTTTAATTAAACAGATTGTAAATATTTAACTCAATAAAAAAAAAAAAAATAATTCCTTCGCTTCAGAAAAATATGACGAATTTTATAATATTTCAATTTTTAATAATAATTGATTAACCGCTGATAATTTAAAGGAATGTTTCGAGCAAATGTTATGCCAAATTGTTTGGGAGTCAATTTTAGTTATCATATTTCATGATGAATATTACCGTTTGGTTTATGAAATAAATACAAAAGCTAAGAGAATCCTTCAATAAGATTTTGGTTCCACAGGTTGAAAAGAGCTCATTCACAAAAATGAACCTAGCCTTTTAGTGAAAAATATTGAATTTCAGTAGAAAATCGTAATTTCAGAAAGACCGACTTACTGTCTTTTTTCACAATTTTGTTCTTTGGATTCAGTAGGGTTTAAAACGTAAAGACTGATTAGAGTCTCGAACTATCAAAAAACCTTGATCACAATACTTTCCCTTTTATATAGGTCGAGGAAGTAAAAATAAGTTGTGAATTGAATCTTCGAACATTGGTATTGGACTAAACAATATTCAATTTCTTAATCATGATGCAAATGTTTCCCCCAAGAGTATTGTTTCTTGCTTAATTTCAATATGCTAGGAGTCAGCTGAATTTATTTTCATTTACTTGCACAAAGTAACAGGTACTCTGATGATGACAGCTTTGCTGTTGAAATGTACATTAGTGTTAAGAATAAATAAGTGGAGAAAAGGTAACCTGTATTTTTATTTAACAAGTAAGTATTGTGAGACCAACAAAATTCACCTATCGAGATTTTGATGGATATATCCGTTTTGAACATCCCTAAATCCATTTTGACTATTTTCGGCTTGATGTCAATACGTTCGTACGTGCGTAACTCACAAATCTCAAAAACCGTCGAACGTATTATGCTGAAATTTCATATTTAAGACTGGTATAGGGTGTTGATTTGCACCTCGCATTATAGTTGCAATCGCCTGTATCAGAAGTGCACTTTACTTGAAACTTTTTTCGAATTTTTCCAATAAATCCAGAATGATCAACCGTAGGATGTTGAAATTAAGTATTTGAACTTGATCTGATATCAGAATGGTTATCTGCTATTTTGGTATGAATCGGCTAAGCTTAAAGTGCACTTTACTTGAAAATTTTTTTAAATTTTTTGCACAAATCTAGAATGATTAGCTATAGCATATTGAAATTTAGTGTTTGAACTTGTTGTAGCATCAAAATAGTTATCTACTATTTTTGTATCATTCTGCCAAATCGGTCTTCTTAGTAAGAAGAGAGCACTGAATGTCTTTTGTGTTTCTTCAAATATTTATGATAAATATATAGATTAGGTGGCTCTTCTTAGTAACATGAAAAACAAAGCATTGTAAACAAAACAAAAATTTGTCAAGTGTCAAAAATACGAACTTGAATTAGTTCACATAAAGTGTATGATAATAATAATTATTAATATTATAATACAGTCCACAAGAAGATTGGGTATAATTGTATTCAGGGGAGAATATTTTTCCGCCATTCAAAAATATTTTTGTATATAAATTATTAGATTAACGTGTGTGCGGATGCTTCCAGTGTATAATCCGATTTGCCTTGTTAATTTCTAGTCCGAGTGAATAATTACTAGAACTTTTGAGTATTTGTGAAGGTGATTTCTCGTAGAAATATTATTTCACCAATATGGTCTTCCACGACTTTTCAGAAACCTCGGAAATAAAATCTAAGCATAAGTGCACTTCACTTGAAACTTTTCGCGAATTTTTCTAATAAATTAAGGATGATGAACCATAGGATGTTGAAATTCAGTATTTGAACTTGGTGTTGTATCAGAATAGTTATCTGCTATTCTTGTATAAATCGGCTAAGCTGAAAGTCCACTTCATATAACAGTCTTTTCGAATTTTACATAAAAACTCGAAATTGTATAAAGCAATTCTATAACATCTTAAATTCTGTATTAGGCACTTCTATAATATCTAGTTTTACACCTTGCATTATGATTGCTATCGATTAAGAGCACTTTATTCGAAACATTTTTTGAATTTTCCGCATAAATCCAAAACTATTGAACATAGATTATTAGAATTCAGTATTTAGGACGATCATACTGTCTAGATGCTCATATCCTATTTTTATTAAGACCCACCGAGCCGGAAGTGCACTGTGCACTTTACTTTACAGTCTTTTGGAATTTTTCGCATAAATTCGAAGCGACCAGGTGTAAAATATTGAAATTTGGTATTTTGGTCTGCTGTAGCATCTGAATGATTGCCTACTATTTTCATAACAATAGACTGAACTGGAGGTGCATTCCAGTAGGAATTTATTCTTTAATTTTGCGCATAAAATCAGAACTGTTGGTAGATGCAGAATTTTGGAAATTAGTATCAAGGAATGATGAAATATGAGAATAATGGCCTACTGTTTCCATAGCAGCCGACTTGGCTGGAAGCGCATTCTACTTGACATATTTCTGGAATCTCTTGGGTAAATCCAGAACGATTAACTGTGGAACGATGAGATTTTGTGTTTGATTATACATATCCAATGATATATACGATCAAACACAAAATCATATCGTATTATATATATATATATATATATATATATATATATATATATATATATATATATATATATATATATATATATATATATATATCCAATGATGTACAAGTAAGTCACGTGATGTTCACGTCATATTTTTTTCTGATATCATTGTCCTCTTATCCCACAATTTATCGCAAGATCTTCTTACAATATTAATCTGCAAAAGTGATAGGTACTTATTATATTCAATAATAAATGGTTATAATAATTATAATTATTTTTATTACTCATTTATCTATTCATGCAAATACTTCATTCAACATGAAATGTCAATTTTAATCATTTTTCATAGTAGACATCGCGATAGTCGTGATTTGGAAGTACGTAACTAGCATTATTGGAACAATTGTAGATAATAGTTATTTATACAATAAGTGAATTAAACCACTGTTTATTTGCGAGAAGAAAGTTCAAAATCACGAGCGCGTTTAGCGCGAGTGGTTTAATTCTTTGAGCAAATAAAGAGGTTTAATTCACGTGTTTGTATACATAATTTTATTCAATTTTGCGTAAATTTCTGGAATATGAAACTGAGGAACAAAATTCAAAAAAATTAAATTGCAGTTGCAAGGGAGCTTCGTTGATATCGAGACGAATGTTTGTTTTTCAAACACTCGGGAGTGTGACTGTCAGTAAACTGTCAGTTTTGTGAATTTTGAATTAAAGCGTTATAATTGTCTGAAATGATGGAAGAAAGTGATTAAAACAATGTACTAGTCCCCGATACCATTTTGAACGAAGCAGCCGTAACAGTTGGGAAAATTATTTCTCAGAAATCGGAATCTTTTCATGAAAAGGAATTCCAATAGTGATTCAAATTTTTTAAAATCACTAATGCCCAGTTGCATCGACGTTCATTAACTGAACAGTTCTTTTAAAATGAACAATATCAAATCGAAACTTTGACAGCAATGCTAAGTAACTAATATGACAAATAAATTCGATTTGATATTGTCAACTTTTAAAGAACACTTTAGTTAATGAACGTTCATGCAACCAAGCATAATTATTCATTTTAAATCTCTAGTGAATTAAGATTTACTTATGAATGTTGCTATGGATTTATTAATGTAGCTCTAAAACGTCAAAATTGAATAAGAGTATATTATACTAGCTGTTACCCGCGGATTTGCCCACATATAGAAGTACTCTTTGAAAACGAATAAAAAAGTACCAATTGACTGCAGTACCCAGTCAAACGGTAAACCAATTCTATTGACTTTCTTTTAGAATTATAATAATTGGCTGTAGTACACAGGCAAGCCGCTGTCGTTGATTTTTGTGGTTTAATTTTTGGTTGATCCGATCTAATTGATTTTTTCTTTTATGGAGGTATTGTTCATGCCCTGATCATCATCTATCGCAATGATAAATAAGGAAGGCACAAAAATTCGTGAATATCATATATTTTTTATACATCTAAATGATTGATGCTAATATTTCTATTCTCTTCTGTAATACAGTTTTCAAAAATTTGAAAAATCATTTACAATAGAATTGTATACTATGCTACAAGGACCGAACGGCTGTCATTATTGTCAAAAATGAATTTGGCTGCACTTAATGAAGACAAAGGCAAAGTACGAGACGAAAGCGAGAGCAAAGCACGAGCGTTCAGTGTCAGTGTTGCATAAGATACTTTTTGTATCAAGTGCACCAAAGTACAGCATTACTAAGCTTTATAAATAGATTTAGATGTATTGAACCTATCTGATCGATTTCAAAAATTTATACAATTGCGATCACATTACATTAAAATAATATTATGAAACATAACTTACATGACTAATTCCATTGAGTGATATTTTTTACATTTTCTGTACTATCATATTAAAAGCAAATGCAAATACTATAACGAACACAACTCATAATACAATTATTTTTCTCATGTCAATTTGACATATATCAATGAAATAAAAGAATACCAACAACATCCATAATCCACAATTTTCATTTCCAACCTCTGCAAAGGGAATTATTATTCATTAATTTCCTATCAACAGGGAATTATTCACTATTGTTGCCATGGTTTGGTATTGTGAACTTCGATGCAGAAGAGTACTCTCGGTGCACATATTACAAAAAATTATTCAATTCGGAGAATTCTGTGTTTTTTTATTGTTTTCCCAATATTAATCATGATTTTCTTCAACCCTGCTTACTCGATATTACACACGACAAAATTATAGTTTGAGAATTTATGACAAATGTTCAGTTTGTTTTTGATTTTGTGATCTAAGTTCACATATAATAAAAATTTGAAAAATAGCTATTGACGAATGCCACTATGACAGCTCATCAACCACGAATGAACATCACATGATAATATAATATCGTAGTAAGAAGCGCTTGTTAACAAAGAATATTCCTGCAAAATTAGGCGGTAATAGGCGAAAGGATTTAGATTTGTATAATTCTCAGACGCACACACTTGCTTTTATACAGAGCGATCAAAAATGATTAACTGTGCCGCATTGTTATGATTTTTTCTTTGCCGCCTGCTTGAAATAGTAGACCTCAAGTGACAGATGACAGTTCCTCTGAAAACTCCATTCCAACCTAACAATTTGAAAGAATGATAATTAGTTTTCAATAATACAGTTTTTTACTTATTTTCTTCGTATCTTAAATGGATAGATCTGTGTCATAGAGCTCAAAATCTATATAAAATACGCAAAACATATGCCACTGTATCCTTGAAATGTGGGTTATGTAGCTACAAAAATAAATTAATTCATACTAACTTTACTCCGTGAAAATAGTTTTGATCATAATGCGAACTTTTGCAAGTCACGTGGTGGGCAGTCATTATTGATCACTCTATATAATATAGATAATATGTTTCACAAATTGTCTCTCTTCACGTTTTTTTCTTAATTACGAGTGAAGAAGTGTATAGACATACTAGAGTAATGCTGTCTGAAGAGTATATGAAGAGTCTTATAGTATACATTTTTTACAAATGCAAATTTATACAGCACAAATCTATTTGCAAAGAAATAATTGAATCAAAATGTCCACGAGCGGCGTGGTGCTTGGCTGTTGTGAGCCAATGCTCGCAGTCTTGCATCCTTTGAGACTACCTGCCTCGAAAGTATATGTAACTTTTGATCCATATAACAAAATAGTTGGCCAGTACTATTGAAAGTTGAGATACTTAAAACTCATTTTGCTCACATCAAGTTTAGGTCTTGATTTGCTACTGAATGAAAAATGATTGGAGATACTTTCAGCACGCGCTTAATAGACCTTCAATAACTTGAAATTATGATCAAACTCAGGGATATGACAATATGTCTTGAAAATCTTGCCTAACGCCTTAGAAATCAGTAATCATTCCGCTAAATGTCATATCAATTATGGTTGTGGTAAAAGCAAATAGTACAATAATTATACTTTCGACTGCAGTCTCATATTGAAATTTATAGTCCAAGATCCTAGACCCGCCAGACCTTACTTATTTTCTAAAAAACAGAATTTGTGGATTAGAGTAGTGTTAATCGGTACTTTAATCATACGCATATTTGCTAGTTTGTGCCGACGGCCAATTTATAGATACGAGGTACTATAGATACGTTAAGACATTACTCACTTTTCTTAAAGTCTTAGTGCAAATTTTTATGTATGTTCTAGAGAATATTGTTGAAAATTGATGATCAACACTACCAGATACTTTCCATCGGCAGTAATTCCTGCTGAACACCCTAAAGCTCGCAAAAAAATAACGTAATCTTACTTATAGTTTGAGTCCGAATTTTTATATATGATACTTAGGGGGCAATTTCAATACTTTTTGTAAACAGCTAGACCAAGGAGGAGTTGGATGCCCATAGATACTTCTCTTACTAACAAGCCTACAAATAGTGACCTCGCGCTTTTATTCACAGCGATATTCTAATTGTACCTGGTGGATGTATATATAATACGATGTGATTTTGTGTGTGATCGTATACCTTTATCATAAGATATAAATATATATATATATATATATATATATATATATATATATATATATATATATATATATATATATATATATATATATATATATATATATGTAGGCCCTTGAGGAGACGCACGGGGCAAGCCACGAGTCGTAGAAGGGTGGCAGTAAGAAGTGATGCACGAGCGCGACGACACAAAGACGCAGAGTGTCAAGTTTGATTAATATTTTTCTTGTTTTAAATCATATCATTTTGTATTTTATTTGAAGTAGTATTTTCCTGTTTGAATTCCATAATATTATTTTGTACTATATTTTGCTTAGAATAATAATATTTTATTGAACGTTCAATTTATTAATTGTAATTCCCACATAATTTTGGGGGCTCAACCGGGATGAGCAAAGAATGAATTGAGTAAAATAAGTGAAGTTGTCAGTGTTTCAAGTGAAGTGTTTGATTTAAAAGAGTTTTAAAAAAGATTTGCGGGTAAAAATATATTCTGAATACAAGAAACAATATTAAAAGACGTAGGTAAAATATTTATCGTACGGGACTCAAACGTAAGCATCTCTGACGCGAGGGATTGCCGCTTGGTGAACGCACCAAAAGCGCGGTCTACTGATAAGACAGTGATGACTGATGTTAGCGGGACAAAAAAATAATACATTGCTAAAATAAACAAGAAGTGTAAACTGTAAAATCAGGAAGTGATTTTGGGTACACTGTAAGGAGAAAAGAAGAAGAAAGAAGACGTGAATAACGAAGGAGAAAGTAGACGTGAAGAACGAAGAAGAGAGAAGACGTGAAGACGAAGAAAGTAGACACCAAGAAGGACGAGATAAGTGGAAGAATATTGATCAAAATGATGACAACGTTACAAGATATTCGAGCGATTGCAGTAAACATAGAAGCAGCACCATTCAAAGTTATCAAACGACTCTACCAGCTCTTACTTGAACGAGAAGGAACAGGGTTATGTCGGAAGGCAGTACGTCGATTTGGTGGATTCCTGTTCGAAGACGACTCAAATGAGTATGAACTTAAAATAGAATATATTTAGAACAATTTTATGATAACAGAATTGCAAGCAATTGCAAAAATTCTGCTTGTCAATACGAAAGGTATCAAAGCTGAATTAGCAAGACACATTTGCCTAGCATTAATTAATCTTGATTCATTAATGGAGGACGAAGAAGAAGAAGATGAAGAGGAAGACGAAGAAGATGAAACACAAGAAGATCAAGCCCAGCAACAAAGCGAAAATAAGCAACTCGAAGTCCAACATAATGAAGGGAGAACATTCAAGAGCTCAGTAAGAACCGAAGCATTTTCGCTTACTTTCCGTGACGTAGAGGATTCAATCCGCAAGTTCAACGGGAAAGACGGGTATCCAGTTGGAAAATGGATACAAGAGTTTGAAGAATTAGCTGACCTCATGAATTGGAATGACTTACACAAGTTGATATTCGCCAAAAAGTCATTGCAGGACACAGCAAAACTGTTGATCAATACTGAGAGAGGAATCACCCCATGGAACTTGTTGAAGGAACAACTTACGAAAGAATTTGAAGTTAAAATGAATGTTGCTGATATCCACAAACGACTGATGGCAAGAAAAAAGAGAAAGGATGAAAGCATTCAAGAATATAGTCTAGCTATGCGAGAAATCGCAAGTCAAGTAAATCTAGAAGCTGAAGTGGTCATACAATATGTGATAGATGGCATATCAGATGATAACATTAACAAATTTCCATTGTATGGCACCAAAACATTCGACTATTTTAAAGAAAAAATCAAATTGTATGATTTAATCAAGCAGAAATCTTCTCATCAAGAGGATAAAAGAACTGATGTAAGACCAAGAAAATATCAAAAATTTCAGCCAAGAAGTAGTCAAGAGCAAAAATATAGGAATATAGATAGTCGATGTTTCAGTTGTGGGCAAAAAGGTCACCGTTCCTATGATTGCTCAACGAAATCAAAGGGAATCAAATGTCTTGCTTGTAACCAGTTTGGTCACAAAGCAACAGATTGTAAGAAAGAAGAAGGAAAGAAAGGTGATACAATGAATATAAAACATGCGAAAAACTCAGCATATAAAACTACCAGAATTGGCAATACAACCTTTAAAGCCTTACTAGATACTGGGAGCGACGTGAATTTAATCAGACTGAGAGAATTTCTCTTACTAGGCCTACCATCGCTGGAAGAAGATTCCATTCAACTCACTGGAATAGGAACTCAGAAAAGGGAAGTTTCGAAACTGAGCTGGGAATTGAAGATGTTATAATGAATACAAAAATACACGTTGTGTCAAATAACGTTATGAAGATGCCAGTAATTATAGGATACGACATTCTGAAAGAAGCAACAATTATGATCGACCAAAACGGAATCAAAATCACGAGTAACGAACTTGTAGAAGAGCAAAGCACTCAAGAAGAAGAAAACTTTGAGTTACAAATACTCAAGATCGAATATATCGACACAGGACTAGATCTTCAGCACTTGATGAATCCGAAGTTCAAAAATGAAATTCCACAATTATACGAGAATTACGACCCAAAGAACAACAAGAAGAAAACAACACCTTTAAAAATAAAGATTATCTTGACAGACGAAGCGCCCATATTTGAAAGGCTCAGACGATTAGCAAATGCAGAAAAACAAGAAGTAGATAGACAAATAAAAGAATGGCTTAACGAAGGCATCGTAAGACCTAGCTACTCAGATTTTGCCAGCCTGATAGTATTGGTAAAAAAGAAGAATGGAGATATCCGAATATGTCAAGACTACAGAAAACCTAACAAGAAGATTGTGAAAGATCGTTATCCTTTGCCGCTTATTGAGGATCAACTTGATAGACTTCAAGGTGCAAAAGTTTTTAGCACTATTGATTTGAAGAATGAATTTTTCCATGTACCTGTTGATGAGGATAGTTGCAAATATACCTCGTTTATAACACCTACAGGACAATACGAATTTTTGAAAACTCCGTTCGGAATGTGTAATTCACCAGCAACATTCCAGAGATTTGTAAACGATGTGTTCAAAGAACATATTAAACTTGGAACAATTCTAGTTTACATGGACGACATTATCATCCTGGCCAAAGATGAAAAAGAAGCTGTTGGAAACTTAAAAGATGTCCTAAAAACTGCGGAAGAATATGGACTCCAGATACAATGGAAGAAATACCAATTTCTGCGAAGAAGTATTGAATATCTTGGTCACTACATTGAAGAAGGCGAAATCAAGCCGTCGAAGATGAAAACAGATGCAGTAATACGTTTTCCAATACCACGAACGACGAAGCAAGTTCAAAGCTTTCTAGGACTGACAGGATACTTCAGAAAGTTCATCAAGAATCATTTAACCATTGCACGACCTCTCAGTGATCTTTTGAAACAAAATATAACTTTTAAATTTGGAGAAGAGCAACGAAGAGCTTTCGATACGCTGAAAGAAAAACTTGCTGAAGAACCAGTCTTAGCAATCTATGTAGTAGACGCTGAAACTGAACTACATACTGACGCATCTCAAAATGGATTAGGAGCAGTTTTACTTCAGAAGAACGAAAAAGGTGAACTATATCCGATTCATTACATGAGTAAGATGGCAACTCCAGCAGAGCAGAAATATTGCAGCTACGAGCTGGAAGTACTAGCAATAATAACAGCATTAAAAAAATTCAGACACTATTTACTGGGTATTCCATTCAAAATAGTAACCGACTGTGCAGCATTCACGCTAACAATGAAGAAGAAGGACTTAGCAACTCGAGTCGCCAGATGGGCTTTATTACTCGAAGAATTCAACTATACCATAGAACATAGAGCTGGGAATAGACTGAAACACACAGACACATTATCTAGAAATAGTATAATGACAATAATTGAAAGTGACTTGATTGAAAATATAAAGAATGCTCAAAATCAAGATAGTAATCTACAAATAACGATGAAATTGCTAGCAGAAGGACATCAACATGATAATTTCTTTATCAAGAATAATTTGTTGTATAAGAATTACGAAGGGAGAGAATTATTGGTTGTACCAATCCAGATGCACTACGAAGTGATTAAGACAACACATGAAAAAATTGGACATTTTGGAATAAAGAAAACCGAAGATATCATATTACGAGAGTTTTGGATCCCACAAGTGAGGAGAAGAATAGAAAATTGCATTAAAATTGTATTAAATGCATATTATTCGAGAGGAAAGCAGGAAAAGCAGAAGGATTTCTAAATCCAATAAACAAAGATGAGTTGCCGTTGACTACCTACCATGTTGATCATCTAGGACCACTCCCATCAACAAAGAAAGGTTACAAATATTTATTCGTAGTCGTGGATGGCTTTACTAAATTCGTTTGGCTCTATCCTACAAAAACAGTGACTAGTGAAGAGGCAATAAAGAAACTAGAAGCTCAAAAAACTGTTTTTGGTAATTCGAAACGGATTATAACTGATAAAGGAACTGCATTTACTTCCGGGATATTCACAAATTACTGTAATGATGAAAAAATCGACCTGATCCACATTACCACCGGTGTAGCACGAGCAAATAGACAAGTAGAAAGAGTCAATAGAACCATCATTCCAATTATTTCAAAATTAGCAGCTGAAGATGAAACCAAGTGGTTCAAACATGTCGAAAAGACGCAACAAGCCTTAAATCGCACGCATCAGCGAAGTATTAACACCTCTCCTTTTCGATTGCTCTTTGGGGTTGAAATGCACCAACCAGACGATTTGAAATTACAAGACGCCATTCAGACAGAGTTCATTAAGACTTTTGAAGAAGAGCGTGAGATATTAAGGCAAAATGCGTAGAAGCAAATTTCAAAAGTCCAAGAAGAGAATCGTAGAAATTTCAATAAAAAACGAGAACCGGCTGTAAAATACAGAATAGGAGACTTAGTTGCCATACGAAGAACCCAGTTTGTGAAATTAGGAAAATTCAAATCTAAATTTCTAGATCCTTACATTGTTACAGGTGTCAACCGCGGCGACCGATACCAGGTAGAAAAAGTTGGTCTAGGTGAAGGCCCGAAAAAAACATCCACAGCCGCCGACTTCATGAAACCGTGGAGGAAGATCGAGTCGGAGCTATCTGAGGACGAAATTTATGATGACGGCTTCGAGGTCGAAACCGAAGTCAGGAATGGCCGAGTTGTAGGCCCTTTAGGAGACGCACGGGGCAAGCCACGAGTCGTAGAAGGGTGGCAGTAAGAAGTGACGCGCGAGCGCGACGACACGAAGACGCAGAGTGTCAAGTTTGATTGATGTTTTTCTTGTTTTAAATCATATCATTTTGTATTTTATTTGAAGTAGTATTTTCCTGTTTGAATTCCATAATATTATTTTGTACTATATTTTGCTTAGAATAATAATATTTATCTAATTCCGTTTTGAAAAGTCAAATTTTACATCAATTTCTGACGTTATGTAACGTACCATTTTTCATAACTGCCATGCAACAGTTGCGTAAAGTAGTTACGTAATGACTTTACGTAACTGGCCATGTTTCAGAGCTAATCAATTATACTTATCTGCGTACAATTAAAAGAATGATTTATTATTAACAGTATGCAGCATTGGCAGAGTCTTGGATATCAAAGAGTACTATATCACTCAGGATACCACTGCTTGAATACATTTTTAAAAATTATTTTGACATTTTGTGAAAATTCAATATTTGTTTATTTCAGTGCACTCTTATTTTCTGTAGTAACAATAGATGGTCATGAATCACAGTCATTTGAATTTTGTGACGTAACGTGAGAGATGTTCTCATTCAAAAATATAGATAAAATTATTCTGACGGAATTAGATAAAATTTTGTACAGAATACGTTATGAAAAGCCATATTGTTTGACTCACGTAATTTACAAAACTCGCTACGCTCGTTTTGGCAAATATTACGTTTCGTCAAACAATATGGCACTTTTCATAACTAATTATGTAAATAACTATTTATTGAACTTTCAATTTATTAATTGTAATTCCCACATATATATATATATATATATATATATATATATATATATATATATATATATATATATATATATATATATATATATATATATATATGTATATATATATATATATATAATCAAACATAAAATCTTATCGTTCCACAGTTAATCGTTTTGGATTTACCCAAGAGATTCTAAAAATCTGTCAAGTACAATGCGCTTTCAGCCAAGTCGGTTGCGTTGGAAACAGTAGGACATTATTCTTATACTACAACAGTCCTAAATACTGATTTTCAAAATTCTACGACTACCAACAGATCTGAATTAATGCGCAAAATTAAAGAATAAATTCCTACTGAAGTACACTTCCCGTTCAGTCTATTGTTATGAAAATAGTAGGCAATTATTCAGATGCTACAGCAGACTGAAATACCAAATTTCAATATTCTACACCTGATCGTTTCGAATTTATGCGAAAAATTCCAAAAGACTGTCATTTGAAGTGCACTTCCGGCTCAGTGGATCTCAATAAAAATAGAATATGAGCATCTAGACGGTATAATCGTCCTACATACTGAATTCTAACAATCTATGTTCGATCGTTTTGGATTTATGCGGAAAATTGAAAAAATGTTTCGAATAAAGTGCTCTTCCTGCTCAGTCGATAGCAATCATAATGCAAGATGTACCACTAGATATTATAAAAGTGCCTAATATAAGATTTGAATATTCTATGACTGATTGCTTAAAATTTATGCGGAAAATTCAAAAAGTCTATTATATAAAGTGCACTTCTGGCTCAGCCAATTGTTACAAAAATAAAAGATGACCATTTAGATGCAACAGCAATTTCAAATGCTAAATTTCAGTATCCTATGGCTGATCATTCTGGATTTATGCGGAAATTTAAAAAACCGTTTCAAGTAAAGCGCCCTTCCGGTTCAGCCGATCGCAATTATAATGCAAGATGTACAATAAAATGTTATAGAAGTTCTTTATACGAAATTTCAATATGCTACGGCAGATCATTCTATATTTATTCAAAAAATTTGAAAAAAGTTTCAATTAAAGTGCACTTCTGGCCTGGTCGATTCCTACAAAAATAGCCATAGCCATTCTGATACAACATCAAGTTCAATTACTGAATTTCAACGTTCTACGGTTGATCATTCTGGATTTATTAGAAATATTCGAAAAAAGTTTCAAGTAAAGTTCACTTCCGGTACAGACGATTGGAACCATAATGCGAGGTGCACAACTAGACCCTATATCAATCTTAAATGCAAAATTTCAACATTATACGTTCTACCAGTTTTGAGATTTGCGAGTTACGCACGCACACACGAACGCACGCACGAACATATGTACCGACATCAAGCCAAAAATAGTCAAAATGAATTCAGAAATGCTCAAAGCGGATATTTCCATAAAAATTTCGAAAGGTGAATTTTGTCGGTCTCACAATACTTGTTACTTTGTACAAGTAAGTAAAAAAGCCATGGTATACTATTCATCTCTGTAGATATACTGATATAATATCATGAAAAGATGCTCCAAAAGTAGAACTCAGTTCTTAAGAGTATTTTTCAAAAGACCTTGATATGAAGAAAAAAATTAAGTTGGACTTAATACTTCGTTCCACACCCTTTATCATTCTTATGAAATTTGTTTCTACCATTATCCATGATAGACACCTTCTTGTTATTGATGCAAAATTAACTAGTTCGCCAATCATTCAAATATAATATCATTATTTCAATTGCTTCTGCATGATACATATAACTATTGCGGGATTCTATCAACACTTTAGCAACAGTCCCAAGATCTTATTTCTTTCCCAATTGGGAAAATTTGTTCTATGCCAGCACAAGAGCACAGATTATTATTATTATTACTTTTATTCTTCTCGCTCCTCGTGGAGCATAGAACATTATCAGATGATTCAAAGCAATCTTGTTGATGCCAGCCTCATTTTGATTTTGATACCATTTATATCGTTTTTTTCATTCAGTTTTATCTTCTACCTCTTCTTTTTTCTTTTTGTTACTTTGTTCATGTCATAATAAAAGAAGACAAAGAAATCATGGAAAGATGGAAAGAACATTTTGAAGAATTATTGGAAGAAATACACATTAACAATGTCAGTAGAGAAGAAGAAAGTACAGATCTGGAAAACACAGAAATAGTGAATCAAGAAAATATTACAGAGGAAGAAATGAAGACAGTAATAAAAAAATTAAAAATCGGCAAAGCACCAGGTCATGACGGAATAAGAGCGGAACAATTAAAATATATGGGAGAGGAAGGAGAACAAATATTATTAATAATGCTGAATAAAATATGGGAAATAGGGCAAATACCAAAAGACTGGGAAATGGCAGTGATATTCCCAATACACAAGAAAGGAGACAGTAGAATATGCAGTAATTACCGAGGAATATCACTGCTATGTACAGCTGCAAAAATTTATGAGGCAATATTAGAAAATAAATTAAGAAAATTAATAGAGATAAAGATTGAGAAAGCACAAAGTGGTTTCAGAAAAGGACACTCGACACAGGATCACATTTTTACCATAAGAAAACTAACAGAAAAAACCATAAGAGAAGACAGTAAACTGTACATAGCATTTCTGGATTTGGAAAAAGCTTTTGACAGGGTGCCGAGGGAAAAGATGTGGGAAATCTTGAAAATAAGACAGATTGACAAACAGCTAACGCAAGCAATAAAAAGTATCTATAAAAAGACATCCAACTATGTTAGAACAGGAAATGAAATTTCAAAGGAATTCATCACAACACAGGGTCTAAGGCAAGGAGGAGCATTAAGCCCACTGTTATTCATTATATACCTGGACAACATCTTAAAAAATATAAAAGACAAAACTAAAAAAATTGAAGTAGGACACCATAACTTAAAAAGGATTATGATAGCGGAGTGCGCCTTTGCAGATGACATTGCAATACTCGCAAAAAGTGAAAAAGACTTACAACATAACATTAACTTGTGGAATGAGGAATTAAAAAAGCACAATATGACCATAAACATAGACAAAACAAAAATAATGGTAATAGCGAAAGAAGAAATAGCAACGGAGATAAAAATAAATCACAGAGAAATCGAACAGGTAGAAACATTCACATATTTAGGACACACATTGAACAACAAAGGTAACTTGGAGCAAGAAATAAACAACAGAATTTTGACAGCAAACAAAAGCTACTACGCAATGAACAAAATTATCCTAAGCAATAAACAAGTTAAGAAAAAGACAAAAATGACACTATTCAAAGTATTATACAGACCAATACTGTTATATGGAAGTGAAACATGGACGACGAATCAGAGAGCAAAGAGTAGAATACAAGCTGCGGAAATGAGATACCTGAGAAAAGTAGAAGGGGTAACAAGACTAGATAGAATAAGAAACGAAGATATACGAAAAAGGTTACAAATAGAGAGTATACATACTACCATGGAGAAAAAACAACTTGCTTGGTACGGCCATCTTATAAGAATGCCAGATGATAGCCAAACAAAAATGGTATGGAAGGCTAAGACGACAAAAAAGAAGAGTAGAGGAAGACCACAGAAGACATGGGAAAATAATATAGAAGACATACTGAAAAAGAACAATATCAGCTGTCAAGAAGCAAAAAGAAAAGCATCAAACAGGAAGGAATGGAAAGATTTCACAAATAACATAGGATAACAAAGGATAGAAAAACTAATCTCGACACCCGAAAGGGTAAAATGAGATTTAAATAGATTATATATATATATACTTTGTTCATGTTCTTCATGCATTTGCTTTTGTCATGTGTTTATTGGTCGGCTCGTTTTTCTTTTTTTGTTTTTTATTCCAATACATACCTGGTGATATTGTTTTTTTTCCCTGAGCATATGTCCTATCCAGTTCCATTTTCCCTTTTTGATTGTTTTTTCTACTGGTTCCATATCACATATGTTCCATAATTCTTATTTCTTAATATTTCTGGGTAGTATATCTTCAATATCCTACGAAGGCATTTGTCTATGAAGATCTATACTATAATTCTATGCTTTTGGAGTTCATTGTCTATGATTTTGACGCATATAATAGTGTACTCTTCACGTTAGAATTAAATATTCCTATTTTAGTTTTGTTAGATATTCCATTTAATCTCTATAATTTTCATAGCTCTGTCTTCTCTCTTTTTTATTTCTTCTTCCTCTTCTTCTTCTGCTTCACCTAATATACTTCCCTGATATCTGAAGTTGCTATTTTTCCCTAGTCCGGTGTTTCCTATTTTAACTTTCATATGACAGAGCCTTGCATTTCTTCACATTTATTTTTAGACTTACTTTTTCAGCAATTTGCTATGTTTTCGATGTTTTTTCCTGCAAATTTTTTGATATTATCTTCTATCAAACATACGTCACTCGCAAATTCTGAATCCTCAAGTTGTATTTCAAATTCCCAAATTATTCCTTTTTGTACATTACATAAATCTATCATTATCAAGAAGAGCATTGGTGATAGTATGCATCCTTGTCTCACACCGCTTTGAATTCTTATATCTCTAGTTAGTTCACTATCTATTTTAATGTTGGCAGTATAATAACCTGCTTGATTTTTTTGTAAACAGTTCAAAATGCCTATTTTCATTCACTCTATTGAAGTTTGATGAGTAATTTGCCTGCTGTGCACAATAGAGTGATGTCTCTCCAATTTTCACATTTTGTTATATCGCCTTTTCTTGGTGATGTGATGATGACTCCTTTATTTCACCCGCCTGGTTCTATCTCTTGTATCCATATTTCATTTATAAAAGTCTGCATCATCTCCACTGATATATCTTCTTCTGCTTTCAGTATTTCCACTGGTATTCCATATATTCCCGTTATTTTCCTATCTTTTAATGTATTCATGGCTTCAGTAACTTTTTTGCGATATATCTCATTATTACTGATTTCAATTATTTTGTTTTGTATATCTGTTTCATTTTCTCCCGTTACTAACTCCTTCTTTTTATATATTTCCTCAAAGAGTTCTGTCCATCTTTCCATTTCTTCTTTTTTTGTTTTTATTTTCTTACCGGTTTTGTCTCTAATATGTTCAGCTCTTTTCTTTTTTCTGCGAAAGTTCCTGTTATCTCAGCTTTGGGTCAGTTTGTTTGCTCTTCTTCTGCTTGTTTCAGAAGATTTTCAACTAGTTTCCGTTTATCATTCTCGCGCTAATCTTTATTTTCTTGTTTCTTTGCTTATATTGTAGTCCTAATATTTCTTTTTCATATTTGTGCGTGATAAAATCTTTTATTTATTGCGATGTGGTCTATTTGGCTGTTTTTTTTTTTTATCTGAAGATATCCAAGTTGACTTGTGTATTGTTTTATGTTTAAATAGTCTTCCGCCTATTATCATATGGTTGTTTTTGCAGTAATCGATAAATAGCTAGCCGTTTTCATTTGCTGTTCCCAAAACTTCTTTGTCCATTGTTTCTCCTCTACTTTCATTATTGGAGCCAATTTCTGTGTCTACATCGCCCAATTAAATGTGTATATCTTCTATATATCCATTTCTAAAATAGTCCTGCGTATCTTACAGTTGTATATAAAAATGTTCCGTTTCTTCACATGATTTTGTGTTTGATGGCGCATATACATTGAATACGCATAAATTGAAGAACTTAGCTTTAAATCTTGCGACTATCATTCGTTCGGATTTTGCGCACCATGCAATCAAAGAAGCGCACGGGTTATAGTGATGTGATCAATAAATATAATTATATTCACATATTTATATTGGCTTAATTTGAGTAATTCATATTCCGTAACGTAGGTACTATAGTCATAAAAGCAAATTGAAACAGCACAATTCAATTGGAAGAAAATACCTATCCTGAGAGGAATTTAAAAAATGATTGAATATAGCTCCAACCCTTTCTCTAATAAGCCTGTTCCAACTTCAGGTCGTACTTGAAATGTCTGAAGTCAGGCATTTATCAAGATATGTCCAAAGTTTCACATAGCGCTATAGAAAACAGTTAGTTAAATGTCATTTTGATATGGAGGCAGAAAAAAATCATATTACAATCATATTTGATTGCACTATCATGCTGAAATCTAATTAAATTTTGTTAAAATCTCCTGGTGAACTAAGAAAGGTGCTATAATTTATTATTTAGATCCAAAGATATGCTGTTAGATCAACTTTAACTTATTGTTTAGTATTTAAGATGATTTTCTGTATTTCTGTATCTATGTCTGTTCTTCTGCTGATGGCCTAAGAAGCCGAAATCCATAAAGAAAAAATATAATTTTATTGTGAAACTCACACAAAATGTTTATTTTCAACTTTTTTGATAATGTTTCATCAAGTGCCTACAGCTGAATCGTTTAATTCTACCAAGAAAAGTTGCTTTGATAGTAGAGATTAGTTTTGAACAAATTTCTCCAAATTACTGATACAAAATTTTAAATGAATTTGATACTTTGTTTAGCACCTTTTATCATCCCCATGGAATATGACTATACATTCATATTATAGTTCCACATATTATGCGTGCTTTTACGAATTGTTAAATATTTGATCGGTTAAGTGACGCCGGAGAGTCCGAATAGCGTCTCCTGACCTACATTCCGGGTATGCTCCCTTCCGGATATGCTTTCCAGACTGATTAACTGATCCCTTATAAACCCTATGCACTCCATCCGAACATTGTGAACGGAATTTAGATATCCTATTTGATGGAACGCGAAATATGTATAACTAGGCAATTCTAATATAATCTAATATTGGGAATAAATCTTTCTGAAATCGAATAATTCCAGAGAAAATTCCACCAAATAAATATGGTGAAAGACCTGGAGATTCACTGCACGATTTTATGACTTTTTCAATCAGATCAGAAGAGTCTGTTTTTTAAATAGAATTGTCTTTAAGCATCAGCAAATTTATTTCTCTTCAGTAGAGTAGGATAAATTTGAATGTGAAAAACCAAGATGAAAACCTGACTTTTCACAAAAGTTGAGTCTCCGAGAATTGAGAAAAGCTAATATTTGTTATGATAAAAAAGTAATATTTCAGTCTAATTCAATGCAGGCAAATTCTCTATTGTTTATCTCGTGAATATTATTTTGATTGTTAGATTCTAAACCGAAGCTAAGCGCGCAATAAATTTGATACTTTGAGTGGATAGCTTGACATGGCTTTATTAAAACTCATTGTGACACTTCCGGGACCTTCAGCGCTATTGGTACAAAAAATGTTTCGTAAGCATGAATAAATATAGTTCTGCGGCAGACTTGCGATTTTCGATTTGTCTCTATTACGTAACTTGCTCGATTTTAAGCCCTAAAAACAGTGCGCGATTTTACCGTTTTTCGCTTACCAACTCTACCGCCAAATGAACTTATCGAGCTAGTTTAAGGATGCGCTTCCTTAACAGCGACCTGAAGTGATTGTGGCTAAAGTTACAACCACTAGTGAATTTTCATGTTACTTCCAGTAGATGGTTAAATATTGGTTTGTGGCTGAGATCTGAAGAAAAATCTATCTATAGAAACTACTTGGAAACATGTGTCTAACTGATCTTCTTAACTCATGGCATTTATTTTGCCAGGGTATTATCAAAAATATCAGGATAGGAGATGAAATACGAAATTAAATACAATGAGCTCCCAATCGTTTGGTTGAAAGTGTATATAAATTATAATTCGTAGCTTTTTTTTCTATCAGTTTTCTCAGAATTAAGCAAATATGCAATATTAATTGATTTTATAGCCAATTATGTGGTATATTCATCTAATTCAGTAATTATCCATTTAGATTTCATTTTGCACGAATTTTATACATAACAATAAATATACATATCTTAAAACTTCCTATCTCTTCGTGCAATTATTCAAGATGAGACATTACAATTTGTAGAAAACGATGTACGGGAATTCAGTCACAAGTTTATTATTTCTATCCTACTCTACAGTTTCGGTCCCACCTGGACCATCTTCAGGAGTGAATAGAATTAGTGTTTGTTTATGTTGTCATCTGTAGTGTTAACATAAATAATAGAGGAGGATAGAAATAATAAACTTGTGACTGAATTCCCGTACATCGTTTTCTTCATTTCAGTCAGCATCATATAATACTTCCATTACAATTTATCATGAGCAATTGATTTTTAATAAACCATTTATTATTAACAATAATAACATTATGAATTTAAAAAAAGAAATAAGTCGAAGTTCCAAATAAAAAATACAGAATTCAAAATCAAGAGTATTTTTTATAAAAATGAAGTGATTCAAACTCAAAAGACATTCAGTAAAACTGAAAAGTCTCGATCTCATACTAAAATCTCATATCTCGATTGTTTTTCTGCAAACGAAGATCCTTTCATAATATGATATGTCCTAGTTATTGACTGACGGGAGGTCATGTACTTTACCATAGAATATTAATTTGACCTTTATCAAAGTTATATAAAAAAATTAAAGAATCATCTTGATGATCAAAGCACATTTTTAGCAATTCATGAAAGCTTGTTATTTCAAAAAATTCTCAAGTAACTATCTTCTACAATCACTGAGCTTGAAATCAAGCAGTTTGGGCAAACTTACGAAACAGTAGCTTTCATTAGTATCAGTTTCAAGTCTGTAAGTGCTGTAGTTCCTGAGAACTCAGCGTCATACCAGCCAGTCAGACAGCCAAAGTGTTTCAAAAAAGTTTCAAACAAGATTCAACTTATTATTTTTAATTTCTTTGTCGCTGTTTGCACATATATATATATATATATATATATATATATATATATATATATATATATATATATATATATATATATATATATATATATATATATAAATCTGAATCCAAAATCCAACCTATCACAAATAAGTATTGATTGTCACACCAAAATTGTGAAACTTCAACCTGTCAGGTATAATGATTAAATCATAAGTCTTTGTAGTATTAAATATATTCATACTAGAAGTATAATGAAGTTCACCTACCTTATTTTCATTCTTAATTTGAAGTGTACATTATTGAATATTTCATTATATATAAATAATATGTAAATGGCCCCATTAGGAAAATTGAAATTCATAATAAATCAGAACGGAATTCATAAGTTTTTAAATTTATTGCGAAAAATATATTCAATTTGTGGATCTCAAAATAAATGGAGCAAGTTAAGTTAATCAATTGAAGACTTTTATTTTTAAATCAATTGAATGGATGTACACACAATGATCATGGATTTTAATTCTAACAAAATTACATTAACTAATTTCCGCTGGAATCAATTGATAAATAAAATGATTTCGCAGAATTTTATAAAATTCATAGAAATAGTATATTGTGTGGCTAGGGACGAAACAAGACTATTTCAACTGAGGGTGAGCGTTGCTTGCCCCAGCGAAGCGAGGGCCGGCAGCACCCTCGGCTGAAATCATGTTTTGTCCCGTGCCATACACTGTATTTTTCATAAAACCTGCATTGAAACTTTCAACATCACAAATTTGTCATAACGAAGTAAATATTTTTCTTCTTATTCTGCAGGGAACAAGTCGATAGTAGCTGCTTGTGCTTTATCAATAAGATATTCTGGTGTACTTGAATTGTCGTAATAATACCTTTTTTTCTTGGAACTAATCGTCTTTCTAATTTATAGTTCCGAATACAATAACAAACTGTCAAATTAATTGAGGTTATATTTTTCATTTAGAGATTGACAATGAACAAATGCGACTCTGCCAGGGATAGAACGATGTAGAAAGTCAATTCAGCTACACTCGCATTTGTCTGAAACTATCTTATTTCGACGGACAAAACAGGCGTTGAAACGCGTTGTTTCAATGCAGGTATTATGAATAATATATAGTACTCACATAATTAAGAAAATAGTTCGAAAAGTAACAAAATAAATCAACAAATTATAAACATATTATTGGAAACAAAGTTTAGATACAATTACAATTTTTCATTTCAGTTTGTTGTAAATATAAAACATAACATTGTTATTATGCACTATTTTGAAATGATTTTTTCTTTCATTTTTTTCCTACTGCCATATTTTCTGGTTCACGAATCGGCATATTTCGCGCATTCCGGGGGTCCACTAATTCTGGAAATAAACACTTCATGAAAAACTCTGTTATTTTAAATTATGAAACGTCAAACGCAAAGCCAAAACCTGAACTGTTTAGAAGTAAATATAGTAATCAAGCTAAGAATCCTGATTCGTCGAACATGATAGTTGAATGATTTGAAACGTCATGCGGAATTATTCTAAACGAAGTGTTGGAATTTCGCTCTTTGTTTTTGGTTATGGAATATGCAAATTTCAAAACAGTGTTAGAGAATAGTATATTGTACAACAAGTATAGAAAATTACCTATTTCACACGAGGTGTGTAACTTTCAGCACGAGACGGAGTCGAGTGCTGGAATCACACAAGTGTGAAATAGGTGATTCTATACGTGTTGTACACTATACTTTTTCTACGATCACATTATTTAATGAAATATGTAGGTAAATAATTGGTGTAACTGAGATTTCAAATCTATTTTCACAAATGTAAAATAACTTAGGCATTTTAATTGTTTGCTCTACTTATTTATTGTGATATTTACTTTGGTTATGATTTGTAACATTATTGAGATATTTTCTATCAGTTGATTGACATTTTATTGTTGTGTGATCTTATTGTTGCGAACTACGGAAAGATTGTATCTGATTGGCCTACTCTTGCAAGGCTCTGATTGGCTTATTAAGTAGAGTATTCTGTGATCTCGGGTAACGTGTTTTCTAAATTTTTGTCACTAACCATTTTTCAACTGCGGTAATGATGATTGTGGATATCTAATTTTGGTTATGATACAATAATTACATACATAATTCCTCGATTTCGAGAGAATGTGATGAACGTGTATTGTCTGCTTCAATTTGACAGTTGTGATTCGCAGTGTTGCCAACCTCCGGAATATACATTACAAGAATAAGTGAATAATTCGAAAAGAACTTAGTGCAATTTTGTTACTTAAATGTGGCTCATAAAAGAGCAAACAGAGATTTATATCAAATCCGGGATATTTATCAATAAACTTGCTGAATCTAAAAAATATTCGAAATAAATTATTAATATATAAATTAGTCAAACTGGTGTGAGAAATCATTTCTCACGACTTTTCCCACAGTTGTGTGAAATTGTTATTTTTCTAGTTGTGTTTTGTATAAGAAATATGTTGTTTTCTATAGTGATCGTAGAAAAACATTATTCTATATCATAACTCGAAAATAACCCTTGTGATGTGCCCTCCACTAATATCCGTGGGCACCTGTACTTGACGGCTGGTAACCGCACTGAGAGTTCAAAATATCAATCTACTGAATCAAACAGCCATGATCTATATGTGGCACATCCAGCAATCAAATAACTGTAATGGTGTAAATAACAATCAGCTAAAAATGTTTGATACACTTTGAATCTATCTTTGTTTCTTATTTAAAGTTGATTTTGTTTTGAATTTTTATATCCATGTAGCACTTCCATAACGAAGGAAAAATAAATAAATTGGTTCAGATTTTTGTGACAAAATCCACGAACTCGGCGGTCTTATGCATGCGTAGGTAATTCATCATTAATAAAAAAAATTTTAAGTGTTTTTAAAATCTTTTATAGCCTATAATTATGCCCTTGAATACCTAAACCTATGTATCAAAACTATAGTTATAAAACTTTATGACAGAATGGCGTTGATCTCCATAATAACATGCAATGTTATGTATACAAATATTATATGTTCACATGGCTAAATATGAAAAAAACTTCCATAAATAATGAAGGTGGGATAAATATGTATATTATAATTGTTGCTCCAAAGTAGTATAAAAAAAAATGTGAATAAATTATCTTACCTGTTGTAATCATCCAAATTTGACCTTTTCTTTCTTCTAGCGGACAATCTCAAACGAGACTTTCCACCCTTACGTTGATCCATGTCGAAAAAAATCACAAAGTTTTCCTGCACAGTATTCACTATTAAAAACAGATGTTGCCGTTAACTGAATAACAAAACAACTGAATTTGGATATTTTGAAAACAACAGAATTTTAAAATGGGAAATAATTCTCAGCGCCCTTAAACTAAAAGGGCATACCAATTGAAATGTATTATTTCCATGCCTGGAAAATCCAAAAATATGAGCCAATATTATTCTTTGAATATGCAGGTGTGTCAAAGTATCCTTAATTGATTTGGCAACATTAAGAGTCTTCTTAATAGGATTAACTAAGCTTAAAAGCAAGGCTTTGATGTAGGTTTGAAGTAATTTCCAAAAATAAAGCAAATTATTAGATTTATTCCAAAGTATATTTATGAGAAAATCCTATAAACTTCATGTAACATTAATCTCAAGTTCATATGATCGGAACAATTAATTATTCCTGATTATTGAACTACATAAATTTGTTTGTGACAAATGGAATTTATAAATGAACTTTGATTTAATTGTTGCGATATAGAAATTAAATATTTTTTGGTTCTCATATTAATCTCAATTTATAGAATTCTAAAATAAATGTGTGAAATGGTTCCTCTTCATACAATTTTGGCTTGTCAAGCGAATATAATCAGAGAACACTTCAGTAGGCGGAATTTACGTGTAATGTGCAGAACATTCCATAGAGCCAGCACCGTTCATACCCAAATTCTAGACAGAATATGTGTTCGTAGCGTTTCCGATCATTACATAGATTTTCTTTATATTTATAATTTACAATATAACATTCTATCCTACCTTGTAGTTGAGGCTTTGAACTATGACTCAATCGTGTCACTTTTTTAAATTTTTGTCTGGATAATTGAGAAAATCGTCCGTAAAACGGGCAAAAATACGTTAGATTCAAAGCTTCAGAAGTCATATATTAAATAATTTTTTCAAAATTTGGTATAGATACGATCTCGGATTTAGTCTTTCTTGATCATAGGCCACTTTCTTCTTCAATATATATTCAACAAGTCAAGCAGGAAAGCGTATAACCATGTTTCGTGTTCTCGCAGCAAGGCTGTAACTTCTTCTTTATTCAATCTTCATGTTTACTTATATAGGCTGAACCTGCCATTGATCCATTTATTCGGTTGTTTGTTGAGTCAGAATGTGCTCTGTACTTCCTTGCTTTGTGCAAATCAAAATTTGAAATTTGGGTCGAAAAGAACCTTATATTCAACACCTGTGTGAACAAGCATTATGTCACTAGGACAAAAATTTTTGTGTCTTGAAAGGCGTCGCCTTAGAATTCTCGATATCATGTCATAATGCTCAAATTTACACTCTTGTTTCATTAACAGCTGCCATCGTCTCGCACAAGAAAGGTTTTTTATCCAACGCTTTCTGCCATAGGAATCCATTATCCAATAAAAATTTTCTATTACTCTCTATCACGTATGTCTACCTCTTTCAGATTATCTTCCTCAAGCTTGCTCAGTTTATCATGCAGACGATTCGCTAACCTCATCATCTATCATCTTGCAACAATTATATTAATTCAGCTATTTAATATGAATTCATTATTCATACTTTTTAGTTATAACAATCTACCTCTGTAAAATACGTCGTTTACTTGAAATTGTGTCATTTTTTATTTCAAATATATCTCTTTATCTTATATGTCAAATTCAAAAACTGAAGTTTTGTCACGATCTGTGTTCGATTTCTACGTACTTGTATAATTCCGTGTTAATCGGAAAGATGACAATTAGCAGCACTCAATGAGATCGCTGCGCTTCAGTTATAATTGATAAGCGACTGAAAGTTGATATAACTGATAGTAATCCAAATATGTTTCACAATCCGTCCAATCAAAAAGCTTATATTGAGATTTTATGTCGAATAGTGGTTGATTTTCAACACATCATTCAAATACAGCGAGTACGAATGCAGAAGTGAATTCGAGAAACCCAATTTTTGCTCACTTTGTGGGATGAATTCGCAATAATTTCACGAATGAAGCGCTGTATATCCATATTCAGTCATCTACTGTCTGTAGTTTTTTCACATAGATGAATGTCTATATGCAACCCTATGAAAAATAATATAAAAGTGTTGAATCAAAGCTTCTTGGAGGCTAAGCTTCTGATCGAAGTTACTCAATTCTTCTTGAATCTCCCGCATCACGAGAAATCAGTAATTCAGGACACTTTTGTTCTAATAATTGAATAGTTCCACCAGAAGAGTGAAATATGGCACCATCCTGTTGGAAGAACATGCTATCCAAATCTATTTCTTTCAAATGAGGACACAAAAAATCCCTTTCAATTCCTTTCACCGCTCACTGTAACCGCATTCTCTTCCTTATTTTGGAAAAAATTAGACACGAAGTGACACCATGCCATAGATCATCTCAGCAGTGACTTTTCGTGAATGTATTAAGTCTTTTCAAGAATCTCATGTGAATTATTTCGCATAGAAAACAACAAGTTTGCTTGTTTACATAGCTGTTTAGTCAAAGATGAGCTTCTTTAAAAGATATTTTTTCCTTAAGAAAATCAGGATCATTTTCAAATTGATTTTGAGCTTGATTGCAAAACAAACTATACTTATGATGATTAAGTGGCCTTAGTTCTTGAGTCAGCACAATCTTGCAAGAGTGTAAACTCAAATCCTTACTCAAAATTAGGTAAGCTGTATCCTTGAGGGTCCAGCTTCTCGAGAACGACGATTTACCGATGCACTTGCATCTTATGTAACACTGGCTCACACAGCAGCAGTGTTTTTTTTTTTTTGATTCTTTCCACTTCGTCGTCTCTGTGGTGTTTTTTTCCATCATGTAGAGTAAATTCACACTTGAAGTTTTTCACGATTCGATGAATTGCAAGCACTATAGAAAGATTATTTCTTTCAATTTTTTTTTTTTATAAAGTTTTGAATTATGAAAAGACGTTGTTGAAGCGTATATTTCACCATGATAAAATGTTAGACTTTGTCCAACACAACTGTCAAGAAACAACATTTCTTCTGCTTCAGCATAGCCGCCGTAATATTTTGAAAACATATTGCTACTGGAAAACCCTTGATCAAACCTAGGACTTGTATTCATATACGAGATACAAACAAAAAAACAGAAGTCTTATCAAGGATTGCAGTTACCAGACATTCAGTTGGAACAGAACAAGATATACTAATTTTGCCTCACTGATCTGGTTGGTACTGACGCATTACTTTATCATTAAATCGTGGTGGCTAATAACGTAGATATCCTTTGATACTAGTCTCTTGTTTTATTTTCCTTTCTGATCTTCTCATCGCGTCGTGAGAATGTATCTTATCAGTAGCAGAACTGTACATCAAACAATATTGGTAAACACTATTTAATGACATGAAAGTTTCCATAATCTCCCACTTCCCACATTTCTGAAATTTTCCATCCAATTACCAATACACATCTATCTCTGCGTGTGCCGTTCGCTTTGATCTAATGCAATCAATGTCAAATTTACAATTTAAAGCATCTCATCTACATTTAATTACCTGTCACCTTGGCAGTTGACGTCATGGAGCAGCGTTCAACGGGAACTGGGACGTGAACGTGATGATGAGCGCACTGGACAAGAGGAGTCAATATTGTGATCATAAAATCACAGCGCACTGAACTGGAACGGATAAAATTAAATCGCTTCTGCATAATTACGCATCGAGGTGTTCTCTGCTGAACAAGGAGTGAGTGGAAAATTTTAAAACTGGAGAATTGAAAATTTCAAAATTAGTAGGCACATGGAGGCCTCATTCTATTTTATAGTTCAGAATTACAAATGGATCAAATATACTTTATTTCTCTTGGAGAGTATGTATATTAATCTACGTATATCGCACATCATATATCATTCTAGTAGGAGAATAATAATTCCATCATCAAACAGATCATACAATCACTTCGTTTTGTATGTAAACAGTAACATAATGTGAATTTTATTGTATGCATGAAGAAATACGTTATTCGTATAAATAAATGATCTTATATTATGCTATTTTTTTTTCATGCCTCATGACTTATAGGCCCTGTGAGAGAATATGTTTGACTATTCCATTCGTAGTATCAATAACAATGTTAACAATGCTAAATTGCCATAGAAACGGTGCATATCAATGAGTATTTGGACGTGTAGAAATACCATTGGGTATTACACTAGTGGTCAAAGTGAGTATTTCACTCAAAGATGTGGTTGCCTCCAAATTGTAATCTCTTCGCATATTTTTCTGGATATCTTCATCAATTTCATCTTCTGATTTATCACCAACCCGTTTTGAACTAGTCTCCATATCAGAACGTAATTTATTTCTCTATTATTTGTGGAAGAAAATGCAAGAAATTCTAATTTTTCAATTTGACAGAAGTTTGTTTACTCGTTTCTATGAAAATTACGTGACCTGTTACTTGACTCCTAAAATAGTTCTCCATATACCATTAGTAGTTAAAGTATTATCTACTAATGGTATAATAAATGATAATCTGGTTGTTAATAGGGTATATTCATGAATTTTTTTGATATTTTTAATTCACTGATTACATCGTTATAATATAGTGAAAAATATAAATTATGTTTAAAAGTTCTGTAATCAAGTTTGAAAAAATATTTAAAATTGAGAATAATTTTGAGCTGTTTAAACGCCGCCATTTTCGCGCGCTCTATGGATGGCGTCAAATAATATGTCCAGTGACATTACAGTCCATTGTTTACTACAGGTGTTTTCATTCTCAACTTATTCCAGCATTAAAAAAGGTCGAAAGTCAGTTTATAAGTATTGCATTGTGCCTGAATGCAAAATACTATCAGAAACGTACTGATAAAGTCTTTTTTCCAATCCAGACAGGTTTTACAATACGTGAGAAATGATGCAAGGTTATCAGAAGAGATGAAGTGTCACAATAAATTTGACAGATCATGAATAACATATGAATACGCTCCACTAGACTGCCGCAACGCTCAAGTCCCCTCAATAATCGTTCCACAAGACGATCGCGGTCTTGGCGTTCATGATAAATACGTTATAGATGACGTCATTGATCTCAACTACTCCAAGCTCCCTACGCCCGCGATTTAAAGGTTGTTCGAAGCCGGCGTTGCGTTCATTTTTGAATAAATTGCCAAGAAGTTCAAATTGAATAAGAAGATACCTTACCAATTTGTACTTTCGATTCCAAGCTATGTCAATTGATTCAAGATTTTCCATTTGTCATACAACAGATAATTTCATGGTCTCTCATTATCATTATTCATTATTCAAGAGCGATTAATTTACACAGGCATATTAGATTTATTCCATTCGTATATCCTTTTTGCTACAGGTTAATTTAATCTTATTTATGATTTACTTTTCGATTCTAACAAAAAATTGTCAGTTTATTTGACATTTACCAGACACTCGCATCGTTCCACTTGAAGCACCAGCCACATCGACCATGAGTTAGTGGAACAGCAGAAACCGCGGTCGTGAGCGTGAGCGTTGCGGTCACTAAGTGGAACGTACTCAGAATGTGATTAGTTTCAGCAATAAAATTCAATGTATGTATGCGGCTTCGTTTACTGCTCATCATATTTCGGATTGAATTTATCAAAATAGCGTACATAATGTGAATATTATTGAATAATTACTTTGCAGTGTTCACTCTTTTTACTTCAGCGGACGTAAAATTTGGATTTAAACGAAAATAAGAAAACTTTATGGATAGATCTATTCTTGACAGATTATCCGATTGTGCTTTCACAAAACCACTGTCTCAAATGATTTATAATCTCACTAGGATGCTAAAATTACACTTAAACAATAAATGAATTTACAACACACACGTTATTACTGTTTTCTAATCAAAAGCCTGCAATGCCATACAAATGTAAGCAGTAATAGTAGTATCTGACGTCACATTTCGTTTTAACTAATGGTGTTGCGTTTTGGAACTTTGAATTTCCCGCGCTTAATTTGTATTTTCATTCATTAATTTTGAGTAATTAAAAAAGTATTGAATACAAAAATGATGGTTTGGTACAAAATTCCGGCCAATATTAATTCGGAAAAAAAAATATTTGAACCAAATTTGAATTTCATGCATATTCCCTATTAGTGCTGGCTCTGTAGATATTTTCTTCAGTTTGTGTTTATATCATTTTCAAGTCTCCAGGCTCTCAATTGATTACTATTTTATCAATTTTTGCGGTATAGATGGCAGTTGTTGGATAATTGCCGAGCTGCTCGAAAAGTTGCTAGTATCAGATTCCGTCATTTCTGAGTAATATTCAAGATGAATCCCTTCGCTTAAAATACTAATAGAAGTAGTGAATAATGCTGACTGTTAGATGATATGAATGATCGGTCACAAATTTTAAAATAAAATATTTTAAATATTTTATTTTAAAATTTGTGACTGAAAACATGGTTGTTTTCCTCATTTTTGTTACTCTGACTTTTATTCAACTTATTATTACACACAGATGTCAACACATACACACTTTAATTTTATTCACTCCTGAAGATGGTCCAGGTGGGATCGAAACTGTAGAGTAGATTAAAATAAAACTCTTGACTGAATTCCCACATTTCGTTTTCTTCATAAAATACTAATGCTATCACTTGAATAACTGACTGGATGTTTTTTTTCCTTGAAATCAATTCATTGAGTACTTCCTATTCCTAATGAATTCAAGTTTTTGACACGAATGTTTTTTACTCTGAGTTGAGCAAATACACTTAGTGTCCAGGTTGATGAGACTCTTCTCTTGACCAAGTCGTTATGAAAAATGAAAATTGTACTGCGGCTCCTCTTCTTCAAGATCAACTTGTAGTAGCCCCTCTCTTGCTGCCAAAAGCCACAATTTTCATCTAATACTTAATTTAAATCTTCGCGCCTCACCATCCATGCATACTTGTCTGCCTATAGCGCCACCACAAGACGCTTCCACTTGGCGGTCATTCTCTTCTTTTGTGCGCCAAAAGTCGGTTCGCGTTTGAGGTTAGAATAGTGCTGTGCATCATTTATAAAGTAAATCATGAGCAATAAAAGGAAAAGAAGTGATTATTCAGAGGAAGAGAGTGATTCTAACACAGGGAATCTGGAAAAGCGACTTAGGAAACTAGAAAAGAAGCTACGACGACATGAAAGAAAAGATAGGCATAAGAAACACAGATCGAAAACTAAATCTATCAGTTCTAGTTCTTCAGACCATTCTTTGGAAAGTAAGTCTCTCTTTTAAAAAATTTATTACAGTGAAGCTTATGAAACTTCGAGTGATCTCTCTATACTTATACAGTTGAGTGAAACTCCTGTTAAATGCGTTGTTATTGAAACTGCGAGTTGTGTTACTCGTTTTCTTTTATATAGTTGAGTGGTACTCCTATAATACTTCGAGTGTTACTCGATAGATATACAGTTGAGTGAGACTCCTGTAAAATATATATTTGATTGAGACTCGAGTTATTACTCGATAATTGTTTGAGGAGTGGTACTCCTATGAAACTCCGGGTGATTACTCAAGAGTTATTCAGTTGAGTGAGACTCCTGAGAAATGTGTTAATGAGTATTCGAGTGGTCACTCGATATTATACAGTAGAGTGTTACTCCTGTTCAAGCTGTTGCTACTCTTACTCTAAGCAAAGACTGTGTTAATACCAGCTTTTGCTTACGTAACATTTATATTGTATATTCTTTATAGAAAATCTGACAATGGATTTGCAGCGATCAGAATGTTCTGAAGTAATCTCAGTTTCTGATTATGATTCAGGGCAAGGTCGGAGCAATAAAAATGATACAGAAACACAGAGTGTAGAGGCGAGGCAATTGAGCGAAGATGTTCTGGCAGTTTTGGGACAACGTATTCTTGAGGATAAAAGAACAGCCCCAGCTATACACCGGGACCTAGCTATTCGCTGTGTAGATATTATTAAGTTATGGTTACCAGAAGAAATACGTAAAGATATTATTAAAAAATATCCGCCTCCAAGCAACTGCCAGTTTTTTGATTCTTCAAAGCTTAATGAAGTAGTTAAGTCAGTAATGCAGGAGGGCATGGTTACTAGAGATAATCGTATATCCGAAAAACAAAGGAAGATATCTGCTGCCTTGGCTGCGAATTCTAAAATGATGGCACTCTTTTTAGAATTGATAGATCTTCCTAATTTCACAGAAATTTTTGAAGGACTCAGTGAAGTAAATAAGATCCTTGCGGACTTACAACATGATGAGTCAGTCATGAGAAGAAGTCTGATACTGTCGAGAACTAGTAGCTTGGTAGAAACAAAGAAGACTTGGTCTTCCACAGAGATTAATGAGAATCTTTTTGGGATTGATCTGGAAGAATCCCTGAAGACAGCTAAGTCAATTCAGAATTTGTCCAGAGAATTAAAACCTATGCCTAAAACCAGGAACATTAAAGTGACAAAAAACTTAATACGCCCACCTCGTCATCAACAGAACAAGTCTTATCCAGGGACGTCAGGTGGGCAGAAATACCGGATCCAGTCTTCACAGAGGGGACTCAAAGGCCAATTGAGGCAGACCTCTCGTACAGAGAATCAGCGACCTGTCAGGTCGAGACGGTAGAAGACACATTACAGGTAGCATGTAGGCTTAAATATTTTACTGAAGAATGGAAACATATAACTTCTGATCTGACAATTTTGTCTTGGATTAGAGGTTATAAAATACCTTTCAATACACGTATTGTTCAACAAATTACACCTACAGAAAATAAGTTGTCAGATAATGAAAAACGAGAAATTAATTCTATTTTACAAGAATTAACGATCAAGGGAGCTATAAAAAGATGTGAGGTTGTTAAAAACCACTTTTTATCAAATATTTTTCTCGTTCCAAAGCCAAATGGTTCCAAGCGTCTTATTATTAACTTGAAAAATTTAAATAAATCTGTAATAACAACTCATTTTAAATTACAGGATGGCAGAACAGTAATGAAATTACTAAGACATAATGATTTCATGACGAGATTAGATATTAAAGATGCATATTATGCAATTCCAATACATGAAAAATGTAGGAAATTTTTGCGTTTTAAATTTTGCAACGAAATATTTGAATTTACTTGTTTACCTTTTGGGCTATGTTCTGCCCCCTTCGTTTTCACTAAAATTATGAAACCTATAGTTTCATACCTTAGAAAAAGTAATATTGAATTGATAATTTATTTAGATGATATTTTAATTCTAGGAGATACAGAAAAAGACTGCTCGGATAAGTTATCCAGGGTACTGTCCTTATTGCAAAACTTGGGTTTTATAATTAATTTTGGAAAAAGTCAATTAATTCCAACAAAATCCTGTTTATTCTTAGGTTTTCATTTTGACTCATAAAATATGGTAGTAAATTTACCAGATTCCAAAAAACTTAAATTATTACATTCTTTAGATACATTCAAATTGAACAATTCTTACAAAATTCGAGATTTTGCAAGATGTGTGGGATTGTTAGCATCTTGTTCTCAAGCAGTGAATTACGGCTGGGTTTTACAAAAGCTTGTGAAAGACTAAAGTATTTAGCTCTTCTAAAAAATAACGGGGACTTTGATAAGTCATTAATGATATCAAAAGAAGTAAAAGCTGAACTTGATTGGTGGCGCATAACATGCGCAAAGGCTAACGTGAACAATCCAATAAGAAAATTCGAATTTAATATTGAAATTTTCTCAGATGCTTCCTTATCTGGCTGGGGTATTTTTTGTAATAATAAACGAGCATCAGGTCATTGGTCAAAAATCGAGCATTCCTGTAGCATTAATTATTTAGAATTACTTGCAGCTTTCTTTGGACTTAAATGCTTTGCTGAAGATACTCATGATTGTCAAATTCTCCTTCGAATTGATAACACAACGGCAATTGCTTATATAAATAAAATGGGGGGAGTGCAAAATAAGAAATTGAGCGACTTATCAAAACAAATATGGCAGTGGTGTGAAAAAAGAAACATTTAGTTGTTTGCTTCTTACATTTCTTCGCAAGATAATGTTGAGGCAGATTCAGAGTCTAGACATCTAGAGTCGAATACCGAATTTGAATTATCAAATAATGGATTTCAGGAAATTGTTGAAGTATTTGGGCAACCAAAAATCGATTTATTTGCTAGTAGAATAAATACAAAGTGTCCAAAGTATATTTCTTGGAAAAAAGATCCTAATTCATTTGCGGTGGATGCTTTCACAATTTCATGGAAACCGTTTTTCTTTTATGCCTTCCCTCCATTCTCAGTTATCGTGCGAACCCTGCAGAAAATTAGTAATGAAGGTTCAAAAGGTATTGTAGTTATTCTTAACTGGTCTTCCCAACCGCTGTATACAGAACTTTTGGTATCAGATACCATTGCGTTCAAAGCTGAATCTTACATTTCGTTTTCTGGTTTTTCTGACAGGGAAGTCCAGTTTTGGAAAAAAGTTATCCTGGTGGCCGGCATCTTATCCGGGAAGCATTCCAAAAGAAAGAAATTCCCCAGCAGTCAATAGATATTATCCTTGCTTCGTTAAGTAACTCGTCATGGAAGCAATATGAAGGTGCACTTAAAAGCTGGTGGCTATTTTGTTATAATCAGAATATTAATGCACATTCCCCAAAAAATTCGGATGTTTTATCTTTTCTAACAGATAAATTTTCAAAAGGAGCATCTTATGGTACTCTTAATACTCACAGAGCTGCTCTTTCACTCTTAATTATTCCAGATATTGAACAAAACTCCACAATCAGAAGATTTTTTAAAGGTATTTCAAATTTACGACCAACCACTCGCAGGTACGACACTACTTGGGATTCTCAAATAGTCCTGGATTATATACGAAAATTACCACCAGATGAAAAATTATCATTACACATGTTATCATTAAAGCTTATAATGCTTTTAGCCTTTATTACGGGGCATAGGCTCCAAACCTTTTCTCTTATTAATATCGATAATATAAGGAAATTGGATGATAGTCTTGAAATCAAGATTCCAGATAGAATTAAAACTTCTGGCATAAATAAGAAGCAACCTGTTCTTATCTTGCCATATTATTTTCCTGATCAGAAGTTATGTGTAGCTTCTACATTAAAATTGTATTTGGAAAAGACTGAATGCCTGAGAGGATCACAAAAAACCTTGTTCATTTCATATAAAAAACCATTTAAAGTTGTATCAGCTCAAACTTTAGGTCGATGGTTGAAAAATATGTTAAGTTTATGTGGACTTGATACGAATATATTCTCTGCGTACTCAACTCGACACGCTTCAACTTCTGCTGCTAAGAGAAAAGAAGTTGATATTTCAGTTATTAGAAATACAGCTGGTTGGACAGAGAATTCTAACACTTTTGCTCGTTTTTATAACTTACCTTTAGCTAAGAATAGCAATGTTTATGCTAAAGCAATTTTAGATAAGTAAAAATCCTAATTATCATAATATTGATAATAAATTAGTTAAGTTCTTACAAAAGGTTAAACAATATTATTTTTGTAAAAATTATAAATATACTGTTTCAATTTTTATACGGTAAAACCAAGAAATAATAAAGTTATTTTTAAGTTTTTGATTAATTTTCGCCGTAATACTTTGAACATCTACAAGTTGATCTTGAGAAAGAGGAGCCGCAGTACAATTGTATGATTAAACGAACTTACCAAGTGAAGTTCAATCATAATTGTACGAGGCTCCTCTTCTGAAGTGATGAACCCCACCCTATCCCAATATATTTTATCTTTTTTCCTTTTACCCTATTTTAAATTACGGCGAAGCTTTGAAATAATGACCGCCAAGTAGAAGCGTCATGTGGTGGCGCTATAGGCAGACAAGTATGCATGGATGGTGAGGCGCGAAGATTTAAATTAAGTATTAGATGAAAATTGTGGCTTTTGGCAGCAAGAGAGGGGCTACTACAAGTTGATCACTTCAGAAGAGGAGCCTCGTACAATTATGATTGAACTTCACTTGGTAAGTTCGTTTAATCATACAATAATTCTACTTTTCAATCCTGAACACTTTCATTCGACGATGCACTGGAACTGTCCTGTAGATTATATTAATCTCTTATTATTTAAAAGCCCTTTCTGAAGGTTCTAAGCAAGGCTCATCATTTACGTGTATGGCACTACACTCGATAATATTCTTATTGCTCAAAACTCATGATAAATTATTTTATCTAATTCCGTTATGAAAAGTCAAACTTTACATCAATTCCTGACGTTATGCAACGTCCCATTTTTCATAACTGCAATGCAACAGTTGCGTAAGGTAGCATAAAGTAATTACGTAATGACTTTACGTAACTGGCCATGTTTCAGAGCTAATCAATTATACTTATCTGCGTACAATTAAAATAAAGATTTATTATTCACAGTATGCAGCATTGGCAGAGTCTTTGATATCAAAGAGTACTATATCACTCAGGATATTACTGCTTGAGCTCATTTAAAAGAATTATTTTGACGTTTTGTGGAAATTCGATATTTGTTTATTTCAGTGCACTCTTATTTCTGTAGTAACAATAGATGGTCATGAATCACAGTTATCTGAATTTGGTGATGTGACGTGGAGATGTTCCCATTGAAAAATATACTTAAAATTATTCTGACGGAATTAGATAAAATTTTGTACAGAATATGTTATGAAAAGCCATATTGTTTGACTCACGTAATTTGCAAAACTCGCTTCGCTCGTTTTGGCAAATATTACGTTCCGTCAAACAATATGGCACTTTTCATAACTAATTATGTAAATAACTAATAATTAACTTGTCAATTGATTTTTTTTTCAATACTCTGATTTCTACCTCTCAACTGTGCTGTTACAATTTTTGATTTTTTAATTTTTCAATTCTATTCCTAAGACAATCCAATGTTCATGTATTGCTATTTAATTTACATCTTGACTTGAGCCACCATATTGGTATTGACTGTTTTTGAATTCTTTATGAGAATTTATGAATTTTTGTAGATCTGTACTGGCCTGATGAAATCAATGAAATTCCCGAAATCGGTCGCACATTAATAAAATGCTTCGGCATGTATTCAAAATGAAGAAAAAGACGTACATTATTCAAACTTTAGATAAATATAGAGATAATGGAACAGAATTCGACTATATTTGTGATCTTTATTCGACAATCTTTTTCACTTCCCCGAGCTACGATAGAACTATTGTGATCGTGATTTTTTGATAGTTTAAGATTTTGATGAATCTTCACGTTCTAGATTCTACTGAACCCAAAAAACATAATTGAAATATAAAGTGAGTCTGTCTGACGGTCTGTTTGAAAGCACAATAGGTAACATAAGAATGCGTACAAATTTTTGACTAAAATTTTATATTCAATTTTTTTTATCAAAAAACTAGATTTATGTTCGTGAATGAGCTTTTTTCAACCAGTGGTAACAAGACTTTATCAACGATACTTTTTAGTTTTTTTGCGTTCATTTTATAAACGGTAGTATCTATCATGAAATATATAATGACTGGAATTGATCTTTAAATAATATTGCACAATATGTAATTACATAAATCATCCTCCAAAATGGATAGCTGCTTATTTGTTATTATTAAAAATTCTAAATATTGTTCCGAAGCAAAGAAATAATCAGAATCATAATGTGAAATTAGAATTATTATTATCCAAAATTGGACATCACATGCAAATGAGTTTTATGGTTGGAAAAGTGCTGTGGTGGTCATTGCGGATTTTTAATTTTTGTAAAATCTAAATGATCACCTCAAATTTTGGTTGCAATCGATTTTATCTCATGTCAATGTCAGTGTCAACTGTCATTTATTCAATCAAAAAGTGTACAAGTAAGTTATGTGGTGTCTAAATCAGATTTTTTCACATTGAACAGTGATGAAACTGGCCATGAAATTTATGATCGGGAATGTGCTGTAATGGCCACAGCAAATTTTCCATTTTTCGCATAAATTCGGAACTATTGATCGTAAAATGATAAAATTCAGTAGTTGAGACTGCTACAGCGTTTAGTGAATTGTAAAATCGGAATGATCATCTCAAATTTTGGTTGATATCGATTTTGTCTTATGTCAATTTCAGTGTCAAATGTCAATTATTCAGTCAAAAGGTGTACAAGTAAGTCATGTGGTGTCCACATCAGACTTTTTACTTATTTGTACTAAGTACAAGGAAGTATTGTGAAACCGACAAAATTCACCTATCGAGATTTTGATGGAAATATTCGTTTTGAGTATCCCTGAATCAATTTTGACTATTTTCGGCTTTATGTCGGTACGTATGTGCGTGCGTTCGTGCGTTTGTTCGTAACTCGCAAGTCTCAGAACTGGCTGAACGTTTAATGTTGAAATTTTGTAAGTCTGGTATAGGGTCTAGTTGTGCACTTCGCATTATGGTTCCAATCGTCTGTACCGGATGTGCATTTTACTTGAAACTTTCCTTGAATTTTTCTGATAAATCCAGAGTGATCAACCGTTAGATGTTGAAATTCAGTATTTGAACTTGATGTTGTATCAGAATGGTTATGTGCTATTTTGGTATAAATCGGCTGAGCAGGAAGTGCACGTTACCTGAAACTTTTTTCGAATTTTCAAGTTTTAATTGAATATTTAAGATAATCGTGAGTGTGGATACCAGCCATCAATACTTTTAGCATTGCAACACTTTTCCAATATCTAAAATAGTTTATAAATTTCAATTGAATAATAATAGAGTTCAAATTATTGGAACTAATTTAATTTAGATCATTTTTTATTATGGCAATTGAATATTTTGGATATTCTAACAGGCAAAACATATTCATTCTAAAACTAGCCACTACCCACCCGCTTCGCGGGCTATTATAAAATGTTATTAAACGTCAGCTAGGCGATACCATCAACCTACTATGGATAGTAAGTTATCAAACGTCATGTCAGCTCAGTGACACTTTTGTATTATTTATATTGTTGTAGTTTATAATTTTTGCAATACCTCTGTACTTACTTGTACTAAGTATACGAGAGTATTGTGAAACCGACAAAATTCACCTATCTAGATTTTGATGGAAATATCCGTTTTGATCATCCCTGAATCCATTTTGACTATTTTTGTCTTGATGTCGGTACGTTTGCTCGTTCGTTCGTGTGTGCGTGTGTGCGTGCGTGTGTGCCAAGCTTGCAAATGTCAAAACTGGCATAACGCATAATGATGAAATTTTGTTTTTAAGACTGGTGTAGGGTCTTGTTGTGCACCTCACATTATGATTCCAATCGTCTTCACTGGAAGTGCACTTAACTTGGAGCTTTTTTCAAATTTTTCTAATAAATGCAGAATGATCAACCGCAGGATGTTGAGATTCAGTTTTTGAACTTGATGTTGTATCAGAATGGTTATCCGCTATTTTTGTATGAATCGGCAAAGCCAGAAGTGCACTTTATTCGAATCTCTCTTTTAATTGCTTGCATAACTCTAGATTGATCAGCCACAGCATATTGAAATTCAGTGTTTGAACTTGTTGTAGCATCAAAATATTTATCTATTAATTCTGTATCAATCGGCTGAGCCAGAAGTGCAGTTTATGAGTATAACAGACATTCAGAATTTGTGGTATGAAAAATCAGTTAAATTGAAATGATTAGGTAAGCAATGATAATCGGTTGTCAATTTTTTAATTTTGTTTGACATTTTACATGTCAAAATATTTTTCCCTAAGTTTCAATTCGTAAGCATGAAAAAAGCGACATAATTGGATCAGAACATGCTTTTTCATACAAATTTAAAATTAATTTTCATTATGTTGGTTACACGGTCCAGCTTTAATTTCAGTATTATTGAACTCCAAATATACATACTAATCAAACCTCCTGAAGGCATGAAGAACAAAATAAGGCACTAAAATCTACGACTATCTGATGGTCAAAAAGTATAAGGAAATATTGTGAAACCGAAAAAATTCACATAACGAGATTTTCATGGATATATCCGTTTTAAGCACCTCTGGATCCATTTGGACTATTTTTGGCTTGATGTCGGTACGAATGTACGTATGTATGTGTGTATGTACGTAACTCGCAAATCTCAGAATTCGTCAAACGTATAATGCTGAAATTTTGTATTAAAGACTGGTATGGTTGCAATCGTCTGTACTGGAAGTGCACTTTACCTGATACTTTTTCTGAATTCTCCGCATGAATCTAGAATGATTAGCCGTAGGATACTGGAATTCAGTATTTGAAATTGCTGTAGCATCCAAATGATCATCTCCTTTTTCTGTCCCAATCGACTGAGCCGGAAGTGTACTTCATATTACAGACTTTTCGAATTTGTCTCATGAATTTGAAATAATCAGTCGCAGAATATTGAGATTTCGTATTAAGCACTTTTATAGCATCTAGTTGTACACCTTGCATCATGATTGTGATCGGCTAAGCCGGGATTGCAGTTTACTTGAAACAATTTCCAATTTTCCGCATAAATCCAATACGATTGAACGTAGATTATTAGAATACAGTATTCAAGATGATAGTACTGTCTAGAAGCTCATATCCTATTTTCATTGAGATCGACCGAGTCAAAAGTGTACTATACTTGACGATCTTGGAATTTTGCACATGAATTCAGAACTGTTAGCTGTAGAATCCTGGAAATCAGTATTTAGGAATGTTGTGACATAAGAATGATGACATACAGTTTCCATAGCAACCGACTAGCCGCGGAATGATGAAATGTTGTGTTCGATTATATATATCCAATGATGTACAAGTAAGTTACGTGATGTCCCCGTCAGATTTTACATTCAAGTCAATAGTTGGTGCGATATGCCATAATTCATAGAAATGTATCACCCTTAACTTCGCAACTATATGATTTAAAAGTCTGAAAAAATCGATGGTGGTAGAATTCAAGAAACACTACCAAAGAAAATAAGTTCAAATAAGATATGCTGTGTCGTTTTGGAAATATGAGATATTTTTTTTACATGCCATTTTGTATCTGGAAAACTATGTTTAACTAAAAATAAAATACCATCATTGACTGCATTATTAACTTTGAGTTTTAATGGTAAACATTCTTTTTCAGTACGGACCCTTCACTGTAAGTCGTTCGACGCGCACTTGGCTGATTTAAATTTTCTTTAATTCTGAAGGCTCAAGCTAGGTCTAGAAATGACTGTCAAATTTTCTACCTATGTGAATGATAATTTACTTTGTACCGATAAAAACCAAGAAATAGTTGAAAAAAAAATAATTGATGATTTTTCATGTTGATATTGAATACAACTTGAAACAGAATATTACTATCATCTATGTGCAATTTAACTCTTGATATGAATAACCTGGTTTCAAATTACATTTCAGAAAATAAACATTTATTCATCCAAGATGGTTGATATACATTTTTTTCATATTCAGTATCACGTTGGAAAACTACAAAGTGATAAATATGAGTAGATTCATATTTTATCGGAAATAATTATTTCCGCTTGAAAAATATTCACTGGTGTTAAATGACTTATAATTCTTAAAAATTGACTCAACCTTCAAAGACTTGGTAGATATTAGAATATTCCACAAGCTTGTTGAATAGAGGATGAAGCTACAGAAATATGTGATCAAGTTATGCATGAAACCATAATTGTCTATATACGTAACATATCATATTCGATTAATCTCTATTCAAAAGCGAATTAATTGAACATTTCATACTCTGTTGGCATCATCATCATCAATTCATACCCTATAATGAACTTATTATCATTGGTCAGTTGTTTTGAAACATGAATTGTTTTGTTAAAAGCTGTGCGAGAAGCGTACAATAACAAAAGTAGCAAGTGAATTTGTATTCATTTTGTGATTTCAACTCAATTTCCAAACTTTTTTCGTTCTAAATTTACATTCAAATAATTTAGAGATATTTTGCATTTCCCTCTATCGCCTGATACGGTTGAATTTCGATTATGATCTACAAAATGATATTTTTTGGAATATTATAACGTAAGCTACATAATTCATGCATCGCACACAAGGAGTTTCTGGCTCCGATTCTTGCAAAAGCACAATAATCTAGCGGCGATAGTTTTATGTAATTCAACAACGTACTATTACTATCCTATACTACTTGATTTCCAATTTATTTATATATCAGCAAGGCTGACTTAAATACAATAGTTATTTGTGTATCAAGGCCGTAAAGGTTATCTTTTTTGGTCGAATCTGTTGTTTGCGGCCGAAGCGTAGCTGAGGCTGCAATTCAGGTGAGACCAAAAAAGTACTGTAGGCCGAGGTGCACACAACATTTTTTAGGCGATCATTACGAAATAATTCAAAATCACATCATTTTATCTATTTATTTCTAAAACATTGCAATTGTAAATCTTAGTTGCCGTTGAAATTGTTTTATTTTATTGTCTTCTATCAAGTTGCCTTTTAACAAAAAATGCGTATTTATTTTTCGAATTGCAAGATCTACAGAGGTTGACGGAAGAATATATGTACTATTTAAGCGAAAACTGTTTCTTAAAGAGTTCATCAAGCTGTCCATATAGGTAAATATAAAGTGTTTATGAAATATTTTTTGACAGATCAGTCCCAAAAAGTAATATTTGACAGATCAGTCCCAAAAAGTAAAATTTGACAGATCAGTCCCAAAAAGTGAAACTTCACGGCCGCAAAAGAAGCCATAAAAACACCTTTTTTGTCATGATCGCCTAAAAAATATTATTAACATGAGTTTTTATATCACATGATTCTATTTTTCTGCATTCTCATGATGAAATCAATTTTTTATATATATTTTAATTTTATGCAATGGGTTATGAAACACAAAATTGTAGTCTGTTGGTGTCGATTCTCTAATCAAGCGTTATTTGTGCAGATATAGTGAGTTAAATTGTTGACTTCCTATCATAGTACAGTCACTTGGTGTCAAAAAGTACCCTAACTACCGATCAATTCCATAAGCCTTCTAGTTTGTCTTGAGGATTCCTAAGCTTCAGGATATCAACTACAAATATTGAAACGGATTGGATATGTTTTTACCACTAAGAGAGTACAAATGATCTCTGATACCATCTGATGTTGTTATTGATAAAAAAAAAAAAAAACAGTCTGAAAGTACAGATATACAGTACGAGGAATCCGATGTAAACAGTGAAATAGATTGTCCCCAATTATACATACCATTTTTTTGTGATTAAAAAAATTATTCTAATGCTAAACATATCTTTTGGAGCATTTCTTATTATATATCTATAATATAGAAATTGATGTCTCATTGTTGACATGACATATATCGTATATAGTAGTAAAAGTATTGTACGGAATAAATTCTGCCTCGATATTATCTTCCGTTTTTCTTCTGCCACCCAACACATAGCTTCACTGACAGTCAAGCCATTATTAACAATAATTTCTAGTAATGAAACCTATTATTTTTTTTTTCACAAAATTTTATGGCTCATTGATGCAGTCTACCAGTCTCTCTCTTCCACTAAATCCCTGCCAATAATTTGCCACGTTTCGTAGCAGTAACTAATTGACATTTTTATCTCTGAGCCTTATAATTTTTTTTTATCATGAAATTTATTATTTTCGACCGTCCATTCCCGTCTTACTCTACCTAAAGGCGCAAGCAGACTTGTCACTAAGTGTTCGAAAACGATATAATGGAACCTATTTAGCTATAAATATTTTATGCTCCTAATACCTTGCATTTTTCTGTAGTCAGTTCGTCATTTATTATAGATATCAGATAAGGACAATTTTACAGACGTACGAGGTACGAGACATAGATATACAAGGATATGATGATTAACAGTTTCAATCAACAAAAACAAATACGGTCACTGAGAATAGTAGCTTGACTTCAGTCAAGTTACATTAGTTAGAGAGTAAATACTTTATTGCGTTATTTTTTGTGAGAAATGGTCGACCAAGTTTTGAACTGAATTAATCGTATATCAATCGGCTATAATAAAGTACCTATTTTTTAGGAAAACCACAAATGATAATAATCATATAAATGGGCTTAACGCACTCAAGAAGTAATGTCCTATCTACAGCACTACAAAAAAATGGGCGGCCTCGATATCGGCACCAAACCACCTGAATCTTCAATCCTCTACTCGAACTCGACACTATACTACGGATTTAGACTAATAATTCAATTGTTATGCATCAGTGAGATTCTCTGTACACATGCGATTTTATATTAGTAATAAGCCAGACTCAGAAGGTGTACATTTCTTGGCTGTCTTGGGCTCAAACTCACTCCCAAAGGCGCGTGCAGCACAATTCGGTAATATTCAAAGATATTTTTTAGAAACGCGAGCATAGTGAGCAGTCTACAGTCATGATTATAGACTTTATATCGACCCAATATGAGTGATTTCAAAATTGTTCTCACTTATAAAACCAAATCTTACAAGGTGATTGTGGACTTATTTAAGGTGGTTCACGAGATGATTGAATCAGGAAATTGTTCAAATTTGGCATATGTATTGTTTGGCATGTGAACAACACCTTTATGAACTAGTTTCACTATCCCGAACCCGGAATATATATAATTGAAGTTGACTCAATTAACACGTAGCATATGGACCATGCATAGACAAACAGCACATTATTAATTTTACTGTTAGAACTAAAATCAAGAAGTTTATGAGAAACAAGGCAGAGCTAGAGCAGGATATCACGGATATTGTAAAAAAAAATCAAGTTGATTGACCATCTAGTTTGACAGATATAATCTCGAGAAGTATTAAGGTTTAGGCTGCATACGATATATTTTGCAAGCAAACGAGCGAATGGTGGGGAACGGAACGTTGCCATGATCGGACACGATCATCATTCTAACACGCACGCATAAGAATGCGTCGTCTGTATAGGCAACATTTTCTGTGTTGAGGCATAGCTCGGATAGTTTCGTCAAAAAATTCACTCGGAAGTAAATGATATCTATTGTATAATATATCTACTGGCACCGAGTACGTATATATGGGCTTTACGAAGTCAATGATTACGGTTCGAATGAATTATCAACCGTTTTAATATGCAGATGGTATGTTACTTTTGGTTGAGCATGTCGCAAGGGATCGACCTTAAAATTGGCAATGCCGAGATCATGTTCGCTTCGCGCTTATCGGCTTAGCAACGGTGCCGACTTTATGTCTTTGGTGCCGAATTCGTGTCTGTACGCTCAAAAAATACCTTGCAAATTTCAAGAAAGGATGTACCGACATCAGCAATCAACACCTTTTTGATCCTAGAGGATGTTGATTCTGTACGAGAAATGATTCTAAATAATCAATGGATAAAGCAGAGAGCCAGAATTTATTATAAGAACGTCTTTTTACATAGTTCATCCTGATTAGGGTACAAAAATTTATCACAAGCAAGATAATTCTTACCTCCATTCTTTTAGAACTAGTTCGAGTACTTCTTATGGATTGCTCACAACTGAACGCAATAATGATTTGAGAATTCCATTTTCCATTATCTGCCTATATAATTTCGTAGAATATCAATAAATATTCCTGAATCAGTGATATTTTTGGAAGATGGAGATGGTTTGCATGAGCTTCATTTGACATCCAATTAGTAATCATACTCTGCCATCCAAACACATTTCTTTAAAATCATCTAGGTTGATGATCTAATTCATACAATTTTGTTTGTACTCTCCACTGGAAAACTTCCCCTCACGCTATAAATCAATATTTTCCCAATATAAATATAAAATCGTTAGTTCGTAGGTGTGTACGAAGCCCCTAATGCGCCAGGCAGATTCACTCTTTATGGATTCTTTGTCTGATTAAAGTTTCCCAGATTGATTATATTCTGCAATTGTTTGGTTATTCCCAACACAGTTCTTATTTGGAATAGAATACTTCGCAGTAAAATTTTCAATTATAAGAACAGAATAATAAAATAGACAAGGTTGATGGAGAATTCCGGTGCTTATTTTGAAAGTTGTAAAAATATGTGATAGGAATTCGAAAGGTTCATCTACTTTAATATTATAAGGATATATCTCTTTATTCATTTAAGACGAGTTAGAGGTAAAGCTGAGATAGAGTATGATTTGATGCTCCATCATGATGTGTTCAAACGCAGTTTAATGTAGTGTGACTTGGGTTCATTTAAGGTTGTAAGGACGGGGAAACATTTCGGTTGAGATTTGTCCATTTGTCTTGCTCATCTCATGTCTTTGTGCCATTCAATTCGGACAAAAAAATATTCAGCATACCAATATTTGAATTCAAAATCTGGCCTGAATTGAGTATTATACTTTAGTTTTGTTCCCGTAGTTCTAAAAATTAGATATAATATGTAATCTCAATAGTAACCATGGTCATAGGATTTTCATATCTATGTGATATTTGTTTTCATGAAAAGTCTGCGCAATAATTCAAGCAAAAAATCAAACTAAAAATAAGTAAAAAAACTCTCTAGTTGAACGGTTTTATTTCATATCATTAGCTGTTCTAAAAACTAGAAAGTAATTAGGACACAAACCTGGACTATCTTGAGATTCTAAGGGTACCCTGTCGCTGCGTCAACGAAATAAATAATAATCTGGGACTTTCAACAGACTAAAATAAGAATAGCAAGAGAGGGGCACATAAGAACCTGTATGACGGCTGCATAATTAAATAAGAACGATTTGTCAATAACAATGTGCCTCCAAGTCCACCAAAAGAGATATATCAAATGTGCCCAACATTTCTATTTTAGTTTATTAAAAGTACCAGGTTGTCATTAATTCAGCTAACGTAGCCCCTTGGCACCCGATATGAAAAGACAGTACTACTGTTATTTATGTTGCACGTTTCAAGAAGATCCAGGTTTGTGCCCTTACTATCCTCTAGTTTTTGGTATAGCTCATGATTTAGAATGAAACCATTCAACCCAAAAGTTTTTTATCTATTTTTTTAGTGATTAATAGGCAAATTGGTGAACCAAGTTTATCCATCAGTATGAAAAATAGCAAACTACGGTTATAGAAAGTATAATTTGATTTATATTCATCATACGAGGATATTGAGAATATTCTATTGCAGATACCTACTTCATACCCGAATATATTTGTACAAGAAATAAATGTGATGCATTTATTCACTAATTGTAATATAGTATATCAAATAATAATTCAATATCAACAATATTCCATGTGAAATCAAATATTGATATATTAATATCAGCATCAGTATTTCAATTTGATTATTGGGAGCTGCGGGGTAATGTGAAAAGCACATTTCATATGCTATAGTCTTTTGACCTTTCGTGTCATACGACCTTTTCATTTCAAAGTTTGCGCTATATTCGAGTGGAGCTCAGAATACATTTAGTAAATGAATAATTTACAACTGCCTGGTATTCCAATTAGAGATTCTGTTGTTGAGATTAGTCTTTTCTACAATAAAGACCCGTGATAATCTCTCCTATTATTCTTAGACCATAAATAGGAACTTGTAGATTGATAAATTCATTCTGTAAAAGTAGAAGTACTAGAGAAACCAACAGAGAATGATGAGGATTCCTCAAAAACTTCCTCCTCTATATATAGCATTTAATTTTTGAACGAAATTCCCTGAATTCAATGGCGATCATCATAATCCTAGCATAGAAAATCTTTTATTACTGTCTAGAAACAGAGTGATCAAAAATGATTGACTGTGCCACCTTGTTCTGATTTTTTCTTTGCCGCCTGTTTGAAATAGTGACAAATAACAGTTCCTCTGAAAACACTATTGCAACCTAACAATTTGAAAAAATGATAATTGATTTCCATCAACACAGTTATTTATGCATCTTTTCGTATCTTAAATCAGATTATGGATAGATAATAGAGCTCAAAACCTATATACGATCAGTCATTATTGAGCACTCTGAGTATGTATAAGGTAAGTGTTGACTGAACCAATATAATGATAACCGCACCGTACCAGAACAGAAGACTTGAATTTTATCGAGAAGTACTCAAGATTATTGTTGGTAATTCTAATGATACTTGTTGCCCTGAAAGCCGAAATAAAATGTAGATTTAGCAATACAATCTTGAATCTAAGCAAAAATACCTACAATGTGAAAAAAGAGAGGCCCAGTGCGGGAATACTATATGAATATTTACCGCTCTCGTTTAGAGTATAAAGAGTTGCAGGTGCCTGAAAGATATGAATCAAAAATTCCTATCAAAATTCTTGTATTGATGACTGATGTTGTGATCTTGAAATACGAACATATGGCAAACAAGTTGAGTAAATCCAGAATTTGTCGATGTTGATATTATATCTTATTAATTAGACGGTTTTACATCTTCAACTGTCTCTAACTCCTCAATTATAGTTTACGAGACACTTTCAAAGTTTATTATGGAGCAGGAATGACATCCATTTTTGTTTATAGATTAATAGTATGAAAGAATCCTTTTTGAACAAATTATCTATAAAGTGGAAGAGATTGCTTCCTCCGACATGGATGAAGACTCTATGAACAAGAAAGAGACACACATTATTTCAGAGAGGGATGAACGATATTTAATGATACGGAAGCGACATGAATGAAATTAGATTTATCCAGTGGAAGATTCCAAGGAATTCACTGATTCAGCAGATGGGTAAAGGATATATCACATTCATGGAACAAAATGCAGTCAAAAAGTGATTAATTTAAAAGCCTGCAAGCTCAAGGGAGAGGTAAATTGTGAAAATCGCTAGCGCTTGCTTACTTCATCGACATATTCAAGATACCTGAATGCCCTGATGAGAAACTAGATCTGATATTCGTAAATCTGAAGATGATAAATTATCGTTGCAAAATATATACAAACCATATACCTACGTACAAAGAAATAATACCATGTTGTTTTCTTGGACGACCTATATGTAGATAAACGGATACGATTTGTTGCGCGAGAAGAATAGGTGAGCTTATGTGAGGATAATAATATGGATGGAGCAAAATAGGTTGTGTCAACAGAAGGATGTCTGGCGAAGAACGTCAACCTCATTATTAAGACAAGGCGAGATTTATATGAATGTTAGTGTGTATGTGTGTTTTTTTTTTCACGTGCAATATTCCTTGAATGGACGATATAAGTATGTTTATTTAAATTGAAATTGTAGTAACCAATGCAAATAAGTATCGTGAGACCTATTTTTACTGGTTAATTACCGGTGAGCTGACAATGACTTCAATTCTTACCGTTTCACAAATAATTTGGAGAATCAGAAAATTTGTAAGCCTTATTTAATATGTATTCTTTGAATCATACTCAATATGCTATCGGAGATACTAATGTAATACACTTTTCTTCACAATTCTGTAAGTTTTTAAGGTCTTCTTCACTATTTACCTGTCTATTGATCTTTGATTGATTTTTTGTTCATTCGATAAATATAGTTTCTTCACTTGCATATCTTGTTTTTAATTAGTCAAAGTAAGCATATTATTTCTCAAGTTGTTTATTGTTTGTTTGTTAGAGAGGTATATCCAAAGACAAGGCCTGGCCATTTTTGACTCAAATAAAAACAATTTCTTATTCTTGACTGAATAATTTATTCATTAAGGTAACATTTTTGAAATGATTATATATAATTCTATTTATTCTAAAATCAATAAAGTTATTTCTACTGCTCAGCACGGTTTAATGCGAAGTAAGTCAACTGCCAGTAACCTTTGTTCTTTCACTCACAATATTGCCAAGGCTTTGGATAATCAGTATCAGCTTGACGTTATATATACCGACTTTGCGAAAGCTTTCGACAAAATTGATCATTCACTTATCGTTCGTAAGCTTCATAATTTCTCGATTTCCTCAGATTTAGTCAACCTGATTGAATCTTATCTTAAAAATCGCTACTTCTTTGTACAAATTGAGGGTCACATGTCGAACGCTTTTCAGGCAACTTCAGGTGTACCTCAGGGGTCTAACCTAGGATCCCTTCTTTTTCTCATTTTTATTGATGATATCTCGACTGTTATCTCTTGTGACAAATGTCTTTTTGCCGACGACCTGAAGATATATAGTGAAATAAAGAATGTTGAGAATTGTATCTCTTTGCAAAATGATCTAAATAAAGTCTATGTTTGGTGTGAATCAAATAGACTTCGTCTGAATTTAAATAAATGCAAAACTCTATCATTCACTCGTAAACAAAGTACGATTAGTTTTGATTATAGTATCAACAATACTTACTTGTCAAGAGTAAATCAAACCAAAGATCTTGGAGTATTATTTGATTCTGCGTTCACGTTTAATCCCCATATTGATCTCTTAATAGCATATACCAATAAATTGTTGGGTTTTATTATTAGACAAACCCGCAATTTCAATAATATTCAAGCGATATTTACGTTGTATTTTTCGCTAATTAGAACTCGTCTTGAATATTGTGTGATTGTTTGGTACCCCCTTTACAGCAATCAAATGCTAGCCTTGGAAAAAATTCAGAAATAATTCCTGAAATATGTCTATTTTAAAATCATGAATTATTATCCTGCCCCTAATATTACTTATGATACTTTGCGTTATATTTTTGAGGTAGAAAGTTTAGAAGCACGGAGATCAAAAATTTCTCTCATACATCTATATAAGTTGATCCATAACGGCATTGATGATCCCGTATCTCTCTCCTTTCTCAACTTCCACACACCTCATATGACCACTCGTAATACTATGTCCTTCTACCTGCCTTTCTCCCGCACAAACATGGCATCTTGTTCACCACTTAATAAAATGTGTAATATATATAACTCGATGAGTTCATGCTTTGATATATTTGAGAAAAATGCTATCAAATACATCCGTAACATTTACAACTCTAATTAATTAACCACTGTAATTTATAATTATATTGTCTTGTGACATGATTGTATGCATAATTGTTCTTCATTGTTCCTTGTCCATTAATGGGTCCAGAGCCTGTAGGACATTGTACTTAAATAAATAAATAAATAAATAAATAAGTGAATAAAACATTCTCATAACAAAGCTATCATTTTCAGAGTAAAATGAAGATTGTAATTTGTTAACGGAATGTTACATTAGTGAATAAATTATTTAGTGAAGGGAAGATGTTCTTTGTGTATTAGGACATCTTCTAGTTTTCATGATTATCTCATATTTTACGTATTATTGAAGATTAGAAATATAATTAAGGCTTCTTAAATGAGTCAATCTACCTAACCAGATTCTTTCTTATTGTTAATTTCAGATTCGTGTTCTTAAAATGGAAGTTAGAGGAGGATATGTCATAAAATAATAGTTTGATTCAATTCAATTTCTATTTTATGTCAATATTGATATTCCATTTAGCTATCATACGATCATATTCTTCCAAAACTTATGTAGCGATTCTGCAATTCCCTATAATGCTACAGTACTGTAAATCTGAACAAAATCGCAACAATTTTTGTTGACAAATACATCTAGCGTCATTTGATATCTAGAAATGCTGTGATTTTTTTCAGATATACAGTTCTGTAGTGTTAAAGGAATAGAGCAAGCTCCCAGGCCCGCCAGACGTTATTTATTTTCTAGAATAGAATAGAATAGTGTTGGTATCTACTTTGATCGTACGCATACTTGCTAGTTTGTGCCGACGGCTAATTGACAGATACGAGGTGCTAGCGGTACGTTAAGACATTACTCACTTTTCTCAAGGTCTTGAGTGCTGATTTTGATGTATTTTCCAGAAAATATTGTTAAAAATTGATGATCAACACTGCTAGACACTTTCCATCGGTGGTAATTTCTGCTAGACTTTTTTAAGCTCACAAAGAATAACGTGATCTTGCTCATAGTCTGAGTGCCAATTTATATATATATATATATATATATATATATATATATATATATATATATATATATATATATATATATATATAAATATATAAATATATATATATATATATATATATATATATATATATATATATATATATATATATATATATATATATATATATATATATATATATATATATATACTCAGGGTACAATTTCAATACGTTTTGCTAACAGCCAGATCAATCATAGGGCTAAACAGCCCTAAGACATAATTAAAATATCGCTGTGAGTAAAAGCGCGAGGTCACTATTTGTAGGCTTGATAGTAAGCGAAGTATTTACGGGCATCCAACTTTCCCTTGGTCTGGCTGTTTATAAAAAGTATTGAAAATGCTCCCCGAGTACCATATATGAAAATTAGGACCCAGACTATAAGTAATATAACGTTATTTTCTTCGAATTTTAAAGCATTTAGCAAAAATTACTGCCGATGGGAAGTATCTTGCAGTGTTGATTATCAATTTTCAACAATATTCCCAAGAACATACATAAAAACTACCACTCAGACTTTAAGAAGAGTAAATAATTTCTCAACGTACCTATAGCACCTCGTATCCATAAATTGGCCGTCGGCACAAACTAGCAAATATGCATATGATCAAAGTACCGACTAACACTATTCTGATCTACAAATTTTATTTCTCAGAAAATAAGTGAGGTCTGGCGGGTCTGAGATCTTGGACTAAAAATTCCAGAATCGCACCATTGAACAAAAGTTTTTTTCTGTCAGAAGCTGAAAGTATTTTCTTTTTTCTTATATCATAGTTTGAAATAGTTCCAATTAAAGATGTACGATTACAGGAGGTTATGGATTCAAAACGTAGAATGAGCCAAAATACATTTATCTGATTTCACTGATCGATTCTATATAGAAAAGTGCTTGAAGAATATTCAATTTTCTTCTTCTATGGCGAATAGTACGTGAGCTATGAGAAAGACAGTAATGAAGAATCGAGAATGTAAATTTCCAATCGTAGCTTGAAAATAGATAATAGATAATAATAATAATAATGTTTATTTAATTAGCTATGAGCTAGTAGTACACAGAAAAAAATACAAATCATACATACATCAATAGTTCAATTATCACTTTGTAATAGTAATCTTAAATTATGCTTAAATGTTTTTATATTATTTGAGTATTTAACATCATGGGGTAATTTATTATACATTTGTAGACCTTTGACAAATATAGTTTGATTAGTTCTAGATTTATTAGTTTTTGGTATAACCAAATGATTCATCTGTCTTGTCTGGTAATTAAGTCTCTCAAAAACATAGCTGACGTTGACACATAAATATGATGGAAGTAGATTTTTAATCACTTTATGAATAAATACCAGAACATTGAAATTAATCAATTGTTCTACATTAAGCCAGTTTAAAGTGTTGAGCATCTTTTTGATGTTTGTGCGTCTATTACATTTCAATATCACACGCATCGCACGATTTTGAAGCTTCTGAAGTTTGTAAATGTCTGAATTGCTGCACATGAATAAGACAGTAGAGCAGTACAAGAAATGAGGTAGAATAATAGTATTGAAGACAATTAATTTGCTCCACATAGATAAATGTGAAGCAATTCGAGAAAAGTATCCTATTTTCTTAGCTATTTTTTTACAAAGATATTGTACATGTATATCAAACTTCAATTTGCTGTCAATGATTACACCGAGGTATTTTATTTCGTTAACATTTTCAATATGAGCATTGTCTAATATAATTTTAGTATTATTATCGCAAGGAGTTGACTTTGAAGACAAAAACATGGCTTTAGTTTTATTCACATTTAATTTTAATCTGTTATCAATCATCCATTTTGAAACTTCAAGCAGCTCCTTGTTCACAATATTGATCAAATTTTCTTTATTTGTACCATCCAAGTAAATCAATGTATCATCCGCGAAGAGATGAATTTTGCATTTTTTTAAAACATTAGGAAGGTCATTGATGTACAGGATGAACAACAGTGGCCCAAGCACACTACCCTGGGGTACACCAGTATCAGTATCCAAAGTATCGGAACAAACATTATTAATTTTAACATACTGCTTCCTATTACTAAGATAATTTTCGAACCATCTAAGAACATGTCCTTGGATATTATAAGCAACCAGTTTATTCAAAATTATATTTCTATCTACTGTCTCAAAAGCCCTTTTGAGATCCAAAAAAAATTGAGCAAATTATCTTGTTATCATCTAGATTAGATTTCCACTCACTAAGTAGACAATTTAATGCTGTTTCACAAGAGTGCTGATTACGAAAGCCTGATTGAACATCAACTAATATACTATTATCTTCAAGATATTTCAATACTTGTTTATGGACCACAAGTTCCAAAATTTTTTCACAAGCTGGTAACATATTAATTGGTCTGAATTCCTCTGGTTTATGGGTTCCTTTAACTTTCTGAATTGGATGTACAGCTGAAATTTTCAATCTATCAGGTATAACACCTGAGCTTAATGACATGTTTATGAATTCCAATAATGGGTAACTAATAATTTCAAAATGATCCTTTAAAAACTTGGTATCAATCCCATCAGGACTAAATTTATTTTTTTGTGAGAAAACTATCGATTTTAAATCACTTAGAGAATTTTTTTTAAATTCGGTAAGACTGACATTGTTAATAGGAATAATATACGTTGAAGCATTAGAATTGTTACATCTAGGAATGGTGTTTGTTAACTCCACAATACTATCAATGAAATAATGATTGAAAATTTCAACTATCTCTCTTTCATCTGTATAATCTATATTTCTATATCTAATTAGATTGGCAAATTCATTACTGTCATTTTAAATTAAATTTTTCAGGGTTTTCCACATTTGTTTGGAATTATTCTTACATGCATCAATTTTATCCCTATAAAAATTTTGATTTTCAGTTCTAATTGTGCTTACCACATTATTACGTTTATGTTTATAAATATTCCAATCAATGGTATTACCGGAGAACATATAACGTTTATAAGCTATATCTCTTTCGTCTATTGCTGATTTAATAATAATATTAAACCATGCATTATTATTTTTGTTCGGCTTAGTAAATTTTTCTGTAGCATAGTTTATAGATTTAATGATATTATAAAAGGATAAATTAATCAAAGCATAATTCAATATAACACTTGTATTACAGCCCAATGAAATATTACAATAAAACAATATGCATCTATAATTGATGTTCAGCGGTCGCCGGTCTCAAAGTGTGGATCTCAAGACTCCTGGAAATAAAATACAACATAAGCAAACAACTGGCTTAGTGAGGAATCATTTCCACACACACGTTTCACAATCATAACCATCAACACAACACAGCTTATATACTCAATACATCAACATCAAATCACACTCTCTGGTATACACATAGAGAGGAAACGCACAAAGTGCGAAAACACATAAACAGTATTATCAGGGAGCTCGGCCGACCAGTCGACCTGCTCAAACCACACTGGGAGCGCCAAACTGTCGACCCGCTCAACCTCTGCCGGGAGCGTCAACACTACGTCTAGCTTGACAAGCTCAACCCCGAGTCCTCAAGACGACGTCAGCCCTACTGGCTCGTCCGTCTGGGAGTCGAGAGTAACTCAGTCACGTCTGCCCTGAGTACTCTAGCTGCTGTCACCTCACACCGGCTTTACAAAGGACCTATGAGGCGTTCGAAAAGCCAAGGTAAAACCCTCTGCCCCTACCGTATAGTGACCCAGCGAACATTTGCACACAAGGCTAGCAATTGTGCACACACATATGTCGTCCTCTTGGCTTACGCTCTCCACTCAGAGCTACGACCTCACAACAACAGCACAAGGGATATCACAGGGATAATCACAATCACATAGGCTTACCGTAGACACAACTAAAGGCATACAACTACACCATCAATGCTCACTCTCAAACGCTCTCTCAATCAACACACTGCATACTCATACACCTAGCAACTAAACTCACACCTCAACCTCCTGATTCAACTCACCCTTGAATCTGCTGAAATATATCAAAACACTATAGAACTTATCTCGTGTAAATATTAACACAAAGTGAGGTAACAAATGATTGTCGAGCTGTTTAAATAACCTACGTATTGTGTAACTCCCTGAAATATGTTTAAAATGGTATGATTAATAATCTTACGTAAAGCCATAGAAAAATATGCGTGACAATGGTATTATTTTGAAAAGAGTAAAAATAACTGTTTACTTCACTTATGTTATAATTCCAGTTACATGACAGTAATGAATTTGTTAGTACACCACTATTGATCTTTTGTATGGTCTTATATCTTATAATGTTACTACTTACACACTTTTTGTCTGAACATATGGAGATAATACTGTGATCAGTAATTTTAGGTGTATAAAAAACTTCACAATCAATATCAAATTCATTGGTGATCACATAATCAATCAGAGTTCTTGATTCTTTAGCAATTCTTGTTGGCTTATTAACTAATTGATTATAGCCGAAGAACTCTAGGATGCTCCTCAACTTATAGCGAAATACTCCCCTTTCTCTTCAACAAATCGTGGAAGAAAAAGATCGTAGCTACAATAATAGTTTTCTTCTATCTCTTCTGGTTCCGGAGATCTCCTTATATTGATAAACAATGTAAGTTACTCCGTGCCTGCATTTCCTTGCGAAGAATTTTGTATTGATGTACTGATGAAACAGTTTATATTCCAAAGTATCATGGCAAGAGGTGTTATGACTGTTATAATACTGGATTATCAATTAATTCCATATACTATTTTATAGACGACTATAGCATTACAATAATTTCTAGGAAATTTAACTTAGTTGCTTTTTATAAAAAATACGATGATAATTACCGGAACGGTTGTGCTTCCCTATTTTCTAGATCTGGGAAATTGTTACTGAGTTTCAAATTCATTATTTACTTCAAAACCTTGTATCTTTATTAGCCGAAAATTTTAAAGGCTGCATTGTTGTGGTGCATATTCTTCAAATCAAAATGTATGCTATGGATCAAAGACAATATTGACATCATGAGTTTTTCTGAATTTACTGCCTTCCTCATGAATTTTTCTGTTGATTATTTACTAGGGAAGTCTGCGATGTTCTCGAAGGAAAATCTGACGCGGACAATACTTGACTTACTTGTACATCATTGGATATATTGATAATTTGATGCTGTTGAAAGGACCCAGAAATAGAATCAGTTAAAATTTTCAAGGTGTTGTATTCCAAAAAATGTATTATATTTTCTTTTTCTAGAAGAATGTTATCAACATGGATCTTTTGGATGTACAATTCCATTCATCTTCAGCATGAACTTAAAAATATGTTGTACATTCTATCGGTCTGGATGAACTTTATACAGAAATATATTGACATTATAAACTACAAAACAAATGGTGCGAATGCAACAAAACGACAACCATACGTACGGTAGATGGTGCTAGAATTCATTCATTTCAATATTCTACGACTGACTGTTTTGGATTTATGCAGGAAATTCGAAAGGACTGTTATATAAAGTGCACTTCTGGCTCAGCCGATTAATACGAAAATAGAAGATAACTATTAAAATGCTACAGCAATTTCAAATGCTGAATGTCAACATTCTTCAGCTAATCATTCTGGATTTATGCAAAAAAATCGAAAAAAGTTACAAGTAAATTGCACTTTCGGTAAAGACGATTGCAACCATAATGCGAGGAGCACAACTAAACCTCAGACCAGTCTTAAATACAAAATTTCAACATTATACGTTGGACGGGTTTTGAGATTTGAATGAACATTAATACATACGTACCGATACCAAACCGAATTTCTGTACTTATTGCCAAGTATCTGGAAATTCCAAATGTTGCCATGTATATGAGTCACATACAAAAACATCCGCTACAATTAGAAGATAGTGGTGCTGATACCAATGGACGAATCAATATTCCTTCAATCAACGATTCTGTTATTTCCACAAGTTTCTTTTCTATGTCGGGTACTGTAAAATCTAAGAGTACAACTTTTACAATTCATGTCGATATTAATAAATATTAATAATTTTTGACATTTATGTACTTTGTTGTCATGACGATTTTGACATTTTCGTGTCATAATGTAAAGCATTATGAACGATTTTCTGAACCGTAATCATAATATTATGATGCTAGTCGACTATAAAACTATATCTGGGAGATTCTGACATAAGAGTTTTCAGATAGTTTGAAATTTATATTACTCATTAGATATAGGTAGTTCTTTTTGGAATAAACTTTAATTTGTAGTACCTTTATCAATATTATTTTACAACTGTTTTCCGTAATAAATTTCAACAGAATAAACTTGATGGTGAATGAAGTCTTAACATTTCTTGTTTTTTCATACATTTTTGCAAAGTCTGCTATTTTAACCCGTGGTATGGACAATTATAACCAAAGCTCATCAAATCCAGTATTTAAATTGAACCGAATAATATCAAAATACAGAGGATTGTGAACTGGAGGGTTATTGACAGAACGTGCGAGATTTATGAATTCAAGTATCGAATCTATCATATATGTACTTATGCAGAGATTAGTGATAACTGATAAATGTGTTCAAATTATGTTTCATATCAAGAACATATTTTGGAAAATTTATATACAGAATTCATTCCAGATCATATATTAGTGTTGTTAATCACAATGTATGGTTTATTCTCAAGTCGTATTTGATCATAATTTAAAGAATAAAATTATTGAGAAAAAGTTTATTCACTACAGAATTCACAAACATCAAGTGATTTTCTTTTCGATTCTGTGTTAGATTATCTCTATCCGGATTCTCAGGGGAATCAATATAAATTGTAATCGTAAAGAAAATAGCTTTAAATTAGAGAGATCAAGCAAACAATAGAAGAAAATCCATAAATAGCTTGCTTGTTGCTTTTTTTGTATTCACAGCTTTTCTTTGCTTAATTATCGTTTATAATTTAATCAAGAATTAGACGAAAAAAGAACAAAAGAGAGAAGTATACAATTACCCCTTTTTCTTGCGTTTATATCCAATTTAAATCACCTTCAGAGATTGTTTGAGACATTGACAGACAGTTTATCTCAAAATCCTTACTAATATAAATGCGAAAGTCACTCTGTCTATCTGTTACGCTTTCACGTCTAAACCACTAAACCGTTTTTGATGAAATTTGGTACAGAGATGAACTAGAGCTTCAGAAAGAACATAGGCTACCTTTTCTTGCGAGGGGGTTGAAATAGGGGATGATAGTATGTATGGAGCTTCGTCATTTTCAAAGATTAAACCATGAAATTTTGTATTCGGGCATCAGGCACTTGATAATAAGTGAGCAAACATTTCTTTTAGCGTTTTTATAATTTCGACATACATGGGAATGAAATAGGAGATGAAAGTTTGTTTTGAAATCCAAGCGCCTGCGCAGCGCGGCCTGGTGGGAGAAATATCACGTAATGTGGCTACCCGAACGGCCAGTCAAGTTAGGGCAGACGAGAGCGAATATTAAAAATGAATGAGTCGTTTTGTAATCCATAGTTCCTTCAACTTTTTGCTTCAATTAAATTTATAAGTTTAATAAATTGTAAATAGTTATAGCGATTACTAATATTATAAATGCGAAAGTCAGTCTATCTGACTATCTGTTACGCTTTCATGCCTAAGCCACTCAACCGTTTTTGATGAAATTTGGCACAGAGATAAACTAGAGCTTGAGAAAAGACATAGTCTACCTTTTATTGCGAGATGGTTAAAATGGGAGATGATAGTATGTATGGAAGTTCGTCAATCTCGGAGATAAAACCATGAAATTTTGTATTCAGGCATCAGGCACTTCATTATAAGTAAACAAACATTTCTTTCAGCGTTTTTGTGATTTCGACCTATATGGGGATGAAATAGGAGATGAAAGTTCGTATTTAAATCCAAGCGCCTGCGCAGCAAGCAGTGTGTATGTTTATTATTTGCAAAATGAGTATCCTAAAAATTTAAAATGCTGCCCAGAATAACTATCCCACGCCGACGAAGTCGCGGGAAAAAGCTGATTTGTCAATAAATGTTGCAGTTATGATGCAGTCTGAGAAGAAGTATAGGAAATGAAGTCCTCACAGAAATCGAGAATATGACTATTCAAATAAAGATACATTAGATATTGAACCTCATAAATTTTGTTTGTTTATTCCATTTGATTCAGTTGCCATACAAAGTATGCGACAGGTTATTTGAATAAAATGTCGTCTCAAAATTTCCAATTGGATAGCTTCCATGAACATTCCAAACATGAAAAAGTAAATGCACTTTAATTGACCCAGATGAAAACCAATTTCACATTAGCACAAAAGTCGCACTTGACTATCTGACAGTTGCATCAACTATCAGTCGTTCTTCAGTCATCATAAATAAATTTTTACAGATTAAAGTTTCTTTATTGTATCCAGGTAATAAGTATGTAAGTATATTGATTGCTTTTATTCCTTGAATTTATTCACAGAAAGCTTGAATATCATAAGGACTCAGCAAAAAATAATTCACAACCTGTATTTTTTGAAAGCCGATATAAATGTTTCAATTTTTTTAGCAGGTTCAGAATGACTCATGGAATTGGTAGTTCTGACGTAAATGCTTTCACAGTCCTATGAATGAAGCTATGATTCCACTAAACTGCACAATATTCAAACCCACATACGAGTAGTTCCATTCAATTTGTCGTATTCATTTGTCTTCTATTTATAACCATATGGTTTGATATTTGTTTCCTAAACGATGCAGTGTATCATATTTATAGCTCAGGTAGCACAAATAGGTATCAGAAATATCGGATATTATTGAGTTGGCTGTAAAAATGAAGTTATTTGACGTTTATGACGAAGTTAATGCTTGAGTTACATTGTACAGATATTTCATGACTATATTCCATTAGGATGTAAGTGAATGCGGCAATATATTATTATCATGATTTTATATACAGAGTGATCAAGAATGATTGTCCGTGCCGCCTTGTTCTGATTTTTACTTTGCCGTCTGCTTGTGATAGTGAGCTTCAAGTGACAGATGACAGTTCCTCTGAAAACACTATTCTAACCTAATAATTTGGTAGAATAATAATAAATTCTCAATAATCAATCAATAATACAGCTATTCACTCACTTTTTTGTTTATTGAATCAGGCTATAGATAAATCCGTCATAAAATATGCAAAATATACGCCATTGTGTTCTTAAAATATCGGTAACGTAGTTTCCAAAATAAATAAATTTATACTCACTTTATTCCATGGAGATAGTTTTGATCATAATGCGAACTTTTGCCTGTCACGTGACAGACAATCATTATTGATCACTCTGTATAAAAGATGGCATCTGGTTCGAACGGGCATAAGGACACGTGCCTATCCAACCGCTCGAATAAATGGGAAGAAATAAGTCATTCACCATTCAGAGCATAATTTAATTCAACGATCATAATATAAATATGGTATCAAACGTTCCTTCCGTTCGCTCAAGCAGTCAAACCTTTTTTCCGCAGGTCAAGTGTCGCGTCGTGCTGTAGATGTCCGCAGGCAAACTGTTTCAAACGTACGTATCTACTATGAGTTGATTCGGTTATTTTCGGTCATCTTCACAACACACGATTATATGCTAGATTTAGGGCACCGAACAGCGTGTCTCTCAGTATCTCTTATACTCTATAACAGTGCGTTTGTCTTTTGTGAAAACTAATTGTGTGCAAATATTTTGAACTTTTGTTCTTGTACTCACTCTCTTTCAAGTCTTACAAGCCGCCACTGATATAAGATAGATAACTACGAAAATGGAAGGAACTAAAATCAGTAGATAATAGTAGTATAAAGGCTCAGTTCACTGCACGTATATGACGTACGAATCCAGGGGTCTCTGACTCGATTCCCGGCCGGTATGTATGAAATCATACTTGGCTTACCACTTGTATGTCTCAAAATTAATCCTGGTTGCATAAGAAACTTCTCTAATGCTGCTCAATTGTTGGTGATTTGAGGACGTCGCACAGATTATGGTTTCGAATCTATCAGGATGATTCGGTAAAGAAACGATTACGCATATACCTGGACAATAGTCCTCCTAGGGCTGTTGTACCAGAAAAAGTGATATAATACTACACAATTCTTCCTCCTTCTTCTTCTTCTTCTGTAACACGATAGCCCTGGTAGTTCTGAAGCATCATGTACAAATACACCCGTTTCTTGGCCGAGTCATCCTCATAATATGCGAAATCTTAAACTGTGCGACGCTCTCAAATCACGTAGAATCAAGCAACATTAGGCCCACACCTAAAATATACAGGTTTTAACCTCATAGTTCTCGTGTATAATATGAATACTTGACCTAATGGTATCTTTTCCGGCCGAGACTCGAATCAGGATCCTCTGGACTCATACGCTACAAATGTACAGTGAACAGCGCGCTAATATACTGAGCTACTGTCCTGAGCATCTGAATATATTAAAGCCATTGTAGGCCATTCAAATACTTTAGGTTATTTACAGTTACTTTGTTTGACGGATACAAAGTCAAAGAGATTTTCACTGAATGGTATACACTGTGACGTACTCTTCACAAGAACTAAGAGTAAATTATCCGTAGCTTGAGGTCTGGGAACCGCACTCTACGGCTTAGGAGATATCAGTCAAACTACAAAATGTTCTATAAGTGCCTGCCACACTCGTATAGGGTAAAAGACGATGACTCAGTTGCATATAACATTGTAAGCTTCAATCACATTGTCACATATTTGATCACGTGTTTTCAACCTGATTTTTTGACATCTAAATAGAAGTTATGATACTCTCATTTTTCAATAAATTCAATTTGAAATCGTTATTTGAACGTTAGAAACAAATTATTTTTCTTTAGATAAACGTCACTCGAAAATCGAGCTAACAGCATGGTAATTGACAGTCTGCTAATTATCTTCATTCACAACTGGCCCGTAATTGATATTTGATCATTTTAATTTTATTTTGTTTGCAATATACTCCGAATTTTTTGTAATTTTGCTTTTCTGAAATAATATTTTCCAAGAATAAAATTAATGACATGACGCGTTATCTATCATTGTGACTATATAAAATAAAATTCAAATTGAATTTTTTTCTACAACACGTTCGTTTATAACAAAAGAAGTTATTGCCTCGAAGAATACGAGTTAACCCCAGAAACTAATTCAGTTTATATAGTTCTTATGGATTAAATGAACCATCTTACAGGACTAATATCTCAATCACAGAGGGTTATAAAACTATAATAGCAATATACAAAAAAGTGAACTAGAGTAACAGAAAAATTGAAAATGAACATTCATAGTGAGAAGACTAATTAGATAATAATGAATAATAAATGACATCCCTCAGTTTGAGTTAGTCAAATGGAAGTAAGCCACACATTCAAATGTTAAAAGTTTGTCGAATCTAATATCAATATCAGTGTTCTTACTAATGTCGTCGATTTCAATACGCCATTTAAACGGGTGGCAAACGCAAGAAAATCATATGCGCCAAGGTCCTAGTGACGTCCGGTGGAATTTTCTGGAGGCTTATTAGTAATTCCAGAGGCCTCGAGAAAATAGCAGAAAGTGTTACTGTGTAAATAATAAAACTGTAGTGATATGGTCTAGTTTGGTGTCAATTATAAGTGGAGTTATTTATTAGTAGATTTTTAGTTATATTATTGTAGCCTCAAGTGAAAATAAATTTATCTTACCCACAAACGGATTGAGTCTCGTTACAGTACTCATAGAAATATAGCATTTCATATTTCAAATATTCACAAACTGTAATACATCTTTATCGAACATACGGTTTCTGTAAGAAAATGAGATCTCATCACATTGCATTATTTACAGAATTAAACAGAATAATTTGTTTTAAAATTGTATTTCTCATGGACATAGCGATCTGTGAAATTTTTTGTGAGAGACAGCAAGAGATGTAATTATTAAGTAGGATTCCAGAAAACGATGCACTAGAAAAAGAGATTGTCTTTTTTGCTTATAGTCACAGTTTTGTTGAAATATTTCCAATACCGATAAATTCCTTGAGGTTCTGTCACAAATTTCTCAACTTATTCTATCAGCATCTTCCTGCACCTTCCTCGTAGCTCTCATGGTATAACGTATAATATATGAAGTTATGCGAAACTCGTGCAATGTTTACCACAGTGTGAAACAAGCTTCACATACAGAAACCAAGTGTTACAAACATAATTTCTAAATGTTTATTACTAACATTATACTTGCAGTATTCTTTATTTTATGGATGACAGCTGTAGCAATTGAAGATAACTGTTTTCCTATGACTTTTAAAAAAATTGTATACCGAGTATAGAGTATCCACGTGTCATTACCAAAGTTGCAATTCAAATTATTGACAACAATGTATTCTAAAGGATGTACAACAGATCAGTAGAAACTGCGCAATAGGTGTCGAAATTTGCGGCAAAATTTAGTGTCCTTCACGGAAATATTTGGAATAAATATATATTTTTTATCTAATTTCGTTTTGAAAAGTCAAACTTTACATCAATTCCTGACGTTATGCAACGTCCCATTTTTCATAACTGCAATGCAACAGTTGCGTAAAGTAGCATAAAGTAGTTACGTAATGACTTTACGTAACTGGCCATGTTTCAGAGCTAATCAATTATATAGTCTATAAAATTAAGCAGAGGAGGCACGTCATCAAAACATTACAAAATTAAAAGAACCTGTCGTAATGACAACGTAATGTTTATGTTTGGAAAAACAGAGAAAATGAATGCAATTTTTTGCATACTATAAGAAAAGTATATTTTAATTTAATTAACAATTATTTTATACTCAAATTTAATGTTTTCACTCACGTAATTTGCAAAACTCGCTTCGCTCGTTTTGGCAAATATTACGTTTCGTCAAACAATATGGCACTTTTCATAACTGATTATGTAAATAACTATTAGGTATTCAGTTGATAAAACCTTATCTATAGAAGGTTGTGTTACGTGCCAATTTGGATTTCAGTTATTTATTCTTGTTCGGGCTTAGCTCTAAAATATAATTTGGGTTTATTTGAGTTTAATTTGATTCACTTTATCTCTCACGTTGGTTCCAGCTTCTTTAGGTTTACAATTTAATAGTTTTCATTATGATATTTCCTTTTACTTTTCCTTTATAATTCGGATTTATGCTTGTTTTTTTTTTCAAGGATGAATATTAGTGTGTTTCCTGTTTACTTTTATTCAACATTTTTTAGCTCGTTTTGTTAGTGAAAAACAATTTTCACTCAATTAAGTCACGTCAACCAGATTTGACTAATTTTAATTTAAAGTCAGCCTTTAGATGCCGTTTAGGACGGATGTTCTATTTCTTCCCTACTACTAACCACTTCAGTCTTGTAGTTTTCTTTTTGCGTATGCAAGCTTAAATTTGGGAGTTCTTTTCAAAATAAACCTTTTCTCTGTTGTGAACCAGGGCGATCGATCGCGGACCTGATTTTCATTTAATTATACTTTTCTTCTGGAGTAGATTCATGAGCGTTTTTGTTCGGATTAATTTATTTTATTTCATTTTCTGCGGCATCTCTATCAACGCTGACAGATCTAATTGTTCTTTAATTGCAATATCCTACCTGTTTATCTTAATATCTTTTTTTTACAAATACCTTCGCAGTTGTGTGCCTGAAGATGAAAAATTAACAATTGCGTAGCACCCTATATTTCTAAGCTCTATTTGAAATTATTTCACGTAACATCCAGTATATCACTTTGGTGAAGTTTTATTTTGTTGAAATCTAACCTTACTACAACGCAGCCTAGTCCTGGAATTATAATTTTTTCTATAATACTGAGCTAGACCACTTTTAAGGCGGTTGACGGAAAAATTAGAATTGGTCTATTTTGGTCATCCTACTTTTTTATGTTACGAATTGGCGTCCAGCGACGGAGGGCCAGTTTTGCACATAATAAATTAGCGCTTAACGTGGGGCTGGATTGTTTTTGAAGTGGTAGACGTGATACCCCAAGGTTTGTGAGTAATGGGTGTATTTCTACTTTCTCAGCCTACATTTCGAATCAATTTCTTTTTATAATAATAAATCTCAGGTACCATTCTATCCTGAAATTATATTTTGTATGAAAACATAGATTAGGGATATTGTGATGGATTTCCTCAATTTAAAGTCTGGAATATTCGAGATAGTTCTGCAAGCTTTACAAAAGGTTGTAGAACTATTGATGAATAGCGTGGGTAAGCAAAGGAAACTTTTTCTTCGGCTCATAGGATTCACGTCATTCAATCGAGAGGCCACACAATGAATCAAACTATCAGAAAGTGAACAGAACGACGGATCTGGTCAGAACAAATCCAAGTTATATGAATATTCCATTGAAGCAATATTAGTTGCAGTATTATTTATTGAGTTGGTCGAATAAATATTCCCAAATTTGTTGTGCTCTGCGTAAGAACATTGCAATATCTTACTTTAAATGTGATTGTTGATTCACAATTCAACTATTTTTCCAAAACATTCTATTGTATCTTGACAGATGGGAGTCGAAATAATTTTCAGGCAATACTGTTACTAATATAATATAGAAGTTAGCTCTGAGTTATTCGAAGTGAAACATCATGAAGCCCAAACAAGCTTCATGAAGTACACATCAAAGAGCTCAAATATACAATAATTATTGAATATCCAATTCTGAAACATTTAACTTATAATTCATGAGTTAGTTTTGACACTGCCATCTATATTAGGAGCACGAAGGAGAATAATAGAGGAGCGGACACTAAGTTGGAAACCGTGAAGCCTAAAGTGTAATGCGGCAGGTGTGAGAGAGATAGCGAGAGCGGGCCCAGCTTTGCGTGCTTCATATACAGAAATAAGATTTTATTTCAATTATTTTCAATAAAATACAATTACTAGATAGATTTCTCATTCTCATGACGTTGAATACTACATTATTTATTGAATGAAAGGCAAAAGTAAAAGAAAATTATCATATCTTTTCAATGAAACCTGCAATGAATTAATACATTATTAAACAGGTTCTATACACGTTCCTTTGGACACGAGTTTTCTGATTATGAATTATAATAGGCACATGAATAATTTAATGAATACTTCATATTACAATAGGCGTAATAAAATTGAAAAAAACATACACAAACAATTTCTTATTCACTAGAAGAAAGGTAGGAATAAAAAATGCTGCTCTGCAAAAATTTTTTGTTTGTTGAACAATAATGAAAAATTTAACAACAAATATAATATATATCTACGATCTGTCAAGAATTAGTAGTTTTCGACATACTTTCTAGCATAAAAAATGTTATTAAATTAAACTGCACAATAAAAATTATCTTACTTGACTCTATTCTATCAGTAAGAATATCAATACTAGAAACATAGGCTGGTACCACAAGCTCTGTTTTTGACTATACTAGCAGTGTCATTTTAAGAAGCGTTTTAAGGCAATATAAATATTTCTAGCTATTTTAGAGGAAAATATTTAGATAAATTTTATAGACATATGTGTTTTTATTATTAAATTAAACTGCACAATAAAAATTATCTTACTTGACTCTATTCTATCAGTAAGAATATCAATACTAGAAACATAGGCTGGTACCACAAGCTCTGTTTTTGACTATACTAGCAGTGTCATTTTAAGAAGCGTTTTAAGGCAATATAAATATTTCTAGCTATTTTAGAGGAAAATATTCAGATAAATTTTATAGACATATGTGTTTTTTTTGGTAATTTGTATCTGAAGATTATTTTCTAAAGTATTTGGGAAAATTCTAATTGCGTTGAAACACATCTTGACACAACGCTCTTAGTAGCGCCAAAAACAGAGCTTTTGGTACCAGCCATAGTGTTTATTACTCATGCAGGATAAATACTATTCTGCACACATTTCTCCGAGCAGTAAATACCTCTTAGGCTTTTGCGTGCGCCAAGTATAATTTACCGCCCGGAAAAAAAAACAAGTGCAAAATATTTATTACTCGCATTCGTAATAAAAAATTGTATCTGCAACTCGTGCGGTGTTGGTGTTGTCAGTTGCCCAGTTGAGCACTCGTGGGCAATCAAGAACTTATCGCACTTGTTGCACAATATACTATTCCTCGATCTCAAGACAATGGAAGCCGTAGAAAATTTTTCACCTCAGAAAACGAAGAATCAATTCATCAAACTTTTATACTAAGAGATGAAGTAGTTGGCACTTGGTGGAACATGAAAGAATAATTGAATGAATTAGAAAACTAATTGTTTAGCCTAGTGTAACAATGAATTGCTCTAATTCATTCAAGTATGTTTACTAAACAAATCAGTTCATGATATAATTGCTTCTTTCTATTATTGATGATTCAATTGATGTCTTATTGCTAGTAATATGTATTAATAATATATTTGAAACCACTAATTGTCTTATTTATAATGACTGTAGTGTTAGGCAACTTTGTATAAACATTGCCTATCCATAAGATAGATGTGATATTGTGGTGGAATTTACATATTTTCCAACCTTTGAAAGATTAGAAATAGCCATATATGATTCCTTCGAATATAATATAATTACTGTGCGATAATTTGCCTATAACCATGTGGATCCTTCAAAGCAGCAATATTAACCACACATTCAGAAATATATTGCTGCAATAAGAATAACTTTTGTCTGATAAATTCCTGCATGACTAGACCATATAACAGAGACTTCTTTTTATTGAAAATCTAGTTCTATCCAAAATTCTCATTTTACAAGAGAATCAATTACAGAGCGACCATTCAAATTGTCAGGTTCAAGTTCTAAGCTCAATTTTTTTCCCAGAATCTTGTTAGAAGAAGTATAGTCTACACCATGTTTGGAAAGGCGTATTCCGCACTCTTGAATCATATTCCTTGCCTTCGGCTTAGATCACAAACTTTTCGCTCTTTTGAAATAAAGGCCATTTCAATTGGCGAGTCTGATTAAGCTCGCAGCACCAAGTGAGAATATCAGGAACTAACGGAGCAGTGATTCAGTATGTTTGTCCATAAGGTGTAATATTGATATAATTATCAATAACTTTGAAATACCACTTTTATTCCCATAATTTTTTTGTTGTATATATATTATAAAGCATAGAAATTCTTAAGTTGATTCAATATTATATGATATTGTAACGTGCTAGAGTGGGGAGGCTCGTAAAGATGACTGCATGGGCGGAACCTCTCGTCCTCTTTGCGTCGCGCCGCGCCACATCACATCACCTCTCACGATGAAAGCCTTAGCATTATTCCAGAATATGGCAAGCAAAAGACGTGTGTTGGAGTAGTAGTATAATAGGGTGTAATGGAACTAAAACAGTGAAGTGAACAGTGTATATAAATAGTTGAATATAAATATCTGCGACTTTGTTTAGGTCAGAATTAAGTGATAAATAAATAAATATAGTGTTGTTAGTGATATTAAGAATACTAAAACATATATTATTATGCGATGTTTTGATCAAAAATATAATAGATGAAATTAATATTTACACACTTTGCCGTCAGACATCGACAATAGCGAAATATCCGCACATTATATAGGGGATGCTAAAAAGAAATGGAATAAATAACTTGAAAGATACAATCATGACATGTTTTTGCAAAACTGGAAAAAGCGGCTGTTGTAAACATGTTTCGGCTATACTTTTATTATTTACCAGGTGCTTCATTAATCATATTTAGCTGCATGCAGAAATAATCGGCTATTCTCTTGTTTTGTATTGAGTGTTTAATTTGTCACTTGATTATAAACGAAATCAAGAGCCTACAGGATGACTCCAAGAAATTGAGTATATTTTGAAATAAACTACTTGACCTTATTATCATTAGAATCCGTCCAAGAGATTTTATTTAATCACCCAAAATATATTTAAATGAGGTTTTTAAGGAATTTATCTCAAATTATACTCTTAAATATAAGTATTATCTCTTACAGTTTCTATAATTATGCTAGAATAAATAAATTCTACATTATGAAGGTAATCATTCTCATCAAAATGAGAGGAACACACTTACATAAACCTATTGACTGGTTTTCCATTCTTTGATTGCATCTTATCTATTTTTTCTGTTCGAGTGAAAACTTAAATTTCTGTCTTTTTACTTACTTGTACAAAGTAACAAGTATTGTGAAACCGACAAAATTCACCCATCGAGATTTTGATGAAAATATCCGTTTAGAGCATCCCTGAATCCATTTCGACTATTTTTGGCTTGATGTCGGTACGTATGTTCGTGCGTGCGTGCGTTCGGGCGTGCATAACTCGCAAATCTCAAAACTGGTTGAACGTCCAATGTTGAAATTTTGTATTTAGAAGTGGTATAGGGTCTAGTTATGCACCGCGCATTATGGTCCCAATCGTCCGTACCAAAAGTGCACTTTACTGGAAACTTTTTTCGAATTTTTCTAATAAATCCAGAATGATTAACCGTAGGATGATGAAATTCAGTATTTACACTTGATGTTGAATAAGAATGGTCATCTGCTATTTTTCTATTAATCGGTCAAGCCATAAGTGCACTTTAATTGAAACTTTTATTGAATTTTTTGCTCATATCTTATTTTTGTTGAGATCCACCGGCTTGGAAGTGCACTTTACTTGACAGTCTTTTGGAATTTTTCGCATAAATTCGAAACGATCTATATTTAAATTTGGTATTTCAGTCTGCTGTAGCATCTGAATGATTGTCTACTATTTTTATAACAATAGACTGAACCGGAAGTGCACTTCAGTAGGAATTTATTTTTTTATTTGTGCATAAAATCAGATCTGTCGGTAGTCGTAGAATTTGGGAAATCAGTATTTGGGAATGTTGTAGTATAAGAATAATGGCCTACTGTTTTCATAGCAACCGACTTGGCTGAAAGCTCATTTCACTTGACAGATTTTTAGAATCTCTTGAGTAAATACGAAACGATTAACTGTGGAATGATGAGATTTTGTGTTTGATTTTACATATCCAATGATATATACGATCAAGCACAAAATCACATCGTATTATATATATATATATATATATATATATATATATATATATATATATATATATATATATATATATATATATATATATATATATATATATATATATATATATTATAACTTTAACCAGTGATAGTTTTTGTCAAGCATAACCATTTTTCTTAGTTCCTTTTTCCCGAATTCTCATCTTTTTCCAGCATTTTTTATCCCCTTTATTTTAACGAGTCGTTCAGGTGCATAGTTATCGGATCCAGTAGCAGTTGCAATAGAACAATAATTGATTTTGACATGTGAGTCATCAATTCCTTCAAATAAATTCTGGAATAAAACCGATTATAAATTATCAATTCTGTCTACGATTTCACGGACAGTTTATGATTAGCTTAGCGAATTTATTTATACGAGTTCCGAATTGTCATTTTTCACTAAAAATTGAATCATTGTGGTAATGCTTATGTATTTAATGTCAAAATATTATGCACTCATACATTATGATGGGAATACCATGGGATATTTAGAACTTAACTTATATCTGGAACGTAAAACAGCAGATGAGATGAATGAAATACATTAATTTATAATTGAGGCATCTGTATATTAGTTTTTCTCATATTATTACAAACTTCACACTCAGGGTCGTTTCAATAAAGTATGCTCCGTGAATTGATCTGCTGAATAAATAAAATATTGTATCATATATTTCAGAAAATATTTAAAATCGATTACCAAATTCAGTTTGATACATTTATAGGCTATATTTTTGGTTCTTCAAGAATAGAATCTTCAAAATTTCATGTAGCAATATTTCTATTTGATAATTCAGTGGATTAACTAATTTAGAATTGCATTCCATTTGATATTCCACCGTTTTCTTCAAATAAATCGTTGAATGATTTTCTCTTTATGTTTCTGATTAAGTAAGTTGAGAGCAGCAACTACTTTTTCAACTGCTCGTAGACGGCAGCATAGTCTGACACTCTTGACACAGTTTCAGACAACTCAAATCAGTTGATTCAAGTGCAATGAACTTGTGCAGACAATCTTATGTTTAAGAAATGTACTATCCAAAAAAAAACGAGAAATCCCTAAATAAAAATCAAATTTCTTAAAAATGACATACAAATACGAATAAAAGATCAAATTGTTGATTACAGAGACAAATTTAGTCTTTCTTCTAGCGTATGCAAAAATAGAATTATTGAGGTGAGCGAATCTCAATGTATTGGCAAAATACTAATATTCTTTCAGTTTCAAATGAATGATTGACAAGACTACGATGGCTCAAAGTTGCAAAATACTCTTTTCAATCGACAGCTGTCATTCTTCCAACAAATGAGAAACAATGGCCCGTAGTCAGGACGCAGTTTTAAACCCGGTTCTAGGTCTGGCTTATGCATAACCATGACAACATGTCAAAACAATGTTATAACCTAATCGATTTTTGAACGTCGTCATGGTTATACATAAGATAGATTCAGGCCTGGATTTAAAACCGCGTTCTGACTACGGACCAATCAGTTTGAACCATAGGCGCACTATGAAATTTTTGACAAGACCTTGATGAATTTTCACTCTCTATCCAAAAGATATATATATATATATATATATATATATATATATATATATATATATATATATATATATATATATATATATATATATATATATATATATATATATATATATATATACAGGATGTAACAGAAATAAGTACATTAATTTTAACCAGTTATAGTTCTCGTCATGCCCAACAATTTTTCTTAGTAACTTTTTCCCGAACTCTCATCTTTTTTAGCATTTTTTATCCCCTATAATTTAACGAGTCGTTCAGGTGCATAGTTATCGGATCTAGTAGCAGTTGCAATAGAACAATAATTGATTTTGACATATGTGAGTTATCTATTCCTTCAAATGAATTCTGGAATAAAACAGATTATAATTTATTAATTCAGTGTACCATTTCATGGGCAGTTTAGGATTAGCTTAGCAAATTTATTTGTAACGATCTCCGAATTGTAATTTTTCACTAAAAATTCAATTATTGTGGTTATGGTAATGTATTTTATGTCAAAATATTATGCACTCATACATTACGATGAGAATACCATGGAATATTTAGAACCTAACGTTTATCTGGAACGTAAAACAGCAGATGAGATGAATGAAACACATCAATTTATGAATGAAGCACCTGTGTATTAGTTTTTCTCATATTATCACAAACTTCACACTTCACACTCAGGTCGTTTCAATAAAGTATGCCCCGTGAATTGATCTGCTGAGTAAGCAAAGTATTGTATCATATATTTCAGAAAATATTTAAAATCAATTACCAAATTCAATTTGATACATTTATAGGTTATATTTTCTGTTCTTCAAGAAAAGAATCTTCAAAATTTCATGTAGCAGTATTTCTATTGAATTATTCAGTGAATTAATTAATTTAGAATTACATTCCATTCAATATTCTAATGTTTTCTTCAAATAAATCGTTGAATGATTTTCTCTTTGTTTCTGATGAAGTAGGTTAGGAACAGCAATTACTTTTCGAACTGCCTGTAGATGGCAGCACAGTCTGACTCTCCTGACACAGTGACACAGCTTCAGATAATTTAAATCAGCTGATTCAATTGCAATGAACTTGTGCAGACAATCTTATGTTTAAGAAATGTACTATCCGAAAATATACGTGAAATCCCTAAATAAAAATCAAACTTCTTTAAAATGACATAAAAATACGACTAACAGACCAAATTGTTGATTTCAGAGACAAATTCAGTCTTTCTTTTAACATAAACAGAAATAGAATAATCGAGGTGAGCGAATAACAATGTATTGCCAGAATACTAATATTTTTCCAGTTTCAAATGAATGATTGACAAGACTACGATGGCTCAAAGTTGCAAAATACTCCTTACAATCGACAGTTTCCAACAAATGAGGAACATTCAGTTTGAACCATAGGCGCACTATGGAATTTTTGACAAAACTTTGATGAATTTTTACTCTGTATCCAGAGGATTTACGGAAAAAAGTTATTAGGAAAAATTGTTATGCTTGACAAATTGCATCACAGGTTAAAATTAATGTACTTATTTCTGTTACACCCTGTATATATATATATATATATATATATATATATATATATATATATATATATATATATATATATATATATATATATATATATATATATATATATATATATATACATATATATATATATATATACATATATATATATATATATATATATATATATATATATATATATATATATATATATATATATATAGTTGAAGAGTACTCGCGACTGTTGCGAATAGTTAAGGAAACAAAAATAACGCAGGTTAAACAGTCAAAATTTTTTTTTTTTTTTTTTTTTTTTTTTTTTTTTTTTTTTTTTTTTTTTTTTTTTTTTTTTTTTTTTTGTGAGTGGGCTCAAGTAAAAAACGCTCTTTTAGATTAGTCAAGCTTTCGGTCTTTAATTAAAACCATCCTCAGGACTCTAGAATTCATAATAAAACAGTTGTTATCAATCACAAATTTTTTGATAACAATTTTAAAAAACATTTTTTACTTACATCCAGTGAGATTCCAAAAATAAATAAATTTTCATCACAGATCAACATATTTGTGCAAGAATTGGAAATACATGTTAAAAATTTGAACAACAATTGTTTTTCAGAAAGTAAAATTTAGTCACATGCGTTATTTTTGTTTCCTTATATATATATATATATATATATATATATATATATATATATATATATATATATATATATATATATATATATATATATATATATATATATATATATATATATATATATATATATATATATATATATATATATAGCCAATGATGTACAAGTAAGTCACGTGATGTTCCCGTCAGATTTTTTCTGTATGGATGTATATCCATACACGGGAAAATGAACATTACTAATTCCGACAAATAGTGCAGCATAAAATTTAATGCTTAAATTTGTTCAAATTCAAAGAAAACAACACGAATCCCATCAATGCTTATACAATTTATCACACTTCCGGTAGTTCTTCAAAGTGCCACCAGATAGAGTATCGCTTAGCAAGACTCGCCAATACCTAGTTTTTGAATATACTATTCATCTATGGATGATATAATCCACATGAAAAAATATGAATTATTCACAACATCGAATAATTTCAACCGAGTTCGTTATGTTGTATTCCATCAAAAACTTTTGAAATTTGTATCCGCATTTCCCTCAATAACAGACCAATTAAACTTTCGTAAATAGTTACAAAAACTTTCACAGTTATATCATTCACCAATATTGCCATACATCAAATACACACTTTATGTTTATATATGTGTGAGTTCTCAAATAATATTATGTACATAAATAGGTTCACGACGAGGTATGTAGTGCAGTGGAAATAGGTCCGAAACTAACCGGAACTAAACCCCACAATAAACAGGAGGAGAATGTCCAGGCGCGGAGCGTGAGGTATAATGATTGCCGTGAACTCGGTGCATTGCCCCTTAGCAGTCGTAAAACGACACATTGGATAGAATTCTCAAAAGGCTGGATGATTTTATGATTATTATGTATAGGTTTAGTGAAAAACAGATGGGAAAACGTTCCTGACATTTGAGTGACTTGTCACTTTGGCTTATTGTTCAGATTGTGAGTTCAATTACTATGTTGGCAAGGCATTTATGTTTCTGTTTATTACTGGGATTTTATCATAAAATGATGTAGATAAATGAATCAATCAAGAATTAGCGAATATCTACGATGTCTATTCTTACCATTGTTGGTCAAATAAGACTGAAAGTTGATAATAATTATCTGATCACTCATACCGCTTCCTCAAAAATTTCTCATATAGTCACTCTCAAAGATTGGAAAATACAATGATTGTAAAATTATTTTCATGATGGTATTGTTAGTACAGCGTTGAGAAACCAACCATTAGAATTGGAGCATTTTCATGACTTCATACGACAACGTTGATTTATGTCCATAAAATTTCAAGTTTCCTGAACTATTACGCCAGCAAACAGATTTAAAAGATCTATCAACCAGATACCTGAATAAGTTCAACCTAGTACACAATTTTTTATTATTATTTTATATTTCAGTCGGTGACTTTCAATCGTTTCACGACCTTATCCACAGTTTAGCAAAACTGAGTTTATTTCCTATGGTCACAATTATTCCAAAAATAGTAGCTATAATAAATAAGCTCAGTTCAACTAAACTGTAGATAAGCTTAGATTGTACAACCGGGACTATATGTCATATACCATCTAAAATAGATAATGGATATATAGATAGATGGATAATTTATTGTCCTGAGTAACTCATACAGTATTATACATCGGTTGGCATTTTACAAAAATTATATCTCGTAACAGAGGTCTAGAAAAGATCAATAAATGAATTCATGTGAAACAAAACGATCAAACTCAACAAGCTACATAAATACTGATATGAAAATCTTGGATTTATTGAAATGCCTGAATTACAGAGACTGAGAATGGATTGTTTATTATTCCTATTCATGATTATTTTGTTTCGGTTCTTATTATTGATTTTAATCCATTTTGAGTATCCTATTCATTGATGATAAATGATTGTAAAGATAGATGAAGTCGTCTCCGTTTTCAAGCATATAAAAGGAATGAATTATTACTGATCAAGTTTTAATAGAACTATAATACATATCAAGTAAATTCCATCTAATGCACCTACAATATACCTGGTATACCACTTCTACGTAGAACATCAATAAATGATGAAATAGTATATTCTACAATAAGTATTGGAATGGCCTATATTCTGAACGAGCGAAAAGTTTGTAAACCGAGCCGAAGGCGAGGATTAAGGTTCGCGAGTGTGGAATACGCCATTCCAAACATGTTGTAGACTATACTTTCTCTAACAAGGTTTTGGAGACTCACCAATATCTCAGAGGAAACTTAAAAAATTATTAAATGTCAAACGTCAAATCCAGATATGAATACTTGAATTGTTAGGAAGTAACCATGGTAGTAGCCAAACTAACAGCTTCTGATTCGTCTAAATGATTCAAAAGGCTTACAGAATCATTCTAAACGGCATACGAAATCATTCTAAACGGTTTTTTGGAATGTCATTCGTTCCAATTTAATTTTTGGTTATGGAATATGCAAATTCCAAAACAGTGTTGGAGAAAGGTCATTTTCATCACAACAGTGATCTCTAGTATCAGAATGGATAGGAAAGTGGGTGCGGTATCGTGTCGTCAAAATTTTTTATGCAATCCGCACAACTGGAGTTGTATCTGTCTCTTACTAAGCCATAGGCGTCGCGTTTCAAGTTCCCAAAGAGACAGTTTTCATCTTTACCCATTGTATAAGAATTAGAGCAGCCTTGCATGATACAAATTATCACCATTCTTGAAAAAATTAAGAAAACAACAGATGAACTTATCAACGCGGGGCCAGAATAGATCGCGTCATGTTCGAAAAAAGAAACGGAAAGAAAGAATCAGATACTACGACTCTGTTTATATTCCAAGCTGGAGGAACCAGCAACTGAAACATGCGCGAACTTATTAAAAAGAGAAAGTACTATAAATTTAGATAGAGAGAGATATACCCCCATGACATTTCGAGGCGATAGACCCTTAATCACCACTCCAATGTAAAAGCGTACGAAATTCCAGTCCATTATGGTTTGGGGTCCTTGCTGTTGACAGAACTCTTAGTTTTCTAATGAGAATCTCCAAGTTATTCGATGAAATTAAAATTTTTAGCCTCTGAATTCCGCCTATGTGATATGCAAATTGGAATATGCATTAATTATCTGATAACCATTTCACTAGTATCAAAAATCGGCATTGATCAATGTCCATTGTAGATATTAAAAACATTTGTCCTATAAATTCAGCGTCATTGTATACCAGCAGTTTATGAATCTATAGAAAACTAATCGCTGCAAAATATATATATATATATATATATATATATATATATATATATATATATATATATATATATATATATATATATATATATATATATATATATATATATATATATATATATATATATATATATATATATATATATATATATATATATATATATATATATATATATATATATATATATATATATATATATATGGTCAAATGGATTCAGGGAGAAAACGGATATTTCCAATAACATCTCGAGATGTTAATTTTGTCGATTTCACAATACTCGTACTTCATTCAAGTGAGTGAAAAATGAACAAAATTTTGTCCGACAAAAATTTTGAGGCGTTCGGCCTAGTCCGTCTCCATCTTCAACCTTGTCAAATCTACAAGTTTTGTTAGGTTGAATTTTTGCATGAGCTTTAGTGAAGTTGAATAGTGATATTGTCCGAAAAAATCTATGCCACATATTTTCAGTCCGGCGCTATGAAAATGTTGATTCCACGGGATTGGTTTGCTGACGAACACTCATTTATAATCAATATTTTTCCCCTTGGTATCATGTGCAAAACACATTGGTATGATTGTCCGGCAAACAAATGCTGCATATCCATAAGAAATCACGAAACTTTCTCGGAAATTCTCAATAAGGCTATGCTAGAACCGATCTCTAAAGTGAAATATTTTGGCCATCTCGGTATTCTCCAATGTAATATCATGGATGGGATAATTATCTTTTTTATTCTGCAATATTCTTCATTCTTGGCTGCACATGTTACAATGTGGAACAAGCAATAGCATCAAAAATAAATCTGAGACTGGAGATTTTTCTGACTCGATAAAAACCTGCGTATATAGTATGTACGATAACATATCAGGGGTGGGATTCAGTAACTACATAACATATATTATAACCGATAAATATGTTACATAACATTCTAAAATTGAGATTGTGATTCGGAAACTACATAACGTATGTGAATAATAGTTACTTGCGTTAATTCAGTACGTCACCATAACAGATGAAAAGTAGCATCAGTTATAGAACTCGTTTGACACATCACAAATAATAACTGGTGAACTTATATTTTTAAGTGAATATATATGTGGTATAATATCGTGATAATATATTTCACATCAATAAATTGCATTAGAAAAAATTTTACAGCAAATTTATTGGATGTATATTTTAGTGACGTCGAAAAGACCGAAAGAAATAATTGCATGCAAGATAGACTACGAAATGAATACGCGTCAGAACGTACGAGGAAATTTGACGACTTTTTCGAATGCCAATCTAGGCACTAAAACAGTAGATAGTAATTTATAATACATGGATATATGTTTTGACCAGATATTTCATATTGTATTGATATAATAATAATCTTGTCCCTATTCTAAGCTCACTTTTATATGTACACTATACAGTATATTACAGTATCAAGTTGGATGTTTCACAACGTACACGAAGTGAATTCCTTTATCCATTAATACAATACCTTCAAAACTGCGCTGCAGTAAAAAAAGAATTGTTCCAATAAGCAAATAAATTTCTAGCAATTTCGAACAGTTTAACAAAAAGAGATATGAATGGGAAATTAGTGAATGCGATCAGAAGCTTATATAAGAAAAATTAGAGCTATATTGTTAAAGGAAACCGAAAATCAGAAATATTTGAAACGAAAAATGGCCTTCGCCCAGGAGGAGTTTTGAGTCCAGTTCTGTTCACAGTATTCATGGACGATATTATGAAAGAATGCAAGCAAGAAACAACGGAGCTATTGGTAGAACACAGAAATATGCAACGTATCGAAATTTAGATAATGCACGTTTGCGTACGATGTTATAATATTCGCAAGAAACGAGACACAATTGCAAAGAAATCTGAATATATGGAATAATAAACTGAATATGCAAGTAATGATAATAGGTGATGAGGAAATATCTATAGAACTAAATAATGGAAACAAAGAACAAGTAGAGGAATTCGAATATATAGAAGTAACAATAACAAATGATGGAAAACAGAACGAAGACATAAACAAAAGATAAGATAAAACAGTGAAATTATTTCACAGCATAAATAAGTAGGAAAGAGATCAGCAGGAAGACAAAAATAACAGTTTACAATACAATATTTAGATCAGTTCTAACATATGATTGTGAGTCGTGGGTTATACCGAGAAGAACCAAAAGTAAAATTTAGACATTAGAAATGAAATATTCAAGAAAGGGTCAAAATAGTAACGAGAATGAACAGAATAAGAAATCAAGATATAAAATCAGAATTTCAAGTGAAACCTATAGAAGAATTTATTGAGCAAAGACATCGGAGCTGGTGGGGACACCTGGTCAGTATGGAGGAAAATAGACCTGGAAAGAGGACTTAGACATCAAAAAATATACCGAAGAGAAGCCGAGAGAGAACTGGAATGACATTATAGAGAAACTCCTGGAGAAGAAAGGAATCTCACTACGCGAAGTCAAGCAGACTGCAAAAAACGGAAGACAGTGGACAATGTTTGTGCACGAATAAAGAATAAAGACTAAAATCCCTACACTTAACGATAAAAGAGAATTGGACTATATATAAATGGATATATGTTTTGACCACATATTCCATATTATATTAATGTAATAATAATCTTGTCCCTATTCTTACCTCACTCTTATATATACACTCTACATTATCTCACAGTATCAAGCTAGATATTTCACAACATACATGAAGTGAATTATTGGAGTTGTACTAGAGTAATGAAGAACATCGGCCAATTACTTATCAGAGAATGTTTTGTCTTGCATGACCATCACTGTAACGAATTGGCTACAAAAATTAAGGTTATGAAGATCATGCATAGGCTCGGAAATCCCTCTATCCATTAATAAAATACCTTCAAAGCTGCGCTGCAGTAAAAAAAAAATTGTTCCAATAAGCAAATAAACTTATAGCATGAATATTTTGGAAGAAGTAGGAGACTTTTTTAATAAAACGAAAATAGTCAACAAAACGTGCCAGGTACGACTTGCTATATCATTGTTTTTGTACAGTGTTCTCAACTGAAGTAAAAATTAAACTTTTATTTTGGCGGATAAGAAAAAATATATGCGTTGCAGTATTGACTCTGATAATGATAAAGTAATAGGATGTGATGGAAACTGCCATGGATGGTTTCACTTAAAATGTGTAAAAATGAAAGAAAAAGATTTCACTGTTATCAAAGCCTATATTGCGTTAAAATGGTTTTGTAAAGAGTGCAATGAAAATTTAGAAGTAGATCTTGTGGGAGAAATTATTACTATGAGGAAAAAAATAGATGATTTGATGAGAATTATGGAAAAAAATTTTGTCAACTGGATCATCTGGTTTGTCAAAGGTGGAAAACTCAAATGCAAATATCGCAAGTAGACCTGCTATTATGATTAAACCTGAGAATGATAATCTACATAAGAAAGAAAAGACAACTACTACGCAAGAAATAAAAAATAAAATCAATCTCTCTGAATTGAAAATTGGTGTTTCATCAATAAATACTTTAAAAAATGGATTCGTGGTTGTCAAGTGCAATAAGAAGCAAGATATCGAAGCAATTCAAAAATGTGGCTAACAAAGAACTTGATGAAAAATATGAGGTTATAGAAACTACAATGAAAAATCCTGAAAAGAATCATTGGAATATGTGATGATATGGAAAAAGATCAGATAAGAAAAATCAAAAATTGAAGTGAACTTCGTTGAAAGGCTGAAGAATAACAATCGAACGGCAATAGCGGAAATAGATTGTAAAACTTTTAAGAGCATGATGAGTGTTGGAAAAGTCAATATTGGATGGACGAGATGTACAGTAGTTGAGAATATAAAAATATATAGATGTTTTAAATGTTGTGACTTCTTCCACAAGGCTGAAAACTGTAATAATAATCAAGCTTGTGGTTACTGTGCAGATAAACATAATAGTACAGACTGCAAAAACGAAAAAGAAAAATGCGTCAATTGTGTAATGACTAAAAGAGTTCTCCGTCTAAAACTTGACACAAATCATAAGGCAAATAATCTTGATTGTCCTGTGTTCAAAACGAAAATGAAAACTTGGAAAGTAAAATCAATTACCAATAGCAATTACTGAATATAACTAATGAAACCTGTCCATCTTCACACACATTATACATCTGAATGTTCAAAGTTTTTTACCAAAGAAAGATGATATATATATATATATATATATATATATATATATATATATATATATATATATATATATATATATATATATATATATATATATTGTTTACTTATTATTAAAAATATTGCTTGTTCGAGTGAAACTGGAGTTACTGATGAAATTAATGAAACCGAAATCAATCTATCAAACTATAATGTAGTTACATGCAACTCGCACAGTAGTGACATTAACATCGATTGGAGAAATAATACTATATACTTCAAAAAAATATATGATGTAATTGCAGCATTATTGATTGGGTTGAAGTAAAATCTCAAATAGAGTACAGAGCCATGATATTTATGTACAAAATTGTGAATAAACTTGTATCTGAGTACCTTACTGAAACTGTTTGTTATATCAAGGATGTTCATAACTATAACACTAGAGGCAACAGCAATTTGTATATAGATACTGTTAAATTAAATTCTATTTTCCATGAATGTATGCGGATATTCCAGCTGGAATAAGAAATTATACTGCATTAAGTTTGTTTAAATCTAAGGTTTAAATTTCTTATTCATAGAATTTAACTCTCCACTTGATAAAGTACAGTGTGATTATTATTTTTTCTATGTTTGTACTAGCATTTGCTGAATAAATAGGTTTTTGCACGATTGGGCGTTTTCATGTGTTTACCGGCCCTTTATTTGAGGTGGTATGTTGATTTTACCAGCAAACTGTGGTTACTATGATTATGCTGACTTGGCGAGGTTTCCAAATAATAAACGAAATCGGTACTGTACTTATTGACCGTGATGCTTACAAATTTTTTGCACGTTTGGAAAATCTACCCAAAATTCAAATTGAATTACTAATGAGTATTTTTTTGTGAAAATCCACAATCAGTTATGTACAATGATTCAGAAAATAGTATGTATAATAATTTTCTCCTCATAAATTGATAAAATAAGACTATTTACTGAAGCTTCTTATCAAGCTTGGCTTCTATGAGATAATTTACGAATCTTCTCTAGAAAAATCTGGAGAAATACTTTTTAATGCGCTTTATACACAACTATGAGATAACTCAAAAGAATTGTTGTTATCACGTAACTGGTCTCTGCAAACTCTCCGTTCGCTGCCATCAATCAAACCAGGAATCAAAGAAAAATTATCTATCTAAAATTCATAATTAAATCAATAGGGTAAATAGAATAAATTAATTAGATAAATACACTTTCGGTTGATATTGCTTTTTCTAGCAGAAGTATCATCCTTTGTTCAATTATAATTATCCAAGAATTACTACTGAACTTGACCTTGAAATAAGAAAAATCTGAATTTATTGGGTCACTACAACCCATTATGAAGATATCCGTACGAACCTATTATCTTGTATTGATTATTATCCGAAATATTGCGTAGCATATGGATTATTCAGTGATTCAACGATATTATGAGACAGTTTTCACCAAATATCTTTGTCAAATGGAAGACCGGGAAGACCTGTCAGAAAATGGACTTGCGCACATGTCAAACTCACACCTGCTCACAGGTCTTAAGTTTGCGCACATTTGTAAGATGCACCATGATTGGCCAATGTGAGTAATAAGTTTCCTAGTGCAAATGGTACTTAATATTATCTGTTACATAACATACAATGATAACGTACGTAGCAACCAAAAGTTACTGAATCGCTCGATGTATCCATGTATGTTATTTTCATCCGTTATATAACGTACTTGAGTTATAACAGACATAGTTATAGAATCTCACTCCTGGGGTGGGATTCTGTAACTACATAACGTACATTATGACCGATAAATATGTTACATAACATTCTCAAATTAAGATTGTGATTTTGTAACTACATAACGTATATAAATAACACTTACTTGCGTTATTTAAGTACGTTATCATAACAGATGAAAAGTGGCATCAGTTATAGAATTCGTGTTTGACACATCACAAATTCAAACTGCAAACACAAGCAAATGAGTGCGATAATAATTGATAAACTTATATTTTTCGGTGAATATATATGGTATAATATAGTGATATTATATTTCACATTGATAAATTGTATTACAAAAAATATTACAGTATATTCATAAAATGCATATTTCAGTGCTTCGGAAAAACCAAAAGAAATGATCAATGTTCAAGAAACCCATTCTCATTCGGTAATTCATGCTACTTTTGCACGAGAAAATTTGACGGCTCTTTCGAATGCCAATCTAGGTACTACCTCGGTAGGCAGTAATTTATAATACATGGATATATTCCATATTGTATTAATATAATAATAATCTTGTCCCTATTCTTACCTTACTTCTATTTTAGCATATAAACTATACAGTATATTACAATATCACGCTGGATACTTCACAAGGTACATAAAGTGAATAAAGATTCATCAGAGTTGTACTAGAATACTGAAGAACATCGATCAAGTACTTATCCGAGAATGTTTTAGCTTGCATGACCATTATTGTTACGAATTGGCAACAAGAATTAAGGTTATGAAGATCATGATAGGCTAGCAAACTCCTCTATTCATTGATAAATACCTTTAAAATTGCACTACAATAAGAAATAAATTGTTCCAATAAGAAAATTGATTTCCAGCAAGAAAATTTTGTACCAATATTCAATGTTTTCAGTTTTACCTGCACATTCAGAGAAATTTTCCTGTAAATATATATATTTGACAAAAAAATCATAAAAATATTCTGGAAAATGTAACATATGTTTTTAATAAAACGAAAACAGTCAACAGTCATGTACAAAGGTTCAGAAAATAATATGTAAAGTAATTTTCATCTAATAAATTGATAAAATAAAACAATTCAGAGCTTCTTATCAAGCTCGGCTTCTAGGAGATAATTGACAAATCTTCTGTAGAAAAATCTGGAGGAATACTTTTCAATACGCTCTAATACACAACTATTAGATAACTCAGAAGAATTGTGGCCATCACGTAACTGGTCTCAGCAAACTCTTTGTTCTCTACCGTCAATCGAACCAAAATTATCCATCTAAAATTCATAATTAAATCAATAGAATAAATACAATAAATTAATTTCATAATTAAACTTCCAGTTGATGTTGTTCTTTCTAGCAGACGTATCATCCTTTGTTCAATTATAATTATTCAAGAATTACCACTGAACTTGACCAAAAAAAACAAAAAACCTAAATTTTTTGAGCACTATGACCCATTCTGAAGATATCTATATAAGTTTATTGTGTATTGAGTATTATTACTGAAATATTCTGTAGCATATAGGATATTTGGTGATTCAACGATAATATGAGAAGGTTTCCGTGGAATGTCTTTGTTAAGTCGAAAACCTGTCTGATAATGGACTTGCGCACATGTCAAACTCACAGGCACGCCTATGTAATTCTCTATCTCAACTGTGTTGCAAAAGTGAAGCCAAAAATGTAATATTGTTAGAGAGAGAAAGTAACTGCGAGATAGGTTGAGGCGGGCCCATGTTTGTATGGAGTTAAATGGCTAAGTTCGGTTTATTTGGTATTTTCATGTGGAAATATATTGTAAAATGGGAAGAAAATGTTTTGTGACAAATTGTGATACTGGATACAGAACATGTGGAGAGAATTTTTTTTTTCTCTGCACCCATAGATGATATTTTATTGAGTAAGTGGCGGGGATATCATAAAAAAATACTCGTCTGGAGATGTAAAAGTGAGGAGAAATTATTTTAAAATTATATTGAAATTAAAGATAATATCAATGTTTCAAATTATTGAACGTATCTAATCTAAATTTCTAGTGAAAAATTCAATTTCAAGAAAACTTCTTTTCAATAAAGAATATAAATATTTCTGTTTATGTGTTGAAATTAATAGAGATGTGATAATTGCTTACCAATTCACCTTACAAAATAGTATGGAATTGTTCAATTATGTGACAAATATATTATTACAGATACCGTTCAAAAATTTCCGACTAAAAGAAAATGCATGTCCGAATATTTTTCCAAATTGCCCGAAATATTAATATTCTCTAAAAAAACAAAGAAATCTCTTATAAAACAGGATTGATCTTTGAAGAAGTCCAAGCTGTGCAAAAAAGAGAAAGAAATCAAAATGTAGATAGAATTCCTCTTCCATTTATTCGATTGAACTAATTTTTAATTTTTAGTAAAAGACACATAAATGCTAAAAAAATTCAAATTCGAAGCAAAACTTGGATTCAGAGGACTTGTAAGAATTTTTTCGATTTGAAAATTATATCCATCGAAGAAAAACAAATTCTCATCAATGAGATGTTGGAGACAAAATACTTTGTTTTCAGAAGGAAATGTGGAAATGGACGGAATTTTCCCATTAATATAACAAATGAACGCAATTTAGGGGATTTTTGCTAAGTTTTTTGTTAATATCTCCTTTTGTATATAAGAAATTGTGTGAATTTTCTCAATTTTATTACGCCCATTGTAATATAAATTATTCATAAAATTGTTTATGTATCTGTTATTCATAATTAGGGAACTCTTATCCAGAGAAATGTTTATGAAACATGTTTCATAATAATGCACTTTTTCATTGCAGATTTTAACAAATGGAAATGTAATTTTTCTTTACTTTTGCCTTTCATTTAATAAATAATAAAGTATTCAACGTAATGAAAATATCAAATTTATCTGACAATTGTTTTTTATTGAGCAAAATTCAAATATAATCTCATTCCTGTATATAAAGCATGCAAAGCTGGGCCCGCTCTCGCTATCTCTCTCACGTCTGCCGCATTACATTTTAGGCTTCATGTTTTCCAACTGAGTGTCCGCTCCTCCATTATTCTCCTTCGTGCTCACAGGTGTTAAGTTTGCGCGCATTTGTAAGATGTGCTATGATTGGCCAATATAAGAAATGAGTCTGCTAGTGCAAATGGTACTTATTATTATCTATTACATAACATACAATGATAACGTACGTAGCAACCAAAAGTTATAGTATCGCTCGATGTATTCATGTGTGTTATTTTCATCCGTTATATAACGTACTTGAGTTATAACAGACATAGTTATAGAATCCCACCCATAGTTATAGAATCTTACCCCTGAGTGGCTGTGCTGTGGGATTCTGAAGAAAAATGAGACACGGAAAATTAACCTAGGAAAATAAGTTTTTTTACAAATAATTTGAAAACTATGCGTTGAGGGGAAAACAGTATCATACAAATTTGTAGCTGATGTAAGTAATTCTGTACATATTGATTTTCTTCACAGCCTCTAAGTCCTGCGTCAAGTGCGATTGAGATACGGGTTGGTAATTTAATACAAAGTTGAATAGAATCGGAGCCTGTATTCTGTGATAAGATATTACATTACATTTGCTAATATTAAAATATAGATTGTTCATGAAGCACCAATCCTAAATGTGATCTAGACAAGTGGCAGCGTATCAAGTCAAGTTCAAGCTACTCAAACCAAGATAAAAAAAACTGGCAACACAGCAGCCGTGTGTTATTACACAAAGTATTTGGAGCCACTTTTGACCCCTCAATAACACAAAATCTACTGAACAGAAACACATGAAATTTGACTTATTTATTAAAACTTCGTGCATCAGCTAGAGCCCCAAGTCTCATGAATACAGCTCAACCGGTTATTGAAGTATTAACGTATAAAAATCGGCATTTTCATCACGTGAAGAAATAAAATATATTTTTTGAGTCTGATCTGTTGCAGTCCCAATAAATTAATGATATATTTGATTTTATTGGAAGTTGGTGAGATAAATCTCTTGCTCAGAAATTGTGGGAATAGATGATGGTTATACATTCGATTATGTTTTGATGAATAAGCTCCCAAGATTAGAAAAGTAATCACTAATTCAAGACTTAACATGCTTTGATGGGACTGTAAAAGTCTAGCACAAATTCTTCTGTCATGATTAGTAATTCCAATCGTGAAGCTTGTAAAATTTCAGGAAAAATAAATACAATATTCAAAATTTTTGTTGGATTCATATTTCAATTCTAAGAATTGAGGTTTAAAATCACTTACACTTGGAATGCTGCTATTAAATGCTTTGGTCAGTGATGAACTATCAGAAACTAGAACCAGAAACTGTACGATGGGATAATTACTCTTAAGTTAAAATGATGAGGAAGATACGAATTGTTATAAATTTACTGAGCCGAATTCAGCTCTATTCACTACTTGAAGAGGTTTCACTAAAATATTATAAATAAAATGTATGTTAAAAAAATTGGGTGAAACAGATAGAAGATACTGCCATCATGACTAGTGGAGCTCCTTCTGTTAATTAAGGTAGTTCCCCTGCGACAGCCTTAACCAAAAGTTACATACCGTCTGCATTTTAAAATGGTTAATAATTCTTTCGAATTATAATCAATAACTTTGTAAATCCCATATATACGTACTCGGTGCCAGTAAGATATACAATAGATATCATTTGCTTTCGTAGAATTTATACTAAAAGTTTTTTTGAACTGACATTGCAAGTGAACTTTTTGATGGAACTATCCGGGCTTTGCCTCAACACACAGAAAAGGTTGCCTATACAGACGACGCATTCTTATGTGTGCGTGTTAGAACGACGATCGTGGCCAATCATGGCAACGTTCCATTTCCCACCATTCATTCGTTGGCTTGCAAAATATATCGTATGCAGCTAAATCTTAGTACTTCTCGAGATTATATCTGTCAAACTAGATACAAGATGGCCAATCAACATGATTTCGTCTCGTTTTTCATAAACTTCTTAATTTTAGTTCTAACATTAGAATTAATAATGCGCTGTTTGCATGGTGCATGGTCCATATACTACGTGTTAATTGAGTCAAATTCAATTATATATATATATATATATATACATAACGTATTGTTTGAGACCATGCTATGTTTTTATTCAGTTTAATAGTTCAGGCAATTTATGAATAAAAACAGAGAAAAAAAAATTATTTCAATAAAAATTGGCGTTTATATACTCAAAAAGATAGTTTGAGGAAATCTTCATTTTCAGTATTCTTTGAGAAACTTCCTCAAATTATGAAATTCATAATTTGAAGACAGTATTCAAAGTCTGTGCAGCGTTCAAGGAATTTCCTCAAAGTATATAATGTTTTATTCGGAGACGGTAATCAAAGTATACGTAAAGTCATTATTTGAAATTCGGATAATTTGAGAACTTTGTTCAATCTTCATAATTATACTAAAATTAAGACACTGAATTTTGTAATCACGCTGTAACTTGAATTACTGGTTGGATTTTTGTAAGATTTTCTTTCGAAAATTTGTATATATTTAAAGTACATTCCTTTTGGGGTCCCATATTTTGTGATTTCATTTCTTATTCTATGTAAAATAATTCTTCTAATAATAGGAAATAAATTTTGTTTATTAATTATTTCAAGAATTTCGTCACAAATGTTGATAAAGTGAGGCAGAGTTCCGGTACTTCCATCATATTCTGGAATTATTTCTAACAATTCCTTGATTTCTGAAGGAATTTTAGAGATTGCATCAAGTAAAGGATTCTGGAGGACAGATGTTGTCATTTTGTAAGTTGCTGTACGTAAAGAACTTTAAATTGTCTAAGATTATATAAAAATGATTTGTTAAATGAATTTGTAATAATTATTCGTATTGTTGTTACGTTGATGTGCTAGACAGTGATTCGCTTAAAATACGTTAATTTGTTTCAGACAGTGATTCGAATTTTCGCGTCAATTTGAACTAACAGTGATTCGTTCAACAAACAACAACCATGCTATGTTCTTATTCAGTTTAATAGTTCAGGCAACTTATAACTAAAAACAGAGGAAAAAAAATTTTTACAATAAAAATTGGCGTTTATATACTCAAAAAGATAGTTTGAGGAAATACTCATTTTCAGTATTCTTTGAGGAACTTCCTCAAATTATGAAACTCATAATTTGAAGATAGTATTCAAAGTCTGTGCAGCGTTCAAGGAATTTCCTCAAAGTATATGATGTATAATTCGGAGACGTAATCAAAGTATACGTAAAGTCATTATTTGAAATTCGGATAATTTGAGAACTTTGTCCAATCTTCATAATTATACTAAAATTAAAAGACACTGAATTTTGTAATCACGGCTGTAACTTGAATTACTGGTTGGATTTTTGTAAGATTTTTCTTTCTAAAATTTGTATATATTTAAAGGACATCCCTTTTGGGGTCCCATATTTTTAGCGTCCAAGAGTTTCGTACAAAAAAATAAAAACCAATAAGAAATAACGGTCAAATAGGCTAAAAAATGCTATATTATAATTCTCTATCAATATAGACTCATAGAGGGTTTTTTTATCAGCTCAGCGACAATCTTTGACAGATGAAAGCTGGAGTGATTATAAAAAAAGTCATATGAACATAAATGTTCAATTTCACTCAAATATGGAATTATACCACTCAAACGTTTGCGGTTCAATATAATCACTAATTTAATTTGTAATATGAACGTATGTTATATTACTACATTTATGAGATATTGTTGTCAATTTGTCACTACTGTCAGTTTTGTTTATTCCAACAATTCCAAATATTTTCTTATGGCACTGAATGCTGTATGCTTATATTGTTTTCGTGTATGGTGCATTTCAAGCAGCTTTTATGATTTATACTAATTGATTCTTTTGTATTTCGAGTTTTCTTCTCGTTATCAAAAAACTCTTTCGTTATTAAAAATTTTGTAAAAACCATATTAAACTTTGAAGAAGTCTTATTCCCCTTAGTAAAATTGCCGAGCTCACTCGATGGGACTTTTTAGACTTGTCTGACTATATATGTTTATATGACATTTTTTTCTATTAATCATCTTTCATCGAACAAAATTTATCACAAACAAACAAAACAACCTGTATATGGTTTTATATAGTAAAATATGGATTTTTATATAAAATTATGTATGTATCATATATTATTATATATTTTTTTATGATTATACAGGTTGTTCAATTTAAGTTGGCCACCGATGCTATCTCGAGAACCATAGGAGCTATGAGATTGATTGAATGAGCAAAGATGTACAATTTTACAAGAATATTTTATTGGACTTGACAAACTGAAATTCCGACCAGTGACTCTCAAAATATGGGATACATCTTTCGTATTTTGAATAAAAACATGATTTTTTCATTTTCCTATCCGAAAGAAAATGTCATTTTGAATTCAATGAATCAATTGTTTATTACTCTCACATCAGAAAATTGTCGAGAAAACTGCACTTTGTTTCTCATCAGTTTAATTGGAATTTGATAGCAATCAGAGTGCTATGAATTTCACAAATGGAACAAACGACTTTGCTTTATCTTGTTGTAATAATTATTAAACGTCAATTAAATTAATCTCTAATAAACGATTAATTTATTATTAATTCATTTGTTAAATTCATAGCACTCTGATTGCTATCCGATTTGAATTGAATCAATGAAAAATTGAAATGCATGTTTTAGGAAAATTTTCTCACGTAAGGGTAATAAACAATCAACTTATTGTATTTATAATAAAATTCTCTCTCGAATAAGAAAATAAAGAAATATATGTTCTCATATGAAATAAGAAAGTTGATCCCATATTCTGTTAGCCACTGGCCGAAATTTTTTTTGTCAAGTCCAATAAAATATTCTTGAAATATGGTATTTCTCTGCTTATTTGAAAAACCTCATAGATCTCACAGTTCTCGATATAGCAATAGTGGCCAGCTCAAACTGAATTTTATAATAATATAATAGCATATTATTGCATACTTTGTTCCGTATGAAATTAAATATAATTATTAGACTGGGTCAAAAAGTCGATAATTTTTTTCTTAAATATTATACTAGAATATCAAGATGACAGAAAAATCTGATGTGGGCACCATGGTACCTATTCTATAATTTTTCACGACTTCACACCCACTTGGGCCACTTGAGGTGATATATTATTGAAGTCATATCCTCTTCCACCATTGAAGCATCTAAAGGTACTCGTCTAGTAACTTTCACTTGCTTGAGTTTCTGGTTATATTTATTTATGTTGGTATACTATAGTTTGGAAATTTGTCAGATATAATAACTATTCATATTTTACAGCATTTATCAATGAGAATTGAAATATGGCTATGTAATATTAAATACTACAGTTATTAAAATTTGACCTACTGCATTCTCAACGTAAATAAGATTTCAAATTGATATTTGCTTTGAATTATCATGAATTATCATCTTATGATGGGTTTATGCACAAGAATTTTATGTACTTTATTCCACAACTGAAAATCAAATCAATTTCAAAATAAAATATGAAACACCATCACCTCAAACGTCAAAACATCACCGATGATAAGTTTCTATCACCACCTCTCTGCTGGATGATACGAGGTGATACATATTCCACTAAGTTTGACGTCATATAGGTTCGGCAGAACCGCCGCAAGACGGCAGCCTAAAATATATCACCCTGTTTGCGTATCACCGGTGCTAAAAGTTATAGAATACGGGCCCATATGACTTCCTTGTACGCCTATTTATATATTTTTTACAATAACATTGGCAACTATATGATAGTTGAATAACAAAATTGGGATCATATTTACTGGAAAATTTGCAGGTAATATTGACAGCTGTCAGACTGATAATTGACGTTGACAATTGTCAAACTGACAGATGACAGCTGTCGAGCTGACAGTTGATAGTGACAGCTCTCAAACTGAAAGATGTCATCTATCAAACAGATGACATAGACAGTCGTCAAACTGACAAATGACAACTGTCAAACTGTCAGTTGACGGTAACAGCTGTCGAATTGACAGATCAAAGCTGTCAAACTGACAGTTGATGGTAAGAGATTATAAACTGATTGATAATAGTGACAGCTGTCAAACAATGAGCAGATCTAATCGATTAGTGAAATGCAATCGATGAAAACTCATCGAGTAGTAAGAGTACACCATTTTTTCCATCGCATTCAAGAAGTAATTTGTGTTCAGGACTTGTTGCATCGGCACTTCGGCAGTTATACTTAAGACCATGTACAAAGAAAATGGATTCTGAAGCTCATTATAAGCATTACCGATTACTAATCGATTAGATCTGCTGAACGCGGCCAATGGGTCATATGAATAAAGCATGAGTATATATTCTGAGTAAATGCTCATAAGTTCGAGCATGTATTAAAAATATTTACTTATTCCACATGAGCGAAAGGTTTGTAATCCGAGTCAAAGACGAGGATTATGGTTTGCGAGTGTGGAATACGCCATTCCAATACATGTTGTAGATTGTATTTTCTTTAACAAGGTTTTGGGAACTCATCAATATTTCGGAAAAAAATTATGAAAATTATGAAACGTCAAACGTCAAGCCAGAAAAGAATATCTGAATTGCTGAGACGTAACCATAGTTACCAAAATAACAGCTTCTGATTCGACGAAATGATTCTACACGGTTACAAAATATTATTCTCACACGACTTGTGGAATGTCACCTATTCCAACATAATTTTTGGTTAAGGAATATGCAAATTCCATAACAATGTTAAAGAAAAGTATATTTTTATTCATATTTGCTCAGAGATTATACTCATGATTTATTCATATAATCCAGTAACTGTCGAACTGATAGCTGATGATAACAACTTTTTATCTGTTAGACTGATAAATAAAATTGACAGCTGTCAAATTGACAAATGACACTGACAGCAGTCAAACGGACAGCAGACAGACTTATAGATGACAGTAACAGATGTCAAACTAACAGATAAATCCTATTGAACTGACAGATGAATCTGACATTCGTTAAACAGACGGATGACAGCTGTCCAACTGACAGATGAATATGACATCTGTCAAACAGACAGATGAGAGCTGTCAAACTGTCAGTAGATAATGACGGCTGTCAAACTCATAGATATCCCCCTCACTGCATAAATAACAATAATCACTTATGTTCTTCAATAGGCATAAATAAGTCATGTGTTGTCCACATCAATTCTTTTTTCCACAAAACAGAAAATTCAGCTACAGAGATTTTGTTTTAAATTCTTCTCATGCTAGCTTTGTGTTTTTATAGAATTTTTATGTATGATAATTTAATTCATAATGAATCTTCATTATATTATTAACATGCATTTGGCAACAAATACTGTTTATCAATAATACAAAATTTTGCATGAGAAAACAACTAAAATCCTAGCGGTCTTAGGATTCCTGCCTCTATTCCGCAAAACCGGATAATTCGCGTATGGGTAGGCTTGTAAAACTGCGACCTGATGTGATAGTGGTTAAAATTACAACTATTTGAAGATCCTCGAAAATGTGTCTGTAGATGGTGCCAAGCTCAGCAAAAATAGGTTTGTTTCCTTGAAAAAATATATTTCATCCTTCGGGGATATCTATAAATAGAATCTACCTGGCAGTAAGAGAATTTCCTCAGTGAATTTAAAATCGCTTTGCAATGAAATATTGAAGATATACAAAATCTTTTGAATAAATGAAATAATGAATTAGATAAATTTTTATAAAATCAAAACCTGATAAGCTTCACTCTTTACAGTGTCCTGTATTTCTTCAAATTATAAATTAATTACCAATTTATTTTTATCTTTATTATTTATTCTCATTGCAAGCATATTAAATAGTTTCATTTCACATACTGTTAATATATTTAATTATTTAAAAATCAATTTTATTTTTACAGTTAATATTAAATCACTTACACACCTAATCTAGGAGCCTTTGTATCATTGAAAGAAACTGTCTGTTGGAAATTGATAATTTGACTTATTGGGAATGTTTTACTTCAGTGTTCTTATTAATTTTTAGATCAACTAATTTATATTTAATTTCGTGTTATTAGAAGCATTATAAACTCATTCAGAATCATACAAAATCAATCAAATCTATCACGGTAGAATAAGCAAGAATTATAAATATATTATTAAATTTGAATTAGCTTCTTCTACATAATAATAACCCCAAATTAATTTTCATCAGCAATTGGAAGAGATGTAAAAAATTTGTAACCAGTTATTTACAGTTTTGTATATAATAAAATATTTGTTGTTGACATTCCAAATTTTTATCATATAAAATGTCACAAGTGAATTGTTAATTACCGTAAATAATCTCTGTTGTCAAGAAATATATTATTTGACAGTATTACGAGCACAAAGTTTTTTCAATCAAAAAAAGTTTTTATATAAATGTAGCAAAAATAATGAAAAATGTGTCATTTATGACAAAACTCAAATTTTTCAATGTATCAACTGCAAAAATGTTACTCTCTTATTTCTACTCTTTTTTCAAAAAACAAAAACTGAATGTATGTAAATGTTTCACTTCACTATATTATTCTTGACGCTAATAGATAAATAAAAGTTAAACACGTTATATAGAATTGTTGTTTATAGTTCTTGGTTACCGAACATGATGAAAACACTCTTATACCTAATTTATAATTTTCTTTACATAAACTTTCTTCGGATTCTATCAGATGAGGCTTTTTTCCAAGGATTTTTTTTCTGGGGGTTTTTTTCCTGCTTTTTTCCGGGCTATTTTTCCGGGGCTTTATTTCCCGGGGATTTTTTTCCTAGATTCCACATGTACATATAATTTAACCAAAAATGTTGAATCGAAATAACGGCTGAAATATTTGTTACTTTTGTCGTTTAAGTTCTATATTTATACACTATTCAGGTAAGAAAAACTGTTCTCAGAAGTTATTGGTCAGTGGTGGCGTCAGATTTCATGGATTTAATGGAAATAATATAAATAAGGAATTTTTTTTCGGTTCGTATTAAAATATCTCAATATGAAATTGATATTTTTTTAGTGGTAAGTATGTTTTATTCCTGTCTTCTACCTGCGAAATTGAATATATATTGTATTAATTTATTAATCTTTGAACTATACATGAATACATAATTATGTACACAGAGGATGTATGTTGCAAGGTATCAAATTTTACTAACCTCGAAATCACTCACAGCATAAAATAACAAAGTTAACAACTGATTCAATGTAGCATTCTAATGCCCGATTTCATGACCGGGACTCAAATTAACCTGGGTTTAAATGACAGAAAGTTAACTAATAAACTGAGTTTCGATTCATTTTATTAATTTGATTGGCCAGTGATGACACAAAACATGCAGAAATTGACATTGTTAGCCAGGAATTGAGCTTTTCAAACCGGATTCATTTAACTCGAGATTCTGAAATCAGCCATAAGTGTTCATATTAGCTAAATCGGTGAAATATGTACAATGTTTTTTTATTAGATCTATTGTCTCTAGAAATGCACCATAATTCACATTATGTTGCTTTCTATGTCCTTGAAAAGGGAAAAGCTATTCCCTGATGTGCGCACAAAAATAAACTGTTGAGCATTGTAAATAAATATTGCCGTCTTTCTTTTATTTGCTTCCAATATAAATCATCTTTTATTTGTATTATAGTTTCCTCACTTTTCGTGTTTTTATGAGCCACCTACAATTCCATACAGTATTTATTGGAAGCGATAGTTCCATAGTCTTTTAGCTCAGAAAATCTTTTATGCCAATATTCAAATTCTAACCTGAAAAGTGCATTATTAGATTTGCTATTTGAATCAAAATGTCTGCAATAAGAACAGTGAGCCCTGTCACTAGATTCACAATATTCCAATCATGAAAACGAAGTATACCAAGAGAAACAAGATATAATTTTATATTCTACTTATTTTTATAAAATGTAAAAACAGCCTGACGCCGCCACTGATAGCGGTACATGTGCCTTTGTGCCTTTTTTCCTAAGAATATGGCGCACTTCTTATTTACAATTATTTTTGTTAATCCTGTCGATTTCATTTATTTGTTTCTCAGAAAAATTATTGAAATAATCCTGGAAACTTTGTATTCCACTTCATCCAAGAGTTTTGAATCTCATTGATCATTCATGGTTTGTTCGCCTATGAAACACTTTCATTTACGTCCCAGTCAGTGTAACAACAAAATAATAATTGCCAAGACATCAGTTTAAGTTTATATTTTGTGGAAAAATACGTGATCTTCACAAACGAAATAACTTCATTCAATTTTAGAATTTACAATTGAAGGCTTGAGAATGAAAAGTGGCTATGAACCATTTTTGGCGAAATTGAGTTATGAACATATTATTACTCATCGATGCCATTCACATCGTTCAGCATGAGAAGTGCACATATCCGCTCACTCTATTCTCCAGTAGGTGGCATTAGAATATAAGCCAAATCACATTTTAATGTTCATTGAGTTCGAAAAGCATCTATGAACCGGATATGTGCAGTTTTCGTACTAACTATAAGTGAAACTGCAAAATTAGATAACACTGTTGATTTAATATGCTTCGGTTATCAGCAGAATCTCCCTGTGCCTGTTTTACCTGTCGGTGAAATATTCTATAAAAGACTAGTTTGGGTGTTTAACCAATGTTTTTTTCGGCCACGACAGAAAAGTCCAAGATGTTTATGTACGACGAGACAACGGCAAAGAAAGGTGCTAATGAGACCATTCCATTTCTGAAATACTACATAGATCATTATGTTGATGCAAATGTGAAGACACTTTATATTTTTACTGACAACTGCGTTGGGCAAAACAAAAATGCAGCCCTAGCTCAATTTCTATCTCTATTGGCAAGTAATAATCAATTTTTGGCTATTTACCACCGTTTTCCGGAGAGGGGTCATTCATTTCTGCCGTGCGACCATAATTTTGCGTGGATTGAAAAGCAAAAGCGGCATGTTACCTATTTTTATCTACCCGAGGAGTGGTATATGATGATTGAGAAAGTTTCAAAGAATTTTGAGATAGTACGAGTAACTGAAGATATCGTCAAAGATTATCGAACGTATCTTCAACAGTTTTTCCAAAAATCTCTGAGAAACAAAAATGGTCGTTTCACTATTTCCAAGTATAAGTGCTGCAAATATATGGGCACATAGATATCAGTTAGTCCGACACACAACTTGGAATTTCCCACTGAAAAATTTCAGTGGCTTAAAAATAGTTTGCCAAATCAAATTCGATGGAACCCTGAGAATCTTAATGACAAGCCCAGCCCCCTCAACCCTATAGAATTGAAAAATATGCAAGAACTAGAAGTATACATTCCATTGCATATGATTCATTGGTATCATAATTTGGGACAGATACCTAAGGAAGCTGAAGCTGCAGCAGATAATGGAAGTATGAGCGATTACTCTTCTGATTCAGAGTAAAATATTAACATACGTCACTGCAGTGTTTCTTCCCAATAAAATGTTTCAATTGGCGTTTCTTGTTATTAAAAACTTCAATTTTAATGTACCTATCCTGCTGGTTGAAGAAAAATTGGTATGAAAGCAGCACATATCCAAAATAATGAAATTGAATAACTAATAAAAAAATATATATATTATAATTTCCACTTGCTGATTGTTATACACATGAGCAAAATGAATATTTGTAAGAATGTCTTGTCGGTAGCTTTCATCTGTACAAAACCAAAAAGCTTTTTGTCTCTCCTGCAAAATCAGGTTTTTGGTTCATAGCCCTTTTTCATTCTCATGCCTTCAATTATTGAATAATATTTGAGATATAGAACAATTATTGCTCTCTACCGATTGATCATAAAACGCTTTTTCGGTCTTGGACTTTATTAGGGACTGTTTGGTAAAGAAACTCATGTTTCCTCCAATGAAATTTTGGTCTAACTGGGCGGTTTCTATGTACGTCGAATAAAATAACTTGAGCTTTTTAAATTCCATGAGCTGCATATTATATTTTTAACACCATGTTAATCCAATTCATTTGGGGTCAAATCTGGCCTCATTGAATATGTTTTCAATAATTTCATCAAAATTTTAGGTTTTTCAAATTATAGAGTAGAAATGCAGTGTAAACAAACCTAAAATTATGAGAAAAATGAGAAAATATCTATCTTCAAATTTAATAATAAATAAAAATAATATTTTGATGAACTGATCATGACTTTTCAAAAAAAGGCAGCTTCAAAAATAATATCATATTACTAACTAGATTTCAACATAAAAATAGAACGACCGCCATTACTTTTCGATCATATTAAATTATTGAGAATCAAACCTTAAGTGATAAATCCTTCTTTGAAAGAGTTAAAGCACACCAAAATGAGACATAGTGGATAAAAATAAAATTTCAAGGCCAAATAGTGGCAGTATGGCTACTTGTATGGAGATAGTATATTGTACAACAAGTATCGAAAATTACCTATTTCACACAAGGTGCGAAATAGGTGATTCTATACGTGTTGTACATTATACTTTCTCTACGATCACAGTTTCTATTTGAATTAGCTAGATCAATAGTATAACTATAATTTTAAATCTATTTTCACAAATGTAAAATATCTCAGGCATCTCAATTGTTTCTTCTGCTTATTTATTATGATATTTATTTTAGTTATGATTTGGAACATTGTTGAGATATTTTCTATCAGTTGATTGGCATTTCATTGCTGTGTAATCTAATTGTTGCGAACTACGGAAAGATTGTATCTGATTGGCCTACTCTTACAAGGCGACGTTTTGATTGGCTCATTTAGTATAGTCGTCTGTGATCTCGGATAGCGTGTTTTCGTCACTATCAATTTTCTAATGGCAGTAATAATAATTGTGGATATGTAATTTTGATTCTAAGACAATAATTATTCATTTAATTCCTCGATTTTAACAGAACCTGATGAAATGTGTGTTGTCTAGTTTAATTTGATAGTTGTGTGTCATAGCGTTGCCAACCTTCGGAATATATATTACAAGAATAAGAAAATAATTACAAAAAAACTTGATGCAGTTTTGTTATTTAAATGTGGCATATATAAAAAAACAAGTATTTGTATCAAGTCCGAGATATTTTTCAATATTCTTGCTTAATATATCACCTAAAAAATATTTGAAATGGATCAATCATATATAAGTTGGTCAGACTTGTGTGAGAAATCATTTCTCACGTCTTTCCCCACAGTTGTGTGCGATTGTTATTTTTCTAGTTGTGCTTTGTATTAGAAATATGTTATTTTGAATGAATTTCTCCATGGTAGTATGTAATGGTTAATAAGTCAAAAAGTTGTAAAGTTGTTCCAAAAAACATACGTTTAATTTGGAATATTTATGCTATCAATTTCGGACTATCGTCCATCTTCAGGCCTTGGCTAAAAAATACATTGAAATTAGAAATTTTGAAAAAATGTTTTTATATAAAGTTTTATAATTAAATGTAGATTAGACTGATCATGTTTAAAGTAGTGCGGGTAGTCTGCCAGTAGTAATTATTTTTATTCATAACTCATTAAAAAACGACGATGTTTATTAAGATAAATTTTACATGAATGAAGAGCTAATATCAATATCTATTTCATTGTATACTTTTGATTGCAGAAAACTCTAATTTAGATGAGATTTTTTTCATATCTTCAAAACTAAAGCATCTATTACTATAAAAACTATGGGATGAACAAGATTACTTATTATTATTTCATTTAAAATATTTTCCTTCTTAATATCTACTGTACAATTTGAATGAGTTATGAACAAAATTTGGCATGTACTAGTAGCTGAAAATTGAGGAAATAGTTCAGCTACATTCCGCTGCACCTTTCTGGCGCTTCTACACAGAGCCGGAACTAGGGCGTGGCGAAGGTGGCTCCTGCCATGGGCGCAAACTCCTAGGGGGCGCAAAATTCTATGAACTGCATTAAACAAATTATTTAAATTCAAATTTTTTAAGAAATGTTTTATAACGGGCTTTGGGTGCGAGAGCTTATACGATTATATTACCTGCTACCCATCTCATCTTAAGGTCAACTATAAAATTTTACTTGGGATTATTGGTTATTGGAGATGTACACTGCTCTATCAGCGAATAGTCTAGCTTCTGTATTTAGTGCATTGTGTTAAAAATGCCGAGCCACCCGCTACGCTTGATTTGTGAAAGAAGAATATATTTTTATCTTTCAACTTTTCATCTATTGTTCAAAATTAATTTATTCTGATTTTAGACCCAATTAAACCCAAAAGACAGTTTAAAAAAAAGTCGGTCTGTTTGTCAATTCGTCTGAGCGGAAGCCCGATAACTTCAAACAAAATTTCTTATTCAAGTTTTTCATCAAAAAGTTAAGATCAAGTTCGCAGATGAGCTTTTTTCAACCAGTGGTACCAAAACTTTATTGACAGAACTTTTTAACTTTTTGCGTTCATCTTAGAAACGGTAGTATTGATCAAAGAATATAAAATGACTAGAATTGATCCTCGAATAATTTGGCACAACATTTACACGAAACATTTTTCGAAATTATCAGCGGTCCATTTATCATTATTAAAATTTGAATTTTTATGAAATTTGTTATGTTTTTCTGAAGCAAAGAAATAATGAGAATCCACAATATGAAATTAGAATTATTATCACTCATATTCGGACATCACATGCAAACGTTTGTTAATTGTTCTTTTAAATAAGAGAATTTAGCTCTATCGTGTTTGGTAACAAATTAAAGCTCTTGCGGAGATTTGAAATTGTAGTGGAAGTGTCAAAGAGGATATTTAAACGATCATCAATTGTTTCTTCTATAAATTATTCAAATGATATCTAGTTTGGTATCAATTTCAAATTCTCGGGAAGATAAAATTAGTAGATATCAAGAATGAATATTAATTAGTGGAATTCACGTTACCATCTTTAAATTACACTTCCGGTGATCAAATGGCAAAACTGAAGACTCCGAAAATCTAGAAAAGGACTATTTATTTTCAAGAATACTTATTTTATGTAGGACTAAAATATAACTGTCATCTGTCACTTAATCATTGACAGTTATCTCTTTGACAATGACAGCTGTCACTTTGACAATGACAGCTGCCACTTTGAGATATGCAATTAATTGTTACGACACTCTAAATTTCTGAAGCAGTGATGAAACTGGCCAGGAAATTTATGATCTGGGAAATACTGTGGGGCCACAGCATTTTTTTTGTATTATGACATCGATTTTTGATTCATATTAAAGATATTAAGATGTTAGTAATATTCAATGTACCTGATAATATTGTTTCTCCAACACTGTTTTGGAATTTGCATATTCCATAACCAAAAATTAAGTTGGAACGAATGACATTCCAAAAAATCGTTTAGAATGATTCCGTATGCCGTTCAGAATGATTCCGTAAGCCTTTTGAATCATTTCGACGAATCAGAAGCTGTTAGTTTGGCTACTACCATGGTTACTTCCTAACAATTCAAGTATTGATATCTGGATTTGACGTTTGACATTTAATAATTTTTTAAGTTTCCTCTGAAATATTGGTAAGTTTTCAAAACCTTGTTAGAGAAAGTATAGTCTACAACATGTTTGGAATGGCGTATTCCACACTCGCGAACCGTAATCCTCGCCTTCGGCTCGGTTTACAAACTTTTCGCTCGTTCAGAATATAGGCCATTCCAATACTTATTGTAGAATATACTATTTTATTATAACACCACTTTTTTTGATGAATATAATATATTTTTTTCGCCAACTGTCAAAAACACTTGAGATTTTTGTATTGTTATGGATACGCAAAGTTCGTGATTTTTTCACTAGTAAAAAAATAAAACATATTTTTTCACTATTGAAAAAATGAACATATTTTTTAACTAGTGAAAAAATAAATTCTAGTTTTGCACACCTAATCTAATACAAATCAGTTTAGTAATGCTACAAGGATAGAAATAAACAGGTATTTAACAAAAAAGAAATATGAATTTGTACACAAAACTACTTATTGTTGAATATAAAAATTAATTGTTGACAGTTCTTTATTTATCAAACAACAATTACGCATACTTTTGGTTACAATACCCAGGTGACTGCAAATTAATTATAGTTTGTATTTTTTTCCTACATTTCACTGAATAAAACAATAATTATTGTTGATATATTATTTTTTGACATCTGGCGGAAAAATATTGTTTGTATTTCGTGTGCGGAGTGATTGTATTTGGTTGCGCTTTCGAATAAATTTGTTACCTCGACCTTACGGTCTCGGTTAAAATTGACATTCTCACGCGCAACAAAAAAAAACAATCACTTCGCACACTTAATACAAAAATAACTATTTTGTATTATATCTTTTTTGCCTCATATTCATAATAATTCTCTACGCAAAAATAGGGGCGCAATTTTATGATTCGCCACGGGCGGCTAATGCCCTAGTTCCGGCTCTGCTTCTACAGATTTAGAAGCAATATGATTCATTCCTAATTCCTTGAAAACGAAAAGGTGTCGGTTGAGGCGGGGGGACAATAATAATGAAATGAATCTAAAATAATTTTTTCAATAGATTATTCCATTGCAAAATTTTTGGTGAAAATTTCAAAGTCATTAGGAAGCTTATTAAGTGATGAATAAATAAATAAAAATATTCAATGAAAATAATTCTATTAATGTTTTTAATAGAGTTCTTATTTACAGATATAAGGGCAATTGAATATTTCAAAATGTAGATATTGTTATTTTATTGTATATGTAAATGACAATAATGATTTTGATTGAGAAAATAGAAAGAGATGCGAATTTATGGGAGAATATTATGTTGGCGAAATTGGAACAATTTTATTTAAATTGTATTTTCTACCCAAAATTGCGGATAGTAGAATAGTGACGGGTTTGAAATGTAAAGAAAATGCTTCATGATTTTATACTGTCAAAGTTGTTCATTTATTTTTATTACGAAATACCACTGATTTTGAGATCCCCATCTTTCAATGTTTCAAAGAAAAGAGCTAGAGCGATTATCTCATGTTTCTAAATATTGTTTAGTCATATTATAATAATAGTATATTGTGCAACAAGTGCGATTGCCTACGAGAGCGAAGTTGTACGCTCATTGGCTCAAGTGGGCAATGGACAACACTACAAAAGTTGCAGATACTATTCTTTATTACGAATACGAAATAAACACTATTTTGCGCACATTTCTGCGGGCGATGATGGCTCTTTGCCTTTTGCGTTCGCCAAGTACAATTTACCTCCCGAAAAATCAAGCACAAAATAGTACTTATCCCGCATTCGTGATAAAAATAGTATCTGCAACTCGTACAGTATTGTCAATTGCCAACTTGAGCTAATGAGCGAACAAACTTCGTTCGGGCGCTCAATTCGCTCTCGTATAGAAAATCGACAACTTGCCGCACTTGTTGCACAATATACTATTGTACATTGCATTCAATATAGTTAGTTGGAAGAACAGCCTTGGGGTGAAGCTCGCTCGCAACATTCTGGTCAATAAAAAGTATAGTTATTTTAGTATATTTGCTATCTTATTTCCAATAAACCTATTTAATCCTACATCATTCCGTATTATAACCCGAGATTAATAAATGTATAATTTTTTCTAATAAAGACTTTCGGATGGAGAGTCGAAATGTCAAAAAATATGAATAAATATACAGAATTTAGACCAAAAAATCTATTTATCATGATTTAATTTTTGAAAACATGTTTAGATCATATCTCTTCTATTACTCATGCGAGGTAAGTACTATTTTGTGCACGTTTTCTTGGGCGATAAGTAGCTCTTCGCCTTTTATCGCACGCAAACCATTTACCGCCCGGAAAAACAAGCGCAAAATAACACTTATTCCACATTCGTAATAAAAAATAGTAGCTGCAACTTGTGTGGTGTCGTCAATTGCTGCACTTGTTGCACAATGTACTTTTACTTTAATGCATTTTATTTATGCAGGGGCCACACTAATGTCTAAAGCTGTTAAGTAAGGCGTTATGTGACAATTGACATATTGTCATTGACAATGTGTTCATTATTGAATAATGCCTTAATTAATGACATTATGCGTAAGTGTGGCCCCAGCATTATAAAAACTACTTATTTTGAAATTCATTAGTATATTTTATTGTAATTGTCATTAGTCTTCAATTACATCAACAGATCAAAATTGGCCAAATATTCATCGTATTTTCATATCCTACAATATTTTCTTCAATTCATAGAATCTACCAGCTCTACGTTTTGTGGTTTAGCACATTTAAACAAATCTTTGGTTGAGGCATGTTGGAGTCATAAAATCGACCAAGGGTTTTCTTGATGGTGCTGAGCGGTGAAGAAGGGCATTTAAATTTACAGACCTCTACAAAATTATTTATTTGGTCAGAGACATCTATTGACAGAAAATAAGTCAGCTACTCAAATTTATTTCCAACACTGGCCGCATTTATTGGTAGAGGGCTTGGAACCCACCCTTAATATTGAAAAATCATATTTGTTATTTGACAGTTGAAGATCAGAAATTAGAACATGTGTTGAAAAAATTTATTTGTGAGGTTGAGAATTCAAATATATATAATTAAAGAGAAGTTGGTGCATGCAATATTCGAAAACAATGAAAGTTTTAAAAGCAGCTAAGTTGGTAAAGAGTCATGATTTTGTTTAAATTTAATAAAGTTTTGTTGTGAAACATTTTTAGCGTATGTTTCAGTCAACTGGGCGAATTACATTGAATTATGGGTGGACTGTTGTTTCCGGATTTGTGTCATGTGTAGTGTCGGGAGAATGGCGGTAATAATTTGAAAATATGATTTTCGGGGAAAACAGTTTCATCGTTCAATATATGTTGTTCTTCATTATTTTTAAGGTGTTTTGAAATTTCTATTTATTTTTTAGCCAAGGCATGAAGATGGACGATTGTCCGAAATCGATAGCCTAAAGATTCCAAATTAAACGTATGTTTTTTGAAACATCTTTTCAACTTTTCGACTTATTAGAAATATGTTGTTTTCTATAGCGATCGTAGAAAAAATATATATTTTTCGTAAATTACAAAATGGTAAGTGTACTTACAGAAGTAACAGGAAATAAAACCCCCGAAAAAAACCCCGAAAAAACCCCCGGATAGAAACCCCTGTGATAGAAACCGAAGAAAGTTTATTTAGGTATATATGGATGCATTACCTATAGACTATTATGTGAACTACAGTAAGATGTAATAAAATTGTCGAAGAAGTCAGGTGGGCTTTTGTAATTATTTAACGAACAACTTCTTGATGAACAACAATTATTGAACCACATTAGGCGTTTTCGTTTATTCACTCGGAGCGATCGGTTAGATCCAAGTTCTGACGTCACAGGTTGCTCGGAGCAGTCAGTTTTTCCGGATAGATCACTTTTTGACGTATAATTATCTGGTTAAAATCAACGGTAATAGAAACTTAAACCTAGTTACTTGAAGCGTAGTACAAAATAAACATTGACCACAAGAAATTAGTACTTGCTTAGTAAATATTTTTGTACAAGAATCAAGCAAAGATGACTTGTCAATTCTTGATATGGCAATAAAACTGAAAAAAAGAATATAATCCATAGAAATTGCATACTTGCGTCAACTTCCTCTGAGAACTCCTTGTTTCTCGTGATACAAAACATAAGAACTTGATATTTCGCGCGCAATCTTGACTTACCCTACAGATGACCAGGGTCGAAAAATTTTGCTTGGAGTACCTGATCGGGTTGCTCCGAGTGAATTTACGAACGCATCAGGTTAACCCGAATTACTTTACGCACCCATAAAATTTGCTCAGGTTAACCCGAGCGAATAAACGAAAACGCCTATTAAAGTATTGCAAACATTTTTGACACCGTCCTGCACACATATTTCCAGATGACTACTGTGTGAACTGAATCTAGGACAAAAAAACCCTGGAAAATAAAACCCAGGCAAAAGAGCCCCGAAAAAAAAAACCCGTAAAAAAAGCCCCCAGGAAAAAAACCCGGAAAAAAAGCTCCCTGTGATAAAAACCGAAGAAAGTTCATATTACGAATATCATAAATTAGGTATATAAGGATGGTTTCATTATGTTTGATAATAAAACCAAGAGTTATAAACAATAATTCTATATAACGTGTAATATGTAATGTAATACAGACATAAATACAGTGTCTTCAGTTTTATTTATCTGTTAGCGTCAATAATAATATAGTGGAGTAAAACATTTACATACATTCAATTTTTGTGTATGTTTAAGAGACGATCTCAAGAATATTTTTGTCTTTTTGAAAAGTTTCTAGAGGTCACTAGATAGTGACGAGGAACTGATTTTGGTCGATTGTTTATTCCGTAAATAATTTCTGAACTGCCGCAAATGGTGAGAAAGATTTTAAGTAAAAAAGGTGAATAATATTATTACCCAGACAGTGGCATACGTGAATATTTTTATTGAATGGCATATTTTCCAAATACCTACCACACAAACTCATAATTATTCAAATAGAACTAATGCATAAAAATATCAGCAAAAGACTACGATCATATTTTCTTCTGATTTTGATGATATGAAATTCATTTTCTTTGTGTTGGTACAACATGAGATATTTTACAAATTCTGTATTTTATGTTGAATTATATTTAATGCCACAACTTATGCTAATACCTATAGCCTTCAAATTTTTGAATGATATGAAACAATTGGAAATAATAAATAGAACTGATAGGTACATAAACATAACAACAAAAAGACTATATCTTTTTTTCTGACATGAAATTTATTTTCTTTGTGTTGGTACAACATGAGAAATTTACCAATTTATGTATTTTATGTTAAATTATATTCAATGCCTTAACTTATACTGATACCTAGCCTTTATATTTTTAAATAATATAAAACAATTGAAAATAATAGATGTATGTATAGTATATTATGTAACAAGGACCGAACGACTGTCATTTTTGTCCAGAATAAATTTGGCTGCACTCGGAGAAGACGAGGGCAAAGCCCGAAGCAAAGTCGAGAGCGAAGTACGAGGCGAAGGCTGTGGCGAAGCACGAGGCGAAGACGAGGGTGAAGCTCAAGGCGTATCATCATGCAACCAAATTTGTCCGTGACAATAGTGACAGTTGTTCAGTGTCCGTGTTGCATACGATACTTTTTGTAGCAAGTGCACCGGAATACTTCCATAACTGAGCTCTTTAAATAAATTTAGATGTATTGAAACTATCTTATCAGTTTGACGAACAAATTTTTGCAATTGCGATCACATTACAGTAAACTAATTCAATGAAACATAGCTTACATGATTTATTTTATTGATTGATATTTTCTGTGCTATCCCGTTCACAAACAATGCACACACTATAACGAACATCTCCTATAATACAAATTTCTTTCAAATATTAATTGGACATATACCAATAAAATAAAAGAATTCCAACGGCCATCCATAATCCACAATTTATTTATTTTCATCCAGCGGACCAAAATATCCATTAATTCTCTGTCAACTGAGAATTAATGAAAATTGTTACCATGGTTTGGAGTAGAGAACTTTCGGAGCAGAATTTAGCTCTGTAATAGATCACTTTCGGTGCACCTGTTAGAAAAAATGTTCTACTCCACTGCATTATTATTGGCGCTAATAGATTAATAAAACAGAAGACACTGTACTTATGTCTGTATTACATTATACATTACGCGTTATTTGGAATTGTTACTTATTTTCAAACATAATAAAAACACCCTTATATACCTAATTTATAATATTATTTTTTTTACTGAGGGTTTTTTCCGGGGCTTTTTCTCCGGGATTTTATTTCCCAGGGAGTTTTTTCCTGGTACCATTCTGTGAATCACACTACTTTATAATGAAATTGACAAAAAAATTAAGTGAGCTGCTGTAATTCATTAACCAACCACTTCTCTATGCTCGATATTATTGTACCATTTTTGAGCAAATTTTTTTTCTTTACAAATCCTACATACCCACTTGTTTTATTTTTGTTATTATTCGAACTAGTTTCTAACATATTAAAAATATTAGAAAAATTGTGAGAGTCATTGCAATATTTTTTTAATCACCATTTTATAATTTACGAGAAATATATACTCTTCCATGCAAATAGCTATACTGCCACTATTTGGCCTTGAATTTTTATTTTAATCCGCTATGTCTCATTTTCGTTCGCTTCCACTCTTTCAAAGAGGGATTTATTACTGAAGGTCTAATTTTCAGTAATCTCAACCAATTTATTCTAACTGTAATTAATTTGTAAACATTATTGAGTCCACATAGAGCTTATTTGGATGAGATATTATTAGGTGTAGTGTAACTTCAGACTAGAGTTAAATCAAATGCTTATTTCTGGGAAACAGCAACTGTAAAATATTAACTTCAGGTTGTAATTGATTGTAAGTAATGTGTAAGAGACATTGGTATAATTTTTTTTTTGTGTGGGCTATAGATGCTGTTGCTGCTTTAAAGACTTATGCTATACTAGTCCTGAACACAAAATTTCAATACCTACGACTAACCGTTTTTGAGATTTGCAAAATACGCACATACATACGGACATATATACGTACAAATATCATACCGAAAATAGTAAAAATGGATTCAGGAGAGCTCAAAACGGACATATCCATTGAAATCTAGAAACATTATTTTTTTCATCATAATACTTCCTTTTACTTCATACAAGAAAGCAAAAATCGAGTAGATCACCTGGTGACAGGGAAAAACCCCCGGGTTATAACAACAATTCTAAATAACGCGTAATGTATAATGTAATACAGACATAAATACAGTGTCTTCTGTTTTATTCATCTATAAGCGTTAATAATAATATAATGGAGTAAAACATTTCAATACATTTATTATTTTTGATTGTTTTATAATATTTAAAGATGAAATGGCTAGTTAAGATGAGTCATTATATATATTTCAATATAAAATACAGAAATTGTAGAATTTCTCATGTTGTACCGACACAAAGAGAATAAATTTCATATCATTAAAATCAGAAAAAAATATGTAGTTTTTTGCTGTTATTTTTATGTATTAGTTCTATTCGAAAATTTATAACTTTGTGTCGTATTTGGAAAATATGTCCTACAATAACAATATTCACGTATGCCACTTACTGAATAATAATTATCTTCAACTTTTTCACTTGAAACCTTTTTCCTCATTTGCGACACTTCAGGAATTATTTATTGAATCGACCAAAATCAATTTCTCGTCATTACCTAGTGACCTCTGAGAACTTTTCAAAAATAAAAAATATTCTTAAACATGCAAAAAAATTAAATGTATAGCTTAACCATCGAATGAAAGTTGACTACTAGATTATTTTAAAGATGTGGTCTTCTTTCAAAAAAATTATCAATTACTAGAATTGTGAATAAAACTGACCTTTACAAGTACCCACTGAAGTACTGGACTAGGACTCCCCAGAAATATATCAACATGAATGTTCCTAATACCACTGGATTACTGGAGACATTGAAAATGATCTCAGCAACAGGTTTCCAGGGATGTATTATGACTCATTTATCTTATTACCAAAGTATCAGGCAGATAGATAACTTGGACGACAATTTTTTAAATATAGCAACCGTGGGTCTCTGGTGATTCCAATAGGAATGAATCTTCTTTTGAACCATTTCTACAAGATATATACAACATATTTTATTAAAATCAGAATGAATAATAAAAAATACGTTCAATGCACCCCTGTCTTGTTCCCACTAATCTATATATATATCAGTCACCCCATTTCAAGCAAGTTATACTAATGTATTTATGGGAGTTCCTAATCCAGTATTAGAATGAGTGCTTGCAAAAATTCTCGGGGCCTGAATTCTAATCTTTGCTAACCATTCCGTCATAGAGTTTAGTGTTCTTTGAGATTCGAATAAAAACTAAATGTTCTGGGAAAGAACCACATCTATAAAATAATTCAGGAGTAAACTTTCATTCGATAGTTAAACTCTATGTAAATGTTCTACTCTACTATATTATTATTGAGAATAGAATAGAGAAATAGAACTTATACACGTTATATAGAATTGTTGTTTATAACTCTTGGTTTTATTATCAAACATAATAAAAACATCCTTATATACTTAATTTATAATATTAGTTATATAAACTTTCTTCGGGGTTTTTTCCGGAGCTTTTTTTCCGGTGTTTAATTTCCCGGCGGTATTGTACTAAAAAATTGCATTGTGTATGAACAAAAATGATCAAAACATAATTGGAAATGATGATAGTCAAAAAAGTTTTATTTTTTTTGGAATCTGGCATATATTTTTTCCCATGATAATTGACAATTTTGCTCTTTGGAGAGAATCAAAGCTTTGTTTCAAGTCCAAAACAAACCGTAAAAAGAATATTTCCCCTTCATATTTCTTATAACACTTTATTTTACAATTTTCACAGATTCATCTTCTATTACGGTCATATTCTACCAATCGAAGTAGATACCTTCACGTTTGGTTGAAAATTAGAGCATGTGAGCGTGCTCCAAAATTAGTTTCCACGAGTAGAGAGCATCTCGCCAGAAGGCCCCGGTCGTATGGAAAACATAATAATAAGGGTAACAGTTTCATGTTCCAGAAATTTCGCAGAATTGAATAAAATTATGTATACAAACACGTGAATTGAACCTCTTTATTTGCTCAAAGAATTAAACTACTCGCGCTCGTGATTTTGAACTTTCTCCTCGCAAATAAACAGTGGTTCAATTCACTTGTTGTATGAATAATTATTATATAAAGTTGTCTTCAGTATATTAATTTTTTGTTATCTCTACTATCACACTTTCTCTCTAACTACACTTCATGAAATTACGTCAAAAATTATAAGTTGATAGTTCTAATTTTTCTTGATGAAAACTTGGATCGTGTAATATGGTACAAAATATATTTGAGCTCGACAATAAATTGTTGAAAACTTGATCAATAGATTGTACCGTGTAAAACAGGCATAAGACAATGTTTTAAATGACATTTTTTTTTTTAAATAATACGTCTGGGATCAACTTTTGTCGGAAAATTAATAAAAACTCCAGATAATTTGAAGACGGTCTTTAAACTATGTACAAAGCTTGGACTTTAATTTGAATGACAAAACTTTTAGAAGTGTATCTGGAGCTAATTTTAGAGTAATCAATTTTTTTTTTAATGATCTATACATACTTTCAGAATTATATCACAATAAATAGACTTTTTTGGTTTTAATTCTGTATATTTAATTTTATTTTTGACGTTTCGACTTTCTAACCGAAAGTCTTCATCAGAAAAAATGATAAAAAAAAAAATTATAAAAAAAAAAATGTATTAATTAATTAATAAATTTTTTTTCATTATTTTTATTTTTTTTTTGTATCATTTTTTCTGATGAAGACTTCCGGTTAGAAAGTCGAAACGTTCAAACAGCACAGGATCATTGTATGTCGGAAAATAATTATTCAAGTAATTTTCAACAAATTATGTTCATTCTTAATTTGAGAGAGTTCCCGGAACTAAAGAAAAAATTCGTACATATTTTAGGGAAATATAAACGTTTTGAGAAATTTTGAAGACGGTCTTTAAATTATGTAGAGAGTTCAAGACATTTCCTCAGATAAACAATCTATTTCAAGATCAAGAAATGTGTGTTTGAAGCCCAGGCTCAAATAATCAGATTTTCCTCAAACAATACGTTAGGTATACGATTTAGTTTGAAACCTTCCTTGAAGTATACAAATTTCCTCAAACTATACAATATAAGGCGAAAAAGTCGTCGAACAATACCTTATGTATATATATATATATATATATATATATATATATATATATATATATATATATATATATATATATATATATATATATATATATATATATATATATATATATATATATATATATGTATATATATAAATTAACAAGAGTGTTTTATTAAGCCCAAATGTTGACTGCCGCACCCACAAATATCTGTTTATGTAACTAATTGCAGTCGCGATTACTCCTAACCTCTATATATATATATATATATATATATATATATATATATATATATATATATATATATATATATATATATATATATATATATATATATATATATATATCCCGCTATATTTAAGTCATCCACATGTAATCCAGCAATAACTCATCCAGCGGAAGGAGTGAATGTATATTAATTATTGTTAAAGTATATTGAATATTATGCATGTTTAATAGCATATCTGTGGAAAACAGATTTTTCGAATTTTTAATCTACATACAAATTGCTATACGTAGGTCCTCTAACTAATTCTCTATATATAAGACATCCACAAGTATATCTGGCTAACAATATTGCAGCTCTAGGTCCTCTGACAGTATAATTTCCAGTGTATCAGTGGCCCGACATGGTTGCCGTATGTTCGCAATGGTGTATTTCATAAGTGTTCTGTGCAGAAGTTCAAAAGAGAAGCTCTTACTGATAGTGATATTGCGAAATGGTTGAATTTTGCAAGCTCTGTGCTCGAGAGTAAAATTTGGGTCATGACGCAAATTTGATTGATAATTGATCCAATCGATGAGGAATGCAAAAATATGTTCTGAACAAATACTATCACAACAACAATTTATTCCCGTTAAATTTAAACTATACATTTTCATTATCTTGCAAAAAGATTTTAATTCACTGAACTTTTATGATTGAATTGAAATTATGTACATAATGAAAATTGGGAATTCTTATTATATTGCAGGATAATTTTATTTCATTGAATTTTTATGATTGAATTGAAATTATGTACATAATGGAAATTCAGAATTATTATTATCTTGCAAGATAATTTGAATCCATTGGATTTCTATGATTGAATATAAACTGAATTAGAGCTATGTACATAATTTTAATTAAATCCTAAAAATTCAATGGATTAAAATTATCCTGCTGGATAATAGGAGTTTCAAATTTCCATCATGTACATAGTTTTAATTCAGTCATAAAAATTTGATTAATTAAAATTATCTTGCAAGATAATAATAATTCTGAATTCTCATTATGTACATAATTTTAATTCAATCATAAGAATTCTGTGGATCAAAATTATAAAGTAATATAATAATGGCTCTGAATTTCTATTATGTACATAATTCTAATTTGATGATAAAAATTTAATGCACTGAAATTCTATTGCAAGATAATAATAATTTCAAATTTTCATTATGTACATAATTTTAATTCGATCATAAAAATTCAAGGTTCTGAAATTTGATGCAGTGAGATTCTATTGCAAGATAATAATAATTCTGAATCTCCATTATGTACATAAATTCAATTCAATCATAAAAATTCATTGAATTAAAATCATCCTGCAAGATAATGATAATTCTGAATTTCCATTATGTACATAATTTTGATTAAATCATAAAAATTCAATGCATCAAAATTATCCTGCAAAATAGTAATGATTCCGAGTTCTTGAATTTCCATTATGTACATAATTTTATAATTGAAAGAGGGGAAACGCCCAAGTGTAGAAATGAATGAAGGATGGTAAGGTTTTCAACAAAAAATTGAAAAAGTCTTGTCTACACTGTTCTAGCAATTTAAGCTAAAATAGAACAGTGTGGACAAGACTTTTTTAATTTTTTGTTGAAAATTTTACCATCCTACATAATTTTAATTCAATCATGAAAATTCAATGAATTTAAATTATCCTGCAAGATAATGATGATTCTGAATTTTCATTATGTACATAATTTCAATAGGCTCTTTGCGCAAACGTTGGAGAGCGACACTAGCGCTCAGAGTGTTTAATTTTGAAAGTAGCTGCAGGAAAAAATTTGAATTGTCATTACGTGGAATATGTGAATAAAAGCTAAAAAGTTTATATTGAAGCTTGAAATAAGTTTAAAAACACAAGTGAATGATGACTAATGGAGTTATAATAGGAACAGGATTCCAATTCATATAACCTGGTTGTATCCGGAGTACAATATTAGAAAGAGGAAAGTTAGTGCAAGAAGTAAGCATGTGTTTAATGTTGAAGAAAAAATGATTTTGGATAAGAGTTTGATTTCCGCGCTTGTTGTAGAGCAAATGCCGATTAATTCTTGTCCGTTTAAAGTTTTTATCGAAGTAAGATATGTTATTTTGAAGTAATTAATTATAGGCTGCTATATGTCTGTCAAACGAATCAAAACATGTCACATGAAAGTATATTATCTCACATTGCCTTAGGTTGATGAAACGCGAGATATTTGCATGAATTTCCAAAAACTTATCCGATACATAAAAATAATACATACAAAATTGCTATAGCTTACAATGGTTTAACCTAACTTCTTATATAAATTTTCTAGTTTCATCAAGTAATTTCTACATTTGATACATATTCTATGATTATTATTGACTTCTTTTTACTTTTTTTACTCGTTTAATAGCCTGAATCCATTTTTTCCCATTCCTATCTCATGTTCTCTGGATGGAAACTTGTAGAAATGTTTATGTTTTTTTGTATTTCCGTAACTGTTTTACAGTTTAAAACGCAACAATTTGTGTAACCAACACGTAGTATTTCAATTTACTGTTAAACTGGCTTATAAATTGCTTTATAATTAAAATTTGATACATATATTCTGAAATCATGTACAATGATAACGTTTTGTTTTCCTGCTAGTACTGTCAAAATTAACCACTACTGGCGCTGCAATCTATTCGCAAAGAGCCTATTCAATCATAAAAGTTCAATGGATGAAAATAATCCTGCAAGATAATGATAATTCTGAATTTCCATCAGGTAGTTTAAATTCAACTCGAATTAATTGTTGCTATCAAATAGCAAAAACGGCGTGCCATAAGATTCATTCCCAAATTGCTGATGAAACATTTTTTAATGTGAAATAATGACAAGATGAGAAAATTTTGACTTTGTTTATTTGTAAATCCAAGGATACTTCCAGATTTTTGTTGAAGTATCTAAGAAAATTATTTTATTTATTCATATGTCACTTGATATGAGTATTTTTTTGAAGATTTGCAAGCAAATAAATCAATTGATATTTAAAAATATAGTATGAATTTTGAAATTTTGCTGGAGAGATATTCTTCCCATATATCCCTCGTGCACAGCAAATACGATCAGAATATTTTCTCTCGTGCACATTCAGGTATTTGCCGTGCACTTGGGATATAACTATTTAATAATCTCTAAAATATGTCATTGTTAATGATTCTTATTTTTCATTATTTTCCTAATTTATGATAATATCTTGGACTAAATAGTAGTTAACGGACGGCATTGAAATTTGCTACGAATCTGACTCATAGAGTAACTTCAAATTCCTACTGAATAATGTACTTTTGGTGATTTCCTCAACGTACTAAACCTAAAGAGCTTGGTTTGGGCTACGTTTCTGGTAGGTTTTTTTTTTCTCCACTTGTTATTATTCCTCCAATTATTTTTATACTTCGGTATCCGAGTACTCAATCTGTTGAATCCATAGCTAACTTTAGTTTTGTCCGTTCATAACGATTTGAAGGATTTTTTTCTGGTTATTGTTTGTGATATCATTGACCAGCACTTATTTAAACAAATGAGACATCGCATGATCATCTTAATACTCTTTCAAACAACGAAGTAACAAAATTTGATTGCACTGATAATACGGTGAAAATTACAACAAATGAGACATCGCATAAACATCTTAATACTCTTTCAAACAACGAAGTAACAAAATTTGATTGCACTGATAATACGGTGAAAATTACAAATTTGAAAAAATCAATGAGTAGCTTATTTTCAGAAGAATTTTAAATGTAAGGCATTGTTGTGAGGCTAATACAACACACTTTTAGAAAATAATTTGAAAAACGTAATATTCTTTCTAAAAAATCATAGATGGCATCATTTCCGGATACACAAGAAGTAAAAATTTGGATATTTTCACATTGAAAAGTGACATTCAAGTTCATCTGCTACTTTCTCATTCAAACCATGAGCTAAAATCAATAATTAAAAATATAATCACTCATCCCGGTTTCTTTCAATCACCTGTAAAAGCATAATCAAAGATTTTGGTGAATAACGAACTCAAAATGGATTCAATTTAGTATAAACAGATTTTAAATTTCAATATAATTTATTGATAGCTAAGTTATATTTCCAATTGAAATTTTCGACAAACCTCACACGTAGTGATGACTATAATATTGTTTCAGTCAATGAGGTACTTCTAATCAATTCAAGATTCCTTAGCATTATTTCTGAATGCAAATGAAAAATCGTCAAATCTCCAAATATAATGATAAATTGTGGGAATGATGGAAAGTTGCAGCTTATAATTCAAAATACCAAGATATATGGTCATGATGTCTATGAGAGGTGCCAGCTCAGAATGGGTGAAATTTTGAGAAAAGCTTCTACTAGGTATGGGGATGATGAGAAATATTATAACAAGTGAATGGCACCAAGCTCGTATGACATTGGAATCATTAATGTTGGACAGAAATACAGTCTATGAAGAAGTGTTCGTATGTAACAATGATTGTAGGCTAACTCGCGCTTTCGAGAAGCATCCCTGAATATTGCCGGGGTGCGCTGCGCGCACCTGTTGAACAAATCTTGAGCCCAAGACAACCGAGAAGAGTGCCGTGAACTCCTCATGTTGGATCGAAATCCAGTCTGCAAAAAAGTGATCCAGTGTAGAAATGGTTATAAATCAACGCGCTACACTCGTACTTTTAGAAAAAATAACAAAGTTTTATAAAATTGCACTGCACAATTCTGGATTTAGGCCCAAGATAAGTTTGGTGCATTCTCCTCGGCTGTCTGGTTTTCAAGTTATGTAACACATGCGCGCGCAGTGCAATTCGGTAAAATTCTCGAATAATTTTTGATAGTGTGAGCACAGCGCGCTAGCTCACATCCATTGTAACACATGAACACTCATTCATAGTTATAACAGTAATTTCAATGTCATGCGAACTTGAGCCTCACTTGTCACTATCTCTCTTATAGTCCACATGTTTAATAGAAACTTTTCCCAAAATTTCCTCTATTTTAAATCTGAAATACAGTTATTATTTTTGAAATATACAAATATGGTAGAAAAATGGACAGATAAGATTATACTCTATTGTCAAGATATCATTACAGTTTATTCACACTGAAGATAGACCAAATAACATCTCGGAGAAATAGCACATTCTCTTAGGTATAAATTGTCAGTCAATCTGAAACTCTTATGGCCCATTTATTGATCTTGAAGGATTGCAAGTAGAGTTGATAAATTGAAGGTTGATTGATGAAAATTCTGCAGACATAACAATTATATATTGCATCATTGTTCAGCGGTTCTAGCATAATGTACAATTTAGACAAATAATACTCTCAACAGACAAAATAATTAGGTACACTAGCATGCCTCTAATGAAGACATACTGTCCAATTATGAGGGTGGAATGGAAAGCTCGAGTATATAAGGAGGTAAAATTATCTACCCAACAGAAACTTTAAACGGCTATTTCCCAATTTTATGATTAATAGATGAATTCACTTCATTCAATTGAATGATAGTCGTTCATTGACTAATTAACTAATTTTTTCTTGAAAACAATCATCAGTCAATTAATAAACAGGTTACTGCCAAAAACACCAAGCTCTGTATTTTTACTTACTTGTACAAAGTACAAGTATTGTGGATCCGACAAAATTCATATTGCGAGATTTTGATGGAAATAACCGTTTTGAGCATCCCTGAATCCATTTTGACTATTTTCGGTTTGACGTCGGTACGTGTGTTCGTATGTATGTATGTAACTCGCAAATCTCAAAACTCGACAAAAGTATAATGTTGAATATTGAGGATTCAAACTTTGGATATTAAAGGAAGTTGAAGAGATGCATACGTAAAATTTAATTATTTGATACTTTGTGGTTATCAATTTCGGAATTTCCATCATCGAACCATCACAGCTAAAATACAATGATAGATTGTGAATAATAATGATTGTAATAATTTATTGAAAAAATGCGGCAAATGCAGACATGTGGTGAATAAAGTGTGGTTACAATAGAATAAATAATTATAAGTGAAATAAATGAGCATTTATATATAAAAGATAAGGGCATGTATGTAAATATAACAATAATTACCGTCACAACATGCAGCAACAGTAGTTCATAGTTAATAATATTTAAAATGATAAAGTCATGTTAAATAACATCTTTGAGCTTATAATGTTGAAATTTTGTATTCAAGACTTTACTGGGACTTTTTTCAAATTTTTCGCTTAAATCCAAAATAGTTTAGCTGTAGAATGTAAAAATTAAGTACTTAAAAATGTTGTAGCATCATATTAGTCATCTTCTATTTTTGTACCAATCGACTGAACCGGAAATTTACTTTATATAATAGTCTTTTCGAATTTTTCACATAAATTCAAAACAATCAGCCGTAGAATATTGAAATTTTGTATTGGACACTTCTATGAGATCTGGTTGTATACCTCGCATTATGATTGCGATCAGCTGAATTGGAAGTGCTGCTTACTGAGCAGTAAAATCATGAAATTTAATATTTGAAGCGATTGTTGCATTCAAATAACAAGCTAATATTTCTATAGCAAACTATTGACTTGGAAGTAAACTTTATTTGACAATCTTTCCTATTTTTTCGTATAGATTCGGAACTATTGACTCTAGAATGATAAAATTTCGTAACAGCGTTGTATTGTAACATCTGAATGATCATCTCAAATTTTGGTTGCAGTCGATTTTGCCTTATATCAATGTCAGTGTCAACTGTAAATTATTCAGTCAAAAGGTGTACAATTCAGTTATGTGGTGTCCACATCAGATTATTTCATATAGAAAATGGAATTATGTTCAGTGGATCCTTAACAGTTCTATAATATTGATTTGTGTGCTATCAAAATCAAAATTGAAGTAGATTCTATACAAAATCAAATATTCTGCCTTTCTTCACAATCAAAAATTGAGTTAACGATTTTATTAATGTAGCTCTCGGATACGTCAAAAACGGCTACTCCTAGGAACTTGATTCAAGATAAATCAGTCTAAGTCGTATGAGATAACAGAAGCTGTGACCATTTTTGTGAAATGCTTATTGTATAATATTGTATAATATATAGGCTATGTGCAAGGGGGCGAAGTTTGAACAAATATCGATGCGAGCGCTCATTGTGAGCACCATTGTAACCATTGAACTCCATTTCCCAGAATACGTCAATGAGCTGTCATTGAGCATTGTAGTTTAAAAGTGGAAATAATTGCATATAAAACATGAGAAAACGTTTGTTCTGTTTCAGGCTGTTGTGTTAAGGATGATTCAAGTGGAATATAGTTTCATAGATTTCATGTACCCAGTTATAACATAAAAAAACGAGTGAAGTGAATCAAAGTGGTAAATAGAGTATTGTCTGTCTTTCATTATTAATCTATATAACAAATATGTTTGTAATTCAATTGTGAAATTAGAAATATTCATCATCGATTTGGGATTCATGAATTCACCTCTATCCCTAATTTGTAAGATGTTTCAATGATAGAAATTTGTCAGATGCACTTCGCAATAATTTTGTTGTTAATATTGTCAGTAACATATTCTTCAACATGTATATTATGGCAAAACTAATTTCACGCTTTTCTTCAATGCTTCCTCGGTAAAAGGGATACAGTGTTTGATAAATACAAACGCGATCAGCAAGATCATCAGCGTCATAATTTGAAGTTATCCTGTCAATTTGGACGAATTAAGACGTTTTCTCTATAATAGGTACGTTATCATTGAAGGAAAAAATACTCAAAATAAATAATTTCAACGTACCTTTTATGCTATGCAAGTTATATTATACGCACACAGCTAAATTAAATAATATTAGTACATTTAAAAAATTATAGGTATGAAACAATGATAAAATGGAGTTCAATCGTCCTCCATTGCCCGCTAGAGGCGCTAGTGGACTTCATGCTCGTAGCCTATTGGCAACTGAAAGTACCGTTGGCGGCAGCACTGTTCTTACAAAATGGTGGCTTAAAAGTGGCTTACGGCAAGTTTGTAATCTGTTTACAATGTAAATACACTGATATTCAGCAAAGAAATATTCATATTCCATGGAATGATTTAATTCAATTTCAATTGTGCGGGGAAGTATAGACTTTCTTCTTTTATAATATACAGTTTTTTCTTTTGAAATCTTCCTATTTATATACGGTTTTTAGTTGTAACTGGAAGACTGCGTGAGGTTATAAAACTCATAGCATCAAAGAAAATTATATTACGGGGAAGTATTTACGATATTTTTGTATTGTAAATTCTAGCTTTCAGTTTTTCTTGTACGATTTTTTCTAATCCACACAGCTCGTTTATCAACTAATTCGTAGTTGCCAACTTTATTTACTACATACACTTTCCCCCTTTTTAGGAAAATTATGGAAACTCAAATTCACATTTCGATTAAATTTGGAATGACATCCATAAACACAACAATTTTTATCACCAATTCTTCGTTTAAATTCATTATTTTGAAGAGTATAGTCTTGAGAAAGACTAATTTTGAGGTTATATAATGTAACAATAAAGTCGAAAGCCAAGTATTTTTCACTGAATTAACTTGAACAAATCCATTAAGAACTATTGTAGTATAAAATTTCATTCAAAAAATCTCAAAAAAGCCACTAAATATTGCTCACAAAACCAGTAAAATAACATACGATTATATGGAAATTAAGATTGAATCCACTTTACAATATAGTTCCGCTTATAACCGCTAGGTGGCTACGGGTTAATTTCAGTTACCAATAGGCGTGATAGGTAACAGTTCCGAAAAATTCGTAAGAATATCCAAATTTGACCTAAATTAAACGCTGTCTCATTGCACTTCACTTTTTGCGTCAGTTATTGCTGATGGAATATGAATCTCTTTCCGCACAATGGAAGTCAAACAATTAAATCACAAACAACAGTACAATCAACCGAGGGTGTTCACAGAAATTGATTCAGAGTAGGGCCAACTTTTTGTATTTACTTTTTGTACGATTCTAGAATTTTCTCCCTCAATCTAACTGAATCGCCTAGCTTCCTGATGTCAAATAACAATAAATTTATTAATCAACATAAATTATGTGGTATTGCTCCGATTTAAAGTTCTATAGAGTTACAGAAAAATCCACTATTGCTCCATCAGTTGTGCTCCTTACATACGTGTTATATTGACGATATTTCATTGTCTATTTAGTTTATGTAAATTATGAACTTTCAACATATCTTTATCTGAAAAGAAAGCCATAAAGCCCAATTTATAGACCTAATATTGCCGTAACCGTCTTTCTGTTGTACTGAATGAATTAGCTAACAGTTTCACTGTCCGTTTTGACTGCTTTACAACTCATGAATTTTATATGATATGAGAATAGTATATTCTACAATAAGTATTGGAATGGCCTATATTCTGAGCGTGTGAAAAGGTTCGCTGAAGGCTTACAGAATCATTCTAAACGGCATACGAAATCATTCTAAGCGATTTTTTGGAATGTCATTCGTTCCAACTCAATTTTTGGTTATGGAATAGGCAAGTTCCAAAACAGTGTTGAAGAAAGATTATTATAGTTCACATCTTTTGATGTTTCTCGATAGCAAAGTCAGTAGGAATCGGAGTATACACCTATTCAAACTGAAATGCAAATTGAAGGAAACAAGCACAGAAAATGTGATCAAGTTCCATGACTGACGTCAGTGTCAGTATCGCAGAAGTTATTCATCAGTTATTAAACAGAATCCACATTAATGTCTGATGCCTTTTAAGATGTTATTTGACAATGAACATATTGTCATTGAAAATGGGTATATAATTGTTGAATAAACGCCTTCATTCATCTTATCAGACGTAGATGTGGCCTCAGCATTATCAGATTGGTTGGTGCTTAAACGATGAAAGTGGCCATTTCGAACTTCGTCGAAAATATCAACGGCAACAATAATGTACTTTTAAATGACTGTACAACTACCCGCGAGCTTCAACTTTAGGTGGCCACATCAGCGGAATGTCAAGTTTATAAATTGGTCTCTCCGAATGAAAAACATCACAGTGTGATACTAAGTAAATAAGATTGAATTTGAAAATCGAAAAGAAGAGAAACCTTCTCCACGAACTGCATGAAAGTATACAAGCCCTTACACATGAAACGCTGCAATTAAAACAATAATAAGAATCTGACGTGAACATCACGTGACTTACTTGTACATCATTGGATATATATATATATATATATATATATATATATATATATATATATATATATATATATATGTATATATATATATAATTTATGCGCAAAATTAAAAAATTAATTCCTACTGAAGTGCACTTCCCGTTCAGTCTATTGTTATGAAAATATCAGGCAATCATTCAGATGCTACAGCAGACTGAAATGCCAAATTTCAATATTATATACCTGATCGTTTCGAATTTATGCGAAAAATTCCAAAAGACTGTCAAGTGAAGTGCACTCCCAGCTTGGTGGATCTAAATAAAAATAGGAAATGAGCATCTTGACGGTATATTCGTCCTAAATACTGGATTCTTACAATCTACGTTCAATTGTTTCGGATTTATGCGGAAAATTCAAAAAATGTCTCGAATAAAGTGCTCTTCCGGCTTAGTCGATATCAATCATAATGCAAGGTGTACAACTAGATATTGTAATGTAATTTGCTTGCAGAATCAGTTTGTAATTGAATAAAAGTCACTATTTGATAATCTAAATTGAAATAAAAGTTTTATTCTTCTTATGTCACTAATAACACTATATTTATTTATTTGTCACTCAATTCTAATTTAAACAAGGTCACAGATATTCATATTCCACTATTTATACACACTGTCCACATTACTGTTCGATATTTATTTCATCAGTACTACTTTTACTACTGTACTATACGTCTTTTGCTTGGCCTTATATAGAGAAATGTCGTTTTCTCGAATTTTCTATTTCTCGACTCTTTCCATTTCTAGAAATTACTAGAGGCTTCCAGTGGGAGAGGTGATGTGCTGCGACGCGGTGCGGCGTAAGCGAGAATGAAAGGCCCCTCTCAATACTACGTCGTCTTTACGAGCTTCCCCCACTCTCGCACGTCACACTGCCCTCTACTTAAGAGTGTTTCGTCCCGAAACACACCTTCATGTCTATGCCAGAATCGACACTCGCCGCCCTTGGTGCAACCAGTGGTTTGGTAGAAGTGGCAATCAACAGTTTTCGGTCCGATCGGGCCTGCTGGGTGGAAACAGCAGACCAATATTTGAATTCCGCTGTTCTGGAATATTACCTCTATCATATTTCGAGCGATCTTCCAATCTAATCCATCCAGACCGCAGCCCAATTTTGGTATTGCCAGTTTCAGGATGTCGTTCTGCATTAAATGGCCTCGCATGTCTTGCAGCGTTTTCCACATGGAACGGTAGGTTGGTTTGTGATGAAATTCATCTTTCGTTACCATGTGGTAAATATAGCGTTCCTGGGCTATCGTATTGTCCCTCAAACAGATGGTCTTCCCTACTGTAGGCTTCTGGTGCTCTGGCCTGCCAAACTTCTTCTTGAAAACTGCTGCTATCCCTCGGGACATCTTCAAATCTCCTGATATACAATGGGCCAAGGAGTAGTCGGCCGGGACTCTGAATAGATCCTGCTGCACTTCGGGAGTTATTCCGAATCGAGCCCGACGTCCACTTGAAAATGTCTTCATGAACTCCTCAAATGAATCTTCCTGCACATGGATCTTACGAGCACGTGCGTCGTTGGGATCTTCATTATTGTCTCCTGCAAATGGTGCTAGCCGATTGAAGTGCACTACTCTTGATTTGCTCTTGGGGTTGCGTCTGATTTCGTAGATTATGTCGTTAATTCTCCTGATGACTTCGTAAGGCCCTTCCTAAGATGTCTGTAATTTTGGAGATAGGCCACGTCGCCGCCCTGGGTTATAAAGCCACACAGAGTCTCCTGGTTGAAAACCTCCGTCTTGTGCCTTGACGTCATAGGTCTCTTTCATTTGGTCGCTGGCATTCTGGATGTTTATACGGACTCGGGAGTGGATATCGTCCATCTGACGTCTTAAATTATTGACATAATCTTCACCAGCCAGGTCTTCTCCAGGTTTACAGCCGAACTTCAGGTCGCATGGAAGCCGAAGTTCCCGTCCAGAAATAATTCTTGCTGGAGTCTGTCCGGTTGTTTCGTGTACAGATGAGCGGTAGGCCAAAAGGAACAGATGGAGATATTTGTCCCAGTCTCTCTGGTGACTAGAGACAACTCTGGTCAGGTGTCTGTTGATGGTCTTATTCATCCGTTCCATCATTCCATCAGACTGCGGATGTGATGCAGTAGTTCTGGTCTTACGAATATTCGATACTTCGCATATCCCTTGGAAAATTGTGGATCCAAAGTTTCTTTCCTGGTCAGAATGAAGTTTCAAGGGTACGCCAAAACGACAGATCCAGTTCTTCACTAGGACGTCTGCAATAGTAGCGGCCTCTTGATTAGGAAGGGCATATGCTTCCGCCCATTTACTAGAATAGTCCATGACGACTATAATGTATCTATTCCCGACGTCTGATTCGGGAAATGGCCCTGCTACGTCGATGGCTATCCTCTCGAATGGACTACCGACATTATACTGTCGCATCGGAGCTCTCGGTTGTTTCTGCGGTCCGTTGCTTGAAGCGCACGTAGTGCATTTCCTGCACCATTCCCTAACGTCTTCTTCGTAGTTTAGCCAATAAAACCGCTCACGAACTCTCTGCAGAGTCTTCGTTACCCCAAGGTGTCCTCCACTCACTCTATCATGGAGATGTCTCAAGACCTCCGGAACCCGACCTCTAGGAACGATAAGTTGTTTTCTACTCTTGGTTCCATCCGGATGTTTCAGGACACGCTTCAAGACGCTTTCATCTAGGATTATGGAATCCCTTTGCGTCCAGTATGATCTAACCGTCGGAGAGTATGGTGCCACCTCTTGCCATGTCGGTCTTGTTCCTTTCTTCTTCCATTCTTGAATAATTTGCAACTCTGAGTCGCCATCTTTGTCCTTTTCTATCTCTTGTGGTTGCCAAGCATCGTCAATGACAGGTGTGCTTCACTTTAACCTTAGAGCAATGATGAAAATTTTTTGGACATGGTCGTCTTGATAAAGCATCAGCATTTTTATGTGCTGTACCTGCTCGATGTTCCATGTTGAAGTCGTATTCTTGAAGTCTTTCGATCCATCGAGCGACCTGACCCTCAGGATTCTTGAACTGTATTAGCCATCTCAGAGCAGCGTGGTCAGTTCTTAACAGGAAATTCCTACCATACAAATATTTGTAGGAATGCTCGATGGACTTCACTACTGCCAGAAGTTCCCGTCTTGTGACACAGTAGTTTCTTTCTGGTTTTGACAAAACCCTACTGAAGTATCCGATTACTCTTTCCTGACCCTCCTGCAATTGGGACAGGACGCCTCCAATACCGACGTCGCTGGCATCTGTGTCCAGAACAAAACGTCCTTCCGTCTTCGGGTAACTCAGGATTGGTGCTTGGACTAGGAGTAGTTTCAGTCGCTCGAAAGCGACCTGACGGTCTTCATCCCAGCTGTATCTGCGACTATTTTCCGACAGTCTGGTCAATGGTTTGGCGATTTTGGCGAATCCATAAACAAATCTTCTGTAATAGGTACAGAGCCCGAGGAAACTGCGCAGCTGATGTTTATCCGCAGGTACCGGCCATTCTTGATTTGTCTTAATCTTTTCTGCATCAACTGCTACGCCTTCTTCGGAGACCACATGCCCCAAATAGTTCACCCGCTTTTGGAATAAGTGACATTTCTTTGGACTAAGTTTCGAACCAGCTTTCTTTAAATGTTGAAATACCTGTTCCAGATTCTTCAAATGGTCTTCAAATGATTTTCTCATCACAATTATATCGTCCAGGTATACCAAGCAAGTTTTTCTCGATAGTCCTTTAAGTACGGTCTCCATAAGTCGCTCGAAGGTAGCAGGAGCATTACATAGGCCGAATGGCATGACCGATAATTGCCATAATCCATTGCCGATGGTAAATGCAGTTTTTTCTCGGTCTTTCTCGTCCATCGCTACTTGCCAGTATCCACTCTTGAGATCTAGGGTCGAGAAGATCTTTGACTCGGTCAGGGTATCTAAGGTGTCATCAATCCTAGGCAGAGGATAACTGTCCTTCTTGGTAACGTTATTCAGCTGGCGATAGTCGACACAAAATCATGTAGACCCGTCTTTCTTCTTCACAAGTACCACTAGAGAGACCCATGGACTGTTCGAGGGTTCAATGATGCCGTCTTGCTCCATATCTTGGATGATGACATCAGCGTCTTCTCTCTTCGCAATCGGGAGTCGTCGTGGTGCTTGTCGAATTGGTCGTGCATCGCCTGTGTCAATTTTGTGATGGACAACGTTTGTTCTTTCTTTTCGCCCCTCACTGGTTTCAAACACCTCTTGGAATCTACGTATCAGATCTTCTGCTTGTGCGCATTGTCGATTGTCTAATTGTTGACCCTTGGATAGTAATAGGATCGTTAATTCCTTCGAAAGTTTATCGCAGTGAGGCTCAATCTTTGTGTCTTGTTTGGTGAGTTTCATTCTTGCGAGGCGTTCTTTTTCATGACTGGAGTTATCTTTGGGTAGCATCTTCAAAGGTTTCTTGCTTCGATTTTTTGGATGATCTAGTTCTCCACAGTTCCAGCACCGAAGTTGTCTTGAACTCTTGAGATCTTTTACTTCTTCGATCAACCGCTGAACCTGGGCTTCTAAGCCTTCCGTGGCATCGGAGTCACAATTAACTTCTCGCACTCGGGCACTGCTTCTGGACGCCTGCTTTGCCGCTTTGTATTCCAGTGCATGAGCCAATGCTTCCACCCGCTTCTTCGGCCGCGCCAAACGTAGGGCTTGCTGCGTTTCATGGTCTCTGATGCCGTCCACAAATATTCTCACAGCCCAGCTTTCCAAGAAATCATCCGGGCCAGTTGGATATGCCAGTCGAACGAGGCGTGCCACATCAGCTTCGAACTCCTGTATACTCTCGCTGGGACGTTGGTATCGGTTCTTGAGCTGCGTGTGATACACTTCCTCAAAGTGTGCATGGCCGTATCGCAGCTCTAGTCGCTTGACCAATTTTCCGTAATTGTTGTCTTCTTCCGGTGGAATAGCCTGTAAAATGTTTACTGCATCTCCTCGGAGAGCAACTGTAAGCGCTGAAACTTTCTCAATATTATTCCAGCCATTAGCCTTAGCAGCGGCTTCAAATTGTCTATTAATCCAAGATGTTTGACCATCAAAGGTTGAAGGTTTGACACTCATTTTTGTAGTTGAGTCAAGATTTGGTGCGGATAATTCAATTATCTCAGATTTTTAAGCTTTTTCCGGAGATGAAACACCAAATTTGAATTTTTTTCCGAAAATCTTCATTTTTTCATCCAATTTTGCATCCAGTTCTTCTTTTAGCATTTCACAATTATCTTGAAATACTTCCTCCCATACCTTTGGATTTTCTCTAAATTTTTCCAGTTGCTTTGTATTTTCCTCCACCTTTCCATGCAGTTCTTCTCTCAAGTTTCTAGAATTTCCTTCTTATTTTCCTAATTTTTCATTTACAATTTTAGAGCTCTCCAGAAATTTTTCTGCTTATTTTGCTTCTAATAATGTAGAATTTTCTTTTAATTTTGATTTTAAGTCTTCCTTTAAACTTATAGAATTTTCTTTTGATTTTGATTCTAAATCTTCTTTTTCTTTTAATTTTGACTCTAAATTTATAGAGTTTTCTTTTAATTTTGATTCTAAATTTATAGAATTTTCTTTTAATTTTGATTTTAAACTTATAGCCAAATCGGTTAAAGAAAGTTGAACCTCGAACAAATATGTATCAGGATCCTCACCGTCTTCAGTCAAAGCGTCTCGCAGTCGTTCTATTAAAACTTGTTTGCGGCCACTGGTTTCCAAATACCGCTCTTACAATTGATATTTCAACTCTGCGACCTTCAAATCTTTCAACAACTTCGTAGACGCCATTTTCCAATTTTACAAAACAGCAATGAACAAAATACTAAATTGTTTATAACAACCCCACACCTGACATCACTGTAATGTTTATTGCTTGTAGAATCTGTTTGTAATTAAATAAAAATCACTATTTCATAATCTAAATTGAAATAAAAGTTTTATTCTTCTTATGTCACTATTAACACTATATTTATTTATTTGTCACTTAATTCTAATTTAAACAATGTCACAGATATTTATATTTCACTATTCATATACATTGTTAACTTTACTGTTCGATATTTATTACACCAGTACTACTCTTACTACTGTACTACACGTCTTTTGCTTAGCCTTATATAGGGAAATATCGTTTTCTCGAATTTTCTATTTCTCGACTCATTCCATTTCTTGAAATCACTAGAGGCTTCCATTGGGAGGGGTGATGTACTGCGAAGCGGTACGGCGTAAGCGAGGATGAAAGGCCCCTCCCAATACTACGTCGTCTTCACGAGCTTCCCGCACTCTCGCACGTCACAATATTATTAAAGTGCCTAAAACAAAATTTGAATATTCTACGACTGATTGTTTAGAATTCATGCGTAAAATTCAAAGAATCTGTCATATAAATGTTGATTTTCAGTATCCTATGGCTAATCATTCCAAATTGATGCGGAAAATTGAAAAAAAAATTCAAGTAAAGTGCACTTCCGGTTCAGCCAATCGCAATAATAATCCAAGATTTACAATAAGATGTTATAGACGTTCTTCATACGGAATTTCAATATGCTATGGCGGATCATTCTATATTTACGCAAAAAATTCAAAAAGAGTTTCAAGTAAAGTGTACTTCTTGCCTGGACGATTCTTACAAAAATAACAGATATCCATTCTGATATAACATCAAGTTCAAATACTGAATTTCAACATTCTATGGTTGATCATTCTGGATTTATTAGAAAAATTCGAAAAAAGTTTCAAATAAAGTGCACTTTCGGTACGGACGATTGAAACCATAATGCAAGGTGCACAACTAGACTCTATACCAGTCTTAAATACAAAATTTCAACATCATAAGTTCAACCAGTTTTGAGATTTGCGAGTTACGAACGCACGAACGCACATATGTAGCGACATCAAGCCAACTCCTAGGCCCAGTTCCACAGTCTTTGGTACATCCTAATACTAGCTCAATTACCTAGGTAACGATTGTTGAAACAATTATTACTGAGGTGATTGGACTACGCTCAGGATAAACCGAAGACTGTGCAATCGGATCTTAGTATAATTGAGAATACCGGTACAAGTAAACTGGGCACGAGATCCTTATAATCCCCTGCAGTAGCCACCAGTCGAAGAAGATAATTTAATCCAGCAATGAAAACTGGGCGCTAATCCTTCAAAATTTTATAAGGGTCTCGTTCCCAATTTACTAAATATTTATTTTGATGCAAAGCACCACCGGCTGACAATGAAACCAGTATTACAAGTTTCGCAAGACTCTACATCGAGCTTGGTCAGAACGGGCGAGGCTCGCCTGTTCGTTTTGGTACGAAGCACCACCGGTTGAGAGTTAAACCACTGTTTCAAGTTGCGCAAGATTCCAGGTCAAGCTTGGTCCCATTTATAATTTATACTTGTGCACTGAAGGGGATTATCGCAGGTTGTCATGCTCAGTTTGTAGATACAGATTACAACAACCTGAAATATTCGCCTGAAAATACATCTTAACGATAAAGCCAGGCCAAAGTTGGGTGCAGGTTAGAGTTTTTGTGTCGCGCGACTAAGAGAGAGTGGCTATACGGAGTGTCATTTGTCATGGAATAGCCTTTCGCTATTCTCATGAATACTACTCTTGTTTTTGAAGCATTTCTCAACTATTTTGTTGTTCTTAAGTTCAAAAATGTTTGATGCTATTAATTCGGAACGTATTCGATTTTGTTTTATTATGTGATTTTTGAAAAAGTAAAAACACAATCTTCAATTATCATCATCGATCTCAGCATTATCTGTCATGGAATGATTCTTATTATTCTTTTCTCTAAAGCTCGAAATTAGGGATTCGAGTTATTCCAAAATTCTAACGATATTTTTGCCTATTGCTCGAGCAAAGTGGATGCATAAAAATTGACAATAAGTATGATTTTGTAGGCGACCAATTCCCATAATCGGTCAATGATTCCATCGAAAATACACAATTAGTTGATGATGATGGAAATGTGATGATGGTAATGATGATGATAATATACCGGTAGGAAGTTTTTAGATATAGCTGAGTGCAAGTCTTTATAGTTGATCAAGTGCTGAATAGTTGGCCGTTTAAGCCCAACAGAAAAAATAAGCTTATTCCATTGTTGGATTGGTCAAGTAGATAGTGCATTGTCGATTACTGATAGACTTATCCTGCCTCACACCTTCATTTATGATATATGATGAGAATGTAGGTATATTATCAGAATTTACAAGTGATATGGACGGAGAGAGTAATGATACTGATCTCGATGAAGATGAAGAAGAAAATAAAAATGGGAACGCTGAGGACGATGATGATAATTGATGAATATGTTGTTAATCATTGAATACTACAAAATAAGAATTTCTGAGATCAAATCTTCTCTAACAATTAACTTTCTATGAAAATACTTATCTACCAAATTAACAAAATTGAACAGCTTTTTTGAACTCAAGATGGAGAAACTAGAATTGATGAAAATGCATTAGATAAAACACAAATATTTATGAAAAAAACTGAAAGCTATTCCACGACAAATGTCACTCTGTATAGCTACTCTCTCGCACTCGCGCGTCTGCATAATGTTATCCTGCTTGCACTCACTAAAACTCTCAAAAATGTTTGGCTCCGAACTTTTGATTTGCTTTTGGAATAATTATCCATCCTTTCGATGTATTCTGAATCATATTTAAATTTCTGCTCTGCTGAAATAACCAGAATGAAATTCTTTTCGAGCAATTTCATAGCGGTCTGACACTTGTAAAAATAATATGCAGGGAGCTCAGAACTGCTAGAATGACTAGAATAGAATTATTTTCTATGCAACTTCATGAAGGTCTGGCAACCATTAGGTCCCGAAAACCTGGTCTGCCAATATTTTCTATGTGTACAAAATCCTTGCGAATTCAATGTTTCAGGAAGCCAGAACTGCTGAAAAACGTAAGCTTCAACATTTTCGGAGTGCCAGTCTTTCCATTCCCTGTCCAGTGGGTCAAGAAGGATCTGTCTGATTATTCTTATATGATTACTGAAATAACCAAAGTAAATACGTTTTCTGCTCGCCTACTAGTACTCTGTTAAATTTTCTTTATACAAATATATTTTGTATTAAAACTTGAGAGATGGAAGCCTTGCCGAAGACCTCTTACCCTTTTTACTTGTGCGTGCGTGCATAACTCGCAAATCTCAAAACTGGTTGAACGTAGAATGTTGAAATTTTGTATTTAAGAGTGGTATAGGGTCTTGTTGTGCACCTCGCATTATGGTTTGAAACTTCTTTCGAATTTCTCTAATAAATCCAGAATGATTAACCGTAGAATGTTGAAATTCAGTATTTGAACTTGATGTTGTATCAGAATGGTTATCTGCTATCTTTGTAGGAATATATATATATATATATATATATATATATATATATATATATATATATATATATATATATATATATATATATATATATATATATATATATATACATATATATATATATATATATAGATATATATATATATATATATATATATATATATATATATATATATATATATATATATATATATCCAATATTGTACAAGTAAGTCACGTGATGTTCACGTCAGATTTTTTTATTTTCATGTACAGGAAACTTCTCGTCATCAGTTTTGATGAATAAATTTCAAAGTACTTCTTATCTACAAAAAAAAATTGCAGTGTCTAAATGCCCCCACCCCATACAGCAAGAAAAATGTTTCTGTTATTACCAAATACATGTTCACAACTCCTCAGGCTCAAATATTTTGGTTACCTTTGTCAAGTGAACGATTCCTATCTTCTGATGTATATAACCTCATTTTAATCGATAAAATAAGACGTACTGAGACCTAGCATCAGCAGTACAAGTCTACTTGGAAGGTGGATAGTAAGAAAGCTATGCTCACTACATCTTCTGAGTTTTTGTTGTCGTCTTATCATCGTATTCAGGAAATAAAACATTCACGTTTTTTTAAATCAGAGATGACAGTTGTACGACGCTGTTACATGAAATATTGATAATAAAATTTTAATGGAACTTCTGATCATATCTAAATGAATATTGAGTAGCACAAAATTATTTTGCAATTCTGTGCAAATTCATAGGTCTTAATGATCTATAAATCCATAATAAACTGATTGAAACGCACCGACTTTTGTTGATTGATGCTAATTCCTTCATGAATATGACAATTTCATTGCGATTTTGTTCATATATTTCAATTTTATAACTTTATAAAACATAGATTTATGATCCATAAATGGTGGGATTCTGAACGTTTTTATAGCGTCTATAAGAAAGTCTATAACAACTTAAAGATTCGATAGGCAAAATAATATTCTGAAAAAATCTGTAGCTTATAGATTTCTTTAAATATGTAATAGATGTCTATAACGTTAAGATTAGATGAACTCTAACCATAAGACATATGAAATGTCAAAATAAATAATAATTTAGGTGTTTTGAGTTTCATGTACTTTTTGCTGGTGAAGGATCATGAAAGGTTAGCATTTATTTTCAATAATTGTATTGAGAATTCATTCAAAAATTATGTGAGATTGATAAAAAAAAATCTAAGTAATGCAATAAGCCCATTCGAAGCTCCAGATAAACGTTCCAAACAATTGTTCTTTCTGGATAATACAATTGCTCATAATTTAATATGATTTTTCGCATCATGCTCAAGAATATAATTTCAGGTTCTTGCCTCTCAAAGTTTTCTTGCGAGTGGCTTTTTATTCACCTACAACTAAATTTGGAGCGTCCTCATTTAAATTTAATGTATTCTTCCCATTTATTATTCAAATAATTATCATCTAATGTTGACGCAATTTGTATCAAAGGTATGATTCAGAGACAGCATGTGTTGGCCACGTTAGAAGAACTGGGGTTATTCAATCTGTGAGCTCTCTCGTGTTCCTTAAATCTAGTGTTAAAACTCCTAGATGTCTTCCCAATATATATGTAATCACAATTTTTACAATTTATTTGGTATACACCCGATTGTTCCAATATACATGGCCAAACACATGCTGTCTCTGAATCATACCTTTGATACAAATTGCATAAAAGTCCTCCATTTTCAAAAACGTGGTTTCAAACTTAATTTATTAGAATCTTTGGAAATTCAGAAAGCGATGAAACTTAAGAAAAATTTGATGAATGATCAGCTTGATTTGTACAAATCACCTCTTGTTAAACCCCTATAGAAACTCCTACTGTCTTCCCCCCCTACTATTTCATGTACCATTATTTAGTATTTAAGGCAATTGTAATTTTATGTAGAAACTATTGTACTTCTGATGATGGTGTAAAAACCGAAATACGTATAAAGTAATTAATATATATCAATTTTGAAACTTAACCAAGTGTGTTTTCTATTATTTTTATTCAATATGTTTCAACAAGTGCCAACAGCTTACTCACTAAATATTATTCAAATATATTAATATAACCTGACACATGACAACTTGAGTGAGAACAAATATGAATTAAAATTAGAAGACATCGTTAAATGATGACTTTATTCATGTCGTTGCATGATTCATTCACCATTAGAAGCTTGAATAAAATATATTAATCTGTATTTTTGAACAAAAAATCCAAAAGTAAAATTTTATTTTCTAACCTATTGACAACATTGAACTGTAAGTTCCAATGAACGAAAGTATAATGATGTCATAACTTATAGAAAATTGTTTAGAATACCATTTTAATAGAATCTATATGATCTTCACTTATGGATTCCATTAAGCTTATAGATCTGTAACGTTATAGAAATTTAAGATAATACTCAGAATCCCACCATAAATTGAGAATGAAATTGTTTTTATTTATAAATTTTGTATATTCATCGGAAACTCTGATTTTTCGATACTTTGATCAAGGATCGTCTTCAGAAAACAATAAAAAATAGATCAATAAATAATAAATGAATAAATATGACAAAATTGTTTTCTGAAGAAGATCGTTGGTCAAAGGATCGAGACGTGAAAGTTTCCAATAGATATACGAAATTTATAACTAAAAACAATTCAAATATTAACATAGATTTACATAGAATTGCAATATTAGTGTTCACATTTTAAAATTAGCAAAAAATCAATTGTTTAACTCGGCTGAAAAAGTGATATAGTTCCTGGCTTAGACTGAATTCCTACATTCGATTCCGTTGCAACTATGGAACGATAGCCTTTCTGGTTAGACAAATAACTATTATCTACGTAAAATACAAAAAAATGATGTGAATAAGAAAGTATTCACAACTCGGCACTTTGTCCGTAGAGCTCTACGAAATATGAGTTGCAAATAGTCTTGACAAAAATGCAAGAGTGCAGGAGATAAACAAAATTTTGCTTTACATGCACTTTGTCTTCAAATAAAACTTTTGTTATTTTCTGCAAGAACAAGAAAAAGACAAGGCTCTTTCGGAACACTAATTAAGAATTCACCAATGTTTTATATAATTTCCAAATTAAGAGCATGAGAAATTAGTTTTTAGAAAAACTTACCGAGCGCCTCTATCAATTATTTTATGTTCCCTAAATTATTCCCCACGATCCTTACTCCTAATGGTACACAATGCGCAACATGTCCGATTTTCATATTTTCTGCGCTCCTCTCCAGGAATCAATACACTTTGTCCCTCTCACTCCCTATTCCTCTTTCCTAGTCATCAAACCGACGCCTCGGATGCCTCCGACGCCGGCGTCGTCGCCTCAGTAGCACACAGACCCCGTCAAGCGTCGCACAATGCACCGCCTATGATATTCATATTTATCGATGGGGTGAACAGTTCGAACGATCAACAAAGCTATGAAAATGACGAGTGAACAGTGACAAATGAATGTGTGATTGACTAAAATGTGATTGTGTTCCGAACGGAGCTGTAGTTATTGTTAAATTGAAGGAAATATATCAGGTAGGTTATTCTTTGCAGTTTGATCTGAGAGTTGTTGATTTTTCATTGCTAAAATTGTGCGCATTCCTGGCTAGATGAGTCAGGCTTTGTTTAATATATGTGGTGTTGCACATTCTGTGAATGTTTGTGAACAAAGACCTCGAGAACAGTTTTTCTATTCAATTTTTCACTGTTATGAGATTGAGAGCAAGTCAATAAATATCACACAGCATATCCTAAATTATTCAAAAATTTACGAAGCCTATTAAATATTTCAAAAATATTTTAATTTTTTTACTAGTTTCCTCATTGCGCGGTGGTTTCTATCATAATTTACTTATTGAGTAATTATAAAAACGAAGAGTAACTTTAGTTTTTCAGTTCGAATCTATTTTCCATTGGGTAGTTCAAATGGGATAATTTGGCATAATCTAAATTTTGTATTGTAATTTGGATAATTGTAAAATTGGTTGTTGTTACTATTGTAGAATGCCACACTTTAAACTGTTAGCAGAATTGTTTTGCTGTTGCACAATATTTGTTGTGAAACTTACTTTAAATATGTCTCTCTTAAAAAAAACTGAGAATGAAATTGTGTACGAGTTTTTTGAAGTGGAAGTTTTATAAATCATGAATGTAACAACGACAGCAATGTTTCATACAATATAACAAACTAAAATGTTAGCATTAACAATGAAGATTTTATCAGTCAACTCATAGACTACAGATACTTAAACCTTGGAATCCTTGATTTGCGTAGAATTTCATTGACCGATAGTTGCAATAGGATATCATGTGTATTTAGAGAATATTATAGCATACTACAGAATATGTTCTTAACCACAAGCAAAACAAGTGCTTACGGGTAGAAGTGTCTGGAAAATTTAATATATTATACATCATATGATTTATTTCCCCTATAAACTTAAACTTGGACGAATCAGATCAATTTAAGAATAATATTCCAGAACGAATGGTTAAAGGTATATAATGTCGAAAATTATGGCAGCTAACCTTAATGTGCCTTTGCCAGCTTTAAGTCGCCTTTTAAATGTTAGGCCACGGTTCAACAAGACTTATTTGAAATTTTGTTAAGCGCAATGGAAGATAGTGCGTTCATAAAAATAGTGCAATAGTTGAAAATTATATTTTTGTTATGCTCAAAAATAAGAATGTCCTGCTTTCGATGGAATAGACCAAGGCAAATCGAAGTTCAAGAATTAAAAAACTTCATTCTCAATAATTGTCAATATTCGATTGAAGACTTCATGAGCTATTAAATAAACAACTGAAGACTCGAATTGAACGCGGACTTTATGATCTATACGCTAAAAGATCACACTCCCAAAAATTCAATTAATCTTTTTGGATTCAAATTGGAAAATTATCAACTTATTAATGCTAGAATAGATTATAATTTTTGGTATATGAATCACAGATTAACGCTCCTTTGCCTTGTCTTCAATGCACGATTTTCGTGACACTACGCAGAAAGTATCAGGCATAGTGTAAAAAAAAATATAGCATATTATTGACATCATTTTGAGTAAAAAATATCATATGAACATAGGTTCTATTTCTTTTGGATACCAAAATACAAGAGATCTAAATTTCAACAAATTTAAAATTAAAACAGAGTAGAAACAATGGAAACATCGAATACAGTCTAAACTCTTCACAACGAAACTCAGGAGACCGAACATTTTTACCGCTATAGAAAGCTACCCTTACATAAGTGAAGAAAGACAAACAACCAAATTCACAACAATTTTCAATATGTATTTGATAAAATAGGTAATTGAATTACTCCTAATGGTCTACGATTGATAGTACGATAGGTACCTAGTGTGTTTAGTTCGAGACCGTTTCCAAGCAAATCAAATGTAATGATGCACGCGTTCAAGGCAATTAACAATAACAAAAGTAAGATGAATATTTACAGCCTCAGAAGTTTCGAAGCTTCAAAGGTTTAGTCGGTGTCTTTTGTAACCTGATAAAATAACATAAACAATAATGTCGATAGCATATATTGTCTGTGTCTAAATATGAACAAATTTCTTCGTAATAGAGAACGGCTGTTGCGCTGTGAAAAGTTTAATGTGTGAGTTTTGAGGTAGACTAACGAAATTGTGCTCACTTCTACGTTGTAGGGAGTTTATGAAGAATAATATTGAAAAGAGTGTACACTGAATATTAATTTTACGTTTTATAGTAAATGTTCGAAATGTGCCCCTTGAGCTTGGATGCAAGTTTGACATCGACGAATCATGGAATTATTAACTGAATCAATTATATTTGGGTCTATATGAATGTCAGCTGCGGCTGCGGCGTTTATCAACCTTCCTAGTAATTGGTTGTTTGTATTTATACATGAATTTGGAATTATTTTGCATTATTTTCCATTGTTTCAAAATTATCTTGTTTTGAAATTTCTTAAAATTGGCTGCATTTCAATAAAAGTGAGTATTGTGAAACCGACAAAATTCACTTATCGAGATTTTGATGGATATATCCGTTTTGAGCATCCCTGAATCTATCATGACTATTTTCGGCCTGATGTCAGTGACTATGTGTGTATGTGCGCATGTTCGTGACTGATCTCAAAACCCGTTGTGCATCTCGCATTATTATTGCAATCGTCTGTACTGGAACTACAATTCAGTTGAAACTTTTTTTGAATTTCTCGCACGAATTCAAAATGATTAGCCGTAGGATACTAAAATTCAGTATTTGCGATTGCTATTGCATCTAAATAGTGATCTTCTATTTTTGTACCAACCGGCTGAGCCAGAAATGCACTTTCATTTCAAATTAACCGCATAAATACGAAAAATCTGACGTGGACATCACGTGACTTACTTGTACATCATTGGTCCAGTCAATCACAATGAAAATATGATATGAGCATCTAGACCGTATTATTATCTTGAATACTGAATTCTAACATTCTACGTTCAATCGCTTTGGTTTTTTGCGGAAAATCCAGAAAATTTTCCAAGTAAACTGCACTTCAAGTTGAACCGATCGCAATCATTATACAAAATATACAACTAGATATTAAAGAAGTGTAGGATACGAAATTTCATTATTCTGCGACCGATCGTTTTGAATTCATGCGGAGAACTCGAAAAGTATGTTATATAAAGTGCACTTCCGGCTCAGCCGATTAGTACAAAAATGAAATATAACAATTAGGATGCTACTGAATTTCAATATCCTGCGGCTAATTGTTCTGGATTTATGCGGAGAATTCAAAAAAAGGATGAATTAAAATGCTCTTTTGGTTCAGACGATTCCCCAGATTAATCCTTAATACAAAATTTCAACATTATACGTTCAACGTGCTCTGAGATTTTCGAACTACGAACCTGCATACACACAAACATACCTACCGACGTCAGGCCGAAAATAGTCAAAATGAATTGAGGAATGCTCAAAACGGATTTCCATCAAAATCTCGCTATGTGAATTTTGTCGGTTCCACAATAGTTACTTTCACTTTGTAGTGTACAAGTACAAGTGAGTAAAAATCTGACGTGAACATCACGTGACCTCCTTGTACATCATTTGATATATTCACAAATTCATTCAATAAAGTTTTGTCACTCCAGATTTTAATTATTAATATAATTTTAATAATATTTTGACATGTGAAATGTCAAACAAAATCAAAAAATTGACAACAGATTATCATTGCCTACCTTATCATTTCAATCAAACTGATTGTTTTATACGGCAAATTCTAAATATCTGTTATACATATAAACTGCACTTCCGGTTCAGCTGATTGATACAAAAATAGTAGATAACTATTTTGATGCTATAACAAGTTCAAAAACTAAATTTCAATATGCTATGGCTGATCATTCTAGATTTATGCAAAAAATTGAGAAAAGGTTTCAAGTAAAGTGCACTTCTGGCTTTGCTGATTCATACAAAAAAGCAGATAACCATTCTGATGCAACATCAAGTTCAAATACTGAATTTCAACATCCTAGGTTAATCATTCTGGATTTATTACAAAAATTCGAAAAAAGTTTCAAATAAAGTGCACTTCCGGTACAGACGATTGGGACCATAATGCAAGGTGCACAGCTAGTCTCTATACTAGTCTCAAATACAAAATTTCAACATTATACGTTCAACCAGTTTTGAGATCTGCGAGTTACGAACGAACGAACGAACGCACATACGTACCCACATCAAGCCGAAAATAGTCAAAATGGATTCAGGGATGCTCAAAACGGATATTTCCATCAAAATCTCGATAAGTAAGTTTTATCGTTTTCACAATACTTCCTTGTACTTAGTACAAGTAAGTAAAAATCTGTCGTATAATATTGAATATCGTATTAAGTACTTCTATAGCATCTAGTTGTATACCTCGCATTATGACTGCAATCGTCCGTACCGGAAGTGCACTTTATTCGAAACATTTTTCGAATTTTCCGCGTAAATTATATGCAAAAAATATATCTAATGATGTATAAGTAAGTCACGCGATGTCCACGTCAGATTGTTTTTTTAATACTAGTCTTGATACACTGCGATGAGTAAACAAATTTCTCAGTGCAATGAATCAATCCAAGTATCGCTTAAATCATTTTCTTGATCTACTTTTCTGCCTTTTTCTATTAGGCTACGAAACTAAGATCTATACTTAACGATAAGAACAAAAAAATCGGAATTCAAAAATAAATCGTGAATATGTATGGTGCAATCATATGAGTAGAGAACTCACATGTGCGTCAAAATTGCATTCACCATGTCCAGGTCGCTACGTAATTTCGTTTACGCAGACCTGTTAATCAAAACTAGATAGTTTTTATACCAAATATTGCAGGAAGAAAGGGTTGAAATCTCACATCAAATCATTGTATTCTTTCAATGTTTTGATTATCAAAGCATTTCTCTTTTTGGTCCTATTCTTCCAGTATTTCAATCCTCCTTGGTATACTTTAAACAATGTTTCAAATCTAGAAAGGATTTCTTTCCTGTTATCTTTTCCTCTTTATAATATTTGAACAAATAATATTGGGCAGTGGCCATTTCAGCTCCACGGTCAGAATTTAAATCCATGGAGTAAAGGCTTCTCTAATGTTTATTCACTTGCGCTCGGCGAAAGATTAACAAATCACTGTATAAAGCATAATAATGAGAAAAACGTAAGATTTTCAAATTACTGTGGATGTAGACGGTATCCAGGCTCATAGTTGAATATAAAATCACAAATTGTTGTGAATTGTTTCACAGTCACTTGACCTCTTCTTTTTATAATTCTTATCGCAATATTTTTGGTTTTTTGTCGGTATTGGGAGATATACAATTACGTACTTACATAAAAATAGATAGTACCCATATTGAAAGAGTTCGTTTATCATTTTAACTTATAGTTATTGGCATTCAGAGAAGAAATATTCATTTGGAAATTCAGGATTAAAGTAATAAACTGGGCGCAAATGTTACATAGCGATTAAGGTGAAAATGCTCAACTAATCTTAGGGATTAGGACAAAACTGACCGCGGAGCTCAAGTGGTACATTCCCATATTTTGAACCTTAAGCCCAGTAATTGAACATGAAATGTGAGTTCTAAAGGCTTAAAATAAGAGAGTATATGTTTTTTGTTTCAAAATAATAAGCATTGATTTTCGAGCCATTCGATAGTTTATTATTCTTTCAAGACTTAGACCGTTTCAGGAATGAATAAGAGATAGTCTCATCAAAATTTCATTCTTTGAAATTATTTAATATATTATGCTAACTTTGTTTTGTGAATAATAAACGATAAAGAAATCAAAAATTCATAAATTATTGTTTGGAGAATTTAATATTGGCAACTATGTGATTGAAACAAGAGAAATGAGACACTTACATTGGTTTAGGCATATGAAAAAGATATAGAATAGGAGGCTTTCGAGAGGGATATGTTGTAAGATAGAAATGGAGAATGTGTAATGGGTGAATATGGTTATCCAAATGAACACAAATGAATGATATTATTAAATCAGAATCGGATTGTTTCTTCGACTAAACTGTACCTACAATATTATCATACATTGTGAGTTGATATGCACCTCTTTGAAAATTAATTAGTAATTTCAACGATTTTGGATGGAAACCCTAGCACATAAATGAAGAGAAAGATTATAAAGCATAGATATAACGCAATAAGAGTGACACAAAATAATTGGATGGAACTAGCTGAGTATAGGATCAAATGCCATCAATTGCAGTCTCTCAACTCAAGAATTAATCGATTGATGCACAATTTTGTATCCTTATTTCACTCACCATGGATGCTATGAACCACAGTTTTTGATATGCGAATCATTATTTCTCCCTCTGATATTCAATAATTGAACCCGTTTTTGTTTTAATCATGTCACATAAATGATTATGAAAAACTATTATTACTTACAAAATCTCACGTTTTTTGAAAACGTGGTCAAAAGGCTGAAAATGTTGCTTTCAATCGGAAAAAAATCCGACTGACAAATTATTTTTCATACAATCTTTTAGAATTGAATTTTCCTGGATATTCGACAAACACTCAATAAAATATGAGATAAACAATTGTTATGGTACAGACACCTTGAAAGAATTCAAAGAAATAGATTGGTGAAGGAAGAATTGAAAATAAAAACAGTAGGAAAAAGAAGCCGTGGTAGACCACAACAAACATGATATGGCACTATAGAACAATTCAATTTCATTTACAGAAGCACATAATTTGGCATGAAAACTGAAGGAATGAGAGAAATTCATTAAATTTAGGTAAAAACAGTGATAATAATTCACAAACTTCGAACCCTATCCAAGTACCTAAATAAAAACTACAGTCGAAAAAGTAGCAAAAACATATAAATCGAGATATTTGTAATCGCTTCTCCATATGCGGATTCGCAGAAATGATTTTTCCAGTCTTCAAAAGAGGAGTAACATTTGGTTATCAATAAAAGGAAGAAAATCGCAGCAAATTGGTGAATATTGAAGTTTCAACGCAAATTTTTCGAAATACATATGAGATATAATATAATTTTCAACAGAATGAGATTAGACCCATATTAGAGAAGTTTAAAATCAGGAAAATATAATTCTTTTTTGAATCATCAATTTAAATTGATAAATTCACCTCATTACGAAGCGAATTTGCAATCTCTAAGTATTTGACCTGTTTCATTTTGCGAACAAATTTATTACAAACAAAAATATATTCATAATTCAAATTAACTCCGCATCGATTTGCCACTCATAATGATAGAGTAATTGGCCCAAACGAATGTACGACTGATGACATTTAGCCCCATTGTTTGTCTAGTTTTACATTATTGCCTATTCGTTTTCATATGATTGAATACAGTCCCTGATAATTTGGAAACAAAAAGAATCTCAATATATTCTTTAAGATTAGAAGAAGGTAAGAGGCCAGTAAGAAAAAACATGAGCTCCAGCTTATAATAGATCAGCCAATCCATTCTTTCTTATTCTACTCTCCATAAAAATCTGCAGGGATCTCCGAACATAACAAGAATTCATTATACCTTATATTCCTACAGACAATAGTATATTACCAACATTTTCTGCGGAATTGACTTGGACATCTACTGATTGGAAGATTAGTGATCCGTTTTAGAGAAGAATTGTGCCGAAGTTGAATCGAATAACTGTTGGAAAGGCTTCAAGAAATTTTGATTATTTTACTACAAATAGCTAGAGAAGACTTGATCTTGTCTTGAAATCAAGACAAGACCAAGACAAGAAATATTTTCTATTTTCCAAGACAAGATAAGAAAGTACTATCAAGAATCAAGACTTCTTGTCAAAAAATCTTGATATCTTGACAATTAATTTTTCAAATCTGCATATCTATTAATCTATCATTAAAATATTAAAATCTGCTGTGGCCATTACAGTGTTTTCATACCGACTTTAAAAGTAAAATTTGTCATTGTCAAACTGACAGTTCAAAGTGACAACGTCATTGTCAAATTGACAGCGTCATTTTCAAAGTGACAGCTGTCATTGTTATGGTGACAGATGGCGGCTATATTTTAGTTCTTACAATATAAGTATTTTTGAAATTGGCGAGTCTTTTTCTAGATTTTCTGATTGAAAAAGATCATTTACAAATTTAAACCTAGTTTTCTTATAAAAACTCGAATGTTATCGAATTTCAGTCAAAAATTCGTACGGGTTCTCTAATTATTATACTTTAAGACAGACAGACCGACCGATTCCATTTAAACTTATGTTTTTTGGGTTCAGTAAGGTCTAAAATGTGAAAATTCATCAGGGTCTCGAACTATTTAAGAATCACAATTTCAATACCTTTCCTATTATATATAAGTCGGGGAAGTAAAAAGTATCTGTGACTATGATTTTCAGAACAAATATTTGATACATATTGAAAGCATTAGTCGTCAGTTTCCGGTGATTGAATCGTTCATGTAGAGGAGAAATGTATAGGTAGATTCCCCAATACTCTAAGAAAGTTATTAACTCTTAGCAACATTGCTATATCATATAACAAATATAACAAATAATAATTGCAAATACTGATTGAAACATGAAAATGACAGACTCTTCATTTATTTCTATTGGTGACAATCTTGGGAAACGTTGCTAGAATCGATTCATAACATAACTGACAGGGAGAATGAAGGATAGACACTAACGCTAAACTGAATGTTCGGATTGGATAAAGCAATAAAGAAAGAAGACTCCCCTCATATGTCAAAATCAAGAAATATCAAGAATTCTTGAAACAAGACAAGAAATGCGTCGTCAAGAAATGGGCAAGACAAGAAGTTTTTATTTTCTTGTCTTGAAGACTCTTCACTCTTCTGAAATATTTTAATTGTCCTTGCAGGATGACTTTTCTACTAGGGTTCACTAATCTTCTAATCAGTTGACTTTCAGGTTAATGTCACAGTGAAGTATCTCCAGGAAAATAAGAAAAAGGTGATAAAATTTTGTAAATTTTTGGAACTCTTTGAAACTTCCATTGAAAATGGAATGGAAAGATTGGAACTTGCGAACTTTACGAGCATGTACTATATATGACTAGGAATATTGCCGTAATGAAAAGAATTGATTTTGTATGTTGCGCTTGTATGCGAAACACTTCTTTGCGATTAATGGGATTCCGATTAATCGTTGGGGTTGTGCGTCAAATAAGAAGAAGTGGTGTTCTATTTACACTAACTTTATTTACACACAAATATTTACACAACTGATTGTTGCCTTCGAAAGACTCTGATGAGTCAAGTAGGCTGAATGCCTAATGATTGTTGTAATTGAAATGATGATTCTGATGAATCTATTATTGTTAAGTCATTGATGATGAAAATGAATTGCTGAGCAAGATCTGTTGCTCTCACATAACGTAATAATTCTATTTTGTAAAATCTTAAGCTAAGTTGCGATATATTTAAGGGTGGGGGAGCTAAGAGTGGGGTGAGCATGCGACTTACACCCTTGTTGCCGATGCAACATTGTAGATACTAAATATTTTTACCGATGTACATAGATTCTTAATTTAAAACTACAACGCAAATAGATGGTGGCAGTCTTACAGTGATCGTGCTCATGGCGATCACTAAAAATCGTGTTCATAGCAATATCATATTCTCCTACACCTCTGTTTAGGTTTTTCTTTGACAATTTGTCTCTCATCATATTTTTATTGTTCTCGTGGCAATCAATACTCCTTCCTCATCATTTATTCATTTACAGAAATTAATTTAGATTGAATGAAGGAAACGGAGTGTGGGAATTCAGTCAAGAGTTTTATTGTTCTATCCCACTCTACAGTTTCGGTCCCACCTGGACTATTTTCAGAAGTGCTACATTGTACAATAGTGTGAAAATAAGGGATGAAATGACAAATTAAAATGAAAAGTGTACTCACAAAAGAATGATTGTTTGTGTGAGTTAACATCTGTGTGTGATAATGAATTATGTAAAGGTCAATGCAATAAAATTGAAAGAAACAATCATGTTTTCAGTCAAAAAAAAAATTTAAATAGAATATTTAAAAACTGTGCTTGGCAACAACTGACCGTTATGGAGGCGCAAACTGAGTACTTGTTGAATAAACCATTTCTAGAAGACATTGAAAATGATCTTAGCAACAGGATTTAAGGGATGTATTAGGACTCATTTGTCTCATTACAAAAGTATCAGGCAGATAGATAACTTAGGTGATAATTTTTTAAATGTGGTAACCATGAGTTTCTGGTGATTCCGATAGAAATAAATCTTCTTTTAAACCATTTCTAGAAGACATATACAACATATTTTGTAGAATCAAAATAAATAATGAAAAATATTCTCAATGCACCCCTGTCTTGTTCTCTACTATCCTGTAAATATCATAGTCATCCATCTGTTTCCAGCTAGTTATACTCATGTATTTCTGGGAAATCTGAATCCAGTACTCGAGTGGGTACTTGCAGAAATTCTCGGGGTCTGAATTCTTATCTTTGCTAACCATTCCGTTATAACGTTTAGTTTCTTTTGAAACTCGAATAATAGCTAAATGTTCTGAAAGAAAACCACATCTATAAAATAATTCAAGAGTTAACTTTCATTCGATGGTTAAACTATATACTGTGTTTATGAGTAATAGCTGCAATAGCTTTCAAATTACCCGGATTTCGGCTCAACATGAGAAAGTAACTTAATTTTCTTCAGTTGTCTCGGGTTCAAGTTATGTCCTAAAGGAGCGCGCAGCGCAATTTGATACTATTTAGGGAAGTTTTATGGAAATGCGGGCGGAACAAGCTGGCCTACAACACATTCAACGAAAAAAAAAAAAACACTGTTTCAATATCACTTACAGAGATTCTCTTCATTAATGAGTTTTTATGTTATGAAAAAAAAAATTACTATTTGAGCATATTTATTTTCTTATCCGGATTAAGAAGTGAATTCAAATTATTGATCTAGATCTAGTTAATCATGGGCTGCTTGATTTAGCGCATATGTTGCGATAGATATGATGAATAATATTTTTGATTATTGCTGCAATTCTGTGTGAATCTATAAGTTTTATAAATCATTAAATCTGTAAATTATGAACAGAATCGCAATGAACTTGTCATCCTTATGAACAAATTGACATTAATCACCAAAAGTCGATGCGTTTTCATGGATTTATGGACTTATGGATCTGCACAGAATTGTAACATATATTTACTTGTGATCATCTGTATTAGCCAGTGGAAAGAATTTGATGAAAATGTCGATGTTAATTTGAAATTGGGAAGAAACCAGCAGAACCTAAATCGTACACTAGTTGATCATTTGTTCATTATCTCCGCGGTGAATATGTTTAATTACCGGATTTATCACTATGAACGTAAAATATCGAGTTTCTACTTGAAAACCTAAACATTGGGTTGAATTCTTCACTTGAGAATAATACTTCAATTAATATCAGGAAGAGAATATAAAAATAACAGTACATTCAGGATTAGATCATACTTTGTATTATCATTATTTCATGAAGTATTAGCATACTATAGATCAACAGAATTAATTGAGGAATTATAACATTTTTATTATTAACCAGATTTCCAAGAGAACTGAACAAATAAACTCAGATATCAGCGTAATATATTGGAAAAAATTCTGTAAAATGGAGAGGAAAAATAATCTCATGGAATTTCATTGTCACGATATTTTTTTATTTATTCGATTCTTATGGTAATTCAAAAGATCTACAAATTATATATTATATGACAAGTATCATTTTTACACGTAAAATTTATTTTTGAATGGAATGCTACTCTTGTGTTCTTCTTTTGAAATTAATAGATATAGAAAAGTCCGCGATCGAAAAAGCAGCCTAATATTTGCTAACTTGCTCTGTTTACTGCTCAGGATCCTAGCTAGACATCCGTGTACAAGTGATTTAAGCCTCTTCAAATTACTGGATTGAAAATAAAAGATATAGAGTTAAATCATTTCTATATTATTATTATGTTAAAAAATGCAATTGTCTCTAAATTTATGTGCATGAAAAGTTGTGTTATTTTTATTGCATTCATTTGTTTAATGTTTTAAGAAGTCTTTTATTGCTGTTTTACGTTTTAAGATCTTTATAACTTTAAATAATTATCGTTTGCATCAAATAGATTCTTTGAAAAATAAACAAACCATCAAATGCTATGCTAATTATAAACAATAACCAGATATTGGCAACTTATCCTAATGAAATTCAGAATATCCAGTCTGAATCTTTCATCTTTTGTTTATACAATAATTATTTGTGTACTTTGAAAGTAATACATTTTTATTCTGAATTAGAATTTGTGAATCAAGACACTGTCTTGCCAAAAATTTACTTTTGGCTCTGGAGAATAGAATATTGAAATTTTGCTTTGCTAACTTAACAAACGCGAAATATTTAAAACTACGTATCTGTATCAAATATTGTTATATATTTCAATGAAAATAACCATTCAAAAGACCTATTCTCAGAATATTATAAAGTTGTTAAATTATTTCTTACTAGGTATTCCAATAACATCGTATACTTCTGAAAGAAGTTTTTCAGGCCTAAGACGTCTGAAAAATTATCTGAGAACTACAATGTTACAATCGAGATCAAATAACTGTATGTTTCCAAATTTTCACAAACATTATGTTCAAGAAATTGATAATAATGAAGTTGCGGAAAAATTTATTCTAAGAAATTCTCAAAGACAACAAACGTTTCACATGTTATAAAATAATGATTTATCATCAATTCCCACCTATATATTCTCGAAGACACAAATATTTGTAACCTTGCTAGAATCTCTATCATTTCCAGAAAAGAAATGCCTAGTTGAAATATTTTTCTTGTCAATTTTGTTTCGTAAAATACAAATATATCATCTTTGGTTTTTTTAATTTTTTCGTTGCCAATAAATTGATTTCTTTTTCGCTGAGCATCCAAAGCAATAATGAAGTTCCGGCGCCCCTGATCATGTATATAGCTACTCAAAAACTTTTCACCCTCATTGATGCCAAATGAATAAATAGATAAGTGTAACAATTCAAAAGTGATCTCAATTTTTCCTTCTAAAGTATTTATGAACTTTTATTCTAGCATTATTTTTTATCAACACTGAATTGATGTTTCTTGGGAAATCAACTATTCTGCGAACCTCCCATAACAACGCGCGGTAGTAATTATTACTTGATCAGTATAAATAATGATGTCTGAATTTTACTAATAGTTATTTATGATATAAGTGTTAAATGTGTCATTTTATTTTGTGACAAGGGAATTTTTGGACACGGCGCGGAGCGGAATGGCGCAACCATTGGAAAAAATTTAAATCACTTTTAACACGTATATCATACACTATTTTTTAAACAAACACTATTGATACTGATAATAATGCAAAATTAGTAGAAATCTATACAAATATGACATATCAGACGAACTGTCATTTATATAGCAACCAGGTACTCCCTGATAGCAACCAATGTTTTGTGGTTATTTACACAGTCAATGAGAATTAATTAATTCCAGCTGAAATTAAGGAAGCAGATGGTTCATACTAATAATCTCGAAGTCGAGGCGATAGTATGAGATTGCCTACGGACGTTTTTTAAAATGGTGCGAAGATGAAAATGTTTCCAATAAATATTGCGAGACTATTTTTTGGCGTTCTTTGAGGAGAAGTCCAAGTTGTGGAAATTGTCAATGTTATGGTCGAATTACTCTAATACTCTATATGTTAGAAACTATGTTGAAAATAAGAAAACAATCAAGATATAAGCAGACATTTTATTTAAGTGTTAAAAGTAATAACAATATCATAAATTGTTATTTTTAATATGCTAAGCAACCATTAAAAGTCGTATTTTCAATATTGTTTGTATAAAAACCTATTTACTTAAATATCACCATGGATACAACCGCAATAAATGCTTGTTGAACTTCGATTCTTCTTACAGCCGGTTTTATGAAAGACCAAGTAAATTTACTGCTGGAGTGAATAAATTTCATTTAAAAAATTCTAGTCAATTTGACTTTTCTTATGGCATCAAAATCTTTGCTGTCATATAATCAGTATGGTCATCTTATAGAGTAAATTTTATTTGCTCTGAAAGTGAATTACTCTGCCTTTTATAAAATTGGGCATGAGATGAGAATAATTCTCAATGAATAAAATTATATAATACATACAGAAAATTGTACATTATATTTGATCGTGCGACAAAACATAACTTTACGCTCAAAATTTATCAATTGTCCATAAAGACTAAAAACCACCACGCGTACTTGTTTAATTTCTGTGAATTCATGTTTGTAGAACATCTTACTAATCCATTTGTTCAAGGATTTGCTAATTTTTAATGTCAAATTGTGTCCGCTATGTGCTCAAGAATTGTCAATATATGGAAGTTGAGAGCTGTAATATTTTTTTTTTGTATGCCACATGAATGTAAACTTGCTCTAAGACATTTGGCCAAAATTTATTATCTCACTACCAAATACTTGGCCTCATGTCATATTGTTTAAATTTTTTTCCATAAATTAGGTACTATGTGCTCAAGAATTGTCAATATATGGAAGTTGAGAGCTGTAATATTTTTTTTTTGTATGCCACATGAATGTAAACTTGCTCTAAGACATTTGGCCAAAATTTATTATCTCACTACCAAATACTTGGCCTCATGTCATATTGTTTAAATTTTTTTGCATAAATTAGGTACTATTTCTCACAAGCGGAATGAGAAATGGATATGCTTGTTGATGAGATGATAATTTAGCAGTTCATTTCTTCTGTACTAGAGAAGAAATGTAGTGCATTTCTCAATCTCTTGAGGTCTGCAGAATATCTTGAACAATTAGAAATGAAAAATCAATTACTCCAAATAGAAGAAGAAATAGTATAGACATAGTCACTTGAAGAAGATAGTTTTAGCCAAGCCAGATGCACTAGGGCGTACTTAGATTAATTTTGGATGACATTTTTCATTGATATTGAAAAGACTCAATGAATATGTTTTACTGTAATTATAAGCCAAACCACAAAGAGAGCTCTCTAATCTTTGGAATTAATATATTATACTGGTCACAATTCATGTTTTTTTTTTGTCCTAACAATTTGTTTATTCATTATATATTTCAATTTCACTTGGAAAAAATCAGCACTTTGCTGTTGAAATGTTGTGTTTCTTATTATTTTTATACAGAACTTTTTTTCCCAATAAAACATATTTATTAAAAATAAGTTCTGAAAAGTTTTTCCGTCATAAAAAAGATTCAAATTGAATTTTTTTAAGATTATCACTTTATCACCAAAGCTGCACATTAATTTCTTGGAACAAATAATTTGAGACTTCTGTCATTGTCTCCAAATAAGGCATTGAATAATTTTTTTCTATTTGGGTGTCATAAAGTGTACTTTATGGAACTCGTTTGGGTATCGTGAATTGCCCCTTTATGGAATTCAAACCTTATTCTTATTAGGTTGGTAGTTCTGTTGCTTGAGAATCTAACTCATTTTGATAGAGCACTGAAAACATAGGTATTATCATCCGCCATTTTGTGTCCTGTCAATAAAAGAAAGCATATGCAAACCAATGTAAACATTACAGGAAATGCGTTGTTTGACGAGAATAAAATGTTATAATAACTTGAAAAACTAAAGAAAATAGTATCGGAGTCATTCATTACTGTGCCGAATGAGTTATTATCATTATTAGCGGCAATTATGGCTGTGAGATTCATAGACGAATTATAAGTATTTCATATGAAAGTACGTATATTCAGTCAAAATTTCCATTCAAAGTTATGATCAGATTGAAATTTTGATTGAAGTTATCTCAATTCATTCTAATACATATTTTTATCTAAATTTTTAGACACGATCAATTTCAAGCAATAATTAATCAATATATTTATGTATTATACATAGGTACCTATTATGTAGAATATATATTATATATTTACATATATAAATATATTATAAGTATAAATAATATATAATCAATTCTTATTTTTTATGAAGACATGCGATATAAAAAATTGCAAATAATAGATTTCCATATTTTTTATCCCTTGGGTGAGAGCAGTAAAATAATGAATCCTCCAATAAATATGCATGAAAGTTTTTCTAGGAAAGTTAAAGATTACAAAGTTTGAAGATAAACAATAGAGTTTTACATATTTAGAGATCCCGAAGTGCAATAAATTTGTCAGATTGTTTTCAATATAAATTCAAATTCCATAATGATATTCTGAGTATTTAATATTACTCAGATTATGTATGATTGGAGACCGAATAATTTGATTCAACATTTGATCACTGAAAATTCTAAATTGAAGCATGTAATTTGGTTACAAATAATACATCATGCCAAAAATAAATAGTCTGATAGACTCCGATATTACTTTATCACATTTTTTACCTGAAGATTAAACTATTTCGACTCAATCATCGCGTTTCCTGCACTGTTCATATATGCTAAAGCGCTTTCTAAGGACACAGAATGGCAGATGATAACACTCATGTATTTAGTGCCTTAATTTTGATATGTCAAAATAAATATATTCTGAAGAAAATTCTAAGATTGTTTAGGCTTTATTTATTCATTTCTAAAAAGTAGCTACAATCAAAATAACAAATTTTGCAAAGTATTTCGATTTACACAAAGTACTTATCTGTCAAGTCTCAGTATTACCAACTGTCAAATTGAGAATAAAGTATTCCTCAATGATCTATACATGTTCTTTGGAATTCAATCATAATAAATTGAATTTTTGGTTTAAATACTATATATTCATGACTAATTTGACTTTTTGATCCTCTATTCGAAAGTCTTTATTGGAAACTATGATACAAAAATAAATGAGGCAAGATATATAGAAGAAGATCCCAGGCTAACCAGACGTTACTTATTCTCTGAGACACAAAATGTGTGAAATAGAGTAGTGTTGATATGTACTTTAATCATAAGCATACTTGTCAGTTTGTGCCGAAGGCGAATTTAGAGATACGAGATGCTAGAGTACGTTAAGACATTACTCACTTTTCTTAAAATCTTGAGTGCTGATTTTAATGTAAGTTTTAGATAATATTGTTAAAAATTTAAAATCAACACTACTAGACACTTTCCATCGGTGGTGATTTCTGTTAGACTCTTTAAAGCTCGCAAAGAATAACGTAATCTTGCTTATAGTCTTTTATATATGATACTCAGGAAACAATTCCAATACATTTCGTTTACAGCCAGACCAATCGTAGGGCTAAACATACCTCAGACACAATTATAATATCGCTGTGAGTAAAAGCGCGAGGTCACTATTTGTAGGCCTAATAATTAGCAAAGTATCTATGATCATTCAACACTTCCTTGGTCTGGCTATTTACAAAAAGTATTGGAATTGCTCCCTGAGTGTCATATATAAAAATTAGGGCCCAGACTATAAGTGAGACTAAGTTACTTTTTTGCGAGCTTTAAAGCGTTTAGCAGGGATTACTGTCGGTTGGAAATGTCTGGCAGTGTTGATCATGAAATCAGCTCTCAGACTTTAACAAAAGTGAGTAATGTCTTAAAGTACCTACAGCACCTCGTATCTATAAATTGGCAGTTGACACAAACTAGCAAATATGCGTATGATCTAAGTACCGATTGACACTACTCTAATTCACAAATTTTGTCTCTCAGAAAATAAGTAACGTCGGGCGGGTCTGGGATCTTGGACTAATACAGAATACTAGATGTGAAATCGTATGGATTCCACATCTAGTGCAAAAGAGACAAAATTTCTCTGGCATTAACCCAAGGTCTGAGGGAAAACTACGAAAAAAACCTCAAAAAGAGGAATCAATAATATGAGTCTTGACATTTATCATAGTGAAAACGGATATAATTAATATAACACACAAGGACGATGTTCCGTTTCTACAAACGCATAGAGCTCCAACTTTCGAATAGAGAGTCGAAACGGCAATTGTCCATGAATATACAGAATTTGAATCAATTGAAACAATTTATTAATTATTCTTAATCAATGTTTTCAAAATAGAAAATTTAACATTCGACATAAAATATATGAGCCCAAATATATAAAATTCTATAAGAAACACATTTAATGACATTTTAGGTCATTTGTCATTAAAAAACTCGCCGCAAGCGTGTGCTCTGAAATCATGTTTTATATCTTAATATATTATTATTTCCAAATGGAGCATATTGCACTCTGAAGTATTATTTTAATTTTTCCATGATAATTTCAGAACTAATACCAAATGTTTTGGAATTATTGATTTCAATCTTGACACTGCGAAAATATAAGAAAATAGGTTGCATTTTAAGACTCAAAATCGGTAGATGGCACTGTAAGTACTTGATTTCAAGATTGTAAGAGAGCCAACTGCGTCAAACTCTCCCTAACAGAACATGTGGAAAGTTATTTTCTATATTGGTAGTTTTTTGAGTACTTAAGATGGCATAGGATATATTTGTGACAAATTAGACCGAAGAATTGAGAAAGAGACCACTTCTGGTATATGTGTTGCAAGCCCTCATCTTGACCGAAACGCGGTTGCCACCTCGAAAATAATTCGTGCAGTTAAAGTTGAAGAGGCAGCACGTAGCACATACTCTCATCCATTTGTCAGACATCTTTCACCTCATTGCACATTTTAGAGATTCTAAAAATCGGTCAAGTAAAATGCGCTTTCAGCCAAGTCGGTTGCTATGGAAACAGTAGGCCATTATTCTTATACTACAACATTCCCAAATACTGATTTCCAAAATTCAACAGATCTGAATTCATGCGCAAAATTAGAAAATAAATTCCTACTGAAGAGCACTTCCGGTTCAGTATATTGTTATGAAAATTGTAGGCAATCATTCAGATGTTACAGCAGACTGAAATATCAAACTTCAATATTCTACACCTGATCGTTTCGAATTTATGCGAAAAATTCCAAAAGACTGTCAAATAAAGTGCACTTCCGGCTCGGTGGATCTCAATAAAAACAGGATATGAGCATCTAAACGGTATTATCGTCCTAAATACTGAATTGTAACAATCTACGTTCAATCGTTTTGGATTTATTCGGAAAATTAAAAAAATGTTTCGAATAAAGTGCTCTTCCGGTTTAGTTGATAGCAATCATAATGCAGGGTCTACAACTAGATATTATAAAAGTGCCTGATACAAAATTTAAATATTCTACGACTGATTGTTTAAAATTTATGCGGAAAATTCAGAAAGTCTGTCATATAAAGTGCACTTCCGACTCAGCCGATTGTTACAAAAATAGAAGATGACCATTGAGATGGTACAGCAATTTCAAATGCTATATTCCAGTATCCTACGGCTGATCATTCTAGATTTATGCGGAAAATTAAAAAAGGAATTTCAAGTAAAGCGCACTTCCGGCTCAGCTGATCGCAATCATTATGCAAGATGTACAGTAAAATGTTATAGAAGTTCTTCATACAAAATTCGAAAAAAGTTTCAAGTAAAGTGCACTTCCGGTACAGACGACGGGAACCATAATGCGAGGTGCATAACTAGACCCTATACTTACTTACTTTATCCTATGCCCTTCTACCTTGCGGTGTAGGGCGTATTGCGCTTGGATTTGTTTTTCTTAGTCATCTGACGGTGCTCTCTTCCAAATTTCTTTCCAACCGCTTCTATTTAACATCTGTTTTTTGGCGTCTGTCCAGGTTAGACCTCTCCTTTCCGCTGCTTCCCTCGTTTCTTCTTCCCACTTCTTAATTGGCCTGCCCTTCTTTCTTTTGTGACACAATTTTGCTTCGTACACTTGCTTCGTACACTTGCTTCGCTATTCGGTTTTCTTCCATTCTTCTGATATGACCTGCCCATCTTAATTGTCCTTCTTGAATAATGTGTTGTACTGGTCTGACTTTTAAGTTTTCTCTGTGTACTGTGTTCCTTATTTTGTCCAATTTTGTTTTTCCTTCTATTTTGCGTATGAATCTCATTTCTATATTTCTCACTTTGCTTTGATGTTTTTCTAGCGTAGTCCAGGATTCGCTGCCGTATGTCAGTACTGGTATTGCCACTTTTTTGTACACCTCTGTCTTGACATTTTTTAACTAGACCCTATACCAGTCTTAAATACAAAATTTCAACATTATACATCCAGCCAGTTTTGAGATTTGCGAGTTACGCACAAACGCACGCACGCACGTACGAACGCACGCACGAACATACGTACCGCCATCAAGCCAAAAATAGTCAAAATGGATTCAGGGATGCTCAAAACGGATATTTCCATAAAAATCTCGATAGGTTAATTTTGTCAGTTTCACAATATTAACTTGTTACTTTGTACAAGTATACAAAAATCGATGAGTAAAATAAAATGAACTATGTAATGTTATTCCAAATTCCATATAGTAGATGCCGCAAGATGACGGAATATCTTCTACTTCACAACCCTCCTGACAAAGTTATCAAACGAAAAATCTGGCGAGTAATATATGATCAACTAAAGACCTACTAAACACGTTTCAATGGGTAGCGCAGTTAAAAGTTATAAATAAATTTATAGTCCAAGAAACTGAAGACTTGGTTCCATTCATAAATTGATAATGCAGTAAGATATATAAAATGGTTTTTGAATGCCTAGCACATATTTTTTGTGACTGCTAAATAGTAACTTAATTAACACATCAGAGCGTGTGTCCTTGATCATTGTTAATTTGATGACATAGGACATAGGTAGTATATTTTTTAAAAACATAAACAGGAAGTGTTTTAACTTTTTGTGCATCCAATTAACATTCAACAGACACAAATAATATGTTTTTAAGTACTGGCAATCAAATGATTACTATTTCATTTGTTCAGTACATTATTAATCAGAAATCAAAGTGTCTCATCAGTTTCTCAAACTATAATTTTATTTGATTTTTGGCCAATTTATGGCACACATTTTACCTTGTGTACTAATAAAAAAAAATAGTATCTTATGTTCTGTAAGGTAGAGCCTTGACGTAGTCGGCTCTTGCACTATTAGGAATGGCGATTCTTGAAGAAATTGAATACCACTAGGCCCATGCAAGGCAATGTTGAGAGGGTCTTCCAAAGTAATAACAGTAACAGTAGCTTACGAGTACAGAAACTGATATCGGTTTATTGGATGAGTGCATAGCATTCATGTCAAAATGGAACTACTTATCCGTTTTGAAATTGAAATTATTTTTCTATATCATGAAAATATATCTGTACGCTCTACAGGTCGAACAATTTTTCTCATGTTTGTAATGTTATTGTCCAAAATGATCAATTCAAGAATTCAACTATCAATTTTATAGATATAATGTTGATGTTGAAACACATTATCTCAATACAATATATTATTTTTAATAGTTTGATTCAATCATCCCCATGTAGATTTTATTAATTATGTAATGCTTTTAAATGCAAGTTTTTTCACTTCTCCAAAGTACACTCTACTCACACTTTTATATACATCTCCAGATTTATATAGGTAACTGATTTGTTACATCATCTCAAACTCTTTTTCTACAAGAATAGCATTTCTTAAACTTGAAAAGAAATTGAATTGCAAATCAATAATATCCGCAAAAGATTTTTTCCGTACAAATTCAATCTAATTCCATGCAATTAAAATTTCTCCCAAAGGGATACAACCAAATCCCTTTATAACTGAGTGAAAATCATATTACGCTTAAAGCTCAATTTATAAACTTGATGTTGATCTTCCGTTATTATTATCGTTGGTTGATACGTTACATTTCATAACAAAAGTTATAAAGTCTAAAAATCATTTATAAAGTACCTTTGTGATCTTTCCCTTCATGTCCAAGATAATCATGTTTTATCTTTTGCCAGTTATTATTACCAGAATTCTTATTTATCAAAAAACATTTGAATACTCACATGACTATTACGTTTCTTCCAGTTTTTTTCCATAATATTTTGCAACTTTTTGTGCATACTAGTATTCTCTAATTAGTAAGTTGGATCGAAGAATATATAAATTTATGAATTCACTTAACCCATTAAAGGAGCAGAAGGGCGCAGTAAAGAGGCAACGGTAGCGGAAACGGGCCGGTAACGTCGTTTATAATTTGCGCTTTACTAAAGAATTATGAGGAAAACCAAACTATTCAAATGAAATAAAATAAGCGTTATACAATACCCTCTTTATTGACCTCTACAAAATTCAAATCTAAGGCTTCGTTTATAAGATGCTAAATAAAATCAAAAAAACAATAGAACAAATGAGTTCCTACCTAATAATCGAAAAAAACACGATAATTTCCTCAAATTTGTATAGCAATTTTTGCATTTGTACATGTTGTTATCACGCACAGGCAGAGTTTTAATGACAGTTGACTGTTTTTTCACTTGTTGCAGGAATAACTTCTATAACAATTTGCAAGTTCAGAATAACATTTAAGGATATAAAGAAACATTTCCTCAAATTAGTTTCGAACTGTGCAAAGTTTTCTTTTTTCTTTAAGTCGATCTTTTAACGTCAGTCGGGCTTAATTCAGGATCAGTGTACATCCTGTTGCTCGGCTTCCATTTGCATATGACCTATTTTCCATTTGTTGACATCGTACTCGTATACACTGAATTTTTTGATTAATAGCTTTACATTGTTGATACTTGGAATTTGTTTGTAATTATTTTGGAACAAATGCAGTTTTATTATTCTTACGGATTCCCTAATCCGTGTTTACACAGAATAAAAGTATAAAATCATAAAACAAACATAACATAATAGTTATAACTCTGTACTTCTGTGCCAACTTGGAACAATATTAAATTAGGTACGCCCCTGTACTGCAATGCTTCTGCTTCGGCAGTAACTAGAACCTAAGCTTGTAGTAACACAAATAATTGCTTGGATTTATTCATTAGTTTTGACATTCATTCAATAAACAGTAATTTATCGAATTAAGTGATTATCATATAATTATTAATTCAAATTTCCGAAAGGCTAGAAACTTAAAAGCTCTCAAGAAATATTTCAAAATGTCAGAATATGATAGATTGTTGATAATATCGAAAGAAAATAAACAGGATATGTCTCTCATCATATTTTGATTTGAATCAAATGAAAGGAAATCTGACATTATTTATTCAAGTAGAAGCAATATTCATATGTTATGATTTTCTGTCAGTTTATCATTTTGACAGTTGTAAGATTTATTTTGTAGGCTTTGAAACACCTCTATTTCTATAATTTGAATTCCATGCGATTTTCATTCCCTAGAATCTGAAAATTTGAACATTTTTTTGTTATTCATTATTATAGCTGCGATGTATTTTCAGCTGAATGAAAACAAAATAAAAGTTGATAGATTTGGTAGTAAGCACTCGATGAAACATTTTTCAAATTAAATTAAAAGTTTTGAAAAACATTTGGTGTAAGTTTCACAATAGTTATTTGAGTATCAAGGTCAGTAAGTACAGTTTACCGATTGAGAATAATAGTTTTGAGGCCAAGCCTTGGCGAAGTTTCCAAATATTATACGAAATTGGTACTGTACTTATTGACCGTGATGCTTACAAAATTTTTTGCACGATTGGATCGATCCAAAATATTGATCCTAATTTTCTTTTTCAAATTGATTCAAACTGATGATTGCTTATTCGCTGTCAGCTGTCAAGTTTGACATTTTATTTTGAATTTTCAATTACAAATAAAGATAAATAAATTAATATTTTTTTGTGAAAATCCACAATTTTTTACTTACCGCCTTTGCCCATAGGCGGTAAGTCAGCATAACCATAGTAACCACAGTTTGCCGGTAAAATCAACATACCACCTTAAATAGAGGGTCGGTAAACACATGAAAACACCCAATCGTGCAAAAATTTATTTATTTTACACATGATCGATTTTGTTTGGTAGGAAATATTTCTGATGATAGATATTAAGATATTATATATTGGTATTCTTATGTGTCCTCATGTACAGTTCTTCCTCTTTACCTTAAACTCCAAATACTATTTAAACAAAAAATATAGAATCAAAATAATGTCAGCAGTTTGAAGACTTTGAATTCTAAATTTGATACGATATTGTTCTGTTGTGCGACAATGCGATTTTAAGGTAGAGTGTTGCATCACTGAAAATTTCGACCGAAGCACTGCTGTATTTTGCAATGAATCATTGAAGAGCGTGGATTGTGCTTCCAAACAAAAGTACAGATACACAATATCTCTTTGATAAAGTACCCTGGAAAAAAACTCAATTTTGGTGTTCAAATTGAATTTGAAACATATGAGTAGAGCAGTTCTTATTTCATAAAAAGGGCGGATATTATTTTGGAGTTTTCCGTATCAGTAAGAAGTGTACTGTAAAGATACCTATGAAAAATCAATGAAATTAAATTTAATAAATTTGAAAAAATTGGAACCTGATTGCTCTATAAAATTACAAATTCATTAGGTAGACGGCTATCAGATCTGAAGCTTGCTAGACTGTACTGAAGGGTTTCAATAAGGACGAAACACGTGTCTACACTATTCAAGATGATTTTGCAAAAACAGACTACTGAATTTGTAGCTTTGTGAAACAATCTGGTTTTTATTTTTTCAAATTTATCCAAGCTATTTTTCTTGTCAGCGTTATCTGAGTTTCTCTTATTGAAGTTATAATATAATCAAATTTGTTTCTTTGCAATGAAAGTTTTTCACTTGACGTAGAAAATAGGCATCAAAATATCTAGCTCCCAGAAGTTAGTAAATTCCAGACAGAAAATCTTTACTATCACAAAAATTAAAAGTTCAACTTAGTATCGAGGTCGTATTTACACAAAATGTAACACTCATTCATGCAGCGTTCAGATCTTTTAAAAGTTCTTTTTCCGAGATAAATAATAGAGGTCGCACAAAAATAAATTCTACTAAATTTTACTCTTCTGTCACAAACATTAATCCCATTTATGTTTGCTTTTTGCAAAACACATTCTACAATGATAGCTTATTTTATATTCACATTTATTATTCAAAAACTGTTGAAAAGCTCTCAACGAAATTGTAACGCTGAAATGCATCTCTGAGTTAAATTCCACTTCCCAGAATTTTTCTTTGAACTCAGCAAGTACTTTCTGATACATGAAGAATCTGACGTGGACATCATGTAACTTAATTGTATATCATTAAATTAATATATTCAAACACAAAATTCTATCGTTCCACGGCATTCGTTTTGGATTGATCAAAAAAATTCTAAAACTCTATCAAGTAAAGTGCGCTTTTGGCCCAGTCGGTTGCTTTGAGAACAGTAGTTCATCATTCTTATGCTACAACATTGCTAAATACCGACTACCAAGATCCTAGCAGCTCTTAATTTAAGCGCAAAGTTCAAAAAAATTTCAACTGAAGTGCACTTCCGGTTCAGTCGATTATTTTGAAAATAGTAGGCAATCATTCAAATGCTACAGTAGACTGAAATACCAAATTGCCGATTGTTTCGAAATTATGCGAAAAATTCCAAAAGACTGTCAAGTAAAATTCACTTCCATCTTAGTCGATCTCGATGAAAATAGAATTTGAGCATCTGGACGGTACTATTAGGGTTGCCAACAACAATAACGTATCCTTCTTTATTTTGGGTAAATATACTTTATACTTTTGCATAAAAATAAAGTATGTGAAAATATTCTATTTCCAGTCTTTACAATGATGCGTGAGATAAAATATTCATATGGATAATTGTTGAATAGTATTGCCGCGAGACGAGACGAGACGAGAAATGTTGTATTCTCGTCTCGTCTCGATTTTTCGAGACGATATTGAAGTCACTGTCGTCTCGAAAGAGTTACTCTTGTTCTCGTCTCGATCTCGGTCCAAGAGACTCGATCTCGATCGAGAATCTCGACTCTCAAATATTCGAATACGCCAGCAATGTTGGTGATCTGAACTAGAATAATCTATACTAGTACGTGAGCAGGCGTGTAGAAACTAATGAAACATTACAGCAAGACAAATTGGATATACTGCGCTATTTTTATTTTTGATCCCAGACACAAAATTTTTACATTCAATTTGACAAAATGTGATAATGAAAATAAATGATGGCAGCTTCAGAAGAGAAATCTCATGATCTTTATCATAGTCAGTACTATAAGCCTGATACAATTGGGAATATATCTATGGAGGATGAGTGTGAGGATGCCGATGCTGATAATTTGATAGATTTTTGCGGTTTATTTGAAAGCTCAAGAGAATTATGCCAAGATAATTCTGGTCGTGAAAAAATATTGATATACAGAAATGGTGGCAACAAAACGAGAAAACGTGTCCTAACATCTTCAAAATGACAACAGATTTGCTAAGATGCCAGCAACTAGCGTCCCTGCCGGAAGAATTTTCTCGATAACCGGCCTGATTATTAGGAAACATCGTAATAGGTTGATCCATTCATTCATAATAAGGAAGAATCCACTTGAAAATTTTCGAAAAAATCGAGATTCGCCGAGATCTCGGAATTTATTCTCGAATAGTCTTGAAAAAATCGAGATGAGAGTAGCATAACTCTTATCTCGTCTCGAAAAATCGAGACGATAATAATTAAGATACTCTCGTCTCGAATATCTCGAGATTTCGAGACAAGATCTCCTTTAGACGAGATCTCGCAGCATCATTATAGTTGAACTATTATCGATATTTTCAAGTTGAAACACAACGCTTACACGATTTAAAATAATAACCTATCTAATGGCCGGTTTTATAAAAGACCAAGTAAAACTCTCAAAATAAATTTATTCTACTCAACAAATTCTAATCATTTTGAATTTATTTATGACAACAGAATCATTGCTGTCAAAAAAATCGACTGTCATTTAACAGAGTAGATTTTATTTACTCTGGAAGTAAATTACTCTGCCCTTTATAAAACCGGGCATTATAATAGCATGGACTCCACAAATAAATTAGGCGGGACTTTATATACACACTGATAGCCAATAAAGTACGTTTAGGTAGAACAAAAATGGAAACTTTGGTAATAGAAGTTTTAGGTTTATATTTAAATGTCTGTTTGTAGTAGAGAAGAATTTAAAAAAAAAATCCTCTGTGGTTGATGACGAATTCCATGAGATTGAACCTCATATTGATACTCGTTGGTTGTCTTTATTTTCATCCATAGATATACCAATATTCAAGAGAATGCAGAAATTGAAAATTAATTTTTGAGAAATACTTTTTTTCATTCCAAATACTTTATTTGTACAATCATTTTAGATTTATGCGGAAAATTCAAAAAATGTTGCGAGTAAAGTGCATTTCCGGTACAGACGATCTTAAGTTCGAAAAGTCTGTTATATAAAATGCAATTCCGGCACAGTCGATTGGTATAAAAATGAAAGATAACCATTTAAATACTATAGCAATCTTGAATACCGAATTTCAGTAACTTACCGCTGATCATTTTGGATTTATACGAAAAATTCAAGAAAAGTTTCTAGTAAAATGCACTTCCAATACAGACGATTGCAACAATAAGGCGATGTGCACAACTAGACTCTAGAATCAATCTTAAATACAAAATCTCAACATTATACATTCGACGAGTTTTGAAATTTGCAAGTTACATACGAACGCACGCACATACATACATGCATACGTACCAAAATCTAGCCGAAAGTAGTCAAAATGGATTAAGAGATGCTCAAAACGGATATTTTACAATATTTGTACTTTGTATGTATAAGTATAATGCAAATAAGAGACAGTTTTTTTGAGTGGGAGGCATTAAAAATACTATTGGCAGATTTTTCAGATGAATTGCATCACTTTCATACCGTGTTCCTCCTCAGTCCATCCGTGTTAAAAGCTGTTGTAAATTCAATTAACTTCAAAGTCTTGAGTAAAACAGAAATAGAACTTGAATCATTCAAGCAAAACAAATTTTTGTTTGTTCTAATTCTACGGCTACGCGAAATTAAGTTTATTTATGCTCTTGGATTTTTTCATATCTCTTCTGTTGTAATTTAATAATAATAAGTAGACTAGAAATATTTTATTTCGTTCCATGTATAGGTTTCTTTTGAAGGCCACTTCTTCAGGTCAAGGGATAAATCCAGTTATTGCTGCTTCATTTTCTCCCAAGGTCTATTATACGGGAGCAGCAGAGGAACAGGAATATATCTGGTCTAATTTAAGTTGATCGATTGATTTTGTTGTGGAGAGGTCATAAGTTCTGTGGCTCATGTATCAGACCAATACTATTTAGGAAGCACTATTACTTTGTCCAATTAGTTTTCAAAACAATAGAAAATTTATTATGGTGGAATCATATTCATACATGAACAGTGTTTTGAAAAACTAATTAATTGTACAAGCTCAATATTTCTGAAAACTCGGTTTTTCATTGGAACAAGCGCGAAGTAAATGAAATGGACTAACATATGTTTATATATTTGAGAATAGGAAACACATTCTTGGCTCACTTATATTCTTTATAATTGACAGTGTATCTATTGGACATAGCTTTTTTTAAGTGTTGATAAAAAAGGGTACTCACTAGCAATTCACAAAAATTTTAATGAATCTCATTCAAAATATCTCGATTTTCCAATTCTTGTTCAATTAGTATCGAACCATACGGAGCTCTTAATATTTTCTTTATTGCATGTTGAAATTCCGTAATAAGTGATACACTTAGGATGTTGAATAGTTACTTCAAAGTTCATTCACATTGAAATCGTACTGTTAATCGCTATACAAACAATTGTGCCTAATTTTAGTATTACCAATTATTTTTTCAATCTATAATAAAAGTCCTTTCAGCATTTTTTTGTGACGTATCTGACAACTAGCAAGGAAACATTAATTTTGACTATAAATCTTCTTTGAATGCATCAGATTAGTAGTGGCATCGACAGTAAACCTCATTTTAAATGAACCTCAGTCGTAATACTCGGCTTGGTTCGAGAAAAAATATGATACCCCTATAGATTGTGATTTTGCGATAAGCGACAACCAATTGCTTTCGAAGGATGGATTTGAAAGTTTCTGACAACAATAACTTCGATATTAAAACGTAGTTTTCCAACATAGGCCCTTATCATTGAAACAGAGGTCAAAAATTTTACTTCCATCGTCAAATCATCCTGATGATATGCTTTTTTGTTAGCCTAACATTATAATGATTCAAAGATCAGTTTTGCTGTTCCTTTGCCTACAGATATCAAACATCCTTCTGTTTTTGCGAGAGGAAGTCTCATGGAGATTGCAGCACACGTCTCACAGAAACTCATTTTATAGAAGCAATACTCCAATTATTCAGTCTTCTCGCACATGAATATCTTCTGGTATGCATTATTAAACTACATATAGCCATGTAATTGACAATTCTCTCAAAGAGAAATGGCAGTCTTCATCAAGGGAAGTATTCCAATCTTCTTTTATTATCTCAGAGATTTGGCCAACTCTTGTTGCAGTATTTCCAAATCTTTTGAATAAATCCTTTGAATAAAAGAAAAAATTCTCTCTAATATCTGTTGAGCAATACTTATTAATTAACGTATCTGATATTCAAAAACCAGATAGACACTTCCAGTAGGTATAACATCATTTTGAATCCCTGATTTTCTTTGATGAAGCTGAAATAAATCTGGGGACACTACCTATCTTTTCTCGAAGAGCTTCGTCGCTATCTTGAACCCACATAACTTGGGATTGGATTATACCAGACAAACCACGACTTCGTCACTGATTCACTCACTGATGATCTTCAAAATGTTCAGAGTACTTCCTGGAGTCCTAGAAAACTGAAATTTCGATGTGAGCTAGTATTAGTACATAAACAACAAAAAACCTCTGAAAATTGAAACTTCTACCCCCAACTCCTAAGAGGGTCGTTTACCTAAATTTTATTTCTGCTCAGCTCGAACAAGAAGTTTTCAGTGTATACAACCTAAATATCTTGCTCAATCATTTGGTACACTATATTTAAATTTATTCAAAAGCAGGTAGTTCTCCTAATAGAAAGATTTATGACATATGTTTTGGGCTTATTACATATTTTTTGACTCGAATAGTACCTGAACTTAATCTTTAGTTCAGTGTATGAAATGTTATCTGCAGATATTTAAAAAAAAGTTATTCTAGAATATCATTTTCAACTTAGGAACAAGATGTAAAATGAACCAGATATTTTGTGAATAAAACCTTCAATTGAACGACGCTAATATATTATATAAATTATCATTTATTATACCATAAGTAGTTGAAGTATTATCGATTATTTTTGTGGTGCTATCACGAATGTTTATTGTGCTTGCGTTTGAATACCACGAGTGTGCAGCACGAGTGGTATTCACAGGCACAATAAACATGAGTGATTGCATCACAAAAATAGTCTATAATACTTTAACTACAAATGGTATATGGAGGACTATTCCAAGAGTCAAACCATTTTTTCAAATTAGTTTTCTATGAATCTAGTAACAACTCACGTAATTTTCATAGGAACGGGTAAACAAACTTCTGTCAAACTGAAAAATTAGAATCTCTTGCATTTTCTTTGACAAATAATAGAGTAATACATTGCGTCTTGATATGGAATCTAGTTCAGGAAGGTTTGGTGATAGATCAGAAGATAAAATTAATGAAGATATTCAGAAAAATACTCCATTAAATACGAAGAAAGCACAAATTGGAGGTATCTGCATCTTTAACTGAAATACTCACTCTAACCACTAGTGTAATACCCGATGGTATTTCTACACGTCCAAATACTCACTGATATCCACCGTTTCTATGGCGATTTAGCATTGTTAACCTTGTTATAAATACTACGAATGGAATAGTCAACTGAATTTTCTAAGAGAGTAATTTTTCCCGAATTTATGGGAATATAAATAATGAATTATAATTATTTCATCAAACTTGATTCTATTAGAAAGTTGAATTATTCCTAATTTATAATAACGGGGTAGTGAAATTGGTAGCGACCATTACCTGGTAATAGCGGTAGTCATAGCGTTAGGGAACGAGACAAAACATAATCAAGAGATCAATTCTAACAAAAAACAAACAGTAAAATTTAGAGTAGAAAAACTGAAAGATGGACAGATAAAAGCAGAATATCAAAATTGCATTAACGAATTAATAAAAGATACACCCAAGCCAGATTTAAACAATATAGAAGAAATGTGGAATACATTCAAACACATACTAACAGAAGCAACAAAAAGATCATGCGGAATAGTCAAAAATTCACACAAGAGAAGACAAACACACTGGTGGAATGAAAAAATAAAAGAAGTAGTCAAGAAAAAAAAAACAAAAATGGAAAAAATATATCAATACTATAAAAGAGGAGGATTATAAAGATTATAAAAGACAAAGGAAGATAACGAAGACAGAGATAAAAAAATCAAAAGAAAGAACCTGGGAAGAATTTGGAAACAAAATTGAGGAAAACTTTAAGGAGAATCAAAAATTATTCTACAGAACAATTAAGAACTGCAAGAAAGAAAAACACATAACATTGAAACAGATAGTAAACCAGCAAGGAGTCATAATAAAAGAAGACAAAGAAATCATGGAAAGATGGAAAGAACATTTTGAAGAATTATTGGAAGAAATACACATTAACAATGTCAGTAGAGAAGAAGAAAGTACAGAGCTGGAAAACACAGAAATAGTGAATCAAGAAAATATTACAGAGGAAGAAATGAAGACAGTAATAAAAAAATTAAAAATCGGCAAAGCACCAGGTCATGACGGAATAAGAGCGGAACAATTAAAATATATGGGAGAGGAAGGAGAACAAATATTATTAATAATGCTGAATAAAATATGGGAAATAGGGCAAATACCAAAAGACTGGGAAATGGCAGTGATATTCCCAATACACAAGAAAGGAGACAGTAGAATATGCAGTAATTACCGAGGAATATCACTGCTATGTACAGCTGCAAAAATTTATGAGGCAATATTAGAAAATAAATTAAGAAAATTAATAGAGGTAAAGATTGAGAAAGCACAAAGTGGTTTCAGAAAAGGACACTCGACACAGGATCACATTTTTACCATAAGAAAACTAACAGAAAAAACCATAAGAGAAGACAGTAAACTGTACATAGCATTTCTGGATTTGGAAAAAGCTTTTGACAGGGTGCCGAGGGAAAAGATGTGGGAAATCTTAAAAATAAGACAGATTGACAAACAGCTAACGCAAGCAATAAAAAGTATCTATAAAAAGACATCCAACTATGTTAGAACAGGAAATGAAATTTCAAAGGAATTCATCACAACACAGGGACTAAGGCAAGGAGGAGCATTAAGCCCACTGTTATTCATTATATACCTGGACAACATCTTAAAAAATATAAAAGACAAAACTAAAAAAATTGAAGTAGGACACCATAACTTAAAAAGGATTATGATAGCGGAGTGCGCCTTTGCAGATGACATTGCAATACTTGCAAAAAGTGAAAAAGACTTACAACATAACATTAACTTGTGGAATGAGGAATTAAAAAAGCACAATATGACCATAAACATAGACAAAACAAAAATAATGGTAATAGCGAAAGAAGAAATTGCAACGGAGATAAAAATAAATCACAGAGAAATCGAACAGGTAGAAACATTCACATATTTAGGACACACATTGAGCAACAAAGGTAACTTGGAGCAAGAAATAAACAACAGAATTTTGACAGCAAACAAAAGCTACTACGCAATGAACAAAATTATCCTAAGCAATAAACAAGTTAAGAAAAAGACAAAAATGACACTATTCAAAGTATTATACAGACCAATACTGTTATATGGAAGTGAAACATGGACGACGAATCAGAGAGCAAAGAGTAGAATACAAGCTGCGGAAATGAGATACCTGAGAAAAGTAGAAGGGGTAACAAGACTAGATAGAATAAGAAACGAAGATATACGAAAAAGGTTACAAATAGAGAGTATACATACTACCATGGAGAAAAAACAACTTGCTTGGTACGGCCATCTTATAAGAATGCCAGATGATAGCCAAACAAAAATGGTATGGAAGGCTAAGACGACAAAAAAGAAGAGTAGAGGAAGACCACAGAAGACATGGGAAAATAATATAGAAGACATACTGAAAAAGAACAATATCAGCTGTCAAGAAGCAAAAAGAAAAGCATCAAACAGGAAGGAATGGAAAGATTTCACAAATAGCATAGAATAACAAAGGATAGAAAAACTAATCTCGACACCCGAAAGGGTAAAATGAGATTTAAATAGATTATATATATATATATATATATATATATATATATATATATATATATATATATATATATATATATATATATATATATATATATATATATATATATATATATATATATATAATAACTGTCAAGTCCAGATCGTAATGTGAGTAATAATCTAATTCAATAAGCCATTTTATAAGAAATATGCAAAAAAAATTTGGACAATTTTTTCCTATTTTTCTCGTTTGCGAATTTAGATACTTTTACAGGTGTTCCAAAATTTGCTTGATATTTTTCTGAATTGGTTAAATAAAGGCTTGGAAACTTGCTTCGTTGAACTAAAATATTTTCAAGATGACATTTCTTCCAGTTAAATTGGAAGGCGGCAATAATTCTCTTATTTTGAATAGATATTTTTTTTTTTATTTTATCATTCGATTGTGGAAGTAATTTCGTACATGGAATACTTAAATAGTATAGACTAATAGAGAAAAGTGAGAGCTTACTAGCGAGTGTAAATGTTTCAATTAAATTTACACGAGCAAAGAAATATCGCTTTTCTTATGTGTTGAACATGCTATTTCTTGTATGCTTGATGGAAAAATTTGAATGGAAGACGCCAAGAATAAAAATAATTTTCTACAGAAATACTAATCAAGGTTGTGTTCTTGCAATAACGTAACGGTTTCGACAACTGGCAAGCTGAAGCATGGTCGCAAACAAACAATATTAAAAATCAATTTGTCAGAAACGTCAGATGCTGAAGATTCTCGCGAAACTCTGGATGCAGCTAGAGAAGCGACTTTACATTTGTTTCCGGCGAAATCGAGAGAATTTTTGTTTTCTTTTAAGTTTAACCTATAATTTCTTCTTGATTAGATCAAAGGTATCATTTGAGCGCGTGTCATAGTATGTTTTTTGTTGCTAATTGGAAAAGTATTGCTAATTGGAAAATTGGCACTTTTCTTTATTACATATTAAATCTGATGTTTTCCATCAAGTATACAGGAATAGTATATTGTGTGGCTAGAGACGAAACAAGACGATTCCAGCTGAGGGTGAGAGTTGCTTGCCCGAGCGAATCGAGGGCTGGCATCACCCTCGGCTGAAATCGTGTTTCGTCCCGTGCCACACACTGTATTTTTCATAATACCTGCATTGAAACTTTCCATATTACAAATTTGACATAGTAAAGTAAATATTTTTCTTTTGATTTTGCAGGTAACAAATCGAGAATAGCTGCTTGTGCTTTATCAATAAGATATTATGATGTACTTAAAATTATCGTATTAATACTTTTTTTCTTGAAACTAATCCTCTTTTTAATTTAATTTACAGTTACGATTACAACAACTGTCAAATTAACTTAGGTTATATGATTATCTCTGAGAGATTGACAATGCACAAATGCGACTCTGCCAGGGATATAACGATGTGAGAAACAAATTCAGCGGGCAGAAACAAGCTTGTTTCTCCCCTAGGGCAGGAATAAATCTGTTTCTGCCCGGTTACACTCGCATTTGTCTGAAATTGCCTTGTTTCGACTTACAAAACAGGCGCTGAAACGCGTTGTTTCAATGCAGGTGTTATGAAAACAATATTTTTTGTATATATTCTCAGGGCGGGATTAAATATTATGATTCTGTGAACGGAATGTTATGGAGCAAACTTGTAGCAGTGAAGAGAATAATATCCCTTGAAATTGTATAGAATACGACTTTATATATTTGAGGATGACATATAAAGAAATCAATTTTTCAAATTGAACTATCTAACTTTTCAAAATATTGATGAATTTCTCGTCGAAAAATATCATACTTCGTCCAACAGGTTCAGAGAAATTAAGAAAATAGGTATCTTGGGAATGTTCACATTATTCAATAATTGCTTATTCCATATAACAATCAAGTTCATTATTTTTATTTCTAATTTTATCATCAAAACATTCCGTTAAAAATCAAAAATACTAATTTCGAATATAGAAACAATTTTTTTTTTTTTTAAATCCATTGATAATAATCTACGGCTAGTTCAATACTTGGAAAGATATTTTACTCATTTCTTGAAAAAGTATGACGAACATAATGTGTCAAGTCAGTGGTGGGACTACAACGACTTGACATTGACATTGACTTGATTTTTACTGATAATATGCCACACAAATTGGACATGTTTCCAGTTAGAATTTGTAAAAGGGACAAGATAGGGACTAGGTCAGATTATCCTTCTATTAAAATGAGATCTATGATAAATATCAACTGGACACATGTCCAACTTGCATGGCAAATTGACAGTAGAAATCAAGTCAATGTCAATGTCAAGTCGTTGTAGTTCTGGCCCTGACTTTGAAATCTTGACACTGTCAAAAAATTTGCTAGGATTTCAAGTACACTGCTTGAGGACACCTGTAAATCTGCATTTTTGATGAACACTATATTTTCTTTTTTAATAATGCCTGAGCATCATCATAATTATAGATAAACATAATTCTCGTAATTGTGATAAAAATGAACTCTGATATTATATGAAAGTGGCAAGACGAAAATATCAGAATGGAATACATATTCGATCGCACTGAGAAAGGTGTCCAATAAAAGAACAGGTAGTAAGGGATTATAAATATATGTAACTCACAGATAATATTGACAGCTCCAAGGAATGTGTCAAGCTGGTTGCAGAGGCTGAGTATAACAGGCGATATATTTTTAGGAATATATTCTGTTTTTTTGCAACAAGTTTCTGCATTTATCTGAAATTATAGTGGAATGGTTGAATACTGGAGTATTACGTTCTATAGACTATTCTTGAAGGTGAGTATATAAATTTTTGCATCTTGAAATATGATGGCATGTCACAAAATCACATTTGTTTATTTCAGTTAATGTGCTTATTTCTCAAGAAATATAAACAATTTCAGGACTCCGCTTACATGATTCCATAGATATAGAGATGTATAATGTAGAGAAAAATAGTTTTTCAAAACATTAGTCTCATAAAAGCTGAAACTAGATATCCGTGTGAAGCTCAATTTTTCAGTTTTTTGTTCATATATTTATAAATAAATAATATTGAAATAATGCATACTCATTCTCATATACTATTAACGTATATACAATATATCATCAAGAAAAATCCAACAAAATAATTATTATACGCAACTTACAGAATTATCAAATTTCTATGAGAGATATGTACGTGAAAATTGCAAAATGTATGACTCTTTTTACAACAAGTGGATGAAAATTTTAAGACAGGTTCCATGTTTTGAAGATTTATCCATCAAAAGCACTACTTGATAATAGAAAATAATCTATGTGACAAGAAATAATTAGATATGCGTAAACCATGTTTTCATAATTTAGGTAAACTACACCCTTAAACTAAGGGATGGAAGTTTATTTGGATACATTTTCGCAGATTTTGATGCTAGAGGTCTGAAAATCAGTATAGGAACTTCTTATTATAGTTAATAGTAAACTAAGCTCCAAAAAAATAAACAAATTGAAAAAATATTGTTATAATCAACTTACAAAAAAAAGTAAAATCTCACTAAAAACATTTCCATCTAAAATGTTGCCAAGACGAGATCATATGACTCGCACTGTCAAAGATTTATCAGATCTCATGCAGAGCCAAGCTTCTAGCTCTACAAGCCCTTACTTCGCAAACTCTACATCTTAGTCAAAATAAGTGGCTTGGCCATTTCGCTACAGTCACATGAGCATAAGGCGAAAAATTTATTCACTGTTCATTACTTTTCTGTTATACAATAGCTCTTGCAGTAACGAAACGGCCAAGCCATATATTTTGACTAAGGTGTAGAGTTTACGAAGTTAGGGCTTGTAGAGTTAGGGCGAGTAGTGTTAGGAGCTTGGCTCTACATGAGATCTGATAACTTTTTGACAGTGCGAACCATGATCTCGTCTTAGCAACATTTTACATGAAAATGCTTTTTGTGGGATTTTATTGATCTAATTTATATTGACAAACTTCTACCAGTGTCAATATGTATTTTTTTGCTAATGCGTGCACGCATGATTTTTAACATGCAGTTAGCCAACGCCTTCCATAGATGTCGGGTGTGGCGAAAGACAAGAGAAAATTTCTCTTTTTTCCGCTTTTTGATAGTAATATCAATTTGAACAAATGTATAACTTCAATTTTTTTAAACAATAATTCCTTTGTAAGTATTTTAACATTCATAAACACATAATTAGTAATAGAATAAAATTGTAGCGCTTTTAAGGATGGCTGAGGTGCAGCCGAAGCTGTAAAGCAGAAAAGAAATAAAATTAAATTGACTGAAATCCCAAGAATACATCACTCACATTATTTACAAATCCAGTCAGCGTCAACCATTTTATCTAATTTATGTTAGTTCTATTCAATTTTACTAGATTTTTGTTCAATCTAGTCTATATTTTTACGTCATTATTTGTTAGTGAAGAATATTTATTGTTCTATTTACGCCTATTCGACTTGCAATTGTATATTTAATATCAGTAATACATTGTTTCTTTAAAAAAATTACGGAAAATATTTTCAGTTTTTACTTACACTCGCTCAGAAGGAATGCGACTCGGATACGTTGTAGAGTAACTTTTGACAAAGGAAAGGCATTCCGTAAAATTGGTCTACGTTGGCCATCAACTTTTTTATGGCCGATTTTCGAAAGGGGCTTTTTTTTGTTTTTCTAACATTTTTCAAAATGCCCACAGCTGATCTTTCTGAAATTTGTTGCGTGTGCTGAAAGATATGGATCTCACATTTTCAAGTCTTAATATTGAATAAAACACGAATTATGAATGTTCGAAATACTGACCAAGAACGACAGTTCTTGCAATTTATCCAGAAGCTACGGTACCGATCGGGATTAAGAAAAACTCATTTGATTTTGCTTCTCATTGCACACTTTCCATTTCCGTCCAGATGCATTGTTTTTTTGTAAAACGCAAGAAACAAGTTTTGGCAGTATTTGACAATTTTTTGACAGCCTATCTCTCAACGTGTTTGCGTACAAATGAGATATGTTATTTACCACGTTATAAACTAACAAATAAAAAAAAATCTCATGTTACTAGTTTTTGTAATTTTAGCTTGTATTTGCCCTAATTCTATCCGACTATCATCACTTGTCTTGCATGCTATAGAATTAGTTCCGGTAGCATGCTATAGAATTAGTTCCGGTAGCATGAGGAGTCTCTTTGATGCTGCTCGGTCGTACGCAATCGTCGCACACATAGAGAATAGAACGTTATAGAAGCGGCATAACGGCAGAAGAAGATATTATCGGTAGAGGGAATTTATCTCTTCTCCAGCAACTCTATCCATTCTGTTCTGCAGTCCAGAAATTGAGGCTCATATCAATTTCTATTCGTATTCATTGAAGATAGCTCAAGCAAAGGTGTTGCAAAGCAATGTTTCGAATATGCAAAACTATTTTGTTGAAAGCTTTAAGGATCGTTTGACACGATGCATTGAATGTTGCATTTTTTTCTGCATTTTGATTTTGTACAGTACATTTTTACTCACTTGTACAAAGTGAAAATAAGTATTGTTAAACCGACAAAACTCACATATCGAGATATTGATGGATATATCCGTTTTGAGCATCCTTGAATCCATTTGGACTACATTCGGCTTGATGTCGATACGTATGTATGTGCGTATGTGCGTACGTATGTACGTACATATGTGCGTAACTCGCAAATCTCAAAACACGTCAAACGTATAATGCTGAAATTTTGTATTCAAGACTGATATAGAGTCTTGATGTGCACCTCGCATTATAGCTGCAATTGTCTGTCCCGGAAATGCAGTTTACTTGAAACTTTTTCTGAATTTTCCACGAGCTTCATATTAATACCAAACTAGACATCATTCGGATAACTTGTGAATAAACAATTGAAGTTTTAAAGTTGATCCTATCTTTGTGGCATTTTTATTGGAAATTGGTAGGTTTAAAGGATCGGAATAAATCATAGTTATTGCGACAATCGAAACGTTCAAATAAACTGTGTCTATAATAAGTATGATTCGGTTTGAACCAACCAATTTCCAATAAAAAAAAACAATCGACAATCGTTCAAATATCTTTTTGATATTTCTACCAGAATTATTCCCGCACGAGCTTAAATTTGATACCAAACACAAAAAAACCAAATTACTAATTTTGAGGGAGCAATTCACGAACGTTTACATATGATGTTCAAATATGTGTGATAATAATTTCAATTTCACGTTATTATTATTTCTTTGCTTCAAAAAAATATAACGAATTTTATAATTGAAGAAAATGATGTATGGTAATTCAGTCTCAAATTTATTGCTCCTATCCTATTCTACAGTTTCGCCCACCTGGACCATCTTCAGAAGTGCTACATTTAAACAAAAGTGTGAGACTGTGGGACAAAAAGACAAAGTGTAATAAATAGCGTACGAATTAGAGTTTGTGTTTGTTGTCATTTGTAGTGTGAAAATAAATACATATTTTTTTATAAGTCGATGTAATAAAATTGAGAAAAAACAATCATGTTTTTAGTCAAAAAATAGAAAAATAAATATATGTATATATAAAAAAAAATTAAAATATAACAACTATGGCCCGGTTTCACCAAACTCAGTTAAATTTATCTAGAGGTTATTTTGAGTTAATTACTATAGTTACAATTGTATCAACAATAGTTTTTGTATAAAATTACCTCAGGATAAATTTAACTGGCTTTGGTGAAACTGGCCCTATGCGTGGCAACAACTGACCGTTATGAAAGCCAGAGGCTAAGTACAAGTTACATAAAGTGAGTGCTCGTGTAATGCGGAAAAGCAAAAACGCACAAGTCACAACAGTCAATTGTTGAAGTCAACCAATGGAAAAGAGTCACATTAAAATGCCAAGAAATGCAAGCCACGAGAGACCGAAAGGGATAAACAAATAAAAAAATTTGAAACGTCAAAAATCATTCCAATATTTTATTATAAATGGTGCTCAAGGCTGTGGTATCCGTTTTCTTATTGACAGTCTCACATTTTTGTAAAAATGTAGCATTCCTGAAGATGGTATAAGTGGGACCGAAACTGTAGGGTAGGATAGGAGGAATAAACTTGTGACTGAATTCCCATACATCATTCTCTTCATTTAACATAACAGTCAGAATTTTAAGATAATTCAAATTTTAATTATAACCAATGAATCGCTAATAAGTTCGGAAAATGTTTCAAGTAAATGTTGTGCCAAATTATTCAAGTATCAATTTCAATTATTTTATATCATATGACGAACAGTGCAGTTCATAAAATGAACACAAAAAACTAGAAAGCTCCATCAATTAAGTTTTGGTACCACTGGTTGAAAAAAACTCATCTACAAAGTTGAACACAGCTTTATAATAAAAAACTTGAATATAAAATTTCAATCAAAAATTTGTACCCGTTTTCAAGTTATCGTGCTTGCAGACAGACAAACAGACAGACGAACCGCCATATTTTGAAATTACGCAACAAATTTCAGAAAGATCGGCTGTAGACATTATGAAAAATGTTAGAAAAACAAAAAAAAGCCCTTTTCGAAAATCGGCCATAAAAAAGTTATTGGCCAACGTAGACCAATTTTACGGAATGCCTTTCCTTTGTCAAAAGTTACTCTACATATTCGAGTGGCATTCCTTTTGAACGAGTGTAAGTAAAAATTGAGGATATTTTCCGTAATTTTTTGAAAGAAGCAATGTATTATTGATATTTAATACACAATTGCAAGTTGAATAGGCGTAAATAGAACAATAAATTTTTTCTGCTACTGTATAAATAAGTGAGCTTTGTAGCCCTGGCAACTCGAACGATAACGAAAGTAAACCTTCGTGTTACCTCGTTGCTATACGTTGCTAGCAACGAAAGTAATACTTTCGGGGCCAGGACAAAAAAGTAAAAGTTTAAAAAAATGCAAATATATTGGAAATTTCATTATTTGTCCAAATAAATAAGTAGTTCATAACAATAATATGATTTTATCCAATCTATTTAATTTAATTTTATCTATTTATTGGTTTTAAGTAATTATGCAATTTGAACAATTGGAAAAAGTCATGGTAGGAGTATTATTTGAATTATTAACTTCTTTACTTGGTACTGGGAGATTTTTATCATTTTGAATTACGTCAAAATTCATATTTGTCACTGTTTCTTTATTCGAGGAAATATTAATGTGAATTTCATGTAACACCTTTTTAGAAATTTCAATTTCATTACTTCACGAAGAAGACCTCCATCCGCGTTTTAAACTCAAAATATCGGCACCTGAAGCATTACATTTTCGTCAATTCGAATAACTTTTTATCAGCAAGCCATTTAGAAAACGTGCTGTATGTTTAATTGTACCTTTCTTTGGATTTATCCGCAAGAAGTGAAGCACATGCATTGTTAGCATCCTTTTGAATACCATTTTTATTTTCTGTTGACATTTTAAATCGGTCAAATGCAATGTTTCACTAAATTATTGAAATTCAAAATCTGTGACAGGCGCTGATGACAGATAACATTGTAAATAAACCGTTGCTATGGATAATTTTAGACAGGTAAAACAACCTCCGTAACATTATTCCAAATATAATAATCATTATAATATTAATATCTTTATAGAACAGCAGAAAAAATTTAATACATCACACGATGCGAAAGCCCTTTCAGGTGTTCGGAGGTTTTGAACGGCCTCGGCTTCACCTCGGTCATTCAAATACCACCTCACACAAAAAAGTATACTTTCGCATCTTGTAATGTAAATAACTATTCTTCACTAACAAGTAATGACGTGAAAATATAAACTAGATTGAACAAAAGTCTAGGGAAATTAAATAGATCTAACATAAATTAGATGAATAAAATTCCACTGAAAACATTTTCATGTGAAATGTTGCCAAGACGAGATCATGGCTCGCACTGGCAAAAAGTTATCAGATCTCATGTAGAGCCAAGCTTCTAACACTACACGCCCTAACTCTACAAGCCCTAACTTCGCAAACTCTACACCTTAGTCAAAATATATGGCTTGGCCGTTTCTTTACTGCACGAGCTATTGTATAACAGAAAAGTAATGAACAGTGAATAAATTTTTCGCCTTATGCTTATGTGACTGTAGCGAAATGGCCAAGCCACTTATTTTGACTAAGATGTAGATTTTGCGAAGTTGAGACATGAGATCTGATAAATCTTTGACAGTGCGAATCATATGATCTCGTCTTGGCAACATTTTAGATGAAAATGTCTTTAGTGTGATTTCACTTCTTTTTGTAAGTTGATTATAAGTAACAATATTTTTTCATTTTGTTTATTTTTTTGGAGCTTATTTTTCTATTATCTATAATAAGAAGTTTCTATATTAATTTTCAGACCTCTAGCATCAAAATCTGCGAGAATGAATCCAAACAAACTTCCATCCCTTAGTTTAAGGGTGTCGTTTACCTAAATCATGAAAACATGGTTTACGCATATCTAATTATTTCTCGTCACATAGATTATTTTTTATTATCAAGTAGTGCTTTTGATAGATAAATCTTTGAAGCATGGAACCTGCTTCTCCGATTTTTGAAATTTTCATCCACTTGTAAAAAGAGTCATACATTTTGCAATTTTTACGTACATATTTTTCATAGAAATTGGATAATTTTGCTGTAAGTTGCGTATAATAATTATTTTATTGGATTTTTTTTGATAATATATTGTATATACGTTAATAGTATATGAAAATGAATATGCATTATTTCAATATTATTTATTTATAAATATATGAAGAAAATACTGAAAAATTGAGCTTCACACGGATATCTAATTTCTGCTTTTTTGAGACTACTTTTAAAAAACTATCTCTCAGTACATCATACATTTCTATATCTATGGAATCATGTGAGCGGAGTCTTGAAATTGTTTATATTTTTCGAGAAATAAGCATATTAACTGAAATAAACAAATGTGATTTTGTGACATTCTATCATATTTCAAGATGCAAAAATTTACATATACTAATCTTCAAGAATAGTCTATTGTAATGTATAGGTATTATTATATATTATTATGTAGGTTGGGGAAATTAAAAATCGGAGAGCTTGATGAGGGATCCGAAATCTAGACCTTAAACAAGAATTTATGAAATTGTTGGATAAGGAAGGGATAGGATAGTTTGGATTTTAGTTCAAGCTGCTTCTGTTTTAACGCTTCTACTGTATTCTATTTTTGTGGTCGCACAAATTGAGATTCCTATAATCTAGCAGGATGATTCGCTAACGAAATGAACACACATGTATCTGAAATCTCAGCTATACTAGGACTGTCGTGCCTAAGTGATGAGTAATTATTAATAAAAACTGTTTTTCCTGCTACTGTATAAATAAGTGAGCTTTGTAGCCCTGGCAACTCGAACGATAGCGAAAGCAAACCTTTGTGTTAACTCGTTGCTATGCGTTGCTAGCTACGTAAGTAATACTTTCGGGACCAAGACAAAAAAGTAAAATTTTGAAAAATGCGAGTATATTGGAAATTTCTATTTTTATTTGAATAAATGAGTAGTTTATAACAATAATATGATTTTATCCAATCTATTTAGTTTAATTTTATCTATCTATTGGTTTTAGGTAATTATGCAATTTGAACAATTGGAAAAAGTTATGATAGGAATATTATTTGAATTATTAACTTCTTCACTTTGTATTTGGAGATTTTTATCATTTTGAATTACGTCAAAACTCAAATTTGCCACTGTTTCTTCATTTGAGGAAATATTAATGTGAATTTCTTGTAACACCTTTTTAGAAATTTCAATCTCATTACTTTACGAAGAAGACTTCCATCCGCTCTTTAAATCCAAAATATCGGCACCCGAAGCATGACATTTTCGTCAATTTAAGTAATGTTTTTATCAGCAAGCCATTCAGAAAACATGCTGTATGTTTGATTGTACCTTTCTTTGGATTCATCCGCAAGAAGTGAAGCACATGCATTGTTAGCATCCTTTTGAATACCATTTTTATTTTCTGTTGACATTTTAAATCGGTCAAATGCAATGTTTCACTAAATTATTGAAATTCAAAATCTGTGACAGGCGCTGATGACAGATAACATTGTAAATAAACCGTTGCTATGGATAATTTTAGACAGGTAAAACAACCTCCGTAACATTATTCCAAATATAATAATCATTATAATATTAATATCTTTATAGAACAGCAGAAAAAATTTAATACATCACACGATGCGAAAGCCCTTTCAGGTGTTCGGAGGTTTTGAACGGCCTCGGCTTCACCTCGGCCATTCAAATACCACCTCACACAAAAAAAGTATACTTTCGCATCTTGTAATGTAAATAACTATTTAACGCTACCATTTTCCACATATTCTTGTAAAAAAAATCAAAGTCTTCGTATGTAGCCAAAGAAATAATTTTAATTTCGCGTTACTTATCATAAATAGTACATAGTCATAAATATATACAAATTAAATACATTTTGTATGAAAACAGTTGATCTATGTGTCTTGATGGAAATAATGCAACATAATACATTATTAGCAGAAATGATATATTCTCAATTGAATATAGACATTGTGATTGTGAACAAGAGTCTAATTTTACAAAAATCCAAAAGTAAATAGGTACTTTTGATTTTAGATCGCGAAATGTCAATTTTGCATTCAAGCAAAAAAATCTATTCGAGAATGCAGCAGAATCTCGCAATCGAGTATCAACGTTTACTTTTTGAAAACCAAGTCTCAAAATTATTAAAAATGTAAAAAAGAAATTTTGTCGTTTCGAATCAATCAATGTGACTTTTAATGTTGCTAAGATACCAATAATCAGTAGGATGCGAAGTGTTTCTCGTCCTGTAAACAAAACAATCATTTCGCATGTTTCTAGTTGCTATGTAAATGTTCATTTTTAATGACAGTTTTCATAAAATCATATTTTTTCTACATCTGATCCAGGAAAGACAAGGTTCCAAAATATTCCAGGGAATAATTGTATCAAATTCCTTCCAAGCAGCTCATTCGAAATAATACAATCTACACTATCCATTTATATTGAAGTTTTTATTTGGTATCAGTCATTTAACTTTCTTACTCAAAAATAGACTGGCGTATGAAAAAGTAATAATTCTGTGTTTATTTTCATCGTTTCATCTGATAGAGCATTTAAAAAATAGAATTTGGAACATCCACTTTGATACTCGACCTGAGGATTGGCCTTTAAAATAGTTGGTTTCGTGCCAAATGCACTTGAAACTGACAACACATGATGAATGTGGAAAAAACACGTTTTTATTTTGCTTCTTTGAACTGTAGATATGAAATACTTATGGGTCAACAAATATCCTCTTGGAAAACCACTGTACAAATTTTTTCTTCATTCCCTTCCGCTTTTTGTTGTTGTTCTTTAATCGGTCTGCGTCACGAAACTTGTGGGGTCAGTTCATCGTTTTGATATGACGGAAGTAATGAGTTGCCGCGAAGTATAAACAACATTTTTATTGTCTTGCGCAATTCATATCATATATACTTACATATTACATATATACATATGATTCATGGGTTCTCTTCAAAATGAGTTTACATGATCTCCATTTAACATTCAACCACTGATAATTTCTTACTGTACACTCCTATTTGAACATACTTCTCATGCTTCATTCATATTCGTTAAACTAATAGGACAAACTCATGAATTCTTCTCATTCGGAAACTGTCTCATACTCAATAAACTAACATTCATATCCATTAATCTACTAATCTGCACACAGAGCGTCCACGTAATCTTTCACATTCAATCTCAACGGTATACAGTATATTCCAAATAGAATAGGATAGTACGGGCTTCGATACCTTCCCTTTTATTAATGATAGAGATTTGGTTAGATGGGCAATAATGTAAGATTTTGTGAACCGATTTGGATGCTGTCGAAAAAGAAAATCGAATTCGAAATGGTTAACAAATTATTCAAAAAAATCAGAAAATCGCTGATTTCCAAAAATTCAAACTTATATTATAGAAGAAATTAAAAAAAAAAGTACAACCATAAAATTGATGTCAAAATGCAATTCAATATGGCGGTTCATGAACAGTAATTTTCTTATCTTAGACAAACAAGGCGCCATATTGGATTTTTACATCAATAAATACAATTTTTTCTTTATTCCAGCTATGTGAAACTACGTAAATTATTACAAATAATAACTATTCCTATTTTGAATCAGTAGCCATGAATTACCAAAGTCTCATGGGTTATAATCGTTGAAAAACCGTAGATAGAAAAAGTATCACTCTAAAGTATCTCACTCAATATGCTCTATTAACTCCTTGTTGTAATCACAAATGTCAAGTGCAACTGAGGTGTAGCGTCCGGGTGAATCCTCAGTCTTCTTGAATCTAGTAGTTAGCTCGAAACCCTTAAAGTGTTGAAATACAAGCACAAGGCTCAGTAAGGAATTACCAGGGTCAACAATTCCAGCACATATCAAATACCTATACACACTTTTCCTCCGTTGGAAACCTGGTCAGGGTTACTACAGTCCCACTGCTCAATCCCAGCCGTTGGTAGCCGGCAAGGGTTACTATACATTCAAAGCTGCTCGCTGAATCATTGGCGGCCAGCTACGGCGCGCTACAGGTGGAATAGACCGAAAGCTGGTAGACATTTTTGGGTAGGTATTCAAGGCACCGTGAAAATTTGTATAATACTTCTTTTGTATTGTCTGAAAAAAAATATCTTAGAGGAAATTTGAAATGTTGATACCCTCAAATTCAATATTTGATGAATTGGAAATTAAAAAGTCAGATTATTTAATTGAGTATGAAGTTTTGCCAGGTCATATTTTCAAAAAGACAGGTCGTCTTCGTGGAGCATCATACCTGCCAGGCGATCGAGAATATTATACATGAGTGCGAGTGAGTAGCAACTATGGTTAAATAGAAAAGTGAGAGAGAGCGTATAGCGGCAGCCTGCTAACAATGAATTGTAACACGCTGCGATGCGATTGGCTCTCGCAATACAACATGAGCTATAGTACGCAAGCATTTGTTGAAAAGAATCTAGAGTACCTAGTTAAAAGTTTCTCATAATAAGTATTTCTCATTTTGTTTAGAATTTTCATATATGTAACAATAAATGAAAGAAAAGTACAGAAAGATACTCTTTTTATTCCCTTGCTTAAGCCGAACAAAGACAAAACTATAACTGAAAACTACAGATCAATAGCTCTAGGCAACATAATGTGCAAGCTAATGGAAGAATGGAGAATAATAGATAACACTAGCATCTAGAGACCGAAAATATAATCACAAAATATCAAAATGGTTTTTGAAACTCAAGATCAACTACCGACCAACTTTTGTCTTTAAAATCTGAAATACACACAGCATTCATTAACAAACAACATCTTTTAGCAGTGTCCTTTGACTAACAGAAAGCTTTCGATACAACTCTCTTCATAATACCAATAAACAAAATCTCAGAATATATTTCAAACGATACGAACCACTCGATCTTCGCGGTTGATCTCATAATATACTTTAAAAATAAAAATCCAACAAGAATTCGACAGAAACTTAAGGAAACAATAACAAATTCAGAAACTTGGTCAAATAACATAGGCTTCACCTTCTCCCCGACTGAAACTAAAGCCGTACACTTTTGTCGAACTAGAAAAAACAAGAAGATAATCCAAACCTAATATGAGAAAATAAAGCAATAGCCTATGAGAGAAAAATAATACTTCTAGAATTAATTTTCGACACCAAACTAACTTGGAAAGACCATATAGACAAACTTAAGAGGGACTACTGTACTAGACTAGATCTATTGAAAATTCTATCGAATAAAGACTGGGAAGCGGAAAACAAAACGTTAACGACAATATACAAAGCATTTATTAAATCTAGACTAGATTACGAGAGTATTATCTACATAACAGCAAAAAAGTATACACCAGATAAAATTGGAACCATACAAAATACGGCATTACGCATAATATATTGAGCATTAAAATCATCCCCATAATTAATTTGCGATCAGAAATGGGTGAACCATCATTAGGAATTCGTAGAAGTCAAATTCTTCTTACGTACATCACAGAACTAACCTCCAACCCAAAAAACCCAACCTACGACAAAATATTCTTGAACAAAAATGCTTACATACTTATCAGGAACGAAAACGACCTGCAAAAATATATGAAACAAAAATTGAATAAAATTAAATTAAAACTTTCTAAAATAAAAGAGCTCCAAAAATACCAATATGAACCATGGATACTAGTAAAACCACAGATAAATCTGGAACTACCTTTACACAATGGAGCAAACAATACTTCTATTATGAAGTCAAAATTCTTACAGATAAAAAATGATACATACAAAGACCATATTTTCAACTACACAGATAGATCAAAAATAAACTCAAAAACAGGATAAACAATAAGATCCCACAACACGACCAAAAAATTTCATTTACCAAACATAACATCAATATATACTGTCAAGGCATATGCGATACTATAAGCAATAGAGATAATCTCAATTTGAGACACTGAAAAACACATAATTTGCACAGATTCCCTATCATGCATGCAAGATATCTAAAATTTATATCCTGGCAACATACTTACCAAACAAATCAAACAACAAATTCATCATATAACCGCATACCATTCCAAAAATATTGTCTTAATCTGGATACCTTCTAACTTCGGCATCAGCGGGAATGAAGAAGTCGACACAGCAAAACAAGCTACAGAATCAAGAAATATTATAGATATTTACATACTACCAAACGACGTTATAAGTCATAATAAAGACAAAATCAAACAAAAATGGACACAAAAATGATAAGAAATCAACAACAATCATCTAAGACGTCTGAAAATGATACTAAGACATGGAAAATATCAGAAAACAGACGAAAAAGTACCACTGTAACAAGACTGGGGTCCGGCCATACACTACATAGAGTTACATGTTCAACAGAGAAGGACCAACAACATGTGACAGATGCAACTTTAGGCTAACAGTGGAACACATATCACTCCGATGCAACAGATACGACAGTCCCAGGAAAAATTATAACCCACCAACCACTCTTGAAGAACGACTAACAGTGACAGCTCGCATCAGAAATACAATAAAATACCTTAAAACTATCAAATTGTACCATCTAATGTGAATAAAATCACACATAATGTAGAATAATATTGTAATAAAATACTAAGACCGAGAACTAATAATCCTGCTACTGAAATGCACGAAAATAAAGTGAATGAATAAAAAAAATTTTTTTTAAACTGTTTGATCTTACCTGTATCATTTTCATCGATATATTCGGGTCTTTCATCAATAATAGCAATGGTCCATTCAGCCCCACTATCCTTCAGGCAAGTCTTCATTTTGATGTACGAACATTACAAAAGAAGTATTATACAAATTTTCATTGTGCCTCGAATACCTACTCAAAAATGTCTACCAGCTCTCGGTCTAGAAACTGCTCGCTGAGCCGTCGGCAACCAACCACAGCCGCACCACACATGCCCGGCTTCAAGCCGCATCATAGATACTTCATTTTTGCACGCAACCGGCTCCAAGCTTACACAGGCTCAGCGCGTTCTACGCTTACATGCACACCCTTAGTATCTCAACTCACACATTATTACGTGAAATTTGTATGCTAATCTTGAAATGACTTCAAAAACTCTACGCAACTCTAGCTCAGATTCAGGGAAATAATTGGGTGAAATGAGGCTAGCTTCAGCAAAAAATATACTATAAAATATAGGTGAAGAAATAAATAGTAGGGCGCCACGTAGTTGAACATATTTTTCCCAAGGTACTCAACCACGAAAATACCTGAAACTAAGGTGTTGAAAGGAATAATTGGGAAACAGGAGAATAGGTGTCAATATTCTGTTCATCAGCGTCAATCTGATTGCTAACTCCTAAATAATTTAATATAACTTGAACAGCAACTTATCTCGAGCTTACTGAGAGAAATTACGCTTTCTTCTACACTGCTAAAAAGAAAAGTGTGGGCAATTTTCATTCAATAAAAAATAGGATATACCCAAAATAAATGAATTTTATCAAATAAGTAATTTCAACAACGCATCTGAGTCGTGCAAAAATAAAATAAATGAATGAAAGTAATTGGAATGAAAAATTTCAAATTACGCGCCTAAATAACGCAAGAAAAAAACAAATAAATGAGAGTAAATAGTAGGTCTTACAATGATCTAACGCCTAAGTAGCGCAAAAATAAATGAAAGTAAATAATCTTCTCTAAAATAGATTACAGCCCTCGACGTTGTACAAACAGGTACAAAAAAAGTAAATGAAAATGCGGAACAACTCGTGCGTACGTCTATGGGTATACTAAAAAAAAAACAACAACAATAAATTTGGCCCTTCTTCGATCGAATCGAGTTCACAGCGAAGTATATCACATAAGCGTGAGAAAAAAAAAACAAACTACTTCGTCGACTGACCCTATACAAATTACAGAATAACAGCGTGGTCCAAATAACCACGCAAATAAAGAAAACAGTAAGCAAAATGAATTAAATTCAGCCGTGTAGGACGGTTTGGCAACCCAAAGTGGATAAGTAATAATAAAGAAAAAAAATATCGGCAGTCCGATTAAAAAAACAAAATCACGATCGTAGACCCAATTAGTTGTCACTTCCGGTTGGTTGCTGGAGTTCGTTGATCTCTATTGGTCTGTCGCACCAAGATGGACGCCTCGAACAGATATTTCCCGGTCTGAACTGGCTCAGGAAATCTGGTGACGTCACACCAGGGTCAAAGGTTGGAAAAGAGGGTGCCTAGGTGATATCAGGCACTCCGTAGTCAAAGTAGTTCAACTACGCACGCAGATGGTCGACGCAAAGAGAGCGATAATGTGCACGAAAATTTCATGTTCTTCCAACAATGGAGATGCTTGCGGAACAACACAAAACTGCACCAAGTGCTCAAAATGTTCCGCGAAGCAAAGAAAAGCTAGATTTTTATCCCTCCTAGAGGATTGCGTAAGGCAATATACAAAATGCGATTCTTGAAAATTTTAGTGAACAAAATGTCCTATGGTAGTTGAAGACCAACTGTAGACTGACGACTTCTGTTGAGTCAATTCCGGATAACCGGACTTATTTAGGTAAAAACGTTTTTCATTGACTAAAAAAAAAAAACTGAGTAGCGTCACTGACTATAGCGCGCGCATTACAACAGCGACAATTACAAAATCTTGAACTTAGTCTTAATTGACAGAAGTAAACAAAAAAACCTTTCTAATATAACCAAAGAAATAGAAATGAGCTTAAAGAAGAGAAACGAAACTAAAGATTTGAAATATGAATCGAAACTAAAATATCTTTAACCAAAAGTAAGGAATGAAGTTGACCAAAAAAAAAAAGACCCAAATTAACCCAAATTATATTTTCAGAATTTAAGCCTACAAAAAAAATAGCCAAAGGCCAAATTGGTACGTAACAACATCTAGTAATTCTATTTACTTAGCACTAGCATTATCACTTCACTGTAGTACTCACATCTTGACAATTTGGATGATAAAACTAAACTGACGGAATAACTTGAAACTCATCATCCAGTTATAATTGATCACATAACTAATTGAATTAATAGATTGATGATTATATTACCTCTTGTAACACATGTTGTACTAGTTCATCGATTTGTGTTTCATTGAAGTGATAAAAATATTTGAACTATCTTTTAAATAATCACAAATGGCGTCTTCTCCAACATTTGGATATCATGATATACCAGCTGACCTGGCGTACTTCGTAGCGCCACAGAATTGATAAATTCTGATTGCAAGATACTTAAACCTATCTTTTATATCAGGACCTTATAACCTGAAAATGATAAGGACATGTCAAATTGTGAAAAGATTTTCTTTTGTAGGGAATCAATCGAAAAAGGAGATTTAGCCGAGACTTTGCAGTTCCACTGAATGTCTTTCGAGTTTATATCAATTTCTTTTTTGTTAATTTATTGAAGATTATACAATAAATATATGAATCCCACATGGCAAGCTTATTCAAGTGATTATATAGAAATTATTATTATATTGGACCTAACTTGTCTATTTGAATATGAACCTAACCAAAATGTAACAGTGAAATGAATATGCATGTGCTGGGAATAATCCAAGTTCACCAAATTCGCTTTGTTCTTATAGGGGGCTTACTGTTGAGCGATGTCGCTTGGCTGCTTGCATTTAACTGAGTTTGCAACGCTCGCACGGCGTCTTAATGTTGACCGAGCACGCTTCGCTCGCACGGCATCTTTTACCGTTGAACAATCTCGTTCCGCTCGCATGACGTTCTTCAGTTGACCGAGCTCACTTCGCTCGCACGGTAACTTATAGTCAACCGAGCTCACTTCGCTCGCACGGTATCTTATAGTCAACCGAGCTCGTTTCACTCGCACTGCAGCTTGCCGTTAATTGAGCTCTTTTCGCTCGCATAGCAGCTTGGCATTGACCGAACTCGCTTCGCTCATATGGCAGCTTACAGTTATCCGAAATATTTCTATGGATTACGAAACAACTCATTCATTTTTAATATTCGCACTCGCCTGCCCTAACATGACTGGCCGTTCAAGTAGCCACATTCAGTGCTTGAATTTCAATACGAACTTTCATCTCCTATTTCATCCCCATGCATGTCGAAATCACAAAAACGATGAAAGAAATGTTTATTCACTTATTATCAAGTGCCTGATGCCTGAATACAAAATTTCATGGTTTTATCTTCGAAAATGACTAATCTCCATATATACTGTCATCCCCTATTTTAACCCCCTCGCCATGAAAGGTAGCCTATGTTCTTTCTCAAGCTATAGTTTATCTCTGTACAAAATTTCATCAAAAACGGTTTAGTGGTTTATGCGTGAAAGCGTAACAGAGAGGTAGAGTGACTTTCGCATTTATAATATTAGTAAGGATTTCATACTTAATTCAATGCCATAAGAACTTCTTCCTTGCTGCTGAAACATATGCAACAAACTTTCCAGAGCGTAGACAACCAGATATTAAGGTGATTACAAGATTAGACTCAAATAATTATGCAGCATTATGCATTATGCAGTTACATTCAGTCTGCCGAAGCAAGAATTAGTGTAAATCCCAAAGAATTCTGGAACTTCATAAAGTTCAAAAAAAATTTTAAGCCATGTCCAACTAAAATGATATTCAACGAAATATCTCAAGCAAACAGTTTTGCAACATATTTTGATAGCGTGTATTCTATCTCCGGTATTACCAATTACGATATCCCCGAGAATCATTATTGTAATAACATATTATCTCTCAAAAATATTTCGCATGATGATATTGCTAAATTAATCACAAGACTCAAAGCCTCTATGTCTTCAGGACCGGACTTAATTCCCTCATTCTTAATTAAAGATTGTTCTAATTCTTTCGTTATTGCTCTTTCTTATATAATAAATTCATCTTTGAGAACTAATACTTTTCCAGATATCTGGAAGCAGGCTCGAATAACACCTATTTTAAAATCCGGTGACTCTGCGCAAATTACAAATTATCGACCAATTGCCATTTTAACCAATTTTAGTAAAATAATGGAAAATATCTTGTATCGGGCAATTTATAATCACGATCACAAACTTATCTCTTTTTCTCAACATGGCTTTGTTGAAGGTAGATCTACTTCGACCAACCTGTTATTTTTTACCCAATTTCTATTGACATATCTTGATTCAGGGAAACAAGTTGATGTTATATATACAGATTTCTTCAAAGCCTTTGGTCGTATTGATCACGATATTATTATCCGTAAATTAAATGGCTATGGCTTATCTTTGGATTTGATACAATTAATTTCTTCCTATTTAAGCAATCGTTTATTATTTGTAAATTATCTGGGTTCCACCTCCCCTGTTTTTCCAGCATCTTCAGGTGTACCACAAGGGTCCAATCTGGGTCCATTATTATTTCTTTCATTTATTAATGATTTGCCTCCAATATTTAACCACTTCAATCTACTTTATGCTGATGACCTTAAATTATTTAGCTCATCATCAGACTTAAGTCAATGTGATTCAATCCAAGAGGATATTAATAAATTGAACTCATGGTACAATGAGAACAAACTTCATCTAAATATTGATAAATGCAAAGTCATGTCTTTTACAAGAAAAAATCCCTTATCCTTTATTTGTACACTATTTCTGGAGTTCCATTATCTCGTTGTGAGCAAAAAGTTGATCTAGGCATTACCTTTGATACAAAATCTATACTGAACTCACACATAGTAAGAATAACTGCTTCTGCAAACAAAATGTTGGGATTCATAATCAGACAATCTCGTAATTTTACCGCAATACAACCAATTCTTCTTCTCTACTATGCTTTTGTCAGAAGTAAGCTTGACTACTGTTCAATAATCTGGAGTCCTTCGTATGAGGCATATATTTCTTCACTTGAATCAGTACAAAAAAAAATTCTACGGTATCTGTATTTCAAAGTTCATAATATTTACCCCGATTTCAACGTGTCTTACGAATATCTCCTAGATTATTTCAGCTTCACTAAGTTAACCGACAGACGCAATACAACACAGCTTTTATATTTACATAAACTCATGAATAACTCTCTAGACGATCCAACCACACTTAGTTTATTGGACTTCCGAGTTCCTTCCTTCAATTCACGTAGTCAGCGGACATTGCAAACACCTAAATGCCGTACAAATATCCTTCTCCACTCTCCCCTGAATTAAATGTATGATACCTACAACAGTGTTCAAAATCAAGCTGATATATTCTATGATACTATCAATACTTTTAAACGTCTCAAGCTTTGATACGTCTCAATTTGTTCCAGCAAAAAAAAAATAAAATTAAAAAAAAAAAATGTAAAACTTACAGATATTTTGGATAATTATTGTTTATTTTTTTTCACAAATATTTTTATACAATACATAATTCGTATTTTGTCTTCATCTGTATATTTATTGTTACTTTGTACTTTTGATCCTGTCCAGTTTTGGGTTTCTGTTCGGACAGTGTATTTTGAAATAAATAAATAAATAAATAAATAATATGTATTTTGAAAATTCAATCAACCAATAAATTTGGTTCTTGAAGAAGAGGAATCAACTTTAGCTTGTGAGGCAGTTAATTCGAAGATTTTGACTCAAGAAATTGAAGCTCATGTTGACGTATCTGAATCTAAAGCATCAAGAATTTACTATGCACATTTTTCATTCCTATAAATTGCACGTTGAACAGACTTTACAAGTAAATGGTACAATCCGTAGAACAGCATTTTGTTATTGGTTTTGAACAAATTGCACAAAATGATAAACTCTATCGAGCACAAAAAAATTCATATATAGTGATTCCACGACGAAACAAAGTTCATTTTGGCTTCAATGTTTTTTGTGGCATATTGTTCAATCGCTTGGTAGGATCCTATAGCTTTTGATGAAACCTTAACAGAGCAACGATATATGGAGATTATTGAGACATCCCTTGAAGATTTATTAGATGACAAACCTTTGGCACGAAATATTCAAATATGGTATCAATAGGATGGCACTCCTGCACATAATTTCAGAGATATTTTCAAATATCAATTAAAGAAGATAACATAATGATTTTTGGCATAGTTATGGATCATGTTGTACCGTAGCCCATAAAATAATGTTCAATTTGAAAGAGAATGCTGCTGCACTTTTTTTTCAAAGTAGCGTTAGTTGAGAGATATTTTGAAAATATCTTGAAAAAAGTGTGTAACATAAAAATGAAATTTGGGATATTTCATTAATATTATCGAATATTCACAGTGAAAAAGTTATTCATATCTTGGATGATTGTAGTGAAACTCATTAGTTCCAACAATCGGAATGAAATCGCAGACATTTTCATGGATTCATTTGAATATATATGAACGATTCGGTGCTTTTTTCTGCTTCGGAGTACTCTGACTCTTGAGATACAGATTTTCATTGAAACAGAAAGTATGCTCTCTACTTAGCATCAAGAATCCATCCGGAAAAAAAACTGCATACATCTGTCAAATAATATTGTTGAGCTAAGGACAGTATTTTTAAAAATATGCGAAGAAATAACAATATATGTGCTGATGATGCTTACATCGATAACCGCTACACACATTTATATGAAACTACAAAAATATTTATAATTCTGTTTCGATCTCTCATATCATTCATTAATTACATTTTTGTACGATTGGGCGCTTTCATGTGTTTACCGACCTTCTATTCGAAGTGGTATGTTGATTTTATCATGCAAACTGTGGTTACTATGGTTATACTGACTCACCGCCCATGGGCAAAAACGATAAGAAAACATTTGTAGATTTTCACAAAAAAAAATCATATATTCATCTTTATTTATCGAATATTCACAATAAAATATCAAACTTGACAGCACAATAACCAGTAGTACCTCAATTTTAAAAAGAAAATTTGGACTCATATTTTGGACAGATCCTCAAATTGTACACAAAATATTGTAAACATCATGGTCAATAAGTACAATACCGATTTTGAATAATATTTGGAAACCTCGCCCAAGGTTTGTCCTCCAAACTATCATTCTCAATCGGTAAACTGTAAACTGACCTTAATACTTCTATAACTATTTAATATTTTGGATAGACGATATTTGCAACAGTTGGTACTATTGATGTTTATTTACAAATAAATTAAACCGATGGATTAGAGCTAACTCTGATTCTAAATTTTTTTGGGATTATATGAACCCAAGATATCAGTTTGGTACTGGATACAGTCCTTACAAACTAATTGATTTCCTGTTTCCTTTCTTCGATAGGAAAACAGCCCTTCAAGACCTGAAGGTCATTTCAATTTGTCTTCCTGTAAGATACAGGAAATAGAACCCACTCCTTGAGTGTTTCCTGGAGAACCATTTGTTGAAGATGTTAATCTTTTGTTGTTTTCCTGTCTGAAACGTGCTTCCGAAACGTTTTAAATACAAGGTTCATTCTGATACGCAACAGGATTTGTCTAATAAAACTCATATTCTGTTTTCTATAGAAACTTTTAGTAGATTTGTAAATCTAGGAGCACACAGATTCTAGCACAAATCTTAATTCATAACATAAATGGAATTTCTGCGACACTGTTGTAGGATGCCATTGCTCGAGTCCTTTTTCTGCGTCATACATTGTAAATATTTCCTTATTTACTCCATACAAAACAAGTGACACTCAGTACACAATCCAACGCTTTTAATCCAAAAATAGAAGGGTAAACAAATGACAATGTCGAGTGTAGATTATATACCCTCTATGTACTTTTTCAAGTTTACCCTAGCTGAGTGGGGAAATGACATTTGAGATTTCATTGGGAGGAATCGATATGAGAATTTTCAATTCTTCACGTTTTATTTCAAACGCAAACGCAACATTCGAAAAAGTGAAGCGAACATATTTTATCAGTAGTAGAACTAGTTGAGTTATACGTAATGCTCTATCAATCACTATTTTATATATTCAAAGAAAACCATCAACAAGTTAGGAGTCGTGATCAATTAAGCATTATTGATTGTAATAACTATTAAATTCTATGTTTCCACATAATCTTGAATTATTACCTACTTTTAATAAGTCATAGAATAAATTTATAGCTATGATTGTAGAACAATTATATTTGACTGGAGGACCAGATCACATTTACTACGATCAGAGCCACAGCTCAATGCTAGAAATGACTATTTCAAACATAAACAAATAAATTCAATTTAATAGAATATTTAAGCATAGTAATTATTGATTTGGAGCTTACCCGCTTCATTTCGCTCGTACGTTCGTATAAATATATCTCGTCTGCAGTATGTTTCCTCTTCAAATTTGCCTCCCTCATGTGTTCGCGAAACATGCCCGTCTCATGTTTTCGTCTCCTTTAGTATATAAACTCCAATATTTATTTTTGTGAAATATTCACGTATTACTTGTTTTTAAATCAATTATGCTTAATTGTACACTATCCCAACTTCGCTCCGCATCCATTATTGCTATCTTGTCCATAGCTCCGTTTCGCTCTCTGCAGTTTTTATTTAAACATGCTCGCTAGTTCTCTAGCTTATTTTTATTAAATATATAAGTATCATATATTGTGGCTGCTGCGTACGTGTGCATAGACATCTTCACCACAACACACACGCATTATCAAATAAATCGTCAAACTTTGTATCCTATGTTCATCTGAAATATTGTAGCTTACATCTGAATAAATTTTCTCTCTTTCTAATATTGGTATAGATTTGGTCAGTGCACCACGATAGAGCAGCCAAGTCGAACTCATTCCAACTTAATTCACAAATATTAAGATCTCGAACTTAAAACTTATATCTCATAGGATGATTCATAGCCTTTATTACTCAGGAATAGTGGAAATTTTTATAGTGAAAGAATCTTTGAAATCGGTTCTGTAATTTCAGAGACTCTCCCTATTTACTAACATACAAATCCACCCCATTATAATATAAGTAAATATTGAGCTAACGATTTCTTGAAAAGAATAAAATTATTGAAGTGCACAATTTCACATAGCTTGGTCCATTACTTATACGAGCGTTCTAACTTAAACTGCCCTACTTATACGGTCCCTTAGGCTTATTCAAATAACCTTACTTACTATAACTCCGAAGTAGAGCACTGTTATTTTTTTTTGAATCCAAAATATTGTCTGTTTTGATGTTAGTTATAGTAACACTGTCACATGAAAACACATAAACGCTGAATAAACTTTTACATGCCTCGGAAAACAAAATGATGGAACGAAGACAACTATTGTTACAACAATGGACATGAGAAAGGTGGAATACGAATGATGCTGGGATGATTGGACTATTAAAAGACAAATAAAGTGCACCAATTAACAAGGGAAATGACCGAGAATAAATAACAATATCAGGTCTGAGCGAAATCAGGTGGAAAGGCTGCGATAAATCGAAACTGCTTTAGGAAAAAACATGGATCTACTGGGGTAAGACAAAACAAAATGATGAGCATTAGAGTGGATCATCATTAATGATTGGGAAAGCAGAAACAAATGCGTTATTACAATGGGAAACAAACTCAGATAGAATCATAGCCAAACATAGAAACATAACGATTACAATCACTCATAGGGTCTAGGACGTTTCAGCGCCTTTGGCTCGGCGCGACCGTTTCGTCACCGAGCCAGTTGAACATTGGCCGGTTCGTGATTAGCCAGTTCTGCGCCGCAACGAATGAAGCATTGATCAATACTTGAACTACAAATTTAAGTTCGATATGTGGACCAGTGATTTGGTTACAACCGGCGGTGCTTCACACCAAAACAAACGGGCAAGCTTTACCCGCTCTAACCGAGCTGGATGTGTTGGATCTTGCGTAACTTGAAACAGTGGTTTTGTTTTCAACTGGCGCTGAACCGGTCGGCGACGAATCGACGGCGCTGAATGATCCCATTCGCTGTCTATGTACTGTGACGAAGTCATACAACAGCGAAATTAATTTTCACAAGTACGCCGTTAGCTCAGTGATAGCATGATTAACTACGAATATATGTACCCCGAGTTCCAATTTCGACTGTTCTAATGATCACTTTTTTATTCTTTATTCTGACAATCTTCCGAGTCTTAAGCATGTTCAGATCCATTTAATTGAATTTCAATTAACAAACGTGTATGTCTTATACAAGCCTGTAGAAGTAAACGGCTCAAAGTATCTTGATCGTGGTCCTCCTGATAGCCGTGGTTCTCCTGGCAATAATTGCTTCCCTTGTGCTAGCGTCAGCCGTGGTTTTTCTGGCAGTCATCTAGGACGTCCTTTCTAGTAGTCGTGGTTTTTCTGGCAACCGCCCCTTTCCTTGTACTAGCGTCAGCCGTGGTTTACCTGGCAGTCGTCTAGGACGTCCTTTCTGGTAGCCGTGGCTTTCTTGGCAACTCCATACCAATCCTGTCCTACCACATTAGTGACTGCCGTGGTTCTCCTGGCAGTCGACTAGAGTATCCTGTGGTGGTCCGACAACCGTGGCCCTCCTGAAGGCCAGAGCCACCGTTACTGATATACTCGCCGCCGCAGATGTCACTGCTAGTTATCCCCGCGAAATATTCATTAACTGGATGCATAAATACTTTGTTGTCATATTCCGCCACCCGAGTAAGACTCCGTCAAAATAAAAACTGGACTGTACCGCAGACGGCGCGCTAGCAAAAGCAACCAGGGAACACTGGAAAAAGGGTAGAATGTTCGTACCGTCCGACATAAGGCTCAGAAGGACTTCACAGTACGTACAAATAAAGAAGAACAGGAGGTGAAGAGTTTCATGAGCAGCTACAGTCCACATACTACACCATTGCCCGGTTTCATAAAGAGCAGAGTATTTTACTTCCAGAGTAAATAAAATTTGCTCTGTTAGATTTTGTTGTCATAAGAAAGCTCAAACTGATTAGAATTTGTTGAATGAAATAAATTTACTTTAGGTGTAAATGTACTTGGTCTTTCATAAAACCGGCCACATGTTGAATGAATACCGGAACGATATGATGACTATGATGGAGAATTCCAATGTCAAAATAGGTTTCAAAAATTCAGGAAGAAAAACGATGATGAGAGAAGAAACAATAGGAGAAATCAATAAGAACGATGCAATATTTTTAGATATCTGCTTCCAGAACAATTTGATGATGCGGAGTAGTATGTTCTGTCATAAAACATCAAAAAAATCACATGGATATCGCCATATGAGCAAATCAAAAACGAGATAGATCATATCATAATAGACAAAAAATGGAGACACTCATTACTAGACGTAAAAGCTAAAGAGGATCTGATGTGATATCCAACCAGAATGTTAGTGCAAGGAAAGTTAAAAATTAACTTGACGGAAACAAAAAAATCATCACAGAATCATAGAGTAAGATTCAATATACAATGAATGAAAAAGGAAATGAAAGCGCCGAAAAATACAGAACAAAGCTGATGAGAGAAGCAAATGACGCATTCATCAAAAAATAAGACAAATATGAAAAAAATGCGGAATAGATGCAAAAATATACTCGGAGAAACTGCCAAAGAAGTACTGGGAATTCAAAAACGAACGAATATGGCATGGTTAAGCAGAGATACATGGAGTACAAAATAACAACGGCAAGCAATAAGACATAAAATGCTAACGAGTAAGAATTTAAAGCTTGAAGAAGAATTGATTGAAGAATATAGGAAAAAAGATGAAGAGGTAGAGAGGAAGGCAATAGGAGATAATAGACAATATCAAGAAGAACTATTAGAGGACACAGTAATAGCAGTGAGAAATGCTGATCTCGAGACCTTAGATAAAAAATACAAAAATTCTTGAACAAAAAATAAGACTAAACATAATGCATATAAAAAACAAGAGCGGAAAGATTTTGAAGAACGAGAAAGAAATAATGAAGCATTGGGTAGAACACCTCAGTGAAGTATATGTGTCACAGAGCATTAAAGAAGTAAGCTATGATGAGGAAATGGCAATGAGATCTCTGTCATTGTCGATGAAATTAAGGAAGCTACTGAATCTTCAAAATTAGGAAAATTTGCAGAATCAGATGACATTGCTGCTGAATTGTTGAAAGCAGACATTTTATGAACAGATGTGAAGAGAATTGGAGAATAGAATAATAATAATAAAGATATAAAAAAAAAGAGTTTAGATGAAATGTGAAAATTGTGTGTTATAAGTAATGATAAAATGATAAAGAGGAGATTGATAAAGGTTCAAACCAAGCCAAGCTGGCTTTAAAAGTGATATATCGTGTATAGATTATATAGCCATGCTCGGAGTTATGATAGAACAAGCAGTAGAATGACAAAATGAAGTATACTTAGACCTGATTGCATGAGCGCTCAACGAAAGTGTTCTTCAAGAATGAACCATATTAAATCGAATATATTTATCAAATTAGTTGCTTAGCATTTCAATATTCAATGTTTATGCAACTGGGAATTGAATTTCAAAGATTTTCAACAAGCGTTCGATGGAGTAAATAAGACAAAGATGTGGGAAATACTGTCACAAATGTGAAATATTATAATCATTAATTCACAATACTATTCATTTGAATTCACTCTTCATTCAATATTTTGTTGTATTGTAATCCTATTTAGCATTGACCAACAATCTTGTCGGTGTTCAATTGTCGGTCGTGATTGACAGCCTATGGTTATTAGATGTTTGGTGGTTGTCAGGCATTTGAATGCTGGTTTATTGTTGTTCAACTGTCAGGCAATTGAATTCAGACCCATTTTTGGAGTGGGATATATAAGGCACTAGAGCTAGCGAGTTAGTCAGTCATTCAGTAAGAGTAATTGTGAGCGACTTGAGTCATTGTGAGCGCTTGGAATAAAATTTGTGACAATATTAAAAAGTAATGCAATTTCAGAAAAATATATAAGGGTTATAGAGATGATCTACGATAACTATACAGCACAAATCGAACAAAATAGGAACTTTACAAGGGAAACTGACATACGACAGGGCTGCATACTTCAACCAACTATATTTTTTATATTGGCGGACTGGATAATGATAAACACGACAATAAATAAAACTGGAATTTATGTTTAATTTCGGAAAAAAGTACCGCACATGCAAAAGAAAACGAAAAAGCTGAAGAAAGAAGCAAAGGGAATTGGTTTAGATATGAATGTGAAGAGCACTAATGTGATAAAAATAAATACAGAAAGTGGAATGGAAATATTTACAGAAAGAGAGGGAATAGAGAGTGATGAAGAGTTTCACCATTTGAGAAGCATATTAGATAAAAAATAAGGTACAGGGAAAGAGGTAAAGGGAAGATTTAACAAAGAAAAAAATTTTATCCCACTCATTGAAGAGATCGGGATCCAATAAATTTACATTGAAGGCGAAATTTAGAATATTCAACACAAATGTGAAAAAAGGTGCCTCAGAAACCTGGACATTAGAAGAGAAAGAGCCCATAATAGAAAGTATAACCAGACGTAAGTTGAAGTAGATTGAGCACACTCTGAGAATGGATGAAAACGACATAACAAAACAATCAATAAAATATCAACCAACAGGTGAAAGAAAACTAGGCAGACCATTAGTAACGTGGAAACGAACTATAAACAAAAAATTAGAAGCAGTAAATTCAGCTTGGGAAGAAGCGAGTGAAAAGTAATTAGAAGAATTTTGTAGAAGCCCTATGCTCCGAATGAAGCCAAGAGGATAAACGTAAAATAAAGTGATAGAAATGTATGCAACAAAAGAGTAAAAGTGAGCATAGTAACATAAAACTAAGTATTTGGTGACGAGGCTTGTAAAGTCAATATAATTGCTGGCTGAATGTCATAATGCTACAGCCCTCAACTTTCGTACTTCAACAATTATTGAGCACACCGAAAAAAAGTTTAGAGCACAAGTTGTCATCTCGATTCAACAAATATCCGAACTGATGGATCAGTGAGAGAGAGTTGCTACAAATATGAATTCACAGAAATTCAGCTGCTGTACATTTGAATGATAAAATTGAAATGCGAAAAAGACCTAATTTACGCATCATTTGCGATGGGTAATGTATCAACTTTACGCATGATCGTGGAGAAATTACTATTCCATTACACTATGTGACAATTCAATTCCAATTTTTATGATCGGGCCTAAAGGACGTATTCTGTTAAGTGCCATTTTCTTACATTATGATGTTGTCACAGATATTTATTATGATTTTGTGATTGGGTTTCAACTACTCTGCATCACGTTTGTTCGCTTATTTCAGTATGTCAACAGCTTGCAACTTTTTCATCTTAGGCTTACTCAGTCTATCATGCAATAGATTCGCCAACACGGTAGCATATTATCGATATAGTGCAGACTCATTCGTGCCTTGGAAATTTTGATGTTTCCAAACTTACTTTATATAAATTCACTTATCAATTCATATTGATTCAATAATACCAATTTAGCTGTATAAAATTTGTTAGACTTGGCATTATGTCACTTTTGACATTAAATACGTCAATATCTGAGATCATCGTTCAAATTTCGGGAATCGGGTAACATAATCGTAGAAAATGTAACAGTGATAGGTACTGTGCAAAGTACTATCAACATCAATTCACAGAATAACTAAAATTGGATAAGGTTAACTGTTAGGCGTTTTATGATAGTAACGCTTATTTTACGCATTACTTTCTGTGTATGAATCACCAAGTTAAGAAGTAAAATTCTCACAAATTATTCTCCAGAAAATATGGCAGTGTTCTATTAGATTCTTATTGAAAGAAGTTTTCAGTTATAAACTTGTCAAAAAAACTTCTAAATCTGGAATTGTACCAATAAATTCATACTCCGTCAACATCAAACAAATTATCGGATAAACTGAGAATTCCGAAAAGCATTTGATGTCATCCTCAACAATTATTTTCCACACCCGCCTGCCTTACTCATTCACCATCTTTATTTCTGCCATAACTCATATGACTATAAATCATAGAATAAATAACTCGGTGCACATAAAGTCAACTTGATAGATTAGTCTAAATTTGAATCGCAGCTGGAAGTACTCCATTAAATATTCGAAAGTCACGCCTGAGAACAAACTCAAATAAACATATGTCGCGTGTATTCTATCACCTCCTGACAATACAAATAGGATTTAGTGCACGAAAGGTTTTTTTGTCATCAATAATTTCGAGAGGACAATTGTTATGATTGATTTATCGTTTACCGATGTGGATAACATGATAAAATGTATCTGATTGTCGATTCAGTAAGTCCAAAAATAGATGCTTGAGAGATATCTACACGTAGAAATGTAAAAATATAGTTTATGAAATAGTTCATGGAAGAAATCTGACTATTGAAAGAAAGTTACATATAGATCTACCAACGCGATTAAAGATAAATGGACTGGAAGTCGGGATTATAAATTCAGGCAAAGTGATAAATCTGATTTTCTATCATGTCGATCATAAATACGAGCCTTTCACATGATATGTCACAAATTTTTTTCACCAGAAGATCTGGACTACAAGATCTCTAAATTACCTAAAAGTAGAATACATCAAATTTTTCATGACTCCAGCCATAAGAAAGGTGTCATTATGTTGTTGAAAGATACATTCGATACTATTTAAACACATCCATTCAGTTTGTGGTTTTGAAGGACACATGTAGCTATATCAGCTTTCATATTGTTGTCTAAGGAGGCAGGAAATACCGTTCTTCCGAAGGAACTTGATGTAATAGATTCATAATATGGGACTCATCATATAATATGATGGAACTAGATATGAAGTTTGCGGCAGAGATAGTGAAGGCCGAGTAATAAGGACTCGATCAGAATTCTGTCAGATTAACTGCCTTTGAGAAGAACATTGTTTCCGGCCTCGTCGATGATTTGAAAATTGTGAACGTTGATAGATACGTTAACGTCTTTCATAATGGTTTTAAGCCACAGATCGTACAGATGCGTTTAAATAGTATCAAATACATCTTCTTATCGAATGATGCAACCTGTCATACTGCTGGAATTGTGGAAACTAGGCTATGCTCAAGATAAACCGAGGACTAAAATACTGACCCTTAGAGGTGATAACTACTTTATAGACTCTCACATTGTATCCAGGAATATTGCAGTATGAGTTAGCGATTACTGCAGTTATTTCATTAATGTGGAGTTATCGGATACAGTAAGCTCACACGGATTGGTTCGATGTATCGCATTCTACATTCTGTTCACTTCTGCTTAAATTCGGCATTACCACCAATTGTCTGTCGTTCATAGAGCAGTACTTACTACACTATCATGGCATGATACCAATTTGGTTCATAGTGCATCTCATCCCAGACTTAATATTGAACCCTCAAATAGTTCATAAGGTATTTCAGTCCAAGAGCCCGTGACAAAAAAGAAACCAATGAGAATGACAAAGTCTGGTTTTTTTATAGTCGATTACAAAGTAACAAAGTTGCTATATCGCACGCGTGATGTGTGCGGACTAGGGCTACCAGCGGTGACTAAAGTCTCTCTAATTAATAAAAAAAACTATTTCTGATAGTAGTCGCAGTCCGCACACATCACGCGTGCGATTTCGCAACTTTGCAACCTCACTGACTAGTCACAGTCCCACCTGAATTTAGACTGACAATTTTTTTCATTTTTTATATCATTAAACAAACTATTTCATGTTTATTCAAGCCTTTTTCAAGTCATTGCATGTACTTTTAAATTGCTACATGTTTGATTAGACACCCGGTACATCTGTCCCACTTAATGCCTGACTGACCAGAGCTTATGAATCTACACCCTCTGCCTTTGTCATTCTTAATATTTTTATTTTTTTGTCACAGGCTCTTAGTTCATTATTGCAGGTCAAATAGTCTATAAAAAATTACAGTTTCTCGAAAAATGTCTACGCCGAGAATTGAAAATACACAGCACCAAAGTTGAAGTTCGACTAATTTCTTTCTGAATAAGACGATGGAATCAGAAGACAGTCATTCAGAATCTTTTATCTGCGATCGTATGAAAATAGACAATTTTACATCATTTTCAAAATAAGCTACTCAAAATAATTACAGGATCAAGTTTTCTAGCAATGGTATATATTTCAGATGAGGTTTGAGCTTTATTAAGAGCTTGAATATTGAAACACAGAACCTTTATCCGTTGACACTCTACATAATTGACAGTCATAATAATAATCAACCAGATGCTCAAGATTGTAGTGCAATAAGTTCAAGTCTAGCAGACGGAAGAAAACTTGACCCTTTAATTATTTTGAGTAGTTTAGAAAGTAGGCTTCTATAAGGAACTGTGTAAGAAAAGTTTAATCGTACGATTTCAGTGAAAGAATCCATCTGTACTGTCAGTAATTTCAATATTTGATGGATATTTCGAAACTTATCTACAACACTAAAATCATTTTTGAGCATTTTGAACTTGATATTTCAATTCAAATTTCCAAGAACATCCATGTCAATTTTATTAAAAACACTTGAATTCATAATATTGTTCCCTTAGTCAACAACAGTAATCGTCGAAGTGACATTTATGAAGGAGAAAATATTCATGCGTAATTGGCTGTTCGCCAAAAATTGGACCCTGAATATGATAAATTTTAAGACACTCGTGTAAAATGTCTTTTATACATTCACGGAGTTTTCAAAAACATTCGCTTTGCTCGTATTCTCTACCAAACCGCTCATGAATAAAAAAATAATTTTTCACACTTGTATCTTGAATATCTATTTTATGTATTACTCTGGTAATAGCACAAGCACATCTGAAAATTATGAGAAGAGTATTGAATCATAATGTTATTGTTAAGTATATGTGAATGTCCTTGCTTTATGTCCGATATTGGCTGTTACGTTATTGTTTAGAAAATAGGTTATCAAAAAGTTATCATGTCTTTTTTCCATTTTGTTTTGAATTTTACGGTTAGATGGAAGATCAGTCTTTGGCTGAAACTCGGCTTTAATGTAGAATGTCAATAAAGATTATTATTATTATTATTATTATTTATGCTTCACTTTTACAAACTTATTCTTTTGTTTCATCCACATATAAGATGGAATAAAATTTTTGGCAGTACAAATGCTTTGTTCCAACAGTTAACATATATAAATGATAGCAAAGTCTTGCAATACTAACTTCTGATTGGCTAGCATTGAGAACGCTACGTAAAATAATGAGATTTGAACTAATCTTGTATTAAATTGCGTTACGTTACGTCAGCACCAAGTTTTTCGTCAATTACTCTAGGAAAAAACCTGCATGATTCTTTCACGTATTTTAATACGTTTGTGATAGTTCGTTACTGCGTTGTTTTCAAAATACCATTTTGCTCACAAAAATCTCTTATATGTACAGGATGTGCAACGAAACGAGGAACATGGGAGTTTAACATGGGATTTTCAAATTGTGCGGATATCGGCCCTCGTGTACATTTTAGAGCAAAAGGATAGGAATGGCAAGTTGTTCAAAATAAATTTTTACTGATGAAATGTCTTCATTCAATGCAGAAGAATATCTGTATCATCAGATACTTAGAAAATAAAATATGACATTTCCGTCAAAAATCAGATAGCCATGGAATAAAAAACGAATGAAACAAGCTTTCATTCTGACAGTTCAATTCGGTGTTGTTATTGTAATTTTTTCAGATGCTACCGGTATTCTACTGCATCAAATGAAGACTTTTCATGGGTAAAAACTCATTTTGAATAACTTTTCAGTATCGTTAATTATTGCAATAACACGGAATTTAACTATGAGATTGATTTATTGCCATGGCTATTTGATTTTTAAAGAAAATATCATGTTTTATTGCCCAAATATCCAATGCTACAGATATTTTTCTGCATCTAATGAAGATTCTCCATGAGTAAAACCTCATTTTGAACAACTTTTCATTCTTGCCTTTTTGTTCTAACATATACAGGAGACCCAATATCCAAATATTATGAAAATCCTATGTTAAACTCCTATGTTCCGCGTTTTGTTGCACACTCTGTATAATTAATTTTAGTATCGATCTAGACATCTGACGAAAAGCGTTCACTTATTTTGTTCATCAGGCGAAACTCAAATAGTGAATCTCAAATTTTTATACTAAACTGCTTGGAAAATGACATTGCGGCAAGAATATTCCTCAGATTGAGACAAGTATCATCTTCTGGGATATTATAGTCACTGAATATCAAATAGAATTTATATTTCCCAACAAAAAGTCAACAACAAAGGCAATTTATAGATCACAATTCGATGGCATAAAAGCTACAGAACAAGCCAATCACTATTTTATCCAGATATATGATGGTTCGATAAGTAACAATAGCACAGAAATGGTAATCATCACAAAAAGCATGAAAAGAAATTTTAATGTCTCGCACTCAACAAACTCATACACTGCTGAAATCTGTTGAATCAATCAAAAATAACAGCGAACAAATAGATCCCGAAATCTGCACTGATTTCCGAAGTTCTCTAATGAAACCCAAAAACATAGAGCAACCTGGATCTGAATATGATTATGAAGAGAAGGGTAAAAAACTACATGCACTTAGGCCTCACAAGCGGGCCCATTGTACACCCTTCGAACGAGCGTGCTCCACTATTACAAATCTTGAAGCCATTCAATGCTTGTGAAGAAGGCTAGCAAGTCTGTAGTAAGAGTCAGGCTCAAACTGGTCATGTTAGGCCAAAAGCTCCCCAGCATGGATCCTTTCTGGAGGAGAGAGCTAGTCTATCACAATGAATGTGTTCGACGGTTTTATTTTCTTCTGCACAACCTCTGCAGAGATGGTTGTCAACAATTTTCATACAGTGCATGTGTTTATTTAGTCGGAAATGACCAATAAGGATACTTACGAGAGTTCAAAGATTGTTCCTGGTAAGACGAATAAGAAGCATACTAGAATTCATTCAATTTATTTTGATCTATCAAAACTTAATTATATGTTTCCTATGAACCTCCTGACACACAGATATAGAAGAATAAAAAGCAGGCAGAGTCACAAAAAAAGCAAAGTTTCAAATTAAGATACCAATTGAAAGTACCGATTTTATTTATACACTGAGAACCAGAATCTACAACTTGTAGAACGCAGTCTTGACAACTTCCGACAACCATTCATCAAACCGTCATAATTATCAAGTTTACGCATAGATCATAACCGAACCATAGCGTACTTACAATTTTACAAAAAACCTTTTCTTTGTCAAGAGTTACTCTACAACGTACTCAAATGATGTTCCTTCCGAGCGAATGTATGTAAATATAAGAAACATCCCTTGCTGAAAACCGCACTTCTGCGCTTTGGACGGCGGCCAGTGTTAGTAGTACGCTACGCACGGAAGGCCATGTCCAATTCCTGAACCTTAAAAAATCTGACGTGAACATCACGTGACTTACTTGTACATCATTGGATATATATGTATAATACGATATGATTTTGTGTTTGATCATATATATAATTGGATATATATAATCAAACACAAAATCTCATTGTTCTATAGTTAATCGTTCTGGATTCACTCAATATATTCTAAGAATCTGTCAAGTAAAATGCGCTTTCAGCCAATTCGGTTGCTATGGAAACAGTAGGCCATTATTCTTGTACTACAACATTCCTAAATACTGATTTCCAAAATTTTACGGCTACCAACAGATCCAATTTTATGCGCAAAATTTAAAAATAAATTTCTACTGAAGTGCACTTCCGGCTGAGTCTATTTTTATGAAAATAGTAAGCAATCATTCAGATGCTACAGCAGACTGAAATACCAAATTTCAATATTCTACACCTGATCGTTTCGAATTTTTGCGTAAAATTCCAAAAGTAAGTCAAGTAAAGTGCACTTCCGGCTTGGTCGATCCTAATGAAAATAGGATATGAGCATCTAGATGGTATAATCGTCCCAAATACCGGATTCTAACGATCTACGTTCAATCGTTTTGGATTTATGCGGAAAATTCAAAAAATATTTCGAATAAAGTGCTCTTCGGGCTTAGTCGATAGCAATCATAATGCAAGGTGTACAATAAGATATCATAAAAGTGCCTAATGCAAAATTTAAATATTCTACGACTGATTGCTTGGAATTTAAGCGGAAAATTCGAAAAGTCTGCCATATAAAGTGCACTTCCGGCTCAGCCGATTGTTACGAAAATAGATAATGACCATCAAGATGCTACAGCAATTTCAAATGCTAAATTCCAGTATCCTACGGCTGATCATTCTGGATTCATGCGGAAAAAGTCTCAAGTAAAGTGCACTTCCGGCTCAGCCGATCGCAATTATAATGCAAGATGAACAATAAGATGTTATAGAAGTTCTTTATACGAAATTTCAATATGCTATGGCGGATCATTCTATATTTATGCAAAAAAAAATTTAAAAAGTCACAAATAAAGTGCACTTCCGGCTCGGCCGATTCATACAAAAATAACAGATAACCATTCTGATACAACAGCAAGTTCAAATATTGAATTCCAACATCCTACGGTTGATCATTCTGGATTTATTAGAGAAATTCGAAAAAAGTTTCATGTAAAGTCCACTTCCGGTACAGATGATTGAAACCATAATGCGAGGTGCATAACAAGACCCTATTCCAGTCTTAAATACAAAATTTCAACATTATACGTTCAACCAGTTTTGAGATTGGCGAGTTACGCACGCACTTAAGAACATACGTACCGAAATCAAGCCAAAAATAGTCAAAATGGATTCAGGGATGCTCAAAACAGATATTTCCATCAAAATCTCGATAGGTGAATTTTGTCGGTTCCACAATATTTACTTACAAATAAAAATACTGTACTGGTCCACGCGAATTGGGTATACTCGGACAAGCCTAACCTGTCGCTTGAGAATTTATCTTCTGGAGATAGAAATAGCCTGACATAACTGTATCTATCTCACTCTTACTAATGCTATGAAAGAAACAGTTGTTGCATGACGTTTGTCTTTCCAAGCTAAGACATACTCTATTGCTGATGTCCTCTTTAATTTCTACCTACCGCCTTGTACCAGTAAGAAACGTATGTCTGCGTGAAAATATTTTGTTCATTCGCTTCCATGAGCGCACTTAGTAATTTTGTTTGGCTAATCAATAAGGTTTGAGCCACGCGGAGATTGAATATAACTGAATTAAACGCTTCTTTCTTTTCACTTGTTGATTTAAGACATTATGTACATTTCGTATGTAAAGCAAACATTATCGGAGTACAAATTTTCTTTTTAAAAATTATTTATATTTGGTATACTATTTTATCGTGTCTATTGATTTTTGATATAATTAATTCAACCACGACAAATCATAAATCCATTTTATAAAATGTTCTGACTTTGATAAACAATACATAGATAAACGAAAAGAAATATATAAACGCTTTCAAGAACACAACATATACCATGTTAAATGCAAAGAATCTATTCAAGTCTGCGTTACCTTAAAATTTTCAAGAAACAGGACTCAAATTTTAGATTAATAATCCTAATCTTCAACAAGATTAGAATATGTGAGAAAAATAATTTGAATGCTTTAGAGGTAATCGAAATGGAAATCGAGAAGTTGTAATAGATCAAAGCGACGTATCACCTTTAATTATAGATTTAGAGAATTTCAGTGATGATACCGATGACCCCGATAGTTTGTTGCTGATGATTGTAACGGTAATGATATGTTGTCAATAACATTATAAATTATTAATTACGATAACAAATATCTTTTATGACAATTCTTGGTTTTATCTTTTGATTTTTATTCTATTTTATTATTATTTTTATTATATATATATATATATATATATATATATATATATATATATATATATATATATATATATATATATATATATATATATATATATATATATATATATGTACATATTCAATAAATGAAGTATTCTCTAATAAATTTAAAACATTTGAGAATAAAATGCGTACGCCGCTGACGACGTCAGTTTCCTATCTTAGCCGATCTTGAATCATACGATTACCGAACTTATCCGATGGGACTCATTTGACTTGTCCGAGTATATGGCCTTCCGTGCGGTTTTTTGCAATCAATTTTTCCATACTTACACTCGCTCGAAAGGAACGTTAGGTACGTTGACAAATGAAGGGCTTTTTGTAGAATTGGTCCACGTTGACTGATAACGTTTTAGTCGTTTTTCGGAAGCGGCTTTGTAAGTTTGATGCCTATGTTGAAAACTGCAAAAACTTATTCTCTGAAAATGTTAAATCTTGATGAATAATGATGATAATAAAAACACAAATGAATCGCTTATTTCTGAATCAACCTAAGTGACTTTTTGTAGTTTCGAGAAAAGCGAGAAAAACTGTTTGGACTCCATGGATATTTATTCATTCAATTCAACGATGAGGTTGAAATACTAACTTATTGGCTGGTACCACGAGCTCTGTTTTTGGTTGTACTAGGAGCATTGTATCAAGAAATGTTTTATGTAATTAGAATTTTACTAAATACTATAGAAAAAAATCTTCAGACATTACAGAAATACATAAGTCTACAAAATTTATTTGATTATTTTTACCATCCAAATTTCGACCAATAGAATTGCACCATTCGACGTCACAACGTGTGGTACAACCAACACGGTTTTCAAGTGGAAATTTTTTGGAAATTTTGTCTGTTGGTTATATATACAAAACAAAGAATATTTAGCCGCGTTGATTCAGCATCTGTCAAACTGACAGACAGATTGAATGTGAAAATGAGCAGATTCAGAGTCGAGTCTCTGGAATATATTGATGAATTTGGATGGGAAAAATAATCTTCCGATTACCATTCGTGATTAAATTCAACCTGGCAAAATTTTTAGATTGTTACGAGAGCTTGCTACCAATTTATTTCGTGATATTGATCAAAAATCACTCGCTTGACAGCTCGTGATTTTTCTGTCAATATCACTCAATAAATTGCTGAGCAACAAGCTCTCGTGACAATCTAAAAATTTTTCCGGTAAAATTTAACCACTTATGATATTATATATGAATATTTTCCATTAAAATAGTTTGGAATATTTATATTGCATTGAAACTATTCTTAAAACAACCCTGTTAGTATAGCCAAAAATAAAGCTTGTGGTACCAGCCATTATTATTACTATAAGAAATATGGGATGGATTTAATAGTGTTATAGTATTCCTATAATAATCACAAGTTTTTGTTTAATCCATTTTTACTTACTTGTACGAAATAGAAGTGAGTATTGTGAAACCGAGAAAATTAACATTTCGAGGTTCTGATAAGAATATTCGTTTTGAGCATCCCTGAATCCATTCTGACAGTTTTCGGCTCGACGTAGATACGTATATACGTATGTACGTATGTATGTATGTAAATCGCGAATCTCAAAGCCTGTCAAACGTATAATGCAGAAATTCTGTGTATTAAATTGGTTCAAAGTCTAATTGTGCACCTCGCATTATGGTACATTATGTACTGGAAGTGCACTTCAATTGAAACATTGTATTCTCTGCATCGATCCAAATGATCTGCCGTAGGATGTTAAAATGTATCATTCAAAATCACTACAGCATCTTTATGGTTATTATCTATTTTTGTACCAATCAACTGAACTCGAAGTCCACTTTATATAACAGTATTTTCAAATTTTCTGCATAAATTCAAAACAATCAGTCGTAGATTATTGAAATTTCGTATTAAGCACTCCTATAGCATCTTATTATATACGTCGCATTATGATTGCGATCGGCTGAACCGAACGTGCAGTTTACTTAATATTTTTTGAAATACTAGCTGCAATCGACAGCTGTCATTCTTCTAACAAATGTTAAACATGCAAATCGAAGCTTAGATGCACAGCGAAGTTTTTGGCATGATTTTGATGAATTTCAAATGAATATTCAGAGGGCTTACATCAAAATGTAATGAAGATAACCTGTTGTACTTGACGACGACGAGCTCTATTACTGGTTGAATCAAAAGTTATTGGTTTATGTTACACCTTGTATATATGGTGTAAATTCATGTCGACTTCTCCTTTGGTAATTTTATCACGATAAAATCATTTTTAAAGATAGGCACCATTCTTTAACAGACATTAATTCAGAAAAATACATAGCTAGTTACCGCAACCAAAAATTTGAGTACTAATTGATCCTTCAATCTAGACTATGATCTATGTGCATTTTTTTTTTAAATATTTATTACCACATTTCTGTTTTACATCGCGGTCTGATTAAAATTTGTCATACTGAGAAAATAATGTCATTCGCTCTATTCTGCTGTAATTATATGCCCATTGATTACAGGCACAAACTATTAATACAAAAATTGGAATTAAACCACAGAGTTAATAAAATTGTTTTGTTGATTCACAAAAAAAAATTGCATACTGAACAAATTATTGCTCCATACATGTTTCATTTTGTGTAGTACTTGATTTTGCATAAGTTTCTTACTTTCATCTCTTATCTAAAATTAGTATGTAAGTATTCGATAAATACATTATTTCCTATATATAACAGATTTCGAGTAGATACCGATGAATATTATTCATGTCAAACTATAAATATTTGTGACAAGTTGTGTATCGAGTAATACTGTATGGAATCCTTTCTAATTGTAATTTTTTTTTCAAGTTTCCGTGCACAAGTTTTTTTGTGCATGAAATTACATTTTTTATGCATATTTTATCAAAATCCAATGATATATCATGTGCTTATTTCCCTATGTATAAAAACATAGAAGGGTCAGCTCTACTATACAGCAATACAAAATATAATATACTATCTTGAATGAGTACATCAAAAGTGTGTAGAATATACTGTAACATTAACCCAGTTAAATTGGGATTTCACCTTGGAATGAAAGATAATAGACTGGAAACTTGTAAAAGTCTTCATTGGGGCATTCTAGAAGTTGTCTCAAAAATCTCATGAAATATCGTGTCTGCGTCTCAAGTTATTCAAGATTAAAGGTCGTAAAAATCGGTTTTTAGCAAATATCTCGGTTTCAACATTCAGCCATACCATACCCGCAAGATCAACCGTGAGTTCCGCTGGATTATACGTCGTACAAAGTAATTGAAATCTCATCAAGTGAAATACTTATGGTATATCTCAATTTGATAAAAAAATTGATTTTAAATTCTCAAGAAGATCCTTCGTCAAAAGGTCGAAACTTCAAAGTTTCAAATTAGAGAATTTGAAATCAAAAGTAGTTTTTTATTCAATAAAATTCTGGAAAATGTATAGATATCTTGATTCAACTTTAATGCTGATCATATAGATTACAGAGCATTGAAACAAGCTTGCCCATTTCACTGGCCACAAGCTGAAATCCATTGCAACCCTGATTTTCTATGCTCGCAGCGTGCACCACAATCATTGTTTCAGTTACATAATATTGTTCTCAGTAATTCATCTGAAGCCAATGCTAATATTGTTATCATTGGTTCCAGAAATTCATTTTGCAGCACCCAATCCCATTCTTGCATCACACTATATATGGCTGAGCGCTGCGCATTATCTGGGCTCTATTTCAAAAACGGTTGAGTGCATAAAAAAATGTTTGAGACCAAATTTGTAGCAAATTTCATGCACTACAATTCTTGTAATAGATGTCAACATTATTAGGATCATAAAAACCGATATATTTGCAAAAAAAAACTGATTTTTGCGGTCTTTGACCTTGAATAACTTGAGACACAGGCACGAGATTTCATGAGACTTTTGAGACACTTCTAGATAGCCAAAATAAAGGTTTGTACAAGTTTCTAGCTTATTATTTCTCATTTCGAGGTGAAACTCTAATTTGACCGGGCTACATTGTGAATAATATGAATAAAGTATGATAATTGTAATCTTGCTAATCAAGTAGCTTGAAGACTCACATATGAATGAGTGAATCAAAAAATTACAAAATTTTATGTCTCAGTGAAGTGAGAAACTAAACAATTTTATAACTTAAGAAACATGAATATGTCAAATGTTACTTCATTACATTTGCTAGTATTCTGTTACGATCAATTCAATCTCCCAGCAAAATGAATTAATAACACTAGTGCCTTACATTTTGGATACTTCTGTTTTTGCATGACCTCATTTACTCAAAAGAATGTGCTTGACATTCAATGCGAATTTTTGTTGAAGAAATTTCTGTCATAGTTACTCATCTTCTGCTAAGTTTACCCAATGGTAATGGAATCAGGCCTAAATCTTTTTACTGGCAATGATCATATCCCTATCCATGGGCGTACCTATATAATAATTGTTTCAACATTTACACACATGAATAATAACCAATAAAAAATATATCGTACAGATATGGGAACTAGTATTAATAATACCGGCAAGTACAGATAATGATCAAAACATCCCGAAAAAGCTATACCATTTTATCGATTTGACTATGATAACACGTCTGACAACAAATTCAGTGTTTATCACAAATCACAAAATTAATATAACTTAAATTGAAACGTATGTTTCCAGGAATATTTTCCAACAGTTTCTTGTAAAACACTTCTCAATCGTTCCACCTGCTACATTCGTATTCCCAAAAGAATACAGTCATCCTAATTCAATAAAAAATATCAATAAATGCTTTTATCTAGTTGAATAATTCATGAGCTCTCTGCTGAACTGAAAACTCCTTGGAAGTCTACATTGCAAATACAACAGGAAAAAACCCAAAGCATGATATCGTTAATACAGCATTAAATTCTGCCGGTTTGTTAATTTTGCCGTTGTCATGGAGATTTCAAAGTATCTTCCTCTAAAAGTTTATACAAGTTATCTCTCACTGATATTTGGAGAGCACTTACATTCTTACGGTAATATTAAAATAAATATAAATTTGGACATCTTATTCTGGATGAATTTGAATTAAAATTGTTACGGTGCAAGAACAGGTGGATAGTGAGATCAAACGTTAGCAACACAATCACATTTAGAGAGGATGGCAAGGAATTTAATTTAAATTCACGGTACTCAGTCCGCTTCAATTATTGTACAGTGGTGAATAAGGTGTCGTTGGATCTGCCTTAATCTTTTGCGTGTATGACGTAGCGTGAGAGCCGATATAACACATTCCAAAAATATACGTTTCCATTTTAAGTTCCATTACATTGTGTTCGGTACCAAAATCAGGATTAACAAGTGTAAATTCTATATTTTACTTCAAAACTTCAAATAGTTACGCGAGAAACACACTAGTAATAACTGGGAGCTGGTGACAGGTGCGGCTCTTCGATTTCATACCGCATGCCTTGAGGGTTGATAATTTACATCTTGATAGGAATTATTAAGAAATTATAGACCAATGCACACTATCCGGTCAATAATTGTATTTCTCCATGAAATCATTTTGCATGCCTTTATAACATGAAATAGTTGAAAGTAATTTAAACGATAGTATTAAAAGGGTTGCAATCAGCAACAGACAGATCGCTTAAGCTTGTAAAAGAATTATACATTCAATTTTTTCAAATGGCTTGCCAATGAAAAGAATGAAAGTTTCAGTTGAAAAACCCTTGTGAAAAAAGTAGCACGCACCTTCGTTGGCATAATAGTGACTAAAATTTCTACCCTTGTATCAACTAGTGCATATTCATTTTTTCGCAAGTTTTTTATGATTAAGACTTTCATTCTTTTCATTGGCATGCAATTTGAAAACACAGAGTTTCATACTTCTTTCTCAAGTTCACGCGACAGGTCGAAGCTTTCGGGCTATTGTGAATTGCATGCCTTTTAATACTAGGCTTCCAATCACTTTGAACCACGAAGAAGAATAATAGAGGAGCGAACACTCAGTTGGAAAACGTGAAGCCTAAAATGTAATGCGGCAGGTGTGAGAGAGATAGCGAGAGCTAGCCCAGCTTTGCATGATTCATATACAGATATTATATTCACCAAAAAACAATTGCCAGATAAATTCAATATTTTCATTACGTTGAATACTTTATTATTCACTAGATGAAAGGCAAAAGTTAGAAGAAAATTAACTTCTCTATTTATTAAAATCTGCAATGAGAAAGTGCATTATTATGAAATATGTTTTATAAACCTTCTTTTTGATAAGAGTTTTCTACTTATTAATAAAAGACACACAGTTTTATGAATATTTTATATTACAATGGTCGTAATAAAATTGAGAAAATATACACAAACAATTTCTTATATACCAGAAGAAAATATCAACAAAAAACTTAGAAAAAAATCTCCTAAATTGCGTACATCTGTGATATGTATGGGAAAATTCCGTTCAGTTTTATATTCCTTTCTGAAAACAAAGTATTCTGTCTCCAACATCTCAGTGATGAACATTTATTTCTCCTCGATGGATATAATTTTCAAATCGAAGAAATTCTTACAAGCCCTCTGAATCCAAGTTTTGCTTTAGATTCAAATCTATTTCTAGCGTTTATGTGTCTTCTACTAGAAATTAAGAATTATTTCAATCGAATAAATGGAAGATGAACTCTATCTACATTTCAATATCCTGTTTTATAAGAGATTTCCTTGTTTTTTTAGAGACGCTTATATATTTCGGGCAATTTGGAAAAATACTCGGACATGCATTTTCTTTTAGTCGGAAATATTTGAACGGTATCTGTAATAATATATTTGTCACATAATTGAACAATTCCATACTATACTGTACGGTGGATTTGTGAACAATTATCACATCTCTATTGATTTCGAAACATAAATAGAAATATTTATATTTTTTAGTGATTAGAAGTTTTCTTGAAGCTGAATTCTCCACTAAAAGTTTAGATTAGATACGTTCAATAATTTGAAAGATTGATGTAACCTTAAATTCTGATATAATTTTGAAGTAATTTCTTCTCACTTTTACACCTATAGACGAGCATTCTTTTATGATATCCTCGCCACCTATTCAATAAATTATCATCTTTGGGCGCAGAAAAAAAAAATCTCTTAACATGTTCCGTACTCAATATCACAATTTGTCACAAAACATTTTCTTCCCATTTTACAATATATTTTTACATGAAAATACTAAATAAACCGAATCTAGCCATTAAACTCTATACAAACATGGGCCCACCTCAACCTATCTCTCAGTTACTTTCTCTCTTTAACAATATTACATTTGGCTTCACTTTTGCAACACGGTTGAGATAGGAAATTGCATAGGCGTCCTTTGCACTATTTCACTCTACAAAGGCATGCAATATGATGTTGTTACACCCTAAATCAGATATAACAAAGAATAATGGATTTTGGTGAATGGAGGATAGAGGTTATCGCGAATATGAAGAATGTCAAATTAATATAATAAAATATATTACATAGTGAATGGAGAAGATATAAGATTACAAATGAATAAACAAAAAAATATAAAGGAGCTAACTGCTACGTTGCTAAGTACGAGGTGGAAACTAATAACTTCCATTCTATTCAACTCTACCTAATAATCCTATGACAGTGGCTCATAAGCTGGATTCCCATTCTACATATTCTTTATACTCTATACAGGATATGACAGAAATAAGTCCATTAGTTCTAACCAGTAATAGAACTGAATGTTTATTATTTGTTGGAAGAATGATAGATGTCGATTGAGAAGAGTTTTCTTGTAACTTTGAATCATCGTAGTGATGTCAATCATTCATTTGGAACTGAAAGAGTATTTGTATTTCGGCAATACATTGAACCTCGTTTAGCTCCGTGATTCTTTCTTTGTATTATGTTGTAAGGTAGACTGTTCATCTTCGAGATCAACAATTTGGTCTATTAGTTATATTTATATCTCATTGTCAAGTGAATCGATTTCTATTTAGAGATTTCACGTATTTTTACTTACTTGTACTAAGTACAAGAAAGTACTGTGAAACCGACAAAATTCACCTATCAAGATTTTGACGGGAATATCCATTTTGAGCATCCCTGAATCCTTTTTGACTATTTTCGGCTTGATGTCGGTACGTTTGTGCGTTCAATCGTGCATTCGTGACTCGCAAATCTCAAAACTGGCTGAACCTATAATGCTGAAATTTTGAGTTTAAGACTGGTATAGTTGTGAACCTCGCATTATGGTTCCAATCGTCTGTACCGGAAGTGCACTTTACTTGAAAATTATTCCGAATTTATCTACTTAATCCAGAATGATCAACCGTAGGATATTGAAATTCAGTATTTGAACTTGATGTTGTATCAGAATGGTTATCTGCTATTTTTGTAAGAATCGGTCGAGCTAAGAGTGCACTTTACTTGAAACTTTTTTCAATTTTTTGCATAAATCTAGAATGATCAGTCATAGCATATTCAAATTTAGTCTTTGAACTTGTAGCATCAAAATAGTTATCTACTATCCTTGTATCAATCGGCTGAGACGGAAGTGCAGTTCATATGTATAACAGACATTCAGAATTTGCCGTATGAAACAATCAGTTTGATTGAAATGATAAGGTAGGCAATGGTAATCTGTTGTCAATTTTTTGATTTTGTTTGACATTGTGAGTACATGTCAAAATATTATTAAAATTACATTAATTATAATCTGAAGTGACAGAAAACTTTATTGAATAAATTTGTGTGTATATCAAATGACGTACAAGTAAGTCACGTGACGTTCACGTCAGATTTATCTAGACAATATAATTAGATTGTCTGCACAAGTTAATTGCACATTTCCTAGCACCTTTTCAAAGATCAGCTGATTTTAATTTTGAGCAAACTGAATACAGTCAAAATCTGTACTGTCATCTATGAGCGGCTTGAAAAGTAGTTTTTTGGTAGTTGTTATTCGCAAACATGAAGAAAAAAAACATTCCACGATTTATTCAAAAAAGCGGTGGAATAACAAATAAAATTCAATTCTAGAATAATTAATCTATTGACACAGTTCTGGAAGCTTCTATCTCTAGAAAACATAAGCTACAAATGCAACCTGACTTAATTTATTTTCTGAAATATTAGATGCAATATCACGTACGTTTTATTTGTTCAGCTGATCAACTCATGGGACACACAATATTGGAACGATCAGAATATATAGTTTGTGAAAACTATGAGGAAAAAGAGGATTTCGTTTATAAATTAAATTATTCCATCCATCACATCTGGTGTTTTACGTTTCGGATAAACAATATGTATTGAATACATCATAGTATTTTTATCATTATGTATAAGTGGGGAAAATTTTGACAAGTAATATGTTAACATAACTACAATAATATAAATTTTAGTGGAGAATGACAGTTTGGAAATCGTTCCAAATAAATTCGCTAGGCTTATCAGATATTACCACAGGCATAAGTCTTTGGGATAATTTCGAATTTTTCAGAATTTATTTGAAGAAGTTGACAACATACATAATGTTAAAATTGATTGTTCCATTGTTATTGCCAGGGATACTGCTACTGGATTCAATGATTATGCACCTGAACGACTCGTTAAATTATGGGATGGTGAAAATGCTAGAAAAAAACAGAAATCGGAAAAAAATTATATTGAGAAATTGTTATACTCAACGAGTTCTATTGCTGGTTGAAATGATTGTTCTTATTTCTGTTACACCCTGTATATACTTAAAAAGTGCTGTATCAGCAGAGCAAGCAATACATTTAAAGTGCGTCAAATATTACATTTCAATTATTATCAATTATGAAACACTCTCCATGTATATTGATTCTACGATAAATTTATATATTTGCCTTCTGTATGCTGACTTAGACTTGTTACAATGTCACAGAAAAACATAATTTCTCTAAAATATATAATTGAAATTTGCAATTGGCCAATAACTTTGTCTTTCCTATCAAAGAGTGAGTCATCAACCCTCAAAAAGATATAAAGTATGAAATTGGAGAGCTCCACTTGTCACCAGCTCCCAGTCTACTAGCTGAAGTGCGATTTTTACTTACTTGTACAAAGTAACAAGTGAGTATTGTGGAACCGACAAAATTCACCTATCGAGATTTTGATGGAAATATCCGTTTTGAACATCCCTGAATCCATTTTGATTATTTCTGACTTGATGTCGGTACGTATGTTCGTGCATTCGTACGTGCGTGCGTGCGTTCGTGCATTCGTAACTCGCAAATCTCAAAACTGGCTGAACGTATAATGCTGGAATTTGGAGTTTAAGACTGGTATAGGGTCCAGTTGTGCACCTCGCATTATGGTTCCAATTGTCTGTACCGGAAGTGCACTTTACCTGAAACTTTTTTCGAATTTCTCTAATAAATCCAGAATGATGAACCATAGGATGTTGAAATTCAGTATTTGGACTTGATGTTGTATCAAAATAGTTATCTGCTATTTTTGTAAGAATCGGCCAGGCCAGGAGTGCACTTTACTTGAGACTTTTTTTGAATTTTTTGCTTAAATATAGAATGATCCGCCATAGCATATTGATATTTCGTATAAACAACTTCTATAACATTTTATTGTACATCTTGCATTATGATTGCGATCGGCTAAGCCGGAAGTGCACTTTACTTCAGACTTTTTTTTAATTTTCCGCATAAATCCAGAATGATCAGCCGTAGGATGATGGAATTTAGCATTTGAAATTGCTGTAGCATCTACATGGTCATTTTTTAATTTTTGTAACAATCGGCTGAGCCGGAAGTGCACTTTATATAACGGTCTTTTCGAATTCTAATCAATCAGTCGTAGAATATTCAAATTTTGTATAAGGCAGTTTTATAATATCAAGTTAAACACCCTGCATTATAATTGCTATTGACTAGCCTGGAAGAGCACTTTATTCGAAACATTTTTTGAATTTTCCACATAAATCCAAAACAATTGAACGTAGATTGTTAGAATTCAGTATTTAGGACGATTATATCGTCTAGATGCTCATATCCTATTTTTATTGAGATCCACCAGGCCGAAAGTGCAATTTAGTTGACAGTCTTTAATGTTATAGCAAGAATGGCCCACGACCCATGAAAACTGTGCGCCTCGCACAAATCTACCCATGCATGGGGGAGAGCAGATTGGGCTGGTCGTGAAGTGGATTCAATATGCAGTATTATATTCTGAAGTATAAGTCACAGAATGAGCCACGCATTGGCTGGATCTGGCGTGTGCGTGTGCTGGGCTCAATATGCGGCGCGCCTAATTGCTAAAGCTTGTATCCATAAAGTCGATTTTCAAATTTTGTTTATAGTATGACGTATGACTATCGTATTCAAAAAATTTTAACACTCCTTATTCCAGTCACAGACGAGTCTCAGTTTCTACAATGTTTCTACCCAACTTTCACGAAATCTTGTATTTTTTCCGCGTAATATAATATTCTTCATCACTTCATATCATCCAAACGGCCGACGAATTTCCAAAGTGTCCTATGATGGGTGACGTCAAAGATATCCAAATGTCAGCTTTTAAGTACCATAATGTGTGGTCCAAAAACTTTTTTTCCGAATGAATCGAATAGTGTATCAAAATAAAGAATTTCGGAGGGTGATTACAGAAATATATACTGTAAATTTTCTTGATCCTCAAAAGCTGTTAGATCAGCCACATGATCAAAATCTACATAAAGAATTGGACCGTTCTCGCAATTTACAGTGTTCATAATCGTAGTAGGTAAAACTAAAAGGCTTCAAATAAGCCAAATTATTTGGAAAACAAAAAACCTGACCGCAAAAACATTAAAAAAATAGCTTTATTGTCAAAAATTAAACTGAAATAAAAAAACAAGGTTCGTTGTAGAATTATGTTTGATTTAATGCTGTACATGTCATGCAATGTTTACATATTTGGAGCATATGAGTACAAATGAAATATACTTTAAGCCTCTGACGGGCAACGGGAATATAATTCCCAGCATAATTTGAACTTTATCACTATAATAACTCAATAACTTGAATATCATAAATTATTGCTGGTGGAGAGAGTTTTGTGTTTCTGCAATAATTTATAGCATTCAAGTCATCAAGTTATCATAAAGATAAAGTTTAAATTATGATGGGAATTATATTCCCGCTGCCCGTCAAAAGCTCATGTGCAGTTGCACCGCTCTCGCTCGAATTCTAAACTTCACTTAAACAAAACATATCGAATCGGAATAATTGCAGCAATGTTAATGTTACAATTGACTTTTTAGTTTTGATATGATATTGTTCAAATGAAGGAAAAAACTTTTCAGAACCCATTTTATAAATGAATATGTTTTATTGGGATATCAGTTCTGTACATTGATTAGAAACACAACGTTTCGACGGCAAAGTGCTGCCTTTTTTGAGTGTAAAGAAATATTTATTGATATTGTTTAGTTAAACGACACTTTGAATTCAAGAGACAGCAGTGCAATTGTTCAATAAAGCATATTTTATTTGCACTCAAGTACTTACTTAATAGGGCTCCAAACATGTGAATATTGCATAGCACATTGAAGTCTCAATTCAAACGTGATTCTACAATACCGACCTTGTTTTCATTTTTTCAGTTTAATTTTGATGAATAAATTTTATATATTTTCTTTTCAATCCTGTTAATTTTTTCCAAAGACATGTTTTTACAGTCATATTTTTTGTTTTTCGAATAATATGGCTTCTTTTGGTCAGGAATAAATAAAAATTATCTTACAATTTCATATAATATTCCAATTTTTGACAAATATTGTACCCATTATGAGTTCATTCATTACTTGGACTACATTAAACTGAATTTTAATTCAATCACTTAGGTACTTGCAAATGATCAGAAACGTCGCATTCACTAAAATAATAGATTCAAGTAGTTTGATCACTGGAGGTGAAGTTTATCAATGTGTAAACTAGAATTTGCATTCTATTCTTCCATTACGTTGGAATAGTAAAAATCTCAATTTTGCTGGCTGTAGTGTACTGTTTACAGCCAGAATCTTTATTCTTTATCATTCGTTACTATACCAGAGTTCGTGATCATAAACTATTATCAATGTCCCAAAGAAAGTATATTGTAATATCCAATAAGGAAAAAAAAGATGGAGAATTTTTGTAATTGTTATTTTTAAAGGTTGAAAAAGATTTGAGAGAGACGAAATGAATGAGTATGTTTAATACGAGGCTTACATTTATATTTGACTGAATATTTCACTATAAAATATAAATTTTTCCATAAGAGAAGTGAAATTATCAAAAAATTACATTGGAAATTACACGTTCTCTAGACAACGTGAAATCGCTTCCAAAAAACTATGACAACACAAATAGAACCTGTTTTATTTGTGTATTAGAAATATCTATATCAGTAGCAATTTCAATTTTTTCCTAGTATCTGAGTTGAAATTGAGCATTCCAGTCCGACTGCACCTCATGCTCCCTGATCGAACTTACGGCCAAATTGTATATGGATTGATCGGATACTCAGTGATCAATAGGATGCCACACTTTATAAATCCAGTCCTAAGTGTCAAAAAAAAGCCAATTCTGATCAAGTTTTCCAACGCAACTTCCCTGATAGAACTCACGATCCAAATTAGTACTAATCGATAGCGAAGATCAAATACCTTGAGAAAAAACCAGGGTTCCACCTCGTGTCCGGTCCAGGAAGGAAGCAGTAGCCATTAAATGTAACCCGTTTTCGTAATTAACTTCCTTGATCGAGCTTACGATAATTATTTTTTTCAAATTGAAGCTCGAACCTTTCTGACCATAAAAATACTAAGTTTTCGCTTCTCTACCGGGAGATTGGCATCCACACTAAAAATTATTCGATTTTCAGATCCCAATTTCGTACGCAGCTGTACTTCTCTCATCGAATGTACGATTATTCTCTATAAATTGTAGTTCCGGCCTTCCTGAACACGAAAAAACCCAAGTGCTGCCTCTCGCCCTGTCTGAGAGGGCGGCAGTCACCTTTAAGTGTAACACATATCCTGTATATTCTTCTCTAGACTCATTAAATTTAGGATTTATTCAATTTGAGGCCTAAACCTACCTGAATACGGAAAAACTTCGGTATATTCGATGAGAGAAGTACAGCTGCGTCCGAAAATAAGACGTAAAAATCGAATGAATTTTAATAAGGACTGCCGCCCTCCCAGATAATGTAGGAGGCTGCACGTCGATATTTTTGTGTCTAGGAAAGTTCAAACTACAATTAGAAAAAAATAATATTCGAAGGGAGAAGTACTGCTATGCGTTCGAAATTGAGACCTGAAAATCGAATAACTCTTGGACCTCTTTCCGTGGTCAGGGAGGTTCCAGCTTCACTTTGAAAAAAAATAACTATAATAAGTTCGATCAGGGAAGTTCAATACGAAATTGGATTACACTTAAAGATGGCTGCTGCTCTTCTGGGCAGGACAGGAGGTGGCACCCTGATTTTTTCTCAAATTACTTGATCTTCGCTATGGTTTGATACTGGTTTCAAACGTAAGTTATATCAGGTAAGCTACGTCAAATAGCTACATCAGCATTGGCCATTTTTTTGACACTTTCTGACATACTATTGACTACTAAATAACCGATCACTTCATATAAAATTTGGCCGTAAGTCCGCTCAAGGAACATAAGGTGGGACCGGCTCCCTGACTATCCGAAAGACATATTCCCTAAATACCATTCCTACTTAAAAAATAACCAGACTATTCCATTAGTAGTATTTATAATAAGATTAACAATGCTAAATCGCCAAAGAAACGGTGTATATCAGTGGGTATTTGGACGCTTGGAAATACCATCGGGTCAAAGTGAGTATTTTACTCAAAGATGTGGATTTCTCCAATTTGTAGTCCCGTGCTTTCTTCGTATTTAATGTTATAGTTTTCTGAATATCTTCATCAATTTTATCTTCTGATTTATCACCAAACTTTCTTTAACTAGTTTCCATATCACAACGCAATTTATAACTCTATTATTTGTCAAAGAAAATGCAAGAAATTATAATTTTTCAATTTGACAGAAGTTTGTTTACTCGTTCATATGAAAATTACGTGATTTGTTACTTAATTCATAGGAAACTAATTTGAAAAGATGGTTTGCCTCCTGGAATAGTCCTCCATATACCATTTGTAGTTGAAGTATCATAGACTATTTTTGTGGTGCAATCACTCATGTTTATTGTGCTTGTGAATACCACTCGTGCTGCACACTCGTGGTATTCAGATGCTTGCACAATTAACATTCGTGATAGCACCACAAAAATGATCGATAATACTTCAACTACTCATGGTATAATAGATGATTATTTTACTCGTGTCAATTATACTGACAAATTCTGCATAGTTACAATGACATTTATGGTAACAAATCGCTTGCCAACGGGAATTTACCGCGTTAAAACCCCATTGGCAAGCGATAAATTGCCTTTGCCATGGAGAAACAATACTGAGTTTTAATATAAGCAAACAATCAGTTTTCGAAAATATCAAACTTTAATCGTTTTGGAAATGCATTTTTTGAGGAAAATACTTATAATAACAATTCCATTCGAGAAATATTCTCCACAAATACCACTCGCGATTTAGATTTTATCATAAATCTGCTTAGATTAATCCTTCGAGCTACGCTCTCGTCATTCAATCGGACAGATGACTCTCACGATGTTGCTAGGTGAAAATATTTCCAAGAAAATTTCATCGATAAAACTACAATCTCTTGTTATTTTATATACGTTAATTTTTAATCACTCATGATGCTACCCTCCGAATATTCAGTATTCCTTTATGATCAGATCCGATAAATCATGGTACAACTTTATCTCAAAGGTAGGCGAGTACTTCACTGCATAGTACCAGTTCCAAATAAAACTTGTGTTTGACTACTTAGTGATTTAAAAGGAGTTACAATCTGTTGCTAGACTATCAAACCTGTATATTGTAGTCTCCAATAAAATATCCACACATTCTCATGCCTACCACGAACATCCTAGAATTGGTGTCAGGCCTCCATAGAAATCAAATAGCAGAAGAGCACTTTCGCAAAAGGAATAATTCTTCGAGTTGAATAACTATTGGACATCATTTGTGTATTTTTCTTATCTTTTGCTATGCTATAACTCTAAGAACTCGTTTGTGGTAACCATTGTGCTACAACACACCGTAATTCTTTTGTTTGAAACCTTCGACTAATCTTGTGCAATTCTTCTGTTATAAGCCAATATTTTTAATAAGAATACTATGGATAGTGTTTCTTTTATTATAAGCCTTTCAATGTAAATCAGTCGAGAATTGGAATTAATTCATTATCTCAGGATCTGAACAATCTGAATTTTGGTTTTTGTAGAATAGTTTGATAATTAATGACTGTACTCCTAACAAATTCAGCGAAACAGCTTGTTCATGAGTTTTCTTATCTGAATATCAACTTTAAGTTTTTTTTCATTCAATCAAAATGCAGAGTCTCTGTTTAAGTAATACCTCCAAGTCTCTTTCCCTTTGATATCTTCTGTTCAAGAAAGTCCATTTGTTCACAGCTCACTTACGAAATCTCTTTGGCGTTGTTCAACAAATTACTAAGTTAATTAGACTATGTCATTGGTTAGCTTTTCCCGAACGTGCTGACGTGATAAACGCGAAAGCAATTTCACGCTTCTCACTCCCTTGTGCCTTAAGTTGCATGAAATAAATGTGAAAGGCGACTGCTATCAAGGGAATTCTTTGACAAAAAGTGTTTATAAGGATCATGCTACAGCTCACTGCTACACAAAGTGGATAAAAGGAAGTTCATAACTTGTTTTGTTGATTGAATAAAATAATTTAACAAAGAATTTATTTTTGTTTTTGTAACTGGCTCATCCAGACTAGGGAGTTAGCTGAAGTGATAACTAGCTTTGGCTGCTATGACATGATAAGCTCAAATTCTCATAATATTGAAAGATACTATACCCTATAGAAATTAGAAATCATAATAATCAAGGCTCCATTAATGAAACTAGCATTCATACTTGTAGGACCTATTTTTTCCTTATCTCATACGACCATGGATACTACCAATAAGGCAGTACTACGGTGAGATACGATCAATTCTTTATTATTGTCAAACCGATATAAACCGTTTCCCGAAAATAAATAACACAAGCCCTTGTATGTATTAGTAATAGTAATTTTCATCACTGAATACTAAATGTTCTTCTATCAGTATCAAATATGTCATTATAGAATAGATTAACAGATTTGATTGAGGTGAAAGTTCGCTTCGGCAGAATCGAATCAAAATAAGAATGTGAAAAAATCATTTCGAAATTCTCATTAATGGGGCTGATTGCTCTATAGCTTATAGATGAATTGAATAACTACCTCATACCCAATAAAGAAGACGAAAATAATGAAGAGAGAATTGAGGTGAAGATTTAATCCAGTATTATAGAACAATTCGTTCATCCACCGTCAGAGAATTGGATTCAATATGAAGGAAAGCGTGTTTCCAGAAGACAAAGAACAGATCTGTGATTCTATATTCTAATCATGATTATTCATTTCATTTGTTGTTACATTGATGAGTTCTATTTCTGATTTTGACCATCTTATTTAAAGGTGTAGATAGGATTCGATTGGCCCTAAAATCTGGCCGAAACAGATATTTGCAAATTTTTTGTTCTTAGCGTATAGGTCGTAGGATTCACGTGCAATTCGAGTTTTCAGTTATCTATTCTATAGCTTAATGAGTACTGAGCTCATTCATAATGAAATAATATGTTTTGTCTCATCTCTCAAACATAAAATGGTACGTCTATTCTATTAGTCCAAGATCCCAAACCCGCCAGACGTTACTTATTTTCTGAGAAACAAAATTTGTGGATTAGAATAGCGTTAGTCGATAGTTTGATCATACGTATATCAAGTAGTCTGTGCCGACGGCCAATTCATACGAGGTTCTATAGGTACGTTAAGACATTACTCACTTTTCTTAGAGTCTGAGTGCTGATTTTTATATATGATACTCAGGAAGCAGTTTCAATACTTTTTGTAAACAGCCAGACCAAGGAAGAGTTGGGTGCCCATAGATACTTCGCTTACTATCAAGCCTACAATTAGTGACCTCGCGCTTTTACTCACAGCGATATTTTAATTGTGCCTGGGATATGTTTAGCCCTACGATTGATCTGGCTATTGACAAAAAGTATTGAAATTGTTCCCTAAGTATGATATATAAAAATTAGCACTCAGACTATACGATGGAAAGTGTCTAGCAGTGTTGATTATCAAAGACTTCCAGAAAAGTGAGTAATGTCTTAACGTACCTATAGTACATCGTATCTGTGAATTGGCCGTTGGCACAAACTATCAAGTATGCGTATAATCAAAGAACATACTAACACTACTCTATTCCACACATTTTGTTTTTCAGAAAATGAGTAACGTCCGGCGGGCCTGGAATCTTGCTCTATATAGTATATAAAACACTAAAAGAATAAAATTCTATGTTCTGCATTTTAAATTTCTCCGGCATTCAAATTGTCACAATTTTCAATGAATTACGAGCATCAGTTTCAACTAGAATGTAGATCAATTCTATTCACCATATTCATGATAATTTTCAGGGAAACGATATATTTCTATTTATAACCAATTTAAAACGCTAGTATTAAGGCTCATTCACAATATTAAATTAGTGGTTACTGTTTGTAGCTATGATTAGTGATTAGTGTTCATACTTCGAGTTTCGTAAAAAGCGTTCACAATGCTTCAAATTATCGCACTATTATTGAAGTCCTCTTGTTGTTAAAGTGTACCTTGGCTTAAATTTAGGACTATATAGAAATTCTTTTAGATATTTTTAGAATAAAGACATGAATATGATGTAGAATAGTAAGTAATACTTTTTTTTCAATTTGATGTTGATCCATTTTGTACATATTTCATAGTAAAAATGGACAGAGGTCAAATGTCAAACAAACTAGAAAGAAAATTTATCCATCCCTTTTTTTCTCTATCCACGGTTCGTGCAGAGCAACTCTGGACTAATTTTATTTTTGTGAATGCTAACACATAAATGTACCTACCTTTCAAACATCTTGCATTAACCATAACTACTAATTTCATGTTGTGAACGGGCCTTTACACTGAAGGATTTTCACACTGTGATATCACACTATCAGCAAAGCGTCTCACATCATTTGAATTTCATTCAAATATTTAATAATTAAATTAAACGATGATTTTTATTAAAATTTTGGAAAATTTGATTCAAAAATTATATATTTACGATATAAGATTCAAATATCAAACTTATTATATAATTGAACTAACATGATACATAATGAAAAATAATGATAGTAATCCAGCATCACTCTGCATATTTAAATATGTACTTCTTGAAAGCTCGCGACAGACTTGGCAGTTGAGGCACTGATGTTTCAGTAATTACTAAATTTATTATGACAATTCTGTATCAATCCTCAAAACATCTCTCTGTACCTATGAGAGATTATAAGAGGGAAGAGTAAAGAGCAGGTATTACTCAAACTTCACTCAATACTTTATGCGTGCGATTATTTTTATCAATATACTCTTAGCTAGCCATCTTGAGTCTCAAAAATCAACATCGCTAGAAAATTTGCATTGGAATAATAAATCAGACAACCAACATCAAGGAACAATCAAACCGAAATTAGCTTATCTATTTCTATATACAGTTGAAACTCTTACATGCTTATCATCCTCAGCGAATCATACCTACTCTACTATCCACTGTATTAAATAATTGTAAAAGTAGTTCATAACAAAGATCATATTCCATTTTTGTGATAAATGAAGATAAAATGAAATACCTCTCAGTCATAAGGGGCATTCGAAGTATGAAGTGGGCTATTACCGACCTTATCCGCAAGCATTGACGTCATTTAAGTGGAGATCGATGGAGTGTCTCCTAATGGGAGTCTTTTCAGTTCAATATCTAAAAATATTCCGTGTCTTCTTGCCATGTTAAGAATACACTAGAGATTCCAGATTAATCTTCAAAATAAGATCTACTTATAATATCAAAGTCTTATAGAACAGACACAAAATGATTTACCAGGTATAGAATGAATGACATTAATTGAAAAATTTATGAAACTTACTTTTTAAGCTCAGAGTGCGTTATCGAAATAATGAAATTCACATACAGTATCTAGCCTTGTCCTCCAAATGAGCTCCATTTACATTCATTCAGCAATCATTCAAGCTTATTTATTTTTGTTACTGGGCAACTTTTTACCACGTGGTCAACAATTCCACCCGGAAAATTTTTCTTCATAAACCCTTCATCTGACATTTGGTCCGCATGTCTAAACGAATGCAACTGTTGCATTACTATTCTCCTAACCCTATTCTTCTTAATAATACATTATTATTATATAATTTGGTCGTTTTTACTTAATTGTACAAGTATTGTGAAACCGACAAAATTCAAATTTTTTGAAATTTAATGGAAATATCCGTTTTGAGCATCCCTGAATCCATTTTGATTATTTTCGATTTGACATCTGTATGTATATACGTATGTATGTATGTAACTGGCAAACCTCTAAGCTCGTCGAATGTATAATCTTGGAATTCCATATTAAAGACTGGTATGCACTTGAAACTTTTCTTGAATTTTTCGTATAAATTCAAAATGATATGTCGTAGGATGTTGAAATTTAGTACTTGAAATTGTTGTAGCATCCAAATATTTATTTTTTTCTTTCATACCAATCGGCAAAACTGGGATTGCGCTCTATTATAACAGTCTTTTCGAGTTTTTTGCATAAATTCAAAACAATCAGACACAGAATATTGGAATTTCGTATTAGACTTTTTTATAACATCTATTAGTACATCTTGTATTATGACTGCGATCAGCCGAGCCGAAAGTGCAGTTTTCTGAATAGTTTTCAGAATTTTTCACATGAATCCAGAACGATCAGCTGTAGAATTATGATATTCTGTATTTGGAGCAATTGTAGTATTCAAATGATAACTTATCATTTTCATAGCAATCTACTGAGCCGAAAGTAGACTTCATTAGACAGTCTTTCCTAATTTTTCGCATAGATTCGAATCTATTGACAGTAGAATGATAAAATTTAGTAGTTAAGACTGCTACAGGGTTTTAATGAATTGTAACATCAGAATAATCACCTCAAATTTTGGTTGCAATTGATTTTAACTCATGTCATTGTCAGTGTCAACTGTCAATCATTCAGTCAGAAAATGTACATTTAAGTCATGTGATAGTGCAATCAATTTAGGTTTTATCTACCGAGTAATTGATACTGGTTTTTTCATGGTGGAAATATTTTCGCTTTGGCATGTACAAAAATTGTGCAAAAATCATGGTGCTTCAGAAGATATCGTAGGCCAGAGATCAAAAATCTTGTTTTTGACCAGTTTTTTGTAAATATCTCATTTTCTAACGGCCTTAGTGCATTTGAGGTTATGAGTAAAAATTAAGTACATACTTCTCTCTACATGAATAATTGTTTGACTCATTTGCGTATCTATAACCGTGACCGAGATAACGCGCGTAAAATGTGCACCGATGCGCAATCATGCGTTCTTTTCTGCACCATCACTGGGGTAGAATGTAATGCTAGAAAGATATGAAGTTAGCATTCGAATGCTACAATTGCTTCAAGTACCAAATTTCAAGACTCTACAACTGATCGATTTGGATTTATGCAAAAAATTCGAAAAACTGTTTTGTAAACTGCACTTCCGCTCAAGCCGATCGCAATCATAATGCGAGCTGTACAGCTATATGTTATAGTAGTTATGATATTCGGAAAGACTGTTATATAAAGTGCACTTTCAGCTCAGCCGACATGAAAATATAAGATAACCATGAAGATGCTACAGCAATTTCAAATACTGAATTTCAACATCCTACGGCTAGCTATTTTGGATTTTTGCAAAAAAATTTGAAAATGTGTCAAGTAAAGTGCACTACCAGTACAGACGTGTGCAGCCCTAATACGAGGTGCACAACTGGACCTTAGACAAGTCTTAATTACAAAATTTCAACATTATATGTTCGACGGGTTTTGAGATTTGCGAGTTACATACATACATACGTACACACGTACCAACGTCAAGCCAAAAATTGTCAAAATGGATTCAGAGGTACTCTGAACGGATAATCTTATAGAAGCATATATATAAATGTAGAATAACTTTGCAACCAATTGGAATATTCGAAACATCATTCTATATCGTCAATATATTATTTTCATTAAAAATATTAGGTCGCACATTTTACACGCGATACCTTGTTAACGGTTATAGATACGCAAATAAGTCAGACGATCTCTTATCTAGAGAAAAATGTGTACTTGATTTTTACTCTTGACCTCAAATGCTCTACGACCGTTAAAAAATGAGATATTTGCGAAAAACTGGTCAAAAATGAGGTTTTTGATTTTTGGCCTTTGATATTTTCTGAAGCACATTGATTTGACAACATGATTTTTGCACACTCATTGTACATGCCAAAATGAAGATACTTTCGCAATAAAAAAACCAGTAACATTCATTCGGTAGATTGGGTCATTTATTGTTCAAATTGACTGGGCTATGGTGTCTACATACATCAGATTTTTGAATATAAGTACCGAAAGTTCAGACCGCAATGGCGTATTTTCAATCCAAAACTTCAAATTGAATAATAAATGTCTTTTATGTAGATATAGTAATAAGCGGAAAATAGGGTATGTGAATTTTTCGATCACACTGCATATCATCATGAAATGCATCTGAAACTCTGGAAGCTACTAAAATTAGACATTTTGGAATAACAATACATCAGGTCAAGATCAGCTGCTTTTATTAGCTGAAGAAATCTCGCTAATTATCATGGAAATATCCTCTACTTTTCTCTTGTTCGACTAGTCTAAGAGCCGTTTGACACACTGCATCAAATACTGCATTTTACTTTCCATTTTGATTCTCAATTTTGAAGCAAAGAAAAATCAGACTCATCTGATTTTATACATTTAATGCATTCTCTTTTACTGCAAAAAACCGCATTCAATGCACCGTGTCAAGTGGTTCCAATACATATTTTTCTTTATTTATAATATTTTATTGTTACCATTGTAACTAAATCAAATCAAATACACGTCTAGATTTTTTGTGTGTAGGCAATGATACTAGAAGTTATGGCTAAAAAGAAGAGTTCTAGCGAAGGTGAAGAATCTCTTGAGAAGTTAAAGCAGTCGGAAATCTGGCATAATGAGATATGTTGGGCACATAATGGGCCAAATTCATTGCACATCGGAAGCCTCACTTACTAACACGAGAGAATCAATATTTTTCCTCATTCAATCATTCTTACATACCGTAATGCTCTCCGGGTTCTCAAAAATAAAAACTAAAAACACTATTATTCAAAAATTATTAGAAATTGAAATTTATCAAATAAACAAAAGCACTTCTAATGACTAGGTACACGCAATCATAATTTGCAGTCTATATTTATTTCTATGAAGATTTATTTTAAACAATATTTATTTTTGATCCGACATGATTATGCTCCGACTATTCGATCGATTCTGACATTCGCTGCACGACGGTAGTCTTTTATATAGACTTTTTTCTACCTGCAGTGACTTGGAAATGTTCTATCACATTTCAAGAAGTTGCGAGAATTTTTCTTGAATGTTACTCGAGTGTTCCAGAAGATAATTAACAATACTCGTGGAATTACCCCCTCCTCAAAATGGTCTTGCTCCGAAGCGCCATCTCATCTATTCTGTGTCGGTAACGTATTCTGATCCAACATGGCAACGCGTAATGGTGTGGAAATAGCAATCTACCGTTTTAAGTGATTTTCCACTGGCCATTTCCAGATTTGCCAATTTCCGAATGTCGATGACTGAAAATTTCTACTGCAAATTAACCAGAGCGTTCCAGACAGTATAATAACTGAATTTTTCATGAGACAGTTGTTTGATCACTAGATGGAAAAACTGCCACTCTATCACTTAGCTGTAACACATTTCCGATCTTGGGTTGTTGCCTTCGTAGCTTGTTATAAGCAGGTAATATTCCTTCTTGAACACTACGGCAATCCCTCGCGACATTCATAAGTCTTTAGCTATGCAGCTGCAGTGAGTCAATGACCGTCAGTAGGCATTTCGAATAGGTCGCGTTGTTCTTCTTGCACCTCTTCATGACGTGCTTAACGACTCGAGTAATGTAAGGTCCTGAACCCCTGGAACGTCGGTGTAGATTCATAAATGTTCGTTCTCCAAACTAAGTCGGCGTGGATTTCATTATTGCTGGCAGAGGGAGCCAATTGGTTGTAATGCACCATCTTGAATTTCTCTCAACTTCTCTTTCAAATCTGGTAGCTGAAGTCGTTGATTCATTTCATGATTTCATAAAGTCCCTCCCATGGTGTCTGGAGCTTTGGTTTGTATCCACGATGCTGTTGGGCTAGTGAGATCCCGAGCATTGTATTCGCTCTCTTCTTACTCTAACATCATAGATGTTCTTCATTTGGTCGCTTGCGCTTTGAATATTGAAGCGCACTTGGTCATGGATCTTGCTCATCTTGCTCCACAATTTGCTAACAAAATCTTCTCTGGCTAAGACCTCGCCTGATTTGCTGCAAAATTTCAAATCACAAAGCAATCGTTATTCCTGACCAAATATTATGTTAGCGATTGTCTGTCCTATTGTTTCATAAATGGATGAACGATAGGCCAACAAAAACAAATGAAGACAGTGATTTCAGTCTCTCTGATACCTTGATACAACTTTTGAAGAATGTCTATCAATAATTCGATTCATTCGTGCAACCATGCCATCTGACTCCTTGTCCTGAGTTCTTGTCTTGCAGTGTTTTACGACGTCACGGATGTTCTGGAACAATTTTGACTGAAAGTTTCGTCCTTAGTTGGGATGTAATTCTATCGGCACTCCAAATCGACAGATCTATTCTTTAGCGAGGATTATCCGCTATAGTAGCAGTTTCTTCTATTGGCAGGGCGTAGGCTTTCATCCACTTGCTAAAGTAAGCCACTACAACCACGATGTATTCATTCCCAGCGTTAGTTTCTGGGGATGGTCCAGCCACATCAATCGTTATTATCTCAAACGGGTTTTCCATGTTGTATTGTATTGTATTCGTTACAATACATTTGTCTTTATTCATGATATTTTGGTGAAGCATCTTTGAGCAGTAAAAGAGCTGAATTAGACTCAATGACCGGTAGCATGAACGAATTACTAAGAGGTGTTTTACTTCACTTGTCAATTCTTGTAAACATTTAAAAATTAAATTCATACTTAATTTAAAATAGATAAAATACCTATGTTACGGAAATTGTAGTTTTTTTTTGTCATATTCTGATATTTGGTTGAAAGGAAAAATTAAAAATTAGTTATATTCTCATATTATTAAATACTCAAAAAGTAGGGTTCAACAGATGTTTAGCTAAGCATCTCTTAGTCATTTGTTAATACTACCGAGCAATGTATTCATATACACTTATTCTCATAAATAATAACAATAATATGCAACAGGAGTATCAAGTTGAGGACAATAACATGAGGCCAAATATTTTAAAACAAGGCTTGTCGAGTTACAGAAATTATTATCTGAATTATAATTCTTGATAACACATGTGTTGCATACAAAAAAATTTCTACGGCCCTAAACTTCCATATTTTAACAATTATCAAGTACACATCAAAGAAGCACAGAGCGTAGGTCGACATTTAGATTTGAACTTGAAAATGGATCACTGGTATGAGCTACTAACATGATAAACCAAACTTATGTCATGGAACTTAATTGCTACGTGTTCATAGACTGGTAGAGTGTGAATACAAATAAACGCTCGGTTAACACATCGTTCACAATGCATGAATTATTTTTTTCTGTAGGCCTCAGATCCCTACGATATCTTATTACTTCAATGATAAAATAATAAAAATTTCATGATAATTTCGGTAGGATCGTGTGTATATCCTGATCAAAGCCTGGAACAAGAGTGCTTCAAGGATCAACTGATAGACTCTAAGAATATCAAATAAAGTTGGAGAAATAAGAGAATAAAGAATTATCCCTTCGATTAGTTTAGGTGATTATGTATTAGTTGAGATTTGATTGGATTATATTATTCAAGCTAGATCTTCGAAATATAATTTTTTCTGTATGTTACATCCAAGAAAATTATGCTTCGGTCACTAGACTGAAACACTCAGTTCTCTGTACATTGTCAATAAGATTATAGTAGCACTCACACTTTAAACTTTGACCATGATATATTTGAGTTCATACAAACCGAGCCAGAAGATAGATAGATTAGCGGTATATTATTATATTTCTATTTTGTTTTACATAGTTAAGTCTATGTCACCCTGCGATAATAATAGAAATATCCTGTAAAATATGATTCAAGTAGTTTATTTAGTCGGGTTATCAGAAGAAATTTTTTGTTATCTTTCAACAAATCAAAGTAGAATAAACGGAATGAAATTTTTACGTTTAAATAAAACTTAATAACTACTTTTCTATTTCAAGTTAATAAAGTTGCCGTAATAAATTGTCGTGTCTCGTAGTAAATCGAATTCTAAATTCCTGCGCGAACCAAAATAAATTATTCATGTGTAAGAGCGCATTTATTTCATCCATATTAAACCTTCACGTATGAACGAATGAGTTGGTCATTAGGTTGAATAATGTAACTATTGATTCTCTATTAAAATAAATAGAACTCAAACACTCACACACAATAGGAATTCTCAGGTGATATCCACCTTTTAAAGCATTTTTTACATCTTGGTATATTAACTATGAGCACACTAATCATGAAGATATACTTTGCTGGAGAATTTAATCCATATTTGGACTATTTAACAAAAGCACACACGTTTTAGGCATTCATTGAGAAAAATACTTGTATTTTCATCTTTTTAAGAAGTGCTACATGGGAAAAACCAAGATAGAATTCGAATAAGTACGCGTAGTGGCACTTTAATTCTTATCTCGAAGAATGGATTGTGCGGTGTCCTTATTCTTCTATCTCAATTTTCTGAAAGAAAACGGTTCTTTGCAAACATAATTATGATAAAAGCATTTTCAACTAATATATTTTTCTTTAGTTCAAGATCTGCATATTTGACAAAAAATAATAAAACACACTACGTCTTTGTTCCTTCTTTGATAATATTTTGAAATTTATCTTCATTTATTGATTTCGAAAGTTTTTTTTGAACTGAAGATAGAATTGTCGATTTGAAAATATATTTTTGTCACCAATATCATTCAACATTTAGATGAAAAAAAAATATTTAAGATAGATTGTATCGCAAAATATATATCAGCATGCCGTGTACTTCACAATATTTGTATTATAAAAGATGATATATATGATCAAACACCAAATCACATCGTATTATATATATATATATATATATATATATATATATATATATATATATATATATATATATATATATATATATATATAATACGATGTGATTTGGTGTTTGATCATATATATCATTGGATATATATAATCAAACACAAAATCTCATTGTTCCACAGTTATTCGTTTTGGATTTATCCAAGAGATTATAAGAATCTGTCAAGTAAAATGCGCTTTCAGCCAAGTCTATTGTTATGAAAATAGTAGGCAATCATTCAGATGCTACAGCAGACTGAAACACCAAATTTCAATATTCAACACATGATCGTTTCGAATTTATGCGAAAAATTCCAAAAGACTGTCAAGTATAGTGCACTTCCGGCTCGGTGGATCTCAATAAAAATAGGATATAAGCATCTAAACGGTATAGTCATTCCAAATACTAAATTCTAACAATCTACGTTCAATCGTTTCGGATTTTTGCGGAAAATTAAAAAAAAAATCGAATAAAGTGCTCTTCCGGTTCAGTCGATAGCAATCAAAATGCAGGGTGTACAACTAAATATTATAAAAGTGCCTAATACAAAATTTAAATATTCTTCGACTGATTATTTAGAATTTATGCGGAAAATTCAAAAAGTCTGTCATATAAAGTGCACTTCCGGCTCAGTCGATTGTCACAAAAATGGAAGATGACCATTAAGATGCCACAGAAATTTAAAATGCCAAATTCCAGTATCCTATGACTGATCACACTGAATTTATGCGAAAAATTAAAAAAAAGTGTCAAGTAAACTGCACTTCCGGTTCAGCCGATCGCAATCATAATGCAAGATGTTCAATAAGATTTATAGAAGTCCTTTATACAAAATTTCAATATGTTATGGCGGATCATTCCATATTTAGGCGATTGGACCCATAATGCGAGGTGCACAACTAGATTCTAAGCCAGTCTTTAATACAAAATTTCAACATTATACGTTCAACCAGTTTGAGATTTGCGAGCTACGAACGCACGAACATACGTACCGACATCAAGCCAAAAATAGTCAAAATGGATTCAGGGATGCTCAAAACGGATATTTCCATCAAAATCTCGATAAGTGAATTTTGTCGGTTTCACAATACTCACTTGTTACTCTGTACAAGTAAGTAAAAACGGTTATACTTGTATCATTAAGATCTATAAACATCTGTTTCTCCTGTTCCATTTTGTCTCCGTAGTTTCTTTGCGGAGGACTGTTTTGATTAAGATCATTTAAGCTCTTATTAGTTTTTGAAGTCGATGGCATTGACAAGCTTTCATTGGAACGTGAGCTCGACTTATCATCTTCACTTAATTTCTGCTGCTCCGTACTGGAAACTAAAAATCGGAGCTACTGCCGGGTTCTTGACAAATATCTCCTGTCATTCCTGGAATTAATAAATATGGAAGAATATTGTCGAAAATATATAACCCTGACTATTCCATTCGTAGTATTTATAACAAGGTTAACAATACTGAATCGCCATAGAAACGGTGCATATCAGTGAGTATTTGGACATGTAGAAATACCATCGGGTATTACACTAGTGGTCAGAGTGAGTATTTTACTCAAAGATGTGGATACCTCCAATTTGTGCTCTCTTCGTATTTAATGGAATATTTTTCTGAATATCTTCATCAATTTTATCTTCTGATTTATCATCAAACCTTTCTGAACTAGATTCCATATCAAGACGCAATATATTTCTCTATTATTCGTCAAAGAAAATGCAAGAAATTCTAATTTTGCAGTTTGACAGAAGTTTGCTTACTCGCTCCTATGAAAATTACGTGAGTTGTTACTAGATTCATAGAAAACTAATTTGAAAAAATGGTTTGACCCCTGGAATAGTCCTCCATATACCATTTGTAGTTAAAGTATTATAGACTATTCATTGTGCTTGTGAATACCACTCGTGCAGCACACTCGTGGTATTCAAACGCAAGCACAATAAACATTCGTGATAGCACCACAAAAATAATCGATAATACTTCAACCACTTATGGTATAATAAATGATAATGCTTATATTCCAAAACTCCCAGTTCTTTCTGGTGTTTTTTTCATTATGTATCTTGATTTAATGTTAGTTTTTTCAGATTCCTCCTATTTTTTGGCACATTCAGTTCTATTTTCAAAGAAGCCCTTACTCAACAAAATTGAGCCGATTGAATTCCATAATTGTGTATGGTAATCAAGGCGATGAAAATTCATGTTATGGACCAATATATATCAATATTGAAAATTTAATTCCATCCACGGCCCATTTGCCCCGTTTTTTATCAGGTGCTTATTTTGGTTGCACACACATGACAATCGGATATACTTTTCCATCTTCTGTGATTCGTATATTCGCAGCTCCAACACTACATTTGTGAGAAGAAATTTCTTAGTGATGAATATCTATCTCACGAAGTGCCTCACTAAATACACCACATTTATAAATCACCGTCTGCACGGATCAATAAAAATAATTCACATTCAAAAATTCTAAGTAATAGACACTCTTACCTCCATCAAAAAGGAAAAAGTTAAACCCAGAAAAATTGTCAAGTATCATTGTATATTTAAAAATCATCACCTGACCTTCAAAATTAATCGTAACCATCAGCAATGCGCTTGGTTTGGTTACAAGAAAGTAACCAGAAATTTCGGCAACCGCGTTCCGTAAACGTAAACGGTTGTCGAAAAAGTAACCACAGTGACCCTGATTTGGTTTCGAAATATACTAATATTTAAATATATTGGCTGGTACCACAAGCTCTGTTTTGGGCTATACTATTAGTGCTGTTTTTAGGAGAGTTTTAAGGCGATATAATTGTTTTCTGAACTATTTGGGAAAATTATATTGGACTTAAGACATTTCTTCACAAAACGCACCTAGTTCAGCCAAAACAGAGCTTGTGGCATCAGCCATATAGTTTTATAATATATCGTTTTCCCATTCATCATATTTCACCAGCTTCCTCAACGACCGTATCCAAAGAATGGTTTTCCAGTACAGTAATTTCGTTATCAAAGATGTCATTCTATTCAAGGAAGAATTAAACTCAGCTGAAAGATTAGAGTTTCAATATTTTCTTGAACGAAACAGAATGTTCGATGATTAAAATGAGGAAACAAAAGACAATCCTTTTGATGTGGTCGCTGGGTCAGTTCACAAACGAAAGAAAAATAGTGATCGATAAAAAATGAGACTATTATACTTGCCCATATTTCTTGTAAATTTCATTCAGGTGTTCCATATCTTCATTATATCTATGAGAACCTCAAACACAGTGAATTCAATGGATTCATATTTTCAACCGACTTCAAACAAAGAGAAGGCTCTGTTATCGACGCATATGTATTTTATTTGATTCTATCAAGCTAGTTCCAGAGTTGGTTCTATGATAATTTTATCACAATAAAACCAGTGACTCTTGAACTAGGAAAATAAATTGCTCAAAGGTATATGAAAACAATCATTCCATCCAATAAATGCCTGATTTTTTTTTTGCATGAAACATTGATGATAAAAATCACATACTGTACAAGACAACACAGTGGCACCAAAAACGATCACTCAAACTAAGTCTTCCTTAATTTTCTTCATATCTTTAGCAATTTTCAAACAAATTTCAATTACATAATTTTGTTTTAAAAGATAAGATTGTAAAAAAAAAAGATGATTTCCATTTTGATCTAATCAATGGCTCCCTCACTGGAGAAAAGAACATAATATGAATCTCTCAAATTGTATAATAAATAAAAATAATCCAATTGCAATAAATACACAGGGGCGTGAAAATTATCCATTTGAAATAGAACTTCCTCAATTTTGCGAATTTTATTTTGATTAATAATAAGAAAATCGATAAAGCACAGAAATCATAAAATAATAATTTCTTGAAAAGACGCATACCGACGACAACATGGGCCACTAAAATGTAAAAAATTATATCTTTAGAAAAAATGGGGACCAACTTCAATATAGACCACTAGAAAGTAAAAAGTAACTATTTTTGAGTTATTTATGATTTTCGACACATTAAAACATGAGAGATGCACTATCTCCCTTACTTGTTACTTGGCGCTGACTACAAGGTGTTGACAATCATAGGAGATTTAAAGATACTTATTTCCTACTTTTTAATGGTCTATGTTAACGTCGATTTCTATTTCTTTTTGAGATATTTTATTCAATATGTAGACTTTTCGATCTAACTTCAAATTATGTGAGTGTCCAGTGACAAAGGCCTACATACCAAAAGCTATTGCATGCTTCGTAGCCCAAGTTGGCAAATGGCGGATGAATCTGTATGTCTCCTAGATGGGAAGCAGAGCAATTTTCATATATTACAGGAAAAAAAATAATTAATGTTGACTCGGAAATTTGGAGTATAATATAAATTTATCAATAACTCATGCCTTGTTCCTCTAGTGCAGAAAGTAAATAATAAATGTCTGAGGCAAATTAAATTCAATCCCACGAATCATGCGATGTAAATAGATGTAAATCTCTAAAAAGAAATATTATCATTTATATCAATGAACGTAGAGAAAATTAATTTACTCGAATGCTTTCAAATCATGAACATAAATTATATGTACTTTATAAATTATTGTTTTTGTCTTTTTTCATTTCTGGGTGAATTATTCAGAATTTCACATTGCGTTTCAACATTTTACATTTAAAAGATTATAATCCTTTTAAAATTGTAATTAACTGCTTTTTACTCACTATAATCCTAGTTATATGCCATTATAAATCTCTTTATGAGTCGTTTATCTGTTTTTCACAACAATTTTTCCCATAACGATTAGTAAAAGATCTAACAGAGATATTCGCGTGTATTCTGTAACACAATCATGAATTTATTTCATCGATCGATAAATGTTTTGACAAATGGAAACAGTTGTGACAAGCAAATATCTAGAATTGAAGGGTTGGTCAAACAGGTACTTTGTGAGCATTTTCGGTAATTCAAAAGTAACTCTTTCCTCTTGCAGGAGAAATGAGTAATGCAACAAGTACCTACTCCCTCCTTGACGTTTCTTTTTTGTGTGGATCTATTTTATCTGCTCTATTGATCTTGATTTCAATATATATCAAATTTGACATGGATGATAGCTGTTTGTTCACTTGGCACAAAAAACCACTGCGGTGAACGTATCATAGTTGATACAAAGTTGAAGTTATTAATTCAGCCAAGGCAGTAAATCTGACTCTACAATTTTGAGCATATAATTTTCTTGTCAGTTATGAGAAGCATAACATTTTTTTATTCTGTCAATGCCTAATTATTCACTAAGCACGTGACTAGAGGCCCCTATCTACAGCTTTCCAATGCCTTAAATAATCCGACATCGCGCGGAGAGTGCTTGAAGTGAAAGCAACAAGTCTTAAGGTAGTTCCCCTGCGGCAGCCCCAACCAAAAGTTACATACCGTCTGCATTTTAAAATGATTGATAATTCGTTCAAATTATAATCAATAGCTTTGTTAATCCCATATATACGTACTCGGTGCCAGTAAAATATACGATAGATATAATTTGCTTTCGTAAAATTTATTCTAAAAGTTCTTTTGAACTGACATTGCGTAAACAAGACGTTTGCCGAATTTGAACAATTTCCTGATTCAACCATCTCGTGAGGGAACTACCTTAAGAATATTGTCAGTCGAACGATATAAGCCAAGAAAACTTTTTGCGAGCTTTTATTAAACTTGCTTTGTTAATATTGATCTTGCAACTGAATTTTAAAACAGTTATTCCCAACCGATTGAGCTAAAATTTTGCATACACGTTTAGTTTGGATGACAATGCATGGTTAGCTAAGTGACGTGATTTCACATCCACTATGGCGGATTCCCAAAAATGGCAAACCAATTATTTTCTATGCATCTCTATAATATGGGTATAAAATGAAAGGATTGGCTGAGAAGAATACGAAAAATTATATGACATTACACTAAGGTCAATATGGCGGACGCCCTAAGATGGCGGATAACATTTTTTTATCTACCATCATGATATGGGTATCAAATAAAAGGATTTGCTGAGAAGAATGCAAAATGAACTAAAAAGCTCAAAATCAAATTATCAGGTAAAAGTAACTTTCTGAAAACAAGCTTCTGTTCAATATTCCAATATTTCAGTTGTACTAAAATGAAAGTAATATTTTTATGCAAGAATTGGGCAAAATGTTATTTATATAGGTGAATATAATTGAGTAAATTCATCGAGATCCTGTATAAAAATACCTACTTGAATAAGCATAATGTTATGATATTCACTAGAAAAATTAATATTCATAGTTATATTATATGACTGTCACATCAAATAATTTTTTTGCGCGTTACAACCTTTTAAAATTATCTGAATGAATATTTACTTCTTCAATGATTATCATGACATCAGGCCTATTTAGGAAGATACTTTTATACAGGATCTCGATCAAGTTATTCGGTCATATTCACCTATATCATACAACCCTTGCATAAAAATTTCATTCTCATTCAAGTTCAACTAAAATATTGGTTAAAAGCTCATTTTTAAGAAGCTTTTTCTTTAACTGATAATTTTTACTGTCTCATCTATATGATATATTATTGTAATACAAGTATTAAATGTACAATTAGTGAGACTCAAATTCTACACACATAACGTTTGACACCTTGGTTGCCCCTTGTGTGATTGTGCATATATATGTCTACACAGATGGATCTTACTAATCTCTAAATAGAGAATAGTAGTATCAAATGATCGTTATTATTGTCCAGGATAAAGTTGGCTGTAGTTATCAATATTCTAAAAACTTAGGGGATACTTTGAAACTTATCTACAACATTTAAATCACTTCTGGTGATTTTAGACTTGATACTTTTAATTTTAATTCCCACACATATTTTTTACAAACCAAATGAAAACAGTTCTAGATATAATATTGTTTCCTTAGTTATCAAGTAAGTGATCTTCATAAAACAGAAGAATATTCGTATAAATTAACTGTCTTATAAATGGAATCTCGAAATGGCTAGATCTGCCATACCGTGATTATTTTATGATGTTTAGAATAATTATGTTATTAGTAAAATATTACTGTTCAGAAACCAACCGTTTTGAGATCATAGCTTACTGCATTGCGTAATGAATAGCATTACTTGACAACAAAGGCATGTTTAATGAATGCATTATCAAATAATTGTGAAAAAATTTAATTAATATTTTTTTTAATGAGGCATACTGTTTATAATTTTGGCTAAAAAATTAGATATTGTTTTGCTTGTGATATGTTAGAGGCGGTGCATGGCGGGGGAGGTTGGGTGGCTAGCTGGCTAATGGCTGCTAAAACTAAGTATGGCTGGTGCGGGTTACAGGATGCACGGCAGCGTGGGACTACATTCGGCGATGGCCATCAAGCGGCAGCGTCGCGCCCGCGAGGAGAAGCGACGCGCACGCAAGACGTCGTCCGCAGGACTGGGCGCCTCACCCGCCACTAGCCAGAGCAGCCTGCGCCGTACTGGCGCATCCAACTACTCCCGACGACCGCCCTCTGACCACCGACTTGCTTCATCCGTCGGCATGCTGCATCTCGGGGTTGTTTTCCTCGTCTTGGGTGTCTTCCTCATAGGTTCTGGGCTGCTACCCAACGATCTGGTTAGCTGGACAAATAATAACTGGTGGAATGAGTTAGTTGGTACCGGTTTGTTCGCTACTGTTATTGGCCTCTTTCTCATCCTGATTAATAGGATCATGTCAGCTAAAGAAGAGAAGGACCTCAACGAATACGTACGTAGTCAACTAACGCGTTCTCGATCAGGTCATCGACTAGAACGCGACTCTGAAACTGGTTGTTTGGCAACCAAACAACATCGTCGCCAAATGCAACTTAAACGTGAAGATATTGAACGTGGACTAACAGACGTAGATGTCACTGATTTTTCCCCTGAGGAAGAATTACCTGCTGTGCATATTGCTACAGCTAATGGCGATCCACAATACCAGCTCCACTTGGAGAAAATATTAGAAGAAGAGTCGCATGGAGTGGAAGACAATTTCGGCCGGGATCGAGATGCATTTAATAAAGAGACTATGTCGACAACTACCACAGCAAGTCTCAGTCCCGGTTCGCCTTCCGAGACTAGAGAATTGCTCAATAATGGCCGATATATGCATGCGGCAAGAATATAAGTGTTGCATTCAACATTTTTAGATTTATTATTGACTTCGAGAAAATCTGTTCGACTTTGAAATATTCTAAAAATATCACATTTCCAAAATCTCGACTGTAAGTAGTGATCGAAACCCTTCTACACGTTGCAATCGTTTTATTTCAAAGAATTCATTGTGAGAATATTTTTGAATTGTTCATATAGTCAAGCAAATATAGATGTGCACTCTTAGTATCTAAAGCCATCGTGCTCTTCTCAATATTTCAGTTGAAATCTCTGACACAAATGGTAAAGGTGAAGTCAAGTATTGGGGGCCAGCCATAAATTACGTCACACATCAGGGGTGGGGGAGGGGATCATAGAATTGTGATATAGTGTGACAAAGGAGAGGGCTTCCAAATTTTGTGACGTCACATTTCAAAATACAATATATCTAAGTATGTATTTAAATACGAAATTAACAAAAAACTTCAAAATATTTCCAACTCTATCTGGTTTTTTGGGTGTAAAATTGGGAAATATGTAAACGTCACACTAGGGAGGAGAGACTTCCACAAATGTGACCAGCTGTGACAAGGACGGGTGGAGGTCATGAAATTCGTGTGATGTAATTTATAAATGGCCCGTTATCCAGCATTTTACTTTTATAAATAAGTCAAAATATTGACATATTGATCAAAAACAGTGACACAAATTTATAATATACAGATATTAAGTGAGAAGTTTACAATAAATTATGAAATTAGAAATATGATTTAACTTGGATTTGACTTGTGCTGGATTCTGGGTCAGTTACATCATCTGAAATTGAACCCTGGTTCAGATCACTAGATTTACATGAGAAAAACCTGACGTACGTATGGTAATCATGTGATCTTATAATATAGATTTGCATCACAAAGAAACCGTTACGCGTCCCTTCAGATTTAGAAGTCTGCAAGCCGATCCTCAGATATCCTACATATAGATTACAAGGAGAAATACTCACGGTCGTAATTTAAATCATGGACTACAAGTATCAAATATAAGTCGAAAAGTTAATTCTATTGTCTATAAAGATTGACTTAAATTTCACCCATCTAAAAATAAAATTTTAATATTTAGAATACCATGAACTACTGCCGGATAAGAACTGATATTCTTGTATTATCTTGATGATTCCTACATTCAGATATACATATATATATCTGACTTTCTAAGTCTACGACTTGAGGGAATGGTCAAAATTGCCAAAATAGATATACAACAAAGGTGAGTCCAGTTAAGTTCTACTTATACAAAATTCTTTTTTTATTATATACATAGGAGAACTCACTTCGGCACAGTTTCAAGTCAGATATATTCTTCACGCATAAGTTCAAAATAATTCTGAAGTCTTCGGCCATGTTGAATCAAACGTAGCAAGTAGGACCAATATACTGATTATTCAAGATACCCTCTCGCTCTCTGAATACATATATTCAGATGATTCAAGCTCTGAATAGTATCAAGGATCTGGGTCAAGCTTCGAATATTTATATATTTTTTATTGAGACTCGTTTTTTTTTCAAAAATTATAATTCCACGCAGAATTTTTATCATGAATTTATAACAGTGTAAGGTCGAATATAGACTCCGAGCTTCCATATTTGAGAAGTAATTAGTGAAAAAGTTGAGGAACAAACTCGATCCGAAAACAATCTAAATAAGCTCACAAATACTATAGTCTTGAGATTGTTCGTCTGGAACATCAATATCTTACAAAATGATATCGGTTTCATTTCCTCTGATATTGACTTTCAGGCATATGTATAAAAGGTAGTTTGACTTGAAATAAACTGAAGAGTACACCTTGAAACTCACTTCATGCATATGACTACTACATCACTAAGAAATGTTCAATCTACACGAACCCATCAATTTGAAACATCAAATTAGTTTAGAAACAACATCAAAGAGTTATTATAATATATCTTTGAAGATCTTTGAAACTGTGTCACGGATTTACTTCTAACAAATTCTATCTGCAAACCAGAAAAGATATTTCTCCTATTTTGATATGCTTGAAGCTTGATCCAGTCGTAAAAAAAAAAAACTTCTAATCGAAGAACTAGAAAGTTGAGAAAACGATCGAAACTTTCTCCAATCTTCCTCTGCAAACAATATATTTTGAAGTCGAACAGAATATAACTGAATTTCGTCTATATGTCGACGATGTCTCTCTAGCACTTTAAAAATTAATGTTACTCCCAACTACAACACATCTTGTACAACGTATAATGAATTATGTTGATCGTGACGCTGAAAACTAGTGAAAAATAAACTATATTTTTGTATTCCAAAAGCTTCGCACTTAATGATGAAACTTTGAACGTCTATTTGCCTGTTATACACAAATTTCTATACGTATGCTTTTACTATTCTTAATTAAGGGAAGACTGTAACAATGTAGTGCCCAGAACTCCACTAAAACTTATTACGTCAATGATTGTTCATGAAATCTGAGGATTATTACACAATAAATATGAAGTAAATTAAAAACAGTATATTTCCTCAGGCCCAGAAAGTGCCATATAAATATCAGAGGATAACCGCTTTGTTATTAGAAGTATGGAACAAAAACAAAAATAAAAACATGAAATCTTATGCGGAATTAACTCACTAGGGCATCGTACATATCTGTTAGGCCATCGTGAAAGAGTATTATTTTCTCATTTCATCTATGATTCAGTTTCTTGTTCTAAGCTCGATTAAAATTCGAACATTTTGGATTTGACTCAGATATGATCCGTAGACATTTGAGAACAGAAGTGACTAGTTGGTTTCATAAAATCCATAATCACGCTGATTTTGGACACCTTGCAAGTTAAATCATAATTTTGTATCATAGGGCTATGAATAATCATTCAAAAATTGAAAATTATCACTTCAGAGAAAGCAATAGAACCATTTATCACAATGTGAGGACCAGTAGTTTGAAATAAAATAATATCCGACAAAAATCTATATCTTCCTTAGGGCCAGTTTCACCAAAGCCAGTTGAATTTATCCAGAGGTTATTTTATACGAAAATTATTATTGATACAATTGTAACTTTAGTTACTAACTCAAAATAACCTCTAGATAAATTTAACTGACTTTGGTGAAACCGGGCCTTAGTCCTATACGATTTTCTAAATCTCTAATATCAAAGACGTTATCCGATAACATTCATTTCATTGCGACATTCTGTTCATTCTACTTGCAGAATGTACAACAATGATAAATATGACTCTATTTGCGAGAATTAACACTCATTCATTTACAGCAATAGGAATAAAAATCCATTCGAATAAAATATTTATTTTGTCTCATTGTGTATATTGGTCTATTAACCGTGAAAACAAAATGACAAAGTTTATTAAAATATTGATTGTGAATATTGTAGCGTTTATATATAAATCAATGCTGTGAAGTATTTGAAATAGAAATATGATTCATGAAAATTTAAACTGACAAGCACAATCAATAATACTTTACTAAAGTGACATACCTGTATTTGGTACTTTTTTACGTACACACCAATTCTATATTTTTATTATTTTAAAAGTACGGACAAGTTGTTGAATTTGGATAATAACAATACAATACAACATAATTACGTACATAATTGAAATAAGCACAAAAATCTTGCACATCGAGTCGGTTTTGAATTCGTTTGCGCATTGGATATGAGTCATTGTTCCTGTTAGGTGTGCTGATGAAAAACTTTTAGTACCCATGTTATATCGCAAGATAAAAATTATTTGAATAGATAAAGAATCTTTTTCGCATGGACTCTCGTGGATAAAACAAACACCAAGCGATCATGAAAATGATTTTAAATGCTACTATAATCACAATGATTCTCTTATATTCCTGTTTATCGATTCAAGATATTGACCGGCTAATAGACAGATCTCCTTTTCCATAAGATTTTAGTTCCAGATATGTTTGATCTAAGTGAACTCTCTTCAGATAGAAACAATAATAATTATACTTCATCTGCTCCAGAAAAAAAAAAAATTCTACGTTATTGAGTACCGATTCTAGAATTCGACGATAAAGCTTTATACATTATACCTGGTATAATAAGTACAACTCCTTTTGGAACAGAAGTATTTACGATAAGGTGAAGTTTTTGTCAATGCATAGTGTAAAAAGTTTGGGTAGTACATTGTTCAATAGCCTCCCATCTCTAATATAAGATATTTAAATTATGATGATAAAAGTAAGATAATAGTGAAAATGAGAAGGAAGAAAAGAGCGATATATCATATTTTATAAATCTCGCATATCTCTAATATCCAATAATGTAAAATATTTGTACCTTCACTTGAACCAGTTTATTTCAACATGTTGTATATCAAGGCTTTGCTGTTCACAGAAGCACATTCCAAAATACTCTGTGATTTACATTTTGCACTTTATACCTTATAAATAAATTTACTAGTAGAAAAATCGAGAATCGTGACGGCCTGGATGGATATTTTTAAAGTGGGGAATTTAGTAAGACTCCATAAAATATGCAGTCTCACATAATTGATCAAATCCTACCTTATAAAATTATTATCTTAATCATAACTTGAAGGCGAGCACCTGAATTTCACGTGCAAGCACATATAATTGAAGGGCATTGTTCAATGTCCCATGGTATACTAAATCATGAATCAATTTGATTCCAGAATCTTCTTTAAAATAAACAGTCCATTGAGATTCTTAAATTCTTAATCACTGTAGACAGAAATCTGTACGGCTCTTGAAGCTATTCTTATAAAAAAAAATTGCCTACTCAGGCCATGAAAGTGCCAATATTCTTTCTTCAAATTGTCTGTAAAACTCTTTTGTGCTATGTCAACTGACTAAAACATATTTTGAATGATTTTCAAAGAGAGTCAATGACTGAGTAATGCTTTTTTTGTTAGACAATTGATATGTCATCAAATTTCAAACAAAAGCTTAATCCAAAAAGCTCATGAAATATTTACGCCCACTCTGCTTGAAACTGACAATATTCAGGGCACATTCCCTATTTCAAATAATGTTATCATTGATTCAATATTTAATAACTGCAATTTCATCCATTGAGTACATACCTAATCAATTCACGATACGCCTGATCAGAATTGCATTAGTTTTCAGTTATAATTGATTAAAATTTTGATATCCAAACTTTCTTGACCGGTTTCAGGATCGCGAGATCTAACTTAATACAGGTTCTTTGACAAGATTAATAATTCATCATTTTTTTTGTCATCATTGGCCAGTCAAATTGATCGGAAAAGTTAAAGTGTAATCTATTGGTTACCATTCTGTCTATTCGTCACATTAATCTAGATTAATTGGACTTCTGGTCATGGAACCGGGTATTAGAGTTTTAAATTATTCCGATATTATTTTCCAAAAAACTCCGGAATGTTGCTGTGAGGAGATACAAAATTAATTTCAGAAAAATCATATCGTAGCATATCCCTTTTTTGTGGTCTTGATCGATTAAGTACTCTTATTCTATTCAAAGATGCGCTATAAAGCCTTAATACGCCATAAAACAATACCGCATCCAGTTGTAAGATCTCAGTTTGCATTTTTCAAATAAAATCAATGATTTGAGACTGAAATATTTTTAGAAAACAAAAGTAAGCTTGAATGATTAGAATCCACGGCAATCACGATCCTAAAGAAATGAGTAAACTTAAGATGTGTGATCTCTTTGCTAAGGCTGATTTTCAAAAGTGTTTTGAATGTTAGTTCTGGTATTTATTTAATGTTGTTGATTGTTATGTCAAAGAAATAACATGTTTAATTTACTGTTGTATGTTCAATGTTGATGTATATGTCATTAGGCAATGATGATTCAAATATTATCTTTCCATGATTCTTTTTCTCACATAAAATTGAGATTGATTTGATCTTACCACATATTTGGTCCAGTATTCCAGTCTTTAGTTCACTCTAGACCTAGCTCAATTTCCGAAGTAATGATTGTTGGAATAATTGTTATTAAGGTAATTAAGCTTCGCTCAAGATAAATCAAGAACTGAAATACCAGCGCTTAGAATTCTAATTGACTAATGGCCGGTTTCATAAAAAATCGAGTAAATCTAGTACCAGAGTGAATCAGTTCCGTTTTATTAATACTAATCAGTTTGAATTACTTCATTAAAAAAGAGTCGTTGCAGTCAAATAATCAAGTATCATTCAATAGACTTTTAGAATTTAATAAGGACAGTAAATTATTCATTAGTTTATTAATACGTCAGCTGTATCAGTTTGAACAAATATGTGAATTCAAGATTTCGAATCGTTACATTTCAAATTTTAGATCAATACTCATTCATTTCATGCAAATTTTAGCCATATTCGATCGATTCATAACTAAAAAATGCTGATTAATAACTTTTAGTAAGAACGACTCAAATCTGTTCTCATATTTGGTAATTTTTTTCATTTTCCATCAATTTGGAAGATTGGGGAATTAGAATAGTCAATTGCAATATTCAGTGTCCTAAGTCCATAATTACATGAAATTTTTATTTATGATAGCAAATACTTATAATTGAAGACAGTTGACATACTCACAAGTTCAGTAATGTGATTTTTCTGAATGGAACAATATATGAAAACTTTCAATTGTCTAAAAATCATAATGTGCTACTTTGAGACTATTCTGATAAATTTATTCAAAATAATCGTGTGATTATCGCCAGGTAATCGCACGAGCGTAAAAGAAATCGCTTAGCCGCCAAGACCAGCAAATTTCTTGAAACGTTGTTTGAACTGAAGGACTCAAAATTATAGAAGAGTATGCATTTGCGACACTTTTTATCTCATTAAAATGATTTCTATATTGCAGCTACCATATTAAAATGAAATTTCAGTTGAACATATTGCCATTATATTGAGTGCAATATTTTGTTTAAATTCAAGCGTAGGTGCAATGTATGTACTTTAAAATTCAAGGAATTGTACATGTTAAATTTATGCCGATAATTGAAGAGTTGGAGAGCTAAATACAAATCATGCCATTTATAGAAATCACACTACTTCACCCTCCCGAATACAGTATGAAATTTTCATCCTGTGAGTTATTCTTTGTACAACTTGGTCTTAACGATTTTAAGACAACGATTTTATATTCAAATCAACTGAATTCTATTTCAAATTATTGAACACTATACCATTATACATACATTTTATAATAAATATGAATAATATTATGTAAAACCAATATTGTTGCTTGAAATACATAATCGCTAATAATATCTATATGTTAAATGGCTAAAGAAATTTAACTTTGTTGAATGCACGTTTCAAACACTAAAAAATTTGCCAAATGCAGTTTATTTATTGAAAATGGAAAATTTTATCACATTTTAAAATATAATTCATATCATTTTTTCAAGGAGACAGTATATGTTTCTGACATTTTTCCATGAACAAGTTTAAATTTGCATAAATTTAATCCGATATTTCTGCTTCGAGACTTGACTTTGTCTCAACAAACATTATAAAATAATCCAAACAGCACAGCTTCTGTATCAGTGCGAGACAAAATGCAATGTGTTGTATTATGCGCTTAAAGTGCATCGGCCAGATGTTGAATGATCACTGTTAATTATCTAATGCAATATGAATACTCCAGAATTAAACACTGGCTTTTGACATTTCTGTATCAGATCAGTTTCTGTACGTGCGCTTGTATTTCAATGAAATAAATGATTCCACGTTGAATTGTATACAATACTGACATAAATCGCCTATTCACTGGATGAGTGCTAGCTCAGCTTTTCTATACTTGTATACAAACAATTTCAGCTAGAGTTGTAACGAATATTCATTTTCGCAATTTCCATTTGCGAAAGACTCGCAACTTTCCGACATTCGCATCCGGTTTCGAAGTTATCAATGCGAATGTTCTCGTTCTAGATCATCACATGTATATGTCGAGTTTAACATTGTCTTAGCAGCAAAAAATGATTACAATGAGAATCGTGCAAATATATCTTGATATAAAATTGTCTGCTCATTAGATAGATATTGCAAATTTTTTCCCATCCTATCGCACAATATGAATATTATATAAACAGTGGACCACTATTGACCATCCTGTAATTTGTTATTCACAAATCTAGACGCAAAACATGATTCTGCCATTAAGGGAAGCTTAGATCAACTCTGCTGCAATAATCTACTGTCTGTATTTTAAAATACTAGCTAAAAGTATGAAGAAACGTTGAAGGATGCTACTTTTCCCATCCAAAACTTAACTATTCATCAAATTCGCAATCTAGTCCTCTGAAAACTTGTTTACAACAAATGATCTTTGATCTCTTATTATCTGATTTCCACTTTCTCAGTGTGAAGAAATTGCTTGTTTCTGTAATGATGTCTGCGGGGGTACATTCATCAGCAATGAGCGGGGTATTTTTGACCAGAATTCTTCTTGATGAAGGCGAGATAAATGAGAATAACTTTTTCTTGGTACAATTCCCAAGATAAATAAACGTTGTCAGAAAAATTACATGTTTTCATCAGCCGACTGAATTCAAAGGCATTTTAGTCTGCTCAAGTTAGCCCCAAAAATAGGGGCACCCTTGCAAAAATTCTCGAAAAGCTGAAAATGGATCTGAATGTTAAGGATACCACCATAATAAAGTTGTGAAAAGTCCTCATTGATCCTGTGTGTGCAAAAAATTTTATGCTAGTTTAAATTTCGCGACAAAGGGGTTTTTTGATTTTTTAGTGAAACGATTAGTTTTATGATAATAATAGCAGAGACAAAAATTGTAAATCCTCCAAATTTCTAAAAAAAATGGTCCTCACACTTTTTTCCTGAGATTCAAGTTATGCTCTCCATAATATGCAAACGTTATGACGCCACCTATAAAGTACTGTACTTGGCGCTTATTTTTTAACTTTAAGTTCAATAGGATTGATATCAGGTCTTTTCATTCAATCTCTTCTTCTTATTCTTATTCTCCTTGTAATTCGAAATGCGACTGCCAAAAAGTAGTCTTACTTTGTTCACCAGTATGTACCAGCTGTCAAAGCCAGTCGTGTTTTAATACTGAATCTCCAAAACAAGATGATCCTTACATCAACGACAAAACAACTGATGTATCGCTGTTTGAACAATTTACGTCAACTCAGGAAGATGAAGATGAAGAAACAGAAGAAGGTGGAGGAAGAGAAGAAGAAGAAGAAGTTGAATGAAAAGACCTAATATTGATTATATTAAACTTCAATAAATACCTTCCGGGGAAACTATGTTAGTTGCCAAGTAAAGTACCTCATAGGTGGCGTGGAAACGTGTGCATAATATGGAGAATATAACTTTAGAATGACTTTTTCTCAGGAATGGCGAATATTAGGAAAAAAAGTATCACGACCATTTTTGTACAAAATTGAAAGATCCACAATTTTTGTCCAAACTATTTTCATCATTAAACTAACTGTTTTGCTAGAAAAAATCAAAAAAACCATTTTTGCGAACTTTGGTCGCCCATAAAATTTTTTGCACACACGGGATCGATAAGGACTTTATGATAATAGTATTTCTAGCATTCATGTCTACTTTCAGCTTCTTGGGAATTTATGCAAGGGTGAATGTCTATTTTGACCGGACTATTTTTGAGAAGAGAAATGTGAAAACTATTCTTCCCTAACTTTGAAGATGTCGGAAGTGTTGAGCTCCTGGAAGTATTAGCGAGACTTGATGATTTCAAGAAGATAGAATATTTCCATATTCTTTAATTTGATTTTGCCTAATTTGACCTTTACTGCTTTACTGATTCGAGAAATTCTTTAATATCTTCTCACTCCCAATTTCTCATGATTTAAATGATGAAATCTTCTCATAAAAAGCCATTCTTGTGATTATAAAGACTTGTGTCAATTTGAGATCTCATTTCGACACATGAAAGAAAGGTATTCCATACGTCTTCAGAAAGAAATTTTGATGGGCAAGTGAAGAATTCAAAGTGTATCTGATCTACTACTTCTTCAGAGAAAATTGCGTTTCAAACAAAATTTCGAAGTGATAGATCATTGCATTTGAAAACGAGTAGAAATACCCTATCCTTCCTTACAAGCTTGCATTCAGAATCGCAGTCTTATTCACAACAGAACTTTTTTGCATTTCATATTCGCATTAGCATTTGCATTTGTTTTGAGTTATAAGAATATTCGTTACAACCCTTATTTTGAAGAATCCTTCATATAAAAGATATACTGTTGGAATTAAATCTATTACAGGCAAAGTTCAAAGGAATGGTACAGTTGTAGGACAACTCAGTTATTAGAGCATTCGTCCGTTAAGTGGGTGTTCCTGGTTTCAAATAGAGTACTCATTTATTCTCATATTTCAATGGTGCAAGAATAAGAAATTCTTGTTCAAATTAAGACATGGTATCTTGATATTTCATAGGCTACTGCGATCCAAGATGCATTTCTCAATTATCTGTACATGCACAAGAATACAGAGATATTTATTAAATTTGAACATATTTTATCAAATTTCCAATGAAATAGCTGCAAAAATATATCAATATCTCATGCGCTTATTATTATTTTGTAAATGTTCATCTTAAAAAAAGAATTTGTATTCCTATTACGATATGATAAATCCTTCAGAAAATTACCATTCCCAGAAATCAAGTATTTATGCATATGATTTGAATCTGCCCAGTCTCTTTGAGTAATATGAATTTTTAGCAAAAGAAGTAGAAGGAAATTCCGAAAAATCTCTATGATTTTAGAAACATAAAACATCATGATTGTTTGAAGATTAAGTGTTTCAACAATGCGAATAACAATCTGTTCTTATTCAGTCCAACTTAGTAAATTTGATTCTAGCTTACAATGAGAATGTGTTGAATTTTGCACAAATTATTATTAAATATATATTTACACATGAATGTATATTGGGAAAATTTCGACGATATTTACAAATACATAGGTTAATGATTATATTCTTAATATGACAAACTTTGTAATATTCATGTATTTCTCTAATATAGATTCTCGCACTTTTAGAAAAGAGATCTTTGTAAAAATATAAAAGTGCAGAGCTTCAGGTTGCAAACAAAAAGATGATCCTATTACTCAAATTTATAGTTCAGTTAGGATTAAATATTGTTATTTATGTCTTTTCACTGGAATCCTGCATGTTTTCTTACTTTTGTACATATATGCATTTAATATTTCAATAAAATGATATTATTCTAAATGTTTCTGATTTTTCATCCTCAATTATCACACAAATAATGAATTATATAAACTTATATACAAGGAGTAAATTTTTATTTTTTCTATTAGAACTATGGAGCTATAAAGTTGACTGCATAATACAAGATCCACTTTATCTACTTTTACAAATCTCAAATCTGAGGATTTTTCATAAGATATAAATTGGAAACTAAGAATCAATGAATACCCTTAGAAAAAGACAGAACTTTTTCGAGTAAAAGCTACGTAGTTTTATCGGTACTTTATTACCAAAGCTACAAAGATTTTTTGTGAAGTCCTGTTCAATTTTCGATACCGGTTCACACATTAATTGATCATACAGATGTGCTGCATTCATTTATTCAGTCCACATTTCAATTATTAATATTGAAATAAGAGTCAAATTGATACCCACAGACAAGATTTCTTGCAATCTGAAACAAATGTCACATTTTGAATGATCTTATGTAAGGCCGCATTAAAAAATTTAATGTTAGTCTTTATATATAAAAACGGGACTTTACAAGTAACATGGAGCTACGGTAATGTAGTACTCACAAAATTAATCAACTTTTTCCCGAAGAAGTTTGTTACATTCTCAAAAATATCCATGTTATAAACAGAAATTTGAATAATTGATTTTCCGTTTTTAATTTGTGTCTTGTGAATAGAGCATCATATTTTAATTTTGTTAAATCTAATTATGTTGACTTTGCATCATGAATCTTATATTCAACCTACCTTGTAGCTCTCAGTTTTACAGATCCCAATGACTTAGCAAAATAAATAGCCCGTGTTAACTTCTACAGTTTAATCATTGCTCATTATATTCAAATTGCTTGGCATCAAGCTGCTTTCTCGGTTTAGTTCATAAAAAAATTAATCAAGTTAACACTCTCCTTTTTTTGCTATTCCAGGAAAAAAATCTATAACATAATTATATGATTTCTTCCTAATGATCTATCTAAATTTTCCAAGGTTGGGCTACATCATGAGAAACACCTTATAGTGAGATCGGTGAGTACGTCCGTACGTTTGTTACAACAATTTTTCGCAGGAACTGGTAAAACTATTGACTTCTTAAAATTTGAAGAATCTATGAATATATATGTCCAAACTAGTGCAGAAGTCAATATCTAGATGAAAAATATCCATTACGTAAGGTTTGAAATCAAAAAATTTATGATCTATTAGTCTACGATCCGTTAAGGATGTTATAGATGTCGACCTGCACCGATCAAGTATCCGAATGAAATTTGTCTTTCACGAAATAAAGTATATTAACAAAAATAACATTGATGAGTTGTCTGAGGAAATCTGTTCAAAGCTATGTTCAATTACAAATTCAATGGTAATTTTTTTTTCAATATCTTCACCGATCTTGCAACTAAAAAATTTGACACTTATTGAAAGTATAATGCCTGAAGAATATGCAAACATAGGATTGCTTACCTTTTTCTGTTCAGGTTTAAATGAGTGAATCTAAAGTGGTACAGAAAAAGGTAAACAACTCTATGTTTGCATATTCTATAGGCTTTACACTTTCTACTAACGTTGAATTTCCTTGGTTACAAGATCGGTGAAGATATGAAAAAATAATAATAAATTTTTGATTAAACATAATCTTAAATAGATTCCTTTAGGCATCTCATCGACATTATTTTTGTCAATATATTTTATTGCATAAAAATCAAATTTCATTAGCTTACTTGATCTGTGCAGATCGACACCTATAATGGATCCTTTACAATATCAAAAAACGATTGTAGCCAAATACAACTTCTTGATAAAACTATGACAAAAAATAGTAATGATTGTAGCAGAAATTGCTTGCGCTACCTGATCTAACTCTACTACCAGAACAAATCGTAACGTATTTTATATGATCTCATAAAATTAGAGGTCCAAGTTTACATCAAATTATTCGTCTTCAGAAAGAATATTGAAAACTGTCTTACTAAATTTTAGTCAAACCTTATTGCAATCCAGTTTTTAAGTTCTCAGTATTGTGTTGTTACTCTATACAACCTATATTCTATAGAAGTCAGTTATTCTCCCGTAATTTTGAGATTGAAATAAGTCTTATTCTGAATATTTTCTAATTATAATCAAAATGCCCACCTCAGAAGTAAATTGCTAACAATGCTTACTATTTATTGGGAAAAAAGCTGACAACCTGATATTGTCTATGTATGAAGTACATATGTACTTCAAATCTTATTTGACGCTAATAAGAAACCCTACCTCAATAAAGGTAGTGACAGCATCATTTGAAAAAAAGAGACTAGAATGCAATAGAGGAGCCCACACATTGTCCAACAAATTGCGCAACACATGATGCTGCGCAATAATTTGCCAATGTGTGGCAGAATTTGATGTTTGATGCGTTGCACAAATGCTTGACTAGTTTCAAACATGTTTCAAATCCGTTGTGCAACGGGAACGTTTGCGCAACGCATTGTGCTGTGTATATGCAATTGTGCATGTTGCGCTCCGTTGCGCAATATTCCGGAATTATCGGCCGGTTTTCTTGATAAAAAATTTACTTGCGACCATGACGACTATTCAGAATAGAGAATTTTGGGGAGAATTCATTGATATATCCTGGAGTATGGAAAAGTAAGAGAAACCTGAAAGATGTTGCTCACGATAAGTTATCAGAAGCAGTGGTGTAGTGAAGCGGGAACGCGTGAGAATGGCGTACCCACACTGGTTTTCCAGAGCCTCTATCATCCATATCATTTAATGAATTCCTAAAATCCCAGCGTTAATCAGCGAGCTCAGATACATCCTAATTTTATGCTCTTTGGCTATTGTAGACATTCTAGTAAAGTATATAACCACGACTTGCCTTATAATTTGACAAATATATTCGGTGTTTCCACACTGAAAAATTTGTCAAATGTATTTAGCGTTCCCTCACTAGAAAATTTGCCACTACACCACTGATCAGAAGAATTCAAGAGAAATTGAGTCAGAAGCTGATCTTGAAACGAACATTAGTGGTTCTACTATCATGCAAATTCTTTGTTTGCTTTTTCGTTTTCTGGTAACATCGTCATCATCTTAGATGCATATAATACTTAAGAACATGCTTGTTGTACCATGCCCAACTTGTAACTTAAGTTTGAACAAAATTTAGTCAAGTGTGAGGATGACGCAATTGTGCAACGCAACGTTTTGTTGCGCTATTTGTTTGACAATGTATGGGTCCCTCAAGGGGGTAACTCGAAGACTGGCAGTATCTTCAATACCATAAGTACTTGAAATTTTGTTAAAACAATTCATAATGGATATTGACAATAAAAAAAATACATTTTTTATTTATTAGTAAATCTGACAGTTTCTTTGGAACGGATATCAACAATAATTGAAGAGAATGTTGTATTTAGTCGCACAGTTGATTTTTGAGAAAATAGTTGAAACAGATCTGGCAACGCTGTTTTCTTTGTGGTTTGTTTTGAGCATGGTGTAACATAACCTAATTATTTTATAATAGCTCTAATATATTGGTGATAAATGGAGAAACATAGTGTGTGTGCCACATACTATTGTATCATTTCAATATACAAATTTCACTTGTTAATCAATATATTTCTGACATAAAAAAAAATTATTTTACCGCGGTAGAAGAAGTGATCTCCAGATCTAAATTAAGGTCATGAATGGCGTTTGGCAAACGACGTTGTCGCTTCTTCAATATCCATGCTTTGGAAATTGTAACTTGAATGTTTTCATATTATTTTTCATTAAGTTCAAAGAATACGTCCGTGACGTGTGCTTTCTTTTTGTGAAATTCAAACCTTGATTATTAGTGGCCAAGAAGGAAGTTGATTTTCTGCAGTATCTAATCGATAAGTTCTATTAATATTTCAATGAAATAGTCTAACTGCAATCTGCCATAAGACACTGTGTTATCTTAACGTTATTAAAACTATTATTTTTCATTTAAATGACCCATAAGATGTTCTCAATTTTTTTTTGAGTCGAAAATAAGTATCTGATCTGTAGCATGCTATAAAATTTAAAATTTTATCATATACCAAGAATGTTCGAGTTACATTGTCAAACAAATTGCGCAGCATCTGCTGTTGCGCAATAATTTGCCAATGTATGGCACTGTTTGATGCGTTGCACAAATGTTTGACTAGTGTCAAACATGTTTGAAATCCGTTTTACAGCGGGAACGTTTGCGAAGCGCGTTGTGTTGTGTATGTGCATGTTGCGCTCCGTTGCACAATATTTTTGAGTTATCGACTGGTTTTCTTAGAAGAAAGTTCATTTGCGACTATGACGACTATTCAGAATAGAGAATTTTGGAGAGAATTCATTGCATTATCAATATACAAGAATTCACCCAAAGTATGGAAAATTAAGAGCGATATCTATTTGTTTACTTTTCCGTTTTCTGGTTACATATCGCCATCATCTCAGGTATATGTGATACTCAAGGACATGCTTGTCGTACAATTCCCAATTTGTAGCGCAATTTGTTTGACAATTATAGGCCCCTTCAAGGTTCAATCAACAATAATAATTCAAGCGTAAGTTTCATGATATCAGCGATTAAATTAAGAATGGTACTAGAAGTAGGGCTTCTCTCGACGTGATATAAGTTTTACTTTTGGTTGCCAAGACAAGTGAATATCTTTCCGCAAAGTTTTATCGATCAACTCGATAATCGCACTTTTTATAGTCGGTTTTCTTCTATTCGTCTGAAACCACGTCTTCTCTTCAAAATTTCTGAAACTAGGCGATTGGAAAATCTGACAATATTATGGAACATGGAGGAAAACGAAAAAGTTATTTAAATATTGAGGTCAGTAAGTACATTTTACCGATTGAGAATAATAGTTTGGAAGCCAAGTCTTGGCGAGGTTTCCAAAATATTATGCGAAATCGGTACTATATTTATTAACCGTGAGGCTCACAAAAGCTAACAAATTTCACATTTTATTGTGAAAGTTCAATTAAGAAAAAATTCATAGTTTTTGTGAGAATCCACAATTTTTTACTTACCGCCTTTGCCCATGAGTGGTAAGTCAACATAACCATAATAACCACAGTAAGCTGGTAAAATCAACATACCACCTCGAATAGAGAACCGGTAAACACACACGGAAAAAAGTAAATGTCAACATTTAGTAAGATTTCTACTAGTTTTTGATGTTTTGAATAGTAACCCGGAACCTGCCTCTAAATTTGTCACTTATTACAAAGTGATAAGTGGAAAAATATATCCTTGTTCCACTAAAATGTATTATCTCTAAGGAAAAATAATACAGAATCAAGATACAAATTTTCAAGTTCCAAATGATAAAATTTTCTATTCCGATACATATAATTCCATATAGAAGTATATAATATGTAACAGGGACTATGGTAAATAATAACTCTCAACCTTTAAATTTTAATGTTTCAAACACTAAAAAATCTCCTATCTCATTTATAGAATTTCACGTATCAACATTATTTTTTGAATATATATAATAGTAAATATTCCTATCTTGATTTAAAATTTCGTCATTTCAAACAATAAAAACTAGCAATTCTTTCAGTAAAATATTTACTTGTACAATATACTTATCGAAGTTTGAGTTTCCATTTTTTTAAGTATCAATAAATATTTTTTTTTATTAATAATTGGTTCTTGGATGCAATATTGTATTTTTTTTTTTTCATTTCAGTTTGACATTTCGATCTTTTAACAAAGAATCATCATCAGAAAATGATGATAAAAAGGAAATAAAGCAAGTATCAAGATAATGAAAAATGTACAACAGATCAGATGAGAACGTAGATTATACATCTAGGACAAAAAGAACAATAAACTTCTGACATTCATTCAAGTTTTGAGGAAAAACAACACTGGAGAGCCTCAAGCAGAGGAATCTATAATATTAGTCTTGACAAATATCATTGCGACTATAATTATTTTTCCCTTTGTTTGAGGTACTCTCACATGGTTTTACTTAAAACTTGGATGAATTGCAGGAGATTATTGATTCTTTTTGTTGTAAATGTTGAGTCCACGTTTTCATGTCAAAACTTCTGTAGATCTTTTACTATCCAGATTTTTGCTTTGTTTATTTTTGTATTATTGTTTTCGATGATGATTATCGGTTTAAGGATCGAAACTGAAATGGAAAAAAATACACAATTAAAATCCAAGAACCAATTATTCATAATTGAATTGCCAAGAAATTGATCGATTTTTTTTTCTTACCTTGCATTTTTGTAAACATGAAATATGCTATAATAAAGCTCAATAATTCGTTCGGTAAGTAGTAATTTGTCAACTGAAATAAATAAATAATATATTCACAGCTTTTGTTTCAAGAGCGGTAATTTTTATTTAAGAAAATAATATACTCTCACATTTTCAGAACAAAAGTAAAATAAAAAAATAATAGTAAAAAACAATTATTACTATAAAATAATATCAAAGCGATGATCGACTGGATGGGTGACGAATGAAAACGATGATTGGAAGTCAGTCACAGTTTAAAATTTTATTCACATAAAAACCGACGTTTCGCTCACATTGTTGATATTGTTGACTTCTTCAGGGATATGTGTAGTCTAGAAATAGAGTAATTATGGCATAAATCAAGTATCACACAAAACGGATATCTCACATTAGAAAAATAAATTGACACACTGTTGAAATTATAGATAAAGCAATAAATAAATAATTTAGAGTCTAAAATAGTTTCTATAAAACTCCCGGAGCTCAAATTACAGATCATTTTCATAGAAAACTTCATTATTGTTGCAGGATATTATCAATCTAACCGAATTTTCTTAGATAAATTATGTGATAAGATCATGAACTTCCTTCATTTCGTGCAAATGTCAACTTACAATACTTACATCGTACTAATCGGACATTAGTAACATCTCAATTTGTTCAACTTTTGGAGTATGATTTGTCAATTCGTTGATAGGAGTTCGAACTACTTGTTTTTTATTTATTATGGAATTATGGATAAAAATATGATTTATATTAAAAAGTCGGCAAGTAGGGCTAGAAACACGTGATCAAATATTTGACAATGTAATTAACCTTAACAATGCTTTATACAACTGGACCTTTATTGATATTAATATAAATAATTAATATTTTAATGCTATACATCACTTACCTATTCTGTTAATTTTTCTTAGAGATAACCACTTAGCAATTCACTTGGTGGAACTTTCACTGCAAACTTTAGGATCTTGTAGCTAATAATAGACTAAGAATCCTATGGGCTCTAAGCGCATTCGAGGAAAGGGTCAGAGAATCAGGTTTCAAACATGAAAAATTATAATGCAAATGATAAAATTGTTGAGTTCGAAATATACTTTATACAAGCTGATGATTATAATAAGTATAAAGTGAATTTAGTATTGTATATAAAATTTACTATTTCACTTAAGTAGATTTTCATGGAGCTCATTGATAAAATTTATTAATTCTTTTAATATTAAATACACTTGAGAATTCGTTATTTCATATTGAAATAGTATAACTTAATATTCATTCTACATAAAATATGAGATCTCTACATGTATATTTTCATTATATATAATATATTAAAAAGTTCAGTTTGACTTACAAATTTTATGATTTGTCTTTGAATATTTTAGCTTTCAGGCTATAAATTTCTACTTCCTAAACGATAAAGATTGAGTTTTTACTCAATAATTATTACAATTTCATTTTTTCAACAAGCACATTGTAATTTTTAATGTTTATAATACCAGTTTTTTGCATATAAACTTTAAATTTGAGTATTTAAACAATGATTATTGTGAATTGATTGTCAAAACAAAGTTATTATTGCTTAAAAGTGTTATAATTAGTGATCATAACACTGCTTATTGAATATCAATCTTTATTTAGTATAATTCATTTTTTTCCGTGCATGAAAACGCCCAATCGTGCAAAAAATATAATTTCAGTACCTACATAAAAATCTCATGTTTTTATTGTCAACAAAATTTTAAAGAATTGTATAAGAGAAATCTTATATTTTTACACAATTTATGTTCAACTGAATTATGTAATCTGATGTCCGAATTTTTCACGCCTAAAATAGAAATATGCTCAATGCTCATGTCTCAGAGTTTTATTTGGTGAAGCAATCCTCTTGATACACAAAACAAAGTAGAGTGAATATATATCTCCTTCTTAAATCGATGAAAAATTATTCGACTTCAAGAAATACTTTATTACCCGAGGGAAATACAGAATACTAAATGTTATGTTCCGCAGAAATTACGTGATACTGCGAGGCATCCATTTACTCCCATTATCTCATATATAGGTAATGTAATGAATTTTTCTGGAATCATAAGTTTCATCCAAGCAATTGAAATTTGCTAATAATGTTGAGGTAATGCTGATAAAACCAGATGCTGGCCCTTACTTTATCACCAACAATACAATGTTCTCGGCTCTGTCAAGTTGGCCCCCCACTTCAAAATCAAAAGAAAATTTAATATGAGGTTCGGATGCGCTCTTGATGCGCTCTTATGGGCCAAAAATATTTTTTTCTGCGCTTGTCATACTGAGCAGTAATTACGACAATAAGTTGGGAGGGGCCAACTTGACGCTGGCCTCCCATTTCGGGAAATATCATAATATTCATTATTATTCCAATAGAACTCCATATGCGCTCTTATGCGCTACTAATATGAAATTTTGCGCTCGAATGCAATTTGTTATATTAATATCCAAAGTTGGAGGGGCCAACTTGACGATAAACTCTTTTTTTAAATATTCAATATTTTTTTATTGCAATTAAATCTGAATTCGATGCGCTCTTAGGCGCCTCAAATATTTTGTATGCGCTAGTCATACTGAACAGTAATTACATTAACAAGTTAGGGGGGGCCAGCTTGACGGTAGCCCCCACTTTTGGAAATATTATAATTTTTATTATTATCAAAATAGAACTCTCTATGCGCTCTTATGACCTGCTAATATGAAATTTTGCACTCGCATGCAATCTGTTTGATTAATAATCAAAGTTAGAGAGGTCAACATGACAAAAATTTCGTCTCCACTATTCCATATGTTTTAGATTGCAATCAAATTTGAATTCAATGCGCTCTTATGCGCATTCCCTAGACCTAGATAATTACTATGGTAACAATTATTACAGCAGTTGTCTTCATACAACAAATTTGAATACGTGACACTTTTCATCTATGATTTTAATAAAAACAATTCGCGGTATCCAAAGTGACATCACAGCTACTAGTACAGCACAAGATAAGCATATCTGACTCGTCCGCCATCTTGGAGCCCACTGATAAGTCTGTGGAACGTTTAATATCCTCATTTTTATGATTTTGTGTAAATTATGTAGGTTTTTAGGTGAATAATAACAAGATTAAAATAGCAGGCAGCTGTGCTTCTTGTTCTTCAAGAAATTTATATGCTTGCATAAATTTTCTTCACAAAATCTGTGAATGTTTAGTATTCCAATTATGAAATTAAAGTAGGTAGTATGGTATTTTGAACAAATAGGTACCTAGGTAAGTGCCTAATAATTTTCTTTGGTCAAAAAAAACTAAGTTTTTTTTATAATATATTAGTTTAGGTAATCATAGAAAACACAATAAAAAATTGAAAAACAGTTCAAATCTAATGAAACACAATTACTTGCTTCTTGCATTTTTTTTTGTTAGCTCATTTGGAATTGTAGCTGGTGGTTTCATTTTTGTTTGAAATTTCAAAATTCCCAATCTCCAAACATCTCACAACAGTGTAGTGCTCTAATAAATAATTTGCAATACTGCAAAACTTCGAGAAATGATGACAATTTAGTAGCAAATCATTAAGAATATTACTGAAGGACAAAGATTTTGCAATAATGCTGACATTTATTCTGAATAATGCACTTAGCCTCTTAAAATCGAACAGTTAAACTCGAAATTTTAGATTGAAGTTATTGAGTAGTTCTGAATATATCTCTCCGCATTCAAATGATGTATTGAGAAATAAAAATCACTCATCAGTAGAATCAGAGCCCGTATCTTGGATGAATAATACAACTGGATCCAGAACAGCCCGTCATTTGCAATTATTCTATTAAATTATATTAAAATTCACACTTTGGTAAACGGCAAACAACTGACAGTGGGCTCCAAAATGGCGGACGAGTCAGCTGTGCTTTATCTAATGCTATAGCTACTAGGATTGTGTATTGGCAACTGAAATTACCGTTGGCGGCAGCACTGTATTTACAAAATGGCTGATCAAAAGTGGCTTACGGCATGTTTGCAGTCTGTTTACAATGTGAATACGTTTATATTCCCCAAAGAAATATTCATATCTCATTAAATGATTAAATTCAATTCCAATTGTGCAGGAAAGTATTGACTTTCTTCTTCCATAATATATAGTTTTTTCTTTCAAAATCATCTCATTTATATACGGTTTTTAGTTGTAACTGGAAGACTGCGTGAGGTTATAAAATTCATAACTTCAAAGAAAATAATATTACGGGGAAGTATTTACGACGTTTTCGTATTGTAACTTCCAGCCTTCAGCTTTTCTTGTACGAGTTTTTCCAATCCACACAGATCGTTCATCAACTAATTCGTAGTCGCCAACTTTATCTACTACAGATACTTTCCCCCTTTTTAGGAAAATCTGGAAACTCAAATCCACATTTCGATTAAATTTGGAATGACATCCATAAGCACAACAATTTTTATCACCAATTCTTCGTTTGAATTCCATATTTTGAAGAATATAGTTTTGAGAAAGACTAATTTTGAGGTTATATAATGTAACAATAAAGTCGAAAGCCAAGTATTTTTCACAGAATTAACTTGAACAAGTCCATTAAGAACTATTGTAGTATAAAATTTCATATAAACAAACTCAAAAGAGCCACTAAATATTGCTAACAAAACCAGTAGCATAACATACGATTACATGGAAATTAAGATTGAATTCACTTTACAATGTAGTTCCGCTTATAACCGCTTGGTAGCTACGGGTTAATTTTAGTTACCAATAGTAACAGCAAGCGAATATGGACAATCTTTTACAAATATTATACCTATATATATATTTTAGTAACTTAATCTATTTTGAAGTTCATTTGGATGTCAAATTATGTACATAATTTTAATTCAATCATGAAAATTCAATTCCTTAAAATTATCTAGCAAGATAATAATAATTCTGAATTTCCATTATGTACATAATTTTAATTCAATCATAAAAATTCAATGAATTGAAATTATCCTGCAAGATAATGAGAATTCTGAATCTCCATTATCTACATAATTTTATTTCAATCAAAAAAATTCAATAAATTAAAATTATCCTGCAAGATAATAATAACTCTGGAACTCCATTTTGTACATTATTTCAATTTGATCATAAAAATTCGATGCATAAAAATTATCTTGCAACATAATAATAATCATGAATTTTCATTATGTACAATGGCGGACAAAATAATCTGATGTGACATCACGTGACTTACTTGTACATCATTTGATATATACACAAATTTATTCAATAGAGTTTTCTGTCCCTTCAGATGATAATTAATGTAATTTTAATAATATTTTGACATGAACCATGTCAAATAAAATCAAAAAATTGACAACAGATTATCATTTTGATTAAACTGATTGTTTTATACGGCAAATTCTAAATTTCTGTTATACATATAAACTGCATTTCCGGCTCAGCCGATTGATACAAAAATAGTAGATAAGTATTTTGATGCTACAACAACTTCAAACACTAAATTTCAATATGCTATGGCTGATTATTCTAGATTTATGTAAAAATTTCATAAACTTTCAAGTAAAGTGCACTTCTGGCTTGACCGATTCATACGAAAATAGCAGATAATCATTCTGATACAACATCAAGTTCAAATACTGAATTTCAACATCCTACGGTTGATCATTTTGGATTTATTGGAAAAATTCGAAAAAAGTTTGAAGTAAAGTGCACTTCTGGTAAAGACGATTGGAACTATAATTTGATGTGCACAACTAGACCCTATACCAGTCTTAAATACAAAATTTGAATATTATACGTTCAACCAGTTTTGATATTAGCGAGCACGAATATACGTACCGACATCAAGCCGAAAATAGTCAAAATGGATTCAGGGATACTCAAAACGGGTATTTCCATCAAAATCTCGATAAGTGACTTTTGTCGGTTTCACAATACTTCCTTGTACTTAGTACAAGTAAAAATGGAAACACCAAACTTATCCCATTATGAAGCAGCCTTATAGTGACATTAGGTAAACTGATCATTATACCAATTGTCAGTGTCAATGTTATGAATTACTATGTAAAATATATAATTATATATATATATATATATATATATATATATATATATATATATATATATATATATATATATATATATTCATTTCATTATGCCTAGACATTTAAGTGTGCAGGAAAAGACAAGGGCAATAGCAAAGCTTGAAGAAGGTTGGTCGCTAAGACGTGTTGCTGCCGATTTAAATGTTAGTTTCAGTTGCATTTCAAAATTGACCACCTAAAATCTGCTCTAAAACACTACCACTTGATTTGCACAGGTGTTTCCATTTTTTTGTCCGCCATTGTACATAATTTCAATTCAATGAATCAGAATTATCCTGCAAGATAATAAAAATGTATAATTTAAATTTAACTGGAATAAATTGTTGCTAATAAATAGCAAAACGGTGTTCCATAAAGGTAGAAGCCGCCACATTTGTCTGAAAATTTAGTGTAATCCAGCACTAAGAAACTACCGATGTTGGAACGAATATTATCAGCAGTGCTCCAAGCTAGAAGCTGAAAATTCTACGTAGCACAGCACTCAGAAGATCCTCATTTTGGACTGAATATTACCAGTGATACTTCACAAGAAAGAATCGGGTGGGCTTCGCCCGCTCTGACCAGGCTAGAAATCACCGTATCTTTTTGAAAATTCTCCACTGATTTCAAGCAATCATATGTTCTTAGAGTGGTTTTTCTTTTGTATATATCTCCACAAAAATCACTCCAATCAGCCGATGTACGATTAGACACACCCAAATCTCGCATTATAGATTTACAACTAGCTTCCATACACAACTTGTAAGTGAAACATGAAATCGTCCTCATACTCATCTTACTCTCCTGAAACCAACTTCCACTCCTAACATTTCTCGAAACATCATGCCTACCTGACTGTTCTTCCGACATCGCCATAGATATTTGTTAATCACTCGTTTACTTTCTGTGAGTCTCATGTCATGTCCACATCTGCGTACCTACTTGTCAGTAATCAGTACTCTAGTCATTGCCCAGTCAATTATCTTTTTATCAGTCGCATTATCATAGAAATATTTCAAATTCACTACTGCCGTAATTATTACGATGGTAACACACCTGTAAAAAACTTGCTGATTAAATTCGTAATACGCCTGTACTAAGCTTTCATATTATTTTATTTGAAGACTAGGTACTGCTCATATTCGTTACCGTTACACAACAACACGTGTCTTGTGCGCAAGCGCTCTACAAAGAAGTGTTATTCTTCACTTTAGCCCTTCAAAATTGGCAAATAAATTTAAGATCGCAGCGCTGCAGCGGATATTTTTGAACTAACTGATTAGGATAAACTTGAAGTTTACATGTTTTTGAGTGGGCTTGTTACGATTTTTAAAGATAATAATCGTGGATATGAAAAGTACTCCCTGGATATGAAATAAAAATTTGCTTTAACATGGATATTTTTCAAAAGTATATTGCTCGTAAGTACCAGGCAAGTGAATTATTCCATCTGTTTATTTATATTTAATTCATATTTTTAAATTGAACTTAACCTTTAATTTCTAGATAATGATATTGAAACTTCAAGAATATTTTGATGCAAATGTCATGTCACGCTGTGTAAATGAGGGTGAAGAGCTAGTAAATGCTTGACGTATTTTATTCTGTCGAAAATTATATGATGATAGTGACGAGATTATTTTTGCATGCTCTTTGCATACAAACATCAAAAGTGCTTGAGAATCCGTATGAAATTGAAAAAGAATTGGATTGTAATGAATATGATGCCTTGAAGATTGAGAATATGACTTGTTCTTGCAAAGCAGAAAACAACGACAGTTGCAAGCATAGATCCGCAGTTTTTTTATTGTGTACCATGTGTTGAAAAGTTGAAGTGGCGCGAGAATGCCTTTTGATTTTGAAACATTAGATTAGTACTTATTAGTTGGACTGTTTGTTGTTTCAAAGAATCATTCAATGATTTGAAGATAATTTGTATTTGTAAAGTATACCTGGATAAATAGAAAACAATCTAGACAAAAATATTCACCAGTTGCAATATCTGAAATGTCCTGTATGGAAGAAAAGATTTTGAAAAACTCTAAAACTTTGGATTCTATCTTCTTTTTCAATTTAAAAGTAAAAAGTACAACAAAAAAAAATTGCAACCTAAACATATCAACTGTCAGACAGCGAATGCGTAGGTTATGGCTTTGTCACTCATTATTACTACACTTAATCCTCCATGGTAAATTTTTGTATTTGAAATTTCAATCAATAAACACAATGGCTGGTACCACGAGCTCTGTTTTTGGCGCTACTAAGAGCGTTGTGTCAAGATGTGTTTTAACGCAATTAGAATTTTTCCAAATACTTTAGAAAATAATCATCACATACAAATTACGGAAAACACATATGTCTACAAAATTTATTTGAATACTTTACTTTAAAATAGCTTGAAATATTTATATTGCCTTAAAACTCTTCTTAAAATAACACTGCTAGTATAGCCAAAAACTGAGCTTGTGGTACCAGCCTATATATTTTCTTGAATTTTTGCTAAAATCATTCAGAATTATTATTTCATATATGTTTTTGATGAATACTAATTAAATATCCGAATATAGAATATGATTTATTGATTTGATTATAAGCTCATGTATAATATATATGTGGCGCGCCAAATCTACCCTAGCATTACTAGTTTGAAATTCTGCCACTAGATAGAGTATCGCTTATGTTCATTTGCCATAAATAAAGAACAGTGAAACATCCGTCTCCGTTGCAGTGTGAGAAAATTCATAGTGAAAATTAGTGCATCGTCTAGTATGTCGACAGATATATCACAGAATAAATAATAAGTAATGATATTTTATTTTTGATGACAGAAGCTAATGGTGATTCATAACGAGGATAGTTTTGGGAGCGATTGATAATAACAGTAGCAATACGATTTTACTGTGAATGGACCTTTGATATCTTGGAATCCCAGTTAGTATCAACAGTCCAAAAATATCATGACTACAGATATTTATTTTTATTGGTACCATATTTTGGGAAATAAGAATATTAATCAGGTGCTAATAAAAGTATGAATATAATTTACATTTAGAGACAGGAACCTCTGATTTACGCTTGTAATTACCAGAGTTTACTGATAATACCAAACCATATGTATAAGAGTATCGTAGGTACATGTATGATAGAATTTGCAAATTATTGATTCATACTACCTGAAACACATATTTGCATTGCTGTATTACTAATTTTACTATTGTATGTTCAAATATTTTGTTCTTTGCTTTTTAACTGTGTAACGAGAACAGGAGAAATGAAACACCTTGCATTAGGCATTATAAACGGTTTTAAAAATCAAACTATCAATAGTTCACTTATGGAATATAACATTGTGAACAAAAGTCGAAATCCTCTGACAGAAATATTTCACGATACCATATAAAGATAGACTTAGTTGTCGCATCAAGTAAGTATTTGAAAATGTAGAGGGAACAGACATTTGTTCCAAACAATACAAAACGGTAGGCAATTTATTATCCGGAATTAGAGATAAAATGGAGAAAAAGTTAGGATCAAGTATATTTTACAGAATACAGGGCAGACCAAAAAATACCTTAAAACAAGGCTAGATGAACATAGGCGCAACAGTAGAAACATGAGAAATTTGAATGAATATAGGCCGAAATGTGCTCGGGTTACACATTGCATGGATACGGGACAATCCTGTGATTTGGATGAGATCAGTATTATTTATGATGAAACTATTGTAAATAAACGACTCACACTAAAAATGTTATATATCACACATGACAAGCACAGATACAATAGCAGTTAGTACAATATATAATAATATAAAAAAAGGTTTTTAATCCTGATAGTATGTTCACGTTTTTTGAAATCTCAGTAATGCATACTTTTATTGGTTGGTCCCACAAAAAACTATTTTTTCTGCTACTGTATAAATAAGTGAGCTTTGTAGCCCTGGCAAACCCGAACGATAACGAAAGCAAACCTTCGTGTTACCTCGTTGCTATGCGTTGCTAGCTACGAAAGTAATACTTTCGGGGGCAGGACAAAAAAGTAAAAGTTTGAAAAAATGCAAATATATCGAAAATTTCATTATTTATTCAAACAAATAAGTAGTTTATAACAATAATATGATTTTATCCGATCTATTTAATTTAATTTTATCTATTTATTGGTTTTAAGTAATTATGCAGTTTGAACAATTGGAAAAAGTCATGGTAGGAATATTATTCGAATTATTAACTTCTTCACTTTGTATTGGAAGATTTTTATCATTTTGAATTACGTGAAAATTCATATTTGTCATTGTTTCTTTATTTGAGGAAATATTGATGTGAATTTCATGTAACACCTTTTTAAAAATTTCAATTTCATTACTTTACGAAGAGGACTTCCATCTGCTCTTTAAATCCAAAATATCTGCACCCGCAGCATTACATTTTCGTCAATTCGAGCAACGTTTTTATCAGCAAGCCATTTAGAAAACATGCTGTATGTTCGATTGTACCTTTCATTGGATTATCCGCAAGAAGTGAGACACATGCATTGTTAGCTGCTTTTTGAATACCATTTTCATTTTCTGTTGACATTTTAAATCGGTCAAATGCATTGTTTCACTAAATTATTGAAATTCAAAATCTGTGACAGGCGCTGATGACAGATAACATTGTAAATAAACCGTTGCTATGGATAATTTTAGACAGGTAAAACAGTCTCCATAACATTATTTCAAATATAATAATCATTATTAAATATTAATATCTATATAGAACAGTAGCAGAAAAAATTTAATACATCACACGATGCGAAAGCCCTTTCAGGTGTTCGGAGGTTTTGAACGGCCTCGGCTTCACCTCGGCCATTCAAATACCACCTCACACAAAAAAGTATACTTTCGCATCTTGTAATGTAAATAACTATTTCACGTGTCAATTTATCAGTTTTTGATCACGTGTGTACGCATTATTATTAATACGCATTTAGTCAGCAGCGTCAAAAGTCGTCTGTGGCATATGACAAAATGAAATTTGCTCATTTTCACTTTCATAAATCAGACTTTTGAAGTGATTTTTCATATGAAGCTCCACAATTATTTTGTAAATATAACATTGTAACTAGATTTAGATTTTAATTGCAGTAGATACAGAGAATCCTACTGTGTTTCGAAGATGGCTAAGGTGTAACCGAAACTGTCGAGCTAGACAAGGAAAAAATAAATAAATTTGACTGAATTCCCAGATTATTTTCCTCACATCCAATATTAATGTATGTTGAAAATTATGTATTTCTTGTTTATTGTGTGTGCTCACAATTTCAGTTCAGTCATGCATTCTCTATTAGGTACTATCTTATGCACAGTGTCGGAGAATGTTTTACAATCAAACAAATGAAATATGCAAAGCTAGATAGTACTGATATGATGTACTGTTTTGTGGAGTGGACAAAATAATTATAAAAATATAATTATCATTGTGATTCTAGTATTTTGTATATAAAGTATTTCTGTTTCTTGCACTGCATCTACTTTTTGCAACATAAAGCTTCTTTCCACTAATTTTTGCCTTAACAGTCTCCGAAGTTCTCTCTCTCTCTCTCGGTTACTCTTATCACAAGTTAAATATTTTGCCGCTGCTGCGTGTACTCCATGCCGGTTTGCTTGACTTGATACTCTATGGACGTCCCCCTCTCAACACCTGCGAAGATTATCAATTAAAAGATAATAAAGGTAACAAATACCATAATGTGTTTCATTCGAGTTTTATTAGTGAGGTCATTCCACAATTTTTTTAACTTTTTCATAATGAATTCCTCTCCATTCAGTCCCTAATATAATGCAAGCAATACTCGCATATTGTTGTTGAATAGTTAATGGCAATACGAGTTCTATTGTTTGAAGTAAATAGTAGTTGATTTTAGCCAATACAAACAAAATAAAATATATATTAATAACAAATTGACTAATCTACATCATCTTTCAATTAATATCTGTTCTTATATTCCATTACCAAGAACAATCCGCAGTTCATATGAGAATGCGATTTGAACCTTTTGATTGGCAGAAATAGACATTAAATGCAGAATAGTGTATATAGCAAGTTTTATCAATGTAACATGAATTCTCCAAAAATCAGTAACTGCTTTTTTTCTGAAAGATGATCCCATTATTCTTTTATAATATGTTCTATTATTAAATTAAAGCTACCTATAAATTTTTTTCTACTAAATGTATAGTTCAAGATCCCAGACCCGCCAGACCTTATTCATTTTCTGAGAAACTAAATTTGTGGATTAGAATAGTGTTAGTCGGTAGTTTGATCATACACATATTTACTAGTTTGTGCCGACGGCCAATTTATAGATACGAGGTGTTATAGGTACATCAACACAATACTCACTTTTCTTGAAGTCTGAGTGCTGATTTTTATGTATGTTCTAGAGAATATTGTTGAAAATTGATAATCAACACTGCCAGACACTTCTAATCCTGCTAAACGCTTTGAAGCTCGCAAAAAAATATCGTTATCTTACTTATAGTCTGAGTCCTAATTTCTATATATAATACTCAGTGAGCAATTTCAAGACTTTTTATGAATATCCAGACCAAGGAAGAGTTGGATGCCCGTAGATACTTCACTTACTATCAAGCCTACAAATAGTGACCTCGCGCTTTTACTCACAGCGATATTTTAGATGTGTCTGGGAGATGTTTAGCCCTACGATTAATTTAGCTGTTAACAAAAAGTATAGAAATTGTACCCTGAGTGTCATATATAAAAATTAGTACTCAAACTATAAGCAAGATCACGTTATTCTTTGTGAGCTTTAAAGAGTCTAGCAGAAATTACTACCGATGGAAAGTGTCTAGCAGTGTTGATTATCAATTTTTAACAATATTCTCTGAAACATACCTCAAAATCAGCACTCAAGACCTTGGGAATAGTGAGTAATGTCTTAACGTACCGCTAGCACCTCGTATCTGTAAATTGGCCGTCGCCACAAACTAGCTAGTATGCGTATGATCAAAGTACATACTAACATTACACTATTCCCCACTTTTTGTTTCTCAGAAAATAAGTAAGGTCTGGCAGGCCTGGGATCTAGTACTTCGGCCGTTCATAAATATTTATAGTTTTGGAAGTTTGTTACCAAGTAACGTGGTTTTGAAAGCTATCAAAATAATTTCATGATTATCAGTAGGAGTATTATGGTTGTTCAGTAGGTAATAGTGATTTATGAAATAAGAGTGTAAAGCTGAGTTTTATGACATCGAGCCAAGTATTTGGTGACGAGACTTATCAAATCACTACAATTGTTGGCAGAATGCCCCAATGATTACTTGCATTGCATACAAGACTTTTTTACAGACCTTAACTTAAGACGACTATTGATCACACAGCAAGAGAACTAAGAGCATAAATTAACGATTAGATCACTAAACAAATGGATCAGTGAAAGAAGCCACAAACATGAACCCACAAAATACTAAATTCAGGATAGGAAATTCAATTGCTACGCATTTACATGGTGGCAAAACTCTGGTACAAGAAAAAATGTATTGTACCAACTCCCGTCACTAAATAAAGAAATCTCATTAATTTGTCGAGAATATATGAATGTGTGATTATTGCTCCATCCGCCAGTAGCTTCATTAAATTTTGAGAGAAAATTTTTAGTCAAAGTCTAATATTACCAAAAAGGTTTATTGATAAATTTTATTCTGAAAATGATAAGATAATGTCATATTCAAATAAATGTTAAATTACTGGAGAGAATTTCTGAAATTTCTGGAACAGGAACTAAAAAATATGTTCTTTGATGGTAGAGTATTTTTGTTCATTTAGAAATTTCAAAAAAATATAATCCACTTGAAAACGTATAGAATAATAAAATTATTGGTATTCTGAATTTCCTTATTGAATTATTTCTATTGTGTTCCAAATTACAAAATGTTATTGTTTCACTCTGATTTGAACGGACTATATATGTTATTTGGCTATTACACTTTTTCCCGCAATTTGGCAGATGATTCCAACATTCACAGCCAGTAGTTTACCGGCTTACCACTAGAACAGCGCTAGTAACTAGTTATTAACTTCTATCGTAATTGAAAAGTGGTATTCAATTCTTGACAATTCGCAGTTCATTTACAAAAATTACTTGCAATTGCAATTTCTGGAAGTGAATGGTTGTTCAATTCGTAGTGACAGGAATTTGTTTAGGTAGTTTCAAATGTGCTTTGATTTTAATTTATGACATGTTAAATATAGATATAAAGTACCTATATTTTAATCTTAATCTAATGCCAAAAATGTTCAAGATATGAAGACATTAGCCAAAAAGGACATCTGTTGACTATTTGTTATCCAGGTAATTATTATCTTTTCGTGATGTTTCAAACAATATATACCAGTTCTAAAAAGTTTAATTTGCCAATAATAACAGAAAAGTAGTAGCTCTTATGATCAATAATTGGAAAATATAAAATTGATATAATCTTTATTATTGAAAGATACAGATTTTAGAAAGCAAATGATGTAATAGTTATTTACATAATTAGTTATGAAAAGTGCCATATTGTTTGACGAAACGTAATATTTGCCAAAACGAGCGTAGCGAGTTTTGCAAATTACATGAGTCAAACAATATGGCACTTTTCATAACGTATTCTGTACAAAATTTTATCTAATTCCGTCAGAATAATTTTATCTATATTTTTAAATGAGAACATCTCTCACGTTACATCACAAAATTCAGATGACTGTGATTCATGACCATCTATTTTTACTACAGAAACAAAAGTGCACTGAAATAAACAAATATCGAATTTTCTCAAAACGTCAAAATAATTTTTAAAAATGTACTCAAGCAGTGATATCCTGAGCGCTATAGTACCCTTTGATATTAAAGACTCTGCCAATGCTGCATATTGTAAATAATAAATCATGCTTTTAATTGTACGCAGATAAGTATAATTGATTAGCCCTGAAACATGGCCAGTTATGTAAAGTCATTACGTAACTACTTTACGCAACTGTTGCAGGACAGTTATGAAAAATGGGATATTTCATAACGTCAGAAATTGTTGTAAAATTTGACTTTTCAAAACGGAATTAGATAAATGATTTTTTTCTGTATTTGAGACTGCGAAATCAAAATTTGAATACATTTTATTTTTCGGAAAAAATTTCAGTTACAAGAAGTATCATCGTCCTTTTGCACTGATTCATTCGTTAGTTTACTCTGCAGATGCCAAACTTTTTGTTAGTTAATCTATAAAAGTGGATGAAAAAATATTCAGGCCTGGTTGCATGAACGTGCATTAACTATGGAGTTCTTCAAAAATGAGCAATATCAAATCGAATATATTCGTCAAATCAGTTGCTTAGCATTGCTGTCAAAAACTAGATTTGATATTGTTCATTTTTGAAGAACTGTTTAGCTAATGAACGTTCATGCAACCGAGCATTAGTGACTTAGAGTCCAATTCTAAACTATCACTGAAGTGAAAAAGAATGAAAATGTTCACCAAATGTCACTTGTCTTATTCTTAACGACAAAAATGTGATACTTGGTGATAAAATAACTCACTTTTTTTCGCCTGGTATTTTACTAGTGAAATCAGTGAGAAAAAAGTGAGAATAGTGTGACATATATATAAAAAATAAACGAATATTTAGATGCTTTACCTATTGAAGCTGTAAAAGATGAAGAAAATGAAGTACTTAGATATATTCGTCCAGGATTTAGCACTTTTCATTTAAGTAAAACACGTTTTATTGAATTATTAAGATGACATTAATTTGGCTGTCAAAGTGCTGTCAGCAGATGTGTTAAAGAAGTGCCAGAAATTGTTAGTTATAATTTAATGCCGGAATGAGTAAAGCTTCCTACTTCTAAATGAAAGTATACACATATTTTCTCCCATCCTTTTCCGGATTTATTTGTACCTCCACATGCATTTAATGTTTTTAAAACATCTTTCCATAAGATGGTTGTGGCATTGGGCATTCAAATTTATAACCGTGCCACTATTCAAATTTGGGTTTTCTTGAATAACTGAAATTGATTTGCATTCGAAACGTATGCTTTTCATTGTGGTTGAGATGCCATAGTTTTTTATAATAATAATAGAGAATGATCTGTGTTAATAACGTCAATAGCTTGACATTTCACAGTTTATTTACAAACAAATATAAAACGTCTTGAGCGAGTATTTAAATAGTGTCATGCACAGCTAAGGCTGCCAACTTACAATGAACAAACTGTCATATATTCTCATATATTTAATTTCATATCACCTTGCAGTTAAGAATACCATCTGCAGGGAGTAGGTGATATGATATAATTTTTCACCAATATGATATGAGATGAAATGATATATTGAGAATCGGGCCCGTAGTCACTTATCTGTTTTTCATATACAGTAAGTTTTGAGTTTCTCATCTGGCAATACCATACCATACACATATCATACATAATGTATACTGTGAAAGCAAGTCTGTATCTCTTTGGCAAAAAGAATTCCACGGTTTAACATTATCATATATCTATACAAATTTTCCGATCAAAGACTACCATATAAACAAAAATAAAATTTAAGCAACAAGATAATGTTAAAACAACAATTATTGATAATTTAACTGAGAGAGAGATCGATACTGTGAATTTTAACTTGATTCAACAATTTCATACATTTTTTCTGAATACATACAAAATACAAAAATATCAAAGAACTGAGTATCTAGTGATAATTTTTGCTAACAATTGTTTAAATCAGTACGATTATTGCAAAACAATCATCGATTTAAGTCATTTAATTTTTTCCTTGCATATTTCAATAACTCGATTATATTTGCGTTGCACAAGAGAATAATGTTTTGAATGAAGCGATTCTTTAATATATTTGAGTGAGAATTCAATTCTTTCGAAGTTTTTAGTAAAACGTTGAACTCTTTAATTGCGAACACGTTTATTCTGTATTCGTACTGTAATTTTAAATGCGAAATAATAATTCAATTCAAAATCAATTATCTTTTGAAAGTATTAATCACTATATAAATGATTAAATACTTATTAATAAAATCAATGGAATAATATAATCCACGATTTTAAATTTTTAATTAATTAATTTATCTATTTATTTATATGATATTTCAAAAAAAAATTAACGCCGTACGCCGAAGGCTGAACCTACACTGAGAACGTGTTTTGTCAGACACGGTGCCGAACGACGTCTGTTGAAAAAACAAGATTATTTGACTGGAGGAACCTGTTGTTTGTGTCAGCTGATGTACGTGCTGCCGTTCCGTTGTACTGTAGGTAAACTCGCTTTCGCACGGAAATTTGTTTCCAACTCGATGTCGTACGACGTCGTCCGATTCTATATCGGATCAAATACGTTCTCAATGTAGGTTCAGCCTTCAGCCTAATCTGGTCTCGTGCATACCATCAAGTACATCAAGGCATCAACTGCTTGTCTATATGGAAAATTGTATTTCTTGGCATCATCTTTCCCTGTTTGTGAAGTTTCTGGACTCTTCAGCATCGGCGTTGGAATTGGCTTACACTCGGAGAAACTAAAGCGTACGAGAATTTTTCTTGCATGCGCTTTTTGACTTATCTTAATATTTCCATTCTATTCTCCTTCTCAATTTCAAGTCCCAAAAAATATTCTGCTTCTTCTGAGACAATCTTGAACTCCGATTTCAACTCTTCAAGAAAGATTATTAAGTCTAGGGAGTCTGTCGCTACAATCAATCCGTCATTCACGTACAATGAATATTTGTCCATTTTTCTTTTGAATGTACAAACATGGATCGGCTTCGCTGACTTCAAATTTCAATTTCAAAACCAAATATGACGTCCATATGACGTCACATTTTTGGTCATAATCGCGTCAGCAAGTCGTCAATGCGTACAGCTATATGACGTCATATTATGACGTAAATTTGACGTCATATTATGACCTAAGTTTGACATCATATTATGACCTAAGTTTGACTTCACATTATGACTTGAATTCAACATCACCTTATGATCTTGGTCATCACCTAAAAATTCCTCAAGAAGTAAATAATAATAAAATAAGTAATATAGAACATCATAATGTTATATGGTAACATTATAACGTTGTACATCACCTATTTGGTTACTATTTATTCAAGGAACTTTTAGATAATTAGTGAATAATAAAACATCATTGTATTTTCAATTCATTTATTTAAAATACAAATATATTACAAGTAATAAAAAACTATCAAGTAAAAAAATATATATATATGTATCGAAACCTGAAAAAAAATAATCACCATGACAAGAAAAAAACTGATCGTCAAGCATCTGTGAATTCTGGACCAATTTTCTTATATCTTTGGGTTATTTATTCAAATGTTGTGACCATGACGATAGTGTCAACTGCCGGCACTGCAGCAATTGAGTCGAAATTTGAAAAATGCACCTTCATATACAGTCATCCTGGAAAACAATTTCATATGATTTTCAGTAATTCAAGATTCAACACTATTATTCAGATCCTATCGATCATCAGCTTTGTAGCTAGAAAAATTTTCAATAACAGTTATGAAATTCGGAAATATCTTTTATGATACATTTGTTTCTAGATTTTAAAATTCTTCTAAATCGATAGCAAATTAATCAATGTGTTGGATATACGATGAGTCACCTATTTCTAATTTTAGTATAGATACCTACCTTCCAATAACTTTAACAAAATTCTTGAGTGGAGCAATATCATGCAAACAAACAAATGAACCTCCCTGAACTGAACTACAAAAGAAAAACCGTTGGTGGTAGCTTGATATTTCAATAGTCCGAATCTTACCGAATATTTCCGAACTGTTGTAAAAGATGCGTTGGGTACAGGAGGCTTCCGAGCAAAAAATCAAATATGTTACCCTTTGAATGCTTGTAACCCAAATAAATAGACGATCAGGCTCTTCACTTTTATTGATAGATTGTTTAGAGAAATTTATAGGAATAAATAAGATTTTATCTACACTGGAATATAAAAGCCGAGCGCACCTAATTTTTATTTCATATCTTAACTCGTTCATAATTCTCATAATTGAACACTGATCTCTATATAATGATTTATAACTTCATATCTAGATAACTGATACTCATAATGTCGAATTTAAGTCATAAAATGGATGCTGGGATAAAAATGTTAGATACGTCACAAAATGACGTCGAACTTACGTCATAAAGTGAGGTTGAGCTAAAAAATAAAACTCAATCAGTTGAAAACGTAAGCGCAAAGTACACTGACTAGAAAAATATATCTAAAGAATCATTATATAAAGCATAAGTATGATTTCTCAAGACGCTGAAACATAACGTCAAATTATGACGTCAGTTCAACATTTTATGACGTCAAAAAATGACGTCAATTTATAACCACAATATGACTTGAAATGTGACGTCGATTCAACGTCTTATGACGTCGAAATATGACCGTCAGTTTATGACTTCATTATGACCAAAATCTGACGTCACATTCTGGTCGACGGTCAGTCGTTGTTACTTGGGTACATTTTCATTCATTATTTTGCATGCATTTGAAATATTAGGTTAGCTACTTGTAACATGATATTTGTAAATTTATTCAATCAAAATGGTATCTACCAAATTTCATCAAGTGAATATTGGACTATCATTATTGATGTCTTTGACGTGACATGATCAAATGCTGTGTCAACAAAATTTTATAAGGTGACACTGGATATTAACTAAGACGTTTCATTTGCTCAATATAACGTGCTAAAATTAATACATCACTAAAACGGTATTTTACCACACTCTGCACACAAAAATAGATGTTGTAATGTCAAAAGTAAGAGCCATAATAAAGACTCATCTCTGAACTTTGACAACACTCATTGAAGCTGCGTTAAAAAGTACACTTTTCGAGAAAAAGTTGGCAACAATTAACTCGTGAACCTCTGGCAAATTATCTGACTCTCTCTATGAACCCATCAGAACTTATTTTGTGTCTGATTCTATTCTAAGTCGAATTAACTCACGGTCCCTATCTCTTGAGCACTAACTGCTGATCGCCGGGCTCAATGTCTCGGAGTGGCAACTTGACTCTCTCTTTGCATTCACCTGGCTTCTCTTGGAATTTCACGTCTCTGGACGAAATAACTTGTGCTCTTCTTTCACGTGAATTCGGGTATCGATCGTCTCCGTCATACCTCACAAGGAATCCTTTGACAGCTTTCTCATCTATCTTTCTTCGTTTCTGAACTCGGTATCCTTCCCATCCAGAGCTCGTATGGACTGATCCCTTTAACTGACGATTTTCCGGTTCTGTTCAACACGTACACAACGGAATTTATGAATTCCGCTCGATATGCCTCTGTGAATTCAACTTCTGAATTTGAATACTTAAAGGTCCTCGCCATCTCGACAATTATTGGAGGTCGTCCTTCAGAAATTCACTTAATATAATTCCGTACTCAATGTCCTTTCTTCTTGCAGAAATTACAGATGTCTTCTTTTCTTGATGAACTTTCACTCTTTTCAGCTAGATCCTCTTGTTTCTGCTTGTCAAATTTTGCCAATAGCGCCTCTTGAACGAGTCTTTCGTTATCTACGTTCTCTCTGACATTTCTCTTAAACATGCACAGCTGCATCGTCAACTCATCAAACGTTTTCTCCTCGTCCTTGGTCAGTAACATCCAACTAGACCGAAACGTCTCAAATTTACTTGGCAAAATGTGCAACGTTTTACAAATCAATATTAACGCGGTTTCACCTTTAGCTATAAGTCCGTTGTTTAATTCGTTCCACAAGCTTCTCAATATCGCCTGACGTCTAATGGAATGCGAAAAAGTCCGTACAAATCTTGAACAATTGATCCTGGGATGTTGCTTCGAACTGCTGCTTCAATGCCTTCCACGTATCATGAGCTTTTATCATTGACTTAGCATAACTATTTGCATTACGGTACAAATCACTTTGCTCGATCCTGCTTGATTTACGCGTCTGTAGCTGTTTTTTTTAGAGCTTCTAGTTTCACTATCTTCTTATCAATCGTGTCCAATGCTCCCTCGTGGCAATATAGCAGATCTCGAATTTTTCGTTTCCACACTGGCCAATTCGATTTACCAGGCAACGGTTCAATGTGCTTCGATAAATCCATCTTGCTGATTTAATCGATACTTCAGAAAAAAATAAACTTGTAACACGTAAGGATACGCTGCTGCAACCATAGCCTAATGTGTTTTCTTCTCAAGTGTAATGAATAACGTGGGTACAAAATTCATAGCATCAAAACTTGACTAAAACGAATTCCATTGAACCGTCTACCGACAAAATACAACATTTGGCTCAACAAGAAAAACGAACAAAATTATTTTTAAAAGCTTTTTTACTGAAGAAACATCACTACTACAACTACTACTTCTTTTTTCATGACATACTTAATTTTTAAAATAACACATATAATATTCTACTTTAATAAAATTTACTAAACAAATTTTCGTTTTCTATAATGTCTACTTGAATAGTAAACATTAATAAATATAAAAAGGAATACAAAAAGGATAAATATGAACATAAAGTACTTATGCACATGCGCGTAGTTGTGTGAATGCGTCCATAGAGTCATGTACGCAGAAACGCGCGAATAAAATATAATCGATTATCATAATATTTGACCGTATTCTGTAACACAATCATTAACTTATTATCGATCGATAAGATTTTTGACAAATGGAAACAATTGTAACAAGAGAATATTCAGAGTTTTTGTCAGTGCTACCTACATTCATTGGCTGAAATAGATTATGATCGATGAAAATTTATCGATTGAGTTATAGAATAGCCTCGAATATCATGATATGATGAATGATCTAATTTGGGACATTTTCTGGAACATATATAAATACGAGACACAGGACTTTGATCTTAAAACTTCTTTAAGCCTGTCACCTCGACTGTATTATGGTAGATGGCACTGCTGCAGATTCATTTCTCTGCATAACATGTATCAACTCATTTTCATCTGCTTTGCGGCTACAAGTCCGATTATCTGCGGCTATAATAAGGACGAAACACGTGTCTACAGCTGCTGTCCTATTCAGAGGGATGGTGAAAATTCGACTCCTGAATTTGTAATTTTGTGAAATTATCAGGGTTTTGATTTTGAACAATTTATTAAATTCTGTTCCACGGACAATTATCAAATGTCGCTTTACAGTGTCCTGCATTTCTTCAAATAATTATCAGTTTGACGTTTGTTCCCCAAACAGGGGTTGGCTGTAGCAAAAAAGTCACATGATCGCCTCCTTCCTGTTTTGCCCACTGTAGCAGTAAGTAGGCTACAATTGGAACATTGGCAAATAATTCGAAATATCATGAAATTAACAAAAAAAAACTAATTATATTAAAGTAACCACAGAGTTTTGGTGACTTTGACAAACTTTATTGTTTTTGTAATAATGGAATACCCCATTGGCAGACCGGACTTACATCTAATTAAATATAATGTAATAAATTAATCAATATAAATTTTTTAAAGATTACTAAATATTTTCACAAGGCTTTCATAAGTATTTACTCCAGTCTCAAACTATATGTTGGTATTGGCCTTTCTTGGCAAAGCATTACACGCAACGGGCACTACGCTTCGTCTATCTATGCTATGTTTCCTTAAGGCTTTAACCTAAACAGTTAAGGCGTAGATTATTGCAGTCAAATTCATCCGAGACAATAATGATGGTCGTTCATTATCCAGGCTGTATACAATATTTTTTGTACCAAGTGCAGCGAAGTACCCCATTACTGAACCTTTTAAATATATATGAATGTATTAAAACTATCTTTTCGATCTTACAAACAAATTTGTGCAATTGCGATCATATTTACAGTAAACGTTTACCAATACTAAGAAATATAACTTACATGACTAATTTTATTGATTGATATTGTATAGTATTATTCACATTCTCTGGGCTATTACGCTCACAGCAAATGCCATCACCACAATACAATTTTTTTCCAAATGTCAATTTGACGTATAAGAATAAAATTAAAGAACATGCAATTATTGAAAAATAGTTTGCAATTGAGAACTTTCGAAGCATAATTCAGTTCAGTAATAGGGTACTTTCGGTGCACGTGTTACAAAAAACAATTATAACCTTATAGAGAAAATTGTGAAAGCCTAATATGTCCTTCGTTGATAATTCGTATGATTGATTTCTAAGTGTAATCTTTGAAGAAAAATTTAGCGTATCTGTTGTTCAATTTTAATTGTTAATTAAGCTTACATTGCGCCGCAAACGTAACCATTTTATTCTTTAGCTTGCCAAAAATTGGCACCCAAAGACTGGCGGCTCGTAGCCAAAATTAATCGGGATGCTGCACTAGAAAATTTGTAACTCTTAAAGTATGAGAAAAGTAATAAAGAAAACAGAACTCATTATACAAAGTGATCAAAAATGATTGTCCGTGCCGCCTTGTTCTGGTTTTTTCTTTGCCGCCTGCTTGAGATAGTGACATTCAAGTGACAGATGACAGTTCCTCTGAAAACACTATTCTAACCTAATAATTTTGTAGAATAATAATAAATTCTCAATAATAAGTCAATAATGCAGCTATTTACTTACTTTTTTGTTTACTGAATCAGATTATGGATGAATCCGTCATAAAATATGCAAAATATACGCCATTGTGTTCTTGAAATGTCGGTAACATAGCTTTCAAAATAAATAAATTTATACTAACTTCATTCCATGAAGATAGTTTTGATCATAATGTGAACTTTTGCCTGTCACCTGTCAGACAATCATTATTGATCACTCTGTATTAAATGTTATCAAAGCGGAGATAGAGGGTGCTGCAGTTCCACTGTACCTATTCACAAGCTATCACTGCTCGAAGATAGCAGAATGTAAAGACGATTGGCATAAAAACGCTCTATGCGAGGAATATTAAAAGAAGATGAGAATATGGCGTTGTTAGTAGAATGAAATCAACAGATGGGAAGCTCCACATCGCATGTTGCAAGGCTTACAGCCATAAGAAAATTGCTGCAGCTCAGCTTGCCATCGCTTTAGAGTTTGATTTTCACAATCGTAGCTTTACTTGTGCCAAGTTCATAGTTGAAGGGTCATAAATCAAATTTTGTAAAAAAAAGTCGTGGTGTGGTATACTAGATAAGCTACAGCAACTTCAGAAGATTGTTTCAAACGCATAATTGATTGCAAAAAAAGTCTCCAAAAACAATACAATAGCTGTGCTAGGATCAATAAATAATTTGAATTGAATAATAAATACATTATAAAAACTGGAATCATATTTTAATTATGATAAATATTGGTCAAATTTGCCTCAGCGAATAATATATATTATAAATAAGAATATGGCCACTGAATTCAGTGACAGCTATTTTATTACATATTGGTCGATGACCCGCGACGCACAAATGTGAGTGAAGTTATCAGCAAGCCAGAATCTCTTCAAAAGCTTGCATCCCTCAATAAAACGAATATTTCTTATAAAATTCGATATATATGTAAATACGTTTTTCTCTTGAAACAATTTTTTGTTACTGTTTTAGGGTAGGCGGCATGATTGGTGCTATGCCAGCAGTGGCGGTTCGCCATGAGCGAAGGCGTCAAGAGAAGCGGTCAAAACGACCGAGTCAACTCTATCTTGGGGGACCATGGTTGCCACCCCCTAGCCCCAGTCCCACACCATCCCCAGGGCAGAACTATGAGGATGATCGATTTCCAGAGTACTACGTTTGTGGAAAGGTGAAGAAATAGTATAATATATAAGGAAGAACTTAAGTACTTGATTTAATCCTGATGGGCAAGCTTATTGCACGAGACGAAGTTGAGGGCAATACTCACCTGAGGGACTAAAGGCACTTGCTATCTACGCTACTTTTCTCACTATACTATCACAATATTCTAAAAGCAGATTATTCAGTCTTACAATTTTAACAACAGATTTGACACACAAATACTGAGTAAATTCACCATAATAACAAGGCCGGCTACAGCAGTTGTCAAATAAATAATTTTGCTGTCAAAAAGATGCGTGAGAAATTTAATATTGATATGACTGCAGAAGAGGTAGGTAACTAAAGAATTATCACCCCAAAAATCTAGAAAATTTATGAATAGTAAGATGCATTTGTAAAATTGTGTAAATTGCAATAATGCTAATATAAATCATCGATAATAAAAGTCTGAATTCTAAAGAAAAAATTCTATTTGATATTTAGGTACTATGATTATTCAGTTGTCGTGTGAAATTTGTTCATTTTATTTTACTTTAATCCTTTGGGAGTTTTGATCATTTTAGATCTCTCCGGGACTAAAATCGAACTTAAGTCTCTGAAGTGGGAGATTAAATTCGTCTTTTATTCCCGGGAGTGCAAAAAAGATGATTTGATGGAGTTCCTGAAAATAAATGAATAATCTGACATTTTCCGATACATTTTTTTAAGTCATCGATGAAAGATGATCGAGGCTAACACAAACAAATCTATATTAATATTATAAAGAGGAAAGACTCGTATTTTTTTTGTAATGAATAAACTCAAAAAATACTTCCACAAGTATGATTTAATATTATTACAGAGTAACATAGCGCATAATAGACAACTGTATAAGATATACACTAAGTGGCGCACGAGCCGTATTCGTCCGTTCGCAAATGTACATTCGTACCTCCGATTGAGTTCGAACTTAGTATAGTTGTTGTTGGCACTTGTATGAAGGTTTTGACATTGTATTACTAACCTACGAAAACTTTAATAATGTGATTCAAGATGTAAAAAAATTACTAATAAAATTCTCTACATTGCGAGTACTGCAATATGATCTTCTATCGCCTGATAGATTATTACATACATTAAATACTGATGACGCTATCTATACATAGATTTACGCATTAACCAACAAATTTTGAAGTTAGTTAGAGCTATGTTTCAATTATTATTGTGTTACTCAAGCATCAAATGTGGTATTATTCTTATTCTTATTAGAAACTATGACGTAAATGTGATCTCAATTACAAAAAGTTTTATCAAATCGATAAGATAGTTTTGATACATCCAAATTGATTTAAAAAGCTGAGTAATGGGGTACTTCAATACATTTGTTACAAAAAGTATTGTGTGCAACATGGACACTGAATGACCGTCATCATAAACACGGATGACGCTGGCTGCCAAAACCCTACGCCTTGGGCTTTGTTCTCGCCGTAGCCTTAAGACTTTGCCCTTACTTTCGCCTCGGATTTTATTCTTGCCTTTGTCGAGTGTAGCCAGCTTCATCCTAGACAATAATGACGGTCGTTCGGTCCTTGTAACATAATATACTATTAAAAATTTAATGTATTTCATGATTGAACTTGATCTCTGTGAAATTTGTAACTTAGAGTTTTCATTGAGGTAAATATTCAATAAATACAGTGGACTGCAATGACTTATTTATCATTGAGTCAGGTTTGAGAAAATCACAAATAGTCTAAGAAGCAAGGCTATGGCTAAAGTCTAAATATATGCTTGTGTTATATTGTGTTTCGCATTTGTTTTATACGATCTAAATACGAATCTACATAAACAAATATTATAAGTGGCCCATATCATAAAACTTGACTCTCCACTCTTGTTGCATGAATCACTATTATATATTTCAAAAAACAAACTTCCAGTAACTTCCACTTATTCTACAATAATTAGGTATACTTGTTAGAAATAACATATTTCGTTACTACAATAAAGAAATATTCCAGTTGAAATTCAATAAAGAAACTCAAAGTGTCATTTAAAAATAAAAATGGCGGTATGTCTTCTTATATTGACAGCGCAGAGACGCCAGCCGTCAATTTTGAAAAAAATGTGACGTTACTCATATCTTAGCTTACAACATATATGGCCGATTTCAGGATCTCGAGTTAAATTAATCCGGTTTAAACTTGAAATATACTATGCAATATTTTTTTTTATTAAGGCTAAAAAGTGACGAAACTGTCGCGGCTGACGTTTCAAAATTGAAGCGTTATTCAAGTAGTTCTGATTTTTACCGTGTAACCTGATCGCAGTCTTATTTTATCCTTTGAATATTTGTATGTTTCTTATGGCCAATTGCACCGTTGTCCCTCAAATTTTAGCTGTTGATTAATTGAACAATATCGAATCAAGACTCAAAAGTCAAATGTGACATAAACATTATTGTCATTAATACAATCCGATATTTTTTATTTAAGTGAAACTTAAAATTTAAGCTAGAGCGGTGCAACTGGCCAATAATAAAATAATCAAGAATCAAAGATTTATGGCCAGTTGCACCGCTCTAGCTTGCGTTTTAAGTTTCATTTAAACAGAAAATATTTAATCGGAATAATGTTAATGTCACATTCTACTTTCGAGTCTTGATGGGATATTGTTCAATTGAGCGACATTTAAATCTACATCAAATCTAAACTCACTTAGCTTTCAAGTTATGTGTAACTCAATTCATCGCTATGTAGATCAATAACATGACACAAAATTGAAAAATAATATTCAAACGTCAAATATCTGATTTTATTTGCACAGCAAGACTTTTCTTGCCTAGGTTGTGAAAATTCTATTCGCCTAACTCTAGAACAGTCAGTAAAAGTGTATTTTTAATGTCGTTCAGCGGGAAAATATTATATCATTTGTATTCTATTCCCAATGAACTACCCGACAAATTGCAGGATATGAAATTATATTGTCAAATCACAGTCCTACTTTATCGTGGAATAGTCGTACTATATTACATATATCTCTATAAAAATTCTCATTTTATGCTTAATAAAAGAATCTCGGTATTAATATTTCTTTTATTTCTTCGCGTGTACGATTCAATATTCAAGCTCTCACTCTATTTCATCGATAATACAATAAACTGAAATAATTGTATATTATGCTACAAGGACCGAACGATTGTCATTTGTGTCCAGGATAAATTTGGCTGTACTCGGCGAAGACGAGGGCAAAGCCCGAGGCAAAGGCGGGGGTGAAGTTCGAGGCGAAGACGAGGACGAAGCCCAAGGCGTAGCTCCGTGCAGCCAAATTTATCCATGACAATAATGACAGTCGTTTAGTGTCCGTGTTGCATACGATACTTTTGTAGCAAGTGCACCGAAATACCTCCATTACTGAGCTTTTTAAATAAATTTAGATGTATTGAAACTATCTTATCGATTTGACAAACAAATTTTTGCAATTGCGATCACATTACAGTAAACTAATACAATGAATCCCAACTCACATGAATCATTTTACTGATTGATATTTTTCACATTTTCTGTGCTATCTCGTTCACAATCAATGCACACACTATAAGGAACACATGCTATAATACTTTCTTCCAGATATCATTTTGACATATTCCAATAAAATAAAAAAATCCGACGGCATCAATGATCCACAATTATTTTCATTTTCACCCAGCGAACATCAATATCCATTAATTTTCTGTCAACAGAGAATTAATGAAAATTGTCATCATGGTTTGAAATTGAGAACTTTCGAAGCAAAAGTCAGCTCAGTAATAGAGTACTTTTTGGTGCACGTGTTATAAAAAATATATTTCTTGCTAAATGAGTGAGATGTAGACAATGTATGCTCAATAGAATAAAAAATTGCCTCTACATTTCATTTTTGATGATTCAATATAAATTGACATTGTAATATTATTTATTTGTCAAGAATTACGGAGGAGCAAACTATATATAAATATGTATGGAGCTTGAATCACAAAAAAAAATGTGCTTTTGGATATTAAAATACATGAACAAATTTTCTCTTTACGATTGAAACTGGAAGTATCAAATTTGTGATAATCACTTATTTATCTACATTGGACTTTCGAAAATTTCAAACTTCTTGTCTGGAAATGTATTTGTAATCACAATTGGATCATTCCAATAATTTCTAATGAATGCACTCCAAAAGTTTATTTGGAGCTAATTCGTTTGTTATTTAAAACTTTTGAGTAAAGATATTCATGTTCGACTGCATCATAATCATGTAATTTATGGTTGCATTTAGTGCTCATAATATGCCACTTAATAGGGAGTATACATGATATTTAAATTTAGTTCAAATATTTTTTCTTCGAATTTATATTGGCTGGACTTTTGTACTTGACCATCATTTTGGTATTTAATTTCTTTTCAATTGCTTAAAATTGATAAATAAAAATGCAAATTAAATGCGAGAAATTCAAAGTTCTAAAACGCAACACCATTGGCTAAAACGAAATGTGACGTCAAATACTATACCAACAAGTGCGCACTGCTTACATTTGTATGGCATTGCAGGCTTTTGATTAGAAAATATAGTAATAACGTTTGTGTTGTAAATTCATTTATTGTTTAAGTGTAATTTTAGCATCCTGGTGAGATTATAAATCATTTAAGACAAACTGGTTATGTAAAAGCACAATCGGATAATCTGCCAAGATAGATCCATTCATGATGTCGTCTTATTTTCTTTCAAATCGAAATTTTACGTCCGCTGAAGTAAAAAGAATGAACTCCGCAAAGTAATTATTCAATAATAATACATTATGTACGCTATTTTGATAAATACAATTCGAAATATGATGAGCAGTAAACATGACCTATAATTTTTGTTTATTTTAAAACGAGCAAATGTTGAACGAAGCCGCATACATACACTGTATTTTATTACTAAAACTAATCACATATAATGTTATTAATGATCTGTCAAATTTATTATGATACTTCATCTCTTCTGATAACCTTACATCATTTCTTACGTATTTTAAAACCTGTTTGGATAGGAAAAAAGACTTTAACATGTATATTTCTGATAGCATTTTCCATTCAGGCACAATGCAATACTTATAAATTGACTTTTGAGCTTTTTTAATACTGAAATAAGCTGAGAACGAAAACACCTGTAGTAAACAATGGACTGTAATGTCACTGGACATATTATTTGACGTCATCAATAGAGCGCGCGAAGATGGCGGCGTTTAAACAGCTCAAAATTATTCTCAATTTTAAATATTTTTTTAAACTTGATTACAGCACTTTTAAACATAATTTATATTTTTTACTATGTTATAACGATGTAATCAGTGAATGAAAAATATAAAATAAATTCATGAATATACCCTATTGGACTAGGACTTTTGCTTTATATAATTAGACGGAACTGTCATTATTCTTTTCTACACTTTCTGAAGTATCCACTTATTCTTTTCTATCGTATTTAATCTCTTCTACGCTTTCTGAAGTATCTATTTCTTCTATTAAATTGTATTTAATATTTTCGACATCTGCAAACAAACAGTAAGGAACAATAATTGTAACAATAGCAACACTAGCAAAGCACACCAAGTTATACTTACCGAATTTTTGTATATAGAAATTAAGAAATATCTTTAGATGATATCACGGTCATACTGTACTGATAGGATCCAATAAGAACAGAACATGTATCTATAGTGGCCACCTGATTTAGGATGATGGTGTTTTGAATTCACGAACCCACCAAAAAGTCACTTTATCGTGTCCTGTATTTTAATTAGATAGAAGTTGCTGATTATTCAGCTTTTCAATACTTGACAATATTTCTTATCAGTTTTACTTCTTACGGCTCCCTATAAAAGGAAAATTTTGTAATCATGCGGATATTTTTCTTAAAAACAAAAAAATTGTTTGTTCTGATGTCTTCCGAGATCATTTCCGTTGGTCTGTTGGCTTATGTGTACATGTGTAAGTTTTCTCGATAGCAGCGAGCGACAGCGTTTGTTAAAAACAAATTGAAATTTAGAAAACGGACATGATTCGATCATATCAGATTGTGGCTGAAATCGCTGGATGACCCTCAATTCGATTTTCTGTATAACTTACAATACTTTCTGCAGATTGAGAACCTACAAATTCCTGAATCTTCTTAAGCAACAACGTTTTCTATACTTGTACACATAAAGTCGTTCTTTTTTTCCAGATCTTCCAGTAGACCCCTCTCAGAGAGACAGTTTGGAAAAAAACTTAGTCTTAAAACCACGAATACTGCCAAGAAATAAGAATGAAACACGGCTGATTTAAAAAAAATTAGCAACGTATGAAACCCTTTTTTTCAAATTGAAACATATCTCTGATGCTCATTTGAAACATATTTTTTTCCCTCCATACAATTTATTAAAAATTTTCAACAGCAAAGATATATATAGTCCGTGAGACAGCGCCTAAATTTTTTGTTGATTACCGCTCATTTGAAACTTTGTGAGTGGCTTCATTGTGATGAGTCCGACAATTTTTTCATTTAGCAAAATTCTAGATTTAGGGGCGTTTACCCGCGAGGGCTAATTAATTGAAAGAATATTACCGTAATACTGATCATTACACTAATCGAGAGATTTTTTGATAATAAAATGAAGGAAAAATATTGTCCGACATGAATATTGAGGCTACCGGTGAATCGGAGAAGCCGCACTTGTCATAAGTATGTTGGTACTAATGGTAAGTATGTTGGTACTTATGACAAGTCGGACTCACCGGTAGCCTCAATAGTCATGTCGGACAATATTTTTCCTTCATTTTATTATCAAAAAATCTTTCGATTAGTGTAAAGATCAGTATTACGGTAGTATTCTTTCAATTAATTAGCCCTCGCGGGTAAACGCCCCCAAATCGAGAATTTTGCCAAATGAAAAAGTTGTCGGACTCATCACAATGAAGCCACTCACAAAGTTTCAAGTGAGCGGTAATCAACAAAAAATTTATGCGCTGTCTCACGGACTAATATTGATATGCCAAATGATAATAATGAGTATCCTTAACTCAGTGCAAATATGCTGGTTTTGTAATCCAGAGGTCGCGAGGTCGAATCTCACCGACGTACAAAAAGTTAGTAAGATTTTTACAAAATTATGGTTCTCCACAAAAACTGGTAACCGCACTCTACGGCTGAGGAGATATCAACCAATCTAAAGTGTACTTACTATAAGTGTCTGCCACACCCGTATTGGATAAAAGGCATAATTGATATTTTTTTAAATTTATTTTTAAATGATAATAAATATCTCTTTTGTTTAGTGTTCGTTCTGGCTGCGGTATAAATATGCCTTCTCGCACTTCATTCTAGCAATAATGAGCAGAGCCTCCGTCCAATTACTAGACAAAATACAGTGTATTGTAGAGTGCATTGTTCGATCTAGAATATTGAGCAATTAATATCCCTCGCTCGTTAGAACTCAACTAACAATCAAGCTCTTCTTGTGTACCCTCAAATATCACGTAAAAATCCTTATTTTCACAGCAATCACACTATTATATATCAATACATTATAGTAAATATAAGCATGGATTTTTTCCGTAAATTTAGTTAATAATAAATTGTTTTTGGTTATGAATAATCTGATGTGAACATCACGTGACTTACTTGTACATCATTGGATATATATTTGCATATAATAATATGATAATCGAACACAAAATGCCATCGTACCACGGCTAATCGCTTTTGGATTTATCCAAAAAACTCTAAAAATTTGTCAAGTAAAGAGCGTTTCCGGCCCTGTCGGTTGCTTTGGAAACAGTAGGTCATTTTTATTCCTAAATACTGATTTCCAAGATTCTACGGCAAGCAGTTCTGAATTTATGCGCAAAATTAAAAAAATATTTCATCTGAAGTGCACTTTCGGTTCATTCGATTGCTATGAGAATAGTAGGCAATGATTCAGATGCTACAGCAGACTGAAATACTAAATTTCAATACTCGAATTTATGCTAAAAATTCCAAAAGACTGTCAAGTAAAATGCACTTCCGGCTCAGTCGATCTAAATGAAAATGGGAGCATCTAGACGGTACTATCGTCTTGAATACTCAATTCTAACATTCTACGTTCAATCATTTTGGATTTTTGCAGAAAATTCAAAAAATGCTTCGAGATTGCAATCCTAATACGAGGTGTACAACTAGATGTTAAAGAAATGCTTAATACGAAATCTCAATATTCTACGATTGGTTGTTCTGAATTCAAAATAATAATAATAATATTCTTTATTTTCCGTTGACACAACATACAGTGTATGGAACAAATCAAAAAATCATTTATGAATATATTGTCAAAATAAAAGTACACATTTACGAATTCATGAACTCTGTTATACTATAAAAATTATTCTGTAACTGTAACAAGTAGAGTTTGAGATTCTTCTTGGAAATATTCATATCATTCTCTGATTTGAGTGTTACAGGCAGTTTGTTAAAAAGTACAGAATCGAAACGTACAGGACAATATTTAACAATATCTAGTCTTGAATTAGATATATAGAAATTATTTTTGTTTCTAGTACCTATTATAATTATGATTATCCAGAACTAAAGAAAAAGAAGTTTTTTTCTTAAACACGAAGAGGCAAGTTTCTGAAATATAAATATCAGTTGAAGTTGGAAGATTCAACTTTTTGAAAAGTCTGTTATATAAAGTGCACTTTCGGCTAAGTCGATTGGTACAAAATAGAAGATTATAGACATAATGAAGAGTAGTTAAGGGTGCGTATCCAAAACCGCGACCTGAAGTGAGTGGCTAAAGTCACAACTACTAGTGAATTTTCAAATTACTGCCAGTAGATGGCTAAATATTGGTTTGTAAAGATCTAAAGACAAATCTATTTATAGAAACTACCTGAAAACATGTGTCCAACTAATCTTCTTAACTCATAGCAAGCTTAAGAATTTATTTTGTAAGGGTATTTTCAAATATCAGGATAGGAAATGGAATACCAAATTAAATACAATGAGCTCCCATCCTTTGGTTGAAAGTGTATATAAATTATGATTTTTTTCTCCTATCCATTTTCTCAGTATTAAGCAAATATGTAATATTAATTGATTTTATAGCCAATTATGTGGTATATTCATCTATTTCAGTAATTATCCATTAAAATTTCGTTTTGCTCCTTATTACGTTCTGAACTAGGGTAGCGACCCTACCCTTCAAAACTGACTAGCTCAGTACTAAAAAAAACAATAATCAAAATAATCCCAGGGCCGGACTGGGTAGTTGTGAGGTTAGCTTTCAAAAATATAAACTTTATTGAAACAAATCTACTGGACGCTACTCAAGCTAACTCTAAATAAAACAGAAAATAAGGGCGCCACGCAATTGTTAATTTTTTCCGTCCTTAGGCACACAACTGCGAAAGTACCTGTAAAAGAAATGGTGGTAGGATGGACGGATAGAATATTGGGCTGTAGGACAATTAGATCTGTCGACGTAAAATAAAACAATATCTCAAACAGCGATACTTACTCACCAGCTGTAAAAAAAAACACTAAATAAAATCACTATCTGAAAATTAAAGTGGTAGGTATTCTTTTTCACAAAATAAATTATATTCAAATTTACCAAAATAATAGAGTATTTAATAAAGCTCAAAATTCAAAAATGAAATAAAGAAAATATGAAATTGACAAAAATTTAATTGATTTAATGTAAACAAAATGGCGGCAATTCGCGTCCCTACTCAGACTTCAACAAGTCTCAGCTGTACAAATACGTCCATAAACCTACTCCAGAAAAAGTACAAAATAATGAAAAGCAGGCCCTAGATCGATCGACCTGGTTCACAACGGGATGTAGCGTTTATAACGTAACCAGAAAAAAAAAGCATAAAAAAGAAAAAGGCAACGACGAATGCCCACCGCAAAATTACACAGTAAAAAAAAGTAAACAAGAGTCGTGGTGAAGCCACGAGGTGCTTTATTAGGCAAATAGCACCCACAAAAAAAGTCTGAATATAAAAAACTGAACCACTTAGCTGGCGACGTCGCTGGAGATCCTTACTGACTCGTCTGCCTGGCGTCTGGATCTCGACCTTCAGGTCTAATTTTGCTGAATTCCAGGTGGTCAGGAAATCTAGGGTGGGAGTCAGGTACTTCCACAGCGTTGTGCCTTGGTCCGGACGACGTTTTATCGTAGATGGTAGCGATTTAAAGCAAAACGACCACTCACAATTTAAAATATTCCTCAATACGTGGGCTGCTCCGCCGAACAAAACAAATGGCCAAACTGCCCCAAATATTCGGCCGGAGCACAGCTTATCCCAAATGAATCCCCAACTTGGGCTTGCACACGCAAAAAAACTTTGAAATTTTGGGTGCAATTTCCCACATACGTCGCTACGCTACACTAACACACACATACAATTTTACTCAACATTCATATTGTCAACAAATTAAATACAAACATGCCATCTCTCTCATACATATATTTTTTGTTTCATTTCAATGTTCAGTTTTGTGTTTCTATTTTGCTAAAATAACATCTGTCTTGTATTTCATGCTTCTACCCGCTAACTTTCACTCAACCTTCCAAGAATCACAAACTATTTTCATTACCATTTTCCGCCCTTTCAAAATGCTTTTCTAATCCAGAGTTCTATCCTTTAGTCAGTTCATCTCGGTTTCTTTCCATTGCAACAACTAGTTTTCGCTTTCTGATTAAATCTATTATTCAAATATTGCTTTTGTTCATTTATTTATTTAATGTGTAACCTCCACAATGTCCTACCAATAGAATAAACCCCAAAATTGTGGTGGTGAAAAAAAGCAAATAAATAAATGTACGTCTGTCCTACACCAGGACTTAAGGCTGACTGACTTCAATTAAGTCAAATCCGGTCGGTTTGACTTAATTGAAAATAAACCGTTTTTCATTAACAAAAAAACTCTAGCGGACGCCCTGGTACTACGATTCAAAAAAAAACGTTACGTCACTGCCTGCAGCGCGCGCATTGCAGCAGCGACAATTTAAAACAAAAAACATGAACTAAAATCAATTAATGAAAGTAAACAAAAACACGCTTTTAATATAACCAAAAAAAAACTGAGCTTAAAGAACAGAAAAGAAACGGAACTAAAGATTGAAATATGAATGAAATTATTAAATTGAAAACTAAAAATATCTTTAACCAAAAGTAAGTACATAAAGTGAATGAAATCAAACCCAAATAACCCAAATTATATTTTAGAATCTAACCCAGCAAAAAAAGTAACCAAAAGTTAAATTGGCACGTAACATCCTATAGCTTCCATTAATGAACTTTCAGAAATTATGATTTATAAGATTTCATCATATTTTCACGAATTTCATACATAACAATATACATCCTATCTCTTCGTGCAATTATACAAGATGAAACAATTACAATTTGTTATAAACAATCAATTGTGAATAAACCATTTATTATGAACAATAATAACATTATAAATTAACAAAAAAGGAAAACGTCAAAGTTTTAAATAGAATATTCAGAATTTAAAATCTAAAGTAGTTTTTATGAAAATAAAGTGATACAAACACAAAAGACATTCAGTGAAACTGAAAAGTCTCGATCTCAGCTAAATACTAAAATCTCATATCTTGATTCTTTTTCTACAAACGAAGATCTTTTCATAATATGATATGTCCTAATTATTTTCGGGTTATAATGTCCTGAGTAAAAACTCAAAATGATCTTTTAGTCTTTATTGTTTAGTTATTGACAGACAAGAGATCATGTGCTGTACCATAGAATAATAATTTGACCTTTATCAAAGTTATATAAAAAAATTAAATTGAATGATCAAAGCACATTTTTAGCAATTCATGAAAGCTTGTTATTTCAAAAATTTCTCAAGTTACTATCTTCTACAATCACTGAGCTTGAAATCAAGCAGTTTGGACTAACTTACGAAACAGTAATTAAAAGTACCTATGAAAGAAGGGAAAAACCTTTCAGAACTCATTTTATTAATAAATATGTTTTATTGGGATATCAGTTCTGTAAATTAATTTGAAACACAACGTTTCGACAGCAAAATGCTGTCCTTTTCAAGTGTAATGCAGGGGCCACACTTACGTCTAATGTCATTAATAACGGTATTATGTGACAATTGATATATTGTCATCGACAATGTGTTTATTATTAAACAACGCCTCAATTAATGGCATTAGGCGTAGATGTGGCCCCAGCATAAAGAAATATGAAACTGAATAAACAAAATTGTCAAGACAACAAAAATAAAAGTACAAATAATAACTAGATTAGTTTAAAATATTAACTTCTAGGATCGTAAAATATTAACTTCTGCCTGCAGTTGATGATTCAATATCTACAGGTCTCCAGGAGATAATAATGAAGGTCTAAATAGGAAAAATTGTGGTTCTAGGTCAATCTGGTTCTACTCTTTTTGGTTTGGCGCATAACCGAACCGTACACAGTACAAAAGTACAAATAGTAATTAAATTAGTTCAAAATATATTAACTCCTAGGATCGTAGAGCTCTGCCTGAGGTTGATGATTCAATATCCACAGGTCTTCAGGAGATAATAATAATCGATCATGGCTACCAATCATTTGTTCATAATTTCAAGTTATTTGTATCTACGAATCTACTTGCAAGAATTACTTCATCACCACCTCCTGAAGATCTGTGGATGGTTCAGTTATGCGTCAAACCAAAAAGAGTAGAGCCAGATTGATCTAGAACCACAAGGAGTTGACAATTTTCCTATTTAGACCTTCATTATTATCTCCTGAAGACCTGTGGATATTGAATCATCAACCACAGGCAGAGCTCTATGATCCTAGGAGTTAATATATTATTAACTAATCTAGTTACTATTTGTACTTTTATTTTAATTGTCTTGACAATTTTGATTATTTATTTTCAAATTTCTTTACACTTGAAAAAGGCAGCACTTTGCTGTCGAAACATTGTGTTTCTATTTAATTTAAAGAACTGATATCCCAATAAAACATTTTTATTTTTAAGGTATGAAATTCAATTACTGACATGTTGCTTATTTTGTGCAGTAATTTCCAAATTTCGATTATGCATATTTCAGCAGTAATTATCTTTAGAATATTTATTCAATTTCTTTCCCAAAACCGAGTGTATGAATAAGAAACCTACAAAATAGCAGCTTCCATTAAGTACCAGTTTCAAGTCTGTAAGTGCTGTAGTTGCCGAGATCTCAGTGTCACGCCAGCCAGCCAGACAGCCAAAGTGAACATAATAGCGTACTTTTTTTTTGCAAGAATGCACTAAGAATACTACAAAATTAAAATACCAAAAATGTAAAGAGTGATTTATAGATAATTTAGCACAGCAGTAGCATAAAAGTTTCAATCAAGATTTAATTTATTATTATTGATTCTTCTGTCGTTGTCTGCACAGAGAAGCTGTCTTTTTGTTATAATTCATTAATATTTTCTCATGCTCATTAATTCGTATTAATCGTGCAAGATAATCTGCGATTACGATTTATCGGAAAAGTACGTTAAACTGCAATTATACCTACTACACTTGTTAATTTATGATGTTATCATTGTTCCTAATAAATGGTTTATCAAAAATTGATTGCTTACAACAAATTGTTATGTTGATAAAAAAAAAATATATTTATAACAAATTTGTTATGAACAATCAATTGTTAATAACAAATTCATATTTTAATAGCAATTCTTTTTACCATTATCGAAGTAGATAATTTTCTATCGCTTATAAATGCTGCACAATTCTGAAATTTCATCATAAAAATTATATGCACAAAGGCGTGAATGGTCTTTTACTCCTTCAAAATCGCTGGAGTCAATTGCATTAGAATTTCTGAGAATTTCAAATCAGACCGATGGTTCAGCCACCTGTCAGAAAAAGACTGAACTATTTTGGTTCGAGTCTATGATAAAATCTTCTGAAATGACTCGAAACTTATTTCAACAATTTTGGAGAAATGATTGATATAACTGAAATTTTTCTCAATTATTTATGAATTATTCTTCATTGTGGAGGGCAATGGACCAATATCATTTCAATTTTGGTATGTTTTAATAGAAGAACTGAGTTTTATTTCTTCAGTTCAGAATATTTAGTGAATAAAAAATAGCTATTGCCCTCGGGAAAAAAATATACTTTTCGTTTTTATATACCTTTTCCTCATATAATCTATCATTCATTAGAAATTGTTGAATTACTTTGTATTAATTTGGTTATGCAAAACGCAACACATGAACGCCCCCTTAATAGTTAGGCTTCTATTTGATTTTAAAAGTCAAAAACACATTATATAGAATAAATACATCAGCTCTAGCGTCCCTAGCGTGAAAAGTACGTGGGATGCAATGCGCATGCCAATGCACTAGACCCGCAGTGTAAGCTTGCACATTGAAAGCTTTGCAATTCGAACCTAAAGTGTGCGAACTATAAATTTTGGTTGTGAGTGATTATTATTGAGCTCATATGCTTAACTTTTAATTTTAAGCTATCATGACATTGTGCCATGTTCAAATTCGGTTCTTTATTTTTTGTAAAAATCGTTTATTCAGGTGGAAACGAAAATTTATGTGGATATTGAAATTAATAACATGACACTGGATCATTGCGTGGATTTGTGAGTCTTGAATAAAAAGTTAGGAAGCAATACATTTAGAAATATTCATACAAATTGTTTCCCAACTAAGTTCCAAATACTTTCTCATAATATTATTTCATTCGGTTCTGTTTTTCCATGCAAATTCAAATATGATTTTGATGATAACGCTATTTCCGAAAACTCAAACTTCGATGCCAAAGCTACTTTTGTTGAATTCATTGTAATAGCCCGCACGTTTGAAATTATAGAATACTTCATTCTGGTGAGATGTTGGAATCGTGAGATATGCATAGAAACATGGTTTCATCAATTAGGACTTATGGATTTGCATCCATCGCCAGAATTCGCCTACATAATCTAATTGTCGCTACGCTACTGATCGTTGTTTATCACAGTTCACGACGTTGCCGCATTTCGCTTGGGTAAACAGAATTGTGGCTGCAGTTCTAAAATCATCGATTTTTGTATTTTGTAAGGTTTTCCATTTATTTCTTCAAAACGATTTAGAACACAATTTTAAAGCTGTGTGACTATTTTTAAAAGCTCAACACACATGAAAATAAGTTTTACGGAATGATCTCCCTATTTTTTAGCAGTATTCTTATTACTATAGTGAAATTTTAACTTGCACCATCATAAAAGACCATGTGTAAGAAGAAAATTTCATTTTTTTATTTCACGGGAACACAGCAGGAAAAATTCTGAAAAACCGCCCTACAATCTTGTTGCTATTTTGAATATGCCACATAATTTTTTGCACGATCTTTCTATTTCGAAAATGGTAATCAGCCCCAGAGACGATTAATATATTTATTTTTTTGAATTCGTATAATATTCTCTCACAAATAGTCAGGAATTTTCAGATTTTTTTTTCATATGTAAAATCCGTCTTTTCAGGTTTCAGCTCTACAGCTCGTAGTAGGTTCCCTCCTCCTCGGCGCCATCGTCCTAGTAGTCGGTCTTGTTCAGCTGACTCCCGGTGCAACGGATGCTGATCACCGTTGGGTGCTTTTAGGTTCTGGAGGAGCTCTAATAGGTGCTGGACTAGCACTTACAGCTGTACGTTGCTGCTGTATGAGAGTGGAACATCCTCCTGATGATGTCTTAGCCGCCGTAGATGTGGAAGAACCAATAGTGGAAGGAAATTCTGATGGAGTAGTGCAGAGAAGAGATACACAGGTATAAAACATTCAAAAGTATTTCCACATTGATTTCTCCATACATACGCAGTGATTTTTTTGTTTTGCGCATATTTTTTGTTGAAATGTGTTATTCTCGAAGTCTACTCGACAGAACACTACCAAAATAGCGCGTAATCTGATGATATTTTTAATACAAGAAGTTGTTTGTTCATTTTATTGATTTCAAGTTAACAAGAGTTTAGCAATTTTTTTTCCAGATCGGCTCACCTTCGGAGCTTGCTGCCTTGATCCCTCCCGATAGCCATGACTCTCACATCGATTCCACCGGTGATCACGTTCCCCAGGTGCTGCATCCTGGAGTTCCTACGTAGGGCCTACTTGGGCGACGGTGCTCCACCGCAGGAGCATCGCCGCCACATACACCCAGCCCCCCGCCTGTATCACAGAGGCCATCTTGGACACATTTAGCTGTATTTTTCGTTCATGGATTGCATCAGAATCCGCAAGGAGTACGTGTTTATTACAAATTTATTCATTAATATTTTCAAAATGTGAGGATATTGGTTCTTCTGTATATATTAGAGCAAAAATACGAGCATGAAAAGTTGTTTAAAATCAATTTTTATCCATGAAAAGTCTTCGTTTAATGCAGTAGAATATCTGTAGCATTGGATATTTAGGATATAAAATATGACATCTTCGTCAAAAATTAGAGAACCATGGAAATAAAAAACAAATAAAACAAAATCCCATTCGGACAATTCAATTCCGTGATATAACAACAATTAAAAATAATGAAAAGTTGTTCAAAATCAATTTTCACTTAATACAGCAGAATATCTGTATCATCTTAAAAAAATAATTATAATAACACGGAGTTAAACTATCCGAATGAGAGCTTGTTCCATTTGTTTTTTATTTCCATGGCTATCTGATTTTTGAGGAAAATATATTCTATTTTCCAAATATCTCATGCTACAGATATTCTGCTGCATTAAATAAAGACTTTTCATGAGTGAAAATTTATTTCAAACAACTTTGCATTCCAGTACTTTTGCTCTAAAATATACAAGAGAGCCAATATCCGCACGATTTGAAAATCCCATGTTTAATTCCTATGTTCCTCGTTTCTTTGCTCACCCTGTATATGGGGTTGAATGTCACCAACTGAACTTTCCCAACTCAATTTCATAAGGTAAAATGATTGATTGATTTTATCAGTTTCTTCATTCTCCTTTCACGCACAATGGTTGTCACATAAAACATGTTTTTCAATATTCGGATCGTTCTTTCTCTCACTAATTTAAGATTAATTTGACACGTGAAAATATTTTTGCAAACATTATGAATAAAGGCAGTTTTTGTGACATTTTCACGGATCCAGATCATTCCAAAATGAAACTATGGGTTTTGGAAATTATTTTCTTGCATATCTTATATTTAAGTCATGATGTTGACTACACAGATCAATTTAAAAAAATCTGGTATCAGAATCATCACATTGTAAATATTACACTTTCTCCAAAAATATAATCAGAAGTTGCGATTGAAGGTGGACAAGTAAATTATTCTTGCAATATTATCTACGTACATACTCACATACACATAAATCACGCCTTGTCCTCAAAATGAGGCTGGTATGGGCCCTATTCAACACTCAACTATAATCAATTCTCGCCTAATTAGTTCGCGGTTACTTATCTAAATATACTGCTTTCGGTTCAACCACATTCATAGTCCTATTCATACAAGCTCGTTTATTCTTCAAACTGGGAAATTTTTTGTCGTGCAATCATATCCATTCATCTTATAGGCGGACGTCCACGCAATCAGTTGTCTCATTCCTATTCTTCCTACCACATTTTTTTCATATAACATTCTTTGTATACCAATATATTTCGAATTCGATCTAAAATAGTGACCCACAAATCACGCAAAAAATCTTATTTCAATCTTTTGAAATAAAGTACTTTTAATTTCAATCTTCTTATAAATTCTCTCATTATCGAAATTTCACTACCCAGTATTACAAACTTATTCACTTGTTGCAACTTCAGGCCATTTATCAAACCATTGCAATCACTCACTAATTCACTTTTCTCAAACATCAAAACTTCATATTTATCAACATTAAAATAAGATTAATTACCTTCCGTACTTCATCTGAGTATTCTTTCAATCATGCTTTTCAATAATTGCTCTTCACTTTCACTTAAAACAACAACGCCATCTGCATACAGCAATATAGGTACACTCTATTAACTAGATACCACATAAGCTATTTAAAGCCTTTCACAGTAACACTTTCATATACAAATTAAACAACCACGGAGACAATCCAGAACTCTGTTTCACACCAACGTCAATACTAAACTTCATTCAATCCACCATCAATTCGAACAGCAGCTACGCTTCCTTTATGCAACGTACGAATCGTACCCAATAGATTATAATAACGAAATTATTTGAACTCTCGTTCATGGGTTAGTAATTTCTTACTTCAAACAACACTTACATCACTAAAATTATCCACTACTTAAATGTTTCTACTTATGTCGACACTTAAATAGTTACTTACACTACAATTATTGGTTATTTGCACCGAATACTGTATTCTTATTTATTTCGAACGATTCTTATTCATTTCCAACTGTTTCTCTATTCATTTATCACTCTTCTTATTTATTTCCACTGGTTCACTTCGTCTAGCTCACTTTTGCGCGCTCCGTAACCAATCAACCTAACAATATTACTCCCACGCGCTTCGACTATTCTCCAATTTCTTCTCCAGCTTTCTTACTCCCTCTCTGTCTTACTGTTTCCCAATTGACGCGGTTTTCCGGTTTATATACCTGCAGCTACGTTTTCTCGAATTTTTCCAGAAATCTCCATTCGGTCTGACATATCGATAAGTTGCACTCGCTTAGACAACAACTTCTATTGCGTTTATCATCCATCTAACTGGCTCGATGCAATAGAAGTCTACTCTATAGGGGCACAGTTCGTTACATAATCATTTACACCGTACTTAACAATATCTCGAAGAACACGTTCATGTGATTTTCTAAGATCAAAAAACCACAGAATACCTTCTTCTTCTCAAATGATTTTTTGACAATCATACAGAGAAAAAATAAATTGATCATTACATTCTCTCTCAGGCAGAAAACTTTCTTGCACATTACTTATTTGAGAAATTGATAAGATTTGCACCTTATGAATCAAATTTTTCTCTTACAATTTCCCTACCCTCAGCAAACGTATCACTCGAAAATCTAAACGTTCACTGGAATTATCTTTGCCTTTGAGTATAGAATAAAGAACAAATAGTAGCCTTTTTCCAATCATCAGGAGCCACACAATGTTTCATACAGAATCTAAACAAATAAACTAGCCATTCAAATAGTTTTTTCCCTCCATATCTTCACATTTCGTTAAACTATCCAACTCTGTATTCTTTGAACGTATTAATTCATTTCTAACATCACTTCCATCAATATTACACTCAGCTTCACTCGTATTAAGTACATTTTCATTAACAGTTGTGCCTCGAGCATTAACACTATTCACACTACCATGAGCTTTTAAAGTATTAACCACCATTTTTCCCTTACACTTGATTTCTGTTTGTACAAAAATCATTCGTCAACGTTTTATTCTTTTGTCCATGACTACCTTATAATATATATTTTATAAATGAGTTTTCTGAAGGAAAACGATAGTCATTTTCCACAGAGTGAATAATAGCATTGAATAATCATTATTCACTGGTATAGAATTCCTAGGGCACGCGGTATATATTATGAATCTGACAAGCATTTATCAGTACGTCTAGGTAATAACCAGGCACTTTGATTAGCTAACTTTATACAAATCACAAAAATATTGTTAAAATATTACTTTAATCTATTTTTAACGCTTTCGAAAGAAAAAGTTGACATTAAATAAACTATATCAAGTAAGCCATATGACATGACAATCGAAGCATAAATTGTTGTCAATTTGAAAACGTCATAATTTCGATCCAGAATACGTAAAAAATTAAAATTGATAGTGAGAAAGAGATATTGTGTACTTGTACTCCACCGGAGATAACAGAAGCTGCAAAAGTCACCTCCCTGAATTTGTTGCCTGAGAAATCCCGAAATCTTTACATTCTTTTGTACAACACCTTTATGGACTGAAGGGCGACCTAGAAAATGAACTCATTTTAAGGGTCAGTTTTACTGGCATTTTTTACGGAATTAGCTGCAAAATATAAATCATCCACATTATGGACACATTGCTCTATGCTTAGGAGTAAGCTTAATATAAATCAAGGAGTCGATATAGAAGACTATGCAAAACTACGGTCACTTTTAAAACGGAGATTTCAGGGCTTTCATCCGAAAAAAGCTAATACATTTCCTTCCGAAAAAATTTACAAATTCCTTATTCAAGCATGTGGTGAAAAATATCTTGCATTGAAAGTCAAAAATTAGAAACATTTAAGAATATGTTTGAAAAAAAAATTGTGGAATTAAAGTCAATAGTAGTCGTGGACAAAGTATAGTATTCTACTCACATATAATAAGCTATGATTCACTCAGGTTAATTATGCCACTCGCTACGCTCGTGACACAAACTTAATCTTCGTGAATAATAGCCTTCATTATATGCTCGTATAATAATATACTATTATTCAATTTTGACGTTTTAAACCTACATTATTAAATCCATAGCAACAGTCATAAGTAAATCTTTATTCACTAGTGATTTAAAATGAATTATCAGTGATTTAAAAAAATTTGAATCACTGTTGGTATTCCTTTTCATAAAAAGATTCCAATTTCTGAGAAATAATTTTTCCAGCTGCTGCGGCTGCTTCGTTCAAAATGGTATCGGGGACGAAAATATTGTTTTGATTACTTTCTTCCATCATTTCAGACAATACTTTTCACAATTATAACGCTTCAGTTCAAAACTCACAAAACTGACAGTTTGCTGACAGTCATACTCCCGAATGTTTGAAAAACAAACACTTGTCGCGATATCAACGAAGCTCCTTTGCAACTGCAATTTAATTTTTTCGAATTTTGTTCCTCAGTTTTATGCAGGGTTTTATGTTTCAGAAATTTACGCAAAATTGAATAAAATTATGTATACAAACACGTGAATTAAACCTCTTTATTTGCTCAAAGAATTAAACCACTCGCGCTAAATGCGCTCGTGATCTTAAACTTTCTTCTCGCAAATAAACAGTGGTTTAATTCACTTGTTGTATAAATAACTATTATTGGGTATTTCAGTTCTGTATAAATTTAATTTGAGACACAACATTTCGACAGCAAAGTGCTGTCTTTTTCAAGTATTAAGAAATATGAAAAAAAATAAATAAAATTGTCAAGACAACAAAAATAAAAGTACAAATAATAACTAGATTAGTTTGAAATATTAACTTCTAGGATCGTAGAGCTCTGCCTGTGGTTGATGATTCAATATCCACAGGTCTCCAGGAGATAATAATGAAGGTCTAAATAGGGAAAATTGTCAGCTTCTTGTGGTTCTAGGTCAATCTAGCTCTACTCTTTTTGGTTTGGCGCATAACTGAACCATCCACAGTGGTGATGAAGTAGCCCTTGCAAGTAGATGCGTAGATAAAAATAACTTGAAATTATGAACAAATGATTGGTAGCCATGATCGATTAAGTTCATAACCGGTATTCAAATTCAAATTATTCAGTGATTTTTTTATTCCAATTGCTTCTCTTATAAGCCTCTTAAACCAATTGTTCTCTTTAGCCAGAAGCTTCGTATTCTTGAAGTAAATGCCATGTGAATCTTGAATAGCTTGCTCAGCCACTGCAGATTTTTCTGGATGGTTCAATCTTATATGACGAGAATGCTCTTTCAATCTTGTTTTCACAGTCCTCTTGGTTTGTCCAATATATACTTTGCCACATTGACAAGGAATCTTGTATATACCTGGATACTGTAGAAGAAATCGTCTTTAACATTAACAATAAGATTTAGAATTTTTAAACTGGAAGTGTATAAAGTTTTTATGTCATATTTATGTAAAAGTCTTCCAATCTTATCCGTTTTATTAGCTACGTAAGGCAACGTAACAAATATTTTCCTATTATTTGGATCTTGAACAGAAGGCGTAGAATTCTTCTGTCTAGGTGCTTTCTTGATCTGTGTTCTATTATAACCATTCTTCAAGAAAACATCATCTAAAAATTTGATGTCATCAGATAGTTTACTTGGATGACATAATGAAGATATAAAGTTTCAATAGTACAAAATTTTTGAGCAGGATGGTGATTTGATGACTTATGTAAATATTGAAGTGTTGTATCCAGCAAAGTATTTTAAAATGAAAAGTTACCAGGAAGGATCCATCCAGGATGTTGAAGAAATTGTCTCGAACTGTGCTCTCTTTTAACTTTCGTTAATTTTTTATTTATCTTTTTGAAGCGACCGGTTTCGCCTATGTAAATATTGATTTGTATGGGTCGGCTTCCTATATACAGAGTGGATAAGTTTACCATTATCTTCTTTCTCCAGGTAAACGTCCAGAAAAAGAAGACAGTTATTTTGTTTAGCCTCAATACTGAATTTAATGTTCCTATTTTGCATGTTTAGATGATTCAAAAAAACATTCAATTCATCTCTACCATAAGGCTTAACAGCAAAGACATCAATAACGTAACGTAGCTAGACAGTAGATTCCTTCATAGCAGTGTTCAAAGCTTTTTGTTCAAAATTCTCCATGTAAAAATTAGTGATAGAACTAGAAATAGGGGAACCCATGCCGACACCATCAATTTGCTTGTAAAATTACCATTAAAGATAAAGAAACAAGAAGTCAAACAATGTTTAAAAAGCTTGACAATATCAGATGAAGAATGATCTTCTAATAATTCCAGAGTATCGATGATAGGTACTTTCGTGGATAAAGATGGAACGTCAAGTAAATCATTATCTGTCATAATATCACTAATCAAATCCATAAAATATGTCGGGAATCCTTGACATATGATGAAGTATGACCAATCATCGGCTTCAACAAATCATCCAAATATTTGGCTAATCCATATGTTGTTGAGCCTATTGAATTGATAATAAGTCTTACGGGAACATCTCTTTTATGAATTTTCGGAAGACCATAAAACTTGGAAATGACAGAATCTTGGGGAATAAGCTCTTTCTGAATATAATAGAACATAGATTAAGAAAGCACTTAGACAGAAGAATTTCACGCCTTCTGTTCAAGATCCAAATAATAAGAAAATATTTGTTACGTTGCCTTACGTAGCTAATATAACGGATAAAATTGGAAGACTTTTACATAAATAATAATAATAATGATAATAATAATAATCTTTATTACTTAAACAGACTACAAAGTCCTAAACAAGTAAATATAGAATTGACAATAACACACAAAAAAAAATTGCCAAATTTACAGCAAAAAAAAACATAGAAAACAAAAATTCATATAAATATATCTATAACATTTGTTTTTGAAACTGGCAGATAAAAAGTATTGAACAGGCGAGATGAAGGGCGCGGTGTACGAAAATTAAGTTGCACTAGAAGATTAGGACAATCAATATTATTTTGTATAATATTCCCGAGAAATTTCAGTGCAATAGAATCATGCCTATCTTTAATAGAAACACAGTTGAATTGATCGAGTGAAATATTATAATCAGTTCCCTGTGGAAGATAAATATAAAATATCTTAAACCACATATATTTTAAGTATTTACGTTGCACATTTTCTAACAATGATCTATAACAGCCATAATTTGGATACCATATTAAAATCGCATATTCAAGCTTAGATCTCACGAAAGCATAGTAAATGCAAAGAGATGAACTAATATTTTTAAAACATTTACTGTTTCTTATCAAGAAGCCTAGCATTCTATTCGAAGCAGAGATAATCTCATTGATATGATATACAAAACTTTAACCAGGATCAAAAAGAACGCCTAGATCCTTGAAAGTATTAGTACGCATTATTATTTGAATGTCAATTTTGTACTCGAAAGTAATTGACTGTATTCTACGAGTAAGAGTCATAACTTTGCATTTAGTAATATTAAGGAACAGATTATTTGTAGTACACCACTCGAACATATTATTTATATCACGTTGTAACAAAAGACAATCCTGAACATTATTGATTCGTTTGAATATTTTGACATCATCTGCATAAAGTAAAACATTGCAGTCTGAATTATTGGTGTTATCATTGATAGCAATGGTCCGAGAATAGAACGTTGTGGTACTCCAGATTTAGCTGTATAAAGTGTAGATACGTAACCATTATATGAAACATATTGGAAGCGATTGGTAAAATACGAATTGAGTTAATTTATTATACTGTCATTGAAGCCAGAGCTCTGAAGCTTATTCAATAAGATACCATGATCAATTTTATCAGAAGCATTAGAAAAATCCGTGAAAATAACGTCAAGTTGACATTTAGAATCTAAAGTCTCAGCTGTATATTGGGAGAAAATACAAAGATTCGCTGCTATTGAACGATGCGGATAAAATCCATGTTGAAATTCAGTAATAGAATGTTTGACCTGCAAAAATATTTGATCATAAATGATGATCTCACACAGCTTCGCAAAATTGCATAAAATTACGATAGGTCTATAATAATGAACCTCAGCTGGGTCACCAGATTTAAGAACAGGACAAACTCTCGAATATTTCCATATATCAGGAAATGACTTAGTGGATAGACAAAAGTTGAAAATGTATAACAATGGCGTTAAAAATGCGTTTATACAATCTCTGACCACAAAACCAGGTATTTTATCGTAGCCAGTAGTCATGGAATTTTTAAGTTTGAGAGCTGATTCAATAATACATTCTTCGGTGAATATAATATTAACATTACATGAATTAAGGCAGGTATCATTAGCATATGTTGGAGAGCTAGGTAACCAAGCTGAAGAATCTGTATAGACACTACTGAAATACTTTTTTGAATAACTCTAATATTAACTGCGGACTGTCACATGTTCCCTCATCAGATTTCATGACGCCAGGTATTCTAGTAATATATAAATATGACATAAAAACTTCATACACTTCCAGTTTAAAAATTCGAAATCTTATTGGTTATGTTAAAGACAGATTTCATCAATAGTATCCAGGTATATACAAGATTCCTTGTCAATGTGGTGGCAAAGTATATATATTGGATAAACCAAGAGGACTGTAGAAACAAGATTGAAAGAGCATTCTCGTCATATAAGATTGAACCATCCAGAAAAATCTGCAGTGGCTGAGCAAGCTATTCAAGAATTACATGGCATTGACTTCAAGAAAACGAAGCTTCTGGCTAAAGAGAACAATTAGTTCAAGAGGCTCATAAGAGAAGCAATTGAAATGAAAAAATCACCGAATAATTTGAATTTGAATACCGGTTGTGAACTTAATCGATCATGGCTATCAATCATTTGTTCATAATTTCAAGTTATTTTTATCTACGAATCTACTTGCAAGATTTACTTCATCACCACCTCCTGAAGATCTGTGGATAGTTCAGCTATGCGTCAAACCAAAAAGAGTAGAGCCAGATTGACCTAGAACCACAAGGAACTGACAATTTTCTCTATTTAGACCTTAATTATTATCTCCTGAAGACCTGTGGATATTGAATCATCAATCACAGGCAGAGCTTTATGATCCTAGGAGTTGATGTTTTAATCTAATCTTGTTACTATTTGTACTTTTATTTTTGTTGTCCTGACAATTTTGTTAATTTGATTTCATATTTTTTTACACTTGAAAAAGGCATCGAAATGTTGTGTTTCAAATTAATCAATCCACTTTTTCTCCAGCAATTCGCTTTTTTCACTTTTTCATTCCAACATGCATTTTTAGATCATGAGCCTAATCTACATTCACTACAAACATATTTCAAGAACAGTGTCCAAACATAATATATAATGCAATCAAATTAGACTAACATTCTAGCAGAAATTCATCGAACTTTTCAACAAAAGATTATCTGGCTTTGTCATATTTAAAGGAAAAGAAGACTTTACTCGAAATGTTGTACCAGATTCTTTCACTCCCATTCGCCAACATTTATTCTACCGTTCGCAGAAAAATTATATTTTTCAATCTTTCATCATACATATTAGATTCATTTATACTTCTTCTATTCTTACCTACATACTCCTATGTATAGTGCAGGCAACGAAGACCGAAATAGGTCTAATAGCGGATATAATTCATGTATAAGCCAAATATGGCATTGACTCAGTTATAGGGCAAGATGTCGTTAATGACATACTAGAAGTTCTGATGGGTGAAAGTGGAGCTAAGGTGGTGAGGGATCTTTGGAGGTCCCTTCTTTCAGTTTTTCGCTCGGTTTTTCGTTAATAGCTCAAAAAATACTGCCTTCAGCCAAAAAAAATTCATATACCATATTAATCAAAATAAAATTCTCTACGAAAAAGATTTCATACACTTTTTCGCAAGGGTGAGTACGGAAGGACATACGAAATTAAAAATCAAGTTTTAATGATAATTGAATTATGCTTCGACCTCGTATGGACAGCATGTAAGTTTAATTGTATAATAGATAACAGAAGAATTAATTGTGTGCAGAGGAGATCACAATAATGTACGTCTATAGAGAGAAAGGAAAAACAATTCTACAAAAAAGGCCCTATACACTTTTTTATTAAGATCGAAACTAAAGAAAATATGTAGGGTTGGTAAATAAGAAATTATAAAAAATCAGTTTTTATTCTTAAAAATGGATTGTTTATTGGTCAAAATTGAATAATAATAAGTGTTTAAGAATGCATCATGAACATTAATTTATGTCAAAAATGTATATTTTCATCATTATTATAATCGACATTGCTTTTAATGGGGACTTCATTCGGATATGAGCCAAATTTCACGCCACAGCCACTAGAGCAGGCAATCTCAATTTTTTGGCAACCGCAACGCATTTCATGTTTACTCATGTATCGACAAAAGATCATGTTGAAAACGTAGTCCGGTGCCATAAGGTCCTGAACCAAGTAACCACGAACAATTCTATGATACCAGACTCCGTTTTGACCGCCATATTTTACCGATGCACGACTGGATGTGAGGTGCGCTGCGGCTGCCGCAAAGTAGGAATTGTCTTCTCCAGTGTCTGAGGCATATGCTTCGGCTCACGTGCGAACGGAGCTCCCATTTATGATGAATGGTGATGATGATGAAGATATAGATTTTCACAAAAATTAATGTTTAAATTCTATTCTTAAATACTTATTATCTAATTTTTAATTATAAACATTTGAATTTCAAAAATAAAAGCCAATTTTTTCAAAATCTCCCATTTCCCCTCACGTCATATCTGTTTAAATACTGATTCTAACAAAAAAGTGTACAGAACCTTTTTTGGATAGTCCTGACCTCATTGCAATCGTTTTCCCCTTCTCTTTATAACATTATTGTTGTCCCCTTCGCACACAGTTCTTAGTGTTGCCACGAGACGAGACGAGACTTTAGTGAGTCTCGTCTCGGTCTCGTGGTGGTCTCGTCTAGCTCACCATGATTTTTCAAAATTACATATTCTTATATGTGGGAATCAATTCGTTCTACCTGATTATTATTTGCTATGAATTCTACCGAAAAAATGTATTGTACCAACTATCGGACAATTAGAGAAGTGATTTTATGTCATCATCGTTGAAGACAGTCTTCCAGAAGTAAGAGACAGGGTCATGTCATTTTCCTTAGCTCGATGACAGATTTGATATCCGTATGTTATATAATAGTAACAATAAAATAAAATTTTACCATTAAAATTAATAATAAATCAGGAGAATGATTAAACATGAATTGAACCTGATTTCAAACATAATTCTTAACTAAATGTTATCGATCATATTGTTTGCACCAACATACAATATTCAAGATCCTATAAATGTGACTATGACATATCAACATTGACATATAAAGACTGCGATCCGTCTTCTAGCTGTCTCAATGAATTAGAATGGAACCACTGGAGCCACGAGGATTCGAGATAATAAAGAGGCAATAGTTTTATGCAACAAATGTGAAAACTAAAGCATCAAGACAAGGTTGAGGCTACATATTTCAAGCCAAGAATTGCTGAGTTATAAAACATATTTTCCGAATTTCATAATGCTAGTTCGCCACATGATATTCCTTCTACGATTTTCAAGATAGATTCATATACACTAAATTCAGGCTACGAAAGCGTTCATTTGAATTGATGGTAGATCTAAGAAGCCTACATGCTCAGTTATTGCATTATTTGCGATGTGTTAACCAACAAATTCGGAAGTAGATGAAGAAAAACAAAATTTTCAAATGAGGTTATGTTATTAACTGTGAATGGTTCGAATTAATGAAATTTATGGAAGAATAGTATTGATTTTCTTTTCTTATGGCCCAGTCCAGCCTAATCTGATTCAATTTTGTATGAAATTAGATGAGACACAAGAATATAACCAGGTATCTTATAGGAGTCGATTTATGTAAGGTATTTCCAGTCAAAATCAGTTATAGTATGATAATATTTTTTTCCATTATGTCGATAATTTTTTGTGAAATTAAAAGTGTTGTGCTAGTATTGGGGCTCGTCCTGTTGAACTATCTTATCATATAAAATCTGCTGCGGCCACACAGTACTGCCCCAACCAAAAGTTTCATGGCCGGTTTCATCGCTGTTTCATAGATTCAGAGTGTCGCATCAATCAATAGCATATTCCAAAATAACAGCTATCATTGTCAAAGTAACAGCAGTTATTGTCTAAGTGACGGCTGTCATTGTTAAAGTGACGGATGGCGGCTATATTTAAGTCCCTACATAAAATAGGTATTTTTGAAAATGAAGAGTTCTTTTCTAAATTCTCAGGGTCTTTAATTTGGAACATACAGTTTTGACATTTGATCACCGGAAGTATAATTTTATAACGTGGATTTAACTTATTATCTTTTTTATATTCCTGCTAAGCCTATCTCCCTAAATGCTTGAAATTGATACTAAACCAGACATCATTCAAATAACTTGTTAAAAAACAATTAACAATCGTTTGAATATCCTTTTTCATACTTCTACCAGAATTATTCTTGCGAAAGCTTTGGGTAATTTGATACCAAACATGATAGAACCAAATGACTCACTTTAAAAAAACAATCGACAAAAAAATATTGTTATGTAGGCTAAATATGAAGTAAATATTCTGGAAGAGCAGTAGAAAAAATGATTATCTCAATCGAAAACTTATCCATCTCTTGAATTAAATATTATTACTATAGTTTGTGGGTATTAACCTACTTGCTCTATAAAATTGCTTTCAGAAGAAATAAAAATGAAGTTTAAGTGATTATGATATAAGTCTCGTCGAGAGTCTCGCGAGACTCTCGCCGAGACTCGACTCTGGTCTCGTCTCGGTCTCGACTTTTGTCTCGAGACCCATTCTATGGTCTCGTCTCGACTTTTTGAGGCGAGACGAGACGAGACCGAGACTGGTCTCGAGTCTCGTGGCAACACTAACAGTTCTCCCGTTATACATATTATACTACATGATTACACTTGTATGCAGTAATCATCGATACGTGGTCTGAGCATAGTTCATTCATCATTAAAACTTGTAGTCCAAGATCCCAGACCCGCCAGACCTTATTTATTTTCTGAGAAACAAAATTTGTGGATTAGAATAGTATTAGTCGGTACTTTGATCATACGCATATTTGCTAGTTTGTGCCGACGGCCAATTTATAGATACGAGGTGTTATAGGTACATCAAGAAAATACTCACTTTTCTTGAAGTCTGAGTGCTGATTTTTATGTATGTTCGAGAGAATATTGTTGAAAATTGATAATCAAAACTTCCCGTCGGCAGTAATTCCTGCTAAACGCTTTAAAGCTCGCAAAAAAATATCTTTATCTTACTTATAGTCTGAGTCCTAATTTTCATATATGATACTCAATGAGCAATTTCAATACTTTTTATAAACAGCCAGACCAAGGAAGAGTTGGATGCCCATAGATATTTCACTTACTATCAAGCTCACAAATAGTCACCTCGCGCTTTTACTCACAGCGATATTTCAGATGTGTCTGGCGGATGTTTAGCCCTACGATTAATCTAGCTTTTAACAAAAAGTATTGAAATTGTACCCTGAGTGTCACATATAAAAATTAGCACTCAGACTATAAGCAAAACCACGTTATTCGTTGTGAGTTTTGAAGAGTCTAGCAGAAACTACCACCGATGGAAAGGGACTAGCAGTGTTGATTATCAATTTTTAACAATATTCTCTGAAACATACATCAAAATTAGCATTCAAGACTTTAAGAAAAGTGAGTAATGTCTTAACGTACCGCTAGCACCTCGTATCTGTAAATTGGCCGTCGGTACAAGCTAGCAAATACGCGTATGATCAAAGTACATACTAACACTACTCTATTCCACACATTTTGTTTCTCAGAAAATAAGTAACCTCTGGCGGGCCTGGGATCTTGCTCTATTGATTTTCACCTAAAAAAAAGCATATCACTTTTTGAAAAAAAATATCACATTTTTATCAGTTTGTCTTTCAAGGCCAGCCACTACTATCTTTCGAATTGATTAGATGCTTTACTTTTTTTAACTTCTGTTTTGTACAGCAATATCTTCTTAATCTATTTCAGTTAAAAACGATTCAAAGGCTCTTATAGGACTACGATTTGAGCTATTTGATCAGCCGAAATGCAAACTAATATTACATCAGCACAAAAATCGTTCTCAACTTGACACTTGACAATTGCATCAACTGAAACTCGTACGTTAATCATAAAAAAAAAATGTGCAGTCCGAAGACTTAAATTTGCATCGACTCAATGCCGCTCAATTGTACGAGATCTGAGACCGCCAAACAGGTTGAGACTTCGTGGCTTCGAATCTGCCAGGATCCGGTAGCGAAACGAGTACATACATGTGCTTGAGGCCTTGTCTCTACTAAGGACGACATGCGACAGATGATGATGATGCTATTTCTATACTTATAGAATGCATGAATATATTTATTGCTTTTATTTCTTGAATTTATTTTAATTGCATTTACATTGATTGAATCGTGTTTCATTTTGGCCAATCAGAAGGATTGAATCATAGTCCAATAGGAGTCTTTGGACTTCTTGATTGATATAGACTATATGGATTATCACGAGGAATTCTGTTAAAATGGTAACAGTGCATCATATCCTTTTCAGCTATATCTATACTATAACTATAATATCTTCAGATATTCAATAGTCACGAAATACTGGTGACAAACATGTTACTTGGTAACATCACGACGCAACGCAGAAGAGCCTGAAAGCGACGTGCTTGAAAAGTCGTCAAAATTTATAAATATATATAATGTTCTTTATTTGATTCAAACACTGTAGACCGATTAGTTTCTATGAAGAATGTATTTCAATTAATATCATATACAATAATAATAATATAACATAATAACGACATCTTACCTATGAAGAATCGGTTTTTACAGTCATTAAATTAGTTTAAATGAAAATATTTATTCTAAACACCAAAGTGTCATTCATCAAAATTCCATAACAAATTTCAAACTCTCCATAGTGCACTTTACTAATATCAAACATTCATATTCATGATATGACAGTGTCACCACTGTTACATCTCCCCCCCTTCAAAAAAAAAGGAATCAGCTTGCTAGCATGATAAAAATTTGCTTCTGAACGTCTTTTTCCACTATCTACCTCATAAATTGTGTTTGATATTTTCTGGAGAATTTTGTATGGCCCGTCTCGAATCTCATCTAATTTATTTCTATTCAATTTATTACCTCTCTCAACATACACCAATTCTCCTGGCTTAAATGAGTAGTTGACTTTTCTCGTATCTATCCTGACTTTATTTGTTTCGTGTTGCTTTTTGGAATTCTCAAAAGCTAGTTTTCGGTCTGCTAATAAATCTGTTGGGGTATATAATTCTGAGGGTGTTATTTCAGATACTGTACCATTTAATAAATATTCTGGGGAGAAATGTGTTACACTGTGAGTCGTACGGTTGTATTCCTGAGTACATTCTTCTGCTATTTTAGACCACGGACAATTGGGTTGTTCACGAATTTTACACCGAATACGATTTATTAGGGTTTGATTCAACCTTTCATTGAGACCATTTGAAAATGGACAATCTACTGCAGTCAAAACTAATGTAACACCATGCTGATTGAGAAAATTCCTAAATTCTTTACAGTGTATACTTGGGTATTGATCTGCAAGTAGAATTTTTATCTTATTCTTCTGTAAAATTGGTTTTAATAATTTCATGAAATCTGATGCTTGTTGAGTTGACGAAGAATATGTGTATGCATATCTAGAGAAATGATCCACTAAAAGATGCAAGTATTTCTTTTTGGATCGATATCCCATAAAACCACCTATTGTGTCCAAAGACATTATTTCAAATGGCTCCTCTGCTGGACCTAGTTGTGATAGTTCACCAATTGATTTATCAAAATTATGAAAGTAATAGAATGGACGCATTTTCTCCATCATAAGTTGCGCACCAATATGACCATAATATATATGAACTTTGTGTAACAATTTTAATCCAAAATCTTGTGATACAAAAATTCTCTCTCGGTTTTTCAGTTTTTTATAAATAATATCTCCTTTTGTATATGTATGTTTCTTTTCCATCATCTCTTTTGCGTAACGTTTCTGATCTTCTTTTATGTCTTCCATCCGGATCAGATTCACAACTTTTAATACTTCATCATTGTTTTCAAAACATTCCGACCGATTAGTTTCTATGAAGAATGTATTTCAATTAATATCATATACAATAATAATAATATAACATAATAACGACATCTTACCTATGAAGAATCGGTTTTTACAGTCATTAAATTAGTTTAAATGAGAATATTTATTCTAAACACCAAAGTGTCATTCATCAAAATTCCATAACAAATTTCAAACTCTCCATAGTGCACTTTACTAATATCAAACATTCATATTCATGATATGACAGTGTCACCACTGTTACATATATATCAATGAGCGAAAGATTTTTGAGAAGAAACTTCTTTATTGCTATTGGAATGCAACTATTGAATGTACAATTAGTAAAATTCAAATGAGACATACATGACGTTTGACATCTTGATTGCTCACCATTTGGAAATTGTCCAAGGTGATTTTCAAGAAATCCATAATTTGATCCGCCAGTCTCCCATAAATTAACAAATCATATAGGATTCTGGATATGTAAAAAATAATTCAATGCAATCTAAATTCGATTCTTCAATTTCGCATATACGATCTTATATGAATAGATCTCATAGTCTTATCAAAACATTTTATCATAAATAAAATTGAATTACTAATATTTTCCATGAATAGGTCAACTAGCAGTGGGAGAACAAGACAGCGGTAGAGAGAAGAGAATTAGAAAGAAAAGAAAGTCCACAGAAAGAAATATCAAGAAAGAACGTAGTAAAGAGAGAGACAGGTAATAAGACTGCAGTGAAAAAAGAGACAGTGAATAAATCTACAATGAAAAAATCTGCTGTGAGAATGAAGAAAACTGTAGCAAGGAAGAATACAGGAAAGAGAAAGAAGATAGGTGAGAAAGAAGACAAAAAAGAAGTTTTGTTGATACACGAAAATGTGAAGGAAAAGTGTTGTAGTAAGTGTAAGAAACTGCACAAAGACAGGAATAGATCTGTGAGCAAAAGTGATGAATTTTAGACATAGTAAAATGTTGTACAATTAGAAGAGACGGTTTGTATTAAATTGTTTCGATCTATCTTCCGTTATTTTCAAGCACTCAAAACAGTCTTTCTTACATTACAATTTGAATAAGAAAAGTCCGATTTGATACATGATGACAGATCTTTAAACAATAGTTTTCTCATTGGGGAAGAGATGAAACATTTTTGATTAACCATTGAAGTATAAGTTATGTTTAGATTATAATTATTTTTTTAATTTAATCCTGCGTATGTACAAAAATGTGACATATTTATTTTGCCTTCAGCTCCCTGCCTATTAAGTGAGTGAATTGATCTTTGTTTTCGAAATGAACATTCGATTTTTATATACATATCTACGGCAAACAATAGGTCTGGAGAAAAATCAGTTCGTGTAATCTGTACGGCTTTACGCAGCTGTAACATATTGAGTGTAACAGTTATTCTAAAATTTCAAGACTAAAATAATAAATATTGCAATAAAAAAGCAATTTTATTTCTCCTAAGTTCTAGAATATCTAAATTTAATTGTTTTCAAACCTTTTCTTCTAATTAAAACAAGTTTGAGTATGAATGTAATCAACATCTAATCAACAGTGAATTGTTTTGGAAGAGACCCATTCAATGTGATAAAACTGAAAGTGGATAGACATATTTTAATCAAAATATAGGAAAAAAAACTAAAATGGATTGAAAGATTGATTGTTGCTGGAGTGAATCGAATGTTTGTGTACTGAACGTTACAATTAATATAAAGACACTGTATTAGTAAATTATTATGCACATTCACAGAAAATGCAAGAAATGTATTCTTTACAATCTTTATCACAATCTTTTATGGGTATATTTACAGAATTTGAATTGGAAGAGACATAAAAACTTGAAAGTCATTGGATTGTGTCTATCAGAAAATTGTTTTAAATTAATTTATAAAATATATATTTCTAGAAAATTTCTATTCATTTGATATATCAATTAGATTACTGTATATTGAAAAAAAATCTAATTGATTTGATGTTGTATTATCTACAATTCATATTCTAATTCAAAAAATGACCAAATCACTTCATGGACTAATATAAAAAAAATTAAGAAGTACTTTTGAGCAGTAACGTTTAAAAGTATTACTTTAATATGCCTTACTGAGAAAAATTATATCATTCAAAAACTAAAAGGACAATCGAGAAGTTAACTTTCTAGCATTGCCATATCTTATTCTTCCTGAAATATTCCAATTCATCTACTGTATATCGCAGAAAAGATTAAAAGTATCTTGAAACTTTATGGACCAAACTATAGACTTCGAATAGCGAAATTCTTGCATTTTCACACACTGCTCTGTCAGGATATTTTAACAATGTAAAGTGTTATTCGTAAGTGAATAATACAAAAAACATATTCAGTCAACGAATAGCCTTAAATGATTACTGCATTTGTATTGAATACAATGTCCTTAAATAAATTTTACAAAATAAGAATTACAAAATTTCTCACAAGCATTAATATTTCAAGTTTCGGAAATAGTAGAGTGAGCCAAATCAGGTAAAATGGCAGAAATTATTACTCCAATTCGGAAGTTTTTGTTGATAAAAAGCACTTGAATAATGTAGTGTGTTGTCATGGTAGAATCATAATTCTCAGGCTATTTCTCCACATTTGTCTGGAATAGTTCAGCATCTCAGCTCCTCCCAAATTGTTATATAGTGCTACCCTGAATAATTACTCCAACATCTCAACAATTGATTGAATAGTCTCCGTCTTCTAAAGAATTAATTCATCATGTGCCACATTTTTGTCTACAATTTTCATCTAGCATCACAAATCGTTGCTTGTAATCCGTTAGAGATTTTCAAATAATCAGGCAAGTATCAGATTTAAATTCGTCTTATTAAAGACTTAAGCGCAAAAAAATTTCAGGTGGCCTATTTTTTGACCATCAAATCGCAATTTATACTTCTCTAAAATAAATTTTGGTGTGTTCTTTCTACTGAAAAATTCATTTCGTTGTCCTGTAGTACTTTTAGTATAAGGAATAGCAGCTCCGATTAAACGAATATCACACCCAATTTGCAAAATGATCCTTCATAACCAATATAATTTTTTTTACTGCCTTCTCAATCATTCGCCCTTTCATTCCGCTTTTCAATAAAACTCTATCGTGAATTTTATCAATCATTTTTGTTCAGGTAACAGTCTTTGAACATTGTAAATGCAGTTCATAGCAATTTTGATTTATTCTACACTTCTTGCTTCAAAATGAAAGAATCTGACTACTGTTCGATCTCATTAGTCTAATATGCTAGTCAAATTCACAATATTCGATAAATCAGTTTGAATATTTTTGTTGATATATGTACATGAAAAATTAACAAAAATGATAACATGCAAATATTTGGAAAAAAAATATTTTTTGGCGGTGATTCTTGAGATATTTCATACAGTTTCCTCAATAATTATTACATATCGATAAGAGGAGACGATGAATAATTCTTTATTATAAAATGTCCTAGCTCAGGCATTAAAATTTTTGAAATAATTAAAACACTGCCGTTGAATAAAAATTGATAAAGTTATAATCGTGACTATGTACGCATCAATATTGTATACAATAAAACCAAAAAATTCAAAATCCTTCATTAATACTATCACTCAAAATTTCTATTGAATTTACTTGAAAAATGTCGCAAAATTATGAATTATTTTAAATAAATAAAATACAAATGCAGTACTCAAAAGCAAAATGATACTGTAGTATATAAATATTTTAACACAAGCCCTATTTTTCTATATATAATTAATTAAAATTAATCTTTGTAGTAATAACATATTTACAAATAGGAAAATGCACAAGTAAACGAGCCATTAGTAGCTTTGTACATCGTCCGTCTTGTGGCAAAGCTTTAAACACATCCAAGCAACTGGAAACACACCGAAATAAAAAAGATAAATCCAAAATCTGAACTTCAAATTTAACCTAAGTGTTCAAGTAACACAGCTGTACCATTATACAGGTGACAGGACTAGTGCAAAAAAAAAAAAAATAGCATATTCCTGTCATCATTTTGAGTAAGAAATGTTATATCAACACATCTCTTACGTTTACCAAAATCAAAATTTCATAAATAGAAGCAAATTTCAATAAAAAAAATAAATGAAGATATTTTTGGAACAGCGTAAAAGCCAATGGAAAATAGTGCAAAATTAATTTCATTCTCAGAATAAATAGTATATTGTGTGGCTAGAGACGAAACAAGACGATTTCAGGCTGAGGGTGAGTGTTGCTTGCCCGAGCGAAACGAGGGTTGGCATCACTCTCGGCTGAAATCGTGTTTTGTCCCGTGCCACACACTGTATTTCTCATAATACCTGCAGTGAAACTTTCTATATTACAAATTTGTCATAACAAAGTAAATATTTTTCTTTTGATTTTGCAGGTAACATGTCGAGAGTAGCTGCTTGTGCTTTATCAACAAGATGTTGTGGTGTATTTGAAATTGTCGCATTGATACTTTTTCTCTTGAAACTGATCGTCTTTTTAATTTAATTTACAGTTATGAATACAACAACTGTCAAATTAACTTAGGTTATATGATTTTCATTTAGAGATTGACAATGAACAAATGCGACTGGGATGACAGGGATGAAACGATGTAAGAAATAAATTCAGCGGGCAGAAACAAGCTTGTTTCTGCCCGGCTACACTCGCATTTGTCTGAAATTGTCTTGTTTCGACTGACAAAACAGGCATTGAAACGCGTTGTTTCAATGCAGGTATTATGAAGAAATATTTTCAGAAATAATTACTTATCTTATGGTTATTTATCATGAAGAAAGATGTGTTTCCAGTTGCAAATTTTTGTACAGTGAATAAATGGCTGTTTACACGTATCACGCTATAACACACTATATGTTTTTATATGTAATAAATACATATATATCTTGGTATTTTTACAAAATGTGATTTTATACGCTGTGACTATGCGGAACAAAAATCATTTTACATGTTTAATGTCTTTCATTATTCAAACATATCTTAAAGAATAAATACTTCAACTTTTAAAGTCTAAATTTAAATTAGAATTTTGAGGAAAATATTTTTCCCGGACCAACTTTTGAGTCTTTAGATTTTTATTAAAATCTTTGCTCATTACAACTTGAATAGATAAATTTACAGAAATTTATACATAATCATAAAATCTGTGTTTTCCAGAAAACTAATTCCAATAATATCAAATCTTAAGTAATATTTAGTAATATATTCAAAGTTCAAGGTTAAAAGATAATTTTGAGCAGGAAATTATACTACGATACTAACAATTCTTGCTCAAAATTTAAAAGCAATTTTTTTTTCTATAGTTGGTTGAAAATTATTTTTAATATGTAATTTCAATAATGATAGCTTCTTTTGAAAAACACTATTTAACTTCAAAGCACAAATTAAGTCCATTTTCAAAATACGAAATCTGCTAATCTCCGCAATTATATATAAAAATATTTAATGTAAGAATTAATATATATTTGTTACTGTGTTTTAAATGTATTTTATATATAAAATATATTTGTATGATTATATATTTATTAATGTGACCAAAAAGGTATTTTAAGATAAGTAAAGTTGATTATTCTGTGCCAATTTTTAATGAATTATATTAATTTGCGAGAGGAATTGTAGGCTAACTGCATTATAGAACCAATCAAGTACTTACTCATTAAAAATGTGAATTGAAAATAGGTATCAATTTTCATCGAATTCTTTGTAATATCTTCTGGTGATATATTTTCTGTAGTTTGATTTTAAGGTCACTAGTGAGACTCGAGATTTGGGAATATTTCTTGAAGGGCCTCCGTACTAATACGAAATGAATAAGAATATCGAACAGCTTCATCAGAAACTTTGAATTAAGTCGATAAATACAAAATAAAAGTATGAATCGACTGAGACTGTACTATCTGAATCTGCTTTTGGATATTTTGGCAATATTCTTTTTTACGTTAGGGAGGTTATCCATTCTGTACTGGACAATATCGGTGATACTATTCAAAATTGTCAAAATTAAATTCATTTTTTAGCAAGCATAAGGATGGTATAATCCATATGCTCAACCGTGAGCTGCTGTATGACTGACAGTGAAGCAATGTGGGTGGACTAATGCGCAGCAATCCGTATCTTTCTTCCTCGGCATTTCTTACTATTTTCTGACTCTTGCACAAAAAAGAAATAAATTGATAGATTTGCATCCATTGCGCCGTGTGCTTGCTCTTCAATATCCAACCACAACCAAATAGCTACCATTACCACCAAACGAGCTTATCATCTTTATTATATAAATTCTTGGTCCCTAGCTAATTTGGAAGGAAAAAGTCTATATTTTTCCCTTCATATTCTAAAACAGCCAAATGGTAATCTATCTTTTCTATAGCAATGTAATTTCATGATGATTTTTTTTTAGTTTCTTAAAAGTTTGATCCTGATTCATTTGTATTTTTATTCAATTTTCTGGTATAATGCCTATACATAGGCGTGTGCCTGAAAAAATTACATGTTTCATTTTCTCGCTTGCAATCATAGTACAGTCAACCGGTGTTTTAACCTAAAATAAAATCCCTGATTTTCTATATCTAAAGTAAATGAAGACAGCTGCAATAAGGATATATACAGCGCATAATAGAAACCAAAGAGGGAATGATAGTAGGTACTATAATAGACAACTTGAATACATGAGTAGAAACAAAAATAGGGTAATAGAAAAAGTTATAGGCACCTTTGGGAAACAAACTTTGACTTAACGACAGAAGACATTGAATTTTGTACCATAAATGAGCTCACTATTATGAACACTTTATTTCAATATAAAGTGATACACAAACTCACTGGAGAGGTTGCAAGTAGAAATGAAAAAATCTTGAATGATTATTTAATAGTGGAACATAAGAACAAACATATGATAAAAGACGTGCGGATCAAAAGAGGATACGAAACTGAGAGCTACCACTAGGTATCTTTTAGAAGCCAAATGCAGAAAATATATAAACCAAAAAGAGACAATGCCAAAAACCAGCACAAGAGCCAAAAAAGAAGCTATGAAAACCTACAATTTCAAGAAGAACAGCATCAAGGAAAATTTGTAATGAAACAGTACATGAGGAAATAATAAAACTGGGAAAATATGGAAACTGGAACATTGAAGCCATATGGAACTCTTTCAAAAATATAATGAAAGAAACACTTGCGGTACCAGAAACAGAAAGCTAACACATTATTGGTTGAGGCAAGAAATAAAAGAAGAAATAAAATTGAAAAATCAAAAATGGAGGATATATTTTAATAGCAGAACGCAAGAAAATCATGAAAGGTGCACACAACAAAAGAAAATGACAAAATAATTTATACAAGATGCAAAACAAGAAGAATGGGAGGAATTTGGGAGAGATATAAACAAAAACTACTGACAAAACAAAAAGTATTCCTATAGAGTAGGGAAAAACCGGTGCAATCTTGAAATAAGATACAGATATCTTAGAAAGATGGCGAGAGCATTTTGAAGAACTATTAGAAACATAAGAATAGCTACAAATATTACTTATAGTATAGACATAGATACTAAACCACAATAAAACCTAGAAAATACAGAAATTAGCATAGAAAATATTACAGAAGCTATTGGGAAACTAAAATAGGAAAAGCAGCTGGATATGATAATATGATCCATAACAATCCAAGTACATGGGAGAGGAAGGGACAAAAATGCTACATACATTAGTAAACTTTGAGATAGAGAACAGATTCAATTAGATTAGAGAAAAACAATTTCATTACCAATCTACAAAAAGAAAGATTGTCGCAATTGCTGCAACTATCGAGGGATATCACTCGTTTGCCCATCGGTAAAAAGATCACTTATTCACAATCCGGAAGATAACGGAAAAGACACTAAGACATAACAAAGAAATACTAGCATGCTTTATCGACCTCGAAAAAGCTTTCGATAGAGTTAATACTGTGGGAAACACTGAAAAGACGGAATACAGGACAGAAACTATTAGAAGGAGTCCTAAATATTTACAAAGATAACATAAACTATGTACGAACTGCGAACCTATTATCAGAAAAATTTAAAGCGGAGCAGAAATTCAAGCCTGTCATTCTTCATTGTATACATCGAAGTGAACAATAAAAACAGTTGAAGAATACACAAATTTAAAACAAGTAACAATAACAGACTGTATTTTTCAAGATGACATTGAAATTTTTATAAATACAGAAAAGAACTCACAAGAAAACTTGAGGATATGCTGAATATGTAATGAAGAATTACAGAAAGTAATTAATAATACAAATAGATAATAAAAATATACAATAAATAGTGGAATGAACAGTAGAATATAGGCAACTGTTGGGACGTATTATTCAAGTAGCAAAACATTGTTTAAACAGAAACTAAAGAGTAAAAATATGAAGTAAACTATATACAAAACAATTATATTACCAAAATTGCTGTACAGCTCAGAAATCTAGATATTGAACAAGAGACAACAAAGTAAAATCACAACGATAGAAATGGAATGCTTGAGGGCTATAAACGGCTATAGAATCGAGACGATCAGAGATAGATTGAAAGTACAAGCACTATTGAAGGCATTTTTTTATACGAGATGCAACAACAAAAAAGCTAGATTCTGCTTAAATAAGATACCGTTAATAGTATATTGTGTGGCTAGGGACGAAACAAGACGATTTCAGCTGAGGGTGAGTGTTGCTTGCCCGAGCGAGGCGAGGGCCGGCATCACCGTCGGCTGAAATCGTGTTTTGTCCCGTGCCACACACTGTATTTTTCATAATACCTGCATTGAAACTTTCCACATTTCAAATTTGTCATAACAAAGTAAATATTTTTCTTTTGATTTCGCAGTTAACAAGTCGAGAGTAGCTGCTTGTGCTTTATCAATAAGATGTTGTGGTGTACTTAAAATTGTCGTATTAATACTTTTTTTCTTGAAACTAATCGTCTTTTTAATTTAATTTACAGTTCCGATTACAACAACTGTTAAATTAACTAAGGTTATATGATTTTCATTTAGAGATTGACAATGAACAAATGCGACTCTGCCAGGGATAAAACGATGTAAAAAATTAATTCAGCGGGCAGAAACAAGCTTGTTTCTCCCCTAGGGCAGAAACAAACCTGTTCCTGCCCGGCTACATTCGCATTTGTCTGCAATTGTCTTGTTTCGACTGACAAAACAGGCGTTGAAACGCGTTGTTTCAATGCAGGTATTATGAAAAAATTATTAAATGAGAAATTTCAAATGTTAATCATGTAGGGATTATGAAAATTCATAAAAATATCATAGTAGGTACGGATTTTGTCTCACGGAGGCCGATTACAGTGCAAATACAAATTAAATCGGTTTTTCGTTTTAGAAATACGAAACATAAGCTGCAGAAAACGAGCGCAATTTAGAATTTAGAGTGCATATCTGAAGACGAGGACTCTGTCCATACTATATATAAATGAATAAAGAAGTAGCACCTAAGGAAAAAGGTGGAGGAATAGAAAACTGTACTACAATTTTTTTTCAATTTGGTATTTACCAGAACGAGAAAAAAAGGAATATTTGAATCAATCAAGTAAATATATGTATTATGAAGATAGTATCAACATGTAATTATCCGTGAACCATGAAATAAAAATCATACACATAGTAAACATTTTTATATCTGAATTCGCAAATAGTGCTCCATCAACCTATAGGATGAAAAAAAACTGGTCGCCAAGAATTGAAAAAAAAATTCAATGATCCTGTCGACCAAACGCAAGATCTTTCAATCAAGAATAGTGATATCGCGAAAGATATCAATTCGAAATAACGAACTTGACAGCGTTCCGATGTCGGTATTATGGAGTGAGAGGAACAGTGATAGTAAGTGGCAGAGATAGTCATAGTTCCCTAACTGCAGCGTTGCCGTGTCACAAACAAATTATTCAACTACTATTCAAATATCCAATTTAAAAATATTTCAAAAAGTAGTTCATGATATTTTAACGTATACTGCGAGATAGTACAGTGGTAGAGTGAGAGTGCTAGCCTTTGGACGCAGAAGTCGTGAGATCGAATCTCAGTCAGGTAATGAAGTTTTTCGCGGCTTGACTGGATCAGTACTCACTCTCGTGATTTTTCCAAGCTGAGAATCAAATTAACTTGGCAACAATTAAACTATCTGACACCGGCTAATTGTTGTAACATAGGCCTGCAGGTTGACTGGCAACACACATGGAAGCAAGGTAAAAACGTGGCAAGTAAAATGAAAAATGGGTTCAAATCCCGAAAATTCATTCGTCCATTCATGCATTTCAGCATATTTTAATGTTAAAATTCATATATCAACAAATTAAAAATTCATAAATTTTTACTTTGAAATATTTGCCACAAACAATGTTCCAGCATAGGACTCAACAGTATCATAGTAATAAAATTAAATCTCATGCTAGGCCAACTAAGTTCCTTCAAAAAATCATGTAATTAATAAGAAAACGTGGAGCCAAATCAAACTTCATGCCTTCTAGTATCAATAAGTCATAGCCAGTCAAATGTCACAATATCTTGAGACCGAATAAGAGAGCAAATTGATATGATAGATAAATAAATAAGGTTCAAAATTCTATTCAAAACATAGAGAAATGTGGAATTACATTTATACCGTCCTTTTTGTTCAAGAGAAATGAATAGATTTTATAATTTATGAGTATTTTCTATAATGCAGTTAACCACACGTTCTCTTCCATTTATGTTGATGTTCCGAATAACGTTACTGTAATGCTTGAAGTATCTACTGGCAAAATGTTGAAGTAAGAATGTAGCCATAAAAATATTTTAAAAACAATTTTAATAGTTTTTACCCTGAAATATATTTATCTTTATAAATCTTTATGTATTCTAATAGCCATATTTCCAGAAAAAAACTGAATACTGCATTTGATAAATAAAAAAATTTGTGGTTCTAAAATTATATACACAAATAAAAATTAAGAATTTATATTATAGCTCGATATTTATAATATTCGATGAAAAATATGTAGAGGTCTATATTTAAGATAATTAATAAGATGCGGTCAGGTGGAAAAGTAGATAAATTATTGAATTGTTTTTATAATTCAACCGTTTTTTTTTTTTTCATTCTGATAGTTCAATGATTATTCGTCTATCTGATTTTTTGACTCAAGGGGAAGCTATCATCAAATTGAACTCCGTTTTGTGAGTAAAGCTGGAGATATGAAATATCTTTATAGGTATTAATTTAAAAGTGTCAAAATGCAGTATTCTCTCAAACTGAACGAATTTATCAAAAGTATGTGTTTTTTTCACATAGAAAAATCTTTATAATCTGTATTCTGTAATTCATATTGTATATTTTATACACTGGTTAGTATACTTTTACATATTTAATAATTATCAAATAACACGTAAATATTACATAAATATAATCCCTAAACGTAATCAATGTGAATGTAAGTTTGTTAAACACTCTTTTAATTAAAATACACTACCCTAGTTTTAAGTGAAATTTGCCTTTCCTCTACCAAATGCACAACTGATCAGGTATCATTCGTAATATTGTTTCAACATTTGTAAAAGTGCATTATTGTTATGTATATTTAGGTACTTGAATCTTCCAAAACAACTGATTTTTTGTATTTATTATATATAGTATATTGTGCAACAAGTGCAGCAATTGACAACACTGCGCGAGTTGCAGATACTATTTATTATCACGATTGCTGGAAAAGTACTATTTTGCGCTTGTTTTTTCGGGTGGTAAATTATACTTGGCGTACTCAAAAGCCAAAGAGTCATTTACCGCCCAGAAAAACGTGCGCAAAATCCCGCATGAGTAATAAAAAATAATATTGGATGATTCCTTGGAAGAAAATTTATTTGTTTTTTGATTATGTATTTTTATGTCTTCGCAAATTTCATTTATTCTCACTAGTCAAAACTACACGAATTTGTCATTCAATCGATTTGCATGCGTTTAACAAGCCACGATGTCGATATTTTTTCTTCTCATAGATTATTCGGCAATATACAAGTTATTTGTAACTAGATCAATAAGCAAGAAAGATTCAAATTTCCTGGCGCAGCTTACGTTTTATAAATGAGACATTATTATAACAATCTATTTTTTGCATATTTAGTTCAAGTGTCGTGTATCACGCCCTACTGCCTATTTGGTCTGGCTCTCGTTTAACAATCGAATTATTGTCTGGTAAATAAATTTCATACTTTTTTATATTCAATTAAAATAATATCAAAATTTCAGCCGTTGGAATGGTTCAAAATTATTATTTCTTTTTTATAAAAAATTGCATCTGGTATATTCCTATCAACAACTAAAAGATCTGTCAATAATAAATCCATGTTTTTAATAGTTTTTAGAAAATATTGAAAAAATATTTTTTCATAATGCAATGAAGCTATGTTAGTGGCACTAAGGTAATAGTTTTTTTTTTTTTTTGATAAATTGATTGTAGCCTGCTCCTGAATAGTACCAAATTGCGCTGCGCGTCTATCGGGCCGAGCTTGTGCTCGAGTCAACCGAGAAAAGTGAACTAAGTTCCTCATGTTAGGCCGGAATCTATTTTATTTGAGAGCTACTGCTTACAGCATTCACAGAAATTCAACTGCTACATGTTCAAATAGTGCTAAATCTGAGACAAGAAAAAGGCTTACTTTACACATCATACGTACTTCACGCACTGTCGTAGAAAAAACATGTATTAGTTAACATCTCTATTAAAAATAATCATATTTTTAAAGAATGTGTATTGAATTGTGTGAAAATGCCAATACTAACAATATTTACTGGATTTTGAAGTTGGGCAGCCGAATGGCTCGAGTATATTGAAGGGAGGAAGCATCGACAAAATGGCATGCTGATCGCATGAAATTTCAACACTGTACTGTGTTGATCACTTATCTCAATTAGCGGCATATTTCAATTTAGTTATATGAATTTCTATCCAAAATTATGCTGTCTCTTACTTTTATATGGTATATTTATCTCAACCAAAAAAGAATTAATAACAATTTCTAATAGAAAATACAAAGATTAATTTGTGTGTGACGATTTACAAAATTTTTGTGATAGTATACCATTATTTTCTGCTGTTCATATTAAATTCTGTATTTAAGAAAGCATATTCACTATACTCGGATAACTAGACTAAAAAAATTGAATGTTAATAAGTTTAATAATCGAATAAACTTGTTTTCTTGTTTTAAAATTCTTTCCACACGGTACTAGATCTGTTATTTGATATTTGCCACTTCTACCATTCTTGTGTTGCTTGTGCTGTGTAAATAGGGCTTTTGTAACATCATTAGTTGCACAAAATACAAAAATGAAGGGTAAAATTTTTGTTACAGCTACAGTAACTTTGAGCATGGATCAATTTCTTAAAATTACGAAATTCAGTAGTCAGTTTCTTCAATAGCAATAAACAACAATTAGTGGTCCCTGTACAACGAGTTACCTCATCTTATGAGATAAATTTATTACAGAACTTTACGAAAAAGTTAATTCTCTTTATCATATTATAAACTGAAGCCGAATACGCCATTTTATTTCTGAAATATATCGCGTGTAGATGACCTGCGTAGTATAGAATTTATCAACAGTAATTACACAAGAGCTTTTTATTTTGCTGGATAAATTTCTGTTTTCACGAAACCTTGTTACCTAGCAATTTGATAAGAAAACTGTTCTAATAAAATCACGACACCGTAGGTGGAGTGATTTTATTTTTTGAACAGTTTTCGAGTCAAATTGCTGTCAGGTCACAAGTTTGAGTTGTCAAACTGAAATTTATCCCAAGAAAAATAAAATGCTAGAGTGTAATTCGGCGAGATAATTTAACGACATTTTATTCATGAAAAAGTTTATTTAAATGAAAATTATTGAGAGTACAATTATCATACATCATTTCATTTGACATATTCCACTACGTATTCTTTATAATTTTCTCCATCGATTCTTATCATACTTTAAATCCAATATCTAGCAAAATATTTGAAATTTGACATACCGTTGTACCTCTTTCTAATACATAATTCTGGTTTTCACAAAATACGATTAATTGTCTCCAGATACATGATTTATTGTTTTTTATATTTATAGACACACTTTACTTAATGTTTTCTTCTATATTTTCTTCAAAAATATTCCAAATTTTGTTTATTTTGCGGTTTAAGCACGGACAAATTATGCAAATGACATAAATATGGTTAGTGTTTTGATTTGGTTGCTAGGAGAAAGGTAAATAACGTTTTATCACTTGCAAAAAGTTACCTTCCTTTTTATCCGCTGTCAAAACGACAAAATTGTTTTTTATATATGGCTTACTTTATATTGGAGTGGAATTATCGTATATAATATCACAAGGAACTGTATTTTATCAATAATTTTTTTTTGAAAACATTGATTACCTAGCAACATTGTGAGAGTCATCTGTCCGATTAAATAATGAGAACGTAGCTCGAGGGATTTCATCTGAGCAGATGACTCGAAGAATGCTGCTTAAAGGTAATCAAAGTTTGAAGGAAAAATTTATGATAAAATTATAGTCGCGAGTGCTATTTGTGGAGAATATTTCTCGAATGAAATTGCTACTATAAGTTCCTATTAAATAATGTTAGTTGCAACTACTAACCTTTTCAATTGAAAAATGCACTAAATTGTCTCCATATACACTTGTATTTTAGATTTGTTGTTTTCAATTTCATTACTTTTGGCGAAAAATGCATTTCCAAAACGATTAAATTTTGACATTTCCGAGAACTGATTGTTTATATTAGAACTGTGTATTATTTCTCCACGACAAAGGCAATTTATCGCGATAAATCGCTTGCCAACAGGAATTTAACGAGGTTGGCAAGGAATTTATTATTATAATTGTCATTGTAACTATGCAAAATTTGTCAGTATAATTGACATGAGTGAAATAATCATAACAAAATCAGCGAATATCGCAGTAACCTATACGACAATCTAGTCTGGATAACCTGTGCTTTGAGGCTCACTTGATATTGAATTTTTTTGCAGAACCGAGAAATTTTTTAAAAACTTTAAGCACAATTCAGATTCAAGATCAAAATACAATGTGTCCTTTGACACCAATCAAAACGTAACTCCCAACGAATCATTGGAATAAATTAAGAAGCTCTCTATCTTCAAATTAAAAATTTCTTTGAGGGGTTGTAACTTCTAGTTGACTTATTTTGTGTCCGAGTATAGTTTAAAACTATAATTATTCATAGAAACCAAATATTCAAAAGCAAAAAACAGTTTTTAAATTTCAAACGTCCAAATTGAAAAGTCTGCTCTCTTAAAAATGTACTTAAATGTAATAAAATACTTTATATATTCAAGTTTTAATCAAATATATATTTAAAGACTGCACATTCCTAATTTAATGTGCAATTCATCAACAATATGTTACTGTTTGAAATTATTGAGCGAATTCATATTTTATAACTATAATAACTTGTAAAATGCTATCATTATACTTAACCATACTTGTAAATGTGATAAATAAAGTATTTACATAAGAAAGAGCTGAATACAATTCTACCATAGATTTTATTTCAGAACTGTTTAAATAATGAAAAAAATATTCAACAAATCACATTCACCTTATCAATAAAAACACTATCTGGAAATAACTAATAAATAATAGTTATTTACAATCGAGTGCGTTAAAGTACTTAGTATTTTACAGAGCGATAGCTGCATTTGAGAAACGACCGCGAAGTTTCTTATTAGCTAGAACGCTGTAAAAATATTTAGCGCACGAGATTTGTATTAAATTTTCTGGCATATAATACATATATTGCAATGAAAAACATTCCCTAACAGAATACATTGAGAATCTGGAGGAGTTGTGTTGAAATCACTTTACCTCAAATAATCTGTAGAGTAACTATTTGTTACAGAAATTACTACATTTTATATTTACTCCATTATTTGGATGTTTGTAAAAGCGTATTAGTCGTGTCAATAAATATATAAAACAGACAATATTCATAAGTCCCCAAGAACAGTTCCGATTTTGATAATTTTTTTTTCTTAATTTTGTCATTCTATATTATTTGAAATCAGAAACCTTACGAGGCGGGGACGGAATTATTCATATTGTTCAAGGAAACATCTATGATATTTGTATGAAAAATTCAGTTTGGTCCCTATTTTTTTCTTGAAAAAATCTTATTTATTAATTATATCGCAATTCATTTGCGATTTTGGCTGTTTCAGCACCATACATTGTGAGAAAACAAATAATGTCATTGTTGGAAAGCACTTCTTCACTTTGCTCTTCAACCATTAAATTTTCAGCTGCTGTATGTAACATCTGACTATCGTAATAAATTTGACTAAAACTATTTTATCACATCCAATGAATGCATGAATGATGCACAGATGCTTTTTTCAAATATTTACATATTTCTTTAATATTGTTTTTGTAGAATAAATTCGTTGCAAGACATTATTTTTGTTTCTTGGAAAGAATATTTCTCTATTATCAGATGCTGAAGCCATCGCAATAAGACTGAAAAATTAATATCCTCTGTTACAAAAATTACATGAAGAAAGGAACAGTCTACAGCTGATTGTACAACTAAACGATCAGCCTCACTTTCAGCCCCACTCAATGTTATAATTTCAGCCAGTTTTTTGTAGAGAAGATTAATGAAGCTATTCTTATTTCTGCTGTTTCTTGGAAATGTCTCTCTCATTGTATTTGAAGGCATGTCTTCTTTAAATAAATGAATCAATTTTAATATTATCTATATATCTACGATATCTCTCGGACGCCTTTAGTTCCATCATTATTATATACATCAAATACAACTTTCACATTAGTGCAATAGTAATCACGTAAATATCTAATTTACTGTTGACAAATATCTGGAAACTTTTAATTTTTTTCCTATTTTAATCTGTAGAAAATTTAGGGACATCATTACCATCTGTTTCACATTGTTTGGAAGCATCATATAATGTTGATTAGATCATTTTCCTCAAATCAGCGTTATCAAAGAGTGAAAGAGTATAGGGAGCCAGCTCGTAGTCAAAATATTGGCGAAGTTCGTCAAAGTTGAGAAGTGCTTTTTAATGAAGGTATTGTATTCTCATAATTTCTCATATAAATATCATAGACTAGCAGCTCGTGCCGGCTTCGCACGTGTGGACATTTATTAATATCCAACATTTTTGTTCGAATCTTTAAAGCATAGTTTAAAGGTATAAGATAATTATTAAGAATAATACCACATATCTTGCTTTAGTAACACAATTAAAACATAGCCTAAACTGCCAAAATTTGTTGATAAGAGTGTAGCTCTATGTATAGAAAGCCGTCATCAGTATTCAATGAAATTAATTACGGTAGATAAGAGATTATATTGCAGCGCACGCAATGTAAGGAATTTAATTGGCTGTTTTTTTACATCTTGGGCTACATTATTAAAGTTTTCGTAGGGAACCCTTTTTCTGAGAGTAAATTATAGCCCATGTTACTTAGTGATAATAGGTATAGAATTCTATTGGTGGAAGAATTCTTAAAATCGGTCCCCACATAAATGCCAGCAACAACTATAGAAAAGTTTCAATTTAATCGGTTGAACGATGCTCGAATAAACAAATACCGTTTGTACAAAGCCTTCATGCAAGTGCCAACAACAATTATATAAAGTTCGAACTCAATTTAATGAACGATGCGTGGACGGACAAATACGGTTCGTGCGACACTTGAGGTATATTGATAATACAATAATAAGAACCTTCACGAAAAAGTCAACAATAACTGTAGTAAGTTTTGATTCAATCGGGTAAACGATGCGCGAACGAACAAATACGGCTCGTGCACCATGTTAATGACACTACAATAAGAGCCCTTACGGAAGTACCAACAACAACTATAATAAGTTTCAACTCAATCAGATGAACGATGCACGAACGAACAAATACGACTCGTGCGCCACTTATTGTATGTAGATGATACTATAATAAAAACCTTAACGATAGTGCTGTCAACAACTATAGAATGCTTTAACTTATTTGGATGAACGGTGCGCGAACGAACAAATACGGCTCGTGCACAACTTGATGTATGTTGATCAATTTTCATTCAAACCACTACTGAAGAAAAACACGCAGAAAAAGAAAAAGTATATTTGAATCGGTCAAGCCGTTTTTAAATTCTAGCAAGACTAACGAACAGCGATTCATTTTTATTATATAATATTGTTTAAACAATATAAATAATTCCATTCCCGCTCTAAAAGATTTCTGATTCCAAATAATATACAAAAAAAAAGAATGATTAAAATCGGAGCTGTTCTTGAGGACTTTCGACCAAAAGATTTCGTTGACGCGACTATATTGCTTTCCGAATTTTCTACGCAGTTTAACTAAACTTTATAATACGGAGTGATCAATAATAATACCCATCAAAACTATCTTCATGGAATAAGGTTAGTATAAATTTATTTATTTGGTAACGTACGTTACCGACATGTCAAAGACACAGTGACGTTTCACGTGATATTTTATTTATGTCGACATTTTGCATGATTTTATATAGATTTTGAACTAAATGACTCAGATTAATCCATAATTTGATTTGAGAAGCAAAAAAGTGAGTAAATAACTGTATTATTGAATGATAATACGCTAGAATATTGTTTTCAGAGGAGCTGCCATGTGTCACTTACAGTTTACTATTTCAAGCAGGCGGCAAATAAAAAATCAGAACAAGGTGGCACAGTCAATCATTTTTGATCGCTCTGTATTATATGTTAAAATCAAATTACTCGTCACGAAGAAACAATTGTAACATAACAAGCGTTTTATAGTCCTAAATACCAGAAAACTATTAACCGTACTCGCAAAATTTAAATTATAGAAAAAAAAATTGGCAGTCACTGAGGACTGCCGATAGAAATGAAAATTTGAATCTATGTAATAACAGTGTTTCTTATAGACGGAGAACTGGCTACATAAAAAACCTTGTTATCCCTACATGGCTAATTCCTTTTGTAAAAGAATCTTTTTGTGTAGCCAAGTTCGAATCGTCTTGTATGCCAGCGCGATTCCGTGGCTTTCGGATATTTTGAACTTGATATTTTAATTCAAATTTACAAGAAGTTTTCTGTCAATTTTGACGTAAACAATGGCATTCACAATATCATTTCCTTAGTTTCCAATTAATACTGACGTTCACAAAAGAAAAAGTATTCATGAAAAATTCACTGGTCCATATTCTCACCTCTTAAAATAGCGCTACTTCCTAAGAATTGATGCACTTTCTCTTACCATCTCATGTTGCATCATATAGCGCTATCTCTTTTTATTAAAATTTTTGCTGAAGTAGTGCGATTTTAAGAGATGGGAATACGGACCACTATATTTTACGAAAATTGGGACGATCGAAAACAAAACATTGTTAGACACACGTGTAAAAATTCTTCAATGCACTCACGTGCACTCAATTGGCTACATAAAAAAGCTTATCATGGCTGATCCCTATTATGAAAGGATCTTTTTGTGTACGCAAGTGTGTCTTACAATGTTTTATTTCCTATCGTCCAAATTTTCATAAAATATAGTAAATTCTTCATGAATACGTTTTCTTTTGTAAATGTCAGTTTGACGGCAGTAGTAGTTAGTAACTAAGGAAATTATGCCACAATCGACTATTATGAACGCTGCCGACTAGACATTTAGTCAGCAGCGTTCATTATAATCGGTTGTGGCATAAGATAGAATGAAAATTGTTCCTTTTCAATTTTATACATCAGACTTTTTAATTTTTCAAATGTTTCATAGTAATTTCCAAAAATTCTTTTCGCCCTTGAAGATGGCTAAGGTGTAGCCGAAACTGTCGAGCTAGGAAAGGAAAGACAAATAAATTTGACTGAACTCCCATATTTTATTTACTCTCATTCACTATTCTAGTCAGCTTCAACAAGATTATCCAATAATGATTAATCCACATTTATATCATGCATACATTTGTATGTATTCAGATGAATTTTAATAAACTTAATTTTCACTATTACTTTTATTGCTTACATCATTCCTTATCATCCATTTCAACAATTCTAATAAATTGTAATCCATCCAAAAAAATTACCTCCAAAAATTCTTTAAAATATCTCTTAACTGATTGAAATGCATCACAAATTTTTTGTTCAAAGATAGTACTCTCTGTAAAATAAGAATAAAAAATACGGCCTCGCTGATCAATGCACGCGTCAGTAGTATATCGGTAACGCGAACTTAAGATTTTATTCATCCAAAAATTGCCTAACGCGTCTATAGAAGCTCTCATTTTAAAAATCAAGAGCAACAATTTGCTTAGAATTAAATTTTGCTATCAAGAGTTCCCATTCAATATAAATGACATACATGTAGATAATAAATAATGATTAGATAGACTACTAGCAATTAAATTGAATTATATTGGACAGCTTTTGTAATGTAATGACTTTGTCTATATGTCATTTGAATGTCAGATATCATAACTTAATTTATGCATTTGAATGAGTATTTTAATAGCATGGTGGGCTAAACTATAATGAAATAACAATAAAAGTGATGGTTTATTCATTACAGTAAAACCGTAAACCGTTTAACCGAACTCGCTTCATTTAGAAACCGAGCTAACCGAAACGAAAAAAAGACAACTTTTTCAATCTAGTAAACTGTTTTTCATTGAACAGGACAACGAATCAACCTCAACTTATATTCTACTTTAAAAATACCGTAAAATTATATTGTAGGCCCAAAACAATAACTCGATTGATTTAAAAATTCGTGGATATTTTGTGTCTTTTATTCATTCCCGGATAGCAATAGACTCAGCTGTAATAGACACCTTGTTTTTTTTAATGCAAATATCCTCTTAAGGTAATCTAAATTATAATAAAATTGCTAGTATAGTAATAAAATTCAAAGTGACTGATTGCTATGGTCAAAATTATTCAAGAAAAATCGTTATCCAAAATGGCTCTGCCTCTTATATTTTAGTTTGAAGGGTTCTACTCTATGTGAGATTACATTATTTAAATGATAATGATATGCAATTTTTCTAGTCATCCTTCGTAAAAAGCTCCAAATTTTGGTTATAGCGACAAGCCACTTTGAATTCTGCTGTCCATAGCAATTTTATTGTAAATTAGATTGCCGTGAACAGTTACTTATAAATAAAAAATCTGACGTAGACATCACGTGACTTACTTGTATATCATCGGATATATTTTTTGCATATAATAATACGATAATTAATCCCAAAATTCTATCGTTCACGGCAAATTGTATTGGATTTATTCAAAAAATTCTAAAAATCTGTCAAGTGAAGTGCACTTTCAGCCCAGTCGGTTGCTTTGGGTACAGTAGGTCATCATTCTTATGCTACAACATTCCTAGATACTGATTTCCAAGATTATTCGGCTAGTAGATCTTAATTTATTCGCAAAATTGAACAAAAATTTTAGCTGAAGTGCACTTCCGGCTCAGTCGATTGTTATGAGAATAGTAGACAATCATTCAGATGCAACAGCAGACTGAAATACTAAATTTCAATATTCTGTTCGAATTTATCCGAAAAATTCTAAATAACTGTTAAATAAAATGCACTGCCGGCTCAGCCGATTGGTACAAAAATAGAAGATGACCATTTAGATGCTACAGTAATCTCAAATACTGAATTTCAGTATCCTATGGCTGATCATTCTGGATTTATGCCGAAAATTCAAAAAATGTTTCAAGTAAAGTGCACTTTCGGAACAGACGATTGAAAACATAATGCGAAATGCATAACTAGACCCAAAACCAATCTTGAATACAAAATTTCAACATTTTACGTTTGATGGGTTTTGAGATTTGCGTGTTTGCTTTTTTTCACACCTGTATTTTGTTTATAACTTCTAAATTTATCTCTTCTTCCACTATTCAATTCAAATAAAACGTTTTATCTATCCGATTGGTACTAAATTAGTCATATATATATTTTTTGTATTGCATTTTAACAAAAAATGTTCCATTTATAATCAGATAAAATAAAAATTATGCAAACGCATTTTTTAAATTATTCAAGTCTAAGGGCCAATATTTCAGTCTTCGGTTTATCTTAAGCGAAGCTTAATTACCTTAGTAACAATTGTTCTAACAATCATTACTATGGAAACTAAGCTACGTTTAAGGTAAACCAAGGAATGAAATACTGGGCCTAAGGCTCAGTATTTCAGGTTCAGTTTAATCTATAGATTACTTAAACGAAGCTTAGTTACTATGGTAACAATTGTTCTCACAATCGTTGCTACGAAAGTTAATCCACAGTTTTCGTAATCCGAACACTGAAATACTGGGCCTAAGTTAATACAAATAGCAATATGACATTAATGTACTCAGCAAATGCTTGCAAAAATTATACAGAGTGATCAAAAATGATTGTCCGTGCCGCTTTGTTCTGATTTTTTCTTTGCCGCCTACTTGACAGAGTGACCTTCAAGTGACAGATGACAGTTCCTCTGAAAACACTATTCTAACCTAATAATTTGGTAGAATAATAATAAATTCTCAATAATCAGTCAATAATACAGCTATTTACTTACTTTTTTGTTTATTGAATCAGATTATGGATGAATCCGTCATAAAATAAGCAAAATATACGGCATTGTGTTCTTGAAATATCGGTAACATAGTTTTCAAAATAAATAAATTTATACTCATTTTATTCCATGAAGATAGTTTTGATCATAATGCGAACTTTTGCCTGTCATCTGTCAGACAATCATTATTGATCACTCTGTATAATAAGAGCCAAAAAAATGGATTATTACAACATGAGGTTATGTTATGTATCACTGAGTTGAGAATGTCCCCAAGGTCGGATTTAACGGATTTCCAGAGGAACGAAGAGAAGAAGGCCTAACCATTATCGAATCAAAATCAAATATAAATTTTTACGCTATTCGAATAATTTATTACAAGATATCAAGGTCAAACAACAAACATAGACTATGTAAATTGAAAGAAATAAGAAGATAAGATTATTTTCGCTACATAAACGATAGTTTGCGAGCATTTCTCGACGAAAAATCACAAATAATGTATGAACAGGTCTTAAAATATATGCCCCAGGACCAAATTCTATTTTAAAATCCAAGTTGTCAACTAAGTCAGTGAGTGTTAAAAATATAGCGATAATAAAATCCCACGAAACTGTATTTGATAAATTGTTAAAAACCAAAATCTGTTTTTCACACAAAATAACAAATTCACAAGACGAGTGCGTACCGCGCTATCGAAAGCCCATGTTGTCGAATGTCCGCTGTGCCGAAAGTCCATAGCGTCGAGTACCCACTACGGCGAATTTACCCCCACTACCTACCGCTTTGTGTGAGTGTCCGTTGAGAAGAAATGACTGTACTAGCGGTTTGATAAACATTAAGCCTGGCATATCGCGTTGTAGAACGTAAGTTCGGAGAACATGCTTGAAATAATGATTTATTCATTTTCCTTAATCACCAAATTACTAAAAAATCTAGTATTTTGTATAGATAGCAAAACTATAAGTTCCACATGAAAGTTCACTAGATTATTCCTTGCTCTAACTAAAATTTCATTCACTTTCCATTTTAAATATTTACCAGCTGATTGATTCCAATTTGGTCAAGACTATATCATGTATAATAGCTCCATCAATTTGAAATTTTAATATCATAGAGAACGGACCACATTCATTCATTCATTCAAATGGATGATGGATTTCTGAGAAGCAAAAAGCAAAACTCTTTTTTCATGAGTTGGTTTAACTCAATTTGTACCATATGTCATGGAAAGCGCTTCGATAAGTTCATTTATAAAACAACTGTAAATAAATGCGAAATTGTTGAAGATGTCAAATACTATAGATCTTTTTTCAAATTCGATTATTATTCTTCAATAACTTTCTGTTCCCATACTGCATATTAAAATCAATGCGCTACTGTGAACGTAAACAGAGTTGATTCCAAGTTTTTTTTTATTTAATTTCAAATTTTGAACATATGTAGTTGTGATCAAACTTCTCTTTTGATATACAGGGTGTATCACGACTAGTAAAAAAATAATAATAGCATACTCCTAACATTATTTTGATTAAAGAATAACATATGAACATTGGTCCTATCCCTCTTGGTTATCGAGATACAAGAGATCGTAGATAGCAGCAGATTTGAAATTAAAACAGAGAAAGAAACAATGGAAACATTGAATATATTTATTTTATGTCTTATAGTAAGTGTTCAAAATGTGCCCTTTAAACTTGCATGCAAGTTTGATATCGACGAATCATGGAGATATAAACAAAATTAATAGTGTTTGGATGGTTCCGAATGTTAGCAGAGGCATTTATCATTCTCCCTAGTAATTGGTTGTCTGTGTTCATTTGTGAATTTGAAATCAATTTTACATTGTTTCAAAAGTATCTTCATCCTAAAATACGCTGCTATCTATAAAATGTTGGTCTCTTGTATTTTGGTAATTAAATGAGATAGGACATATTTTTATACGACATTTTTTACTAAAATTGATGTTAGGCATATGCTATATTTTTTTTTTACTCCAGCCCAGGTACACTCTGTTTGTTGATGAAGAGTTACGGCAACATGAAATAAATTGGAATGGATATCAGATGAAAATCATTCCCCACAATCCTAGAACTCCAATGAGTCTCCTCCGATAGTGTCAAAATAATAGCTACTTGAAGTGTTCAAATTTCTAGCCCTGTCAAGTTAGCCCCCCCACTTCAAATTTTATAGAAAAATCAATTTGGTATTCGGATGCGCTCTTGATGCGCTCTTATGCGCCACAAATATTTTTTTGCGCTAGTCATACTGAGCAGTAATTACTACAATAAGTTGGGAGGGGCCAACTTGACGCTGGCTCCCCATTTCGGGAAATATCGTAATATTCATTATTATTTCAATAGTACTCCATATGCGCTCTTATGCGCTACTCATATGAAATTTTGCGCTTGAATGCAATTTGTTCAATTAATATCCAAAGTAGGAGGGGCCAACCTGACGATAAACTTTTTTTTTAAATATTCAATATTTTTTATTGCAATTAAATCTGAACCCGATGCGCTCTTAGGTGCCTCAAATATTTTGTATGCGCTAGTCGTACTGAACAGTAATTACATTAACAAGTTACGGGGGGCCAGCTTGACGGTAGCTCCCACTTTTGGAAATATCATAATTCTTATTATTATCACAATAGAACTCCCTATGCGCTCTTATGCCCTGCTAATATAAAATTTTGCGCTCGCATGCAATCTGTTTGATTAATAATCAAAGTTGGAGAGGTCAACATGACAAAAATTTCGTCATGTATGTAAATATAGCATATTCCTAACATCAATTTTAGTAAAAAATGTCGGATAAAAATATGTCCTATCTCATTTAATTACCAAAATACAAAAGACCAACATTTTATAGATAACAGCGGATTTTAGGATGGAGATACTTTTGAAACAATGTAACAAGCAATGGAAAGCAATGTAAAATTGATTTCAAATTCACAAATAAATATAGACAACCAATTACTAAGGAGAATAATAAATGCCTGTGCTAACATTCGGAATATAAATCCATGATCTGTCGATGTCAAACTTGCATGCAAGTTCAAAGGGCACATTTTGAACATTTTCTATAAGACATGAAATGAATATATTCAATGTTTCCATTGTTTCTTTCTCTGTTTTAATTTCAAATCTGATGCTATCTATAAAATATCGATCTCTTGTATCTCGATAACCAAAAGGGATAGGACCAATGTTCATATGATATTCTTTACTCAAAATAATGTTAGGAGTATGCTATTATTATTTTTTTACTAGTCGTGATACACCCTGTATATCAAAAGAGAAGTTTGATCACAACTACATATGTTCAAAATTTGAAATTAAATAAAAAAAAATTGGAATCAACTCTGTTTACGTTCACAGTAGCGCATTGATTTTAATATGCAGTATGGGAACAGAAAGTTATTGAAGAATAATAATCGAATTTGAAAAAAGATCTATAGTATTTGACATCTTCAACAATTTCGCATTTATTTACAGTTGTTTTATAAATGAACTTATCGAAGCGCTTTCCATGACATATGGTACAAATTGAGTTAAACCAACTCATGAAAAAAGAGTTTTGCTTTTTGCTTCTCAGAAATCCATCATCCATTTGAATGAATGAATGAATGTGGTCCGTTCTCTATGATATTAAAATTTCAAATTGATGGAGCTATTATACATGATATAGTCTTGACCAAATTGGAATCAATCAGCTGGTAAATATTTAAAATGGAAAGTGAATGAAATTTTAGTTAGAGCAAGGAATAATCTAGTGAACTTTCATGTGGAACTTATAGTTTTGCTATCTATACAAAATACTAGATTTTTTAGTAATTTGGTGATTAAGGAAAATGAATAAATCATTATTTCAAGCATGTTCTCCGAACTTACGTTCTACAACGCGATATGCCAGGCTTAATGTTTATCAAACCGCTAGTACAGTCATTTCTTCTCAACGGACACTCACACAAAGCGGTAGGTAGTGGGGGTAAATTCGCCGTAGTGGGTACTCGACGCTATGGACTTTCGGCACAGCGGATATTCGACAACATGGGCTTTCGATAGGGCGGGCTGCTTCGCACAAGACGGTTCTTGCACCATAACTGTGGACACGTGTTTCGTCCTAAATGGGGCTCTAGTACAGTCTAGCAAACCTCAGATAGCCGAACTTGTGAACATCTCTGATCACGAGAATGATTCAAAATTCAAGAGATTTCGAATTCATCGATTTGCATGTTAGCAAGTATCAAGCTGCATTCACAATCACTTTAGACTCTGCTCAATTTGCACTCGAAGTTCAAATTATGCAGGGTTAAAATCTGTAGCATTCACAATCACTTTCAACATTGCTTGAAATTTTGTAATGCCGTCTATGAAAACAAGTACACAATCATGCAAATATTAAATACTTTATTCTTCTTTTCGTTTGAAAGAATATACTTTCAAATTCAGTGGTTAATTCCTTGCAGGGCTTGAAGAGTAGTTGTTGGTTACAGTTATCTATTTACTTGAATTTCAGTTTTTGTTGAAGAATGTTATAAGGTAAATAAATATAATATGTTATCAAACTTTATATATCTAAATTCAATAATCTCTCGTCCAAATTAAAGAAAAGAAATGATTCATTAATGAAATATCAAAACAAGCTCTATCAACGTCAATTCACTGTTTGCATATTATGGCTTCTATTATTTTATTTTATTTTTAAACGTCAAAAACATATGTTGAATCATCAGAAGATGCAATGCGCATGCCAATTCGCTGGCGACTGGAAGTGAAAGTTTGTACATTGCAAACATTGCAATCCGAACATAAAGTACGCAGACTAAAAATTTTAGTTGTAAATGGTTACTACTGAGCTCATACGCTTAGCTTTGAATTTTAAGATAGCATGAAATTATGCCGTGTTCAAATTCGATTGTGAATGGACCTTCATATGAAATTACAACTCGATTGTATCTGTATTGTCAATTTCATTCAAAATTGAATAAAATTATGTTTAAATTAGAGTATCCGGCCAATATTTGATATCCGGTCGAATATTGAATCACTATTAGGCCAAATACCGATTACCTAAAAACATAAGTAAAAAATCTGACGTGGACATCACGTGACTTACTTCATTGGATATATTTTTTGCATAATAATACGATAGTCAAACACAAAATTCCATCGTTCCATGGCTAATCGTTTTAGATTTATTCAAATAATTCTAAAGATCTGTCAACTGAAGTGCAATTCCGGTTCAGTCGAATCGATTATTTTGAAAATAGTAGGCAATCATTCAGATGCTACAGCAGACTGAAATACTGAATTTCAATAAAATGGGAGTGTTCACTTTTTTGACATGTTTGCGCTCCTATTTTTTCGTGCATTATTCAGGCCGTAGGTATAGTTTGGCCGGAAATAAATTTAAAGGAGAATATTAGTTGTAAATCCTTCTACGGTGTTTTGGGCATATTTAAAGTTCACTAGATTCTTTTACAAGTATTGTGAGATTAGTGCTGCTGGCTTTGAAATCCGAAGATCATGGGGATTCGATGTGGTCGATTCCAGACGCGGCAGAAAGAGCCAATATGATTTTCATTGAATTTCATTGAACAAAATCATTGTTTCACAAATAGAAAGATCGACACATAATGGTTCTTTAGTTTAGTATGGTGAATATGAAATACTCTTGAGTATCTAAGTTTGAGGTCAATTAGTATTGTACTGATTAAAACCCGTGTGACACACTCAATTTTAATGTACATTAAAATGTACATTATTTTTCACACATTGAACAGTTTTTACTTACTTGTACTAAGTACAAGGAAATATTGCGAAACCGATAAAATTCACTTATCTAGATTTTGATGGAAATATCCGTTTTGAGCATCCCTGAATCCATTTTGATTTTTTTTACTTACTCGTACAAAGTAAGTATTGTGAAACCGACAAAATTCACCTATCGAGATTTTGATGGATATATCCGTTTTGAGCATCCCTGAATCCATTTTGACTATTTTGGCTTGATGTCGGTATGTATGTTCGTGCGTTCGTGCGTGCGTAACTCGCAAATCTTAAAACTGGTTGAACGTATAATGTTGAAATTTTGTATTAAAGACTGGCATAGGGTCTAGTTGTGCACCTCGCATTATGGTTTCAATCGTCTGTACCGAAAGTGCACTTTACTTGAAACCTTTTTCAGATTTTTCTAATAAATCAAGAATGATCAACCGTAAGATGTTGAAATTCAGTATTTGAACTTGATGCTGTATCAGAATGGTTATCTGCTCTTTTTGTATGAATCGGCCAAGCAAAAAGTACACTTTACATGAAACTTTTTTTAAATTTTTTGCATAAATCTAGAATGATCAGCCAGAGCATATTGAAATTTAGTATTTTTGTATCAATCGGCCAAGTCGGAAGTGCAGTTTATAAGTATAACAGACATTCAGAATTTGCTGTATGAAACAATCAGTTTAACTGAAATGATAAGGTAGGCAATGATAATCTGTTGTCAATTTTTTTAATTTGTTTGACATTTTACATGTCAAAATATTTTTCCCTAAATTTCATTTCGTAAGCATGACAAAAGCGACAAAATTGGATCAGAATATGCTTTTTAATACCAATTTAAAATTAATTTTCATTATGTTGGTCACACGGTACAGCTTTAATTTCAGCATTATTGAACTCCAAATATACTTACTTATCAAACCTCTTGAAGGCATGAAAAACAAAATAAGGCACTGGAACAGGCCTGTGTCACTCTTACGGAAAGAAAAATACAAAGTTTGCGTATGGGTTAGTGAGTGTTAGTTATTGCACGGCACCGCACACTGGCGCTGGTGTAACAGCTCCTCCACCAAAATGTCCAGGATTTGAAAATTGACAAGGCTGTTATTTCTGTCCGTTGTCCTTGCAATCGCCATTGTATTGTGTCCTATATTGTGTATTACATTATTTAATATTATTGTGAGAATGACATCATTGATTTTATCAGTGATGCCGAGTGGAAAAAATCCTGTAAGTATTAATTATTAATATTTGATATGATCTCGATACATTTGTCATTACTAACCTAACAAAACAATGTGCCATCATAGATGTTAGAATGAAATATACCTAATGTCATAATAAAAAACTATTCTATCTGTAATATATCTAGAAAAAAAAATCTGCGTGCATGAACAATGCTTGGTCAATTCCCTGCCCATAAAGAAAAGAGCTGGCCTATTCTGTTTTCCACGTGTAGAGGATTTGAAGAACAAATTATGAGCAAATATGAATCGGAATGACCTGAGAGAGTTGAGCTATCGGCAACTGCTTGATCGTGGCTATCGAGTTTGTGAGCTCCATTTTGATAATAGTCAATTCAAAAATGAATTGGAACAACGTCTCAACGTGGGTCAGATACCTTGTCTTGTACGTATTCAAGGTAAGATCTCTCCTATCACAGTAAAAATAACAAAAGTTTTGATAAAATGCACGTATATTATAGATGCACCCGATACTTCACGAATCGAACCAGCTCAAATCAATCCAGCTAGAATCGAATCAGCTGAAATCGAACCTACTTGAATTGATATCACCGAGGAGCATGGAGACGTTGAAAATATTCCATCAAGGCCTGTGTGGAGGAAACTCCCGACCATCAACTTCAAAATGCGTTGATGCATACAAGACTGCTATTTTAAATAATACTGTTAGGTGTAGTATAGGTTCGAATTGTGAGGATTACCGAATTCTACTATCCTATGTTAATCAAAATCAATCTGATTTTGAATCTTTTCCGATATCCCCAATTTCCAATAATCCTATCCTAGGTGTTCTTCCACAGACCACTTGCATGGATGCTGTAGCATCGGAAATATATGTTCAAACAACCTCTGGATATTTCATTAAAAAATTGCTTAGTTGTGAATGTGATTCATATTTTCAGTTCTTTTGTTCTAAAAACGTAACGCACATCCATGATTTAACTGTTTTACGGGACTATGGGTCCAATGAGAAGTCTTATCTCAGATATGCAAGCACAGAATTTTCGCAAATAGTCGATGATTGTGAAAAACAGATTTTTGCTTCGATTTCCAATTTCATTTCATCCCCTAACATCCTATCCCATATAGACATCCACTGTATACCTTGCAATATTTGTGAGCAGCATGGAGCAACCATGCAGAATAAAGTTATGCGATCATTACATTTAATATTATCAAGTCATTTTTCAAAATTGATTATTAAGAAAAATAGATACAGTAAAAAATAACGATAATTCTTTATGTGTATGTTTCATATTCTTTTGTAGTATAACAATTTAGTATTCATTTACGATCGTATAAAATGTGATAGTTTTTTGCATTTTGAACTTGATATTTTAAACCAAATTCACAAACACATTTATGTCAACTTCAACGAAAGCAGCTTAATTTCTAATATCTGTGTCTTTTTCTCGAAAATTAGGACGATCGAAGATAAAACATTGTAAGACACACGCTTAAAAAATATCTAATGTTATTTACACATACATTTTGTTTCTATAGTATGATATAGTATTTCGTATTTTTGTATATATTTTTCCTAATATTTATATCTAATTTATTTATATGTAAAAATATATGTATATATTTGGAACGAATTTCTGGTTGATTTTAAATTTTACGATATTTTAAAATATTATATAAATTGGTAAAATTCAAATTAAGCGCTTCAGAATTAGTACGTACACGGCACCGCTTGGAGCGCTCTTGTGTTGATGTGAAACCTTGTAAATTTTGATAACATTGTACTGTCAAGTCATCTGTCTATTGGTAGTCTTTGCACTGGAATCTAGGACTATCTGACGGTCTAAAAGTACAAGGAAATATTGTGAAACCGACAAAATTTCACATTTGGAGATTTTGATGGATATATCCGTTTTGAGCATCCCTGAATCCATTTTGATGTCGGTACGTATGTACGTATGCATGTGTGTGTGTGCGTAACTCGCAAATCTCAGAATTCGTCAAATGTATTATGCTAAAATTTTGTATAAAAGACTGGTATAGGATCTTGATGTGCACCTCGCATTATGGTTGCAATCGTCTGTACTGGAAGTGCACTTTACCTGATACTTTTTTTGAATTTTCCGCATAAATCTAGAATGATTAGCCGTAAGATACTGGAATTCAGTATTTGAAATTGCTGTAGCATCTAAATGATCATCTCTTATTTTCGTCCCAATCGACTAAGCCGGAAATGCACTTCATATTACAGACTTTTCGAAATTTTCTCATAAATTTAAAATAATCAGTCGCAGAATATTGAGATTTCGTATTAAGCACTTTTATAGCATCTAGTTGTACACCTTGCATTATGACTATGATCGGCTAAGCCGGGAGTGCAGTTTACTCGAAACATTTTTAAATTTCCTTCCCGCATAAATCTAAAACGATTGAACGTAGAATATTATAATACAGTATTCAAGATGACAGTACTGTCTAGATCATATCCTATTTTCATTGAAATCGATTGAATCAAAAGTGCACTATACTTGACGATCTTGGAATTTTGCGCATAAATTCTGAACTGTTAGTCGTAGAATCCTGGAAATCAGTATTTAGGAATGTTGTAGCATAAGAATGTTGACCTACTGTTTCCATAGCAACCGACTAGCCGTGAAATGATGAGATGTTGTGTTTGATTACATATATCCAATGATGTACAAGTGAGTCACGTGATGTCCACGTCAAACTTTGTCTTGTATGACACACAGGTCAATGATAATGAACATTTTCTTGGGGAGTTTAGGTATTTTTTATTCTAAGAATTGATGTGATATAGGATATTCAACTCTTGTAAAGTTCGACTACTGAAATCTGACATTTGGAGAGAATTCTGCTTATGTTCAAGATTTTTGTTTTCTATGTTTTCATCTGATCCCTGATTTGATCTTTAAATCCAAGACAACATAATACTTTCGTATAAAGAATACGTTATGAAGCATACAATTTTTGATAATTATGAAAGCAGCTGTTTAGTTTATGAGAAAAGATTTACTACCAGAGACAATCGGCTATTCCACGAACTAAAATCATTGACAAAAAAATTGAAGGAAATAGAACTCGTTCTATTTTTTCAAGTACATTTTAATGTACATTAAAATTGAAGAACTTTTTCTGTATGATACATTCAATGTTTAAAAATGTAAATTAAAATGTACATTAAAATTGAATGTGTCATACAGGCTTAAAATACAGTATCCTTATGGCTTACATCATTTTAAAGCACGACCTGAAGTTGGCAGAGGCCTATATTAAGCGTGGGCTTAATTCTTTTTGACTATAGTATAACATTTCTTTCAGAATAATTTTTTTAATCAACTTATGCTATCACAGTTTGCGTTGCGTTTATAGAAACTCTTTTAAAAACTCTGTAGGCGTTATTCCAAAAACTCTCTTTGCTCTTGATTAAACGACTATTGACTAAAAAGAATCACTTATTAAGTCTGAATGTCAGCTTGTGCTCTGAGCTCCCTCTTGCTGGATGCTCAATAATTGTAAAAATACGGATGTTGAGGTCCGCAATAAAATTCCTGTATGCAATGCAATATGAGTATAAATAAGCATTATGACATTCAGCCAACAATTTGAGTGACTCGGCAAGTTCTTGTTGAACAAATTACTATTTTTATATGAATTACTATTGCCAAATACTGAATATTGTTTTTAATAATTGTAAGCTTGCCTGGAGGTCCTTTGAGGCTGGACGCCTCTGATATTTTGTAACTCTTGCCTCCCTGTTTATAGTTACGCCTCATTTCATCTACCTTTCTACATCGATAGGTAATAATAAATGCAATAAAAAATATTTTATTAAACTTTTGTGACTCAATCAAATTTAATATTGTCTTCCTTTTCTCAAGAAAATTTCATTTACTATGTTCATTCGCACGGAGTGCGCAAATTGTATTACTTTAACTTCGGGAATTCAGCATGATTCATCTTTTTACCATTTTTTCCTCATTACTAAAAAAAACTTGCCAAAAAGTAATTACTAAATAAAAGACTTCCAAATTTCAGAATTCCGTATCTCATCGACGAGAAACTTAACACTCAACTTTTGTTTGACTATTTGCCACTCTCATGGTCCCCCCTTGCAGTAGAGCCTGCCCCCCGTGGATCCACGACCACCAGCGGGCGGTAAATCGTCAAGTAGGCAAGCACTAAACACAAAGGCTGTGTATGTATTTGTAGTTAGCGTAAAGTAGTGTTAGTGTAAATGTATGTGTGTTTGTATATGGTTGAGAGGGGGCAGATGTAAGAGGAGTGTCAGGTGGCATGCGGGGCTGGAATTGATCGGTCATTACTAACGTAGCAAAAATAGTTTTCTGTTTTTTAGTTTTGGAAAGATTTACTACTTAAATAAATAAATAAGATATTGACAGTTAAAGCGACTATCAAACATCTGTAATAGTTTATATTTGCGGTGACATACATTATTTTTTCAAGATATTTTACATAGGAAAAAGTTCTATTTCTGGAAAAAATTATCTAGGGAAGTGGTTAAGAGTCAATTGAAGAAATTGACAAAGTCGTTCAACTTATAAAGTACAATATTGGTGTATCTATATCTATAGCATTATTTATATGTGGGGAATTGAACATTAATAGAATATTATTAAAAAAATTATTCATTTCCTGGTTCTCCATAGATAAAAGCAAGGAGTGCTAATCCATAATGACGTGATCTTTGTGGGTGTTCCATGCTTTATCTACGGAGAACCAGGAAAATAATATTTTCTTCTTTTTGATATTTTTTTGATCACTATTTATGAAGATTTTCTTCTTTTTAGTGCAATTTAATATGAACATGGTGTTTGTACTTTTTAGTTCACTGAGAAATATTGTTAACGTTATTCCGCTCATTAAATCCTTTCATTTTATACCCATGTCAAGGTGATTGTGTAGAAATAGGTGATCCGCCATCTTGATGCGGCCGTCATATTAAATTTAGTATGATGCCACTCACCTTATTGTATTCTACTCGTCAAACCCTCTCATTGGATTTCCATATCAAGAAAAAGTAATCCGCATTCTTATAACGGCAGCCATTTTGAAAAATGACAGTATTAAGTAACTAGATCGTATTGTCATCAGTATTAGAAATGTATTCAAAATTTCAGCAAGATTGGACTATGAGAAGTGGTTTAAAATTCGGTTAAAAGATTTGTCGCAGACAACGACATGGCAAGCTTATATAAGCAAAAAAAACTAAAGTAAAAAGTGCATCTATCGAGTTAATTGATGAAACTTTGAGAAAAGATGTATGGATAGTAGTCCAAATAACCGCCTTTGCAGGAGAAGCTCTACTTTCGGTACAATTAATGAAGTAAAAACTTTAAAAAGCACCATCAAATATACAACGCTTCTTTACTGAATTTTTATCGAACCTAATAACAACTCAGTTCCTATTCCTCAATAATAATGAGGATACTACCGTCATAAAGTAACGGCCTCAGCTTCGACTTAACTAGGTCGGTAACTAGTGACTAAATAAAGATTTGCACTGCAAGAGCTTTTTCCTCCATCCTCGGCTGACCATTCAGGTCTATGTGGACTATGTGGGGTCGCCAAGGTAAGTTAGACCACTTTCTATCCAACCATTAGCTATAGGGAGCTGGTGGCAATATGGATACCTATATGATTTTACTATAGCTAATAATAATATGGAATGAAGGCATATATAACTGAACAATTAAAACAGCTACCGAGCTTACTTGCTGCTGATTTTTTAAATAAATTGATTCCAAATTTCCAGAAAAATTCAGGCTCCTATATAAATTTATTGTTTCCGCCATTGCCACAAAATTATTCGTTTATATAAACTCAAAATTAAAAAGTAGTTGGCTGAAATTTATGTCTCTGACTTTTTGATTAAACTAATTGTTAATTTGCAGAAGAAAAAGTGCTATTAGATCATCTATTGTATTTTGCATTGGTTTTGATTTGTTAGTTTTCATATCCAGAAATAGCAGAAAACATTGGCTGGAGTATACATTGCTGATTTTCAGAAACATTCTCAGTTCTCTTTAAAAAACTTGAAAGGAAGAATAGTAGAAAATTTACTAGCGAACGTAAATGTTTAAATTAAATTTGCACGAGCAAAGTAATATCGCATTTCTTACTTGTTGAACGTGCTATTTTTCTGTATACTTGATGAAAAAACTTGAGTGGAAGACGCAAAGAATAGAAATAATTTTCTACAAAAATACTAATCAAGGTTATGTTCTTGCAAAAACGTAGTAACGGTTTTGACAACTGCCAAGCAAAAGCATAGTAACGAATAAACAATATTAAAAATTAATTTGTCAGAATCGTCAGAAGCTAAAGACTCTCGCGAAATTCTGGATGCATCTAAAGAAGCAACTTTACATTTGTTCCCGGCGAAATCAAAAGAATTTTTGTTCTCTTATATGTATGTTTAACCTAAAATTTTTTCTTAATTAGATTAAAGCTGTCATTTGGGCGAATGTCATAGTGCGTTTTTTGTTTGTTATTTTTTGTCGCTAATTAGTTAAGTGTTGCTAACTAGTAAACTGGCACTTTTCTTTACTTATTTCTACATATTAAACCTAATATTTCACATCAAGTATACTGTATACAATAAATAGTAGATTGTTCAATAAGTAAAGAAAAGAGGTAGTTTTCTAGTGAGTGTATAAGATTTATATTATTATATTTTTATATTATATATTATATAATTATACACGAACTTGAAAATCTACTTTTCTTCACGTGTTGAACATGCTATTACGAGTAAATAAATAATTTTCGAAATGGATCAAGAGTTTCCTGATATTTTAAAAGCTGTGTCAGAAGCAACCTCAAATTTACTCTCGACAAAATCAAAAGAAAAATACGAAAAATGTAACGTTCTATATTGCCAGTGGAAAATAATAAAGAGAGTTCAGGGAGTTAATGAAGATATTTTAATAGCTCACTTTTCTGAGAAGGTTAGTTTTATAGTCTAACTTGTTGATATTTTTATTATAATTTTCATATTTTTATAGGCTATGGTCCGGTTTCACCAAAGACAGTTAAATTTATCTAGGGGTTATTTTGAGTTAGTAACTATAGTTACAATTGTATCAACAATAGTTTTCGTATAAAATAACCTCTGGATAAATTTAAATGGCTTTGGTGAAACTGGTCCTAAGACTTTTAAATCTTCAACATTGTGGTCAGTGTATTCTATGTTGGAAAGCACGTTGCAAATTAATGAGAATGTGGGCATTTCTGTATATAGAAAGTTGATTGCATATATAAAACGTCAAAATGAAGGGTATATGGCAAAGAAATCTAAATAAGATGGATCATGTTATAATGTTTTTGTCGAAAGCTCCTGATGATTTATTTCTGTTCATGAAAGTTGTATTAATTTTCGCTCTTCATGGTGCATGTCGAGGTGATGAACTACGTATGTTACAAGTTGACAACATTGAAGATAACGGATCTGTTTTGTTTGTCACATTGCATGATACAAAAACAAAGAAAAAAAGTGTCTTTACAATCTTATCAGATGTGGGAGGTGTCAATGGAATTGCATTATATCGAATGTATTTGAGTTTACGACCAAAAAGTATTGGTCATCGTAGGTTCTTCGTATGTTACCGAAAAGGCAAATGTACTTCGCAGCCAGTAAGAATTAATACTTTCTACAGTATACCAAGAAAAATTGCAGAGTATTTACAACTTCCAAATGCCAGTAGTTACACCGGACATTGTTTCCGAAGGACTTCTGTGACATTACTTGCAGAGAGTGGGGCTGACATCCAAATGTTGAAAAGGCATGGAGGATGGCTTCGAGCACCGTTGCCGAGGGATACGTTGAGGAGAGTATCGAGAATAAAATAAATACGACAAGAAGAATTTTTAATGGCCAGCATAACGTTAGTAAGCAACCTTCATCTATTGGAACTTATTGTGTCTCATCAACAGTAGCGGATTTCCAGTCGATGGCATCTTCTTCTGGCACAACATTTAATAATTTACACAATTGTACATTTGTAATTAATATTAATAAGTGTAATGATAATGAATAAATTTGTTTGTATTGTTTGTTGCTATGAAGAAAAGTATTTCTATGCAGAAAAGTGTTGTTAAGTGGAAAAGAGTTACTTACGAGAAAAGTAGCACTTTTCTTTATTATTTTCTATCCAGAAAAGACGCTGTTTTCTATCAAGTACACGAAAAACAATATTAAAAATTAATTTGTCAGAAACGTAAGAAGCTAAAAATTCTGGATGTAGCTAAAGAAGCGACTTTACATTTGTTTCTGGCGAAATCAAGAGAATTTTTGTTTTCTTATATGCATGTTTAACCTGAAATTTTTTCTTAATTATGTTAAAGCTGTCATTTGGGCGAATGTCGTAGTGCGTTTTTTGTTTGTTATTTTTTATTGCTAACTAGTAAACTGGCACTTTTCTATACTGATTTCTACATATTAAACTTATTGTTTCACATCAAGTATACAACAAAATTAAATTATTGTATTGAAATTTGTCAAAACAAATTGTTATTTATTCAACTCATGAAAATATATCATGAAACTTTGAATTTCTTTTTACTTCTCCAACCTATATATAATAAGGGAAGTATTGTAATCGTGATTTTTTGACTGTACGAGATTTTGATGAATCTTCAAGTTTATCATCAAAAAGCTAGGCTCAAGTTCATAGATGAGCTTTTTTCAACTAGTGATACCAAGATTTTATTGATGGAATTTTTTAGCTTTTTGCGTTTATTTTATAAACGGTAAACGTTAGTATTCAAAATATGATTACAAAACTAAAATTGATAATTTGGTACAACATTCACCTAATGAAGTTTTCAAAATTATCAGCGGTTCACTTGTCAATATTAAAATTTAAATTATTATAAAATTCGTTATATTTTTCTGAAGCAAAGGAATAATGATAATCATAATGTGAAATTAGAATTATTATCACTCATATTTTGACATCACACGCAAACATTCGTCAATTGTTTTTTTAAAATGAATAATTTGGCTGTATCGTGTCTGGTATCATACAGAGTGATCAAAAATGACTGTCCGTGCCGCTTTGTTCTGATTTTTTCTTTGCCGACTGCTTGAGATAGTGACCTTCAAGTGACAGATGACAGCTCCTCTGAAAACACTTCTCTAACCTAATAATTTGGTAGAATAATAATAAATTCTCAATAATCAGTCAATAATACAGCTATTTACTTACTTTTTTGTTTATTGAATCAGATTATGGATGAGTCCGTCATAAAATATGCAAAATATACGCCCTTGTGTTCTTGAAATGTCGGTAACGTAGTTTCCAAAATAAATAAATTTATACTAATTTTATTCCATGAAAATAGTTTTGATCATAATGCGAACTTTTGCCTGTCATCTGTCAGACAATCATTATTGATCACTCTGTATTAAAGCTCTTGCAGGGATAATTCTAGTAGAAGTGTCAGAGAGGGTATATAAACGATTGTGAATTGATAATTTTACAAATTATTCAAATAATGTCTAGTTTGGTATCAATTTAATGTTCTCAGGGAGATAAGCTTAGTATAGATATCATAAATAAATAATTGGTGGAATTCACGATAAATTGAAGATCTCGAAAATCTAGAAAAGGACTCTTCATTTTCAAAAGTACTTATTTTATGTAAGGACTAAAATATAACCGCCATTAGTCACTTTGACAATGATAGTTATCACTTTGACAATGACAGTTGTCACTTTGACAATGACAGCTGTCACTTTGAAAATAGCACCTTCCACTTTGAAATATGCAATTAATTGGTGCGACATTCTAAATTTCTGAAACAGTGATGAAACTGGCCATGAAATTTATGGTCGGGAAAGTACTGCGCTGGCCACAGCGGATTTTTCAATTATTTATCCAATGAACTTATTTAAAATATAATTTTTATTGATTTGCATTTATAAAATTATCAAAAAATGTCAGCCGATGAAAAATCGGAATAGCAGATTTCAGCCATTATTTTTAACACTTTTTACAAATAAAGAAAGCTTTTTGCCAATTGGTTGGCACAAAAAACTAATATGAAAGTGACTTCTTTTATCCAATTTCTGAAAATTCATTCCTTTTAAACGCAAAAATATACAGGTGACTGAAGCCTGATTTATTGTTTCTAATTGTTATGCGAAACTTCTGATGTAAGATACGTCCACAATAAGACCACTTAATTTTTAGTATACCAAAAATGAATTAAAAAATTATATTGTTGGAGAATGCAGGCACATAGATACTAGCCGACTACATTTATATTGAAGTCAGATCAATAAATAACGTTTGATATGAGTGTCTGACACTAAAATTAAATAGAAGCATATTTTTTATATTGCATTTTCAATTGATTGTCAACTAAAAACTCAGCAAAGCCTCAATGACTGAAATAGTTTTCTCGACTTTCTTTTATTATGTCTTTACATTCACATAATAAATTCATAATTACAAAAATTTCTTCCACCAGTTTCCTAACTGTAATACTATAGTCGACTATAGGCTATGTGCAAGGGGGCGGAGTTTGAACAAATATCGATGCGAGCGCTCATTGTGAGCACCATTGTAACCATTGAACTCCATTTCTCAGAATACGTCAATGAGCTGTCATTGAGCATTGTAGTATAAAAGTGAAAATAATTGCATATAAAACATGGAAAAACGTTTGTTCTGTTTCGGGCTCTTGTGTTAAGGATGATTCAAGTGAAATATAGTTTCATAGATTTCATGTACCCAGTTAAAACATAAAAAAACGAGTGAAGTGAATCAAAGCGGTAAATAGAGTATTGTCTGTCTTTCATTATTAATCTATATAACAAATATGTTTGTAATTCATTTGTGAAATTAGAAATATTCATCATCGATTTGGGATTCATGAATTTACCTATATCTCTAATTTGTAATATGTTTCAGTGATAGAAGTTTGTCAGGTGCACTTCGCAATAATTTTGTTGTTAATATTGTCAGCAACATATTCCTCAACATGTTTAATATGGCAGAACTAATTTCACGCTTTTCTTCAATGCTTCCCCGGTAAAAGGGATACAGTGTTTGATAAATACAAACCCGATCTGCAAGATCATTGACGTCATAATTTGTGGTTATCCTGTCAATTTGGACGGAATAAGACATTTTCTCTATGATAGGTACGTTATAATTGAAGAAAAAAATACTCAAAATAAATAATTTCAACGTACCTTTTATGCTATGCAAGTTATATTGTACGCACACAGCTGAATTAAATAATATTAGTACATTTAAAAAATTATAGGTATGAAACAATGATAAAATGGAGTTCAATCGTTCTCCATTGCCCGCTAGAGGCGCTAATATACTTCATGCACGTAGCCTATAATAGTATATGAAGTTCGTTTATAATTTAATAATATGGCATTCATAAAATTAGCGCATTCACTTCAATTCATGCCATAATACTATAGATTATAAACTTACTTCATAATATAAAATTCCGTGCGCAAAAATAAATACTTTACACATCACAAACGATGAACATGAAATCTAGCACACAAATTAAATTCTGCTATGAATTATACAGTAATCTTATATGTATTATAAATATAATTTCTATATATTGTGAAAACTGAGTCAATGTGGTCGAAAATTTTGAATTATAGCCATCAAAATAAAAAATATATTTTTCAAGTCTCCCAAAATAATTCAGCATAATAATAAAATAGAGAGCTGGAGTCATTTAATATTCTCCAATTCAGATCAATTACGCTACAGTTTATGATACCTCCCATTTATAGATATAGTGAATAACATTCACAAAAGAACTTACATACTTATCACTTTTTTTAATTTGATTCAAACCCCACAAATTAAAATAAGTCTCAACTCATTAATAAGACAATACAATGGCCTAAATAAATTAATATCACTGGAAAGTTCACACTTTTAAACCAAGAGAAAAGCACAAAACGAATGAATGAATAAAACAAACTGACGTCAAGTTTAACACCGAATTTGGCATTTCTATTTTGCAACAGCGTCACAGAAGCGAACAATTTCCTAATATTTTATTAATGAAACAAATGCATGCTCGCTCAACATAGCTTTGAAGAAATAAATCCAGGAGTATTTTACTATCGTGATATTTGTACGATTTGTACTTTATATATAGAGGTTTATAACGGATAAAACAAAATTTGTCGACTCAAAGAGGAGTTGTTTTCAATTTTTTAAATTATGGGAAGATATATCTCATATTTGCTTCGTTAAAAAACTTGGGGGAATCAGATTTATTTTTATGATTATTTGCCGAACATGGAATAAAATTGAAATGAGTGTTCTTATTTCGGGAATTATGAAATAAAGAGCATAAATTATAATCCAAGAAATTGTCAATAACAGCATTGGTTGCTGCAAAGTTGATGTTGATGCTGTGTCATTTTGACAAGTTAAGACTACATTGTCGGTATCAGAGGACTCGTCAGACACTTATACAGTCAGTTTCATATTTGTAAGTCATATTAAATATTCATCTGCTGTACTAGCAGTTGGCGATGCCGCACGCTTCCGAATTTGGCAACACGTTTTTTTTTAAACGGATTTCTCTGGACATTTTTCTATTCGTTCAATTTGTGTGATTTCTTTTAAACTCGATATCTCTGCTGTCTCTACGTCCGTAAGTAATGATGTACAGAATTTAGATTACTTTGTATCTTATTCTTGACTTATAAACAATGTCAATTCGAACGTTGTTTTGCAAGTTCTCATGCGATCTTGACGAAACAAAATAGATTCTAGCGAGATCTTCAAAATATCAAACGTTGTAGAATCACTTTTAGTTCTTGAAAAGCTGGAGGATAACTACAAACAAAATGAGAAATTATTTTATTCCACGATTAAATTCTTTAAAAAGGAGAACCAACCAGTATTAAAACAACTTAAATATAGCTATGAAAGAACAGTTCGCAGATTACTTGGAAGAAGACAGACTATGAATGGAAATGAAAAAGAGGAAAACCAACGAGAAAAACTAGAGAAGACAATGAGACAGAAGACATAACAGAAGAGGAAATTAAAATTGTACTTAAGGAACTGAGAGACGGCAAGGCGCCGGGCATGATATGATATCTGCCAGAAGAACTTAAATATATGGATGCAGAAGGAGAACAGATGCTGCTGGAGGATTTGGTAATTTGGCAAAATCCCCAAAGATTGCGGAAAGGCGATGATATTTCTCATCCATAAAAAAAGAGACATTAAAAATTGTAATAATTACAGAAGGATATCACTGTTAGGTACAACAAGCTCAGACAAGAAGTGGATTCAACAACGAAAAGAGGACAAAACGGGTTTAGGAGAGGACACTCTACGCAAGATCACATATACACAATCAGAAAGTTCATAGAAAAAACTATGAAGAGCATATAACGTATAACATTTTTGTTGATCCGATAAAAGCATTAGACACGAAATCATATGTGGAGAATATTAAGAGAAAGACTGGGTACCGAAAAACTAACAGAAGCAATAAAAAGTGTCTACAGAAAGACATCAAATTACACAAGAACCGGAAATAAAACATCAAAAGAATTTTCACAACGCAAAGGTTGAGGCAAGGAGGTGCACTAATTCCGTTGCTATTTATAATACTCTTGGATAGTTATTATAAACGTTTTGAATCTTTTTATACCATTTCGAGTGTCAAGATTTTCTTTCTTCTTATTTGCTTTTATGTTGCTTTTCCACTCTTTCCTGTTCTTCGCTTCAATCTTTGCCTCTTGGTAGTTAATGCTATTCCTATCTAATATTTCCACTATATTATTCTCTCAGGTTTTGGTTGGTCTTCCTCTTTTTCTTTTGTGTTTTATTTCTGCTTCCCATATTTGTTTTGCTTGTCTTTCTTCTGGCATTCTTATTAGATGCCCGAACCATGCTAGCTGATTTTTGTCAATGGTAGTTTGGATTGTCTCTAATTGTAGTTTACTTCTTATGTAATCGTTACTCAATCTGTCTATCCTAGTAACTCCCTCTACCCGTCTCAAATATCTCATTTCCATTGCTTGTATTTCACTCTTTTCTTTGGCTCATTGTCATCAATATTAGCCTATATATTGTTTTGTATAGCGTAACTTTAGTTTTTTGGCATTTGTTTATTGTTTAATATTGTTTTGTTAATCGCAAAAAAGCTATTATTTGCTGTGCGAATTCTCCTGTTTATTTCATTTTCTATTTCTCCTTTACTATCAATGTCTGTTCCCAGGTAAGTATATGTTTCTACCTTCTTCTTCTGTTCCATTCAGTGTTGCGTTTGCTGTTATAATTATTAGCCTTGGATATCACCATGATTTTTGTTTTGTCTGCATTTACTGTCATTTGGTGTTTCTCTAATTCTTCATTCCATATGTTTAGATTGTGCTGCATATCCTCTTCATTTTTGCCAGTATTACAAGGTCATCTGCAAAAGTACATTCTGTTATCGTTGTTATGGCCAATTTGTAATACCCAACTTCTACTTTTTTTGTTTTTTTTTTCTCTACCTCCTTTAGGATATCATCTAAAAATATTATAAATAATAGTGGGCTTAGTGATTCTCCTTGTCTTAGTCCTTGTGTGGTGTCGAATTCCTCAGATGCTTTATTTCCAGTCCGTATGTGGTTAGTTGTTCTTTTGTATAAACTTTTTATTGATTCTAATAGTTGTTCATGGATTTCCTTTCTCCTCAGTATTTCCCACATCATTTCCCGTGGTACCCTATCGAAGGCTTTTTCCATATCTATAGATGTTATGTAAAGTTTGCTATCTTGTTTCATCGTTTTCTCTATGAGTTTCCTAAATGTGAATATATGGTCTATCGTGGAGTGCCCTTTTATAAAACCACTTAGCGATTTTTCCAGAGTTGATCCCAGTTCTTGTAGTAATTTGTTTTCCAGGATCGCTTCGTACACTTTAGCAATTGTGCACAACAAAGAAATTCCTCTGTAGTTATTGCATGTTCTACTATCCCCTTTCTTATGTATGAGGAATATTACCGCCGTTTCCCTGTCTTTCAATATTTTTCCTGTTATCTATATCCTTCAACATTTCTAATAGTATTTTTTCTTCTTCTTCGCCCATGTATTTTAGTTGCTCGGCTTTGATTTTGTCGTACCCTGGCGCTTTCCCATTCTTTAGCTTTTTAAGTACTGTTTTCATTTCATCAATGGTTATAGTTTCAAACTCATTTTGTATGTTTTCCTTGGATGGATGGTTCTCTTCTTCTACAATTTACTTTGTTGTCCGTTTTTCTTCCAGCAGTTCTTCGAAGTGCTGTTTCCATCTTGCCATTATTTCTTTACTTCCATTTATAATCTTCCCTGTTTTATGTTTTAATAGTTTCAGCGTCATCTGTTTTCCTTATTTGCAATTTTTGAGTGTTCGGTAGAATAATTTCTGATTTTCTTTGAAATTTGCTTCTAATTTGTTCCCAAATTCACCCACGTTCTCATTTTTGATAATTTAACTGTTTCTTTCGCTTTGTTCCTGATAGTCTTCATTATCTTTTTCATTTTTTGTGTTGACGAACTTTTTCCATATTTGTTTTTTTCTTTTTAATCTCTCTTTTTATCTCCTCGTTCCACCAATGAGTTTTTTTCTATTCTGTGCTTCCCTCATGGTACTAGATGTACATATTGCTGCTTATATTAATACATCCTTAAATCTTCTCCACATGTCTTCCACACTGTTTATATCTGGTTTTGGTGTTGTATCTATGAGTTGGTCTATTTTTTCTTGGTATTTCTTCCTTATCTGTATATCTTTCAGTTTGTCTTTCTTTGTAGTGTTACGTTTTTGTTTCATTATGTCTATAAAACAATGTATAGACCATCTTTAATATATGGAAGTGAGACGTGGACAATAAATCAAAGGAACAAAAGAAAAATCGAAACAGCGGAAATGTGATACTTAAAACGAATAGAAGGAGAAATAAAGATAGAAGGAATAAGAAATGATCCAATAGGAAAAGACCTAGAAATAGAAAGCATACATAGCGCTATAGACAAGAGGCAAGTGGCATGGTACAGCCACTTATCATAAGAATGCCAGAAGAGCGACAAACAAAACAAGTATGGAACACAAAGATCACAAAGAAGAAAAAGAGAGAAAGACCTAGAAAAACATAGGAGGACAATGTAGTATTGTAGAAGAGATTTTAAGGAGAAACAGTATCAGCTGCTGTCAAGATGCAAAAATAAAAGCAGAGAATAGAACAGAATGAAGAGAATTAATAAAAAATCTGAACTAAAATTAATTTAATCGCGACGCCCGCAGAGGTATAAAGCAGATTTAAAATATTAATAATAATAATTTGAAAAGTAAACTTCTTCTAAGGAAATCGCAAGAATATTGCACATTTAGGATGACTCACTGCAATTATTATTAACAAAGTTCAACAGCCACTTCAGTACCATATTCGTGCAACTTTAGATTAACGAACGGCAGATTTGGCATGGCCGAATATCAAACCACCATTGACTACCTTTTTTTTATCGGAACGTATTTCAGTGAATCTTGATTTTCATTGTAGCACCTACTATTATATGTCAAAATTTGAAAAGATCTGGTATTATCCTTAATTATACAGCAGAAATCCGCAAAAACTGTTTCGAAAGGACCCCGCTCAAAACTATGTGATTTTGGACCTCGTTGAATCGGGTCCAAATTTTGGAAATCAATATATTTTATTGATATGCTGATTAAATGTCTGAATGGTGATACAACTGAGCTAGAGCTATTTCAGTTTTATTAATTGAGTTAATATAAAATATTTTATCTGAAACTAATGACATGAAAAAAATTTGAAAAACGCGTTTTTCCAGTGCTATGTTTACCTTGCTGAATATCTTCAAAATAGTTTCGGAAATATATATTTTGTAGCATTTAAGAATTAAGAACTAAAATAAAGAGCCGTGTTGCTCACTTCAAACAATACACAATCGGTAAATGCTTCTTGATTAAAAATCGTGATATATATATATATATATATATATATATATATATATATATATATATATATATATATATATATATATATATATATATATATATATATATATATATATTGTGTAACAATTAAAGCTGTTGTGATTACGTTCCTCATCCATTTCGCATAGAGCACAGGGAAATTTGCGGCAAATTAAGTGAACAAAATTGCTTGGAAAATTGCCTCGTATGCGGCGGCCTTAAGACTTTATAACGAGTTCAAAAGCAGAGCGAGCGATAATCTGTTGATCGTCTTGATCTATAGAGCTGAAGGTGCACTTGGAGTCCGAAGTCGTTCAATAATACTTTGACTTAATAACGAGAAATTTTGCAACGTTTCGCTCTTCATTTGATTCAGCCTAATCAAAACCAATTCCAGTCGATCACAGATTATAATCAAGTCTCTATTTGACTTTAATTCAGTATAGATTCATTATAGTCTCGGTTATAAAGACTATACCATGTTTTACATATAGATTAAATAGATTCAATCCGGTTACGTTTTATTTAGTTTCATATGACCAAATTCAGTTACGTTTTCATTCAATCTCAATGGATTAATTCGGTCCTGTTTTCATTCAGTCCAGTAAGACTAAATTCAGTTATCTCGATGAATTAAATAAATTAAGTTAGACTGTGAAAGATTTAAAGTTCAAGAGTTTATGCCTCTGTAGTTTTTATTTCACTATTTTGTTTGTCTGTTTTTCTAAGTTTACTTCGAAATATCCCAGCTTTTATATTACAAGAACCGACAAGAGCCCTACTCTTCTCTGTTGATCTTGATCTACCTAACCATTTAGGTATTTTAAGGGAAACTGAACAGGAGAGAATGGTGCCCGAGACACCGACAATCAAATTAAATAATCATCTCGACGATCAAAGCGCATTTTGGCAGCTTATGAATGTTTGTTAGTTTAAAGATTTCACAAATCTCTCACAATCATTGAGCTTAAAATCAAGCAGTTTGGGCAAATCTCGAAACAGCAGCTTTCATTTAGTACCAGTTTCAAGTTTTGACTATTTTATACATAACTGCAGATTTAAGAGAATGAGTAACGGGTGGTCAAGTACTGGTCTAAATTGATCATAAAAACAAAAGTTTAATTTCTTGTGTAGCTCACAAGATATTGAGATAAATAGCTTCTAACTTAAAACGGGTACTAATCCATATCAGTTCGAAATTGGGGGTATAAAATTTGATTACTGACATGTGCATCAATTTTCAGATTTCAATTATGTATAATTCAGCAGTAATGGCCTTTTGAATTTTTATTTAATATTTTACCTGGAACTGGTTGTTTGAATAAAAAAATCTGTCGTGAACATCACGTAACTTACTTGTACATCATTGGATATATTGTAACAAATTAATTGTTACGTTTAGAATTATTTTCACCTACGCCCATGTATTCACATTTTTTGTGTTCTGTGAAGCCCTCGCTGGCCGCGAGACGAATTAAAAATTTGGTTGTTGGACCTGCCGGAAGTGATGTGATGTTGACGAGCAGCGGACACGAGATAAAATTTGACATTCTTGGTTTAGAGCTCTGCGGTGATAGACACACTAAATCCGCGCTCAGTCTAATCTTTGCTGTTTGTTTTCTGAGCCTTGTTTTTTGAATATTTGAGTACTTAAAGTACTAGTGTAGTGCTATGTGGCAAGGGTAAGTCTTCTGACGATTTTGTTTCTCTCCTGTAAAATCTCCAAAACTACGTCGTTGTGTCCACGTGTGTTTAAAGATGTCGGCCCAGGTGGCATTTGTAGTCATCGGTATTTTTCGGTAGCATCTTTGTTCTTTTTTGGGCTTTAAGTTGTTGTTAACTTCCCTAACGAGGGTTGCGGGTGTATTTTGAGGGACATTTTGGAGATTTTAGAGTCTAAGCAAAGATTACCTTGAGCTAGATTTTTGTGTCAAGTAGGATCTGAATTTAGAATCCATTTCTTCCCTCCTACCTGTCCTGTCCTGTTCACAGGCTGGGTCGACCTGATTCTCCATCTTTGTGAGTAACTTTTGTCACAAAGTTTTGAGCTCCGGCGCCCCGGGGACCCTTTTTGACAGCTTGGCTGCCTTGCAGTCTAAGTCAATTATTGTTTCGCTTATTCTTATTAATTATGAGAATCTGTTGATTCATCGATTAAGCAGCGGAAGAGGCATAACCTCAACCTAGTTATTGCCAGTTGTAACTTCAATTGTGACACGGCGTCACCATCAAACTTTTTTGCTATTGTTTAGATTCCGTTTAAACCGTAACCCGGGTTTGACAGGTTGCTCCCCCGATCGGGGTGTTGCAGACTGTACTCCAGGGCGATTTAATCCCTCCTTTGTCCTATTTACTCCTGGATGGTGTGAGAGTGTGTTGAGTGGACTTTGACTACTGTGAGCCTTGACTTTGGACGTTTATGCCGCTTTTTGAAGTCATTAAATTGTTAGCCGAGAGTTTTCTCAATTTTTCTGCATTTCGCGCGTCTTTTGGATTGTTTGCGCGAGCAGGTGTGTTGCTACAATTTTATTACGGTTCACAGAAGCTTTGATTAGTATCAGTCGAGTCGCTTATTGTGCGTTTTCACCATTGCGGGCCGTATTCAAGTCTTTTCATCCTCATTATCATTTTTTCTTGTCATCACTCACTGTCATTATATCACTACGCCTCATTTTGATTTCAGTTAAATTAATTCTCAATTTTTTGTACAATTGCGTCCATCTCTCTTCAACGTTATTGTCACAACTTTGTAGTATTCAGCCCTTCTGGCTTGTTTGTAAAGGACACTATTGCTGTTCTGGGTTTTTTTTAGGGTTGGAGTCAGGCCGTCTTTCTGGTTGTGTTGAGGAGAACCATTGAGGTACCGGTCGCAGGATCGAGCACTAAACCTGACCAGAAGGCGCTAACAACTGCTGCTCCGACAAACAAACTGCTTTTATCACCTCTTCGACAGCGATCGAGGCTCCGGTCTTGAGGCCCTCTAAAAGTTGGGATAAATCACCATCGAACTAAGCTCAGCTTACATCCAGCCTAGCTGAGAGCTATTGGGAGTACCTTCGCCTACTACCACCACCGCTAATCAGGAGTAACGTCTTGGACACTCGCCGACCGTGAGCTCTGGTTCTCCTTGACACAAACAGAAGGTCAGCGGACTCCAGGGGTTACTTACGAGAGAGTGGAACGCCTACCACGTCCCTTCGATATTGTTGTAAGTTATATTTCAAAATTAGTTTACAAAGTTTTGGGTGTATTAAATTTTTCTAATATTTTTCATTAAATAATTGTTTTTGAACTTCATTTGTCACTTATCATTTGTAGCCTAGGAATCCCCTAATTCCTAGCAATTCCCTTTCTTAGGGGTGGCGCCTAAGCAAGTTCTCAGAACAATACTTGCTAAAAATTATCACTTGCTTGATGAGGCGTTAAATTTGTTTCTCAGTTAAGCACAGTAGTTCTGAAAGCTTCTGCTTACTCCGACCCAGCCGCCGTCTGATTTTTAGCTAGCCAGGCACATGTGTGTAGCAGGTAGGTTGTTTTTGAAATATCTTATGTTTCACACCCATATTTGTTACAATATATATATATATATATATATATATATATATATATATATATATATATATAATACGATGTGATTTTGTGTTTGATTATATATATCATTGGATATATATAATCAAATACAAAATCTCATTGTTCTACAGTTAATCGTTTTGGATTTACCCAAGAGATTCTAAGAATCTGTCAAGTAAAATGCGCTTTCAGCCAAGTCGGTTGCTATGGAAACAGTAGGCCATTATTCTTATACTACAACATTCCTAAATACTGATTCCCAAAATTCTACGACTACCAACAGATCTGAATTTATGCGCAAAATAGAAAAATTAATTCCTTCCGAAGGGCACTTCCGGTTCAGTCTATTGTTATGAAAATAATAGGCAATCATTCAGATGCTACAGCAGACTGAAATACCAAATTTCAATATTCTACACCTGATTGTTTCGAATTTATACGAAAAATTTTAAAAGACTGTCAAGTAAAATGCACTTCCGGCTCGGTGGATCTCAATAAAAATAGAATATGAGCATCTAGACGGAATAATCGTCCTAAATTTTGAATTCTAACAATCTACGTTCAATCGTTTTGGATTTATGCGGAAAATTCAAAAAATGTTTTGACTAAAGTGCTCTTCCGGTTCAGTCGATAGCAATCATAATGCAGGGTATACAACTAGATATTATAAAAGTGCCTAATACAAAATTCAAATATTCTAGGACTGATTGTTTAGAATTTATGCGGAAAATTCAAAAAGTCTGTCATATAAAGTGCACTTCCGGCTCAGCCGATTGTTACAAAAATAGAAGATGACCATTGAGATGCTACAGCAATTTCAAATGCTAAATTCCAGTATCCTACGGCTGATCATTCTGGATCTATGCGGAAAATTAAAAAAAAGTCCTAAATAAAGTGCACTTCCGGCTTAGCCGATCGCAATCATAATGCAAGATGTACAATTAGATATTATAGAAGTTCTTTATACGGAATTCCAATATGCTACGGCGAATCATTCTACATTTATGCAAAAAATTCGAAAAAAGTTTTAAGTAAAGTGCACTTCTGGCCTCGTCGATTCTTACAAAAATAGCAGAGAACCATTCTGATACAACATCTAGTTTAAATACTGAATTTCAACATCCTACGTTTGATTATTCTAGATTTATTAGAGAAATTCGAAAAAAGTTTCAAGTATGTTCACTTCCGGTACGGCCGATTGGAACCATAATGCGAGGTGCACAACTAGACCCTATACCAGAGAAATTTGCGAGTTACGCACGCACGAACGCACGCACGCACGAACATACGTACCGACATCAAGCCAAAAATAGTCAAAATGGATTCAGGGATGCTCAAAACGGAGATTTCCATCAAAATCTCGATAGGTGAATTTTGTCGGTTTCACAATACTTACTTACGTACAAGTAAGTAAAAACGTACAAAACAGCAGCTTTCATTTATTAACAGTTCCAAGTCTGTAAGTGCTGTAGCTGCTGAGAACTCAGCGCCAGCCAGCCAAAGTGAATATAATAGCATATTTTTTCTGCAAAAATTGAATTAATGTTGGGAGCTCTGGAATGCGTTGAAAATAAAATGTGAGAAACACTCAATTTATCGCATTTTAATAATTTTTCCCTGGATCTCTATGGTTTTTGAGAAGAATTCAAGATGCTGGAAGACATTTAATATATTTTGCACCAAGTTGCAGAATCCTTGATTCGCCATGTGAGGCATGCCTAAAAGACGAGTTTAGATATTTTGAACTTATCTTAAAAATTTGAATACAACTCTCCTCAATTTTGTAATGTTTTTAGTGTTTTATATAAAACAAAACATTATTCTTTTGAAAATAAATAAGAATTAAAGTTTATTAAACAAAGAATACGCTATCTATTTATTAACTTGAACTTGATAATAACAATGCGACTAATATTTATTTTCGGAAATATTTATATTTGTCCAATTCATATTGACCTGCTCCGTAGTTTTGTTTACTCTCCGACCGTTTGCTTTATGCTGTAACTTTTGAAGTAAACGAGACTGTCCTTTATATAGGCAGATGTTGAAATCTCTGTGTGTACCTGTGACGGCCTGGAACACTTTCAGAGCCTTTCGAGAGGCTGCTAGAATTATCTCGAATATTTCAGACTTTTAATGAAGGAAAGCTGTTACACTATATAACGACTTATGGATTTAATTATTTTATCAATCCATAATTAAGATTAAGACCGATACAAGTATTGTCATATATCTTTATTTATGTTATCTGCCGAAGTTTGTATTATAATAGTTTATTAACCATTTGTGTGAATTATTCGAAACAATAAACAATTTTAGTTTGATAAATATGTTTTATTGGGTAAAAGTTCTGTATAAAAAATAATTGGAAACACAACGTTTCAACAGCAAAGTGCTGCATTTCTTATTTATACAGAACTTTTACCCAATAAAATATATTGAGTAAAAAATGAATTCTGAAAAGTTTATAATTTATAATTTATTTTGAACGTCGTTAGTAAAGGCTACCTAAATCCAGCTCCGAGGCGGTCCGAACGAATCCTATCGTGCCTCCCGCCGTTGTTGTACGCAGCCATCTTCACTCGCTCAGTCAGTGTGTAGCGTGAATTCAATCCGGGTACATACAACGCTTGGCAATTATTTCAATAAAAACATTAAAAAACATTCAAACCAGTGATACAGTATCAAAGTAGAGAGACGCTAAAATTTGTGAATTGTTTTTGAAATTCATAAGCAATAAATAAGTGATTGTTGAAAAAAGATTTCAATTGTTTTGTTTGATTACATTCATTGTTGTGGTCTTTTGTGAAAGTGCATTGTTATATAAGTGAATTGTGCATTGAATTTTGGATTATTTACTCACAAAGGTAGAGGAATTTGATATAGATAATAGATTTTTTTAAAATTAGAGTTGGCATTCTTACGGAATGTTCCAGAAATTTGACACTAAATAACGCACTTTTTGTTTCATTTATGTAGCGAAATTTTATGCCTTTGTATGAAATATGCTTATTTCGTGACTTTAAAGAAACGTATGAAACTTGATTTTGACGAGGTACGACTTTTATGAACAAGTTGGGTATTGCTTCGAGACAAAATTATCATCATGCTGTATGAAAAAATATATCTGTATTGTCGATAGTATTATAATAAAATACCGGGTAGGTACTATTCCAAATATAGTTAATGAAACGAATATAGACATATTATGTTTATATCTAGTATTATAATAAGGTATGGTATGATTCTGAGTATCATAATAATGCTAGGAATATTGTGAATAACCGGTAAACTGTTGAACATAAATAAACTCTTCATGCTCATACAACATTATTTATTTGAAACAATGTGTCTAATTCTGATTATAAAAAAATATTCATTCCTAATTCGAATTCGTTTTTCTTATAGTAGTGCCACAAAAAAATTATTTATCAGTAATTATATAATTAATGTACATAATTTTTTCAAAATATAGAATTCAAGACGTTTTATTTAATTTAATTACAAAATCAAAGTCATCTATTCTGAATTCATTTTTTATTATTAAGAACAAGCAAAAGCTCGAGTAATAGTCAACGGTCATCTATTCTTAAAATCGCACTACTTCCCAAAAAATTATACCTTTTCTCTTACCGTCTCATGTTTTTGCTCAAGTAGAGTTTAAGAGGTGAGAACACGGACCAAAATATCAAAAAAATAAGAAGAAACAGAATATTGATGGTTCTTTAATTAAATTTATAGAAATATGTTAAGAATGTTAATGAGAAAGATATTATATCTTATGTTGGATAATAATTTTGGCACATGCAGGAAAAAATAGCACGTTTATTTGAAATTCACCCAAATATGGAATTTTTCTCCAATTTTTTCATTTTTATGTGTCTTGAAAACAGAAATGTTTATAGACGATTTTCTGAAAACAAGAGAAACTATGAATATATAAAAAAGCGCTATTAAAAAAAAATACTTCAGGAAATTATTTGTTCTGTTAAAATTTAGTTTGTGTTAATAAGTCGTTGATACATCCTGCGTAATAGAAAACAAAAAAACAAGTGAGGCACCAATTAATGCTAAGAACCAAAGACGATTAGATTCGATTCCTGTTTCAAAACTAACCGTGAATCCGGTCATTTATCGAGTACCAGTTTCTCTACGCGAAATCAATACCGACTATCGGAGTATTGAAAATTCGAGAGTCCGATTTTAGGTACAACCGAATACCCGGTTAGATATATCCTGCATAGTGTTGAGTTTGAAGTATGAAAGAAGTGCTAGAAACCGAACACGATTCGATTCGACTCCGGTTTCGAAATTATTCGTGTACCCGGCTATTTGAATTAGTAACAAACCGGTTGTTTATTTTGAAGCTTTATTATTTGACACCGGATTGAAATTAAAACTCTTCAGTATTAGATTGGAACCGATATGCGGTAAAAACCGATATTTGATTGAACCTAAATTATTTTATTCCTTAAGCCTGTGTGCATATATCATACAGAAAAAGTTCTTCCACTTTAATTTCCATGAAAAAATAGAGCTAGTTCTATTATCTTCAATATTTTTGTCAATTTTATTAGTTCGTGGAATTGCCTCTAGTAGTAATTTTTTTCATCTAAACTTGACAGTTGCTTTCATAATCCATCAACCCTCCCTCTAACAATTGTTTGCTTCTCAAAGTGTTCTCTGCTTCATACTATACGAGTGGAATATGTCGTCTTGAACTAGAGATCAAGTTAAAACGTAGGAAACAAAAATCATGATCATAAGCAAAATATACTTAAAATGTCAAATTTCAGAAGTCAAACATTGAAAGAATTGAATACCTTATAGGCCTTAAAAAGAATAGAAAATACCTAAATTCCCCAAGAAAATGTACATGAAGATTGACCAGCGCGTTTCACACAGGAAGAAACTGTTCAATGTACAAGAAAATAATGTGCATTTTAATGTACGAACCTACGAACTTGTTCGACTATCAATTATCGGAGATATTAGTATCTGGTTCCAGAACTAACTTTAGATGTCCGGTACCAATCTATTTTATTAACAGCGCTAATTTAATAATAAAATATAGAATATAATACTTCTGAACTCACTAAGTGCACCGACTTTAGACACTTTTTCAATTATTAATATTTAATATTCAATATTTTCTGGAAACTATTTTATTAAAGTCTACATTTAAAAGATAATTCGCTCTAAAGAAGTTACGAGCCTCAAAAAATTCAAAATGTACCCAATATAACGAAATCGCGATAGCAATGGAAGAATGCAAAAATAACAGTGGCTGTGATGATAACAAAAAAAAATTCTTTTCTTCCATCGCTTGAATAAGACACCATATTGTAACACTGCACTACATGTAAAAGTAGTCGATTTTGGTATTTCAACAAGTTGCCATGGCAACTGTACAAAAAGCATTGATTTTTTTGGACTAGTACAAAAAGTAAATCATCTTACATAGTTTGTCCCTAATACTTATGTGCGAAAGAAGAAAAAATATTATGTTTAATACATACAAAAAATACGGTTTTGGGATTCGTTAGAACTTTCTTACTCATAAAAAAATCTTGTATTTTTTGTACTTATATGTTAGTAGCACTTTGTATTCTGTTGTATCCGTTTTTATTATTACAGCCATCGTAATCTTTATATTTCTCTATTGCCATTGCGATTTTCGCGATGTTATATATTAAATCTCCCTAAACTCGGAATTCCTTAATTTGGGCGAATCGGATATAAGACATTTCTTCTTCTATTAACACCACCTTTCATATGTCAATGTATTCTAGCCGATTCCAGCTCTCCAAATAGTCTTTTTCTTCAAAAAAAAAGATGAAAGAAATTCCGGTTTACTTTTCACAGCGAAGTAACAGGGGCTCATACTTTGGAGGAGCGCAACCAACTAAATTATGGCCATTTTAATGAGTTTATTCAAACTTTAAAGGGCGTAATATTAGAATCGCGCCCTAGGCGCTACAAAAACCCTAGCTACGACGCTAATTTTCTCTCCACATTTTGATTGTTTTATAATTTGGGACAATAATTATCTTCTAAAAGTATTTATTGTTAATTTTTCTTTAAACTAGAACAGATAAATTTTCGGAGGCAGCACGATACACACATTAAATGCAGGAAACAAAAGAGCTTTCTGAAAATTAATTCACTTGATAAAAGCAAGGAATAGCCTATATGGTGACCTTAAGATATAAATTTGTGTATATATGTATATTTATAATTCATGATAAGCGACTGACAGAAAGCCGAGTAAGATTTTTGTGTTAATATAAATTTAGCTTAAATTTTATCCTATCAGAAGGCTAAAATCGTAGTTTTATGTTAAGTCATGGTCTTTCCTTAATCCGAATGAATTTTCAGGAATATTTTGGCAAGGGTACATAAGTTTAGTCTCAAATTATTTTCTGTTCATCTTCAGTTCATCTTCGGTTCATCTGTACCTAAAATGTAATTTTCAGGCAAACTGAATATCCTTTCTGGACTAATTACTGTTCATCCGCTAAAGTTACTTTGATTCTATTATTATATTATTTGTGAGCACTATCGGAATAGCAAATAACAAAGACGATGAGAAATTTTCTTTTTTCTAATGCTGTATTCAACAGCTTTGAGCACAATTATTAATGGAAATAATAAAATTTGATTCACTTATTTCCAAGTCAATGCAATTGTGGATCTTGGATACCATTGTAGTTGTTTTATTTCATTTCATCTGTTGTTCTGTTGAGATGTGTATTTGTTTCTAGATTTGTGAGGGCTAGAGAGATTGTCGGAAGAATATCATTGCAACTAGACATAAATGTATTTTGAAGCCTAATGTATACTCCTCGGGCTGCAAACCGATACTTTTTTGTCTTCAGTACATAAATAACTATTACAATTTCTTTTTTGATTCAAGAAATTCAGCTGAGTACTTGATTTTGAATTGATAATAATAGAAAAATATTGTCTATTTTCTATTTTTAAAGAGATAGATCTCTATGACCAAAAACATTGTTCCACCATTTTTGAGTTAGAAGAAATATAAATATGCTGTCATGTGCCGGGAATGACACATAGTTTGTGCATTACTAGCACCGAGTTGTTGCCTTCGGTCACTCCACTAGCTCAACTTTTTACGCATCATCTTCCATAACCTTCCGCACCTTTTACTATTTTCAGAGATGAAATTATAGGAAATATCAAGCTTTAATATTTTTCTATCTCTTTAAAGATTCGTAAGTTAATTCTTCTGTATTCTTAGCACGTTTTAGCACAATATTTTTCAGAAAATATTACAAATAGCAATTCTATGGATTTAGACGTTACATCTATACAATATTTAAAAGATAAGAAAGCAACTGTGCATTTTAGTGAAATAAATCGCGATTATCAAATAATTTTTCATATTTACATATTGCTATAATTCATACAAATAAATTGCATTTTCGAATAGCAAATTGAAAATGGATTTATTTTATCTGAAAGAAAATTTGAATACTCTCTTCAAAAGGCTTGATGATGATCTAAAAGTTTGATATGCGAAATGACCATTCTTAAAAATAGACAATATAATTGAAACATCTAAACTTGATCATTAATATGAGTACTAATTTCTTGTAAATATTCTTAAAATTTGAAAACATATCTACCACAATTTATCAATTCGTTTATTATGAAGTATGACGAATTGTTTTGTTCTTTATCTCATTTTACAAAAGACAAATCGTTATTCAATCAAGCTGAAATTACCGCTTCCGTTTTCTGCCCTCGATAACTTTTAAAACCTTGTGCCTAATATTAGTACTACTTTGATTAAATAATAATTAATAACTAGAAGTTTAAGCGAATTTAAACATAAATATTGAAGTTTACTCTGCTTCTAGAAGTTATATTTACTTTTGTTAATTTAAGCAAGGCTTGAAATTTAGTCTTTATTGAGCAATGTCCATTACTTCATTATAATTTACTCCTCTAAATATTTAGTTTTATCTGAGAACTCGGGTTTTTTTCAACAAATAGAATCTAAAATAGAATTATTGTTTTTATAATAAAATATGGGAACACGCGGAGAAAATCATGAGTATAGTTATCTATAAATGAATGGTCAATTCTTACAAATATTCAAATAATATTTTTCTTTATAAATACTATAAGATTTCTCACAAATATCGGTTTGAAGCAGAAAAAAATAACAGCGCTTAAGTCGAATATTTTAAGCCTATAAGGTGTAAGCCAGGGACCAAGCTAACAGTTGTTTCCTCTTTTATTTTGAATCTAGTGCAATAATTTGAAATACAGGCAATTTTTCAGTTTTTGGTTTAACAGAGACAAGAATAATTAACAAAAATTATAATTTTTCAAGATAAAACAAAACATTTGTTGTATTTAGGAATATTTTTAATATGAATGATACCGGGTGTTGTGACCGTGATTTTTTGATACTTCGAGCTTTTGATAAATGTTCACGATTTGGACCAAAAAACATATGATTTGAAAAAAGTCGGTCTGCCTGAAAGCCCAATACTTGAAGGATGCGTACGAATTTTTGACTGAAATTTTATGTTAAGCTATCAAAAAGCTTGTTTCAAGTTTATAAATGACTTTTTCAATCAGTGGTACTAAAACTTTATTGATGGAACTTTTTTATTTCTTGCGTTTATTTTATAAACAGTAGTATTTATCATAAAATATAGAATAACTGAAATTGATCCTCGAATAATTTGGAACAACATTAACCAGAAACATTTTTCAAAATTATTAGCGGTTCATCGGACTCATTTGTTATTATTTAAGCTTGAAATATCATAAAATTCGTTATATTTTTCTGAATGCGAAGAAAAGAAATTATGAAAATCCTAATATGAAATCAGAACTATTATTACTCATATTTGCACATCACGTGCTAACTAGTAAAAGTGTCAAGAAATATTTAAACGAATCTTAATTGTTTTTTATACACATTATTTAAATGATGTCGAGTTAGTAGATATCAAAAATAAGTGATTTTTCTGTCAAATGTTTTTTTTACAACTCAACTAAATTATGTCAAAACTGGGATCAATCGTGGGCCATTGTAAAATGGAATAGTTACCTCATATTACTACTATATATCATCTTGACAAAGGCAGTTGTTACTTTGAAATATGTAATTAATTGCTGCGACACTTTAAATTTATAAAACAGCATTGGAACTAGCTATAATTCATGGTCGGAGAAGTATTGTGAGGGTCACAGCAGATTTTTTACTGATTGATATTACAGTATATCTTCCTCACAAAATATTGAAATTCACTTATAAAACTACCAAATTAAAGGCTGCTAACATTCATCGTTGTTGCATAAATTATTATTCTCGATTTGCAAGAAGAAAAATGTACTTCTTTTTTCAAACGTCACAAAAGTGACATGTTATATATATTACTGTAACCAAAAGGTGAGAGTGTCACTTTATCTGATTAAGCAGATAAATTACCAACTTTTGTTCACTTCATGTACCTGATCACATGAAGTGAAAAAGTCTGATATTTTAGCAAAATAATTTAGTAATATTTATTGTGAATGTACAGTTATTGAAAATTGGGTTTTGAAGTAAACCATTCGCACTTCCTTCAACTGCGAGATTATTAATATCAATTTAATTTTATGTTTGTTTATATCGTAACCATGACAAAATTGTATTGGGTTTATCGGGGTATTATAATTTAGTTTGATCTAGGAGCTAATTGCATCGCATTAAAAATCAATATAATAACTTCATATGTTGCAATTTAAGTACTCGTTCAAAAAAAAAAAATAGTATATATCATTTGAAGCAAAAATGGCTCTATGTGCTGCGGTTACTTTGAAAATGTAAACCTTAGCACATAAAGCCTTATTTTTGCTCCGAATAATATAATCTATTATTGATATAATTTTCAAGAATTTCTTCTCAATTTCAAAAAATGAGGAGGTGCTATATTTGAAGCGTATGTTTTTTATGTATGTTAGTTTATTTTTCGGAAACAGTACAACCGATTTTGATAGTTTGAACTATATCCTATTAAGATAGTTCCGGAGATGGTCCTATATTAATTTTACTGTGATTAAACCAGTGGCTCCCGAACAAGGGAAATAGATTCTTCAACGGAACGTATAAAAACAATCATTCGATCTAATCCGATATTGTATATTACATAATATATAATAAAATATATAACATACACCAGATACAGTGGCACCAAAAATGTTTACCTGAACTAAGTCTTCCTTAATTTTTGTCATATTTTTTGTAATTTTGGAACAAATTTTGATTACATTATTTTTTTTTTAAAGAGTATGGTTCGTATTCTCACCTCTTGTTTGAGTACTATTAATTTAATAGAAAGAGATAGCGCTATATGATGAAACATGAGATGGTAAGAGAAAGTGCATAAATTTTAAGGAAGTAGTGCTATTTTGAGAGGTGAGAGTATGGACCTATGTTTGTAGGATTCGGTAGGATTGTTTCATATTAACATTATTATGATCTGATCAGCAGCTCCCAAACTAGAGAAAAAAACTTCACAACGGAACGTATGAGATCTGATTCTGATTAATCTCTGATATTGTGTAATAAATTAATCAGTGGCAAAAAAATGTCAACTTTATGAATTCTGCTTCAGTTCGATGATACACGGAAATCATGGGTTTATAATCTTTTGAAAAACATAGACCATTGGAAAGTGAAAAACAAAATAGAAACTTACTTCAAAAAGTAAAAAATAAGTATTTTTGAATCTTCTATGATTTTCGAGATCTTGAAGTCGGCTTATAAAAACATATCTTCTTTAGTTGCTACATTGGTGCTCGATTAGTGCCGACTTCAAGATCTCAGAAATCATACTTTTAAGTGGTCATGCTGAAGTCAATTTCTAGTTTTTTACATGCTGATCTTTTAATTTTATCACAAACTTCTACACATAGAAACTGATGCAATATGGTAAAAAATTCTACACGAATGCAGATCTGAATTGTGTTTATTCATAAGTTTTTCTTTATACTTGTCTTCAAAAGCCTATGTTATAATCAGTTAGAAAAGATATCCGTTGAAATTTCTGTTGCAATTCTGCACAAACCAATAAATCTGTAAAATTCGTAATTTTCAAGTTATTGACAAAATCACAATGAATTTGTTATCATAATGAACAAATTTATACTATATAATAAAAATCATGCGTTTTTATCTATTTCGTACGGATTTATACATCTATAGGGGGAATGTATGGATTCTCATAGAATTGCAACATAATTATATTTGACTAGTGCATATATCTTGAACATTTGTTGTGCAATAGTTATTTTCAGTATATTGATGAATAAAGCAATCTTTGGTCCAGTATTTCAAACCATTGGTCACCTTAAACGTCGCTGAATTTTTGTTAGAACAATTGTTACTAAGATAATTAAGCTTCCCTTAAGATAAATCATAAATCGAGGACTGAAATACCGACCCCTAATGAAAGTAATCTCCTTTTTACTATTCCGTCGAGCGTTTCTTATTATATTAACGATATATTTATTACGGAAAAGCGATTTTTGGTAGATGCTTTCAATTTCTGATTTCATTATAAATTTGAAATTTTCTATTCATTTACATTTTTTGAAACTTGTTATAACATTTCAGTAAACGTACATTGGTATTGACAATCGCTTGTATTTTATTTATGGATGACGCATATTTCTGTCAAATCACCATTCGGTGTCCATAAAAACGAGAGATTTGCCAAAGGGCGCATTGTCGGCTAATGATTGTGAATAACAGCGTTAACCTTGAAGTGTTCTCTCTTTGATCTGCCCTTTTTGGACTGCAAAAAATCAGTATGCAGAATAATTGAAGGATACATGCACATCACACATGACAGCATCTAGTTTTATTGATATACTACAATAGCATAGAAAAATAGTATTGTTTTTACTACTAGCTACAATGTTTAAATAACTATTTTAGTAATGGAAGCAATATTTTATTACATACTGATATCCTCAACCCAAAAAATAGGAAAACTGAATAAAAAATAAAAAATCTGAAATGAAATTTCTAGTAGGTAGGTATGTGTATTTGTAAGTATCCATAAATAATTGTTTTCCTATGATAAATATGATGTTAACATGCGAGAAAGAAACATTGTGAAAAAAGTATCACTTTCTTTATATTAAATACCTATATTTTTATAAGTATGAATGTATTCTTTAACAGAATTTTATTACATTAACAGCAAATGCAAACACAATGTTCTATCAACCGGGAATTACTTATAATCGCTGATTATTGTTTCCATGGCTTGGGATTGAGAACTCTCGAAGCAGAATTTAGTTTAATATTAGGTAGGTTACTTTCGGTGCAAGTGTTACAAAAAAGTTTCTTTTGATATATTGGTGAGTTTTAAAATCTTGTTAGATAAAGTATAGTCTACATTGTTGTAGACTCTACGACATGCTTGGTGGAATGGTGTATTCCACATTTGCAAACTGTAATTGCTACCTTCGGCTTGGATTACAAACTTTTAGCTTGTTTGGAATGACAGCCATCCCAATACTTGTTTTAGAATATACTTTTCTGTTACTTTCACAATGCTGTTACCTATGTAAATTACGTTTATTTTTTGCCTAGAATTTTAATATTTCACATCATCATAATTTAGTGTCTCATGGAGAAGACAAAATGCTGTACATTTATTTATTAGATGCATATGCCTTATTATACTCTAAAATTTTTATAAGTAACTTTTTCTCCCAAATGTGACAGTTGGATTTGATCGACAACCACAGTCACTATTCTGTGCGTCTGTACTATATTTTTATAAATTTATTGCTTGGGAAGTGCAGGCAAATCAAAAAATTATTGTTGTTTGTTTCCTGAACAAAAAATAAATTATGAAGAAAACGTTAAAATTTAAAGAAACAAATGCAGTACCGCTTACCTTGTCTTTAACTTAAAAATAATATGGAAAAATTAGTCAACATAATTTTTATGTTGATGTCCGCCCCGAAAACAGCGCAAAAAATATTCCTTCTATCCTATTATTATGTTCTTGTTGATTCATTTGCAAGAAAATGTTCTTGCAATTTTAAGATTTTTATCAAAATATTACAAACTCTGCAATGTGCGATGGCAAATTACAGACTTCAATCTGCCGTCGGAGAGCGCAAAGCATGGCGTTCTGCATTAAAAACTTGCAAGTTTTTACTATCTCATTTTTACTGCTTCCAAAAATGGTCCATCAGAATTTAAATTTGATCGAAAAGGTCGTATACTGATATGGCAGTCATTATAAAATTCTTCTACGGTTTGAAGTATTCCTTATATTTTATGATTATTGAGATAATTATTATTGTTGTTGATTGTTTTTTTATATCCTTTTGTCGAAAAATAAAAATGAATATTTATTGCATTTATTTCAAAAATGAAGTTATGCAATTAAATTAATGCTGGTATTCTGTGCAAACCAGTAAATTCTAAATTTGTTATAAGTTGAACAGATTCATTTCGATTTTGTTGATAATTTACTTTCTATTAACCTATTGTAATTTTCTTAGGGTTTGGAATAATATAAAAAAATTACTGAAAAAATTCATTTCATCAAATGAAAAAAAGCACTAAAAGAATACACAATAATTATAACGCAGCACATAATGATAATGCAGCTAATATTTATTTTTTAGAATACTTACATCACCAAAATTTATATTGACCGGCTCGTAGTTCTGTTCAGCCTTCGACCGTTTGATTTACTCTGTGGTGTGTTGACTAAACGATGTAGTCCCTTATATAGGCCGAGGGAGAGGTCTCATTTGTACATCTTCTGTGACTTGGACCAGTTCTACCTCGAGTTCTACACTCTTTAGCTTTTCGAGAGGCTGCTAGGGTTATTTCAAATATTCCAGACTCCTAATTGATGAAATCCGTTACACTATAGAATTTATAGGCTAGCACTGAATTGCAACGTAAAATTTCGTATAGAATATAATTCAAAAGTAAGTATAGCTTTATGACTTGAAAAATCACTTTTTTCATCTAAAATATCTTGTTCTTTTTTTTATTGAAGCACATTGGTTTATCTATTTGTTAAGTGGATCTATAGATATGCTGCTTCATCAAGTATATGGATTGGTTCAATATTAAATTTAATTCTGAACAGATTATTATTCTTGCATTTTCATTCTAAAGTCATTAGGTGAAGGGATATCGCCAATTCAAAGATCAGCCCAGAATTTTAAATAAAAGGGGAAAAGAAATAATTATTCAGGAAGTAATGCAAAAAATTGTATTACTAGTACAGCAGATTTAAATTTGATAACTATTAGTAAAAGTGTGTACTTGAAGACGAAATACAGGACACTGCAAAATGATTTTTGAAAAAACCCGTGAAACAGAATTTGATAAATTTGGTCGGTTTTTACACCATCATCCTGAATAGGGCGGCAACTGTAGATACGTGCTTCGTCCTTATTTGAACTCTTCAGTACAGTCTGGCAAGCCTCAGATAGTCGGGATTTTTTCAAAGATTACTTTGTAGTGTCCTGTATTTCTTCAACCCTTGTATAAAACACATGTGTAAATAAGCATTATGATATCCGGACAAGTCTCATTTTGAAATACTCGGTATGTCATAAGGTTTCAGTTTAAATTCTTGCAACGTAAATTACTATTTGAAGCCTCTCTAAATCAGTGATTTCCAACAATAGTCCGTGAGCGCCTCGGGAGTGATCCACGAAAGGGTTCAAAGTATATTTAAAAAAGTTGCCAATATCAATAGAGATTTGAAAGCAATATGGGTTGAATAAGATGGGGTGAATACAGCCCTGTTAATGACTATCATCTGTTGAATTGAAATATCTTTAAAATAATGCTTACAACTTTAATCTATATTTGGCAAATGACATGTCATTTTAAATTTCAAGTATTTTCATAGGGTCACAGGAATTTAACACTTCTGAACAGAATTTAAACGTTTTCGTATTGTTTTCATTTGCGTGTAGCTTTGAGCAATATTAGCCCGGGCGGCCTTGATCTCGGCACCAAACTACCTGTATCTTTAATCCTATACTCTAACTCGGCACCATATTATGGATTAGGACTCATGACTTAATCGTTCTACCTGAGTGAGATTCTCTGGACATATGCGATTGTATATTAATAATAAACCAGACTTAAATTCAGCTGTACATTTGAACACTCATTTATAGACTGGATATCGATCTAACATGATGAGTTCAGTGCATCCTTCTCGGCTGTCTCGAGCTCAAGTTCTGTCCCACAGGCGCGCGCAGAGCAATTCGGTAATATTCAGGGATGTTTTTCAAAAGCGCAAACGTAGCGAACTAACCTTCAATCATTGTTATAGACTGTATTTCAGCCCAACATGAGTGATTCCAAAGTTTTATTACTTATAAAACCAAATCTTGCAGAATGATCGTGGATCTATTTAAAATTGACAGTGTCGAGTTCATGTGTGCTTCGCGCTAATCGGCTTAGCATTGGTGCCGAACTCGTGTACGTCCATTAGCCCTTAGAAATACTGACTCAATTGTTAATATTAAATTTAAGGAATATGTTTAAAGCTACGATTGAATTTAATTTTTTGATCAACACTATTTATTATTCTTGAACTTGTGGTTCCTGCTAACAACAAAACAATCAAAGTGGTCCTTGGTAGAAAAACCTGCCAGATTCAGTTTTATAAATTTCTAAATTCTATTTTAAAATGTATTTGCTGAGTTTGTATTAAAAATAATGTTGCGAATAGTATTTAATGAAACTTCAGAAAGACATTAAGATTAAGAATATTATTATTTAAAAACATCTAGCTTTACTTATGTACATACATCTTCAGATTATCACGAAAACATACAAATATGTACAAAAAACTGAAACATTTTTTTTTTTAATATATTTTTGGCATTGGAATTTCTTGCATCAGATAAAAACAAATTACTACATATTTACAGTTTTAAAAATGTTTTTTATACATAATTCTAATTGTTGCAATACATGTACGATATACATTTTACAGAATGAAAACCTGAGATTTGCTGTGAGTTAAGACACTCTGTAATACTTTTTACTAAGTTAATTTTTTTGTGTACTGCAGGATCGCATATTCTTAAATACTCGTTCAAAATTTGAAGTTTTTTATAAGTTTCTATTTGAATTTTTTTAGAGCTCTGTCTACGATATGCAGGGCTTTTGAGTTGTTGATATTATACATATAATTAGATTTTTAAATATACGGCTAAATTTGAATCTGATTTATTATTAATATAAAATCGCATGTGTCCAGAGAATCTGAGGCAGAACAATTAAGTCATTAGTCCTAATCCATAGCATAGTGCCGAGTTCGAGTCGGGGATTAAAGATCCAGGTACTTTGGTGCCGAGATCGAGGCCGCCCTTCTTGTTACAGAAGCGGACTTTTAAATTTTTTTAAACAACTCTCCTACTTATTCCTGCCTAACTTGGCTCTCAAGTTTAGCATTTTCATAGATATGAAAGAAAATTTTAGATTTATTTTAGCTGCTTGTTTCAATTTCTGCAATAGAAAAAATATATTTTAATCGAAACGATTAATGTAACGATGCAATGTGAAGGTTTTTGGCATATTTTCAGGGTAGAGCTTAAAAACTAGTATATAAAAGTGATGAGGATACTGCTCATATTCTAGTGTCTCAGGTTGTAGGAAAAATATTAAGATGAGAATTATTCAGTAAAATTTAGATTCTTTCAAGCGGTACAATATTTATTATCACGATAATGATTCAAAGTTGACCAAAAGAATTTTTTTTATATTGTAGTTTTTTAATTTTTGAGCATCTCAGTAGCAGGACTATTAGTGCTCGGACTTAATGTTTACAAAGAGCATCTAATTTGTCACAATTGATGATTTTAGGTAATACATTTTGTTTTCTATGTTTGTTGTCGTTGTTAGGCATTCTTCAAGTGTGGGTGGTAGATTGTGTCTTCTCGGCTCGTCGTATTTGTTACAATGCAATTGTATAAGCTCAATCCGACAACTCGAGGCTCAACTGTTAGTCTGATGTATTGGTCGCATGTTCTTGGAACTTCTCTGTTGAATATGTAGTCGTAAGTGACAAGTGTGTGGCCAATTCTCAATTTAGTCACAATTGTTCTTTCCCTCCGGTTTCAATTTTCCAAATTTTGGTATCGTTTTTCAGTTGTCTCAGTTGGTTATTTTCAGTTTCTTGCCATTTTGTGCCCATTTCAGTTTGATCTCATTTTTGATTTTGTTTGTGAAATCATTTGGTATTGGTAAGTTCATTATATTATTTGACTATACAGCTACTTTTGCAAGATAATCAACTTCTTCATTGCCATAAATGCCACTGTGCGAGGGTACCCAGATAAAGGTAATGTTTTTGAATTGAAATGTTATATGATGTTGTTTGATTTGTTGGACAAGTGGATTTGCTAGATTTTTGTTCTTATAGAATATTAATAAGATCCTCTGCACTTTCTCATATTTAGTTTGTCAAATGCTATACATATATTATTTTCAAAAACAAGAAAAACAATATTTTCGTATAACTCCATGTCCTATTTTCATTAAAAACGGTCCGTGGTTCATGTAAGACTAAGATTTAACCCTTTTGATTCCCCAAAATACAAAGAGGGTTTACTCACATTAAAAGTAAGATTCAAAACTCACAGCTTTTTCAATTCATTTTTAGAATTAATCTTTTTTTTGTTGACTCTTGTTCTTTCTAGCAGTTACTTTTTGCATTATTATCCGAATTTCCGCCAGAAATTTTTATGTCAATATTTTTTTTATTGACTCATGGTTGCAATGTAATTTAAAGGTCTAGTGGCAACTGAAGCAAAAGTGTGAGTTTGAAATCAAAATATTTGTTTACAAAGCTCTTCCAAAAACAAATAAAAAACCATTCTTGCGGTTTCCTTCTAAAATCCGGTAAAATTCCTTGTTATCTTTGGCATTCCAAAACAATTTCATAATGTAACATTTAGCAAAACACTATAATTCACATCTGTGTCCTTCTGCGGCAAAAAAAGGTCCGCTCAAGTGAATGTGGACGTAGAGATCGTGTTTACATTCAGACGCCAGAACGAATAAATTCTACAGACTTACACAACATGAAATCGAGCCTAGAAACAGGCTAAGCTTTGCGGCGTTAGTTTCATGGCAGTTAAAGCCAACTTTATGTTTTAGTGTTCGTTAAATTAAATGTATTTTTCATTTTTATTTCTAGAGATATAAGTTTTTAGTTTGGTGGAATTTTTGCGACATTCTGTGAGAAATAAAGAGATAATCCATGTTGCACTCGAGTTGCACCGTATAATTTTCTTAATTTTGATGGTAAATAGATTTAAATTAGCTACATAAGCTCTAATTTTTCTTGCAAGAATTACTTTTTTTGACAGATATTGTCATTAATATTATTTTAAATATATTTATCTAAGAAGGAAGTGCAATCACGAAACATTTTCCCGAGATTTTCGTTGCTGTAATTTACAAATGGCATATGATTTCTCATCAATACCGCAGCAAGTAAAGATGTCTTCCAGAATAATTTTGTACAAAAATATATTTTAGTTTTACATTCAACCGACATTCAACGATTCAAGTCTCTAGACAAATTGGTTTTTTGCGTTATTGGTTTAATAATGAATAATTATTTTATTTTAAGAAAATTAATATTCTTGTGTTCTTATTTATTTATATTTTGTGAATAAATCCCAGAAAACGTGTATTCCGGGACCAAGAATTTCTGATCTTGCAAACTCAGGGATCTATATATCTTTTCAGGATTGCATCCCCAACACCTAATACATCTCCCAAGGTATAACTAGAAAACTATCACTCCAGTATTATTGTAGTTATTTTTAAGAGAGAAAAATTATCAGCGTTTGGTCCTCATGAAAATTCATAAACTTGTTTTCTTTTTGTTCATAGAGTATTAGAAGTTTGTAGGATCGTAAGGAACTAAAGCGAACACAGTTAAAAAAAAGACAGCGATTCTTGTGAAAAATATTATTCAATTCAGTGGTACTCAAACTAAGTAGATAGATCATTTTCTTCAAATGCTTTTATATATTTTTGAAGTGGAAACTTCTATAGGCACGTCATGCAAATTTGGATGGGTAAAATTTTATAACTTTGCGTTACCGACATGCTACTGGTGCGTGCGTTGATCAGCGAGGCCGTATCATTTATTCTTATTTTTCAGAGAGTACTTTCTGTGCAATGTCAGTGTGACAGTTCAGCCTCGAGGATATTCTTATTGATTCTATCAAATGTGTTCTATGTACGTGAATTCTAACAATAGTTTAGTGTATTATATTTAGGGGTAGAGGATTTGTGATGCATTTCTACCAGTTTAAAGAGATTCTAAAGAATTATATATATTTTTGGATGAGTTTAATTTTATTAGTTTCCGTCGCGGCATCCTAATGAGGAAGAGTGTTTCTGCTATTTGATGGATGCAGTAGGATGCTGTAGCTTTTTCTCACTTTAGTGATGAATAATAAACACTTCGAAATTTTAGGATAAAATGTTTATTTACACTAATTAATTACAGCACAAAATATTTAAGGGAAACAAAAATCTCACGTAAAATTGAATAATACACAAACATATAAAAGTAACTTGAATTTACAACTGTTATAAAACTTAACCTTTCTAGTAGGAGGCTAAAATCGAACTGCCTTTAAGTGATACCCTCAAAGTAGGGAACCAATTGAGTTCAAATTGAAAGAAGGGAAAAAACGTGCCCTTCGGAAGATATTGTCCAGATGTTAGGAAACATAAATTATTCCAAAATTATAACTTAATCCTACACATAAGTAAACATTGCCAACACAAAGAGCTGCTGACAGCCCAAAGTGATAAAGTTGAGTGCTAGAATATAAAGCCATGTGAAAGCTACCCTTGAACGTCCACATCTACGAATTTGGAAATACATGCAAAAAATATACGAATTATTAAAGTCTAAACAAAGAGCGTGCTATGAAAATTCGTTGCAAAGTTCTTATTTGAACTGAAGTGTCACAATATAAATTTTTGTGTTTGACAAATTCTAACAGCTATTTTACTAGTAGTCCAGGAGCCATGAATCGATCGGGAATATAGTCGTCAATAGAGCGCCAGACTTTATAAAGTCAGGATCCTATTCTAAATGTAAAAAAAAAACATTCCCGATCAATTCTTTGGGGCTAATCTCCTTGATAGAACAATCGATAGCGAAGGTCAAGTACTTCAAAACAAAATCTGAGTTCCACCTCCTGTCCTGTCCGGGGCAGAAAAAAGAAAACAACAAGCGTAAGTTCGATCAGGGAAGCTGAATACGAACTTGGATTACTAGGGTTGGATGCTGCCGTTCCGGACAGGTTAGGAGGTAGCACCCTGGATTTTTCTTGAAATACCCAACCTTCGCTATCGACTGGTACTAAAGTCTGTCTTTCGATATATCACTACAAAGAAGTATGTACTATCTGAGGTACTATCTATTTATCGTCCAGTTATTATTATTATAATTACCAGAAATCTATGTATCTAAACTTACCAACTTGACACGTTTAACTAGTAGTGAAATTATTAACAATATTTATACATATTTGAACATTCTGAACTCTTGTAAAATACAAAATCTTGAAATACCTTTTCAAATATCTTAATGATTTAAATCAAGTCAGTCCTGCAAATACTTATCCAAATGTAACCTGACTCTTGCCTTATAGCTTCATGTTTTTGCTTTAATCTGCGATGCAACTTGCCTGTATTTTTAAAGTCTTTACCTAAACGAATAGAACTAATGTTTCACAGCTCACTCAACTTGAATATTAGGTTTGTCAGCCAAATGATTCGATACACATATGTGTGTTTTTGGGTGTATGTGTAATAAAATATATATATTAATTCATATTAATTAGGGTAACCTTCATCATCATTATCATTGTAAAAAATTAATCCTATTGTCATTATATTGTTATCATTTTTATTTTTTGTAAATATTGTAAATCCTATAGTAGCATATTATAACTATTATTGCCAATTCTCTATTTTGTAAGAAGTGTAAACGAATAGAAGTAATGTTTCACAGCTCACTCAACTTGAATATTAGGTTTGTCAGCTAAATGACTCGATACACATATGTGTGTTTTTGGGTGTATGTGTAATAAAATATATATACTAATTCATATTAATTAGGGTAACCTTCATCATCATTGTCATTGTAGAAAATTATTCCTATTGTCATTATATCATTTTTATTTTTATTTTTTGTAAATATTGGAAATCCTACGGTAGCATATTATAATTATTATTGCCAACTCTCTATTTTGTAAAAAGTGTAAACTTCAAAACAAATAAATTATCTATCTATCTGTATTTTTAAAGTCATTAGCGATGCAACTCGCCTGTGGATTGAAAATTATTAGCGGTGCAACTCGCCTGTTTTGTTATCCGTCGAGTGCAACATACCTATTTCCGGTTTTAGTCTACAAAAAAATTTAATCTTCTGCAGACATGTTCAATTTGATAAGGATCAGAATGGCGAAAACTCGTATAAAATGAGACCAGGATAATTTAGGAGGGCTTAGAATTTGAACATTTATTATCAATTAATTCGAAAAGCTCAAAAGATAATTACCAAATTTTAATTGGAGACTAGTGACTGTATTGAAATGTTTATTAAGTTAAACATAGAATAATTAATCTGCAATATAAAATAAAAGTATATTTATAAAACTAAAGAAATTTTACTAATAAACTCAGCACTTACTTAACACCCTTATAATTAAAGTAAAAAAATTTAAAGCCCGGATATGGTAACATGCGTTACGATTGATTTAATATTAGCCGCTATTGTAATGTTATAACCAAGTTTATCCTAGGATTCTAGGTGGCGTGCTTATAGCGGACGTGTTCTTATCGGTCATCATTTCCGGAATTTTATCTCGTCATATTTCATTCGTGCTCTAAGCGGTCAATTTTTCTTTTCCATCATCTATTTATTTTCACAACTTTTTTTAGATTCACTTTTAGATTTGGATAAGGAAATAAGCGTGTTGGAATATCAAATATTTTTCATTTATTGGCTTGATCCTATTATATGCTGTTATAAGCAGTAGCTCTCAAATAAACTAGATTTTGGCCCAACATGTGGCGTTTAGCTTACCTTACTCGCTTGTCTCGAGCTCAAACTCTGTCTCACAAAAGGCGCAGCACGTGTAGGTACTATTCAGGGATGATTTTCGAATATGCGAGCGAAGCGAACTGACTTACAATCAGAAAAAATCTGTTTTAGTGACACTGATAACGTTTCATTTTATAAGTGAGTTGTTATAATGTAATAAATAAAAATATTTCATATTTGATTTTGAACAGATGTACAAATTCTTACTTACTTGTACAAACGAACGATAGAATTATCTAATTGATTATTATATTATTATATGCAAAAAGTATATCCAATGATGTACAAGTAAGTCATGTTATGTCCACGTCAAATTTTTTTATTAGGAATAAGAAGTGAATCTAAATTTTGTTGCATAAATAAATTAACGTTAGGGAAGGAATATTGACCACTACGAGCACGACTGGAATATAAGACGGCTATAAGCACGATTTTATGGTGTGCGCTACGAGCATAACCGCTATAAGCACGGAACCAGATAACATGATATTAAAAAGAAGTAAAAGTTGGTACATAATATGTAGTATGAATTATTTACAATTATATACTGCATAACAGTATGTCATTCAAAGCCAGTTGCAGCGCTGTCCATTAGTGTCGCTTAACTGACAATATCGCATAAAAACTCAGAAATCGAATGTGATATAAACATTTCTGTCATTATTCCGATTCGATATTTTCTGTTTGAATGAAGCTTGAAATTTAAGGTGCTTGCTACAAAAAAGCGCCATCTGTTAGTCAAACGCTTGTAATAACTAAAAAAAAAATGTAGACCAGTAATGTAGATGAATAATGTAAAAGCTTAAGAGAGGCGGAGCAATGAAGAATATTGAGATTAAATACGGAATGCAGAGGCGGAGCTCTATACGCTCGTCTATACGTCTTTCTCATCGCCAACTGAATTTAATATCACAATGCTTTTTAGCGCATTTTTACAAAAAAAAAAAAAACGCTATTATATGCACTTTAAATGTCTGGCTGGCTGGCTGGTGTGACGCTGAGATCTCAGAAACTACAGCACTTATAGACTTAAAACAGGTACTAAATGAAAGCTGCTGTTCTCTAGGTTTGCAAAAACTGCTAGATTTTTTATTCATACACCCAGTTTTGGGTAAAAGATGAAATAAAAATTCAGAAGGTAATTACTGCTGAAGTATGCATTGTTGAAATCTGAAAATTGATGCACAGAATGACCAACATGTCAGTAATCGAATTTTATTCCCTAAATTTCGATCCGAAATAGATTAGTACCGATTTTAGGGTAGAAACTACTTATCTCAATATCTCGCGAATTACACAAGATATTGACCTGCGGCTTCCGATGTTAGTATCAGAATTAGTTCAATTTCAGTTTTCACGTCAATTTAGGCTAGTACATGACCATCCGTTAATTGCTTTTTGGAAGTAATTTTCAGGGATTTTTTTTGTCTATAATTTGAATTATTATTTTAAGATACAGCACACGACCTTCCGTCAGTCAATAACTAAAGAATAAAGATTAAAAGATATTTCCGAGTACAAATTATGTATCTATCAAATAGTCACAACTTAAAACTGGTATTAAAATATGAAAGCTGCTGTTCCGTAGGTTGCTCAAACTACTTGATTTCAAGCTCAGTCATTGTAGGAGGTAGTAATTTGCGAAATCTATGATGTAACAAGCATTCATGAGCTGTCAAAAATGGGCTCTGAACATCAAGATGAATCTTCAATTTTTTTTTTTACTAATTCAGCACTTTTTTTGAATTTTGATCAAATGATTGTGAATATTCCATTTACAATATACCAGTATTTATTATCGCATTTTTGCAAAAAAAAAATCGCTATTATATGTACTTTGGCTGTCTGGCTGGTGTGACGCTGAGTTCTCAGCAACTACAGCACTTACATACTTGAAACTGGTACTAAATGAAAGCTAATGTTTTGTAGCTTTGCACAAACTTCTTGATTTTTTTATTCATATACCCAATTCTGGATAAAAAATTAAATAAAAATTCAAAAGATAATTACTGCTGAATTAAACATAGTTAAAATCTGAAAACTGTTGCACAGACTGAGCGACATGTCAGTAATTGAATTTTATACCTACCCTAGATTTTGAATTGATATGAAAAAGTACCCATTTTAGGGTAGAAATTATTTAGGTCAATATCTCGCTCTCGCGAGTTACATAAGTTATTGACTTGCGGTTTTTGGTGTAAGTACCAGAATGAATTTTTTTATGATCAATTCAGCCCAGTACATGACCATCCGTCACTCATTTTTTTAAATCTATAGTTTTGGAGGTAATTGCACTCAACTTTCAGGATTTTTTCCAAATAATTTTGATGAAGATCAAATTATTTTTTTAAGGTATAGTACATGACCTTCCGTCAGTCAGTTACTAAACAATAAAGACTAAAAGGTCCTTATAAGTTTGCATGTGCACAAGTTATGTATAGAGTAGTCACAACTTGAAACTGATACTAAATGTAGGCTTTGAATATCTCTCAAACTTATCTAGAGAACATTCTAATTTTTTGATGTGTTGTGTATTCACATTTGAACTTAATTTTATTAAAATCTCTCAATTGTAGTTTTTTGCAAGCTAGCACCTCAAGCTAAAGCGGTGTATCTGGCTATTAATACAATAACCAATGAAACAATCACCAAATGATATACATTAAAATACAGAATATAAAGTATCTTGCGAATTTAATTTTTATATTCTTACCCTAAGCGCGAGATAGTTTTATTCCTTGCTTGTCTAATATACCCCCGATTATTAAGTCATAATGATTGACAGTTGAACACACTATACTTGTCGGGTAGATAACAGTGAAATATATAGGTATATCTAATTTTTTGCGCGAATGCTTCTAGAGTTTATTGTAAAAAAAACTCACAATACGAAATAATTATTAATGTATTCCACATTTTAGAGCAAGCCAACCTCAAGTTTTTATTTCCAGTAACCCATGTTCATATTCTCAAATGTTTAAACAACGATAAAATAAAATACTCCACTTCTGCAACAGATAAAACTCTAGATCCCTCAACAAGTTAGAGCAGAAAAATTGAGTGGACAAAGTAGATAAAAAATAAAAGAATCATCTTGATGATCAAAGCGCATTTTTTACAGCTCATGAATGTTTGTTACTTCAGAGATTGCATAAATTAATAACTATCACAATCACTGAGCTTAAAATCAAGCAGTCTGGGCAAACCTATGCGAAACAGCAGCTTTCATTTATTACCAGTTTCAAGTTGTGACTATTCTATAAATAACTTGTGCACGTATACAGACTCAAAAGGACCTTACAGTCTTTATTGTTCAGTAATTGAATGATGGGAGGTACTGTGCTATACCCTAGAAAAAATTTAATCTTCATCAAAGTTATTCAGAAAAAAATCCCTGAAAGTTGGATGCAATTATCTCCAAAACTATAGATTTAAGAAAATGAGTAACGGATAGCTATGTACTGGCCTAAATTTATCATAAATCAAAAGTTTAATTCATTCTGATACTAACACCAAAAACCGCATGTCAATATCTTGTGTAACTCGCGAGATATTGAGATAAATAGTTTCTACCCTAAAATAGGTACTTATTCATATCAGTTCGAAATTTAGGATATAAGATTTAATAACTGACATGTGGCTCATTCTGTCCAGCAATTTTCAGATTTTAATTATGCATAGTTCAGCAATAATTATCTTTTGAATTCTTATATAATTTTTACCCAAAACTGGGTATACGAATAAAGAAATCAAGCAGTTTGTGCAAATCTACAAAACAGCAGCTTCCATTTTGTACCGTTTTCAAGTCTGTAAGTGCTGTAGTTGCTGAGAACTCAGCGTCACGCCATACAGCCAATGTGCGTATAATAGCGTATTTTTTTTGTAAAAATGCGCTAGAAATCAGTTTGGACTCTACTCTAATTTCATCTCACTGAAACGGGTATACATACATACTATGAACTGTTATGCAATGTTTCATATCATATTGATGAAGTCAATGAAGACCGATCAATAGTTTTTGGTGAAAACGGGATGATATTTATTGACGCATCAAACTATACCTGATTTCAAATAGAAATTATTAATTTCGCAGATAAAAGTCTTGACTGATTTGAAATTATTATTGAATCTTTTTATCGTGTGCAATATATTTTTTTTCTTTTGTCAAACTATTTTTATTCTCCTCTTCTATTTATACTTCTGTGCTTTTAAATTTTGTCCTTTTTACCATTTTTCGTTCGTTACGTAGTAAAATATACATAACGTCTATATTTTACAATCCGTTTATATTTTTAGAAATCTTATTCCTCGTTTATCTCGTAGGAGACAGACTATGATGTCATTTGTTTTTGAAACAGTGGAGGTTCCAGAAAATAAATTAGACAAGGGAGTAATATTTTAAGTATTCTGTTCTCAAAATAGGCAAGACAAAGACAATTAAATCATGTTTTATTATATTATAAATGTAATGAGTGTTATTATTTATGGTTATTGACAGGCTATTCAAAACGGTCTCTTAGCAAAAGGAGAAAAATTCTTTTGATCTTTACAGATTGACATTCCGAGGCGATACTATTTAATCTTTTTGAGCTACTCTTCTGGAACTAAATATAGTTATAATAAATATATTTTATTGAGCATAAAAATAATGAGAAATACAACGTTTCAACAGCAAAGTGCTGCCTTTTTCAAATACCTATATGTTCACGCTAATATATTGAGGACTTGTATTTATGACTAATATCACACATATCCTACAGAGTTGGAATTTTAGTAATTATGTTTTTGAAATTAAACATTAACACAGCCTCAAGAGGACTTCATCTTATATAGTAATAAAATCTGACGATGAATTCAATCGTATTTCTCAATGAATTGAGACTTAAAATTTATAAGCATTTTTGCTTTGCAAATCTTTTGTAGGAAAGAATTGAAAAAATCAATTGCCGCAATCGAATACCGATATACACCCCTCTTTCATTTTAGATTATAGTTCAGCAGGACGGCTACAATCAGAAAACGCGCCATCGTTGTACAAACAGATTGTCAACACCTTTAAGCTAGTTTATTTGAGGTTATAGCGTGATCCGATTCCACCCGAACGTTTCTAATTGGCGCATACTCAATATCAGTACCAATAAAATCAATGAATATTGAGAGTGGAACAAAATGATTATTATCTAGTTACTTTTGCATTACCCATGTGAAAACACAAAGTTTCGCTCTACTTCAATAAGACAGGCACTACATTAGACTCGAAATAATCATCAAAATTCAAAATATGATTTATTGCGAAAGGATGATAATATGAATCCAAAGTTAACATCGAAATTAGAATTAAAATTTAAGAAAGAAACAAGTTACAGTAAATGTTACCCCCTAAAAACATTTTCATGTAAAATGTTGTCAAGACGAAAACATATGGCTCGCACTGTCAAAAAGTTATCAGATCTCATGTAGAGCCAAGCTTCTAACACTACACGCCCTAACTCTACTAGCCCTGACTTCGCAAACTCTGCACCTTAGTCAAAATATGTGGCTTGGTCTTTTCGTTACTACAAGAGCTATTGTATAATAGAAAAGTAAAGAACATTGAATAAATTTTTCGCCTTATGCCCATGTGCCTATAGCGAAATGGCCAAGCCAAATAATTTGACTAAGGTGTAGAGTTTGCGAAGTTAGGGCTATAGTTAGGGTTGCCACCCGTACTCTATTATAAAGTATTGTACATTATTTTGGGTAATTGTACTCTATACTTTATGAGAACAATAAAGTACGCGGAAATACTTTATTTCGCATGATTTGATTTCTCTGGGATTCGTTTCACATAAAATATACAAGAAAAGCTTGGTTGTAAGAATTTTTGCGTGGAACAAAACGACAGAGTTATTGGAGTCGATGACGTTATCGATTGTTAGCGAAAAGGTTTGATAATTGACAAATATACAATATATTCTCTGGTGATCACCAAATTTTCATCTTCATTTTAAAATGCATAAAAAAATGAATCACTTATTCACTGTAACTTAAATATGGACTGTAATTGAGCTGTTTAACAGTGATAATTATTTATTAAAAGTTGCTAGAAGTAATGAAAAATATGTTCTAAAGCAAAATGATGGAGTAAAATAAATCGTAATTTATTTTGACACAATGTACTTCTTTTTCTACCTTTAATAACCAATGCACTCTATTTGCCCAGAAAAAAAGTGGCAACCCTAGCTATAGTAGATAACTTTTTGACAGTGCGAGCCATATGGTCTCGTCTTGGCAACATTTTACATGAAAATGTTTTTAGTGGGATTTCACTTCTTTTTATAAGTTGAGTATAATAATATTTTTTCATTTTGTAAATTTTTTTTGGATTTATTCACTATTATCTGGAGTCCCTATATCAATTTTCAAACCTGTAGCATCAAAGTTTGCGAAAATCTTATACAAACTTCTATCCCTTAGTTTAGGGGTTGGGGGATCAAGGTTCCAAGTCTTAGAATTTTTTTGTTGCTTGTGTACAAATATTAGCTCACATACCAAATTTCAGTTTTCTAGGACATCAGGAAGCACCCTAAACATTTTGATGATCATCAGTGAGTGAGTCAGTGACGAAATCGTGGTTTTTTAGATATCAATAAAATCTAAAGTATAAGAGCTATGTAATCGGAACTTCACTAACTTGATAATTTCACTATTGACATCTTATCCCGAAAATTTTGTTTATCTGGTATAATCCAAACTCAAGTTATGAGGGTTCAAAATAGCGACGAAGCTCTTTGAGAAAAGATAGGTAATGCCCTTGCGCTCCGCTTGGCTCTCGTCTTGGCGGGGGCACTGCCGTGCCCCCAGATAGCTATTTGATTGATTGATGACATTTATTGACAGAACTAGACAATTGAAAATTAGTCGAGCGGCACAGGAAACATGTGAAAGAATTCCAAAGATAACTGGATGATAATCATTTTGTTCCACTCTCAATATACATTGATTTTATTAGGATTTATTATTTATGGATTCAACTGACTTTGAGCTAAAGTCATGTTTCTTCTGTCTGTCTGGCTCCTAGTAAACTATGGAATAATCAGGAAGCCCTTCTAGACTATTGCGCGAACAGTTCCGTTCCAGGTTTGCTCTATGAAACTCGTTACCATAATTTACATTATACACTCATTAAATAATATAATATGCTATTTCTGTGTTATAATTCGCTCTTTATTTCATATTCGCGTGCTTTCATTAATATTCAACTTGATGGATCTCGCAACAAATTTAAATAATATGATCCTTTGGGTATTTCAACCCATATTACGCGTTTGGACTCTTAACATAAATAATTAATTGTGACTTTTATCCTATAAAGACTATACTACATATGAATTCTGAAGTAAATATTCAGAAACATTATTATTTTTATTATAAGTGCGCTGACTATCATCAAATAGACAAACATGCTTGGATATTCGTAGAGTAACATCATGAGAAGAATACTAAAACTTTTGTACTGCTTTTAATATTCTGATCATCGTAAAATTTTCTGACTGCTCCAGTCTTATGAACTCTCTGAATTTTATATTCAAAATAAAATATACATAAATTTTCTGGATATACTTGTATCACCGGCATTACGCAGCTGTTGCTTTTATATTTTCATTTGAAGGATTTTAAAAAGAACAACGCAGATGTACACTGTAGTGTAATCGAGTGTTATGAAGTATGTTTTACTAAAATGAGACAGTTCATTTATTTTGAATACATAAATTTGAAGAAAAATTATTTGGGAAATATTATCGCAGTATAGGGGTTTATTTTAATATACACTTATTTATCCAGTGATTCTCAATAGAAAAAATTCTTGATATCTTGAATATTGATTGGAAAGATTACGCCACTAAGAGCCAGTTTCACCAACGTCAGTTGAATTTATACTGAGGTTATTTTATCAAAAAATCATTGTTGATAGAATTGTTGCCATAGTTACTAACTGAAAATAACCTTCAGATAAATTTTACTGACGTTGGTGGAACTGGCCCTTAGATTTGTGAATTGCCATATCTTTCTTACTATTAAACAAGCAAGATATAGATGCTTCTGAAATATGATTAGAGCAACGGATTTATTTATACAAACGTAGTTAACCCAAGTAAAGATTATATGATAGGATAGTAATGATTTAAAATCTTACTATTGGTTACAGTGGGCAAGGGTTTATTTACTCTCACCCCTCTTTTATCCCTACATATAGCCTGCGCTGAGAAGCTTGTTGCCCAGTTGTCTAACTAACTTACGTAAAGTCCTTTGTAATGCTTCATCATTTCTTTGCCAGTCGAGAATTAAAGTATCTACATAATATCATAACATTTATTATTTCACACTCCATCCGTTCTCACTACCTCTAATCCAAGCAGTAAAATTGGGGAATATAAAAACTCCAAGAGTAGTCTTTTCTTCACGTTTTATTTGACAATGAAGTCGGCCGGTTTCGACTTTTTATAGAGTTATCTTACCCTCGGATTTACCGATTCCAGCTAAGAAAAAGGTCGATCTTGACTGTAACAAATCTTACTTTTTGTTTTAGTCAAACTTTTTGTATCATGCCACTTTGTTTACCTGTTTTTACTTTATTGTAATATTGCGTCTTTATTTGGGACGTAAAAGTATTTTTTTTAATATATATCTCGCCGATTCAAGAGTGAAATCGATTCAAGGTTGCTATTTGATACAAGGCTTTGAGAGAGTAACTACTATTATATTATGGTGTACATAGTCCTGGGCAATGAGCTTTCTGGTTGTAATTTAGGTGCATAATTATAAAATAAACTATGAATACCTACTTATAAATCACGCCTTCTCTTCAAAATTTGATTGGTATGAACCCATTTTTAACATTCAACCGGTAATAAATCTTCGCAACGAACCAACATTGATATTGTAACGAATTTTTTCTCCAAAATCTAAAGCATTCGCAAATAAATGTAGAAGCTCTCCCAAATATTTCCACAGTATTCTAGATCCACCCGGCAGGTATATAAAGACCCATTACTTACTTTCGAGCTCAGATGAATCCGAAGAGTTAGCGATCTGCCAAGTAAATATAAATATGATGTGAAAGAATTTTGTAGTGGTTAGTTTTAAGTTGGTATTATAATTTTTTCAAGTTCTATAAATACAATTTGATTTTGGAATATTTAAAAATTGAATTTTTATCTCTGAACTCAATAATCGTTAGAATATTCATTCAAGTTCAATAAGTAAACTTTGATTCTGTTTTATTTAAGAACTGAATTCTTATTTTTGAACTCTATAAACGTTACAAAATTAATTCATGTACAAATCGAGTGTCCACGCAATCTTCCATACCTTTCTCACTCTTTCAACCACATTTTTCTCAATAATGTTCTCAGGGATCGCAATAAAACACAAATATTTTCATTTAAAAATAATTGGGAATTAAGTTTATTGAACAAAATTTATTAATAACTATAACTTCAACTATTTTACACAAAATAATAAATACGAATCAATATTTATTTTTACCTGACTTGTACACTTTTCGACCGTTTGATTAACTCAGACCTCTTGGCTAAACGACGAGGCTCCTTATATAGGCTGACGAAGGAGTCTCTTGAATTCACTACCTTATTTTCATATGTTAGCCTGGAAACGTTCTACCGCATTTCGAGAGACTGCTTGAGCTATATCAAATATTTTAGACGGTAATCAAGAAAATCCGTTTTTATATCAAATAAAATGGTTGAATCACTTCATTTTTTTCTTTTTCTTGTCTTCCACAACAAAATTTGGAACAAAGTTTTCTAGAAATTTATCTGATTCAGACATAAGAATGCTAAATATGAGTTCAAAGTGAATATGAATACAATAAGCTTTCCCTCAGGTTGAACTTTCTTACTATTTTCTCAATTCACTCACGGTACTTGATCTTCATATAGGTACTCGAAATTTGTCTTTATATTCTTCGGAATAAGAATAATTTCTCTCTTAACTCGAATTTTCATGAGCACAATACGAGAAATAAGAGTAGCTTCTGTATACCGAACTCAAGAATAAAAAGAGTCAAAGACTCCCAGAACAGGATTGGATTATCAATCTTTAGTACACTACCACTACCGGATGACAGAAATCTAAAAGTACAAATATTTTTAAAAATAGATTAAAATTGTTCCTTCATGTAAAAAATCTGTATAATATTAATTAATCCTAATTCTTACGATTTTAATGTTTGTTTTCAGGTATTTTATTTTATATGTACATATTATATTTTTTGTATGTATTTTTTTCTAATACTTTCCATACCGGAGTCGTATAGTTGGGCCAGCCTACCTGCTAGAAATTTTTTAATCCCAAGGGTCAACTAATCTCACAGTATAGTTGGGTCAAATGCCAGCATCTGTTCATTAAGCAATGTTATAAAATAAAATACCGTATGACAGAAGTAGATATTTTTATTTCATAATTGTTTTGTACATTTGGTTCATAAGTACAGTCAAACACATACATATAACATATACATCGATATATACATTTATATAGGTACAGTCATATATACTTTTATATAAGTACAGCCACATATACATTCATATAGGTACAGTCAAACACATACATATACATTTGCCACACTTTTTATGCCCTTTGAAATAGCTGGATTTGCTCTGAATGCCGTGTGCAATAATTTTGCCGGTTTTTCATATAAGTTTTTCAAAGTTTTCCTTTTCAAACTATTACTCAAGATTTGTCTGGGTAGGAATGTGTCTTCTCCATGATTATGGTTTAACTTAAATTATAGAACTTCTGCAAAATTTTCAGCCGTCGTGTAAAGTTTTGCAGGACACTTCAATTTTTTATTCACACATTTCCAGTGAATTTGCCACACAAAACTTGAAATTATTCACAATTAACAACTGATTGCCTTTTTCACTCAACATACGATACTCACATCTCCCATGTTTGAAATATTGGTAAAAACTAGATAAATCTATTCGAGATTTAAAATTTATAGAAAATATATCCCACACATCCCAAAAGTACCAGCCATCACTACCGAGAATTGCTTTAATCCCTCGGTTGTATGATTCTGGCCCAACTACAAGATAGGATTAGTACCTGAGAATTAATTTGGCCCAACTATAATGCGCCCTTCCATACATGTATATGTCTACGGAAATAAAGCAATTTATTATTATATCTTAACATATATATACGCTCATCACTGATTCATTGATTCTGTAACGCTCTAAGATAGATAAAGAGATATAATTCAGTTACTGCAATAATTTGTTAGAGCAATCTATGGCTCAGAGGTAGAGCGTTGGACTACGACTCGATATGTATGAAGTTCAAATCGCATTTGCGTGCAAACATTTTTGATATTTTTTTGTTCTATATAGGTAACCATTTCATTAATCTTGTTTTCCCAAATCATCATCATTTACATTTAAGGTATTTTACGTTATGTGCTAAACATATCTTCTATTTTCATATGAATCTGCGATATTTCGTGTGATGATGGAGGTACTTAGCAACAATACTGTCACTTCAAAATATTGTTGTGATATTACAATTTTTAAATTGATTTTTGAATTCAAATAATTGTGAACTGTGAACTTCAACTGTTATTAGCTTGAGCTTTTTTGAATCCATACTACATCTTGAACCTTTTATTGTGGAACAAATACGATCAGATTGACAGGGTAAGATAATATTAAAAAATTTACATTTCTTGCATTTCTGTTGATGTTTAAAATTGAATAATATGTACCACAGATTGGAGTTCATTTGTATCATTCTGTATGTGACTTGATTTGCGCGTGAATTATTGTGTGCTTTATAATGGTCTTTCCAAATCGGTTCGTATGATTTTTTTTTTAACAGTTATAATGAGTGAGGACGAAGATCCTGCTTCTGGAAAGCGTCGCTTGGCTCAAGGAAGGCAGAAGAAGTAGCGGGCAAATCATTATTTTCATATTATATATTTACGCTCATCACTGATTCACTGACTCCGTAACGCTTTAAGATAGATACAGAGAAGACATAACTCAGTTACAGCAACAAATTATCACAGCAGTGGCTCAGTGGTAGATCGTTGGACTATTGTTCAACCGGTACGAAGTTGGAATCGCATTTGGGATCGAGTTAAAAATTTTATATTTTGTTTCATCCATACACATAACTTTTTCTTCAACATTACTTACCTAAAGCATCATCATTTACATTCAAGGTATTTTATTTTTGTCATTTTGTGCTAAACATATCTTCCATTTGACTGACGACCCATCACTTTTGAACGGGCGCCTAAGGCGCCTTGCATACCACTAGTTATTATTGTAGTAGGTAATTCTTAAAATAAAAAATGTCATAAAAATCGATTTGGCTTCAAATTAATAGCATTTCGAATAATTATTTTACTTACACTTGATTTGGAAGTAAAATTTGATTTTATAACTGTTACTGTGAAACTTTGAATATTGGTAATTCTTAGACTTTATACGTAAATCTTAAAATTCACCAATGATAGATGGTAGGAGCCTTCCAATTTATTATTTTATCAGCAAATCCCATAAGATTTACAGAAGAAAATATGTTAATGTCGATCTACAATAAAAATAGAAATAAATATAACCGAAAATTCGACAGGTTGATACATCATTAACAACAGCCGAAACTATTATATTTCAATCATTATTCCTAGATTTTTGCATTCTTCGTTAGTAGATTTTGATAATTTCCAGAAAAAAATTGAAATAACGACTTTCCATGTTTTACAGTACCAGTACCTAAGTTAATGAAAAAAATAATTTGGAGTCGTAGCTTTTTAAAACTATTAAAATTTATTTTAAATCAGAAAACATTTTTGTTAGGTTATCTCCGTAATTTGAGAAACTTGTAAGAAAATACTGAAATCTCCATGTGGGAAAATTTTTATGCTCAGTCATTGTTGCGTGGAAATAAATATATTTTCATATTACATATTTCACAACGCAATGAGAGTGAATTTTCAGAATAACTTATTCTGATAGGTATACAAAATAGAAAAAATATTTGAATACGTGTATGAAATGCAGCCAAATTCATCCATGACAATAATGACGGTTATTCAGTGTCCGTGTTGAATTGCATACGTAAAAATTAGCACAGTGAATGACTAGCCAGTTCAAATTATAGGTTTACTGTCTGCAAGTAGTGTAATAGATAAGGACTCATGTATAAAATAAGCTCAATCAAGCTACATTCTTGATTTGCATGCCTGCATGAGACGCAGAGTAAAATTTTTTAAACTATTATTTTCCAACTGCAAACAATATATGTAGATGACAAGAATGGTTCATTAAAAAAAACTCAGCGACAATTTCAAACATTGACGATGTGTTGTGCACATCACCAGGCCATGCACGTCAAGTTGGAATTATTCATAACATCTTTAAATAATATGGTGATGGCAGATCGATTATTATGATTTTCTGTAACTATCTGCTAGAAATATCCTTCCTGGACAACACTCATAAATAAATTTCAAATCAGTTGCAGAAATAAGTTGTCTCAGCTGTTGAGCCTGTACTACATGATAAATTGTGTTCTATAATATGAAACTGGTAAACAATTATAATTTGTGAACACTGATATTATATAAAGAATGTTTTTTAATGTTTATTCATGTAACATAATTTTGCATATTATTACTTCATATAATTATACAATGGATACAATAAATTTCAATACAATTGCAATGTAAAATGGATATAAATTAAGCGAATGCATCAGCCTGAAATATTTCTCTTACAAAATTCTCAGTACATTGGCGTATATCTAAATATTTATCAGTTGATCGGCCATGAATAAATATTTTACCCGTAATTTATTAATAAATATAATTAGCAATAATATCTTCCATGATGCAAAATACACTTATTGTATGCAAATCAAAATTCCATTACCTATTTAATAGCTGCGTATATACGCGTTTAAAAAATCGCTGTACGTTTTTATGGTGTACATTGTTTGGTCAGGAACTTAACAAAGAATGCTGTTTGTAGTATCAGTGTAGTTTTTGTTAGCTTTGAAATGTATTTCCTTTCCTGTTGCAGTCGTTAACTTTTGCATATATTATTTCACAAAACAGAGTAGAGGTCGAACATACGTGTGTTCTGTACCGCTGTCTGAACTGGAATTATAGTACAAAATAGGAAATGAAATTATCTTTTGTGGTGAATGTTTTTGAAACTTCAATCGCAGATTCACTAAAATTTTCATCAAATCCAGAATAATTCATAGCCTATGAAATATATACTGACAGGTATTATTTCAAGCAAATATTCTGTAAATCATATATTCACCAGTAAATATGCGGTGACAAATGAATACCTACATCTTCTCTATTTTTATTTTTCTTTGACTTGTCCGTGAGTGGAAATATAAAATATATATTTGATATGAAAATTAATAATAAACATACATTTTTAAGCACACAGCAAAGGAACACAGGGCACAAATCGAGATTTATTCTTCACAAACATAACAGAATGTTGCACATTACTACCAACACTAACGTTAAATGTAGGTTACGAACACGCATAGTTCATTTGGGAGACCCATAGCTGGGCCAGCCTACCTGCTAAATATTTTTTAATCCTAAGGGTCAACTAATTACGCAGTATAGTTGGGCCAGGAGTAGAAAATTTTATTTTTTAATTATTTTGTACAGTCCACCGATTTATTTACAAGTTCTGATTACATTCTTGAAATTTCATGTCGAGCTTGGTCAGAGCGAGCGAAGCTCGCTAGTTATTTTGGTGCGAAAAACCACTGTTTTATTGCCACTGATACAGTGAAAAGGTTATTGACCTATGCACGCTTTCCGGTCATAGTGCAAACTTCAATTATATCTTGAAAAAAAAATTGATTTTGACAGCATTTTGCATGCCTTCATAACCTAAAATAAAAAAAGAGTGTAAGGCATGCAATTCGCAACAGCCTAAAAGACTCGAACGATCGCATAAACTTGAAAAAAAATGTGAGACTCCGTCCTTTAAAATTAAAATTAAAAGAATGGCATGCATTCCTTGTTGGCTCAACGGTGAAAAGCTTTAAAACACTTTCAAATATTATACGTTATAAGTGCATGCAATATATTGTCACGGAATAACCCATTTTTTTTCAAATATAATTGGTTTTTGCACTTTGACCGGAAAGCGTACATTGGTCAATGACCTTTTTATCTTTCTTATCGAGGTGTGAATTTTCAATCCTCAAAAAGGCATGCGGTATAAAATCGGAAAACCCCTAACTGTCATCATCTCCTGGTCTAAAAGTAACTTCATTTTGATGTCCAATTTTTTTAAATTAAGATAAAATTATAATCAGGGTGTATACCAAACCTAGAAAACCTGGAAATGTCAGGGAGTTTAGATAAACTGGAAAATGGATTCGTCAGGGAATTTCCGTTATTTGTCTGGAAAAAATAAATTATTGGATATTTATACATTATTAATAAAAATACATGAAATTTTCACTTTGTAAGATACTAGGGCCATCTATCGTATGAACCACAGTGACACAGTTATTACAGTTAATGATTTATGTTGTAATTCTGTGCAAATCCATGAATTTTACAGATCTATAGATCCATAAAAAAAATTATTGAAGCGCATTTAATTTTGTTAATTAATATAAATTCGTTCATAATCAAGTTCACTGCATATATTTTTTATCTATCCAACTTTTTGAATTTCACTGTCTGAAATTTTATTAAAAATGACCTGGAAAACCTGGAAATGTCAGGAAATTTTCATTCAATTTTTTGGTATACACCCTGTATAATAAATATCAATCACGCCTTTTACCCGTTACGGATGTGGCAGACACTTTATGATGCACTTGGTGCACAAGATAAGACTAATGATCCTTGTTTTATCTTAAATATGTTAGTGACTGATTGAACTACATCGGGAATCAAGAGATTTCGTAAGAAAATATATGTTTACAATGAAAAATTCCGACTTTTCAACTTATTTAAACTAATATTTAGACCTGCTAAACCCATTGTTTTAAACTAGTTCAAATCGCTTAAAAATATTATTTAGAAGGGACAAATTGGTAATTCAAGAAATACTGTTTCATCTGATCTTTCATAAAAACATATTTTCACATTACTTAAACATAGAATATTATTCAATGTTATTCAGTTACATTATATTAAAACAAAATAACATTGGAAATTTGATAAGCTGATTTTTATAACGATGAGAAATAGTATATTGTGTGGCTAGGGACGAAACAAGACGATTTCAGCTGAGGGTGAGCGTTGCTTGCCCGAGCGAAGCGAGGACCGGCATCACCCTCGGCTGAAATCGTGTTTTGTCCCGTGCCACACACTGTATTTTTCATAATACCTGCATTGAAACTTTCCACATTACAAATTTGTCATAACAAAGTAAATATTTTTCTTTTGATTTTGCAGGTAACAAGTCAAGAGTAGCTGCTTGTGCTTCATCAATAAGATGTTGTGGTGTACTTAAAATTGTCGTATTAATACTTTTTTTCTTGAAACTAATCGTATTTTCGATTTAATTTACAGTTCCGAATACAACAACTGTCAAATTAACTAAGGTTATATGATTTTCATTTAGAGGTTGACAATGAACAAATGCGACTCTGCCAGGGATAAAACGATTTAAAAAATTAATACAGCGGGCAGAAACAAGCTTGTTTCTCCCCTCGGGCAGAAACAAGCCTGTTCCTGCCCGGCTACACTCGCATTTGTCTGCAATTGTCTTGTTTCGACTGACAAAACAGGCGTTGAAACGCGTTGTTTCAATGCAGGTATTATGAAAAAGTTTTTATTTGCAGTATTGTAGATTATGCCACAATCCCTATCTCAATCTGAAAATTATTCTGGAAGGGACTAGAAAAAATTTTGAATCGCAGGTCGTTTTCCACGTGTCATCTTCAGTAATCCACTTGATTCACTAAATAACTGTGAATAAAATTTCGAGAACGACTGAAATAGAATGCGAATCTGTTTTTCAATAAGAAAACTTCCAAATAGATTTTCGACTGTTTGGTAGCGCTATTGATTTTAATAATCAGCTGTTATTCCACCACAAATGAGCAATTGCGCATGCGTTCCCAAGAAAAGATCTAGATCAAGTAGTTGCAATAGACGTAAATTTAAATAAGAGTATAAATAGAGAATTTTAGACAGTCTAAAACCGAATTTTGAAAATCAAGTCCAAACCAGGATTTTCTCATTTGCTGTAAATACGTGAGATATTGTTTCGGCAGTTACCTGATTATTGATACACAACTTTAATTCAAAAGCGGGGCATTTTGAATGCAAACTAGATTGTAAAAGACTTACATCAGCATAATATTTGACGAAGTAAAAAATAATTTTAACTTAATAAGCACACGATATGACGATGTGTACATCGTAAACGTCTGCAACTTCTTCCGAATCGTTCTAATGAACCAAACTTGTCATCTGTATTGTTTGCAGACGGTAAATGATCATATCTTTCACCAATTTCTTTCTACGTCTCATGCATACATGCAAATCTTGAAAGAAACTTAATTGGGCTTATTTTATGCCTAAATACTGTTCCATTCAACCTGTAGACGGTGAACGATCAGTCATGATTTTGTCACCATTATTAGCCTGAAATGAATATAATAATAATTTATCATTCCAAAAGATATTGTGAAAATACATTTTTGTTTAATGTACTTAATGTTAGAAGCCACCTGCAAGTTTATAAAAATGATACAGAATTTTATGTACGGAACTGTGACAGCGGCGTGTTGTTTGACTTTCTTTTCTTTTATTTTTTTTCTAGAATTTTATCAAGTTTCTAAATATTTCATTTTTCATACACAGCTAAGAATCACTATTGCCAAACATGTAAGTGATATATAACTAAAGTTTAATAAAAGTTCATAGAAAGCATTTTGATAGATAAATCAAATCAGTTTTATTATATGTTAAATTATTATCGAATTGATAATAACCTAAAGCTTTTCTCAGTTCTCAAAATTTATTCCAATAATCATTTAATAGAAATAATATTCGATTATTTATTGTTTATTGTTTCCTGCTAATCACTAGAATAATTTCCATGCCTGTACACAATCGTCCGATTTCCTGTATTTAATTACCATCTGTATAAATAACAATTATTAATTAGAGTGACAGCTTCGGATTTTCATAAACCTTTGATGATTTTAAATAAGCTGAAGCTAATTACCTTAATTAGAATAAATTAATTCAGTCGGTATACGTATGGTAATACAGCTGCGGTTGCGTGTAGCGATCGGTCAGTTGCATCACAAAGATTTTATCATGGTTTTATCTGAATTTTCTAAGAGAGATATTGATCGAAATTGCTATGTGTATCCTCCATCACATTTCCTTTTCTTTTTAATTGAAATTACTGATAGTGTTTGAGCTTTGGTGCAGCTTTTGTTAATGGCAGAATAGCAAAATTACCTGCGTTTTATGTAAAAAGAGGAAATGAGGTACCATTCTTTAGGATAAAAAGTTAATTATCTACGTGACGTAGGTAATGTATAGTTCTGTTAGTTTGATAGTTAAATTTTTGCAAATTAGGTTCTGGTCAACGAATCTAACAGGATATTATATTTAAGTTGATCAGATAGGAATATGCCACAATTTTATCTTGTTTTATGTATACGGTATGTTACAAATAACTTTGATAATAATTCTGGACGTGTTAAACACGAGTTGCAAAGCGTTAAACATTTCATAAAAAAGAGAGGGACCGTGAGATATGTATGCGCATGTAGAACGTATAGAACCTAAGGACATTTTTGTGCACCATCTGTATTGAGTTTTAAAGGTTCTATGTATTTTTTGAATTATAACAGGCTTGGATGGTTCAGACTTAAGAATCTTGACCATAGCGCTCTTTCGAGGCACTACCAAGAAACTGGATATATTTTTAACTTGAAGGAGCCGCAAATTCTGTCAATGGTCAACAATGAAGCTTCTAGACTTTTACACGAGAGTTTGCACATAACTTTAAACCGTCAGCAATGTATTAACTACCACAGTGATACCAGAGCTAGAGGTAATTTGAAATTTGCGCAAAATTTTTTACTTCACTTCTGTATAATAAATATTGATGTTGATTGATGATTGATGTTTGATGATTCAAACACAAAATCTCATCGTTCCACAGTTAATCATGTTAGGAGGACGTTATGATGTGGAAATAAACTAGACGGACTATTTAATAATTTAATAAAATTGAATTTGCGGGAAAAAATTATGTTTGGTTTGGTAATGTTGCAACGAACGGCGGAGATGAACTGGACTTCCGCTTGTTACTTGGAGGAAAACCTCGGGTGTCATTCCGCTTTCTAGTTTTTAGAAGGAGTTGGAAAAGGGTGCAGGTAGCAAAAAACCAGCAAGTTACAATTTCACAAGCACCAAAAATACAAAATTTGAACATAGAAAAATAGAGAGCTGAGACTCAAAATATTAGTATGAAAGAGACAGTATGAATAAGGAATGTACAGATTTAGCTAAAATAAAATACAATACTATGAACAGATTACAACTAAATGAAATATTTATGTGTGTATGTGTGTTGATGATCAAATGAAATATATGTGTGTTGATGATCAAATGAAATACATGTGTGTATGTGTGTTGATGATCACCACAATCGTTTTGGATTTACCCAAGAGATTCTAAAAATCTGTCAAGTAAAATGCGCTTTCAGCCAAATCGGTTGCTATGGAAACAGTAGGCCATTATTCTTATACTACAACATTCCTAAATACTGATTTCCAAAATTCTACGACTACCAACAGATCTGGATTTATGCGCAAAATTGAAAAATAAATTCCTACTGAAGTGCACTTCCGGTTCAGACTATTGCTATGAAAATAGTAGACAATCATTCAGATGCTACAGTAGACTGAAATACCAAATTTCAATATTCTACACGTGATCGTTTCGAATTTATGCGAAAAATTCCAAAAGACTATAAATAAAGTGCACTTCCGGCTAGGTGGATCTCAATAAAAATAGGATATGAGCATCTAGATGGTATAATCGTCCTAAATACTGAATTTCAACAATGTACGTTCAATCGTTTTGGATTTATGCGGAAAATTGAATAAAAATTGAATAAAGTGCTCTTCCGGTTTAGTCGATAGCAATCATAATGCAGGATGTACAACTAGATATTATAAAAATGCCTAATACAAAATTTAAATATTCTGCGACTGATTGTTCAGAATTTATGCAGAAAATTCAAAAAGTCTGTTATATAAAGTGCACTTCCGGCTCAGCCGATTGTTACAGAAATAAAAGATGACCACTGAAATGCTACAGCAATTTCAAATGCTAAATTCCAGTATCCTACGGCTGATCATTCTGGATTTGTGCGGAGAATTAAAAAAAAGTCTCAAGTAAAGTGCACTTCCGGTTTAGTCGATCACAATCATAATGCAAGATGTACAATAAGATGTTATAGAAGTTCTTTATACGACATTTCAATATGCTATGGCGGATCATTCTATTTTACGCAAAAAGTTCAAAAAAAGTTTCAAATAAAAATAGCAATTACAATTCTAAAACAACATCAAGTTCAAATACTAAATTTCAACATCCTACGGTTGATCAATCTGGATTTATTAGAAAAATTCTAGCCAAAAATAGTCAAAATGGATTCAGGAATGCTCAAAACGGATATTTCCATCAAAATCTTGATTTCACAATACTTACTTGTATTTTACAAGTAAGTAAAAATTATTGTAGCTGAAAATGGATTGCCATCCGAAATGTCCATATAAGTATTATTAAGTAAAAACTAGACTACTTTACCTACAAATCTCTCTCAATTAATTCAAACTTCCAAGAACATTTACGTCACTTCCATCACTACAGTTTAATTCACTATATCGTTTCTCTAGCTACCAATAGTAGCCACAAAAAAATTGTCCAGGATGAAGATGGCTTCATTCGACGAAGGCGAGAGTGAAGCACAAGGCGAAGCTTCATGCAGCCAACTTCAATAATGACAGTCATTCAGTGTCCGTGTTGCTTTTAAATTTATTTGAATGTTTCAAACCATTTAATTGATTCTAAATACAAATTTTTGCAATTGCGATCATATTTACAGCAATCTTATACTTCGAAGCATAACTTACATGATTTATTTTATTGACGACCGGAAATAAAAGGTTGTAATACACACGTGTAGAAGTCTTTAATTCCGTTTTCCACATTTTCTGTTCTATTACGTTCACAGCAAATGCAAAAATTATGATATTCATGATACAAATTTTTTGCTAATGTCAACTCAAAAAATATCAATGGCATTCATCAGGGTGTATACCAAATCTGGAAAACCTGGAAAACCTGGAAATGTCAGGGAATTTAGATAAACTGGAAATGTCATGGAATCGTCAGGGAATTGCCGATATTTGACTGGAAAAAATTGATTATAGGATATTTAAGCATTATTAATAAAAGTACATAAAATTTTCACTCTGTCGTATGAACCACAATGACACAATAAATACAGTGACTGATTTATGTTGCAATTCTGTGCAAATCCAAGTCTTACAAATCTCTCAATCCATAAAAAAAATATTAAAGCTCATCTTCTTTTGTTGATCAATACAAATTCGTTAATAAGGACATCGAGTTCATTATGTTTTTTTTTTTTTTGTAATTTATAGCTATATAAGGTTTACACAGAATTGCAACAATAATCTGTGATTATATGTAAACTTGTATCAAACTTTTGATTTTTACTGTCTGGAATTTGATTGAAAATAACCTGGAAAACCTGGAAAAGTCAGGGAATTTTCATTCAATTTTTTGGTATACACCCTGATTCATGATCCACAATTATCATTTTTTCCTCTTAGCAGGGAAATAATAATCAATAATTCTCTGTTATCAGGGCATTAATAATAATTGTTTTCATGGTTTGGAATTGAAATCTTTCGAAGCTGAAAACAGTTTACTAATAGGGTGCTTTCGATGCACGTGTTACAAAAAAATATTCATGGGAAATTGGTTATGTCTCATCTAAATTAGGACAACCGGATATAAAACGTTGTAATACACATGTGTGAAAAGTCTTGAATGCACTCACGGAGCTTTCAAAAGCACTTGTTTAGCTCGTATTTTCATTAAGGCAGCCCCCGCGCATTAAGAAATAGCTTTTTACAATTGTTTGTTGAATAAGTATTTTTTTATTACATCATTCTGGTTAGAAGTAGTATATAACACTCGATAACACATTTGTGAAATGTTTTAACTTCTGACAATTTAAATGATCGTAATTGAATTCTATGAACTAATATTATAATTTTCTTTTTTCAGGTGCAGTGCAAACATCCGTCTGTGCAGTGTATTTCAAAGTGTAAGTGATTTTTCATTGTGACAACGGTGTATTCGAACGTGGATGTTCCGGTACCATGTGGGTGTAGTGTCCGGTCATGTGACTCAACTTCTTTCTATTCGCGTGTCCTCACACTTCGTAAACTTTTAAACAAACCCATGGGATTTGCATGGAGAAACTGAGCTATTCAGCTACCAAAGGTAAGACAAAATATTAATATCATCTTATCCATAGAAGCAGAGTGTAAATACAGAAAATTTATGGACTGTAATATGTACAAATATAAATATCAATTCAATTTCTATATTGTAGTTCATACGATTTGCCCAAAAATCTTTATATTAATATTCCAAAAAAGAATCCGTTAAGATCTAAATACTATTTTTTTTTTCAATTGAATTGGAATTATCTAATCTTTCAGCGCTGCAGATTGATTTGAAATTACTATTTTTCTGCGTATTTATAATTTATAATGTCCCGAAGGTAATTAATTGAGCTTAGGTACCTATACATTATTGCGAAATTACAACGAGGCTAGAGTACAGAAGTACGTGCAAAAATAAAAAAAACAGATCAAGGTATGATGTAGTATCGCAAGTTATTAAATTTTGGAATTTTAATTTAGAAATGGCAGAAAAATGCATAAAAATCTAGCAATTTGGAGTTCTAGATTGTTTCTTGTACTCGAAATTATCTTGTACAATAATAAAAAAATATGTGGAATGGCTCTATACCTTATAACATTGCTTTGGAACAACCTGCTACATCCTCTCAAACCATAATTAATATTTATTATCTTCCAAAATAGAACCCATTCGACATTCAATCTATCTACTTCGAGCACATATCAATCATCTCATTCACATTTAAATAAGTTCATTTTTTCCACTCGAAAACTTTTTCAAACGTAACAATTCAATGCGCATACACACTGGGTATCCACACATTCCCTTACATTTTTTCTTCAACGTATTTCAATTTTCTAATTATTCGACCGCACTTTTTCTACATTTTTTGTATACTCACAAACAGCACCCAAAAATCCTGTTTTGTTAGAATAGCCATCACATCATGGAAAGTTATTTTCAATTCCATTTTAATTCAACTACGTAGAAAATAAGGCTCGGTTGCACAGTCTTTGGTTTATTCTAAGCGTAGCTCCATTAGTAACAATTTAAGGTAAATGATATACGCTTAGGATAAATCAAGGACTGTGCAACCAGTCCTAACTCAAAATTTCTTCAAATTTTTCTTAATATATAATTGGCAGCTTTAATATTTTGGTAAAGTTTTCCAAGAGGGGCGCCAATTCGAAAATGGATAAAATTTTGGGAAAAGCTTCTATTAGACATAGAGATAAAAATCAGGTTTGTATGACCTTAAAATCACTCATGTTGGGCTGAAATCCTTATTATCAAAAAGTGTTCGTATTTAATAATGATTCTAGGCTAGCTCGCTACACTCGTGCCTTCGATAAATATTCTTGAATATTACCAAATTGCGCTGCGCGCGCCTGTAAGACAGAACTTGGGTCCGAGACAGTCGAGAAGAGTGCACTAAACTCCTCATGTTAGGTAGAAATCTAATCTACAAATAAGTGTTTATGAGTAACAATGATTATAGATAAGCTCGCTACGCTCGCGCTTTCGGAGAATATCCTTAAATATTACCTAATTTTTCTGCGCGCGCCTGTTGTTCAAAATTTAAGCCCGTGACAGCCATGAAAGATACACTGAACACTGAACTCTTAACTCTTCATGCTGGGCCAAAATTTATTGAATTCCATAAAATCAAAGCCTGATAAGTTTCACAAAAATACAAATCCAGGAGTCGGTTTTCACACCATCATCCTGAATATGGCAGCAACCGTAGACACGTGTTTCGTCCTTATTAGGACTCTTCAGTACGATATAGCAAGCCGCAGATAGTCGGACTTGTAGCCGCGGGATTATTGAAAATTGAGTTAGTACATGGCATGCAGAGAAATGAATCTGCAGTCATCTACCATAATACAGCCGAAGTGGCAAGGTTTGAAGAAATGCAGTGACCTTTAAAGTTTGACCGTGAAACAGAATTTGATGATTTTTTTTTATAAATATATGTTCATTGATAATAATGACTATGGGTTAGCTTGTTTCCGAAAAATACTCCTAGAATATTATCAAATTGCCCTCCGAAATTCTGGATTTCGATCCAGCATGAGGAATTCAGTGCACCCTTCTCAAGCTCTGTCCCACAGGGGCGCGCAACGCAATTGGTAATATACGGAAGCCGAGGGAAGCTTTCCAAAAGCTAACTCATTTATAAACTTAGTTTCGATCCAACATGAAAAGCTGAGTGCATCATTCTTGGCTGTCTCGGCCCCAAGTTCTGTCTCACAGGCGCGCGCAGTGCAATTCTATAATATTCAGAGATGTTTTCCGAAAGCATTAGCATAGCAAGCTAACATATAACCATTGTTATACATCAAAACTGGACTGGACACAATTAGATGTATCGAATGAATCAGTATAAAAACAGTGTTTTCAAGGTCATGCAAGTTTGAGCTCCACTTGTCACTATTTTTCTCGTAATCCTCATGTCTAATAGAAGCTTTTCCCAAAATTTCATTCATTTTGGAGCTGGCACCCTTCATTGACAACATAAGGTACCAATATTTTTCCTAGTATTTCAATTATTTTGTACCTCGTTTTATACCTTCAGTAGTAAAAGTACCTAGTCCCAAGATCTTCGTGTCTTATTCCACCTTCTAACTTCATTTAAATTCTTTTGATTCAGTCAGTTAAACCGTGCTGAGTTGAAACCATTCTCTAAGTCTCTCATGTTACTTCAAATCTCTTCTGAGATCTCGGCGAGGTCTCAGCTCTTTCATTGTATACGATTGTTGTTTTTATCTTTTTCTTTTTATTTCTTATTCTTACTGCTGAGCTGGCTTTTATGTGGAAAGGGAAGAAATCTTCTGTACATCAGTATTAGACGTTTAATGAACTAAATCGGAATATTCTTGACATTATCTATTTTATTATTCTTGTTTTGCTATTATATATATATTCGAAAACTGCATTTTAACAAATAATGATGATGAATTATCGTGTAATAAGCCCAGAAATGTGCCTATATTAAAAAATTTAAATCGAGCGGCAATCAAATTCTTTCATATTGTAAGAAAAGCTGCAAAAGTTGAAAGCTGTTTATGACATTTCGAAATTTTTATTCTTCACCATATGTGGCTTTAGGCTGCAAACAAGGAATGATAACACAAAAACGGCTGCCAGAACAAAACTAATTGTCAAATTTATGGTTCAAATAAACTTGAGCAAGAATTAAAAAATAGTCGGAAATTTATATTGACGATTGATCTAATAAAAGAGCTTTAGCAGAATACATGCTGTATTCAATCAGTTTAGAGTTAACAGGCATTGGAGTCCGATGTACGAAAGAAACCAACGGATCTCCAGAGACAAATCGTGTTCTATATTCATCTAAGTATTTTTTATTTAATCTGTATTTTGGAATCTGTGAATTCTGGATGTTCTAGATATCAACAAAAACTGTTGTTCTTGGTCCTATCTCTGATCCTCAATCCATTAGATTATTCGAAGAAAAATTGTCTTTGTCACTGATAAATATTTTCGTAGAAAATTGTAAATTCTTTTTGGCTTCTTCCAAAGAAATGTTAAGTGCAAATAGTCGTAAAGCATAATCCCTATAATCGCATCTTGTTCACAAGAAGTTATTTTGAAAATTTGATGACCCTTTTACAGGTTTACCTGTTGGTCATTTGCACCCCTCTGTTAGCATTTTACACCCTTGGAAAGATAAAAGTGCAAAGCGGGCAATCAAGGTGACACAGCAGTTGTTTACAGCCCTTAAAATTTTTACCTGTTCTCTATTTTGCTGCTAAGATCAAAGATAAAGTCCAATATATATATATATTCATCCTGAGGTGAATTTATTCATTCATTTAATACATAATAATTGAATAGATGATCTAAGAATTTGTTCTTATTAAATAACGTACTGTCATATTTAAGCTCTCTGGAAAAAAAAAAAAAATGTAGCAATTCACAGGATCTCGAGAAGAACTGGAGCTATTATAAATTCGAGTGAATGGGAAAAATATTGCGATGGAAATCTCCATAGAATCAAAATTTGAAGCTTCATTTACAAAATTCAAATTGAAAATTAAAAACCAATGTACTAAACAAAACGTGCAAGCGTTTAAAAAATCTTCAATACTGCTCCGTTCCAATTAAAATGTCAATTCAGTATTTGCATAATGCAATAATATTCAATGTTATAAGGAAGATTGAGCTGGTTTTGCTGTTTTGTATAGATAGGTTCAGTAATCAAATTATTTATTATCTCAATACTCAGCCTCCGATAACAGTTTCGAATTGTGCCAAGTTTCGTATTCTGTACAACTTTTGTCAAGTTTCCAATCTACCAAAATGCCACATGCTTACCACCACTAAGTTGAAGCCTCGGTTGAAGCCCTTTCTGATACTGACTTTAACTTCGAGAATCTCCCAGAAGTTGTTATACGTTCAAGTAAAGTTGTTGGAACCACAAAACAGAACGGAATACATGTCGTTCACCTGACGAGATGTTAGAGTATAGAAAGGACAAAAGAATGGAATATTGGAATATGATGAAAATAAGAGATCCAATGTTTGAAAATTGATCTAAACCGTCTAAACATAATAAAGAAATATTATAGTCTGTTGAAGTTCCTAATAGTAGAATGTTTTTTGATGTATCTATAATCAAAGGAACTCTACGAGATTATTATACATTGATATATTTGCTCCCTCGCACTCATGTACTTCCTATGGGCGTTAAAGAGAAAATTAACGAATTTCCCAATTTTATTGCAAAAGTTTCGTCGTCGGACGACTGGTATCATAGTATTAGTAACTGTCACTATTGATGATCTGATTTTGTGAATATTTTTGTTGATTATATTAAATGTGCTATATCTACATGAATTTTAATGATAGTTTAGTGAATTATATCCATGAGCATATAATTTGTGATGCGTTTCAATTGGTAAAAAGAAATTTTAAATCTAAATTTTTGACATTTCTAAATGAACCGCTGTGTAATAATCGATGCTTTTGACGCCTCATTGAAATGAATGGTACTTTGACATCATTCAAGATAATTTTTTTAAATTTTGTCAGATGTACTACATCAATATGAATTCTAACCGATTCTAACATTGAATTAGTTTGATTGATAAGTGACCAAATGATTTGTTATGCATTTTAATTATTGAAAAGGTATTTAAAATAATTTATATTTATGATATTCTTAAATATGCTACTCTCTTCAGAGTGATTCAGAGTAATATTTTGGCTGCATTCTGAGAGAAATATTAGAATAAATGTCATGATTTGTTGAGTAGTTTAATTCCTATAAAATATTTCCTTCGAAAACTCATTTTTTTCATGATCGGCGACTATTACGATACGAGCGAAAATTTATATAGTTGTTGAGATTATGTTCTGCTATCAGTGATGAAGTGTCGCAGTTGGTAAAAGCTTTGACTTATGATATATCATACACTGCTGATATTGTTTCTCGATTGAATCCGGCACATATTTTTTGTGTTATGAATATGAAATGATAATTTATTAGTTTTTACGATGGAAGTAATTATAACTCGGATAATCAATTTTTATTCACTTGTACAAAGTAAAAGTAAGTATTGTGAAACCGACAAAATGTATTTACAGGATTCAATAGTTTGCATTGTTATCGAGAATGGCTTATTTTGTATTCCTGTTGAAATTTGAAGTGAGATTATTCAGTGGAATCGGTAATTCGACACGAGTAAGGTCCCGTAGGTGCCAGATTAAGACGAGGGGTTAACCAGTATGACAGTCCGGTGTACACTTAAAACGCAGTACCAAATTCAGTCCTTGTCAATACAACTTAGTCTCATACCAGTACAGACAGTATCGGTCTAGTCCTTGTCAATACGAGTCAGTCCTATACTAGTATGCTTCAGTCCCATATCAGTACGAGTCAGTTCAATAGTCAGTCCCTTGTTAGTACCACTCAGTCCCGTGCCGGATTAAGCTTATAATGTAGACAGGTATGTACAAGTAAATCACGTGTTGTCCACGTCAGATTTCTCGGTGCAAGCGAATTGGGCACGAGACCCTTATAATCCCCTGAAGTAACCAACGGTCGAGGCAGGTACTCTAATCCGGCAATGCAAATTGGGCGCTAATCCTTCAAAAGGTCTCGTTCCCAATTTATAAAATATTTGGTAACATGATATTAAAGTTTCCAAAATCTGCGTTCAGGATCTGACACGGTCTTTTGTAATACAGATTTTCATCTGCGTCGTATTCTGCCAGTCTCTTGATTCCGGAATTAGGATGATATTCTAGACCAGCGTAGAATTTGTTTGCTAATTTTATGGCATGATCATTTATGTTCTGGACCTTCAGATCCAGATGAAGCTGGTCGTTGCGCACGAACCAATGTATATCCGTGGCAAAACGCAGCAGTTTATTTTGTACTACTTGCAACTTTTTTATATGTGTATAGGCACCCACACGGATATGGCATCATTGCGGAACGTATTGTTGTCTTAAAAATTGTCACTTAATGTGGTCCATCTATCCTCCACTTACCCTACAGAGATAAACCATTATAGTTTTAAATCATGCCCTCTCACAATCAAACCATTATAGTTTTTAATCACGCCCTCTCACTTTGTGTAATTAGAATAAGGGCATAGACCGTTTGAGCGCGGCGGTCAAATTTTTAATCCGTATAGCAGGGTCTGCCGTTATCCCTATGTACCACTTGAGCACGGCGGAAGCTTAACAGATTATTGGATTAACCTAAACAAAGATAGTAAGTTAAATGTAAAATCTTCAATGTACATTGCAGATAGCCAAAATGAACCAATCACGTAAGAATAATGAGAAAAAAACACTCCAAATGGACAATTTTTTGAATGAATAATGTAGGGGTAAGTATATAAATTGACACCAAAATATAACATTCACATTAGTATTTATTATTTAAATGTAAATATGTATTATGACGAGTTTTCAATAAAATGAATTATGTTGGTTGTAAAAATGTGTAAATATTTGTAAATATGTTATATTTTTTCTACCTATATAGTTTTTATCAGTCGTTATTTGTTTATGATAAAATAAAATGAATTGTTATCCAAGTTCGTTTATTATATAAACTCACAATTTTTGACATTTAGAGAAGGTACATTTATTTGGGATCAAAAGATTGAAGTAATAAACTTGGCTCAAACGGTATATAGGAATTAAGAGAAAAATGCTCAAATGGTCTATGGGATTAGGACAAAACTGACCGCCGCACGCAAACGGTGTATCCCCTAGAATATAAGGCAGCAAAATTTCACTGTTATTATTTCCTATTGATTTAATTCTTCTGTTGAGAATATCTGACTAATAAATTGTGATGGAGGTGAAGAGCATGTTGAGCAAAAGGGGTAAAGAATTACTCCTCGTGAACAATTTCAAATTTTGTGTCGGAAGAAAAACTCAAGATTGTGTTCAGTGGCGATGTGCAAATGAAAAATCAAAGTGTTGTGCTAGAATTAGTTCGTCTCTTAAAGACTATACAGTGATTTTAAGAAGTGATGTGAGACACAATCATAGAGAAGAAATAAATATTCAGGGGCAAACATTAAGCAATCATTTAAAGAGGAAATCTCTTGATAATTTAAGGCAGGGAAAACAAAATGGGGTACTCAAATCTTCGACTATCTGACGGTATAATCGAAATTATGACGTTTTCAAATTGACAACAATTTATGCTTTGCTTGTCATGTCATATCAATGGCTTACTTGATATAGTTTATTTAATGTCAATTTTTTTCTTCAAGAGCATTAAAAAATAGATTAAAGCAATATTTTAACAATATTTTTGTGATTTGTATAAAGTTAGCTAATCAAAGTGCATGGGTATTGCCTAGACGTACTATTCTATACCCGTGAATAATGATTATTCACAGCTATTATTCACTCAGTGAAAAATGACTATCGTTTTGCTTCAGAAAACTCATTTATAAGGTATATATTATAAGGTAGTCGTGGACAAAAATATTAATTTCAGCGTGATTGTAGATTAACCTTTTTGTCGTTATTACTTGATCTCTGAACTCTCTCATAATATGGAAAAATGATTTGCACTTCCGATTAACACACCGCTACTTCACTTCACCAGATAAAAATTTTCTATTTGATTTACTGAATTTATAATATTCTACAATCAATAGTATTCTTCCACGCTGGCTAGCTATAGTTGGCGAATTGATTTCTTTGATGTTGTTGATTGAACTGTTAAATTGATAATAGATAGCTACTGAACAAAACAATTTTTTCTGCAAACACTTGTTTAAGATGTGCCGAGTTGGTCATAAGGATTACCACCAACCCTTGACTGATGTCCCATCGGGAGATTAAATGTGCCGAGTTGGGGTGTGCCCGGTCGTCGTGCCCAATTCGTATGTACGGATTAGAGTTACCTGGGATCCGGCGATTCCCAACTCGGCACATTTACAGGTAGTCTCTGCTAATGAGTCCCCAACTCGGCACATACGAATATCTCAGGTACCTGCAGTGATACCCAACTCGGCACACTTGCAGGTAGTCTCTGTTTTTAAATAAAATAAAATCAATTTTATACTTTCTTTTTATAATCATACAAAATTTGACACACAATAATACAAAATCAAAAACTAAGTAGGTTGCATCATACAATAAAAATAATAATCTCAGCTACTTCACTTCACCAGATAAAAATTTTCGATTTGATTTACTGAATTTATGTTGCTCTATAATCAGTAGTGTTTTACCAAGTTGGCTAGTTATCTCGCAAATTGATTTCTTTGATGTTGTTGATTGAACTGTTAGATTGATAATAGATAGCTACTAAACAAAACATTTTAATTTATATTTTCTTAGATGTTGAGCCGATAATAGGGATGGGTTTTTCTGCAAACACTTGTTTAAGATGTGCCGAGTTGGTCATAAGGATTATCACCAACCCTTGACTGAAGTCCCATCGGGAGACTAAATGTGCCGAGTTGGGGTGTGCCCCTGGGATCCGCGCCCAATTCGGATGCGCCCAGATTTCTAATGTGGCTTATTGGGAATAGGAAATCTTTCTCTGAAAAACAATATTATTTTCATTTTATATTCTTCAGTGATGTGCGCGAATGTCGTAAAACTTGAACACTTTGATGATTCTTTGTTCTGTTAATTGATTTTTGTAATGATTTGTCAAACGGTTTGATTTTTCATGAACAATTGGTTATTGTATGAATATATGTTATAAATTATTAATTTTAATTATTACAGTACTTGTATATATAGATATAAGACGCAGTGTGCACATACTACTATAATCTAAATACATATATGGAGTTTTATAAAAATAAAAAAAGCTTGTGATGAATAAAATTGCAAATGTGGAAAATAATCCTAGATACTGTACCGTTTACTGTTGATAGACGATTTAATATTTGCATGACGTCATTATAAGATATAAATAATTGATTGTTTCTCAAACAGTAGATTTTATTTTGGTAAAAATTGATAGTTGATTTGATGCTTTATGCATCGATTATGATGGGTAAAGTAAGTCTTTTTCGCGCTCCAGTTTTATCACCATTTAAATTCGTAGTAGTCAAATATTTGGGATTCATGTTTGTAGCAACTCTCACTGATTCATTAGACCGAATATTTGTTGAATCTAAATGTCAACTTATGCTTTAACTCGCTTTAAGCTCTCTTGCTATCACGTCAATAATTGTTAAAATATGGAAGTTGAGGTCCGTAGGTCTCGTATGTATACGAGTGTAAAAAAGCATTATTTCGTCTGACGAAGAATTTTAGTAACTTGACAAGCTTCGTTACCAAATACTTGACCTCATGTCATAATGCTCAAGTTTACTTTCTTGTTGCATGAACTACTATTTTTCGATCGTTTTAAAATTATTTTAGAATATTTAATTACAGTAGCGCCAGATTGAAATATAACTACCAAAATGTATTCTTGGTTCACCTTGTGAATCAGATTAAACTCAGAGAATATAATTATTTGTGACCTAATAAGGGGTTATGAAGTGAATATCAGTATACAGCCATTATCACGTGCGTTTTAATAGTTTTCGTTGGCAACACTAGCGCCATCTGAATGTTCATGGAAATATTTGCTGCAGATGAACGTCTATTCATATTAGTAACAAATACAGTTTTGGCTCAAAGTAGATCGAATGATCGGATTAAAAATAGGTAGACAAGCACCCAGACCTTATTACATAAAATATTATTAACTTGAACCACATCTCTAAATAAAATGTGATCCAACGGTCCGTTAGCTGTATGATTAGAAATTCATCCAAAGCTCTATATATTTTAGATAATTAAATAAATTAATTTTAATTTTGAAGGCCTGATTATTAATCAAGACAAAAATAAATTTATCACTTATTGCTACAATATATAAAGTAATAATAGTATATTTTTAGCTTCATGTCACCCAAGACACGGCATTAGTTATTTATTATTTCAAGATTTTTCAATTAATATCTTAAAGAAGTCTGAATCTTCAGCGTATTTTATCCCCCAATGCCATGATTTTTACTCTCAAGTCGACCTTCCACATTTTTCTGTTTCATACCCATCTGATCTCACTCATATGATCTCGTCCTGTCTCAGTTCAGTTCACAGTCAACTTGCTGGTTGTGTTGGCCTCCTGGAGCGCAGCTAACGATTTATTTTAAGACTGGGATGCCGGCCCACGTTTTTACTTCGTTTTTTCAGAAAGAGGCGGAGTCTACCTTTCAGGGTTGTAATGAAAAAACAACGAACACCCGCAAACAGGTTGAGCTAAACTTAATTCAAATTGAAGGTGTGTTAGGATTAGAATTCTAGTCCAGTGGGGACATTTAAATAAATTAATTAGTTAGTGCAAGAATTCACCAAAACTAAAGTTGAAAATTCTTTGAAATTTCCGGCTGAATAATAAAGTAAATTATGCAGTAAGTGCGGTAAAGCATTTATTTCCATATGAATATGAGAGTAAGATCCGCACGAAAATTGTTTTTTAAATGTATCTTACATTATTTCTTTTTCAAATGATCCTGGGAGATACAATAGAAAGAAAGATAGATCAAAAATTCAATACTTTAAGTTTACACGTTGCACAACTGTGCACAGAAAAGCGAAATTGAATTTAGTTTTTCATTTATTATTCATAAATGAACTTTTTCTCTTTGCAGTGTCATTTCATTCAGTTGAAAACTTTATTGACAGATAATGTGAATAGTATTTAGAGATATGTGTCTTTCCATTGATAACAGCAGAAGCACATTATTTGAAACGTAATAGTTTGGTTCAAATTATTATATTCAAGTCAGCGTAGCAGTTATATTTTAATGAATTTTTATTTGTTGTATCTAACACTGATCTATTTGTTTGGATATATATTAACTCTCAATGTCAGCTTGTGCTTCAAACTCATTTGCTGTGTGCTTGATGATTATCAAAATATGGAAATCAAGGTCCGTAGAAAAAATTTTGTATTCAATACTAGTGTAGACAAACATTGTGACGTTCGACCAATAATTTTAGTGACGAGACAAGCGTCATCACCAAATACTTGGCCTCATGTAATAATATTCAACTTTACACTCTTGTTGCATAAATTACTATTCTCTTTGTCATTTGCCACAATCGACTACAATGGAGGCTGCTGACTAAGTGCGTGTTGATAATAGTGCGTACACGCAAATTAAAAATTGACAAATTGGCACATGTAAAAGTAATCAGTTATGAGTTCAACCAATAAAAATATGTAAAGTGTCAAAAAACGTAAGCAATGAATAATCTTTATTCTTTAAGAATATTATTGTATATTGTGATAAACGCTAGTATTTTCTTAAATATTTTCACACTGTTATACAAATATAGCACTCCTAAACATGGGTCAGGTAGGACCGAAACTATAGAGTGCAATAGAAGCAATAAAAAACTCTGACTGAGTTTTCATAAGAATTTCTTTTTTTGGAACTAAATTATCGCTTATGTTTCTTGGTGATAATATAGGATTATAAAGGTAAAAGTATTTTGAAAATCAGTCTAGCAGTTTTAAGTTTATTCATGGCAAAAAAAAAGAAAACAAATCTTTCCTCTTTATAATATTAGAATAGTGAATAGATGTCAGAAACTTTCACGCAAGCGCCAACAACAATTATAGAAAGTTTCAATTCAATCGGATGAACGATGTTCGTACGGACAAAAACAGCCCGTGCGCCATGCTATGTTAGTAATACTATGTCATAATCTTCATGCAAGTGCGAACAACAAAAGTTCTAACACAGTAAGACAAAAACGGCTCGTGCGTCACCTAATATATGTCGATAATACTATAATGAGAATCCTAACGAAAGTGCCAGCATAAAATATAGTAAGTTTCAATTCGATCGGATGAACGATGCGCGCACGAAAAAATACAGCTCGTGCGCCACATAATGAACGTTGATGATACTATTGGTAACTAAAATTAACCCGTAACCACCACGCGGTTATAAGCGGAATTATATTGTAAAGTGGATTCAATCTTAATTTCCATATAATCGTATGTTATGTTACTGGTTTTGTTAGCAGTATTTAGTGGTTTTTTTGAGATTGTTTATATGAAATTTTATACTACAATAGTTCTTAAGTTAATTCAGTGAAAATACTTGACTTTTGACACATTAAATAACCTCAAAATTAGTCTTTCTCAAGACTATACTCTTCAAAATATGGAATTTAAACGAAGAATTGGTGATAAAAATTGTTGTGTTTATGGATGACATTCCAAATTTAATCGAAATATAGATTTGAGTTTCCATAATTTTCCTAAAAAGGAAGAAAAGTATCTATAGTAAATAAAGTTGGCCACTACGAATTAGTTGATAAACGAGCTGTGTGGATTAAAAATAATCGTACAAGAAAAGCTGAAAGCTGAAATTTACAATACAAAAATGTCGTAAATACTCCTCCGTAATATTATTTTCTTTGAAGAATTTTATAACCTGACGCAGTCTTCCAATTACAACTAAAAACTGCATATAAATAAAATGATTTTGAAAGAAAAAACTATATATTCTAAAAGAAGAAAGTCAATACTTTTCCGCACAATTGGAATTGAATTAAATCATTTAATGAAATACAAATATTTCTTTGGTGAATATCAACGTATTTGCATTGTAAACAGACTACAAACTTGCCGTAAGCCACTTTTGATCCGTCATTTTGTAAACACAGTGCTGCCACCAACGGTAATTTCAGTTTCCAATAATAAAAACCGTCACAAATGTGCCAGCAACAGTAAGTTTCATCTCAATCAGATGAACGATGCGCGAACAAACAAATTTGGCTTGTGCGCCACTCAATGTATGTTGATGGTACTGTAGATAAAACCTTTAAAAAAGTGCTATCAATAACTGTAGAAAGTTTCAACTTAATCGAATGAACGGTGCTTGAATGAAATAATACGGCTCGTGCGCCACTTCTTGTAAATTTTTTTATTAAAGCCTATGTTACTCAGTGGTAATATAAGATTCTACTGGTGGAAGAAATTTCAAAATCGGTCAAGTAGTTTTTGAATTTATTCATTACAAACAAAAATTCAAATCTCTTCCGTTCATAATATGGTGAAGTACAGATTGCTAGTCTTTTATTCATAATTGTCTCGTTGTGGATAATACTAGTCTCATCAAATTTAAAGGAGTGTGTAACCGGAGCAAAATTTGGCTTATTTTTATCACTTACCTCATCCTGATAAATATTCATTGTGTCATTATAGTATGTAGGTATTAAAAATTTAATTATCAATAGTTCACATACAAAAAATGACATTGGAAACAATAATCAAAATCCTTTAACAGTTAAATATTTTACTACACCATACATAGATAAAATTAGCAGTCGCATCTAGCAAAAATTTTAAAATATGAAGGAAACTTTCAAACTGTATGCAATTTATTTTCCAATATTGAAGATCAAATAGATGGAAACCAAAGATCCAGTTTAATTATGAATTACCATGTGATGCTTGTGACGCAGAATACATACATAGAATTAAAAAATATCGAAAATGATGAAAAACAAAATTTGATGAACGTAAATGTAACTATGAATGAATATAAAATAAATTTGAAATTACAAAAAACAAAATTTGATGAACGTAAACGTAACAATAAAAATTTAAATCCAAATAAGCCCTGTTGTGCTCTTGTTATACACTGTATTGATACAGGACACTTCTTCGATCTTGATGAGACTAGTATCATCTACAATGAAACTTTTTTAAAATAAATGACTGACTTTTCACATGTGCCAATTTGAAAATTCTTGACACATTTTCAACACACACTTGGTCAGCAGCCCAGCCTCCATCATAGTAGATTGTAGCAAATAATGGAAATATTTTTTCCTTATTGATTTGCATATATCAGATGTTTCTTAAAAAACATACAACTAGAAAATTCTTCTGAGGGTATTACAAACGAGGGTGAGGCTTTGAGAAGCACATTTTCTCCAAGGTGCGTATGGAATATTTCCATCAACCTCAACTTTAATAGATCTAAAAATAAAAAACAATACAAATTTCAACGTGACTTGACAACTGAATAAATGCACGCAAGCTAAGTTACCTTGGCGGCCGAAAAATGTTCGAGTAAAATAAAATAGTGAACGTGAAGTGTTTGAGTCTGAAAAGTAATGACCCACAAAAAAGGGGCATTTTTTGTCCGGAAATGAGTACGCAGAATTTAACTTTTCGTTGAGGTTGACGACAAATATATTCTCGACATCTATTTAAATATTGTGCAACTTACAACTTCGGCGGATATATGTATCAAACTATTCAAACTAGAACGAATAAATTTCTACGTAATTATCGTACAAATGCTGTATGTGTTTTATCGGGCCCATTAGACTTCAAATTAAGAAACTAATATTTTTTTTTGAAATCTAGGTCTCATATGAATTATTGTCTAACGATTAATTAATATTTACTTCTTTATAATTGGGAACTGGGTTAAGTATAAAATCCTGTAAAATACCACTTTGGCAAATATTTTCTTATGATTTATTTATTTATCAGTAATACGATGTATAAATCTATTTTTTATTAAAAAATATTTGTAGGAATATAAACAGAGATCTCAAGATAGATATGATGCGTTAAGTTGTCCAGTCATAAATACGTGCAGAAGAAAATTGTTTTGACCTAGAAATTTGTTGCCAAATTTTCACATAGCTAATTATCATCATGAATAGCATTTTTTTTCACTTTGTTGTCTGAATGACTCGCAAATATTTGATATGTGGTCTATTTTCCACACACTAATTTTCTCTTGTCAGTTATTGAAAGAGAAGTTTCTGTCGCATAAATCTTCAGACGATTTTCTATTTCATTCATGAATTTATGTTCCGGCTATTGAATATGTGATTTGACAGAAAAAGTAATTCATGCAACCGGAATGTAAACTAAATCATAATGACATGAGGGCGAATATTCTGATACGAGACTTGCATACTCAGGAAAATAATTGACCGGCATAATGCTTATACTCACGTATTGCATCAAGATTTTTTTCACGATTCTAAACTCTCACATTTTAACAATTTTAAGCTCAAAGCAAGAGAGCTGAAAGCACATGTTGACATTTAGACTTTAGAAATAGTCCAACAAGTCTCAACATGTCGACATGAACTCACAAAAAATCTAATTTCAGGATACGAAATCAACTTAAATGTTTCAGTCACGCCTTGTTTGCAATGAGTAAACCATTAAGCTTAGAAATTATCATAAAAGAATTTGAAGTTAAAAAATCATAAAATGACTAATACTAAATTTCTAGTTTTGGATTGTGATGAAAGTCCTATGAATGAGTCATATTCTAAAATTATTTTTTTAGCATTGAAATTTTAGAAGATAAAATCTCTCAAATAAACATGATGTTATCAGTATATTTTGGAGGGCGTATATTAAATTTTTATTGGACTATGTTAATCATACTAATTTAAAAAAATATGTAGTGTGTGTTTAGTAATGGATAAGACAATTTTAATATGATTCACTATTTGATGAGTTATTAAGTGAATTATTAATCTAAAAATAAAGGAAACAAATCACCTTCTGAATGTTTTTTTTTCATCTCATATTCCTGCATTTTTGTTCAAAAATCGATAAGTGGGGAGATATTATCAATTAAAAATTTGATCCGATAATTGCTACGAGAATGGTTTAAAAATCCGTACAAATTAAATAGTATCTTCTTTTTTGGGATGGACCATTTTTTATTTTCCAATTTAGTCTCTTTTTAAAATATATTTAGTCCAAAATCAATCGTTTCCGAATTTACATCCTTGTTTGAGTAATTTTTTCATTTTCGGAAACAGATAGTAGTCCAGGGGAACCAAGAAGAGGGGTTGTGAAATAGTTGGAGCTCTAACTCCATCAATTTTACGACCACAACTCCAGAGGAATAAACTGATATGTAATCATGACTGAAAATAATTTTTCTTTCTGGGCCAATTGTAGACGTTTTTCTTGCAACTCGATTTTCAAGCGGTTCAATAATTTTACATTCTTTTGCATAATGCCTATGTCACACCAAACAGTGACCATAAGTGAGAACTCATGAAACAACAGAACGCACCCATCCTCTGATTTTCATCAGTGGTCACTGACGAAAAAATACAGCTAGCTTCATGCGCATAATATGTTACTCACTTTACTTTGCATTTTGTTTAACATATGTTGTGCTTTATTATTGTTTTTATTGAAATTTATTTAATCAGAGAAAGTACGTTCTTTTAATGTAGGAATAGTATATTGTGCAACAAGTGCGATAAGTTATCGATTGCCCACGAGAGCAAAGTTGGACGCACGAACGAAGTGAGTGCGCTCATTCGCTCAAGTGGGCAATTATCAACACCGCACGAGTTGCAGATACTATTTTTTATTACGAATGCGGGTTAAGTACTATTTTGCGCTTATTTTTTCGGGCGGTAAATAGTTTGCGCACTCAATCGCCAAAGAGCCATTCATCGCCTGGAAAAACGTGCGCAAAATAGTACTTATCCTGAATGAGTAATAAAAAAAAACTTTTCAGAACTCATTTTTAATAAATATGTTTTACTTGGATAAAATTCTTTTGTTTCATGAGTGAAATCACTCATGGCCACTCATGGTCACTGTTTGGTGTGACATAGGCAAATAGTCGATGACGATTATTCCTTGCGAATCCCAAAATACAGTCTTCATATCTTTCTCGGCTGAAAGAACAGGTTTTTTGATACAGATTCTCCGCTGGCAACTATTTGGACTATTCTTTGGTTTCAGGTGTGTTGTGGTGTATCCATGTTTCGATCACAGTCTTGAAATGAGACTTGAAGTCCTGTGAATTTTGCTAAAATCGCTGCATTAAGTCTTTTGAACATGTCACAATAATTTACTTTTGGTCAAAGAAATTGAAGGACACATATTGCGGATATCTTTCTTATTAGACCAGGAGATAGTGACAATAATTGCGGCTCTCTGATTTTTTACCGCATGCCTTTTTGAGGATTGATAATTTAACCCTTGATAAGAAACGATGCACGCTTTCCGATCATAGTGAAAATTCTCGGAAAATTCCAATAGGTATTAAATATATTTTTTGAAATTGTGCTTTTCTGTAAAAATATTTTGCATGCCTTTGTAAAATAGTTTAAAGTGATTTGAAGCCTAGTACTGGAAGGCATGCAATTCGCAAGATACCAAAAAGCTCGTACGGCCGTGTGAACTTGAAAAAAAAATGTGAATTTCCGTGTTTTCAAACTGCATGCCAATAAAACCCGTGTGAAAAAAATTGCATGCATCCCTCATCGTTGGCATTAGAATGGGAAATTTTAGGAAAATCTTGCTTGCACAAATGTAAACGAAGGGTGCATGCTTATTTTATCACATGGGTTTTATAACCATCATTTTCATTGGCATGCAATTTGAAAACACAGAAATTTATATTTTCTTTCGCGACCGTTCGAGCCATTTGGTCTGTCGCAAATTGCATGCCTCTCACTACATGGCTTTAAATTACTTTCAACTATTCTACTTCACAAAGGCATGCAACATGCTACCACGAAAAAATGTATTTTTCTCTTCAAATAATTTGCACTTTGACCGGGGAGCATGCATCGGTCAATAACGTTTCTATCTTTTTTTTTTCAAGAAGTAAATTATTATCAACATTCAAAAAGGCATTCAGTATAAAATCGTAGAAGTCCACCTGCCACCAGCTCTCAGTCTATATATTCAAATGTAGGTGCGAAATATTATGTATCTAATGAAGGAAAAAACTTTTCAGAACTCATTTTTAAATAAATATGTTTTATTGGGTATAAGTTCTGCAATTTATTAGAAACACAACGTTTCAACAGCAAAGTGCTGCCTTTTTCAAGTGAAAAGAAATATAAATATAAATAAACAAAATTGTCAAGACAACAAAAATAAAAATAAAAGTACAAATCATAACTAGATTAGTTTAAAATATATTAACTCCTAGGATCGTAGAGCTCTGCCTGTAATTGATGATTCAATATCCACAGGTCTTCAGGAGATAATAATGAAGGTCTAAATAGGGAAATTGTCAACTCCTTGTGGTTCTAGGTCAATCTGGCTCTACTCTTTTTGGTTTGGCGCATAACTGAACCATCCACAGATCTTCAGGAGGTGGTGATGAAGTAACTCTTGCAAGTAGATTCGTAGATACAAATAACTTGAAATTATGAACAAATGATTGGTAGCCAATCTGGCTCTACTCTTTTTGGTTTGGCGCATAACTGAACCATCCACAGATCTTCAGGAGGTGGTGATGAAGTAACTCTTGCAAGTAGATTCGTAGATACAAATAACTTGAAATTATGAACAAATGATTGGTAGCCAATCTGGCTCTACTCTTTTTGGTTTGGCGCATAACTGAACCATCCACAGATCTTCAGGAGGTGGTGATGAAGTAACTCTTGCAAGTAGATTCGTAGATACAAATAACTTGAAATTATGAACAAATGATTGGTAGCCAAAAATGCGCTTTCATCATCTAGATGATTCTTCAATTTTTTAATAAATATGTTTTATTCATCTTAAGATGACTTAAAATGTCGAAATGATCATCGTAGAATAATAAAAAATCATAATTTGAAACTTACCTCTTCCTACCATTATTAACTTAAAATGTTTCAACTCTTCCCCAATGAAAAAACTATAGAATAACTAAAAATTTTCGATCCCCTTTTTAACTCTATTGCATGCACGAAGGAATGTGAGATTTAGCATACTCAAAGTTTATATGGAGAAGATATGCAGAAAGCAAAAATTATATACAGAGTGTCCCTTTGTATCTACGAATCTACTTGCAAGAGTTACTTCATCACCACCTCCTGAAGATCTGTGGATGGTTCAGTTATGCGCCAAACCAAAAAGAGTAGAGCCAGATTGACCTAGAACCACAAGGAGTTGACAATTTCCCTATTTAGACCTTCATTATTATCTCCTGAAGACCTGTGGATATTGAATCATCAATTACAGGCAGAGCTCTACGATCCTAGGAGTTAATATATTTTAAACTAATCTAGTTATGATTTGTACTTTTATTTTTATTTTTGTTGTCTTGACAATTTTGTTTATTTATATTTATATTTATTTTCACTTGAAAAAGGCAGCACTTTGCTGTTGAAACGTTGTGTTTCTAATAAATTGCAGAACTTATACCCAATAAAACATATTTATTATGTATCTGTTCAATGTTCACTCGAACTGCTTACAGCACTAGCAATCTCACGCACCTTCACTTTTCTATCACGCATCATCAATTCTGCAACAGTCTCGTATGGCATTACGAAAATTTTTAAACCACTTGTGAACTATTCGAGTTAATATATAATAATGCTTATCAAGTTTTCTTTAGTGTCCTGATGCGATTTTCCTGGTATGGAGTAATAATAAAACAATACACGAAATGCTCTTTCATCCATTTTCAGAAAATTAGTGGATTTGCATTATTGAAACAAAGGTTTTAGCAGAGTTATTCAATAGACTGAAATTTGCTGTGATTATCTTCAAGAGAAGCTGCTACCTGAAAATGATCTCGACTCCATACGCACGAATTTTTCAAATCATTCTCGTATATTTATGACTCTTCTACCGTAAAATTTGGGAAGTAGTTCAATATTTTCTAGAAATATTATTCATAACAATTATCACTAATTGTAATAATTAGTGTTGGGTTTTTGTGTTAACTATTATAAATATCCTAAATTTAAATTTCTGCTGACAAGTTTTGAGTTTGTCAGCTTCAGCAATATGCTTTTATTTTATTGTAAACACGCCACAGAGCGAAGAATTAACGTAGCCTGTTTTGATAAGAACGCTTTACGGAAATGTATAAAAGATAATTTCGTTGTGTAATTGCTGTAAATGTTCTGGTTTGTGTTTAATGTGGATCGACTAAAACTGAATTTATAGACGGCGGGATTATCTGAGTTCACGACTATCTTTCACAAATTTTGAGGTGAATATCAACAGAAGTTATGGAACATTTTTTTGATAACAGAGCTGCCTAAAAGTGTTCAACAATTTAGGAGCGATTATTGAAAAGAAATCTGTCATAAATTATAAAAACAGCATTTCAAAAAGCTCAAAATTTGAATTGTAGAAACTTATTTGTAGATTTCTACTCGATAATAATTAATGGCAGTTGATTAGATAGAAGATTATTCTACTACTAATAGAGGGCTAGTGCTTATATTATTTAATGTAAGCTATATTACACTAATGAAGTTCGGACACATGAGCCAAAGATGGTGAGATAATGATTTATACTATTTATATATACTAATATAGTCATTTTGTGCAATCCAATTACTATAATTCAACAATAGCTATTTGACAATTCTAGCAGCCTTATAAATAAGTATTAGTATCACCATTTTTATTGAGTGTAGAGTAATAAATAGTTATAGTTTATTGTTAGTGCTTTGCTTTATTCAATAAACTGCAATTTTTTATTAATTTTGGAATATTAATGTTTTTTTTTATCTCGAACCCTAAAAACATTACAATATTAGAAGCTGCTGCAAGATACCAACTGCAAAGAATTCAACCCATTTAGACCTCTGAATATTTTTTATATAAACAGCATATAATGAGAAAATATTTACTATTTCTAATGTCCGGTACAATAATAGAATATCTTGATTGTAGTGCAGCATTACAATTTCCAAAACTTTTTGTAGATCAAATCAAACAACTGTACTTTTCTTTATAAGTTTAATATAAAATCTTATGTACATTTCGGTTGCTAGGCAGTCATCATCAGATGATGCAACCAAAATGTACATTGGATTTTATAATAAACTTAGTGTAGAAAAGAAAATTTGTTTAATTTGGTTTACATCACCTTCACGGGCTCAAATTTAATTTTTATTCTTTTAATGTGCACCGAAAGTACCCTATTACGGAATTGAATTGTACTTCAAAAGCTCTCAATTCCAAACCATAGAAACAATTATCATTAATTTTCTGCGAAGAGGGGAAAAAATTATAATTATGGATCATGGATGCAGTTGGTATTTTTAAATTTCATTGTTATATGTCAAATTGACATTTGGAAAAATATGTGTCATGAGATGTGTTCGTTATAGCGTTTGCATTTGCTGTAAACGTGAAAGAACAGAAAATGTGAGGAATATCAATGAAAGTTATATTTCGTAGTATTAGTTCATTGTAAACGTGATCGCAATTCCAAAAAATTATTTCTGAAATAGATGAGATAGTTTCAATACATCTAAATTCATTTGAAAAGCTCAATAATGGGGTAATTCTGTGTACTTGTTACAAAAAGGTATCGTATACAACAAAAACACTGAACGACCATCATTATTGTCACAAATGCTATGGTGTTGGCTGCACGAAGTTACGCTTTGGAATTCGACCTAATTTTCACCGAGTGCAGTCAACTTCATCCTGGAAAATAATTACAGTCGTTCGATCCTTGTAGCATCATTTGAATTATTATCAAAAGAAGAATGTATTTTCGATTTACCAACGTAGAGCAGGTGCCATGTCAAGCCCTATCAAGAGAGTTGTAAGTGCTTACAAAATCTGGAAACAGATTTCGTTCAATCTGTTTTATATTTTTTAATTAGATTTGTATGTGAATTCCACATCATTTCAAAATTTTGTTGTTTTGAAAATATCTTCATGTTTGTTAAATTTATAACTCAGATCACATTTTACCTACCATATATACTTGTAAATAGATGAGCTTCAGTTTGTAGCACTTGAGCATTTGAATCATCCGGATAAAATACTACAGAAACTTAAATTTGCGGTAAATTAGGGCTGAACAAGAGCTGAGTTCAACGATAGATTCTAAAAGAAAAAATGGTTCAAATTAAAAAACCACATTTTCTATAATATTAATTAATTACGAACCAGACATTCAATACGCTTGAAAATATCTACTGCAATACCCAGAAACAACATATTAAAATTTAAAATTTTGTATTTACATTGCTCTAAAGGTGGAATAACCTTAAACAGCAATATTCGTAAAAATTACCTAATATTTTGACTGAACCATCTTTTTAACTACTATAATTTGTTGCGAAATAAACCAAATAATAATAATAATAATAAGTGAGAAATAATGAAGAAGAAAGTAGGTAATAGCTACTATTTTCCGATAGATATTTTGTTGTTCATTTGATGATATTTTAACGACTGAGACAAAATTTATACATGTGATGCACTGAAGGCTGCTGCATATAATTTTTTTAATTATGTAACAAGAAAAATCCATAGAAGGTAGAAATGAAAACAAAGATTTCGTCTTGAAGGATTCAAACGGGGCTAATCAATTTGAAAAATGATGTTGCGTAGCAGAAGAGTTTTCGCTTCAAAAGGAATAAATATACATTTTTAAAATAACGTGTCACTTCAGTCCTTACTTTTAACATTAGGTCGACATTAGGTTAGGATTAAAACAGATTTAAACTAGGATGCGAGTGGATTTAAATATTAATCACAATTTAAATCCTGTTTACTTCCAAATCGCTACACTGAATAAGAAGAAAAGGTCTAGAAATAAACCTAGTTTGAATCCAGTTTTTCTATGAATTATACAAATTTCGCTTGTTTTCCTATTTCAATGGATTTTTAAATAAATATTCTAACATAAACTATGAAAGCCTGTAACTGGTTTTATGATTTGCATTACAAATATCCCACATTTATGCTACTGGGAGGAACTTATTTTCCTTTATTTTACCTACATACAAAATAACTGAATTACTCTTCATTAATATCTTCCAAATAAAGTTTTGTTTCTGTTCAACTACGTAGCTCCGATTTTTTACAAATAATTACTAAAAAAAAACTAAACTAAATAGTCAGCCATGAGGTCAGCTACAGCAGCGATGCACACCTCGGCTTGCTTAGTTCTGAATTTAACCGTGTCCCAAGCGTGATGGATGACAGGTCCAATTAATTTACTATCCAGAAAAAATGTGTACATGATGTGCCAAAGAAAGTTTTCGTTTGAAAATGGTTGCCATAGACGTATGAAATATCATATTACAAATTAATACTTGTAATCTGTACGTTAAGTACTTGAAGTTGAATACAAAATGCAGCTATAGTAAATCAGTTGCGTAATAATTTTTTTATACATCAAGGGAGAGAAGTGTATGCTTTTTTTAGATGCAATAGCGTCCTATCAGCCGATTCTGATGAAATTTTGCTGTGATGTACCTCTTGTATCCCATATTACGAAAAACTTTGTTCGAGAGAATATCTTGTTTGATTTTGATGTTGAAGTCCTGTTAAATCTCGTTTTTGGATTTCGATCCAATATGAGGAGTTTAGTGCACTCTTCTCGGTTGTCCTGTGTGTGTCTTTGAGCCCGATACAACCGAGAAGGGTGCACTAAATTCCTCATGTTGAGCTGAAATCCCGTTCACCCTAACCCCTAACCTATGACACGATTGAATAGCATATTAACACCTTTGATATTATTTATTTTGAATTCTCAAGAACAAACAAGGGGACCTCCCAAACAAAAGGTCCGACCAAAATTTAGATTGTAGCTATGGTTTTGGCGACAACCGGTGACAACTTATCGAAATTGCCGTTAAAACCAAAACCACATTAGTGATTTTTCGCATCATTCTCGAAAACCTTTGGCATTATAGCAATCGTCAAAAAGAAAGAAAAGTTTAAAACCAAAACTTTGGAATTCTGTTGACATTTGCATAACTTAATTGTACATCAAAGAGTACTTGATGATTATGTAGTTACCAGGGACATTTTTAGTACTGAATTGTTAAAATATCATTCAAATAGAATCATAACCAAAAGTAATGCTAAACGCACTGGATTTATAACAAGTAATGAAGAAAATTTTGCAATCGTTTGCGATGCGATGCAAAAAGTACCTACTTCTCATATGGCCGTAGAAAAATCTTAAGGCAGTCGACCATATAATTAAGTTCAGGGAAAATATTCAATTGTTATTGTATCTGTTCCCAATTAATCACCATAGAAACAAAAAAAAAATCGTACAATGTACTCATAGACGAAGTCTCAATTCTGATTGAGTCAAAGTTGCCTCGTCATACTCCCGAAAAGAAAAATGTGCACATTGTTTCTTCGATAGAGTGAATAAATGATTTTTACTACAAGTTTCTTCTGCTGTCCATAAAAAAATATTATTCTACTCTGCGTGTTGCAACAGAAGGAAGTAAATAATTGCAGGTCTAGTCATAGACAGAATGCTATAAAAATGTTCAAGGAAGAAATTAATTTTATTGTTGTTTTGTTCAGCGTCGATTTACATGTTCCTTTTATGTATACGCCATTCAATTTCTGTCGTTCCAACCTACATAAGAATCGTTAGGTCTTCTATTTTCATATACTGATGTTCTAAGAGATGATGGAACTCCCCAATTTGGGAATTTTTGTTATATTTTTCTCAAAAAGCATAAAAATATGTTTAGTATGCAAACTATTATCTTCAGGAGATTTTATTTAATAAAATGCACAGTTTCTCTTCAAGTTGATATTAGAGGACGGGATGTCGTGTGCTATATATTAAATTTTTCGGAATGAACAACATGTCAGAATTCTTTATAAATAAATAACTCAAAAATGCGATTGTCGGATTCCGACGGTAAGGTTGCGGCCTGTTTGCATCCGAATCCCGAGGTCTATTTAGGCCTACGGTTAAATTCTGATGTAAACAGTTCTGTCGGGGATGCAAAGCTAGAGATTATTTTTGTTTATTTTTAATTTCACGGATTACTCATTGTGTTCTTCAATCGATCGATTATTATTATATAATGTGAAAAGCTTTAAAAAAAGGTTTTATTCTGTCAAGTGGGCTGAAAAAATTGACTAAAAATAAACCTTGCTTCTTTTGTTTGTTTTATATTTTTAATTTTATTAATATTAGCTTTTATATTTTCCCTTTTTTGAAACACTCGCTGGTAAATTAAACTTTTAATCTTATTCAACAGTTTTTTTACTCTTAACTTTCTCAACAGTTTTTAATGTGAAATAAAAATTTTAATTTCAACCCTACCAACAATTTTTTAGTATTATGTTCAGGTTGTTGCTATTACACGAGAATTGTAGAATAACTCCTCAGATATATAAAAAATTCAAGTACCGAAAACTAGAAGATTATAATGAATCAATGTTTCTCAAACTGGAACTTTAAAATTATTTTTACTCAAACTGCATCCTTCATATTTTTTCTCCGGAATTTATCCAAACAATAATTTCTTTTTGTTTTATGATATCAGCCTCGCTTAAGAGAGCCAAAGAAAATAAATTTTTTTAAGGAATCTAGTCAGTTTTTGGGAAATTAATTGGGAACAACACATTTTTCTAATCACTCATACCCGATTTTGTAACCGGGAATTAAATTAGCCTGGATTTAAAGGACAAGGAGTCATATATAATTTGGTAAAAATGCAGAAATTGATATTATTACTAAGGACATGAAGTCGGCACCGATGTAAATCAATTAATTTAACTTGAGATCCTGAAATCGGTAATTAAAGAACGTATACTCCCTTCAAACATATTGAGCTATATTTTGAGGAACAAAAGTGAGAAAATTTTCAGCATTTCCTGATATTTTCAAGATACAGAAAATCAACAAAATTCAATAGAAGATTATATCTGCGTTAAATCTCCTTTTCTACTATTTAATGTCCTAATATTTCTTATCACAGTATCAACGTATGTTTTATATCTAGTAAAATTGCGCCTATTTCTTTAGGGACGTTTCTTACGAGCTGTGATCGAAACTTCTTCTTCATAATATGTCACAAGGACACGATCAGCAAGAGATTTGGGCTACTAGAATTCCATTTTTAAAGTAGCATATTGTTTTCCAACATCCAATTCTCTACGTTTCCAGTCGTATAACAAGCGACATCAACATCTTGTGGAAAAATACATTTGAGACGTATCAAACGTATCGAACGCCTTTATTCAATTTTTAGTTTTAAATCCTTCTATCAGCGTTCACGAAGTCGTCTACAAAATGTTATTTGTTGCTCTAGTTGACGCGATCATCATGGAGGCCAGACCCAAAGTTTTTTCTAAAGCATTTAGTGAGATAGATCACCAACGCAAACATCAACTCAAACTGCGTCACTTTATACTAGATTTGAAATTTGTGTTGGTGATTGTCAAGGACCAGAGAAAACTATCATACCTACTACCTGCCTTCAGAAAAACTTTGTTCTCGGCCTTAGTGTTAATTTGTGGATCCATGTCAACTAGAGGGGGCGGAAAATTACACTTTGTAGGTGACGTTGATAGATACATGAATATCCTTCAAAAGGATTTAAAACGACAAATTGAATAGATTTATTCTAGTAATACTTTATTCCGCAAATGATTGCTAAACGTCAGAAGACACTAGGTTGAGACGTATCAAAGCGAGTAGAAGAAACAATTTACACAAATGTAATTTTCTATTCATTTCTCGTTGATTTTCTGTATTTTGACAATATCAGAAAATGCTTAGAATTTTATGCAATTGTTACTCTAATGTGCGAAAAGTGAATAAGCGTTCTATATTAAGGGCCAAGATATCCACCTTCTAATAAACTTTCTAATAAATTTATCCGACAAATAATTCTGTTTTCTTTATATCCATCTCCTAATAGGTTTTATTTAGCTAATAAACTGACATATTAGTCAAATAAATTATTAGGAGCTTGAAGCAGCTTATAAATATCATTATTTGCCTAAAATTGCAATATTAATGAAAATACTAATGGTTTGATGAAGAATTAGGAAGTATGTGACATTTAAAAGAATTGGTACATAAGTATTTTTTGATCTGAATATTTAACTTGGTTAGTATATATAGGTAAACATGATCTAACTTACTTTATATTTCCCAATCTTTATATGTCATTCTTAATAATCCAAAGATGAATTTTGACGAGCTAGACGATATACTAGAGATACAGGATGCAGAAGGTAATGATTTAATCAATCTCCAGCGAGAATATACATTATGTGAAAGATTCGATAATTTTGATAGATGGGACAATGTAGAATTCTACAACAGATTTTGGTTATCGAAAGAGACAGTTATATATCTTTTATTACTTATTGAAGATGAAATAAGACATCGTACTGATAGGTAGATAGAAATACATCTATGTATAGTTTTTTGTTGATTTATCATATTTTGCATATTAATTTTAGAAATCATGCCGTATTACCCCTTCAGCAACTTCTGGTAGCACTAAGATTTTATTCATGTGGAAGTTCCCTGATTGTTATGGGCGATTTTGGTGGTTTACATAGAACTACAGCAGGGCAAATAGTCAGACGAGTTACATCAGCTTTAGTTGGAATCCGAAAGCAATTTATATATATGCCTAGTACAGAGCAAGAAAAAATCTCAATCAAAAAGTAATTTTATAAGATATCAAAATTTCCTCGAGTTTTGGGAGCTATTGACTGCACTCATATACGCATTCAAAGTCCAGGTTGCTTCTCAAATATTTATATACAGTCCCGCGTATTGTCAGATAATTTTTTAGGTGGTGAACAAGCTGAAAATTTCCGTGATCGAAAAGGTTTCTTCTCTCTCAATGTACAGACCATATGTGATCCAAATTATAAAATTAGAGGTATTGTTTGTCGATGGCCAGGCTCGAGTCATGACAGCAATATATTCCAAAATTCAACAATTAGAATGAGATTTGAAAGTGGAGAAATGGGCCGAGCTATTCTATTAGGAGACAGTGGTTATTCGATTTGCCAATATTTGATTACTCCGTTGAATAATCCACAAACACCTGCCTAACGATTATTCAATGACGCACAGATCAAAACAAGAACTGTAATTGAGCGGACATTTGGAATCTGGAAAAGAAGATTCCCGATTCTATCATTTGGATTGTGGAATAAATTGAATACAATATAAGATATCTTAGTAACAAGTGCAGTTCTACACAATATTGCACAAGACAGAAATGAGCCGGATATGTTAGAGCAATTGGAAGAAAGTACTATTTTCGATGATGTTTTTCAAAATATTCATGTTGAGAATGACTTTCGTCAACCATTCATCAATTATTTTCAGACTTTATTATAATCATAAATGTATTACAAGAAAGAAACGAAGTAATTACGATTTCTTTTTATCACTGAAGACAATATAATAATGTAATTTATATATTTGTATCGAATTGAAAACAAAGAAAAAAACTCTTCAATATTCAACCAAACATGAGATATTTTATGAATAAAACACACTAATTCAACAAATCAGTACCAAATCTTAATAATTCCATCTCTTTCTGCCTTATTTCCAATCTAATTTTCTTCATCGTTAATTCATGTTCTTCATTCAAACAGATAATTTTTTTAGCAAGGAACTCTTTTTCCTGCATTGCATTTTCTGTTTGAATCTTTACTAAATTTTCACGATCTTTTGCTATTGAATTATATTTATTACTGAGACTATGTTTTTCTTGATTTTTCAGCTCATACAATTTTCTTTTATTAGTCTGTGGTGTTGTCCAATTCCCAAAATTCGAATTCACGATTGATGAGTTTTGTTCGTTATCATCCAATGATGTTGTTTCTTCAATATAATTGACGGATTTGCTACCATCTTTATTGCCATAATTATGATCAACTGATATTAAAGTATCATGATCCACTGGTGTTAAATTATTGTCCTTGTCCACAATATATTGTTCTACGTTTTTTTCTCTATTTGTTGTCGATGCTACAACGTATTGCTCTCCACTTTTCTCTCTAACTACTGTCGGTGCTAAACGAAGAATATTAAAAAATAAATCACATCAATTACAGAATATACATACCTTGTAATTGCAATTCTTCGTTACAGTCATTATGATATGATAATCCGTCTACACTCATGGAGATAACTTGTAGTATTTTGTTTTCATAGTCATTGAATTTGTGAATATTAGGTTTGCCGCCACCAGTTGAATATGTTTCCAATTTATTCTTTGAGTTATTTTTTTTTATATCTCGCTTGATACCATCATATTTTAATCGTAATGTTTTAGTATCACGATGAATACTCCCATCATTTTGCGAGTTAAATTGTATGGCTATTTTCTCCCAAGCATCATTCTTCTGCTTCCAATTAACTGGATCTGTTTGTTTATTTTCAATGATATTTGTGAATTTCATACAAATATCAAGTTCGCACACAGCGTAAACGCGTAAACTAATTTTGAAGGTTTGAAATGTTCTGTAGAAACGTCGAAACAACAAATGTCTTCCAACTCATTTCAACTCACTGTTTCTTGTGTTTGTCCATCTCACTCTCGTCTTAATATTTTTATTTGCAGTATTACCAACATGATAGTATCACTAAATTCATCTAATAGGTAGTTAATAATTATTATATGGATAAATTCGCATTGATATCACAAAATAAAATATGTGGCTAATAAATAAAATATGTATCTAATAGTTATTAGACACTTTATTAGGAAATGGATATCTCGGCCCTAAATCGAAAAAAGTAATAATCCCGATAAGTTTTTAGAGAACTGATTTCTCCAAAAAACATATTTTCGTACACGATTTCGACACTGAGGACATGAAGTCGGCACCGATGTTGACCGATTAGCGCGGGACGTAGACGAACTCGGCACTGTTAATTGCAAATTAAACAAAGATCACCTTGTAAGATTTTATACGTAAGTACAATTTCAATTGAAACTATACACTAAATATTCACGGAAAGGCCTTATTAAATATTCTGCAAGACAAATTTATAATTCTTATCGGTAATGTTGTCGATGAGGGACGCCAGCTCCAAAATGGATGAAATTTCGGGAAAAGCTTCTACTATATAGACATGGGGATGATACGAAAAATAATGACAAGTGAGGGTCAGGCTCAGGCTCGTATGACATTGAAATTACTCATGTTGGGCTGAAATCAAGTCTATAAGGAAGTGTTCGTGTTTAACAATGATTGTAGGCTAGCTTGCTACGCTCGCATTTTAGAGAAGCATCTCTGAATATTACCGAATTGCGCAGCGTATCTCTGGGACAGAACTTGAGCCTGAGACAGCTGAGAAGAGTACACTGAACTGCTGTTGGGACGAAATCCAATCTGTAAAAAAGTGCTCATACTGAAAGAAAAATCTTAGATACTATAGTTAAAAGCATTGCTTTAAATCGTGACAGGCTAGAACGTTCGCTAGATGAACTAAAATATATTGTTATTATATTATGCCTACTGCAGATAATAACAATTCTAGAAATAGAGAAATAGAAATAGTAGTAAGAAATTATCTGCATTGGTTAATGTAAATATCTACCACCGATAATATCATTTGCCATCTTAGTGAAACTTATGTTTCAACTAGTTGTAGAATATTTCTATCGCATTAAGTTTAGCAATTTTAGTAAAGATATTATCTATACTAATCAATATATTCTCTGTTGTGAGCCAATATAATATATTGAGCTACAAATATTATGAGCTAAATTAGATAAAACAATTACTATGTGGCTCAAAATAAATTTTGAAGTAGTGAAAATTATTTTCCGAACCAGAGGATATTATTTCTGAAATATTGAATATTATTTTTAGAATATTAAATATTATTTGTAGGATAGGTAATAGTATCTGTTAGATAGTAAATATTACTTTTGGAATAGTTATTATCATTTGTGGGATAGCAAATAATTTTATCTAATTCCGTTTTGAAAAGTAAAATTTTACTTCAATTTCTGACGTTATGAAACGTCCCATTTTTCATAACTGTCCTGCAACAGTTGCGTAAAGTAGTTACGTAATGACTTTACATAACTGGCCATGTTTCAGAGCTAATCAATTATACTTATCTGCGTACAATTGAAAGAATGATTTATTATTTACAACATGCAGCATTGGCAGAGTCTTTAATATCAAAGGGTACTATAGCACTCAGGATATCACTGCTTGAGTACATTTTTAAAAATAATTTTGACGTTTTGTGAAAATTCGATATTTGTTTATTTCAATGCACTTTTGTTTCTGTAGTAAAAATAGATGGTCATGAATCACAGTCATCTGAATTTTGTGATGTAACGTGAGAGATGTTCTCGTTCAAAAATATAGATAAAATTATTCTGACGGAATTAGATAAAATTTTGTACAGAATACGTTATGAAAAGCCATATTGTTTGACTCACGTAATTTGCAAAACTCGCTACGCTCGTTTTGGCAAATATTACGTTTCGTCAAACAATATGGCACTTTTCATAACTAATTATGTAAATAACTATTTATTCGTTCAAACATGTATATTTTCATTGAATTTTAGATTATTACAAAAAAATATTCTTGAATTAACAAACTGCAGATAATAATTTAAATTTTAAAGAAACATACATATTATGTAAATATTGAGTTTTAACCAATCTATCACACCCAATTATATTTTCTTAGGATATTCTCATGAAAGTTTGTGAGCTTTCAATACAGTACGCGTGAACATGTTGATTAAAGTATAATATATTCGAAACATCACAAATGAAAGATATACTACTGTTATAACTTACTAAAATATAAACAACGGTACCAAAACTAGATTCATATTTTTGATATCAATGATGACTGTATTATTATGATGATAATATTGTAATGTTTATTGCTCAAAAGGAAATAGTTCATGATTAAATGGAAGTCACTATTTAATAATTGAAAATGAAATAAAAGTTTTATTCTTTCGAATATTACTAAACATTTATTTAGAACTTACTTCTATCTTAAACAAAGCCGCGGATATTTATCTTCAACTATTTATTTACACTGATCACTTCATTGTTTGATATTCACTGCTCTAGATTCACCATTACACTATTACCTTCAAGTCGTTTGCTTGCCTTTATATATAGAAAAATCCATTTCCTGAATGTTCTACCACATTTCTGGAATATTGTTAGAGGCTTCCATCGGGCGGAGTAATGTGGTGCGGTGTGGCGCAATACAATACAACGAGGACGAAAGGCCTTGCCCAGATAAGTTCAGGCCCAAGCCTACCCCACTCCTATGAACCTCCACACTCTCGCACGTTACAATATGTCCCTTTGATACCAATCCATTTGGGATGATAATAATACTGTTCCATATTATTTTTATAATCATCTGATGAAGAATCATAATTTTCCAGCATACGTAATTGTATAATTTCGCCAGAACCGCACACATTTTCTTGTATTAGACTATTATTAGATAACAGTCGATAGCATACTCTTAATTGGTGTGTTAGAGATAGTGAATAAACAATGTTTCTTCTTCAAAATGTAACATCCAGCAGTCATTTTAAATCACGATGCTTGTAACACTTCCTTTAATACACCAACTACAAAGATATCCGCCATTATTATTCATTTGATCTTCGCTGTAAAATTGAAGAGATGTTATAGTCAATTTTAGTTTGTGAGTATTATAACTCTGCGTATTATTCATCTTATTTCTATAATTCACTTTTTTTAAATATCACAACCTGAACAAGGAACCGAGCGAGGAAGGACTAACTACGGACTGCACCAACTTTATCAGTCTGCGTATAACAACAGAGCAGGTAGTTGAAAAGAGCCAACAAATTCGTTAAACACCAAAAATTTCAACTCCGGGACACAAGATCCTGAACTGTATTGTACAACTATATTAGCTACAATAGCGAATAGATTTATTTCCTGCAACAGTGATTATAAATTCTATGATAAAGAATATAATATTGTACAACACATAAAAAAATTATCTACTTGATTATCAGTAGAAAATATTAACTAATATAAATAATACATGATTAGAAATACAAATTATTCTATATACAAATCTGAATTTGTAAATCAGAACATAATTTCATTATTTCAATAAATATTTCAACTCTGTGAATTAGTTCACCTCCAGATAATTCGTTTTATCTATGAGAATCAATATCTTTTTTTCAGTGAATGTGTTACAATGGTTATAGGTCGTATATTGTATTGAAAGATAATTGGAATAATGATAGGACGGACATCACAGCGGGCAGTTATCGAGCAAATACCACAAGAAATTGCAGGTACAAAATGGAAAAAGGAACAGACTTGTACTGGAAAATTTTTATTCTCTTGGTTCTCCTGCTTCCACAGAATTCACTTTGCAAATGCTCCAACCAAGTTGATATTCTGATAAACTCTGCTCCTCAAGTTCATCAGTACCATCTTTGTTTTCATTCCACGGTCTGTACACTTTTTTTTGGCGACAAGTTCACTAACAAATCGTAACTAATGATGTCTTGGTTTGAGCTCTTTCCATATAGCTGACGAATGACGGAATGCAGATTACGCAGATTTGGGAATTTGTATTGATTGTAACGGCAGACATATATTCGCATTAATTACAAATTTTTCTCAAGTACATCTGTTACTAGCAAGTACAGACACCCTCTGCTGTGGCGGTGCGGTCTTTCAATTAGTAATTCAGTCATCCTTCCAGTTATCTCTGAAACGACTATATTACCAGATATTGTGGAAAATTTCAAAATAGGAAAACAACCGCCGGTATTTATTTAACCTATCAATTTTTGACAAATCATATCGTAAAAAGTAGGTAAAATAATGTTAGAAGAAAATATGTATTACCCAGAAAAAAATCATTAGTCTTAAACCGTAGTATAGTGCCCGGATCGAGTACGGATTAAAGGATTAGGTAGTTTGGTGCCAAGATTGTGGCTACCCGAGCCAACTCTATTGAGACGGGGCTCGTCTTACCTTTCACTAGTACCGCTAAATTTGAATCTACACATCGCAAATAATGCACAAACTGAGTACTTATTTATGCATCTCAACTCCACCATCATATAAACGCGTGAAAGTTGAGCTTCTTATCACAATTTCTAGTTTTGTGTATGTTATCAATCTAATTATTGGGTTATTTGGAAAATCCTCCGGAAAATCTAAATGCCAACTTGTTCTCGGCACCACCTGTACTTTCAATCTCGGCTGTCTCGAACTCAAGTTCTGTCCAACAGGCGCGCGCAGCGCAATTTGGTGATATTCAGGAATGTTTTTCAAAAGCGCGAGCGTAGCGATCTAGCACATTATCATTGTTATAGACTGTATTATAGCCCAACATGAGTGATTTCGAATTTGTTCTCAGTTATCATGTAGGGTGACCGTGGATTTATCTAGAATTGACAGTGCCGAGTTCATGTGCGTCCCGCGCTAATCGGATTAGCATCGGTGCCGACTTCATGTACTCGGTGCCGAATTCGTGTACGCCCATCAACTTGTGACTATTCGGAAAACAGTTTTTGCGGCTCGACAAGCTTCGTCTCTTGAAGCTGATGCTTACACATTTTTTGAATTAATTATTATCATTTAGGCATGGCTGCAATTTGAAAATATTGTATCAGGGATTCAATTCTAATTCGTAGAGATGGCTTCTTGACGTCTTCTAAGAGACTCTTGACACATGTACCATCTAGCGGACAATTGGAGAAGTGATTCAATAGTGTCGTCATTGAAGACAGTCTTCCAAAAGTAAGAGATTCATTTAGCTCGATATCAGTTTTTGACATTTGTATGCCATCAAATAATTACAATAGATCTAAATCTAACTATTGTGAATAAAAATGAATTAGAGAAATGAATGATCATAAATTAAATTCGATTTCAATAACATAAATTTGTGGTTCATATTGTTTTCATAATCATAATTTTCAAGTCCCTATAAACTCTCCATAAAATTCTTCAGTATAGCGTTTCCTGTCGTTTTTTCATTTGGGCTATCTTGTATTTTTCATAAAAGCGATCACGAATAATTATTATGCTTTCTTAGGTATCAGGAAATTGTTCTGTATCACTTCTTGGTTAATATGGAGCGTAATTGTGTATTATGTACTACAAATATTGATTAAAGTTATCAGTATCCAGTAGATTAGTGTACTGCATGTTCTAGATCTCTAATATTTGAATAAATAGAATCATCGTTAACCAGCGCCTTTCATCCCTCGGTTGCTTTGCAACTTAATACTAGATCAGTAATGATATACTTCTATGTCTTAGCTCATTATTCTATTAATAGTCTAATGATTTACGTTGAAGTATTTGATGGAGCTTATTTAGATGGACGTTATCAGTACTGACTAAAGTGAATTTAGTAAATATATATATATATATATATTATTTAGTATTTTGTTTGGTTTAAATAATGATTTCATAGAATAGATAGAATAGTATTCTCTTAAATCAATAGATATATATTTACAATAATGACGTTATGACACACTGGAATGAAAGCTATTATTTTAATTGAGATAATGACCAGTTATAAACCTACACTTATCCTTAAATGATAATAGAGCATATTTTTCTTTCAAAATGACTTGAGCGGATTAATTTGAAAATTACTAAATCAACAATAGCGATGATTATTTGCATCGTAAGGATCTTTAAGTTATATTAGAGAGTACATTTCATATTATGTGAGTTTGTGCATCGCTCGCCCGCCGCTGCTCATTCTATTAAAGAAGTCTTTGCGCGCGCATTTACAATTGCCCTGCAGCAAATTCAGGTTTTATTTCCTCACTTAATATATTACAACTTCAAAGAAAATTTGAAGATCAAATTGTAATATTTTGTTCATTTACGAGAATCGCTGGACTGGATGTCACCCTTTCCGCCGAAGTTGAATATGTGATCGACGTTAGCCGAGCTCGAAGCTTCGGGCAATCAAAAATTATAACATACACATGATTTATGTATGGTAAGTTAAAAAGTCGTGGGACATTGCCAACTTGAGCAAATAATACTCATATATCAAATATTGATCATTTCCGTGGTTATCTACTTAAATGATACATTTTATGAAGAAGGTACAAAAGAAGGACGGGATATTTTTAATTATAAACATCATGCTATCTTATAACGGATATTGTAAGCAAAAAAGCCATTTTGCTCAAAGCTTCTGTTAACCGAAGACTTGAAATTATACTTCGCTGCCTGCAGTTAAATTCAAACAGTGAAATTTCATATTTCTTGCTATTAATCATGCACACTAATTCAAGGTTTATTTTTGCTTCCACGATAATCATTCGTCGCACAGCAAACATTAAATTATTTATAGCTTATGGACATATTAAAATTCTTTGATTATTCGCAATTATCTAGCATAAAAATATGTTTATCTTTTTGCTTTATTTTTCCGCCTCAAAATCAAAGCAGACGCAATTTACATATTTAAAGTAACTTGTATTTTCTCCATGGTTAGATCCAAGAAATAGATTTATTGAAAGCTAAAAGGATGCAATATGTAGTATATTATTATTGCAATTATAATCTGACTATACATATTATAATTTCAGTTTTTATTATAACTAAAAGTTCTGAGCTTCCTATTAGGCACTGATCTCTAATATAACAATGGATTGGGTTTAGACCGTATTCTGGCATCTGAAAGCGGCCCTGGTTGAACGGCGGCCTTGACAGTAAAACTGAGGTTTTGTGACACTATTCGGCGGCAAATTCAAAACACTTATAGAAGATACTCGATGAAATTCAAAGAGTAATGCAAGTAAGATGAAGAAATTATTTTCAATATATATTAAAATACATACATTAATAATCAACAAAAATTAAAAATTGTTATAATAGTTGAAATATTTATTAATAGTTAAAAATATTTGTGAACTTTTTAGTGTCAGTGTTAAATTATTTTTTAAACATTGTAGTTTAGTATTATTGAATCCGTTCAATAGTTTTATAAATTTTTGTTACCCAAAATTTGAAACTATGAATTTACCTATATGAATAAATGAAGTGCATTTCTGCGATAATATTGCCTATTCAAAACTAATAATTTTAAATATCTACTACACATGATAGGAGAATAATAATACATTTAATAATCAAGATTTTATTGTTCGTAAGTAAGCACAAATTTGCAGTCCAGCGATTAATTTTGTGAGCAAGATATTTTATATTAAATTTGATATATTACTTAAATTTGTTATCATAACTTTGTAACATTGCCCAACAATATGATTTTATTATTCATGATATTTTCAATTTAATCTAAAATTGAAAATCAAATCGTTTGATTACTTTAACATAATGGATTAATGTATCCTTCTAGGTCTCCATAAAACCTGTAAAAAGTAGTACTTCACTGAAAATAGGAATAAGTTATATCTTCAAACTTTTTCAGTTGAGTTTTTCTAATAAAATAATAATATTATGTATTAATATATCTACATTTAAATAAGTAAATAAAATTTATTCAGTATAAAACATATACGCAGAACATGCATTTGAACACCATCATTTAAAAATTGCGCCCCAACAACATACTGAACTGTCACCTCGACTGTCACCAATTGTCACAAAACCTCAGTTTTTGCCAAGATGGCGATGCTCAATTGGGGACGCATTCCAGCGGCCTAAATCCAATCCAGTGTTATATTAGAGATCAGTGCTATTAGGCAACTATAGTAGAAACAAAAAAAAAAACATTTGAAAATAAGGAAACTGGCCGCAAGATGGGTCCCACTATTACTCACAATTGACTGAAAATGAAATCATTTGATCCCAAATATGGTTTGCAGTTGTTTCAGCGAAATCCGTTGGACTTCAGGCATCGTGATCGAAACATAACTGAACTAATAATAAACACCTGAGACCAAAGATTGGTCCAAACAATGGGTTGTCAACAGTGCCGTATTGAGCCAGCGCGGGAGCCGTTGCAAACTCCATCTTAATTTGAAAAAATATACTTTCGAAAAATGTAATTAAAATTGAACATTTACAAGGCAACTAGAAACATGCGAAATGATTGTTTTGTTTACAGGACGCGAAATACTTCGCAGCCAGAATGCGAAATATTTCGATAAACTGTATTGATATCATAGCAACTTTAAAAGTGACATTGATTGATTCGAAATGTCAAAATTTTCTTTTTACTTTTCTATCAATTTTGAGACATGGTTTTCGAAAATAACGTCGTTTGATACATGATTGCAAAATTCTCTTGCATTCTCGAATATTTTTTTTGCTTGCTGCGCTCACAAAAAAATCTTTTATTCTCGAATGCAAAAGTGACATTTCGTAATCTAGAATCAAAAATAACTATTTACGCTCAGGCAGGCGGATATGCGGGGCTTTCTTATGCTCGGGGCCCGTGGTATTTGGTACTCTTGCTACGTGGCTAATCCTGTATTGCTTGCCAGTGGAGAATTTGCACCAAAAAATGCGAAACCGTTCCTTCAGTCTAAAGGATTATACAAATGAAAAAATCATTCAAATGCATATTATGCTTGAAAACCAAGTTGCAAAAGAAACGTTCATAATTGGCTCCCAAAAAACTCTTTCTCATCACAACACACCAGCTTACTCTTTTGGAGTTGTGGTCGCGAAATTGATGGAGTTAGGGTTCCAACTTGTTTCGCAACTGCCTTTCTCTTCAAATCTGGCTTCCTTGGACTATTACCTGTTCCTCAAAATGCAAAATGGTTATCGGAAACATGAGATTCTGGGGACACATGGAAGTGATTGCATAAATGACAGCCTATTTTGCCGAGTTGGCCTAAACATACTTTTAGGGAGGAATCAATAAATTCGAGTAGCATTGGATAAAGAACATAAAAGGAACTGTGTTTAAAATTAAAATAATTATTGCCAAAAAATAAAGTGATAAAAATGATTGCAGATCTTTTGAAACGATCTTGTATCTTTTAGAGTGTCGAATATTTTAGAATCAAAGCACGTTTGGATATTCGGATGTTCGAGGCATTATTTTGCAGCCAAAGGGAGAATGAATGTAATTCATCATCTACATCTACATTCTTCGCATTAACCTTATACGGTCCAGAATACGTGCATTAAAATCCTCAGCCCGGCACCTTTAGCTCCAGGTGAAATCCTGCGATCCAGTCAAGACTTGAACCCGCCTATTTTTAATAATACCCTGAGGTGTCAATTGTCTACAGTTTTTAGATTTTCCGAGTAAATCGAGTTTTTTTTACTACTTACAATTATTGGATCAAATAGTTACATTTTTTACTTTTGGTTAATTTTCTGATTTTATTTTCCGATACTTGGAAATAATGGGCTAGAACAAAAAGCATATTTTTGGTAATAGCTCCTGCAATTAAGCTATCTTTAGTTTTTTGGAAATTATTATAAATCCTGAATAGTCCCACCAAAGTTGGAAAAAAAGCCTATTTCGGAATAAGTATAATTCTCAATTTTATCAGAATCCATTCTCGTACATTATGAAGAATCCATAATAATTCTTAAGTCTGTTGTGTTTCTACACGTCACACAATGAATGTTTTTCACATTTTATTCATAAATTCCAGGACTAACATTATCAATACACGTGCGGCTCATGGAATGCATAACTTGAATTAATTTTTTTGTGAATTCATACTGGTGGCACTGCCTCTCACTTGTCCATTCCTGCATGCATTGTTTTCAACTATTGTACTATCAGCATGTTTTGTGCTCTTTGCAGTATTGTTGGTCGTTAATAAGTGTCAAAATATGGAAGTCGATGATACCGTAGAAGAAATAAATTATTGTTTTAGTTCCAAGAAATATCAACTAGAATTCAGCCTTTTGGTATCAAATTAGGGTTGTGAAGAATTCCGTCAGCACTACGTTGCTTGAAGTGTTCAATCCTTGGTATGTTTTCCTTCGTCAGCACTCGATGAAAGGCTTGAACCTTGCTCAGTTATGGTTTCTTTCGCTCTTGAGTTCAAGGTCTTCGGGGTAGATTTTTGTTTAGTCGCCGCTGCCTGCGTCAAATTTGACGATTTGTCACGTTATTCAAATCAACACGTTCAAATGGATTGGCGTGGACTTTAAAACAAGGCTGTAGCGATTGGAGACACTCATACGATTTTGAACTGAAACGGAAATAGGTATTAATTTGTTGGTAGTAATTTTAGTGTATAGGAATGCTCATATATTTTAATTTTAGAGTTTAGTTTTAAATAATTTCTTGCTCAAGGAAAATATGTTGCAGTTTTGATTATTAGAAGTACAGTTCCAGTTGTCATTTTTTTCTATTATAATTTGCTTCTTAATGTTAATAATAATAATAATATATATTTCATTATTATCTTTCGTTGTTTACTTCACTCTCAATTTGTTGACACCATGTTATTTACTCGTTTATCTAGAAAAGTTTTAATATATGTAATTCTGCAAATTAAACAGATTAAAACATGAAAGCATATGCTTATAAGAATATATTACTTGAAACGACCTTCCTTCCAAAATAGCAAAGTTTTTTGTGTACGTTAAATCACGATTCGTCTAAGACATATAATCAGGAAAAACTGAAATCCGGTCACAGGTAGTGTAGTAGCACTTTACATACAGAATCATCCAGTAAACCAATAATTTCATATGCTATGGTATCACATCGTTTCTATGTCATATAGGCGCATGCTCATTCATATTCCTACGGTTCTCATTCAAAAAATTTAATTTTGTAGTAATTTACAGAATGTATACTACATTATTGTAAAATCGTGGATATTCTAATGAGAATCGATTCAAATATTTCGGAAGATAAGATTCTGCATGCGAAACACTGAAGTAATAATCAATATTAATTTGGCGTACCTTGTATTGTAATGGAAGAAATCAAGCATAATAACGTTGATAATTAACTCAAAATAGCGATATTCATGGAATAAAAAAATAAACAAATAATAAACCACTGTTCGACGTTCATTTGTTTATTTTTTTAATTTTCATGGACATCGCTATTTTTGAGTTAGTTTCAGATCAGCCAGCGAAATCTTAAATAGCTGCTGCTAATTTATTTTTACAGAACTGGACAGTACTTGCAGGAAAAGTTCTTGATTACGCTTGCAAGTACTTTCAGTACTCCAAGTACTGTACTTGAAGTAGTTTTTATTTTTGGTACTTTGTACTGGTCCAAGTACTTTCATTCTATTCATTTGGTACTGGTTACTTGAAAATGTTACTTGAAGTACAATGACAAGTATTTGAAGTATTTAAGGTACTTTAAGTACTCTTAATGTACTTCAAGTACTTTATTTCTATGCAAAGTTAACAAATTTTGATTTGTTTTGCTTGACGTTTATGGTAAATATCCAATCTTTATCAGTGCAATAAGTCTTTGCAGTGCTGAGGTGTGATTTAATATATCAAATGCAAATATCCAATAATTTGATGATAATGTCGAGTTACAATTTCATTTGAGTTTGGATGATCGTTTTTTTTAATTATTTCGGATAAGTAACGAAAGTGATACGGCTGATATGTGATAAAATAAAAGTATCTTGTAATGGTACCATGTAGTAAAAATTTGTATTTCAAGTACTTTGACAAACATTCAAGTACTCAGTACTTCTACTTGAAGTACTTTTCACGGATAATTTTGCCCAATTTTGTAATATAGAAGTACTATTTGAGTATTTACAGCAGCATTTGATATTTGCAAGTATCAAAAGACGAAAGCATTTGTCAAGTACTTTTGACAGTACTTGGTACTTCATGTACTTGGCAGATTAAAAGAGTACTTATACTTCAAGTACTTTCATAAGCACTCAAGTACTTGGTTCTTGTACTTGAAGTACTTTTCACGAGTACTTTGCCCAGCTGAAACAAAGTCCTGCTTCCGAATTTATAACTGTTCCACAGAAATTCTTCAAGCTGACGCTCCCTTGAAAAATGTCAAAAATGACAGTATCATGTGATTTTAAAATCTTGCTGAATATGAGGTAAAAGTCATTTTCTAACTACCTTATGGAAAAGTTCAAGTGATCGAATTTTTTTGGGCGTTTGGATTAATTTAGAATAAAAAAATATATATATAAGAAAAACAGTTTGAGATAGCTTTGGCTTGTCAGCTTTCCAAACAAGATTCATTGATCCGGATCTCAAGTTCATATTTATGAACGTTCTTTTGGATTCCTTTGGGCTAAGGCTTCCTCAACCTCTTCTATTAAATTTTTATTTTAAGACTAACCTGATTAGCCTTTAATCTTTAGGGAATAACTTTTGCATCATATTAAGAAGGGTTTAAGAATAAAGAATACACATGAAACTGTCAGTTTGACATTTATTAATTTCTTAAAGAACCTCAGTTTCAGGAATTCTTGAGGAACGTTCAAAAATTTAGATCGAAGGATCGAATTTATGAACATCCCTGAGAAATCTCTTGAGCTAAGACAGGTGCTTCCACAGTTTTACCTAAATAAGCCTAACTGTAGATTTCAAAATATTTGGTGCGTCAAAAAGAATATTATGGTGAAATACGTACAAATCGATAAAAAATTAGAGGCAAGGGAAACATTCATAATAATCTCACAGCTTGATCTTTCTTTATTTCTGACAAAATAACTTCTTATGATAAACTGTTTAGCAACATATTTAAAGAAAAAACGGTCATGTTCTGTACCAATACTTTCCTGTTAGTATCCACGACCGTTTATGGAATTTTTTCGAAGCGTCTCTTTGGGAGATTCCTGCTGAAAGATTTGAAGAAAGAAACTATAAACATATACCTTCAATACTGTGGAAGTTATGTTGTGGTACAAAAGAGCTTTCCTGAGAAATAGTTACAACCACAATCTGATATTACGATCGAATCACGATTGAATTATGCCCGTATACCGAATTACAACTCAAACGCTGCAGCGTGTTCGTAATGGATTACACTCAGGAACTCAAACTCACAGATACACGGCCACGTAGATTAACAGACCGACTTCACTCTAGAAATCTTCTTAATCACTTTAGAGGACTTTAAAAAGGATACAACTGCGGTTTTTAGCACTTAAAGTACTCATCCTGTCGAGCGGGTCTAAGAGTAATAACTGAATAAAAATAGCTGAATAGTTCAGATAAAAAGAAGACAAAAATATCAAACTCATTGCGCTGAATTATAAAATAATAAAATTGATGATGATCTGACATTGCGGGCGCCCTTCTTAAGAGTTGCGAGTCGCATTTGGTTCGCAGGATGCACTTTGGGTTTCTTCAACTTATCTTTCTTCTAATAACTTTCATCCTGAAAGTAAAAAATAACCTGAATGTAAAGATCAAGCAATCTCTAGGACTTTTTTTGAAAGATTAATTCAAACATCATTTCTACTTCACAATTAGAAAAATTTCAAAATACAAATTTCACATAAAACTACCAACTTGATATTTCTTAATAGTTGGACATATATTTTTACCATTAAAGATGGTGTTACTTATTTACTTATTGTAACGTTATTTATTTTAATTTAGGGAGCAAAAGTTACTAAACACTACTATTTATTTTTATGATTTATTAAAATAATAAACTAGATAAGTAACACTTTTTTTAATAACTAATTCTAATTTAAACTAAAGATTATTACACTACACTATAACTTAACTTTAATTATTTATGTCAATGTTGATTTATTTTAAATAACACAATTTATTTCGATCACTTGCAGTCTATACTATAAGGTATCTGACCAAAATCAATAATGCTCCTCGCTTAGTCAGCGAATATATACCGTCGGTCTCTCCCCACTACATTTTTTCCCGCAAACGTCCAGGCTTTTCTACAAAACGCTAGAAGGTACCAGCAATTTTCTGGAAAACAAATATATTCGCTTCTATTTCTTGATGTAAAATATTTCCACAATAATTCTAAGCACCAGTAAAGCCGAAATGACTAATTTACAGACTTAAATTCGTTACAATTCTTTTAACAATAATAACAAAAACTTCAAGTTAATTAAATATCTGGCTTTGATTTTATCATGCTTATGACAAAATTCCCATTCTTCTCTATCTAGTTCCTTTACAGTTTATTGTTTCGATTTTCATTCTCTTTCGTTTTTGTTTTTTTCGCTCTGTTGCTTTTTGGGTGTACTCCTTTCGGTGATTTTTTGAGTCATTTGCCCCTTTTGCATCAAGTTCAAATCTTATGTTATAGAAAGGATAATTATTCAAATTAGTATGACTTGTATGACGTAAATTACGGAACAGAAAGAATAAATCGACTTATATTAAGAAAACCTCTTAAAACTGCTGTTTTAATTAATAATTTAAGAAAAATTTACGTCTGGAATATTCGAGAGCTATGAAGCAAATCAATATAAATTTTGGTGATATAAATAATTCCGGAAATAAATAATAGTTGCAATATTGTTGTCAAGTGTACAGAAGTGTTGCTCTATTTAAAACTTCAATTTTAATTTATTTTTAAATAATAGTGTGTTGCTTCTATTTCCAACTCAAACAGCATTACAATATGATTCTCGATAATACATTCGGAATTACTTGTATAAGAAATTAAATAAGTATTTAGTATTTCATTTAACTAAAGTAATTATCTTATAGACTCAATTATTTTATTATTGTTCTCGGTGGTGCTAGTGAAAGGTGATTTTTGCAATATTCTTATTCTAATAGTGGATATGTTGCCAATTTATGGTGAAGTGGGAAAAAATGTGGTTTAGGTCTGTATGCCAAACGGTATCCTGAAAGACGCCTGTCTGATCGCAGGATGTTTGTCACTGTCACCCAACGTAATCCTGGACGATATGGCAGTTGTCGCAGATTTCACCACAACATTGAAAATAAAGTCCTGGTGACGATCAGTACCAGAGAAATATTTCGTGTTGTTGGAGAAATTCATAACTTTACTATTTGGAACTTTCTACGTAAGAATTCTCTCCATACAAATTCAAAGATTCAACCTTGCACATAATATTTAGTGAAAAACAAATTGTCACACGTGATGATTTTCATAATTTTCACAACACACATTATTAGACTCAAAAAAATCCACATGTTGTATTAAAAAGTAATTCACGACATATTTTCATTAAATGTTTGGACTGAGATTCTAAATTCAGTTGAACCATATGTCCTTTTTAATAGGTTGAGTGGTGATCAGTATTTGATTTTCCTGTCGGAATTATTAAAAGATATTGTCTTATTCGTTCATCAGCATACATGATTTTAGCATGATGATGCTCCACCTCATTTAACAAGAAATGTACAACTGCATTTAACACGTTTCAGATCGGGTGAATTGGTTGTGGAGGTCCTGTAGCATGGCCATAAGATCACTTTACCCCAATTCTCTCGATTTACATTTATGGGAGTCAATCATAGTCCTGGGTCTATAATAACCAAAACTAAACTGAAACTATTGAAGAATTAAGAATGTGGATCGAGAATTATACTGGAACAAAATTTTATACATCTGGCAGTCTCATTCATTCAACGTAGTGCATTGTGTGTGGCTGTATCACGTAATAATTATTTTGAACAATATCTGTCTGTTTTGTCTTAGTTTATGTTTATATAGTATATAGAAATTGCTATGTGACAATTGAATACTGTTGGAAGCTTTTTAAATAAAGATTTTGATTCGTATTATAATCTTTAAACAAGGCGCTATCATTTACCTGAATAGTAATGTTATCTGAGGCTTGGTTGGACTGTACTGGAGTGGAGAGTCTCAATAAGGACGGAACGTGTGTTACCTCATTCAGTATTATCGTTGTTATTGTGCAAAAAAATAGCCTAAGGATAATGAAAATGAAACGTTTTACGCTCAATTTTCATATATTTCTGACTAAAACCACCTGTGATATAATTGTTGTCAATGTGCAAAATTTGATTCATCGTTCGAAAATAGTAGTTGTAAAATTAAATACAAATTTGGGAAAAGTGAATTATATTTAATTAACATTTTTTTCTTAAAAGAATAGTTGTGTCTCAATCTGATATTCAATGAAAAAGGATTGAAATTTATGTTATGACTTTTTGTACTCTATTTCCTCGAAATTTGCACAAACTCTGTAATGTTTACAAACACCAAAATAAATGTGGGCGGTATTCCGTTAGCTAGTTTAGATATTCGTGGTAATCTTCAGCGTTGATGAACGAGGAAAATGAGTAAAAACCGAGGTTAAAGCTGATAGACGGTATTCTCTCTCTACATCAACAACTTAAGATGTTCCTCTTTATTCGATGTACCAAGTTTAAATTTATATTATGCATCGTAAATAAGGGGATAGAATTACACTGTAAATATTATGTAATAAAATTAAACTTCTTGATTTTTATAAGTTTTGACAGCAGATTGATTTTCGAGGGTTTGGAATCCAGAGAGAAAATAAAAAATAATAATGAATGTCTTTGGTGACATTTCTGGTTTATTTTGGGGGATTTGTTAACAGTAGTCGATTATGTTTAAAGTTGGTGAGAGTTTTGTATATTTCTCTTTGAAGGCCTACTGCTATTAAATGGCTAAAATTTATTTGAATTAAATTAAAGTTTAAATAATTATATATCAAGAGTTAGTGACTTGGTAGGCTACATAGCATTTTAATCCGTTATTTTGATTAATAATATCTTACATCTTCTATCTGTATCTGTATAGTATAACTTAAAGATGGATATGAAAGTAAGTGAGCTTGATAGTAGACACCAATTCTAGACAAGCGTCAATTTAAACGTAGCAATACCACTTCTAGTAGGGTGACTTCAAGATTTTCTTGAATTATTTAGTATAAGTATTGAAAACTTATTCTTGATAAAAAATAGATAAAATAATTGATTGATGAGGGTATTAACGATCGGACATCAGCAACTCATTCTTTATGCATTAATTCCTTCATATAAGATAATTTAGTTCCAGAACAAGTTTTTCAAATATATTTCTAATTCAACAAGCATATTTATATCAATCATATTTGTAGTATTCATAGTACTCGTATTACTTATTAGTACTATAAAAGATATTAAGTTACAACTAATATAGCTGAAACAAAAAAGTAAAAATAGACTAATGGAACTTGATATACGTACGATGTTTATCATTCATCAGTACGTTACTTACTGTTCAGGAATGTTTTAATGTTTAATGAAACGAAAAACTTGGATAAAAAAAGCATTGTATACTTCATTAGCATATCAGTATAATTAAAAGTTTTTATAAATGTAGATGACACACGATCTCCGTGAGTCAATCAAGATGAAATATTTCACAAAGGCACGATTTTGCTCACAAACAATTCTAAGAGAGAAAAAACTCAATTTCCTGAATAACGGAACCATCAGTGAGCGAATTCGATTGATTCTGGACCTATTTCCTTATTTATTTTAGATAATATAATTATTTGTATCTAAGACTAACGAGAGTGAGTTGAAAAGTCTCCAAAATCACGAATTGGAGGGCCCTATAGACAAAATATTGTTAGCAAGCATGTGATATATGAATAATAATTTTCGTGATTCAGGAAGCCTATAGTTTCGGTATACTTGAGCTTGGGTTATAATGTTTGAGCTTACACTTTTGTTGCATGAATTAAACTATTCACGCTTCGTATGTATCCAATATTATTCTATTTTTTAATTCAATATCTCGCCCGAACTCATAACAAAGAAAATCATAAACTCAAAATACAATCTTATCATTTAATACTTTAATATTCAGTCACAATTCTCCGCAAACATTAACATAAATATGACTTTAATCTATGTAATAGTTTTTGATATTCAGTTTCCAAGAAAATGATACTATACAAATATCATACTTCCATCTGATAAATACGGTAATTTACTAACATTCCACGAGCAAAACGAATTCTTAAGCGCATTATAAATGATTTAATTACATTTGCAATAAGACAAACTTTACTGTATCTTGGACGTAATAAGAGCTAATGGAAATTTAAGCTTTAGTTCTTAGTTTTTATTTGAAACAAGCATGAGTTCAAGATTTATTACCAACCATACAGCAAAGAACAGAAGAAAGAAAACGATGGAAAAAGGAGCTAAACTTTAAATTATACAGTCTTATTCTAGAATAGGTATTTCAAGCATTTTTATAGAGTACTTTGTCTTTATTGTTTAAGGTTTCATTTGTTGGAACTGTCATTTCGGTTAGAAAATATCATTTTGTTGACTAGATAAATATATGTTCCACAAATTTTATATCAGAGCTATCTTTTTTTATTTCCTTTGTTTTGAAAGGATCAAGTATTGAGAATTCATAGCTGAGTGGAAATATGCTAGCTTTGTGATCCGAAAGTCGTGGGGTCGATCACAACAAGTCAATATGATTTTCTCATAATTATAATATACTCTCCACACAGTGGCGTGCGGTGACTTTCTGTGATAGGTGTGCACAGTCGGTGGTGAGGAAGGGGATATATACATGGCCAACAATACAGCTTATTTTGCTCGCAACAACCAGCAATCCATTTAAATTTTTCATATATTTTAATTTGATAATGTCGCACGGACTGCTGGCCTTCAATTTTTATATTTTGGGTGGATTTTATGTCTGGCGTTGGTCTTGTTTTCATAATTTCATTTTTTGTTTCGACATCACGACGTGAAAACGGATTTTCCAGTAGACCACAAATTATAGATCTATTTTCAGTTGTCATTCTACAAATGATAATTTCACAAAAATAAATAATTTAAGAAACGTATAAAATAAGTGTTTACCTAATATTGTTGTCTTAACAAACAACAATATTTCAACTATTTTAAAATAAACTAATAAAAGGCGTTTGAAAAAGAACTCAGCTAAACGTTGAATATTCAGCTCCAGGTGCAGAAAGTCTGCCTGCACCCAGCGAGAGAGAACGAGAGATAGGAGATTGCTAATTTTGGTATGCTTTTTCTCTGTCAGACTCTATTCCTTCACTTTCCTAATACTGACTATGCTAAACAGACCTAGCTCGCCGTGCAGGCGAGAAATCTGCACCTCAAGCGTCGACATTCGTTTCAAATATATAGCAGAGTGGCCCGCGAGGCGCGCTCGCATTTCTGGTTGCATAAATAGATAAAATACGCTCTTTCTCTGATTTTATAATGAAAATTTGTGAAATAAAATGAAGTATTCAATGAACCTTTATATTAATTTTATTTACGTAATTTCTAGTACTTTCATAGGGTGTGCAGTGCACACCCTGCACATATGGACTGCACGCCACTGTCTCCACATAAGCTAAACGGCTGGTAACCTCATTGCACAGCAGCACAGGAAATAATCTACTAATGTGCACTAAAATAGTGAGTGCCCATCCGTCATAAGTAAAAAGCGTGATATATTAATTTAGAAGATTCAATGATTTAAAAAGTCGTTTCATAACATTTTGCATATTACATGAATAGTCGAAAAATGAGTAAATAGTAATAGTATATTACACAACAAGCTTGAAATGATGAATATTCTTAGAAGAGCATGAATAGATGGGGAGATGGTGACAGTTGGTGTTATCTGATATTGAATCGCATGCCATTTTGAGGATTAAACATTTACCTCTTGATGAGAAAGATTTTCCACTCATAACGCAACTTCATTTTTTTTTTTTATATTGGGGTTTTTTGGGACGACAACTGCATGCCCTCGTAACGTGAAATAGTTGAAAGTGATTCCTAAACATAGAACAAACTTATATCAACATAGTTCAGTTACCAATGTTCATCAGTATATAACAAAATACCAATTCATTTGAAAAATGAAAAAATAGAAATAAAAAGTCTTGCCGCAGAACTGAAGAATTGCATTCTGCTGAATGCTTTTGCTCCATGAAAATCATGATCTCGATTTTTTATGCTTCTTTTCTAGTTTCTTTTATTTGAACTATTCTTTCTTCTTCATTAATATTATATTTTCCGTGTGCGCCAACTATGTAAAAAAAAAGTAGTGTATGTTTTTTCTGTTTCTTTCTCACTGTATATGTTTGTATGCAAAGATAAAGAAATGGTTAAGTGTTAGACCAGCTCTCAAGCTGAACTTTGCCAAGTTGAAATAAATCTTTGTTATTATTATTATTATTTAAAGCCTGGTACTAAAAGCCATGCAATTGGCAACAGATCAAAAGACTCGAAAGGTCGTGTGAAGTTGAAATTATAATAAATGAAAAGTAGGTATTGTTGATCAATAATTTTATTTAGACCAACTTGATGTTTTAGTGTTAGGACGTTTCGGATAGCATCTGCCGTGGTGATGGGCTCGTCTTAGGACAGCACTCACCAATGAAGAATCAAATGTGAATTAATTATATAGATCAACCTTATTGCTCTACAACTATGTTACTACTCAAACATCAAAATTTTAGGCTGAAGATGAATGTAACTAAAATGAATTGATCTAAATAAATATATCAGTCTACAATAACTTTTTTTTTTTCAAAATTAAAGAATATGATATTCTTCGAACTTTAAGGCGTTCTCCTCCACTCATCCTTCTCCAGTGCAGCTATCCCAGTCTTTCACTCCGATTTTTTCTGCGCTCTCTGTGATGCTGTCTTTCCATCTTTCTCTAGGCCTACCTTTGAGTCTTGAGATGTGCCATTTGCTTTGTAATATCCTTTCAAGGTTTCTATTTTCTTCCATTCGCGTGACATGTTTCCATGTCCGACCCAACGCAGCCTTTGTATCTTTACTAACTCTGAGGCTGGAGTCTTCATATTCTCTATAGAGTTCGTAGTTATACCTTATCCTCCAGCCGGTATTTATATTTATTGGTCCGAGTATGCGTCACTAGATTCTTCTCTTGAATGCGTTAATTTTATTATTATTCTTGTCATAACCCATGTCTCACAGCTGTCTGATTATGGTTTTGTATACTTTCATTTTTGTATTCCTGTGTTTATCTTTAGACCTAATGTAAGGCAAAATATGCTTCATTGGCTAGGGTGATTCTGACCCTTTTTTTGAAATGTTGGCTCCTAAGTATTTGTCATGTTCTACTTCTTCTATTGCCTCATCCTCTATATTCAGATTTTGAAGTATTTGGTTATTTCTTATCTGGCAAAGCATTTCTGGTTTTTCTATATTAGCCCTATTTATTTCGCTTCATGTTTCAGTTCCATAAATATTGTAGAGTTCTCTTGTTATTATTTTGATGTCATTGGCATATGCTGCTATTTGTGATGCTTTGTTGGCTAAGAGATTGGAACTATTTTCTGATAGGTTCCTTATGAGGTATTCCAGTGATAATTGAACAGGGTTGGGATCAACCCATCATCTTGTTACAGTCATTGTGTAATCTCTTTGAGATTTGTTAATTGATTTGGTGCTTCTGTACGTTCCATTATAATTTGAATAAGTATTACCAGCTTTCCTGGTATATCAAATTTACGAAGTATTGCATTGAGTTTCTGTCTGTCGATGTAGTCATAAGCTTGTCGAGTATCCTTGTAATATGTTTTCTGCCAAAGGCCTTAGTCTTTTGTTTAGTATGTATGTAAAACTTGATATGCAGTGCAGAGTAATAAGATGTCCCTGTAGTTTTTGTATTGGAGTCTGTCACTTTTTCGTATTCCAATTGGTAGGGAGGTGTTCCAGTTGCCACATATCTGACATAAGTGAATAAAGTGCTATTATAATTTCGTTGCCTTCAGACTTCTTCAGGAAATGTATCTATGCCGGATGCTTTGTTATTTTTGAGGGCTTCTTCAACTTTCTGTATGGTTGGGGTCTCCTCTTCTGTGTTATTTGTGTTAACTCCGTGTAGTTTAGGTTTGTGGCATCCTCTATCGTGTTTCTTGAGCTCTTTGAAATATTCTTCCCATGTGTTCTCCATTTTCTCTATGTCATTCGTAATATTATTATTAAAAGCGACAAAATTGGATCAGAACATGCTTTTTCATACAAACGGTCCAGCTTTAATTTCAGCATTATTGAAATCCAAATACACATACTTATCAAACCTCTTGAAGGCATGAAAAACAAAATGAGGCACTGAAATCTACAATTATCTGACGGTCTAATAGTATAAGGAAATATTGTGAAACCGACAAAACTCACATATTGAGGTTTTGATGGATATATCCATTTTGAGCATCCCTGAATCCATTTTGACTATTTTTGGCTTGATATCGGTACGTGTGTACATATGTATGTGTGTATGTGCGTAACTCGCAAATCTCAGAATTCGTCAAACGTATAATGCTGAAATTTGTATAAAAAACTGGTATAGGATCTAGGATCTTGATGTGCACCTTGCATCATGGTTGCAATCGTCTGTACTGGAAGTGCACTTTACCTGTTACTTTTTTTGAATTTTCCGCATGAATCTAGAATGATTAGCCGTAGGATACTGGAATTCAGTATTTGAAATTGCTGTAGCATCCAAATGATCACCTCCTATTTTCGTCCTAATCGACTAAGCCGAAAGTGCACTTCATATTACAAACTTTTCGAATTTTTCTCATAAATTTAAAATAATCAGTCACAGAATATAGAGATTTCATATTAGGCACTTTTATAGCATCTAGTTGTACATCTTGCATTATGATTGTGATGGACTAAACCGGGAATGCTGTTTACTCGAATCATTTTTTAATTTTCCGCATAAATCCAAAACGATTGAACGTAGAATATTATAATACAGTATTCAAGATGATAGTACTGTCTAGATGCTCATATTTTATTTTTCTTGAGATCGATTGAGTCGAAAGTGCACTATACTTGACGATCTTGGAATTTTGCGCATAAATTCAGAACTGTTAGCCGTAGAATCCTGGAAATCAGTATTTAGGAATGTTATAGCATAAGAATAATGACTAACTGTTTCCATAGCAACCGACTAGCTGTGGAGTGATGAGATGTTGTGTTTGATTATATATATCCAATGATGTACAAGTAAGTCACGTGATGTCCACGTCAGATTTTTTCTATTTAATTGTAAACAAATCCTACAAAAGCAATACATTATGTTTGTCTCTGCATAGAGTTGTAGACGATTTGAACTCTTCTTTTATTTTAGATGTTTATTTGCATTTCTAAGCCCTTCGTTTTAAAAGTCCTGTTCTATTTAAAGTATCCGCTCATTCTCGAATCTTCTCTTATTATCCCTACACGTTTTGTTTTCGATTCTTCTTTTTTCTTCATATTCCTTTATTCTTTCTCTAGTTCTTCGTTGTGTGTATTTCGTATGGGTTTCATTTCTTTCTTTGATGGCACCTTCGTATTCTGCATCAAACTATCCGTTTTGCTTATTTCCTTCTATTATGTCCAGTGTAGCTTTAGCAGTATCTAACAATGTATTTTTAATACTCAACCACTTTTCTTCTATTGTTGCCGCCGTGGTTTCATTCAGACAAATTCCCACTTTTTATATATTTTGATCGCTTTTACTGGGCATTCAGATTTTTCGATATTGAGTTACGTTTTAAATTCTTGTATTTTCAATCGTAATGAATCGATCACACTTATTTGGAATTTATATAATTGAATCATTTTCATTAATGTCTTGAAGATCTACAGTTTCATAAAATTTATAAGTCTTATAATCGACTCTCGAAATAAGTGCAGTATTTTCTTGCTTTTCTTAAAACGATTCGGCGTAGTTTTGAATCCTCCTAACTTATGTCTGGATAGCATTCAATTTCAATCTCAAATTTCCAGCATACGAGTAAAATGGAGCCACAAAGCTTAAATAAAGTATTAGGTAATTCTTTATAGCCTGCCACCTTAGAATTTATTAATACGCAAAGTTCATTGTTATCGCTACTCACTGATCATTATAAAAAAATTTCGAGTACTTTCCGTAGTTTTATAAAGCTGAAATTACTTATGCGACGGAGTTTTTCGTAAAATAACAGAAAATTTCTTTAAGTGCAAAGAGAGTGCAGATTATTATTTTTTATTAGGTACAATAAAAATTAATATTTAAGTGAAAATTTGGCATGCTGGCTGGAGTAAGCAACCTACACTTATGGATTTTTTGAAGTAAAACTTCTTTAAAATCGTGATTTGAAACTCGATGAAACAAAAATGCGTCACGATAAAGAAACAAACACATAAATGTATAGGATTAAGTCGGCGAGAGAATGAGATAGAATCACTGATCTCTATATAACACTGGATTGGGTTTAGGCCGTATTCTGGCATCTGAAAGCGGCCCCGGTTGAACGGCGACCTTTACAATAAAATTGAGGTTTTGTGACACGGTTCAGCGGCAAAATCAAAATACTTAAAGGAGATACTCGATGAGATTCGAAGCATAATACAAGTTAGATGATGAAATTATTCTCAATATACGTCAATATGCACACATTAATAATCAATAATAGTTAAAAGTATTCAAAAATTGTTATAATAGTTAAAATATTTAAAAATATTCATTAATAGCTCAAAATATTTGTTAACGTTTTAGTATCAGTATTTTAACTATTTTTTAAACATTTTAGGTCTGAATTATCATATTCATTGAATAGTTTTACGATTTTTGTTATAAATCTAAACAATAAATAAATCGTATTGAGAATTGTGTGACTATTTGAACATTTTTTTTTGGTTTTGCAGTTAACGCTATAGTTTTTGTATAGTTCGTTCAAAATAGTCGGCACAACATCATTTTCCAGAGTCGTGTATCCTTTCTGTTTGGCAAACCCATTTGTTCGAGCCATTTTTACAACGATTGTTCATCGGATGGAAATCTTGAAAATATTCACATCATAGCATAGCAATAAAAATAAGTAATGTTTACTTATTTCAGTCATAACGACAGTTATTTCAGGTTATTTCGTTGTACTTACTTGTGCAGTGTCAAATTTCTCGATGAATCGGGTTTCTTTCCGCAAAACATGCACTCGATCATCATGTTTGATAAATTAAATACTGTCAAACCAAACAGCTAAATTTTAAATATCGCGGCCCAACGCGGTATTGATCTGTCACAAAACCTCAGTTTTTGCCAAGATGGCGACGCTCAATTGGGGACGCATCTCAGCGGCCTAAATCCAATCCAGTGTTATTATAGAGATCAGTGGATAGAATACATTACACATTATTTTATATTCTCGGCCTCCTCTTTGTGCGATGCTTCGTAGCGTCCCCACTCTCATCTACTAAGCATTGTCCATATCCATATGTATGCGCCTTGTATAGTGGAATAGTGGGTATATCTATATCTACAGCCAAACCTCGTTATAAGACTACTAGTTTCTCTCTGAAACTATTGCGACGCCTGGTTTATAAAAAAGATAGCAAATAGTCTTATAAGGAGGTCCGACTGTATATTGTACTAAGCTTGCTCCAGGTCCGAGCGTTCAACGTGAAAACATGAAAACTGAATAATGTCAGGCGTTTAGGACAGAATGTCCGGCCTAATATAGCGTTAAGTCCGGCTTTTGTATATTAGGATCTGGAAACTGCACACATAACTATACACAGTCCGTTTTTCTTAAGAATTAAAAATTTGAAATAACTGAATGTGTCGCAAAAGTTTATTTAAGAATCGACTTTTAATTATTAACTTTATTCGGACAGCAAATGTAGATTCAGACTCATTAGTACAGGCCATTCCCAATTATATGGGACTTGTTTGGACTGTACTGATGTGTCCTGATAGGGTTGAAACACGTGTACACAGTCTTTCACAATGTAATCAAAACATTGTTTTATAGTGTCCTGTATTTTTCTATTGATGTATTTGATGAATACCATATTGTTGCTAAATTTGTATTCATTTATTGAATGAGAACGGCTGAATTATTATTATTATGTTTATGATTATTATTTTCATAGTTTCGTTCGAGAAGTTTTCATGTCGGCGTTTTGTAACATTATGTATCACATGCTTACATAAAGTAAGAAATTTTGCTTGCTTCTTGTCTTGCTCTAGGATCAAGAAGAAGTCAAGGCTTCGAAAAATAAAAACAAAAACAAGAAGCTCGTGAAACGTCACAGGAGGAGGCCTAATGAGGAATACAATACAATTCTCATTCTGCTGCTAGGCTTTGCTCTAATAATGTTTCTTTTCCGGACTTTATTTTTGTGTCATCAAGGAGCGTAGTCAACTCACCCACAAGTAATATTGGCCAAATTGCACATATTTGAGATTAATTCCCATAACATGAAATTCTCTTCTACTCAAGTGTGCATTATAGAGAATAGTGATTTCTGAAATCATATTCTCTTACTTAATAATGCTCTAATTTATGCATATCAGTTAATCTTACAATTGCTACGCAACAATTAAATAAACAATTAACTAAGTAAAACAATTTTCCCAGCTGCGTGTATAGACAGAATAATAACACATCGTTCGTTTATTAGTCCATCAGCTGGTGTTTCATTACCGAAGAAAATAATCAAACAGCCGTGCGTGCATCACATAGCAATTTGCCCACCACTCTGTTTTTTCACAATTAAAAGATAACGAAACTGTTGCTACGATCTGCAAAACGTTCATAATTCCATCAAACTGGCAATTATATCTGCATTCTTTTCTTTGTGTATAGCATTTTACTAGCAGTTTTTATTAATTGTTTCCTGTTTTTGTTTGATTTCTTGCCATTCAGGATGCTAAATAAGGATATCACGCAGGACCGTAAATTGGATCAGATTAATAATTAATTTTTCATTTCTAGTCTTACGTATAAAGTTCTATGTTGATACAAACTGTTACTATAACTATCGAAAAAAGGATAAAAATAATTGAATAATATATGAACTCAATTATGCTTGTTATTGATCGATCACAGTAATGAAGGATCGCACAGCCTTGACATCCTGGGTGGCTATCGATTATAGAACGAAACGTGTTTTTTCTTTGACATAAATGTTAGCTGTCAATGTTCAAAAGGTTACTCTTTAAGAGTTACTAGTTGAAATTACCTACGTATTCCAGAAATTTCTAGTTTCTCATTGGCCTAAATTTTTGATTGTTTGTAATTGAATTATGTATGTGATGCAATAAAATATTGATCACATTATGACGTGAATGTTCAATAATAGTATATTATGATACAAGTGTATAAGATGGTTTTTAAAGCATGCAATACAAATTAAAAAGCACGACACGAAACGAAGTCGTAAGTGCTCTTAATGATAATAATTTGTTTTTGAAGGTATCTATTTACGATATTTTCTACTAAATTTTTATAACTAATCGTTTTTCAGGTTCTTGTTATATGTTGATTTATTTACATATATCTATTTCTTCTTATTTATCTTAACTAGTTCGTTTATTTATTTCTAATCTTACTTGCTCCGTATCTTTATCTGAACTACAATAATCTTTTGGCTCGACTGATTTCGGGTATTCATATCCCCGCTTAGAGTTTGTCGAAGCCTCTAGAAAGTTCTAGTGGTTTTTAGAAACTCCACCAGACGTCACTACGTTTTTGGCACATTACTCAGTTGCGTTTGCCATCAGTTTATCCGGCGTGTCTTGATGGAAGTCTAACCTGTAGGGATTATGTTCGTGAAGTATGCTCAATTACTTGAAAAAGCTATTTTTTTTCATCCGAAAAATGTACACATCGGTAGGATGCTTTTTAGAATATGCCAACGGCAAATGCATCGAACAAATTAGGATGAACACATTTAGTCGATGTGCGTTTCTTGTAGCTCGTTTCTTACATCTCCCAAACTGTGAGAAATACAATGGCTATACGCTTTTAGAAGGACATCGGTCACTTGAATGGCCAATAGTGTGCATGACGATTGATAACGCCAAGCAGGCTGGTTACATTGAAGAGTCTGCTGATGATAAATTGAATATTTGAAAATTGCATTGCCGTAGTGTGAACTAAGATAATTTGATATCAGCTAATATTGTTGAAACAGGCAAAGTCAATGTTAAAATGACTGGAAATAAACAACTTCAATCAGCTGATTTTCAAATAATCAATCAATAGTAGATAATTGTATTTTTGGTATTTACGTTGAGTAAATATGGTATTTAAATGGTTTATAATTATTTTACTTCAGAATATTTACTTGTTATGTATTTAATTGAAATATCAATATATTATTACGTGAAGAGGAAACTTGTTTCCCCTTTTTAAGCATATTGCGGGCACGATGGAATGTGAGATTCGGCATACTTGAAGTTTATATGGAGAAGGAGTGCAGAAAGTTAATATTATAAACAGCGGGTCACCCTGAAAATGATATTATTTTTCTCTGGAATATCTCGAAAATATACACCAAATGGAAAAATGACATCTTATCTTCATTTTCGCGTGAGGGGGGGGGGAAGGGATAGAAGGAAGTCACGCTAAAATCTTGAACGGGAAACACTTTTGCGCACGAAGGAATGTGAGATTTGATATATTTAAAAGTTTCATGGAGCAGGAATGCAGATATCTAAAATTATACACAAAGTGTTTCATTTCAATTTACCGCTGGAATATCTCAAAAAATATACACCGAATGGAAAAATCAATGACATCTAATTTTCACAGTCTCGGGTTGAAGAGCGAGGAGAGTAGAAGGAAGTCATGTTAAAATCTTAAATGGGAACCACTATTTCAATTTCAGATTCGGATAGAGCATCGAATACTAAGTTAATTCTATCTGAAACGTCCGGGGATGAAAGGTTGAATTCAACAACATTCAAACTTGAAAATTAATAAATTATTGTCGAATTTCGACCACAGGGCGAACACTTGTCTAAGATAAGTAATTGACAATATATCACACATTACAAGTAACAACCCAGAAACTTGAATAACTGTGACGCAGTACGGAAGAATAATAACGCGCGTGTGCAGAAGCAAATAATATATCACCGAATGTAGATAATATAAATGGTATAAAATTTGATTATGCCAGCTTTCTAGTTTCTGGTTATTAAGATGCAGATGGAATAAGAAAGACTTGTGGTCGCCCAGTGGTCGAAATTCGACCGTAATTGATTATGTTGCTAAATAGGAACATTATTGAATTTAACTCTCCATCTCCGGAGGTTTCAGGAAATATTAACGACGCTCTATTATAATCTGAAATAGATAATAGTGGTTCTCGTTCAATATTTTAGCGCTCCCCTGCCTACTCTGCACTCCTTTTCCATATAAACTTCAAGTATGCCAAATCTCATATTCCTTCGTGTGCTTGTTACAAAGTTCTCTCTTCACGTGAACTTAAAATGGAACACTCTGTTTAGAATTTAGCTTTCTGCATTCCTTCTCCATATAATCTTCAAGTATGCCAAATCTCATATTCCTTTGTGCGCGAAGTATTCTTAAATAGGGGTACAAAATTTTCTCTTCATATATTAATGTATAGAATAAGATGGAATACCTGTATATAATTTTTGTTTTCTGTACACCTTATCCATATAAACTTCAAATATATCAAATCTTACATTTCTTCGTGCATGCAATATGCCTAAAAAGGGGCAAAGTTTTCTCTTTACGTATTAATATATGAGTAAAATGGGATATCCTGTTTATAATTCTCGCTTCCTCCTCACCTTCTCCATATAAATTTTAAGTGCGCCAAATATCACATTCCTTCGTGCATGCAATATGCTTAAAAAGGAGATGGAGAGTTTTCTCCTCACGTATTAATATATAGGTTATGTGTGAAAAGAAATGCAATTTTCCGCCGTAATTTTTGGTGTGTGGCGTAATCAAATTTTTGAAGTTTTGTTCACGAATCCTCCGGCCTTTTTTTGGAGGTTATTTCCATACTGCGAGAATTATTTGATGAGTTGTTGTATATTTAAATCGAAAACTTTAAGGCAACAATAAGGTACTTCTCTGTCACATGAATTAAGATTTCACGTACTCATTTCTGATCTGAAATAAAAATATTACTTTTTTGAATTCTATTATTTATCGTCGCAGTCAATTTGGCATTTCAGGAGACAAGGCAAAGAAGAGTAAATCTTTGATTTTTGTGCCAGTCATGATGATGAATTCTATTATTTTTTTTAACTGTTTTATCTTTATGATTCTGAACATTTTGCTCGAAAATATTGATAGAGTCTGTAGGTCGGATCAGTGGATCAGTGCGTTAGCGCCGCTGTTCACTGAATGCCTGTGACGTACGAATTCAGAAATCTCTGATTCAATTCCCGGCCAGTATTTATGATTTATCGAAAGAGTGCTGCAGGTCAAGAACTCAAATTATACACGGACACTATGGGTTTACCACCTGTGTGCCTTAGAAGTAAGTAATCCTGGTTCACTCAATCGTGCGTGATTTGAGACCGTCGCACAGATTGAGGTTTCGAATCCATCAGGATGATTTGATAATGAAACGAGTACGCATGTACTTGAGGCCTTGCCCCTACCAGGGCTGTCGTGCCACAGAAGAAAAAATAGGGTCCGATGAGCCTCAGAATTTGGGAAACTCTGATATTTGTAAGTTTTTAGTTTTTAAAGTATAGATCGTATGATTCTTCTTCGATTCGAGTTTTCAGTTGTTCATTTCATAGGTGAAAATTGTGTCGAATTTTGACAATCAAGGCATTTATAATAAGGTATTATGCATTTTTTAACTTTCAAATTTGGAATAGTTCGACTCGCCCCAGTCTTCCCCGAGGTCTACCTTAAATGAAGTGAAAAAAGTCGCTTACTTGAAATACATTCATAGTCTCTGTTAAGTCATAAATTTTTCAATAGATGTGGTTTTCTATAATTCCATTCTCTTATATTCTTTCAAATATCTATATATTGATCTTCTATTTTTTAGAAATAGAAGGGATGGATATAGTTTTCGTCAATATTCTAGAACGTTATAGATACATTTTCTTACGCATGACTATCAAAATGAGAGAAATTAAAGTGTTGCACTATGCGTCTTTCTTTTCCATGCATCACCTCCGCACGGTAGGTGTAAATTGAAATAAATGAGTGCGCGAAATAGTAGCCTTATTCTCACATCGTGAAACTCTTTTTCCAATTTCAATTTTTAGAGCTGGAAATTAGCATGTTACCCATGGCCATTATTCTAGTTTTTCGTAGTGTAACTCTTCGATATGTATAAACATACATACATACTGAATCACACCTCCTAAAATCTAAAAATAAGTAATATGAAACCTATTAAACATTAAGTATGAATCCACCCCCAACCGAACACACTCCTTTCATTCACAATCATAATTTTATTCTTCTACCTCGTTAATTCTCCATACTCGAAAACTTTCTCCCAAACAAATAATATTACTAATTATACAGGTGTCCAGGCGGGCGATTGCCAGCTGCCCAGATCAGGTATAAATTTCTTATCACATTGTACATCTGCGCCGACGCGACATTTAAAACTAGATAAAGATAAAAATGACCAACTGCACCAAAAGCCTAATTCCCAGTAAACGCAGAACATGTAATGTAAAGGCTTTGCTTTTATTTTTTCAAATAAATGTATTGAAATCCATAGAAAAAATTCCTATGACGTGAATGTTATAATTTGTTCTTTTATTAAATAAAATTAAAATTGAATCAAACTATTATTGCAGTTCAATATAGTCTTTTCTAGAACCCTTTGTACCGAATGATGGTCAAGTGCATGGGCGCAAATGTTCATATGACTTGATTAAGAGCTTTTTTACTGGCGCAGATGACATACGATCGTCCACGCAATTTTTGACCTTCATTTTCAGCCATATACATTTTTTTCAAAAATTTCATCCAATTCCTGTTTTACATATCCTCCAGATCAACGTAACGACTAGTTTCTAACCTTTACACCACATTCTTCTCAGTATTACATTCATTCATACACGAACACCACGCAAAATTTTTATTTCTGCAATAGTCCCTCTCCTTCCATGCTATTGGAGCCATCCGCCATACTTCAACGTTATATATGTTAAACTAGGCTCTAACTTATTTTGATCAGAGCTATAGCACAAAAAATAGGATATAGTCGAAGCGGAAATTTTAATCGTCAGAAGCACAAATCTGAACCATCCGTGTTAGAGGTCTGCACGGGCAGAACTTTTCAAGCTCGGCCTTCCTAAACCTATCTTTTTTCAAATCCGATCTGTTCAAGCTCTTTGTCATCTTAAGACCCTCCTGACCTGGCCCATCTCAGTTTTAAAAGTAAAAATCTGACGTGAACATCATGTGACTTACTTGTACATCATTGGATATATATATAATACGTTGTGATTTTGTGTTGATTATATATATATAATTATAATTGGATATATATAATAATAATAATACAAAATTCAAATATTCTACGACTGATGATTTAGAATTCATGCGGAAAATTCGAAAAGTCTTTCATATAAAGTGCACTTCCGGCTCAGCCGATTGTTACAAAAATAGAAGATGACCATTGAGATTATACAGCAATTTCATATGCTAAAATCCAGTATCCTATGGCTGATCATTCTGGATTTATGCGGAAAATTAAAAAAAAGTCTTAAGTAAAGCGCACTCCCGGTGCAGCCGAACGCAATCATAATGCAAGATGTACAATAAAAGGTTATAGAAGTGCTTAATACATTTCAATATGCTATGGCTAATCATTCTAGATTTATGCAAAAAATTCAAAAAAAGTTTCAAGTAAAGTGCACTTCTAACCTGGCCGATTCTTACAAAAATAGCAGATAACCATTCTGATACAACATCAAGTTCAAATACTGAATTTCAACATCCTACGGCTGATCATTCTAGATTTATTAGAGAAATTCGAAAAAAGTTTCAAGTAAAGTGCACTTCCGGTACAGACGATTGGAACCATAAAGCCAAAAATAGTCAAAATGGATTCAGGGATGCTCAAAACGGATATTTCGATCCAAAATCTTGATAAGTGAATTTTGTCGGTTTCACAATACTTGTTACTTTGTACAAGTAAGTAAAAATCGAAAGCCTGGTCCAGTCCGGACAATTTAAAGACCTAGTCCAGCCCGAACCACGGTGATACTCAGTCATATGAACCCATACGTAATTATACTTCAACAAACTACAGTTATCTGTTAATATTTTAATATTAGTTTGTAGATAGATATGAATTCGGACTTGTTCGTAAACTTCCGTCGCATAGAAATTTCAATCCAAACGAGCCCGTGACCAAATCAAGACCCATCCACTCGAGTCTGTAAGCCTGTCCATTCAAAGCCTGTCTTCAAGCAGCCCGTTTGGGTCGAAACGAACCATGCTCTGTTCTAATTCTTGTTTTACAATTTCGGAAATTGAAAGTATTTTCAAGATTTTTTACGAATCTATTGAATATATCTTAAAACCGTATGCGAGATGATTGTACATTGTACAAGTATGTTTTTGGCGTATTTTGGTGAATCAAATCTATTCTATGCAATTGTATAAAAAATTATAAGAGAATCAAGCTAGATTTTCTTTACACGCGCTGCTATTGTTATATCATTTGAACTTATTACAGAGAGCTCAATACAATAGCCACAGTAATACACAAAAAAAACTCCACAATTATTGCTTCGCTTACTGTATTGATCTATCTTCAATGACTTAAAAAATATTGTAATATATCTTTAAATAAACATGCAGTAGATACGCCAAAAACATTTTTTTACAATCCTCTTGCTTACAGTTTTGAATTATCTTGAAATAAATTCAAATTTCTGAACCGCAAAACAAGAATGGATGAGGTTATTGAAGCGGAGGTAAATCTCATCTATCGGTGAAAATTTCTTCGGCCAAAATGCCGTTTCTACTATATTCTACTATTTTCTATTTTCTGTGAGCCAAAGCGATTCAGGATCGACTATATTTGCCCGGAAAATATCATTTGGTTTTATTGAGAAATTTACACGTTACTGGCAAAACTCGATTTCAGGTCAAACTAATTTTACAGGGGACAAACTAGTTATATAATAATGCATTTGGTGTACATTATGTTTACCTTAACTTGTTTGGTCCAAGCAAAATAAGTTTAACGTGTAATCGGATTTTGTCGATAACTTTTCTTATCAGGACAAACTGATATTGGTTAGGTGAAACTAATCACTCCCAAATGGCTTTGTTGTCTAAGATCGTTATAGATGTCGACCTGCACCGATCAAGTAACCGAATAAAATCTATTTTTGTGAAATTAAATATGGTAACAAAAGTAATGTTGATGAATTGCGTACAGAAATCTATTCAAGGTTATGTTTAGGGAAAAATTCAATAATTGTAACCAAAGAAATTTGACACTAATTGAAAGTATAAAGCCTATAGGATATGCAAACACAAATTTAAATAAAGAAGTACACGAAGTGATAGCCTTGTTCTTATTTTGAAACATTTTCTAATATTTGTAATTATTCTATTTTCTTTAAAGAAGCTCTGTTTTAAAAGGTGTAAATACGGACCATAGAATTTTCACTTGGAACAAGATCAGTCATGTGGGGCTTTTAGTCCAGTCAAAATAGACATTCACCCTTGCATAAATTCCCAAGAAGCTGAAACTTGACATGAACGTCAAGGATACCATTATAATGAAGTTGTGAAAAGTCCCCAACGATCCCGTATGTGCAAAAAAATTTATGCGAGGTCAAAGTTCGCAAAAATGGGTTTATCGAATTTTTTAGCGGAACGATCAGTTTTATGATATAAATAGCTCAAACACAAATTGTAGATCTTTCAATTCTCTACAAAAATGGTCTCTACTTCTTTTTCCCTAAGATCTACCATTTCTGAGAAAAGCCATTCTTAAGTTATATTCCCCATAATATGCACACGTTTCCACGCCAACTATGAGTAAGTGTACTTGGTGCGTATTTTTCAATGTGGCTTTCCCGGAAGGCCTACTTTACGGTCTTCTTATTGAAGTTTAATATAATATTAGCTCTTCTTATTTAACTTCTTCTTCATCTTCATCTTCCTGAGTTGACGTAAATTGTTCAAATAGCGATTCAACAATTGTTTTAACGTTGATGTAAGGATTATCTTCTGTTGAAGATTTAGTATTTAAACACGACTGGCTTTGACAGCTGGTGCATGCTGGTGAACAAAGTCAGCTTACTTCTTTGCAGCCGAATTTCGAATTACTCCCCTTTGTGCAGTTATAAAAAATAGTATTAAGGAGCTTTTCTGGTGCAGGTGGAAGTAGAGTGTGGATTGATTTCAATATATTATTTATCAGCTTCCAACCCCATTCTTTTGGGTCCAGTTGATTTGCAAGCCACACTCGAAGCTGCTAATATACTTGATAAAAATGTTGATGAGCAGAAGCCGAGGTTGGAGGAAGACAAGCTACGTTTTTTATAACGTGTATGTTTTGCAAAAGATACGTAACGTAATTTATACATGCAAGTAATTTAAAGTAAATAATAGACGGACACTGCTACGTTGACAATTGAACAGCAGACAGATGCTGCTTAAGGCCACATTTTCATCACTGAAGCAACAGCCCTTGTAAGGGCCTAGGCCTTCCTAATCGGTATCATCGAGCAGCGGTGTAACACCACCGTACTGCCGATCAGAGTTTCGTGCCATTGCTACATATTTTGAGGTGTATAGATAAGCAACCTGTAGCATCCGAGTGTGATGATGCAAGTAGCTACATTTTTTATTTTTACGACAAATCACCCATTGTCGGTGAGTGGATTCGAACCTGCGACCTCTTGGTCGAGTGAGGTCACAGCATGTATAGGTGAACAAACACGCTCGGCCATTCGCACACATGGTCACATAAAATGAGGGACTGGGTTTCTTTTCATTTCATATTCTTAGAGTTGTCATTTAATATCAATGTACGAGTACTAGCTACGCGGACCAACAGTTTGACCTATATTATACGTCCATAATGTACATAGGCAGCGTAGTCATGCATATTATCAAGAATATAACTCTAGAATGGCTTTTTCTCAGAAATGGTAGGTCTTAGGAAAAAAGGAATTGAGACTATTTTTGTAGAGAATTGAAAGATCTTCAATTCTTATCTCAAGTACTTTCATCATAAAAACAACCGTTTCACTTAAAAACCCGGAAATCCTATTTTTGTGAACTTTGACCTCGTATAAAAATTTTTGCACACATGGGATCGATGGGGACTTTTCACTACTTCATTATAATTATATTTCTAACGTTCATGTCGATTTTCAGCTTCTTGGGAATTTATGCAAGGGTACCCCTATTTTTGAGACTAACTTGACTGGACTATTTTAGTAATTTGGTTTGTATTGATTGAAGTAAATTGAAATTACCACATTTCAAACATCAATAAAGAATACTAAATCATGTATGATCGCAAATGAGAAAACCTTGACATTTGTAAGTACCAGCAATCCAGAGTATGAAATACAGGTGCCTTTTATCCTATTTGCCTGGTAAATTATATAATATTGCTCAGCAACAGAAACCTGATTACTGTGAAGGTGATTGTTGTAAATAATTCGATTTCAATTAATTTTGGAATGAATTACTGGTTGCCTGTGTGGTTGTACCAGGAAAAATGACGGTAAAAAATTCCCTAGATGTTTTTTAGTTTTCAACTTGTTTATTGCAGCAAAGAATGCGCAATAAATTGCATATATTCAACATTTTATCTATTATTGTGCAAATTTTTATATTATTATTCGTTCATAACTACAAATTAAAATTGAATAATGTGTGTGGTCGTCACGCGCGTTACACGTGATGAGAAAACAACAGCACAACAGAAAGGTGTAATGCACTAGCCTCACTCATTTGACTTATTGGTCGACTGGTCGTAAAAGAGCAGTAGAATCGCCATCCGTATTTTTTTAGTACACTGGGGGAACTAAGTGGTAGGAATAGCAATTTAAGTGATACAGGTAGCAATTTTAATGAAATTCCTAATAACTTGAAGCGTTAGGTCGATGTGATGATAACTCAAGTGGTAAAATCTTACCACTTGAGTGGTAACTGGTACCACTTGAAGTTGTGAAACAAATAAGATGTCAAACATCAAAGTTTTGAGGTTCAGAAATGATTTTTCATCTTCATCAAACTATATTTGCACAAAATTTGTAGACAAAAATAATAATTTGTGTATCAAGGCCGTAAAGATAATCTTTTTTGGTGAAATCTGTTGTTTGCACACTCGAAAAAATATTCAGGTATTTGCCGTGCACTTGGGATATAACTATTGAGTATCTTTTCACTAAATGGAAAATCGATATCTCGAATAAATATTTATACAATTATTCTAATTATTCATAACAAATTTGAACAGTAGGTAATATATCAACAAATACAGGAGAGTCATAGCGTATCAGATGATATAACATTTGAATTTCAAATTAACCGCCTTTTAATATCTATAAAACACAGTCCTCTGCCTTGTCCCAATAACAGAATGGAATATGTCACTGTAAATGTACTTAATTTATAAAATTCGCGCTATTATAACTATCGCTAGTCAAAATTATAAAGATACCATTTCAACTTTGTTTTTAAATTTGTCAAACATTTCCCTGCCTCATTTTTTAAATCCCGTTAAATTCGTTCTATCATTGGTGACGAGAACCTCATTCGGCGTCTTACGAAATGCAATCAGTGTGAAGGTGTCCCGGATGCTTGAAAATAAGAATTAATCAAGCATCCGGACTCCATATAGTAGAATTTCTCTGGTTAGTGATTGTTTCTCTATTATTAGAAACTATTTCAGGAATTACATATTTAATTCATTCGACAATCAATTTTCTTTGGTTACTGATAATTCAAAACAGATTTATTAGTTTTTGGCTTCAACCGATCATTTTACTGAGAGAAACAGTCCCATGAAGTAAGTTCCCTGTCTATGTAGTTAAATTTAAAGTTTACTTGTTATACTGTACCTTTTCCTATTTCCAAGGTGGCAGTAGGAAATTAAAAAAAGGTAATGTTTCTTCACTATTTGGTAGCAAAAACTTAATGTACTGCTGATTGACACTAAATTTGAGTAATGGAATATCCTACCTTGAAAGTGAAGACCCAGGCTAGCTATTAATAAGGGCACCAGAAATATTTTACCTGAAAAATAGGAAATGGGCGCCACTCCCAGGAAATGATCAAAGGAGAAAAAGGTACTATTCTGGGAGACAATAGCGACAGCAAAAAAGAAATAAAACATAGACGTCGAAATCAATTATAAATAAAATTATTATTAATTTCAAGCAAAGAATTCCAAAAATTATAATTCAAAAAATTTGTAACTTACGAAAATGATTGAAGCTATTATACAAAAAAAATCTCACTGCAACAGCCAAAAGGGAACTGGAGAGCACGTCACAGACGTTCAAAATTACGTTACAAAAACTAGCTAAATATCCTCTTCAGGCGGAACTCAAGACTAGTATCGGGAGAGGAGATAGATGTCGAATTGGTAGCCACAAAAACAACGTCAGACAAGAACGTTCCCTGAATTAAGTAAAGTTGATCTTGCGTCTTATAGGGCTTTGATAAATACCCAACGGTCCTTGAAGGTGTTAAGGTTGGCCGTGCGCTTGGTCGTCAACTTCGGGAGATATTAATGTTCTTCTTAATTTCGTAGACGTGTTGATGTTTTTCTTAACTTGAAGTTGGTCAAAAACTAGTCTCAAGTGGCCACAGGTCCCTAAGATTCCTAGCAGTTTACACTGAAAACAAACAACCCAACCAGTATCCAATTCAACTGAAACAGGAAGTTCCTACAAAAAAATTCGAGAGCTCTCTTCAAACGTGAAGCGTTAAACTTGAATGAATAAATTTAGATTCAAATTAAAAAAAACAGATAAACTGTAAATTTAGTAAAAGTTAAATAAAATAATCAGTAAGCTATTGATTTGTCTGATTTGAAATAGTGCACTAAAAATTTACAAAGTAAAAAAAAACTACGCTGAGCATTAAAGAGAAGAAAAACACAGAAAATACAAAGTCTAGGAGGACAAGAAAAAGGATTTATTAGCGACGAGTCAATAAATTTACGAACGTGGTTCGTTACTAAAAAATTGGATCAATCTTCACAAACTCGTAGGATTTTCCAGCTTAAAAACGGGAACTAAAGCCCACCACAAAATATTTTAAGCTTTGGAAACAAAAAACTACTAAAACAACGTAAGAAACTAAACTACGAGTTGTTGAATGACAAATCCGCAACGCGTTGGATCCAAAATATAGTTAAATTATTTATTATCAACCACTTTCACTAATCATTCATACAGCACACATACTTAGGTGAGGAAAGGTAAAGGGAGGAACGAAGATAGCCACAAATCTCGTAGGTTTTATTACTTCGAGTGTATATATAAAAAAAAATCGCGTATCACCGAATCGATAGCCGCCTGATCGCGTTTGGTAGTAGAAAAAAAATTTAAAACAGAATTACAAAAAAAAACCGGTATATTACAAAAAAAGAATGTCTAATCTTGTAGACGGAAAAGTATGGTAAACTAGGGCAGGTAGCAACTAGAACATGTGTACGAAACACTATCAATAGTAATAATTATCAGAACTAATCTGAATACCAAACATCAGAAATAGTTAAACGAATCTTCCCGAGGAAGGACAACAAACAATAATAACCTCCCAAAGAGGAAAAGACCAGAACGGCTATTGCATACGCTATTGTAAAATTTAGAAAAAAAAATAAATTTAGAACAAAAATATCAATTTGGTATAAAAGTTTCAAGGTAATAAAAAGGTGCTGAACACAAAAAACTAACAAATAATTAAGGATGAAAGAAATAAATTTGGAAAACAAAAGGTTAACCACGCGGGTCGCCTCAAACGAAATCACTAGAAAAATAATACTAAATTTGGAATACGTGAACAAAATAATAAACGAAATACTTACAAAATCATAACACTGATTTTAATTAAATAAAATAATCACCAAATTTAGAACAACAAGAAAAATCACAAGACTATTCAAAAACAAACGTCTGCAACAACAGCTCGGAAGCAAGAGAGCCAGGAAGAAGCAGACGCGTCGACTCCCCAAGAGAGCGCTTCAATCAAGTGTCGGACGAACGTACTATTTTACAAATTAGTGCGAATCTGCTACATAGATGGCGACATGGGTATGCAATGGGAAAACAATTGTACAAAAAAAAAGACGTCAGACGAAATTTTTGTAACAATACAGAAAGATGTTTCAAAAGAGTTTAAAATCGTTTACCTAAATTTTAAAATGAGATATTAGGTTGAGTAGATTTGAAGTTTTAGATAAGATTTATTGTGATATTATTGGTAATATTGATTAAATTATTAAAAGTCTTTATTCAAAACAATTAAATCATATTCAGAAACAAATTTGAAATTTATAGAAGGAGAATTAATCCAGGTGTGATGTAGTTCAGGTCATCTTCAGACGTAATCGCAGAGAACAATAAATTTACAGGAGACACAAATCAGAAAATAACAGTTCGAGAAAATCCGCTAACATTACCTGAATGTTTGAAAATAAAAATAACTTATAAATGCAAATTTGAAAGATGAACACGTGCACCGAAAGTACTTTATTACTGAATTGGCTTCAGCTTCGAAAGTTCTCAATTCCAAACCATGGAAACAATTATAATCAATTCCCTATTAACACGGAATTAGTGATTATTATTTCCCTGCAGAGAGGGAAAAATTATGATTGTGAATCATGTATGCCGTTGAAAAATCTTTTTAATTCAATTGTCATATGTCGAAATGACATTTGGAAGAACATTGTATTATGGGATGTGTTCGCTATAGTATTAACATTAAATTTGCTGTAAACGTGATAACACGGAAAATGTGAAAAACAATGTAATATCAATCAATGAAATAAGTCATGTATGTAAGTTATGTTTCGTAGTATTAGTTTATTGTAAATATGATCGCAATTGCAAAACTTTGTTCTAAAATCGATAAGATAGTTTAAATGCATCTAAATTTATTTAAAAAGTTCAGTGTTGAGGTACTTCTGTACACTTGTCTCAAAAAGTATAGTATGCAACACGAACACTGAACGACCAGCATCATTGACTCGTAGTTGGCTGCACGAAACCACGCGCTAGCCTTCGTCGCATGCAGCCAACTTCATCCTGTTCAATAATAACGGTCGTTCGGTCCTTGTAGCATAATATACTATCACCAGACATGAACAAAAATTACAATGTAATAAGTCTCTTTGAATTGATTATCTTATTACCATAAAACGAGTTTCCAAAAAAATACTCACCAGTAATTGAATACTTTTTAAATCATCAGGCCTTGTCAGGAAAACTTCTTCGATAATAAAACTTTTCTAAATAGTGATTTTTATCAATTAAAAAGAGAAAAGTAAAAAAACATTTATAGAGAATTATTTTCCATGTAGTGGTTAGAGAGACCCATATATTTCAGAATAAATAAAATACATTAGAATAATACTGCTGTATCATGTATATGAAATGATTCTTCAATCCCATTTTCCTGTACAATTCATTCAAAATACTTTTTTATTATTATTGGATTGAAACTGCCTTCAAATCAATTTGTGCAACGAAACTTGAGGAATGGAATTGAAATGTTACATTCGAATGGAGATCAAATTGGCGCGAAATATAAATATTATTGTACTGCTCATCTGATAGGTACTCACAATTCACAAACCCCACGCCAATATCTCATTATCACAGAAGTCACTTTTCGTTTGTGCTTTTGATATAAAATTTACTATTTGGGCATTTTAAATACATCGATAAACGTTGGCAAGACAAAAGTTGAAAAAATCTGATTTGTCTATTCCCAAAATATTATTTAATTGATAACAAACTGATTCTAAAAGCTCAAAATATCTTTTACAATATTCAATACATCTATTAAATAAAAAATAAAAATATATCAGATAAATGAGATATGTGGAGCAAAAGATTAAAAAGATAAAAACATAATAGGATGACATTAAAAATAGAAAAGAAGAAGTGGAATAAAATGCAAAACGAAACGCTGAACGATGATCCAAGAGTGACGCAATTCATTCCTCATCGCTTGACCGAATTCAATCTCGATTTCCAGGTTTTTAGCCGCCGTCTATCTTCGTTTCTCATCATATCTCGCTCTCTCTCTCTTGTACCCAGATGTCATGTCTCTCCACTCTATAGAGAGTATTAGTTTTATTCATCATTCGCTTTTCGTTTACAGCTCGTTCTCTGAAGTATTTGTTGCTAAAGTACAATAAAAAAAAAATATATAGTACTAGCATAAGAATCTTGTATTTCGCAATAATTTATTTTACATTCTTATTTTATTAGCCGCCGCTTCCCGACTGCATTCAAAAATTTTGGCAGCTAAATTGAAAAAAAAAAAAGTTTTTTTTATTACTCCAGTGTTATTAGGTATCGTTCTGGAATAAATTGATACCTAGTAAGCATGACATAATTGAAATATCTTTGAGTAAGCTAAGAAGCTTTAGACAAAATTTTCATTGTAATATTATACAACGAAGGCATTTATCTCCCATTGATGATTTTATAATAAAGCTGTTTTCGTTGCGTCAGCTTTTATCCCACATAATAATAATTGTCGTTTCGTCTCTAACGTAACGCTGAGAAAGCTAACTCCAGATAAATGATAGAGTTCCGCGAAAAACCACATGCCAAACATAAACAAACCATAAACAAACGCACACACCATCACATGTGACTTACAAACTGACTAAGCACACATACATACCTACTTCATGAGTGACTTATATAAGACAAACATGTATTTATGAGATGAAGTGGAAAATACACACATGAAAAATGAGCGAGAGAACACAGCTATGTTGATATTCAATTTGGATTAACAGCAATTTATTTTGAAAAGAATTTTTCCAATTTAAAGTTGAGATACAAACCTTACACTGCAGATTATACAGGGTGTAACAGAAATAAGTACATGAATTTCAACCAGTAATAGAACTCGTCAAGTATAACAATTTTTGTTTATAACTTTTTCCTGTAATCCCTCTAGATAAAGAGTAAAAATTCATCGAAGTTTTGTCAAAACATTCTCAGTGTGCCTTTGGTTCAAACTCATTTATTGAAAGAATGACAGCCTCGATTAAAATGAGGATACGTATCGTAGTCATGTGAATAATTCATTTGAATCTGAATGAATTTTGTATTTTGGTAATACATTGATATGCGCTTACCTCGATAATTTTTTTTTTTTGCATATGTTGTAAGAAAGACTGAATTCGTCTCTGAGATCAACAATTTGGTATATTAGCCATATTTATATCTCATTGTCACGTAATTTGATTTCTGTTTAGGGATTTCACGAATTATTTCTGATATTTAGCACATTTCTAAAAAAATAAATTGTCTGCACAAGTTCATTGCGCTGTCACAATAATCACCTGATCTCAGTACTCTGAATACAGTCAAAGTCTGTGCTGCCATCTATGAGTGGCTTAAAAAGTAGATGCTATTCTCAAACATTTGAATAAAAAACCATGGGATATTGAATGGAATTCAATTTTAAAATAATGAATTCAATTGAAAATATTGTCACAATTCTGGGAGCTTCTATTCTCAAAGAACAGATAACATAACCTACAAAAAAATGTAATCAAACTAAATTTGGTATTTGAAATACAAGATGCAATATTTTATTTGTTTAGTAGATCAATTCACAGGGCATAAATTATTAGAAAGACCTGAGTGTAAAGTTTGTAATGATATGAGAAAAAAAGAGTACACAGGTGTTTAATTTATAAATTATTTCATTCATTTCAACTGCTGTTTCGTTTCAGATGAACAAAAAGTTCTAAATACCTAATAGTATCATCATTATTATGTATGAATACATAAGGTTCTGATATGGACTATGTTAACATAACCACAGTAATTTAATTTTTAGTAAAAAATTATGATTCGGAAATTGTTCCGGGTAAATTCACTGGACCAATCCTAAACTGCCTGCGGAATCGTAGACAGAGAAGATAGACATTCTCACAGGTTTAAATTTTTGTGATAATTATTAATCGATTCTTTTTCAGAATTTATTTAAAGGAATATTAACTTACATAATATGTCAAAATCAATTATTATTCCATTGTAACTGCTACTAGGCTCAATAATTATACAACTGAACGATTCGTTGAATTATGAGGAGATAAAAATGCTGAAGAAAAATGAGAATTCGGAAAGAAAATATTAAGAAGCATAGTTATACTTGTCAAGTTCTAGTACTGTTTGAAATTAATGTACTTATTTCTGTTACACCCTGTATAATATTTATTCAAGGCCAATTCATAATATCTATGGTCGTTTGAAACAAATAATATCTATTATTTGTCACTTGGCGAAAGAATAATAGAAAAGTCACGGGGAGGAGCAAAAATTGTCATAACTACCATTTTATGGTTACTAGTTTTTGTGTTTTACTGATAGGATTCAAATGTCTTGTCAGTGTCAAACAACCAACTGCGACCAACCGACATATGAGACGTTTTGAGAGGTGCTGACTAAAACTTTGTATTGTACTCGTATGGAATATGATTAATCACTTGAGAAAATTAACCACTCGTCTTTCAGACGTCGTGACTAAAATTTCTTTTTCGGCACTTATAAAGTAAAAAAAAATAGAGCAAGATCCCAGGCCCGCCATACGCATACTTGCTAGTTTGTGCCGACGGCCAACTTACAGATACGAGGTACTAGATGTACGTTATGACATTACTCACATTTTTTAAAGTCTTGAGTGCTGATTTTTATGTATGTTTTAAAGAATATTGTTAGAAATTGATAATCAACACTGCTAGGCACATTCCATCGGTGGTGATTTCTGCTAGACTCTTTAAAGCTCGCAAAGAATAACGTAATCTTGCTTATAGTCTGAGCGCTAATTCTTATATATGATACTCAGGGAACAATTTCAATACTTTTTGCTAACAGCCAGATCAATCGTAGGGCTAAACATCCCCTAGACGCAATTAAAATATCGCTGTGAATAGATGCGCCAGGTTACTATTTGGAAGCTTGATAGTAAGCGAAGTATCTATGCGTATATCCAACTCTTCCTTGGTCTGGCTGTTTACAAGAAGTATTGAAATTGCTTTCTTGAGTATCATACTTAAAAATTAGGACTCAGACTATAAGTTAGATTACATAATTTTTTTGCGAGCTTTAAAGCTTTTAGCAGGAATTACTGCCGATGGGAGATGTCTGGCAGTGTAAAATATCCATTTTCAACAATATTCTCTAGAACATACATGAAAATCAGCGCTCAGACTTTATAGTTAGAGAGCTGGTGGCAGAAATTTTTATATGATTTTATTGTGCGAATAAAGTTGATAATTGTAAAGAGATCATTATAAAGAGTGATAAAAATCATTTCAGTCATTCAGGCGCTGCTGAGTTTTTGATTGAGAGTCAATTGAAAATGCTAGAAGAAAACTTGCTTCTATATAATTTTATTGTGTCAGCCACATATTTAAAACTTCACTTGTTGATATGACATAGATATAAATGTAATCGGCTGAAATCTATATGTCTGCATTTTTTTGCACTTTGATTTTTTGAAATAGTTTCTGATATACTCAAAATTAAACGATTTTATTGTCGACGTATTTTGTATCAGAAGTCTCGCAATGTAATTAGAAACAATAAAACAAGCTTCAGTCACCCGAGTGCTGCTGCGTTTTATGAGAATGAATTTTCGAAAATGCTTCTATATCATTTTATTGTGTCAGCCACTTGACAGGCATCATCCTCTATTTGTAAAAGACATTGAAAAAATAGTGGCTGAAGTCTACGATTCTCAGTTTTCATTCGCTGACGTTTCTTAATAATTATTTTTATAAGATTTTTGTCGCTATCTAGGAAGTTTCAAGAAAAATTACGATGTTTTTACAATTACTCTCTTCTATTTCAAGTAATTGCTCAGAAAATCAATTTGAACTACTAATATTGGAGTAAAAAAATACGTAAGTAAACTAAATCATTACTTCCAGGCTTTGGAGTTTGGACCGTTATTCGTAATCCTAATTACATTTTTAGCGCATTTTTTCGAAAAAAGCGCTATTATATTCACTTTGGCTGTCTGGCAGGCTAGCTGGCTGGCTGGCTGGCTGGCTGGCTGGCGTGACGCTGAGATCTCAGCAACTATACTATTCACAGACTTGAAACTGGTACTAAATAAAAGCTGCTGTTTCGTAAGTTTGCACAAATTGATTTAATTCAAGCTCAGTGATTGTGGAAGATTAAATTATTCAATTACTTGTTTCAAGTGAAACAATGCCCATAGATATATATGACATTAGGGATATGGCAACTAAAGTTTATTCACGTAGATAAAAATTTAGCTACAATTTTAGCCGTGGGTGTCACTTTTATTATGTATAGTTGTCAAATCTGTCCGGGAATTATTCAATGACTTGTTTGACGCGAATTTGAAGCTTATTAGAATGAATTATTATTATTGGATGAAAATTTGTTTACTTTTGGTGTATTTTTTTTATATAGCTTTAATAAAGATCAAATTATTATTTTAAGGTACAGCACTTGATCTCCCGTCAGTCAATAACTAAACAATGAAGATTAAAAGGTATTTTTGAGTTTGTACATGCATAAATTATGTACTATCAAATTGTCAACTTGAAACTAGTAGTAAATGGAAGCTGCTGTTTCGTAAGTTTGCCCAAACTGCTTTATTTCAAGCTCAGTTATTGTGGGAGATGGTAATTTGCGAAATTTCTGTAGTAACAAGTATTCATGAGCTGTCAAAAATGCGCTTTCATCATCTAGATGATTCCAAAATTTTTTCTTTTCGTTTTGAAAACGATGAATTCTAGTGTATGGTATAATGTGAAATTTGCATGCATTTCGAAAACTTTGTTCTTTTTTTTCATAATAAGGAAAAAATCGTCAGGTGAAGACTATCAACCGAGTAAGATCACTCTGGATGTCAATTTTTGAATGTTCAGTTTTTACAGAAATACATTTTACAATATTGCAGCTATAGTGAATTTATAGTTCCATTATTCTCATGGGTTAATTCATAATATCTATCTTCTTTCCTTTACTATTATTACTTCCGAATGAATTCTACACTTCTAATTTACAATGATTCAAGTGTTTAGTGATGTTGGAAACAATATATGAATGAAGATATGTTCTGAAATCGAAATATTAGTAACAAAATTTAGGTAGATATATCCATCTTTTACTAGCAAGTGTTTTGAAAAAAATTAAAATATATGAAATAATCAATATTTAACGCAATCAGTAATAAAATTTCTGGTTGAATCTGCTTTTCCAATAATCAAACATAAATAACACTTTATTTTGAGTTTCAATACGATAATAATTTAATCTTCAAACTTTGAATCTTTTCGGAGTGAACTGGGAATATTTCTAAAAACCAGCAATGTATATGTCAGCCAATGTTTCATCCTACTTTTGGATATGAGAACCAACAAATCAAAATCAATGTGAAGCACAATAAAATGAGTTTATAGCATCTTTTTTTTCTGCAAATTAACAATTAGTTTTCTCAAAAAGTCAGAGACATAGGCTTCAACCACTAATTTTTTTATGTCTAGTTCTGATAAACGAGTGGTTTTGTAACAGTGGCTGAAACAATAAATTAATATAGGAGCATTTTTTTTTTTTGGAAATTTGAAATTTATCTATTAGAAAACTCAGCAGCAATTGAACTCGATATCTGCTTAAATCGGTCAGTTATATCAATGCCTACATTCCATATCATTGTTAGCCACAATAAAATCATATACCCGTATTGCCACCAGCTCCCTAGCTATTAAGAAAAGTGAGTAATGTCTTAACGTACCTACAGCACCTCGTATTTATAAATTGGCCGTCGGCACAAACTAGCAAATATGCGTGTGATTAAAGTACCGACTAACACTACTCTAAACCACAAATTTTGTTTCTCAGAAAATAAGTAACGTCTGGCGGGTCTGGGATCTTGGACTAAAATGCGGTGTCAAATAGATATTGTTGTGTATTTAATTTAATTTAATTCAATAAGTTGGGGTCATAATTGAAAATTGAAATGGACATCTGTGTTTCTTTGAACGCAAAAAACGTTACATAAGTTTGATGCGCAAGAATATGGGAGAACTAGACAAAAAGAAAAATTTTCGAACGCTTAGTCGTAATAATTATTTAATTGAACCACTTTAATTATATAGCACAATTTCTCCACACATTTAGTTTACTTCTACTTTCTATACTACGTGTTATTTTACGTATAGCATTTCGTAACAAACTTCTGAAACAATTTAGTTTCTCCCTCGCCTTTGTCTGTGTCTATACTGTTCTCATATATGTTGTTGCAGGTGGATAAACTATTTGATCATTCAACGTGCTCATTAATTATAGTCAACAAACTGTTGTGTTTCAATAATAAATACCACAATGTGTTGAGTGTTTGCCTAAGGTGCGAAGCAACACAATTACCGTGGATAATAATATAATATAATTTCATGATGAAATATTTTGGGTCATGCCAAATAAAAAATATTCTTAGTTGTTTCCATTTTCATAAAACAATAAAAGAACGAATGGTGGACAAAATAGAAGGGTCGACTAGAAGACTGAACGAAAAGTATCTATAGTCTGTAAGGTTTTTGATGCGTTGCATTGGTTTAGGTATTTGATACGAATGGCAAATAATAAACTTCTGAAGGAACATATGTGGAGGATTAAGAGTGAACAAATGTGTATTAGAATTCCGACCAGAACTTCGGAGTGTCACAATATCCAAGTCGTTTTGAACAGGATTCAGCTAATTTTTAGAACGATTGGTGACTTTGGATGAAACTTGGGTTCTTCATTATGATTTAGAGAAAGAGAAACAATCGAAAGAGTGAAGACGTACTGGCTCAACTCGACGCAAGAAGCTTCGCGTACAGAAATAAGCTAGAAAGATTCTTGCTTTCTTTTTCTCAAAGATGAGATACTCCTTTTACGTGCAAACAAAAAGGCAATACCGTGATCGGGGAAATATTCTTCTTCATTATAAACTAAAATTCACGAAAATATTCTGGGAAAACGCCGAAGGAGATAATTTTAAATGATGCTGTTTTTCCAAGATAATACGTCTGTTTACAAATCTGCAAAAAATGAATGAATTGGACTGAAAAACATTTGAAAGGACACAAATTCCGTTTAACTGAAAAAGTAATAAATATTATCGAAGACTGACTTACAGACAAAACAAGAAATTCATCTTTCCCTCCAAAATTCATCAAAAACATCGCTTCCTTTCATTCACATTTCCATTTCCGAATTCAACCGAACTTAACGTTGGACACATTGAATTGCTACGCAGTACGAAACCACCCTTTCTGGACAAGGGGAGCTGAGGGGTTAATGAGGGTGATAGTATCGATCGGCAGAGCGCGCTGCATCCCCGGGCTGTCCTCCACCTCTTTCTGCGTCACCACACCCCGGAAAGAGACGCGACCTCTGCCACCGCGGAAAAGAGTAAGCGTGGGATGTGACGCATTTTGGAAGAATGATGTGTAAAATATGAATTAAAGATTGTTTTTTTATCAGAGCATAGTGAAGCTAACAAGGGGACAATCTTTGAACGAGAAGATTGCGTAGGAGTATATTATGTAAGGCCGAAGGAATATTATAATTTTGAACTTAGCCTCATTGTTAGGCTCAACCTCATTTCTTAGACTCTTGGGAATATTGTAGAATGCAAGGGATTCCATAAAAAATTGTTTTTCTGCTATGAATATATATTATACACTTATTTTGTACCTTAGAAATTTTGCACTGATATTTGATGGCATTATTATTTATTGGGATTTTATTTGTTTTCGAAGAAACTTTTTGAAAATTAGATTCATAGTTCAGGTCTCATAGTGAGGCTCGTGAATCTATTCGTCCGTCAGTCTATAACAACAACCACAGTTTTTGTTTCAACTACGCTTAGACCTATCAAGATAAAATTTGGAGTAGATTTATAAAAAAATTAAATAACAGTCACGCTTTTTACTCGGTACAGGTATAGAGGATACTTATAGTGTACTTGTTAGATTGATTGATATTTCTTGAGCCGTAGAGTGCGGTTACCAGTCGTCAAACTACGGGTACTCTTAGTATTTGTGGAGAATACGCCACAGTTTATATTATAATCCAGTGGAAATCATACTGACTTGTTGTCCATCGGTGCGATTCGACCCCGCAATCTCCGGATTACAAAGCCAGCATATTCAAAATGAGCTATGAATACTCATAGACAGGAATATTATTAAGTTTCTGATGGCCTATATAGCATAGAAAGAACAAACAAATCAGGAAAGATTTCTCAGAAATGGTGAGTCTCTAGAAAAAAAGTGTAGGGTTTATTTTTGTAGAGAATTGGAAGATCTACAATTTTTGTCTGAGCTTTTTTTTATCATAAAACTAGCTGTTTCGCAAAAAATCCAAAAAACCCATTTGTGCGAACTTTTACCTCGTATAAATTTTTTTGCACACACGAGATCAATGGGGACTTTAGCGCACCCAGAATTTCTTTTCGGGAAGGGTTCTGAATTTTTTGAAGGGGTTTCTTAAAGTAAAAGTAGAACAATCAGTTTTTCTCCAACAATCTTAACTATGAGTGTAAAACCACAGTTTTAAAGATAAATCTTGATTAAAATTCAGACTCCAGCGATACCGAACTGAACCGAAATCTGACGAGTTGAATTTCGGGGTGGAAAGGGTGAATTTTTGTAAATGTTCCTTCAGCTTTGGGACTTGATAATAGTTCAATGAATAAAATCACGGGAATATGTTCAATATGCAAAGGATGATCAATCAGTGCAAAGCCTGATTCGTTAATTATTTACACATTTGACGACTTTTCAGCAGGCGAATCATATTGCAATATAGGCCGTGTGTCACAATCAATTTTCATGTACATTTTCACGCATTGATCATTTTTTTATGCATGACACGTGAGTCAATGTTTATGTACATTTTATTCGTGAATTTAAGTGCTTCATATTTTAAATGTTGATTTGATAAAAGGTACTACATTTTTTTTTTAATATTCAAAGCATATATTTCAGAAATTCTATGTCAATTATTTATTTTTCTAAATTTTTCATGAACATATTTTTTATTGACTAGCTATAGGTTTGCATGATTTCTATACAAATGTATCAACATTTTAGCCCAACTAGAATTTTTTATAAGAGTCTGACATGGGAGCAGGTTATTTTCCGGATCAGGGATGTAAATGAGAATCTGATAGCAATGTAAGGAAAGCTATCAGCTCTTTATTAGGATTATCTTATGTATTTCTTGAAAATTCTTGTAATCTATTGGATAAGCACTTGAAGAACTCATTCTCCTGATGTGATTCTTTTTATAGAAGTAAAGGAGCACTTAATTTGGTTCCAAATAGAATAACCAGATAATAAACAAATAGCTCTCTCTAAACTTCATCCTGAGAAGAACCTGATTCAGTCAGGTTAGCAAGGTAAAGATGACATGCATGAAACTAACATTAGTTTGGTGTAATCAGGATAAACAGATGAAAAACTAATAAAACTAATGACTTTTTCATAAAGTTATCTCGAGAAGTGTCTCAGTTGCTCGCAAATAGGACGACCAGATCAGAAAACATATAACGTTTTTAAAAGTCATACTAAGAAGATCCTTATTTGGTCCTAAGCAGGATGATCAAATAAAATCGAATAATTGTTGATGATATGGCAAGCAGAATCAATAATAAATGTTAGATACAGCAAAAAAATTTGAGACTGGACGTTTCGGTGCCATCTGTCACCATCATCAGCTTTTTCAATATAGCTCACACCAGTACATTTTTCTAATAAACAAAAGCTGATAATGGTGACCGATATATAGCACCGAAATGTGTCTTACATTTATAATTGACTCTCCTTACCATAACATCAACAATTACAACAATAAAAAATCAAATAGCCTTTTCATATAGGTAAGACTATTTAGAGAAGAGCATCAGTTTATCCTGAACCGTCCTGAACAGATTGAACAGAATAACCAGATAAAAACAAATTACTTCTCCATATGATTATCCTGAGAAGAGCACTAGTTGAATCTGATTATTAATATTTCTTCATTACGTAAGGTTATCCCATTATGAAAATTATAAGGTTTTTAACTTGATTAAATCCTTATGGTACTGCAAGCAAAATCCAGCAGAAAAATAGATCTTTAGTTCAAGAAGATATATTTCTTTTATAGAAACACAGTTGTGATGCGAACGACTATTATTAATATGGTCTGAAAAAGCTTTCAGATGGAATTTATTATTACTAGAGACAATAGAACTCGTTCAATTCTTTTGATGTTCATTTTGATTCATATGAAAGTGTACATTGAAATTAGAGAACTTTTTCTATTTGATATATTCAATATTTGAGAATGTACATTATGATGAATTTTAAAATTTCCTCGACATTCATTTAAAGTATTTTTGCTAAAGTCATGTACTACTTTATTTTAAAATAAGGGAACAAAAACTTTCTTTGTTTATTTCTGAACGCGATACTCCTTTGAATCAAAATGAATAAGGCTTGTTTCTATACATTCGATTGTTCCTCCATTTCTCTGTCAATAATGATGACCCAAGTTTCATCCTAATCAATATTCGATCCAAAAAGTTTCATAAATCTTCTTCAAAACAACTACAAATTGACTGGGATGTCGTAACTGTCGGCTATTTTATTTTGATTGGCAGTGAGACATTTATAAACTCATTTAAACAATTATTGAATGGACAATAAGAAAGATACTATTTCTTCGATATGTTTCAACCCACTTCGTCGATCATATCACCAATATCAATCGATTCCCCTGTTTTGAAATCCACAATCAATATTTTATGATGATATAGGAAGGGAGTTGTGTCTTAATGTATTGAGAATATCACCGTTAAATTCTTTTGAAGATCAACGGTACAAAAAATTTCGCATTTTCAATTTCACTGAATTCAAAATTTTTGTTGAGAGGTTCACAAAAGATATTTCAATTAAAGTTTGTGCACAAATTGAGTAAATATCAAATATATGAATATGTCCATAGTTTTTTTTGATCGAAAGTGGTTTAGGTCAAATATTTGTCAATATATTCTCGTATCCCTAGAGAAATTGAATTTTAGGCGATCGTAACATACATATGTGCCAAATGCTACTTTTTTTGTACACATCGTCAAATTTCCGATAAATATCTGGTATACATATTCAAATTAAATTCCACAATCATCAAGAAATTTTCTTGAAATTATTATATTTAGCTAAACTCAAGTGCATTTCTCGTTTTAAAAGTTGCAATCAATGAAATCTAACCCATATTGTTTCAACAACTTTCTGAGCCATTAGAAGTTAGTTTAGCCATTAATAATCAAAGTACTCGTAAACTCGCTGCATTAAAAATGCTATTATTCGTAAGTAAATCACGCAAAGTTTGTAGAAAATACACTTTCTATCCTCTTAAACTACATTTTATCTTTTCATCCTATATCCTTTCATTCTTCAATTCCCCTACGTGCAATAACGACAACTTTCGCAAATGAATAACTTTTCCCTATTGGCCTGCTGCGTTTGTTTCTTGTTTAGCGTGTCCATTTCCAGGTCGCTATTGTCGGTATCTACCACTGTCGGTGAAATATCGAGACTTCAGGCATCAGAACGAGTTTGTACATCACGTATTTGCAATTATCGAGTTGTGTTATTTCTAGGAGTGGATAAAAATCAATTTCTTGCCCCAGAGAATAGATCTGTCAAAAAGAGAATTTGTTGTGAATTTATTTGCTATTGTTATTGTTATAAAGATAAACTAGTGAATTTATCTAATTGGTGGGGTTGATTGATAACTAACACTTGAGTACTGTTATTTTTTATTCATATTATTCAGTCCGAAGTTACAGCACATGAACAGTTAGGAGAAGACTGCCGATATCCAATGGTCATGTTCTTTTTTTAACACTAAAATGGTGATTCATATTGCGAAACTATAAAGCCTAGTTTTCATCGCCAATGCTGGTATTATAAATTATCATGATACTGATAAAGAGTGGTATGAATAAATATTATTCTCTTTTGAATAATAGATTTGTATTTCCACTTATCATCCTTGTTGAAAATAATAATTTTAATTTTAAAAGAACTTGTTGGAATCTAGACTTTACTATTTAACTAAAGACTACTCAAAATTATGAATGGCAATATTTTGTACTTCAGTACTTTGTTGAGTTTCATCTTTACTATCACCAGTTGAACTATTAAGTTACTATATTGTTCTCTTCTATTACGAGATCAACCTGCATGTTTCATACGTTCATTTGTTATTTCGTTAAAATACGATTTAAATACAAGTTTAATAGTCGGATGCTAAGCAGATCCATAAGTCCTACAGATCTCGAAGAATTAATGAAAACATTATTGAATTTTATTATGTTGAATAATGTAAATTCTCATACAAATAAATACAGATTCATAGCGATTTTGTTTACAGTCTATAACTTATAAATCTAAGGATTTGTAGATGTGCTTTAAATTCCATTATAAATATTAAATTATAACTCGCGATTAGTTTGCCTTCTAAAATTCTAGAGTAATTACTTTCAATTAGCGCTGAAAATATTAATTTCTTGAAATTAATTCGGTCCATTTGTTGGATAAATAAACAGAATACGGTCAAATTGTCGGTACTATACTTCATCTCCGATTTCGATTAAAATGGGTGAAAAGATTTGTTCTAGCATTACAAATATAGGACCCTAAAAATCGAATTTACCAGTTCCTCCCTAGTGAAATGGAAATTTGGCAGTGGAACTAAAACTAACGGGCGGGCTTGGCCCGTTCTGAAAAGCTTGACGTGTAATCTTGAGTCCGAGACAATGACGAAGGGTGCACTAAACACCTCATATTAGGTATGATCTGCCGTCATTGTCTCGGATTCATGATTTCACGTCGAGGTTGGTCAGAGCGAACGAAGTTCAATTGTTGATTGAGTTCGAAGCACCGTCTTTAAAAGCAAAAACTAAAGTTTCACTGACAAAATTTCATTTTACTAGTGAGTTGCTATTATCACGATCTTACACACATACTGCGCAATGTAAACATTTTTTATGATATGAAATAATAAATAAAGCTTTCAAGGTCTACCGAGTCTGACCGACAATATTTACTATTTTTCTACATCGACAGTTTGATCCGAAATGCCATTTGTTACCATCAGTTGGTTGTGAAAGCTCTTCTACGGCTGTGCGTAAAGTTTTACCACCATTCAAACGAATAGCAGTTGAATTTATGCGAATTCGTGTTTGCAGCACCTTTCACTAATCCATTTTTGTAGATATGTGTTACATTTTAATATCAAATTGTGCTCTAGGCTTTTTTATTCTGTGCTTAATAATAATCAAAATATGGTGGTAGAAAGCCGTAGAAAAACTCGTGTGTGCAATACAAATGTAAACAAGCATTATGACATTCGGCCAGTAATTTTAGTAACTCGGTAAGCCTCGTGATCAAATTCTCGATTTTATATACACAAAAATTGACCTTCCTGGTAGGGACTATTAGTTAAGAAACTATTTTTGTACTCAAATTTTGTACAAACGAATATAATTTGATGAAAATGAATATTATTTTCCTCACCTCAAAAATTTAACATTTGGTGTCTTATTTATTTTACAACTACAAGTGGTACCGGCTATCATTTAAATGGTAAGATTTTACCATTAAAGTTGTAAGACTTTACCATTTACCATTACATCGACCTTACCACTTGTATTTATTCGTGGTACCACTAAAATTGCTACCCGTACCACTTAAATTGCTACATTTGCCTCTTAGTTTTCTCAATGAATAGTTTTCAGAATGTAACTGTAACATTTAAGTTAATGTACTTATCCAATCTCCAGTTGTCCACACTAGTGGAAATATGACAAAATTTTGTTCATCTTTAACAGTTGACAGAGATTTAAAGGAAGCTCCAAAAATATTTTAGAATAACACACGCATCGGAAGTACCCTATTTCTGAACTGAAAGTTCTTAATTCCAAGCCTTGGAAACAAACAATTATCATTAACTCCCTGTTGGCTGGGAATTAATGCATATAATTCCCTGCGGACAGGGAAATAGTGATAATTGTGCGTAATGGATGCAGTTCGTATTTTCTAATTTCATTGTTATATGTTAAATTGACATTTGGAAAAAATTGTATTATGAGATGTGTTCGTTATAGTGTTTGCATTTACTGTAAACGTGATAGCACAGAAAATGTGAAAAATATCAACCAATGAAATAAGTCATGTAAATTATGTTTTGTAGTATTAGTTTACTATAAATATGATCGCAAATGTAAAAATTTGTTAGTAAAATCAATAAGATAGTATAAATTATATCTAAATTTATTTAAAAAGTTCAATTATGGGGTACTTTGGTGAACGTGTTACTGAAAGTATCGTATGCAATACGGACATTGAACAACCGTCATTATTGTCACGGATGAAGTTGACTGCACGAAGCTACATCTTGGCTTTGCCTTCGCCTCCACCAAGTACAATTAAATTAATTTAGGACAATAATAATGGTGATTCGGTCTTTGTATCATAATTTACTATTATAATGTCTCTAATAACTTGAAAACCAGATAAATTACATAGACTTCTATTTTCGTCATTGATTACAATATAATCTTGGTAAATTTACACTTGCATTAACTAACATTTCAATTTCCAATTTTAAAATGGACTCAGATATTTGTTTGTCGGTAATATTCATTCTATTTTACTATTTTATTCCACTGGTTACATCTCGGGTAACATATTGAGAAGAATATTGATGAAAAATAATTATCATAAAATAATCAATGGTTATTACCTACATAAAAACATTTAATGCTGTATTAAAACAGTTGAACTTCAAATGTAACAAATTCCTAGATATGAGATACGTACTCCATGCGGGTACCAATTATCTCTTAATAAAATGTCGTGGAATATGTTGGTATGAGAATTACTGCATTATGCTTACACGGTTACGCCAACATTACAAAAATACTTCAAAAGAATTCATGGGTAAAAATCCATAATATACAGACAATTAATCAATAGCTATATCTTTGGAAAAAGGGAAACAATAACATCAAAAGTTAACCTAAAATCTTGATCCATGGGTACCCCTATCTGACATCTGCATGTCAAACGTACCCGCACTTATACAGCAGAACAATAATAATTTAACGAATGTGCCACACCCAGAAATGGGTAAAAGATATGATTATATATTTATTTACATATGATGAAGTTGAGCTATTCTTTTTGAAATTTTGTGCTCACAATACCCAAAAGTAGTTATCACAAAGTGCGCTTTGTTGATACTTCGTTTACCTACCAACTTTTGTCACATACATGTCAAAGTTATCATTTTCTATTTGTATATTTTATTTATACAATAATAATTATATTTACAATATGCAATAATACAATGTACTGGATGATAGGATTAATTTGAACATCTTTTCGATCTAGAACTATTTGGGTTTTTCAAATATGAATGCAAACCTGGTTTCGATTAGCGATACTAGATATAAGACTATTGTGTAGCTCTGGTGAATCCGCTCTATCGGCAATATCACATCCATGGTGAATATACAGTAGGAGCACGAACTCCATGTATACAAACGACTTTCCGAAATAAGGAGGCGCAACTATTCCGTTTGTACTGAAACCGTGGAGATATCTTTTTGTAATGCTTAAAATGTTAATAACCAAAAGTCAGACAAATTTTCAAATTACATCACAATTCGGACAAACGTCAATTTCATTTCGGTACTAATCGGACACTAGCCACATCTATCATATTTTTGGAGCATTCGTTCATTCAAGAAAGCTATTTTAAATCATTATTAATGTTTCTTTTCCTCTAATAATCTTTATTTATCATATTGCCATAGTTTATTTTTTGTTGTACTTTGTATGTATTTTTTTTTCTATCCTATTAATGGGCTCTGCTTGTTGGATAGTAAGTAAATAGATAAATGTTGTTGAATAAATAAATAAATAAGAGTTCGGACTTCATACTAGTTGGGTAGTCTCCATGTTCACAATTATGTCAAGCGTTATTTCTGTACGACATATTTATTGGTTAAACTTAAAAAAAGTCCATTCGAAAATAAGATATTCTGTTACTGGTTTTAATAATAACAATGTTAGCCCCTAACTACATTTTTATCGGTTTCCCGGAAGAAGTTATAGAGCAAAACAAAAAGAAATGTGGAACAAATTGTCTGTGAAAATATATTGAATATCAAAGAGAAAAATCTATCAGAAAACATATTAGATGGAAGACTTTATTCTGTATATTTTTATTTGTTAGAAACTTTTTTGTTTCGGCAATCACTTGTTGCGTTCATCAGAATGAGCAAGTACTCAAGTAAAAAAGTATACAAAAATATTTTTGTGATATCGTGGATTATAACCACTTTCAAGCATCTTCAAGATTAGTTAAATATTGTAATCGCCAAGAAATTCAATAAACATCATTTAGACAAAATCCGAAACTTTTACTTAATGTTTTAAATATAATTGAGGAACGAAAATTAAGCTAAAATTTTTTGCCCGTAAATAGTGTACGTACTTATTGTGATTGATTACAGAAAAAAAACTAAGTTGTACAGTTTGGAAACGATATATTTAATTATATTTTAATGTTTGAAATGTGATTGATGATATAAATTGAATTGCCAATTGTGAATATGATATTTTAAGTGATTAGACTATTTTTGATGAATTTTCCATTTCAGAAGTACAATGTAACATATTCCAAAATATTGACCGGTGACGTGATACCTCAAAGTTACGATTACTAACTTACACAGCGCTTGCGTTGAAAATTTAAGGTTCGCAACATTCGCCTATCAAGTTTAACTTTTGTGTAAGGTTTTAAGGTTTCAGATTTTCGTTTAAATTTTGAAGATTCGTAATTCATTCAATGTAAAATGTTACATTATAGATTGTTTTTTTCGTGTAACTATTAATTTAATACGAAAAGCATCACTTTCTTTTTGTGAAATATGAGTGTAAGTCATTTACAACACAAAACAAATCAAAGGTAAAACGCTGGATATTTAGCTCATTCGTCAGACTTTTAACTTTACTGCAGATTTGAAAAAGGCGCTATTTTTAGCTCAGGGAAATTATCAAACAAAGAGGCTTTTCCAAAGTCACCAAGATTTTTTGCAGCGTTAGATTTTGGCGTGCTTATTAATCTATCAATATCCCATTCAAAATTTGAGGGGTGTACCATAGTCGTATTCGCGACTTTACGCGATTTTTTGCGTTTTTCGACAAAAAAATCCAAAATATTTAAAGAAACATTTATTTTATCGAATCATGAATAATAATAAAGAATTATTATATCTTAAAATCAAAATCCAAACTACGCATTTTATCAGCATAAAATACAGTGAAAAGTTTTCCTGCGAAAACCTTTTATCATTTTTACTTACTTACTTACAAGGAAGTATTGTGAAACCGACAAAATTCACCTATCGACATTTTGATGAAAATATCCGTTTTGAGCATCCCTAAATCCATTTTGACTATTTTTGGCTTGATGTCGGTACGTATGTTCGTTCGTGCGTGCGTGCGTAACTCGCAAATCTCAAAACTGGTTGGATGTATAATGTTGAAATTTTGTATTTATGGTATAGGGTCTTGTTGTGCACCTCGCTTATAGTTCCAATCGTCTTTACCGGAAGTGCACTTTACTTGAAACTTTTTTCGAATTTTTCTAATAAATCCAGAATAATCAACCCTTGGATCTGGAAATTCAGTATTTGAACTTGATGTTGTATCAGAATGGTCATCTGCTATTTTTGTATGAATCGGGCAAGCCAGAAGTGCACTTTACTTCAAACTTTTTTTGAATCTTTTGCATAAATATAGAATGATCCGCCATAGCATATTGGAATTTCGTATAAAGAACTTCTATAACATCTTATTATACATCTTGCATTATGATTGCGATCGGCTGAACCGAAATTGCACTTTACTTGAAACTTGTTTTTAATTTTCCGCTTGAATTCAGAATGATCAGCCATAGGATACTGAAATTTAGCATTTGAAATTGCTGTAGCATCTGAATGGTCATCTTCTATTTTTGTAACAATCGGCTGAGTCGGAAGTGCACTTTATATAACAGACTTTTTGAATTCTCCGCATAAATTCCAAATAATCAGTCGAAGAATATTTAAATTTTGTATTAGGCACTTTCATAATATCTAGGTGCATTATGATTGCTATCGATTAAGCCAGAAGATCACTTTATTCGAAACATTTCTTGAATTTTCCGCATAAATCCAAAACGATTGAACGAAGATAAGCAGAATTCAGTATTTAGGACGATTATATCGTCTAGATGCTCATATCCTATTTTTATTGAGATCCACCGAGCTGGAAGTGCACTTTACTTGACAGTCTTCTGGAATTTTTCGCATAAATTCGAAACGATCATCAGATGTAGAATATTGAAATTTGGTATTTCAGTCTGCTGAAGCATCAGAATGATTGCCTACTATTTTCATAACAATAGACTGAACCGGGAGTGTACTTCAGTAGGAATTTATTTTTTAATTTTGCGCATAAATTCAGATTTGTTGGTAGTCGTAGAATTTTGGAAATCAGTATTTAGGAATGTTGTAGTATAAGAATAATTGCCTACTGTCTCCATAGCAACCGACTTGGCTGAAAGCGCATTTTACTTGACAGATTCTTAAGGCCGTATGACACGATGCATAATTTCTCTCAAAATTATGTTCAAAATTTTGAACAAAATTTCTAACAGAAATTTTTACAATTTTTTGAACATTATTTTGAAGGCCTGTATTTCACTACTACAAAATTTTGTACATTAATCTGTTCACGCATCTGCGCACATGCTACTTCACGTGACAACTTTCAGATTGAATAAAAATATTAAGATGGATGAAAGAAGATTTGTGGAGCATAAATTCAAATTATTATTGATATCTTCGATAATAGTGATTGTTGGAAATAACAATATCTCAAACCAACAATGTATATAAAAAGTAACTGCCAAACAGACTAGAATGTATATTTATGCTAGTACGCATTCATATTGCGCACATTTTGAATGTTCACGCATCTGCGCATAAGCTACTTCAGGTGACAAATGTCAGATTAAATAAAAATATCAAAATGGATGAAATGAAAGCCGTCAATTAAAATTATGATTTCATCTCTGGAGCACGATATTTCTAAAATAATCATAACTCTTACAACAACAATTCATATTTAGGCATAAAATGTCAGACAAATGAGAATCTTCATTTAGGGCAATGCGCATTCGTATTGATGAGTACAGATTCGACCAAAAAAGATAACCTTTACGGCCTTGATACACAAATAACTATTCTGTTATATAATAGCTCTTGTAGTAACGAAACGGCCAAGCCATATATTTTGACTAAGGTGTAGAGTTTACGAAGTTAGGGCTTGCAGAGTTAGGGCGTGTAGTGTTAGAAGCTTGGCTCTATATGAGATCTGATAACTTTTTGACAGTGCAAGCCATATGGTCTCGTCTTGGCAACATTTTACATGAAAATGTATTCTCCTTATATCAATATGTTATGTAGTGTGACTAATTCTGAATTATTTGTAAGTTGTTATGTAATGACTTTGTGTAAATGTGAACCTCGATGTTCTATTTCAGTTGTTTTCTCTTGAGCTATATTCTTTCATATGTTCCATGAATGAAGTACCTCATGTTATGTCTTCATATTGCTGATTTCAATAGTTTTAACTGTGATATGGTTATTACATACGGTCTATTGATTTTTTCCAAATAAAATATTGGAATTTTTTACGTACCAAGAGTATTCTAATGTATGTGCGTGCATACATTGTTCTCTTTTTCGAAATCTACTGCAAAAACTCCTGTAACAAATGGATAATTATAGAATGTGTTATAATTAGTTTTGTATTAAATAAAGTGAAAATGAAATCTAAATATTATTGAGTTTCAATACATTTTTTCCTAGAACCTGCCGTATTAATCTCAGAAGTATAAAAATGACGGTCAAGCACAGAGGTACTTGTTTGGTACTAATGTTCATATTTTTGGGTACAATTAAATTTATGACCGGATTAAGAGCTTTTCACTGGCGCATATGACATACAACCTATGGCTACAAGTAACAGCGATCAGCGAGGTCGTATCTCTTTGTCTTATTTTTCAGAGAGTACTTTCTGTTTAATGTCCTTTGTCACTTGTGTTGACAGTTCAGTGTCGAGATCGAGAATATTCTTATTGATTTTATCAAATATATTATACGTGAATCTTAACAATAGTTTAGTGTATTATATGTAGGGGCTGTTTGTGACACTCACTCACTCACTTGGGAGGACGCTGTGAGGGAGAAACTGCATATACCGCAATTCCTTTTCGGGCCTTAGGAACCCGTAATTCGTGATATATTTATAAGTATTAGTATAACCATGAAATTAAGTTTCGTATTTTCTATTTAACACACGTGAATTATTTACAACATTACTCTCTCGTCAGTCGTCTTACAAAAATATGAATAATTGTAGAGAAAATAACAACAAGAACAACTACAACTCTTATTTTTGGGCTAGTTGGAGCTTATATAGGGATGAGAATACTTCCACCCTTTTCAGACATTCAACATGATTCAAGCAGGGACACCCAAACGGGGGCAAAGGATTTGTGATACATTTCAATCAGTAGAAAAGTATTCTGAAGAATTATATATTTGTTATGTATCTATGATATTAAGTGGAGATTTCAATATTTACTTTGCAGATAATAAAAATCTATCATTAATTAAATTTTTGAATGAAGCATTAGGTTTTACTATGTCCAATGATCAAAAACTCAGCACTACAAAACATAAAACGACGATCGATGTGGTTTTTACAAGTTATTCAAATAAATTCCAATCAAATATTTTTGTTATTGCCATCAGCGTATTGTATCCGTTATAGAATATAATGAAATTATTGATGGTACGAGTAATTCAAGTAGATATTGTTGAAGTGAATGATAATAATGATGCAAAAAATGGAAATAATGCCGATGAATGTGAAAATCAGACTGATGATGATTTAAATTTACAGACTATGAAATTTTAATTTTCTTACCACAATTAATTTAATTATCTAGCATAAAAAAATAGCACTTTTATTTCGTAGTTTTAAACTTTCACTACTGTCAACCTTATTAGATAAATTAATATGTAACTTGAATTTATACAATTTGTGTACAATTTTTGTTAATTCATTTTGTATCTCTAATATTAATATCATAAATTCTTGATCTTGTTTCAAATTTTAATAATTACTTTCAAATTTTCAATTTATAATATTGCAACGTTTATTGCGTGCGAAATAAAACAACTAGTCTTTTAACATAAATCAAAATAAAGTCTACTGAAATGAAAACATATTGATGCAAAACTTATACACTTATTTTAAGACTACATTAATGCCTGATGCTGTTAATCAATGTGTTATTTGACAATAACAGTGTCTATATTGTCAAACAACGCCTTTATTACCGACATTTGGCATACCAGTGCTCACAGCATAACAATTCAACTAAAAATTTATGTATGGGCAGAACAATATTTATTTGTATTATATTACCTTATTTATTTATTTATCTCTGGATAAGATTGTACAGACATGCCGTGAAAGATTATATAATTGCGCGCTCGTTTTCTGATAACCTCCCTTAGAACATTCAGGAGCGCTCTCAACGTTTCCGCGACCGCTTTCAGATTTGTAATAATTAGTAAGTGAGATTTAAAAATAATAGGACTGATTTTTAAATATTTTATAATTAATAATTAATATTCCTATTGCATTTGTTCTCTTTAAATAAATCAATTTTAAATTCATATCAAACACACTTTTTAAATTGAAATTGACAATATGAAAAATTCAACATTTATATTGATTATATCACAAAATATGTAATATGTTCAGGTACAGTTTGTCAAAATGAGATCCAAATTAAATTTGTTAATTGCATTTGCGATCAATCGGTTTATATTTTCACCGTTTGTAGTTGCATTCCGCACGGTAGTTCTATACAGAATTTTAATAAATAGAATGCAATACATTTCAGCTTTGATCGTATTTCGATTGTTCTGTCCTTGTCTAGTTGATATATGACACGAAAAATTTACATCGCGTGTATCATACATCCATATTAGTTTGAAATATATGAGTTGTTTCATACACACATATACATACATACAAATGATACTTCATAAATTATTGCACGATAACGATATTTGATCTCCATATCACTGGTTAATTCGTAGGAAAAAATATTGAAGTATATGTGTCTTCTCCACAAAATTGATGTAGAACTTCTTCACCAAATTTGGTGGTACAATAATAAATATTTATATCCCGAATGATTCTGATGATCGAATATATCTGATATTTACCAAATTTTTATATCGTATCAATCAAAAATAATGATTTGAAAAATCAGCCAATATTTTGATAAACTGTTCTATCAACGTCAAGAAAAGATTGAAATGAATATATAGAAGTAATTTCTTAAAAGAAATCAGAAAGCAGTGTTTGACAACTCCGGAAGAGAATAATATTTGAATATAATGGAGAAGTTTACTGTTTCTTTTTTTCTGCTGATAACGCTTCCAAAAATAAGAGCTACAGTGAGAGTGAAACAAAAAAACTTCGTAATATATAATAAATTAAATTTGTAATTTGCAAAACTACGGAAGGATGTGTGAATATCTTTGGTTGTCCCTCGAATGATGGATCTTTTTTTTCTATTTTTTCATGTATGCATGAAGAAACAAGAATAAATGTCATCTTGGAATATACTAAAAATTGGAAGTGAACTGAAATGCATGCAACAGACATCCCTACAAAATCATCTCGAAATTATTTTCTAAAAATCTGACGTGAACATCAAGTGACTTATTTGTACACTATTTGATATATACACAAATTTATTGAATAATTTTTTCTGTCACCCGAGATTATAATTAATATAATTTTAATAATATTTTGACATGTAAAATGTCAAACAAAATCAAAAAATTGACAACAAATTATCATTGCCTACCTTTTCATTTCATTTAAACTGATTGTTTTATACGACAAATTCTGATTGTCTGTTATACTTATAAACTGCACTTCCGGCTCAGCCGATTGATACAAAAATAGCAGATAATCATTCTGATACAACATCAAGTTCAAATACTGAATTTCAACATCCTACGGTTAATACTTCTTGAATTATTTGAAAAATTCGAAAAAAGTTTCAAGTAAAGTGCACTTCCGGAACCCTAATGCAAAGTACACAACTAGACCCTATACCAGTCTTAAATACAAAATTTCAACATTATACGTTCAACCAGTTTTGAGATTTGTGATTTACGCACGAACGCACGCACGCACGAACATATGTACCGACATCAAGCCAAAAATAGTCAAAATTGATTCAGAGATGCTCAAAGCGGATATTTCCATCAAAATCTTGATAGGTGAATTTTATCGGTTTCACAATACTTCCTTGTACTCTTGTCTTAGTACAAGTAAGTAAAAATAACTCTTTGAGAACTAGCAAATTTAATCTGCCAACAAATAATTAATAACTAATGAAGTATTCATTGTCTTCTTAACACTAAAGTAATTAATATTAAATGTTAATTTTCTGTTAAGTACTTGGGCTTTACAACTAGATTTGCTCATTTATATTTAGCACAAAATTGCGAAGAATGCTTAGCTGAAAATTGTTACAATAAAAAGAATGCAAAGAAAATCAGTTCTGCTGGTGAACACGAAATGCTATGATTAAAATCGTATTTAAAAATTTGCACCGTTACCTACTGGTGTTCGTAACGACGCGTGATTATTATTTTGTTTTTTTTTGTTACTACACGGATTTTGTTTGCGAAGCACAAATTACCTACAAATTTGTTAATGTACTGAGTGAACAACGATTGGAAGTTCCAAGAAATCCGTTTCGAGTTAAATAATTATTCTTTCCAATTCATCTTTATATTCTTGCAGGATCGCCTATTTTCATCAGGTTCTATTGTTCAGGTATGATGATGACATATTCTACCAAATTTATCATTTTAAAACTATCTACGATTTATCAAAAATTTGTACGGCACTGTTTGGATCGATGAAAAACACTTCACTGTCATCATCCTAAATAAATATTATACCAAGAATTTTCTAGAAGGAGAAAATTGTGGGAAACTTTTGTCACAAAAGGAACTCTGAGCTTCTTCATTTTTTAGTCATGTTAAATTTGTTGGGGAATCCAGAAAGAGAACACGCCGTCAGTTGTGTTTATAAAGTTGTTGGATAAAAATAATCGTTTAATCATTCAGATAATATCGTAAGATTATTGTTCGACATCCATTCATTCGAATTTTGCGCTAAATGAGAATCTAAATATATTGAAAGTGCGAACGGAGCGAGCTAACCTGCAATTATTATTACTTATAGACAGACTTAATATTGATGGTCTCGGGCTCAAATTAGGCCCGCGCAGCGCAACTTGGTTGGGCTCAACGGGTGATGTTTAGTGTATCTATCTTTATATCCCAGGCTTCATGTTAGGTCTCACTGGTACGCGCAACGCAATACGATTGAACTTCAGAGATGTTTTTCCAAAGTGCGGGCATAGCGAACTAATTCACGAGTATAATCATAGCTACACATGAACACTTATTTAAAGACTGGATTTTGGCCCAGTAGAAGGTGTTTAGTGCACAGTTCTCGATAGTCACGGGCTAAAATACGGTCTCACAGGCCTGCGCAACGCAATACCGTCGAACTTCTTTTTTTTTTTAAATGCAAGCATAGTGAGCTGACCTACTGATATGATCATTGCTATTGAAGAATACTTTTAGACTGGATTTCAGCCAAATAGGCGATGCTTAGTGCATCCTTCGCGATTACCCGAGCTCAAACTTGGTTCCTCAGATGCGCACAATTTAATCGGGCTTCAGTATTGTTTTTTCAAATTTCAAGTATGAGCTTAGCGAAATAAATTTTAATCATTGTTACCCAAAGACATTAATCCAGTTAAATAGAAAACACTATTCTAGTGCAATTGACAGAATTTCATTTGACTATCAAATCGCTGGTAACGCTATCTCGTGAAAATTGTTGAAATCAGTATGAAATATAATAATAGACTTGTTTCGATGTTGTACGGGTTCTTATAAGAGATGATATAGCATTACAATTTTCAACCTTAAAAATTGGATGTGTGGAGATAAAATCTTACATAGATTATAATTATGAAATAGAATTTTTGCCTTGCTGTAGTACTTTTTGAAAAACAACTACTCGAAAATGATTGGTTTGACGTGATGTTTAAGAGCAGAACTAGACTGAGCCAACCTTATCAGAAGTTAGTTTCAAAACTAAATGAAATTATAATTATTCAATAACATTTTTATATTCTCGAATACCCACTGTTTTGTATAAATAATTGTATAAGACATTCATAACCCATAAGCTGGTAAAATATAAAAAGTGAAGATAATGGACAGAACTGCACAAGCTATTTCTGTTTCAAATATATTGCATAACTAAGTTTTGCCACATTATTGTCAAATGGTGCTGCATTCGGATGATCACTTACCTCACAGTAGCGATCACTCCAATTAACTTCACATAATTGTTTGGACATAACGGAGTTTCTCCACCAGATCTCAGGTAGCTATAATCTCATAGCTGTATTAAATGAAGCTTTGTCAGTGGCACTAAAACACTGGCTCTGCATTCAACCTGTGGTGCATCGCACCAAAACGGGCGGGCGGGCTTCGCCCGCTTTGACCAAGCTCGACGTGGAATCTTGCGTGCACTTGACATTTTCTGTTGGATCAAAAAAAGTATTCAATATGTCACTTATATTTGTTTGTTTGAGAGCTATTGAAAGGTGAAGGGGGAGGAAGTCGGCTATGGGATTATCGTTCCAACCTTACGATCGAGGGTTAAAGCAGGTAAAAATGGAGGAAATCAGTACTGTCGAACTGATTTCATGCACTGTCCAGTTATTTATATAGATCATTGCAAATATCTCAGAAATTATTGGTCTGCAGTTACATTAGGTTGATCATCAACTGTATCGTGAATATTGAGCTACCTATATAAGCTATCATTCTAAACTTAGATAGACTTCTGAAAAAAATCTTTCTTATGATGAAATAGGAAAATAAAATTTGTTTGATATTACGAGCTTCATAGTATCTCTCATCAACGTACAAACATACGTACAATTAAACTTTCATAACGACATGTCATAATATAATCTAAAATAATTTTGAATTCTTTATAAAATTATACAAGCCTAGTAGTACAGTCACTCAAGCTTAAAAAAGAGGTGAACTTCGACATGAAACGGAATAAGCTGAAAATTTATATAAACCTTCATTTTGGCATTCTAAATGTTGTCTCACGTGTGCATCCTTGGATATTCAAAGTCAAAGGTTGCGAAAATAATTTTTTCTTGGAAATATCTCGCTTCCTTTGCCTCGAATCGTATATGCATTTATTATGAGAGTTGTAGAGTATAAAATTCTCTATAAATTTTGTCTTTAATAACTTTTTATACGTGTAACCGTTTTCAAGATAGAGCGCGATGAGTGCGGAGCGCTCAGCCATACATGCCATAGCGCAAGTCAATGCGAATCTCAGTTCATAGTATGATCTTTTAACTTAATTATTCGTTAAACATATATACAATAATGTGATGGTTGCGCCTGTTTCTCGTAAATCAATTTTTCTCACCGCGAATCCATTTGAAATTAAATCGTTTTTCAAGTTAAGGCGATTTCTCTGTCTTTTATTGGAGTCATCAACGAAAACGTCAACTCGCACAAGTAAGAGGTAGTAAATGGAGTCAAACACTTCTAAGCTTCTGTAGTTAATTGTGATTATTCTGTTTTTCTCTTAAACCAAAAGGTATCCAAAGTGATAGACTTGAACTCCAAGTGTAACTCCATCAGCGCGTGCTTAGCTGTCGTATCACTTTTCCGTGGACGCATTTAGCGAAGCAATCGATGTGAAAATATATCTGTTTTAGGTACTTAATTACGTATTTAGCCAATACCTAATTGTGAAAATAATAAAAAATTATATACGGATTTGATAGTTGGAACATACGAAAATACAAGTTAGAAACAGAGGAGTATAGAAGATCGCGAAATATTTTTCTATATCAAGGAGGATACGCCATGAAAAAGGTTGAAAAACACTAATATAAACTATTCTAGTAACTCTTGTTTATTGGTTTCTGAATTGAATGAAAAACATAAAAGAAATCAAAGTAAAGTATATTCATGAAACTCTAGTAATTATAACACAAAACTTAGTACAAATTACAATATATCTCAACAATATTACAGTATTTATTTTCACTGCTTCTCGCTTGTCATTCAGTTAGTTTTCTGTGGCATCTTGATAGTGTAGAGTAGAACATTTTGGAAGTGCTTCTAGTCTTTTTCACGAATGTTCCTAGATTAAATATAGAAAATGCGTTACAATAAATATTTGAATCTATTTCAAGTAATACTTACCTAACAGACACATTGTATATCTAGAATGACCTGTTGAAGTAATGCTTCTCCAGTAAATTGTGCAGCTTTTCTTTGTCTAATTTTTTCACAGTAACGATATCTTCATCTATTTGTTAAGATAGTATTGGTCAAAGCGACGGAAATTACGGACATACCTACATATTTTCAAAAAATTTATTTTATACATCTTATTTATTTTGTGAAGACTGTGACAGTTGAAAACTATTATTCTGTAATCTTCACTAGACTTTCTGTCATTCTAATTATTCTTTTTTTGGACCAAAAAGTCTGAAGGTAGAGGTAAGTTCATACTCTATTCCACAATACTGTCACCATGCTATTTGAGCAATGTAATATGAAACTTTGAGAAAATTATGTTTACACAAAAGTACGTTCTCCCCACATTGGGTAGAAGTATGTAAGTTTTACATCACAAATTGAACTCTTCAAAATATTAAGGGAATCTTGCAGTAAGATCCGAATTTTATATAAATAGCTTCAATAGCTGCTGAAAAAAATTGAATAACATATTTAAAAACGTCGCAATCGCACCATCCCGGGCTCGCAACCCTGCAAAATTATATGTATGAAATGATATTTTAAAAGTTGTTCCAATCAAAAGAAAATATGATGCAGGTCTTATTTACCATCCCTAGTCTTGCAAATCCTCATAAAGTTTTAGAAATTGAGCTTATCTCACAAATTTTCTGGAAGTTTTGCAAACTTAATGTACATTTGACTACTTAAATATCTTGAGTAAATTCAAGACAGATAGCAGATCAAAAATATGTAAATAATTTAGGGAGAAGGATTGAAGAAGATAGGGAATATTCTGTTTAGAATTCATCCTGCGTTGAAATTATGAAAACTATTTTCAGGGGTATCATCCAAGATATGGATAATCTGTTCTGTATCTGTAAATAGATCTTCCACGATTTTTTTTCTCTTTGATCATTATAAAGACAAGTTAATAATTTTAAGCTAGTATTTTTCATTAATTTTGAAAAATCTCAATTAAAAGACAAATGAAACTTTATTCAATATTATTTACTCCACTTATAATGAAGTGATGTACAAAGTTTTGAGCCAGTGAAATTGCGAGGCTTTTTTTACGTTCTGCCCTGGGATAATGGAGATAAGATATAATCAGTGATGAATGACGTACGGTTCAGCAAGCATTCTTGAAATTTGATATTGCAGTTATAAATCATATTTTTAATGAATTTCTGTATACCATGATCATATAACATGTATTCTTATGTATTAGTGAAAACTTTTTTCCCAAAAACATTACAGTAGAAATTGAATTTTGTTTTTAGTCTTAAGTTCTTCTGGATACCAATCAGTAATAGGATAGGATTGATAATGTACTTCTTCTAAAATTGTATTCGAGTCTTATTTACTTTTTTCTTGCAGAACTACCTCGCTTATCCGTCTAGCGTGATGCTAGGAAGCGGTGCGGGGGTAGGCGGGACGGCAACTGGGCCGGGAGCAGCACGCGCTTGGCCCCCAGCCCAAGAGCCCCCCAGCCGATATGGCGTCTATTCTCTTTTCCCGGGGGCTGGATCTCCAGCGCCGGGGCTTGGAGTGGGCCAGGCGCTGTATCATGCGACACACAAAGGTGAGCCTTATTTATTACTATGAGGGGGGGATATATTTTATCGAAATTGTTATAGCATATTTTACGCAAATTCAGGAGAAATACAAAATTTTACACACGATAAATTTGGATTGCCTGCCTTCATAAGTTTTTGGGCAGAGTCGGACTTTGTTGTTACAGAAAAAAAAATTAATATCGTACTTTGGGAATACTGTTAATGAAAGGAATTGCTACACGATTCCTGAATTAGTTGATAGTTTTATTATAGATTATCTAGGTACTCGTATTACAGGCAGACGACGCTCTCAAAATCTTTACTGCCGCGGCTGACGTAACTCAAGATTACGAATTGAGCGAAGGCAGTAAATCTGTTTTCCTACCGAGCTGATTAATTTTCCATCGGTCATATTTCTATGTCAAAAAACGTGAAAGTTTTTATTAAAGAGACAAATAAATCTTTATTAAGGTGCTTAATGCAAGACCCAACAATTGAGAGATTTCAATAAAATTTGGTTACCTATGATTAGGTACAAGTGTAAATATTGGAAAAATAAGAATGACTTCTGGATTAAACTGAAAGATATTTGAATCTTAAATCAATACTTTATTTCTTTTTATACACGGAGTCTTGAGGGACGGCGTAGCACATTTGCCACTGTTTTAGTTATTAAAGCGATAAAAATTGAAAGATATAAACAAAAAATTAACAGACTTTAAACTGAATATTAATTTTAAGAAAAATTTATCTATAATACCGATCTGCATTTTTTTTTTAGTTGTTGCAAGTGTTTGACTCATAGATGTCAATTTTTTGTAGCAAGCACCTTAACACTTTAAACTAGAATAGAATAAGAATTAAGGTATGCGGAACTCAATCTATTTCTTGTAACGAAAACAATATGAAAGTATCTCAATATACAAAAGAAAACTGCTCCAAAACAGTAACGAGCTCACATCCAAAATAATGAATAATCCCAAGCCGATGTAGATGGTAGTGATATTATTAAAGTGTGTGCCTTACACCGAAATTTAAGTATAAGATCAAATGGATCCATACCTAAAAAACTAAAAAAGAAAAACTTATTGAGTAGTAAGTGAAAAGTTTGTGATGTTAATTTACACTTGTAGTTGAAAATCGATATTGGAAATCTGACCTGACATTTTTATTAGGTACAGATAAATAGCATAACATTCCACAATTTTTGTCCCACAGGCACACATACGACACACATAACTGCAAAAGTATCTGAGAAAAAGTGGTTGGGTGGATGGAAACAGAATCAGAATTAAGGAGCAATTAGAGATGCCGCAGAAAATAAAATAATACAATATCTACAATAACGATACTTACTGATAGCTAAATAATAATCTGATAATAATAGTAATTTAAAAAAAAAAACTCATGATAAATCATTTGCCCTGAAAACGACAAAGGGTATAATTTTCAATAAATTAGATAAAAGTACAAATTCATCTAAAGCCCTAAATATCTAATAAAGTTTTAAAAAATACCAGTAAAGTAGTGCAATAATGTGAAAATTCAAATTTAACAACAGGAAGAATAAGATGAAGTAAATTAGCGGCCATTCATGTCCCTAAACAAACTTTAAACTTCCCCAAATATGCACTAGATTTCTCAGGCGCGTGCAACGCAATTCAGTACTATTCAGGGATGTTTTTCGAAAGTGCGAGTGAAGCGAGAGCTAGCCTACCGCAAAAGATCACTGTCTCAGTGCTACTGACATAGCTTCATTTCACTAGTGAGTCGCTAATATAGCCATCTCTTAAAAATTGTTCGAATTACTTGGAGCGTCTGTTCGAAGATCCAACTGAACAAAGATTCAAAATGAACAAAATAAAGGCGACGATAAATGTATAACGTGCATTCATACTAGTAAAATAAAGTAAATAAGGGATGAAGTTTCAAAGTGCCTTACTAGACAGTTAGCAATCCCACAAAAGTCTCATTTGTTTGACAAATAGCTATAAGAAACTTAACTAATGTAGTGGAGGTCACTGGTCGCAAATGTAGCGATAATAAAGTAGAATTCAATCATTTCCAACACGTAGGTTGTCAAACTCAAAATTGGTCTATATGCCGATCCCAAAAGTCTTCCTAAAATTAGAATTGCACTTATAATACCTTTGGGATAATCCTTAAATTGTAGTGGTGAGTAAAATATAAAAAGAAAATGGATAGTTTACCTTGTACGAGTATATGGATTTAAATTGGAAAAGTTCCGTCGACTTGACTTATCGAGAAAACTCGTTTTTCATCAAGAAAAACAAAACTAAATTGAGAGACGCTGAGTGTAAAGGGAAAAAGAGAACTCTGAATGTATAAAAACAAAAAAGAACAAAGAGGAAAAAAACATCATGGTAGTATTCAAAAAACCAGATTAAAAAAAATCGCCGTTCACAATATGATAAACAAATGTTCATATAAGACATGCGACTATTTAACCTTAGAAGCACACAAAAATCAAAAATCAATAACACAATAAAATAAACCAAGACCCAAATTTACACGTAGTATGCAAATAAGTACGAAGTTATAGAATTATATTCAAACATCAAATCTGTAAATTGATTCCCTTAGGAACAATTTTCTGCCTATGCTGGAGATTACTATTTCTTTGACTATAAACTGTCAGTAAAACTCTTAATTTTCATGTTTATTGGGTGGAAAGTATTCTGCTGATCATGCTTTTAAGCGAAAATTTATCAAGCACTGTATTAGAATCATATTCCGGAACTGAAAACTATGTTGGAACAAGTGGCACTCCACAAATCGTTTATAGAATTAGGCCTAGTTGTACAATCTGAGTTTATCTACCATTTAATTGAACTAAGTTTATTTTCTATAGGCCCGGTTGCACAATCCAAGTTTATCTAGAGTTCAGTTAAACCGAGTTTATTTACTATGGTTACAATTGCTGGAATAATTGTAACCAAAGAAAATAAGCTAAGTTTAATTAAACTGTAGATAAGCTTAGATTGTACAATCGGGCCATAGTGACAATTATTTCAGCAATTGTATTGTAACCGTAATAGAGCAAGATCCCAGGCCCGCCAGACGTTACCTATTTTCTGAGAAACAAAATGTGTGGAATAGAATAGTGTTAGTATGTACTTTGATCATACGCATGCTTGCTAGTTTGTGCCGACGGCCAATTTACAGATACGAGGTGCTAGCGGTACGTTAAGACATTACTCACTTTTCTCAAGGTCTTGAGTGCTGATTTTGATGTATATTTCAGAGAATATTGTTAAAAATTGATAATCAACACTGCTAGACACTTTCCATCGGTGATAATTTCTGCTAGACTCTTTGAAACTTACAAAGAATAGAGTGATCTGAGTGCCAATTTTTATATATGATACTCAGGATACAATTTCAATACGTTTTGCTAACAGCCAGATCAATCGTAGGGCTAAAAATCCCTCAGACACAATTAAAATATCGCTGTGAGTAAAAGCGCTATTTGTAGGCTTGATAGTAAGCGAAGTATCTATGGGTATCCAACTCTTCCTTGGCCAGGCTGTTTATAAAAAGTATTGAAAATGCCACACGAATACTATATATAAAAATTACGACTCAGACTGTAAGTAAGATAACGTTATTTTTTTGCGAGCTTTAAAGCATTTAGCAAGAATTACTGCCGATGGGAAGTATCTGGCAGTGTTGATTATCAATTTTCAACAATATTCTCTAGAACATACTTGAAAACTAGCACTCAGACTTTAAGAAAAGTAAGTAGTTTCTCAACGTACCTATAGCACCTCGTATCTATAAATTGGCCGTCGGCACAAACTAATAAATATGCGTATGATCAAAGTACCGACTAACACTACACTAATCCACAAATTTTGTTTCTCAGAAAATGAGTAAGGTCTGGCGGGTCTGGGATTTTGGACTATAATAAGTAAACTTGGTTTCGTCGGATCAGAAGCTGTTAGTTTGGTAGCTATGTCTACGTCTTAACAATTCAGATATTCATTTCTAGCTTTACGTTTGGCATTTCAAAATTGCAAAAGTTTCTCTGAATTCTTGGTGAATTTCCAAAATCTTGTTAGAGAAATTATAATCCACAACAGGTTTGTAATGATATATTCCACACTCGTCTTCAACTCGGATTATCACCTTAATCAAATAACTTTGATATATCAGCTTCTTTTAGATTTTTTCAAATCGTAGTCCTACAAACTGGAATATACTAGAATTTATTTTATTTACTAAAACTCCGGAGGCTGCAGATCGATCTTTTCAAAATGATTGAAGAGTATATACCTAATAATTCGGAATTTAATATAATTTCGAAGCCGCGGGAAGGAGAAAAATATGTACATTATGTATGAAAATATTTACTGAAAAGTAAAATTTAGAGAATCATCTGCAAATAAAATCAATCAGAATTATGAGTACGAAAGTTATAAGTCAAAATTATGCCAAAAGTACAAAAAAAAACATCATTACTTCATCGTTCAGTATTGATTATTGAGCACACTGAAACACGAGGTGTGTTATATATATTGCCATAACTGATGTCACTTATATTAACCTTGATAAGAACCAATAGAATATGGTTTACATTACGCGTTGGGAGGAGCTGTGTTCATATTTATAATTTTACAGTTTCATGTTATTACTACGCCTGTTCACTTTAATAGTTTAATCGCTTTTGAATAATACTATTATTCCGGTGGTATTAGAATAAGAAGCCTCATTATTAAATAATTTCCAGCAACATTAACATCCTTTCTTGAGGTATATACATTTTTGTTTGTTTTTGACTTGCCTCTAGTTGCACATTGAACAAAGTCGAAAAGAATGACGACCTCATATCGCTAGCAAAAAATGTCATTTTCGTTGCACTAGAACATACATTTCCTGCTCCGACCGGATTTTGAAGCGCTGTAACTCAAAGACTATTTGCAGCAATTATTCTATTTTTTTTTTTTTCAATTTGTACAGCATTCAGTTTTGCATGTATTCGAAAAAACGACTTCCACGGAGATGAAACTGCGGAGGAACAATTTTGGTAGCCTTTGCGACCTTTGATGCATGAAATATGAACTATACAGATTCGTGACAGTGGCAACAAATATGCAAAATGTTACCTTCTGTATTTTTTATCTAAAGGTTTTGTCTATGGACAATAGGAAACGAGAAAAATCGATTCCAAAATTTTTTCAAGATGACGGTGATTCCAGGCCCCTAGGGGCCCTATGCAAAAGGAATTTGAGGAAGTATTTTTGAAAGGATCCGTATTGAAAAATTGGATTCATGTTATAACGTTAACTTACCAGAAAGTAATTATGCTTGTTATTCTTTCAGTTAGAAATTGAATCCATTATATTGTGTCAAGATATTTTTGTTATAGAAACGAATTTTTTTTATTTGTTGTCACTCCGGATTTTTATTCTGTATGAAGATCTTACATATTCTAGAATTTTTATTATTATTCTGGAAATCCAAAGTTTTGAAATTATATGTACTTGGTATAAGTATATTTATTTTAAAATGATAAGAAAGAGCCCGCAACTAATTTGTAACATCACAAAATTATATACTTTATATAATCTTCACTCTGCCTTTGGAATCTTCCCATTTTAATAACTCAAAACAGCTACATCACCGTAAGCTAGCAGCGAGCGAGAATATCTGCGTGCAATTAAAATCTTCCGTAAGAATAATTACTCATTATTTATAGATGAAAGGAATAAAACATAAAAGATAAGAAACGTTAACATTTTTATCAATATGTATGAGCTTTGTTTCAATCTTGATAAATCTTTTATTTTACTTCCTACTTTTTGCAGAGGCTCTCAAACATTTATTCGTTTCAAGACATTACACGATACGTGAGCGTGACTTCGCTATGAAAAACAAATAAAAAAAGAATATTCAAAGCAAGAAGGCGCGGCTATTATCTTTTTTATTCTAATGTGTAGGAATATCCAACTTTGAAGCGAGTTTATTTGTTCTGCAATAGTATGTATCTTGAAACGTAAGATTAAGACACTGAACGCATAGTGTAACGAGTAGTTGGACAAACGAGGGCTTCAATAGCAACAAGTTTATTACAATATTATTTTTTGTTCAGGCTTTTATTCACATTTGTCATATTCTAAATAAAAATAGTTGAATATTTACTATAGAGTCTCCAAGTCATTGGCTTAAAATATATTTACAGTTTTTGAAAGCACGTTGCTTGGTAATACATTAGCTGCATATCTGTCGTTTTCAAAACTGATTCACGTCAAAATTTCAAACAATTGTTGGTCTATCTGTCATTATAAAAATTAACCGCGCATAATATTTAGTTCAAAAATTATTATTTCTATAACTAGAAGCCATTTTCAAGGAGTAAAAGCCGTTTTACATTATCAGATATTTTTTGAATTAAATTTTGTACCAAAAATTTCGCAAGTTGCGTATGTTTCGGAATGATACTACACAATTTTTTATACGAATTTACAATCTGACAGCATTATCAGAGATTTTTGAATTATTTTTGTTCAATCAGTTTCAAAATGAATGTTGATGAATATTCAATGACAACTGAATAATATTAGAGAGAAGAAAGACGATATAGCATAAAAAAACTAGAAAAGTATGGCAAGAGAAATGGTAACGCCAGAGAGACGAAGGAAGAAGTTCCCTAAATATGCTAGGTAGAGAACTTCTGCTTGATTATCCAGATGCATATAAATACTATCTACGAATGGGGCTCTGTCAAGTTGGCCCCCCACTTCAAAATTCATAGAAAAATCAATATGGTGTTCGGATGCGCTCTTGATGCGCTCCTATGCGCCACAAATATTTTATTTTGCGCCAGTCATACTGAGCAGTAATTACGACAATAAGTTGGGAGGGACCAACTTGACGCTGGCCCCTCATTTCGGGAAATATCGTAATATTCATTATTATTTCAATAGTACTCCATATGCGCTCTTATGCGCTGCTTATTTAAAATTTAGCGCTCAAATGCGATTTGTTCAATTAATATCCAAAGTTGAAGGGGCCAACTTGGCGATAAACTTTTTTCTAAAATATTCAATATTTTTTTATTGCAATTAAATCTGAATTCGATGCGCTCTCAGGCGCCTCAAATATTTTGTATGCGCTAGTCATACTTAACAGTAATTACATTATGAAGTTTGGGGGGGGGGGGGGCAGCTTGACGGTAGCCCCCACTTTTGGAAATGTCATAATTTTCATTATTATCACAATAGAACTCCCTATGCGCTCTTATGACCTGCTAATATGAAATTTTGCGCTCGCATGCAATCTGCTTGATTAATAATCAAAGTTGGAGAAGTAAACATGACAAAAATTTCGTCTCCACTATTCCATATGTTTTATATTGCAATCAAATTTGAATTCAATGCGCTCTTATGCGCCACGAATATTTTTCATGTGCTACTCTGCTTTAGCGAAAATCAACTAGGAATTTTTGGCGCGGGAAATTTAAATGCGTTTCACTATTCTTGGTACTACCAGCTAAAATTCGATGAAAATATTCTATATAATTACTTCAAACAGCTTGAATATCGATATTGAATATACAAGTTGCTCCATATCACAAGAAATATGACTTAATATTAATTGTCTAATTCAGTGCTTATTTCACAAATTTAGGAAGTTCTATTGTGATAATAATACAAATTATGATATTTCCAAAAGTGGGGGCTACCGTCAAGCTGCCCCCGGCTAACTTGATAATGTAATTACTGTTAAGTATGACTAGTGCATACAAAATATTTGAGGCGCCTGAGAGCGCATCGAATTCAGATTTATTTGTAATAAAAAAATATTGAATATTAAAAAAAAAAGTTTATCGTCAAGTTGGCCCCTCCAACTTTGGATATTAATTGAACAAATTGCATTCGAGCGCAAAATTTCAAATTAGCAGCGCATAAGAGCGCATATGGAGTACTATTGGAATAATAATGAATATTACGATATTTCTTGAAATGGGGGCCAGCGTCAAGTTGGCCCCTTCCAACTTATTGTCGTAATTACTGCTCAGTATGACTAGCGCAAACTAAAATATTTGTGGCGCATAGGAGCGCATCAAGAGCGCATCCGAACACCATATTGATTTTTCTATAAATTTTGAAGTGGGGGGCTAACTTGACAGGGCTTACGAATGGACAATTACGTTTTTGACGAATTATTAGAGTTCTGTGAACACAAGCTAGGTATGTAGACACTGCGCATGCTCACAGCCAAATTGGCTAGTAGATCGGGTGGAAAATAGAGCATCCAATATTTCAAACAATTTGTAGTATCATACTAACCAATTTTAATTGTGTCAAAAACCGTAAAAGATTTCTTTCCCAATTAAAATAAATAAGAAAATTACTAAAAATCTATTACGTCAGTGTAGTGCGGGAAAAACAGCAAGAAGCTCAGTTGTACGATAAACGGGTGCATGTTTTAGATTTTACCATGATTTAGGAACATTACTAATATCCTTTTTTTGGTGTCGTTATGTACATGCATAACGGAATCATATTTTTCTAAACATGATACTGCCGCTTACACGTATTCAAATGAAGAAAACATTCACTTCCAAACTGATATTTTCGTAATGTGTAATACAACTTTACTGCGTTTGGGATTGACTGACAGTAATAATTCAATAAGTCAAAGAGATTCTAGTGGCGAGCCAATAATTGTTTGTACAGGGATAGTCATCGAAAAGACTGAATTTCGATATCTATCGTTTCAGTTCTCAGTCATTTTTTGAGGTCACTCAAGTAATTAGGATTTAATCACCTGAATTAAATCTAGAATTTCGTAAATTTCCATATTAGGATGATTGAATAAATAACTGAGTTCTCTCTGATAAGTAAGAAATTTTTTAAATTAAAATTAAATTTAAATCATTATGTAAATAATATATTATGTATTATATGTAATAAATAAAAATTTAAGTATGGAATGTATATATGTGAATACTAACTATACATAATGTAAATATGTATATATTGATAGAGATTTGATTTTCATATCGGCTACACATAATAAGTTGAAATAAATATGAGTTTTGATGAAGAACTTCTATTTTTAAATAGAATAAATACATAAATAGGTCATTCTGAATAATCCTATCTTCGTCTATGTTGGGGTCAAAAAGGGATTATTGATGAGCTTATAGAGGTGTTTCCATTGTTGAAGAAGTGAGTTCTGTTCCAAGTACATAGTGTGCGGCTTTCTATGAATATATATTTTATTTTGCTAATAGATTCATTCACCGCATACTTGAGAAAAATCCAATACCACTCTCGAAAATTTTGTTTTATTACTGTTAGTCAATTCCAAACGGAGTATAAACAAATATAAGAAGGGTTTAATAGTAGAAATTGGAATAATTAGAGAGAAACAGAATGAAGATCTGCCACCAGTTTCGTTTGACAAAAGAATCTTTGTTTGACAAGGTAAAAAATGATGATTCCCTACTCTGCTGCGCTCTATCAAAGGCTCTTGATTGTGAGCTTATCATATCACAATATAATTCATGAAGTATAAGGTTGGAAATTTCATTTATAACTTCTCCTGAAAATCACACAATACTAAATAGTGAAATTGTTGCTGTTGTTTCAAAGAAGTAAGAACTTATTCTTCGCTATTATATCAGTCACAAACTGCATTTTGAGTCGTAGAGTGCAATTGATGAATTACAGCTAATATAAAATGTCACAGAATCTAAAATAAGAATGATATTCATGATTCAAATCAGTGTAATTTATGGCCAGTCGCACCGCTGTCCCTTGAATTTTAAGGGTCGGTTAACTGAACAATATCGTATCAAGACTCAAAAGTCATTATTCCGGTTCGAAATTTTTTGTTTAGGTGAAATTTAAAATTTAAGCTAAAGCGGTACAACCGGCCATTAATAAAAAAATTAATTTATTCACATATCTACGAAAGCATTGTTCGAATCAAGTGATTTTTTGATATATTTGAGTTAAAATTCAAATCTTTTCTATCACATTTTGCTGTACAATGTTAAAGAATTAAAAAAAAATCTATAGAATTGAAAAATCATGATAAACTCCAGAAATCAATTATTTTTTATTTAATATTTGAATAATGATCTATTCCCATCCTGCTGGAATGCACTCTATAACCTGTTGTTATTTTCATACTCTCACATTTCCCATATTAAATAGTGAAAATTTAGTTTTTTAAATCATAATATTTCACTCTTGATGTTGATGCAGTGAAATAATAATCCACATGTTTAAATCTCACAAATTGAGTTTAAATCCATAAAACCGCAACTGATTCAGCGTTGCCGATTATTACCATTATTTTCAAAGGTTTCCCAGATTATTGAAAAACATGTGTTATAATCTAATTTGATACGCAGAATAATTCCATGTAGCATTTTTCCCTTTAAAAGATATAAAAATTTCAAGGAAATGATACTTTTCTATAAGATATTTGTAATATTGATGAAAGTTTAATAAAAACCGAAACGTTTGCAACGTGAAGAGATGATTCAATAATTCTTTATCCTTCATTTTCATCCATCATCCGATGATCTTTTAAAATAATATATAATTTTTGCTGGATATGACCACTTTCTAAATTTGTAATATTATTCAATAAGTGTATAATGCTGGTTGTAATACACGAGATGAAGTTAGGAACGCGAGCTAAAAACTAGTGTTGCTTAAATTTGGATGATTTAATATAATAATAAAGTTTTTGCAAGTCTCTGCAATTGATAGGTTAATGCGTACGTTAAAATCAAGTCCTTGTACTCATACGTACTGGAAAATGTTCGTTCTATAATTTACATGCAACACCGGCCACTGTCAACGTCAGAATATACTCATCTAGCAAATGCAACTGCGCAAGCTTATGTTCGCCAAAAAAATCAAATGTAGTCTTGACTTCAATTCAAATCATCAATTATTATTTATATTAATATTTGATGATCAAATCTTATTTGCTTACATTTAACTTATGAATCAATTGATTTTAGTCCAAGGTCCCAGACCCGCCAGACGTTACTTATTTTCTGAGAAACAAAATGTGCTGATTAGAGTAGTGTTAGCTGTTAGTTGGTACTTTGATCATACGCATACTAGTTTGTGTCGACGGTCAATTTACAGATACGAATTGAGGTAGGTACGTTAATATATTATTCACTTTTCTTAAAATCTTAGTGCTGATTTTTATGTATGTACTTTCAAGCGTACAAATAATGACTTCGCGCTTATATTCACAGCGATATTTTAATTGTGTCTGGGGGATGTTAAGCCCCTACGATTGTTCTGACTGTTTACAAAAAGTATTGAAATTGTTCCCTGAGTATCATAAAAATAAGGACTCAGACTATAAGTAAGATTACGTTATTCTTTGCGAGCTTTAAAGAGTCTAGCAAAAATTTTCCACCGACGGAAAGTGTCTAGCAATGTTGATTATCAATTTTAAACAATATCCTTTGGAACATACATAATAATCAGCATTTAGACTTCAAGAAAAGTGAGTAATGTCTTAACGTACCTATAGCACCTCGTATTTGTAAGTTGGCCGTCGGCACAAACTAGCAAGTATCAAATTACATACTAACACTCTCTATCTTATACATTTTGCTTCTCAAAAAATAAGTAACGTCTGGCGAGCCTAGGATCTTGTTCTATTTCAGCAGAGCACAAACGACGAATATTTTACAGTAGAATAATATACTGTCTTGAAATTCATTTTTTTTAACACAAATGTCATAAAAGACTCTGTATTCTAAAATAACGATTATAGGGATACTTGCAAAAACTTGATTTGTTTTGTTGTCCACTATTTCATACGCTATTGTTTTACGTGTGTTTAGTGTTAAAGTCCATTTAAAATGAGGTCGAACCGGTGCTACCACCAATCGCTGTCAAAACTATCGTCACTAATTTTTGGTATCGTCATTAATTTCTGTCATTCATAATAAAATATCATCATTATTTTTGTGTGACGTATCGGTCAACCAACTAGATATACCGATTTTCATTATAAATCATCTTTCAACGCACCGAATTGATGATGACATCAGCAAAACGACATCATTGTAAATGGACCTTTAGTGTTAATTTAATTTATGTAAAGAAGTTGTTTATAAAGATTTTTCCACAAAATGGATGCATATAAACGCGATGCTTTGCCTTTTTCTTATTTCTTCTCTACCAGAATTGCGCTATTTTCATTTATTCAGATTATTGTTTTAGTATTGCTTCTTCATGAAGTGAGAATACGGGCTTCAGTTTTCGAAAATCTACTTTTAAGCATATTTCTCATTCCGCTGTTGACCACTAGTCTGTGTGTCTGCTTTACAAGAGTTTCACGGAAGAATGTGATGACGTAATAACTTAGTCAACTTGATTCTTTTATCGCATTTTTTTGTCTCCAGACCACTTGGGAGCTTAATGAGAACTTTTAACCGAGTCATGTAATGAATGATAAAGTCTGAAATTCATGTTTCTATTGCACATTACAATCAAAGTAATGACTGGACATATTTGTGTTATTACTTGGCGGATGTTCTCAGGCCAGTATTGGAATATTTTCACACCCAGAAAAGAAACTTTTGAATTCAAAACATTATCACAATTTATGTTACCAAATTAGTGGTAGAGCTCCAGAGAGCAGTTAGTTTTCTTTAATATTTATTTAATGCTGCAAAGACTCTTGGATGTGAGTCTTTTCAATTATTGACTTGCAATAAAATATACATCGTTTATTCACGGGTACAGTTTTCATACTTGCTGAATGAACGCTTCCTAGACACTTTTGCCTTTTTCTCCTTCTCAGAGATTCGGCCAGTTCTAAATTTTGTTGTGATATTTGCTACTGTTTTGACAATGAAAGCATATTTCTCATGAACCGCTGAGAAATATTCAAGTTTTCAGCATATTTGATAGTCAAAAAGTCTTATCCCATAGGCAGCGTTTATAAAATTCCGAATATCCTTGGATAATAATTTTGCAAGAATCAATTCGCCTGAATTTTTTCTGACAAATTCCGGATCCAATTGAAACCATTTATTTGTGGTCACATGTGCGAAATCATATTACGATTATGCAAATAATTTCTTAATCAATTGCAACTGAGATAACAAACTTCATGTGTGTCTAATTTGAATTAAAGTAATTGTACATTTCAAAGTTATATTTCTCTAGATGATTTCAAATATGTTATCAAGTCTCTTTCCTCAAACTCTAATGGAAAAAACTACAGTATTATTTTTATACGTACATATAGTTTCTTTTGATTGGAGTTTCATCCACAGTAAAGGGAATTTAGTAAAACGTTTCGGAATGTTATTGATGAACGGTACAGAAATAATTATGTTATTTGAAACTTGTATCAAAGTCAACGATTCAAACTGCAATTGTCAACGTCTAGTGATAAATTTTTAATTAAATTTTTTGAATTCCATGTTGTTGCACAGCTTGGTCTCACAAGCCGCCACTGTTGTAAACGCACCTTTACTTCTTGCACGAGCACTCCATTCTTCATGCTCACCATTGCCAGCATTACATCGGACGTCCATCAACTTCTTTCATTCTTCGTCGACATCTTCCACTTCCATTTGGAGTTGGTCTACAGCTGCTTAGAGCGCGGGCCAAAAGCGAGCACTGACCTCGTCAAAAGTCACCGCTCCGCACGGCCGCCCCCTCGATTACCACCTCGAAAAAAAAAACAAACCGCAGAGTCACAGCAACCGCCGATAAAGAATACTATATGCCTCAATAGCGACCGCTATTGATACAGTACACTAAAATAGTACTCTATCTTAATATTTAACGTATAAAAAATTAATTGGAGAAAGAATTCAGAATATTTATTTAAAATAGAAGTAACCTCATAACAGACTGACTCATTGTGCATGGTACAACATTTCAAAATTCCTAATAATACACACTTGAGAGTATTGAAAAAGAAAAGAAATATATCAATTTAATATTTTCACTTCAATAATTTACCTAATTGTCATTGCTAATGCCCTAAATATAGGCCAAAATGTCTTCCAATAAAATATCATAATTCAAAAATATAGGTTGTTATCCATAAACTGTTAAAAATATAATTTTTTCTAACAGTTTTGAAATCTGCACATTCCACAACTAAAAACTATGTTAGAACAAGTGACTTTCCGACACATCGTTTAGAATTATTCCATCATTATTTTTAACAAATAAGTAGAAGAACAATTTAGATATTCATTTCTGGCTTTGGGTTTGATGTCTAAAATTTAAGAATTGTTTTTCGAATTCTTTATGAGTCTCCAAAATCTTGTTAAAAGAAGTATAGTCTACACACCATGTTTGAAATTGCGTATGGGCTACGTGCATGAAGTTTACTAGCGCCTCTAGCGGGCAATGGAGAACGATTGAACTCCATTTTATCATTGTTTCATACCTATAATTTTTTAAATGTACTAATATTATTTAATTCAGCTGTGTGCGTATAATATAACTTGCTTAGCATAAAAGGTACGTTGAAATTATTTATTTTGAGTATTTTTTTCTTCAATTATAACGTACCTATTATTCGTTCAAATTGACAGGATAACCTCAAATTATGACGCTGATGATCTTGCAGATCGGGTTTGTATTTATCAAACGCTGTATCCCTTTTACCGAGGAAGCATTGAAGAAAAGCGTGAAATTAGTTTTGTCATATTAAACATGTTGAAGAATATGTTGCTGACAATATTAACAACAAAATTATTGCGAAGTGCATCTGACAAACTTCTATCACTGAAACATCTTACAAATTAGAGATATAGGTAAATTCATGAATCCCAAATCGATGATGAATATTTCTAATTTCACAATTGAATTACAAACATATTTGTTATATAGATTAATAATGAAAGACAGACAATACTCTATTTAGCGCTTTGATTCACTTCAATCGTTTTTTTTTTATGTTATAACTGGGTACATGAAATCTATGAAACTATATTCCACTTGAATCATCCTCAACACAACAGCCTGAAACAGAACAAACGTTTTCTCATGTTTTATACGTAATTATTTTCACTTTTAAACTACAATGCTCAATGACAGCTCATTGAAGTATTCTGAGAAATAGAGTTCAATGGTTACAATGGTGCTCACCATGAGCGCTCACATCGATATTTATTCAAACTCCGCCCTCTTGCACATAGCCTATTCCACACTCGTGAACTGCAGTTCTCGCCTTCGGATTGGATTTCAAACTGGAATATTGACCATTCCAATAATTGTTGTAAAATATACTATTCTCAATTCTTAAAAACTTTCAGCTTTAAAACTATTTCTCAATTGTTTTAAATTTTATAAGCGGATATTACGCAAATCTGCTACTCAGGAATAGTCTTTTATGATAGAATTAGGATGATTCAGCGTAATTATGTGTTTAACAAGGGCTACCGAAAGTTTTTAGTGGGCCAATTGAGTTTTATGATGAAAATATGTACGAGCTCAGAATCCGTTTTTACTTACTTGTACAAAGTACAAGTATTGTGAAACCGACGGAATTCAAATTTCGGGATTTGATTGATGAAAATATCCATTTTGACTATTTTTGGCTTGATGTCGGCACGTATGTATGTGTGTTCGTAACTCGCAAATCTCAATACCCGTCGAACGTATAATGTTGAAATTTTGTATTTTCGACTGATCTAGGGTCTATTTATGCATCTCGCATTATAGTCCAGTCGACATGTACTTTGAGATCGAAAAAAATGCGAACTTAATGAAACTTTGGTATGTTGTTTCTGATCACCCAATAGTGTTATTTCCATGTTTTCCGACCAAAACTTCGCGAAGTAATTTTCAGGGGGAGGGAAAAACCACGAAATTTTGGCACTTTTTTCAGTTTTTGCCCTGTTACTTTTTCCCCTCCATTCCTACGCCTTAGATCATCAAGTTCAACTTTGTAGAGCGTCAAAATTCTGATAAATTTGATACATAAAACTTGTTTGTAGATTCACTAAGCTCCAAGATACAGCACTTCCAAAAAGTGAAAAACTCCTGAAAATCTAAAAAAAACATAAAAGATAGCGGTTTTCGCTAAATATCTTTGATTTTTCAACATTATTTATGGTATTATGGTACCTAGTTTCATTCTGACGTAGAAATCAGTCAACAACCCACTCCTTACCCTGCCTACCTATGCCATCATATCTGGAGGCACGGTAGTGCCCTTGCCAAGACAAGCCAAGCAAAGCGCAACAGCACCACCTACTTTTCTCGAAGAGCTTCGTCGTTTTTTTGAACCCTCATAACTTGAGTTTGGATTATACCAGATAAACAAAATTCTCGGGATATGATGTCAATAGCGGACTTATTAAACATATTGGCTGATACCACAAGCTCTGTTTTAGGCTATACTAGCTATGTATATTCATATATAATACCACAAGAACTTCAAAATTATCGGATATTTCTCGATAGGTTAGTTGCAAACAAATGAACGTGTCAAGTTTTCCAGGTTAAAAAATCACGAGCGCGCAGCGCGTGTGATTTTTCTGGAAAATTTGACAAGTTCATTTGTTTGCAGGCAACCTTGAGAGAAATGTCAGATTAATTTCGAAGTTCGAGTAGTATTCGGGGGATTACTTTTCCCATCCAAATGCATCGATAGATTCCAGAGACTCGACTCCGAATCTGCTCATTTTTACATTCAATCTGTCTGTCAGTTTGACAGATGCTGAATCAACGCGGCTGAATGTCCTTTGTTTTGTGTATACAACCAACAGACAAAATTTTAAACAAATTTCCACTTGAAAACCGTTTAGGTTGTACCACGTGACGTCGAATGGTGCAATTCTATTGGTCGAAATTTGGATGGTAAAAATAATCAAATAAATTTTGTAGAAATATGTTTTCCCCAATTTGTATCTGAAAATTATTTTCTAAAGTATTTAGGAAAATTTTAATTGCGTCAAAACACATCTTGACACAATGCTTCTAGTATCGCCAAAAATAAAGCTCGTGGTACCAGCCATGAAGGTTCAATTGCATAGTTCTTATACTTTAAATTTTATTGATCTCTAAAAAAACCCCGATTTCGTCACGGACTCGCTCACTGATGATCATCAGAATTCTTAGGGTACTTCCTGAAGTCCTAGAATGCCGAAATTTGGTATGTAAGCTAGTATTGGTACACAAACAACAAAAAAATTCTGAAAATTGGAGCTTTCACCCCCCAATCCCTTGACCTAGGGGAAGGAAATTTGTACGAGACTTCCGCAACTTTTGATGCTAGAGGTCTGAAAATTGATATAGAGACTACTTGTTATAAATAATAGTGAAATAAAAACTTACTAAAAGAAGTGGAATCGCACCAAAAATATTTTTAAGTAAAATGTTGGCCAAGACGAGACTATATGGCTCGCACTGTCAAAAAGTTGTCAGATTGAGAGCCAAGTCTCTAATCCTACACGCTCTAATTCTACAAGCCTTCTTGTCCATTTACCTGTGTAGCCACCACTCACTTAGAAGGGAACTATTAGGACTATTTTATAACAGAAAACTAATGAATAGTGAATAAATTTCTCACTTTATGTCCATGTGAATGTATCGGAATGGCCAGGTCGCATATTTTGACTGAGGTGTAGAATTGTGAAGTTATGGCTTGTAGAATAAGAGCGTGTAGTGTTAGAAGCTTGGCTCTACATGGGTTCTAATAACTCTTTGACAGTGCGAGCCATATGGCTTCGTCTTGGCAACATTTTACATGAAAATGTTTTTGGTGGAATTCCACTTCTTTTAGTAAGTTTTTATTTTACTATAATTCATAACAAGGAGTCTCTGTATCAATATTCAGACCTCTAGCATCAAAATTTGTGGAAGTCTCATACAAATTTCCATCCCCTAGTTTAAGTGGTTGGGAGTAGAAGTTTCAAGTTTTAGAATGTTCTTGTTGTTTGTGTACTAATACTAGCTTACATACCAAATTTCAGCATTCTAGGACTTCAAAAAGTAACCCAGGAATTTTGACAATCATCAGTGAGCGAGTCAGTGACGAAATCGGGGTTTTTTCAGATGTCAATAAAATTTAAAGTATAAGAACTATGCAATTAAAACTTTATATGTTTAATATGTCCACTATTGACATTATATCCCGAGAATTTTGTTTATCTGATAGGTATAATCCAAATCCAAGTTATGAGGGTTCAAAAAAACGATAAAGCTCTTCGAGAAAGGTATGTAGTGCTCTTGCGCTTCATTTGACTGGTCTTGGTCCACTCCAGATATAGTGGCATAGGTAGGCAGGGTGAGGGGTGGGTTGTTGATTGATTTCTGCGTCCGAATGAAACAAGGTATCATAATAAATTTGAAAAATAAAAGATATCCAGCGAAAACCCCCATTTTTATTGTTTTTTTAGATTTTAAGAAATTTTTCACTTTCTTGAAGTGCTGTATCTTGGAACTTAGTGGGTCTACAAACAAGTTTTTTGAATCAAACTTATCGAAAATTCATTGCTCTACGAAATTGAACTTGATGAACTAAGGCGTAGGAATGAAAAGGAAAAAGTTATAGGACGAAAACTGAAAAAAGTGCCAAAAATTCGTGGTTTTTTCCTCCCCCTGGAAAATGCCTCGCGAAATTTTGGTCGGAAAATGAACATATAACACTATTAGGTGATCAAAAACAATATACCAAAGTTTCATCAAGTTCGCATTTTTTTCCTAATTTGCCCCTATTTTTCGACATGTCGACTGGACTATTATGGTTGCAATCGTTAGTGTACTTTACTTGAAACTTTTTACAATTTTTCGCATAAATCCAGAATGATCAGTCGTAGGATACTGAAATCCAGTATTTGAGATTGATGTAGTCTCTAAATGGTTATCTTTTATTTTTGTACCAATCGGCTAAGTGCACTTTATATAACAGACTTCTCGAGTTTTCCACATAAATTCAAAACAATCAGCCGTAGAATACTGAAATTTTATATTAAGCCCTTCTATAACATCTAGTTGTATACCTCGCATTATAATTGCAATAATTGTCTGTACCGGAAATTGGCTTTACTCGAAACATCTTTTGAATTTTCTGTATAAATCCAAAACTTTCGAACGTAGAATGTTAGAATTTAGTATTTAAAACAATAGATGCTCATATCCTATTTTCATTGTGATCGATTGAGCCGGAAATGCATTTTACCTAACAGTCTTTTGGAAGTTTTCGCATTTGAATCGATCGGCTGTATAGTATAAAAATTTAACATTTCCGTTTGATGTAGCATCTGAATTATTGCCTACTATTCTCATAACAATCGAAACCGGAAGTGTACTTCAGTTGAATTTTCTTTTTAATTTTGCGCGTAAATTCAGAGCTGGTAGCCGCAGAATCTTGGAAATCAGTATTTAGGAAAGTTATAATAGCATAAGAATGATGACCTACTGTTTCCATAACAACCAACTGGGCCGAAAGCGCACTTTACTAGACAGATTTTTAGAATTGTTTGCATAAATCCAAAACGAACAATCGTGGAACGATCAGATTCCGTGTTTGATTATTGTATTATTGCACACCTACCTTAATTGGATTGCAATCATGTATATTATTTTTTTTTTTGTAACAATTTGTAACCATAAGTTACTCAATAAAACCTATTATTATTATTATTATTATTTTATGCAAAAAATATATCCAATGATGTACAAGTAAGCCACGTGTTGTCGACGTCAGATTTTTTTAGAATTGTTGTAATATGCATCTATGCGACTTTTTAGACGGCCAGAAATTTTCTGTGAAAATGTTTCAGAATTAACAGTTCTCTGCGAGAAAAGGCATTAAAAAAGCTTAATAAAATTTTGTTCACTTTGACAACGCATCAGCGCAATCGTTGTTAGATTCAAGAGAGTTTTTAGAGAGATTCCGTTTGAAAATGCATCCACATGCTTCTCGTTTTCTTTTATTATCTTTTTTATCTCCAAATTGAAGAGATATTAGAAATGCGTTCGCTGGATATCCATTTCTAAAGGGAAATGTAACATATTGCATTAAGCATTACTACTTGAAAGATGTACAGTGTGATGAGTTTCCAATTTCGTCGTAATTTTCTTCTTCAATATCTTCAACTTCCATAGTGTGACATTTATTAGAAACAAACAACAATGCAAATAGCATAAAACATGTAAGTTGAGAGTGCGAAAGTTTGAAACAAGTGGATCGATGTCAGGTTGTGCTTCCATCATGAAATCAGAGAAAAATTTGATTGAGGCTATACACAATCTAACAACTGCGCGTGTTAATAGTGGTTTATAACTATGAAAGCTTAAAGTATTTTGAGACGAGGTTCTTAATTAACTTCTTCTCTTATATCTTCCATCTTCATCTTGCGAGCTGACTTTTTTATATTTGGTTTACCGCGCTTTTTTATATTTGAATAAGTACATGCGGGGGCGACTGATGATCCTTTCAATCTTTAGTCTCTTACACATTTTTACTTAAAATTCTAAGTGTAAAAAGATATTGAAAGATAATATTTCTGGGAAAAAATACCGGAACGTGTTCCGGTTCCCCTAAAAAAGTACCGGAACGCCTTTCCGGTCCCACTACACCACTGAAAAATGGGTATAAGTCGAAATGTTCACCAGTATGCACCAGCTGTCAAGGTCAGTCGTGTTCAAATATTGAATCTTCAACAGAAGATGATCCTTACATCAACGACGAAACAACTGAAAACAATTTACTTACGTCATCTCAGAAAGATGAAGATAAAGAAGAATATACTTTGGAATGGCTTTTTCTCAGAAATGGTAAATCTAAAACTAACCGTTTTGGTCAAAAAATCCAAAAAACCAATTGTTGCGAAATTTGGCCTTGTATAAAATTTTTTTCACACACGGGATTGATGAGAACTTCTCACAACTTCATTATAATAGTATCCCTAACGTTCGTTTCAATTTTCAGCTTTTTGAGAATTTATACAAGAGTACCCATATTTTTAGGGCTAACTTGACCGGACTAGTTACAGACCTTTCTGCGTATTTGAATGGCCATAAAGATGGGTTACAAAAAGGTTCAGTTTTTGCATCTTTATCTCCTCCGATACCGATATTTGGTAAAATGGGTAAGACAGGTGATCAAATACTCTCTCTTTACAAGTTGTTGGTTCTGTCGGAATCATAGTTGATAATATTGTATTTTACAATCATCTAAAATGTATATGTGAATTTTTTCTAAAATTTTTGGCTTAAACTTACATAAGAATATGTGCTATTTTAGTACATTTTCACATTTCTTGCATAATTAATTATTCGGGATGAAATCTTTTTATTCAATTTGTTAAACTGTCAACAAAAAAAAATACTAGCATAAATTTTATTCCATGTAACATTGTTTCATTTAATTTGTCTTCATAAAACAACATTAGAACACAAAAAAAACTGTACATTCACAACACAATTATAGTAATTAAATTAAATAACCAAGCGCTCTGTTTTCTTTACGCAATCTTGAATAAAAATACGGCAAAACCCGTGTTTAAATTGTATTTAACTTACTATAGTACATAAATATAATGAGTACACAGCCATAGCGTATGTTAAATTTAGATCATTTTCATTCTATTAAAGTATAATGGAACTTTTCTGAGGCATTTATTCCAACTTGAATAACATGTTCTGCAAGTTTTTATCTTCTCTTTTTTGCGCAGAATTTATTGTGTGCAAAGGAAAGTAAATAGGAGAATTCCCATGAGGAAGAAGTCAAAGTGTGATTTAAATTTGAAATGGAATTAATAGAATAAAGAAGAAGCGAGAATGATACATAACGAACGATTTTACAAATTAAATGGGGCAATAATAGCATAGAATAATAAAGAGATTATATCTTTCGAAGAAAATATTTGATTTTTTTCAGAATCTTTTAGAATGAGTACTGTTTTATCTGTCATTTGACAAATTGCAACGAGCTAAAAAGTAATTTATGATACTTATCTTAAATGCGGAATTTGGAGTTAAGCCCAATATTTTGAATAGCGAAAGTAGGTTCTCCTTGTACATTTAAAATCAAAAACATGAGAGTAACAAACTGTGTATAGAATAGAAAATCGAGTCGATTGCAGCTGTAGCTGTTTGTCATAAAAAAAATATTAATTAGGGTTCGAAATTCGACCGTAATTGATTATATTGCTAAGTTTGAACGTTATTGAGTTCAAATGTCCATCACCGGCGGTTAATTGAAATAGGACTCCCTGTATATACTCTAGCTCTCTGCACTTCTGCTCCATAAGAACTTCAAGTATGTTAAATTTCACAATTCCTTCGTAAGCGCGGCACAAAAGTTTTCTCTTCACGTAAAATTAAAATGGAATACCTTGTACATATATAATTTTAGCTTTCTGCACTCTTCCATGTAAACTTCAAGTATGCCAAATCTCACGTTCCTTCGTGCACGCGGTACAAATTTTTCTCTTCTCGCAACATCAAAATGTGACACCTGTATATAATTTAAGCTTTCTGCACCCCTTCTCCATATAAATATTGAGTAAGTCAAATTTTACATTCCTTCAGGAGCGCATTACAAAGTTTTCTCTTCACGTGAACCTGAAAAGGGGTACAAAGTTTTCTCTTCGTAAGCTCTAAGTATGCCAAATTTCACATTCCCTCGTGCATGCAATATGTTTAAAAACGGGATGGAAATTTTTCTCTCCACGTATTAATATATAGATGAGTTTTTATGAATTCTAATATAATTGAGGAATTTGAGTAAGTAAAAAATTTTGGGAATTCAGTCAATATTTATGTTTTCATTTCTTTCCTACTTTACAGTTTAAGAATTATATTGTGTAAAATTAAAATTGTACATTTATGTGTGATATCGAGCTTAATAGAATAGCGGAAATTTTTTTTTCTTCCATTTATCAAATGCCACGACCATTGACTTAGTCAACGTCTTCCACAGATGTCGGTTGTGGCATTTGACAAATGGAAGAAAATTTTTTTTGCCGCTATTCTATTAAGCTCGATATCACACATAAATGTACAATTTTAATTTCACACAATATAATTCGTTTCGCTTCTGAAGATGGCTGAGGTTCAGCCGAAACTGTAAAGTAGGAAAGAAATTAAAACATAAATATTGACTGAATTCCCAAAATTTTTTAATTACTAAAATTCACTCATCCAGTCGGCTTCATCAATTTGATCTAATAATTGAGAAATACCGAACGTTCATAGAATCGGTCGCTATGTAATAGAGGAGAGCGGTGTAATTTTTTAAATTCTTTAGAAGATTTTCAATTGCTCAAGTACGTTAATTTCAGGCTAACCACCCTCAGTCCTCAGCGTCAGATTATTACCAAGCTACGTGCTTACAAAAACTGTTGAAACGCGTTTTATGAATTATTCAGCGTCTGCTATATGTTTCAGTCCAATGTAAAGATTTTCCGAGAATACATCCTTGTAGAGCATCAACTATCTCTGGAACCTACACAGAAATTGTTCTTCCAACGCGGTTTTATTGTACATCTGCAACCCGATTTTTATTAGTGATATAGAAAGATCAGCCCTTTCAAAAACAAGTATTCCATCATCAATCGATATCCGATTTTACTGAATTCAAATTTTGGTCGATGATATTTTGTTTAAAGATGTCCAGAAAAATAGCATAGTAAAATCTGGACATCAAACTTTTTGCAACAATTCATATAATGTGAAACACTATTCCATAGCAACCTCCTTTGTCTCTCTCAATTATAAGTGGTCCAGGTGAACTATTTGACAATATACTCTCGTAGAAAAAATAAATAATGAGTGTATTAGGGTTGAAGCATATTTTTTGAGTGGTTAATAGTGTCACTAATTGATTTTTACATACGTCAGTTCAACCATGAAGAATCAATAACTTTATCTTATGGTTTATCAATTCAAAATAAATCATTCTTTGTGATTGTTACCAACAAAATGATTTTTCTAATATTCTCCACAAATATCCTTTTTTGTCTAGCTACTAGAAATAACGTTCAAATCCAAAAATAAATGGGTTCGTGATAGATGCTGGTTACGTATTTCAAGTAGAACAGAAAGTTGATCGCTCGTATTTATCAAGTGTCAGCTACGGCAGACTGGTTTTGCTCTTCGAAATTCTTCTTGGCGTAATGTGGAAGTTGCTAAAGAACGTTACTGATCACCGTGATTATAGATTATGGGGAACACGCAGTAGCCTTAATAAAGGACAAGCAATAATGGCGTCTTTGATTGCTACTATAAATATGCAATTTTAACAATGTATTGAACAAGTAATGGGGCTATTCCCATAAGAACAAAATTGTTTTTTCTTTACTTGCATATCCGCTTTTACATGTATAGAGTGAAAACATTAGAATAATGTATTTAGATATCTCAAAATAGAAGATACAAATTCGCGTCATTCCGAATTTGCGAACACAAGGCGCCCGTGCTTGAAATATTTCTCCAACTAAATTCAGCAATAAATTTATTGAATAGGAATCGAGTTTTTTGTCAGTTTATATTTTTTCCAAATTGATCGTTTCGCAGAGACAGTATGTGTAGGCATACATGCAAACATACAAATCACGTCTTCTCCTCAAAAAGAAATTGTCCCAGATTTAACATTCAACAAGCAATCATTCTTTGCCAAATACCCCCTGAGTAAACACACCTTTTTCGCTTTATCCACAATCATTATCCTATTGGCAACTAAAATTACATTGGCGGCAGCACTGTACTTATAAAATCGTGGATCAAAAGTGGCTTACGGCAAGTTTGTAATCTGTTTACAATATAAATACGTTGATGTTCAGCAAAGAAATATTCATATTTTATTGAAAGATTTAATTCAATTCTAATTGTGCGGAAAAATATTGACTTTCTTCTTTCATAACATATAGTTTTTACCTTTAAAATCTTCTTATTTATGTATGACTTCAAGTGGTAACTGGAAGACTGTGTTAAGTTATAAAAATATAAGTTTTCATTAAAATAATATCAAAGGGACGTATTTACGACATTTTTGTATTGTACATTTCAGCTTTCAGCTTTCCCTGTACGAATTTTTCTAATTCAGACAGCTCGTTTATCAAGTTCCCAAACTTGTTTTCTACAGACACTTTCCTCTTCCCCTTTTTACGAAATTTATGGAAACTCAAATCCACAATTCAACTAAATTTGGAATGACATCCATGAACACAACAATTGTTATTAACACTTCTTCGTTTAGATTCCATATTTTGAATAGTATAGTCTTGAGAAAGACTAATTTCAGTACTTACAGCAATGAGGTTATATAATTTAACAAGAAAGTCGAAAACCAAGTATTTTTCACAGAATTAATTGAAACAAATCTAATAAGAACTATTGTAATGTAATATAAAATTTTATATAAGTAAACCTCAAACAAGCCACTAAATATTGCTAGCAAAACCAGTAACATAATAAGATCATATGGAAATTAAGGTTGAATTCATATTACAATATAGTTCCGCTTATAACTGCTTGGTGGCAACGAGTTAATTTTAGTTACCAATTCATGCATGCTCGTTTATTCTTTCCACTCAGAAACTTTTTCTCACGCAACAAACCAACAATCATATCCATCCACCTGGGTACAGGCCGCCCCCGCATCTTTTCGTCTTCAGTATCACCAACACAAGTCTTTTCCAAATATCTTTCATTCGAAATTCGTTGCACATGGCCAAACAAACATAACTGACTCATGTTCACTCACCCTATCACATTTTTTCCAACATTACATTCTTCATTCACCTGTTTATTCCGTATTTGATCCCTTCTAGTATACCCACAAATACCACGCAAAGATTTCATTTCCACGGCAGTCATCCTCCGTTTATGCTACTGCAGCCACGCCCAGCATTCACTACCGTACATCAATGCAGGTACAAGTACTCTGTTATATACACACAATCTTGCATTTCTTGAAACATTCATATTTCCTGCAAATGTCCATAAAGCATCCAAAATCTCACAACCAGGAGATACTCTTCTTTCAATCTCCTTATCAATTTTTCCATCATTCGAAATTTTACATTAACCAGCATTCAAAATAAGATCTATTTCCTTTTCAACTTTCATGTATTCTATCAATCATTCATTACAATTGTTCTTCAAGGAGTATAAAAACCTGCCGCCAGCTCTGTCTGAAAACAACAACTTCACTAGACGAGGTTAAAAATGACGATTTCCTTCGCTGCTGCGCACTATCAAAATCTGTTGATTGTAAGCTTGTTCGCGTCAAGTTCAGAAAAAAGAAATAAGTCATCAGATTATTCTAAAAACTACAATTGCAACAAATACTCCCCACTTGTATGAACTGAAAATGAACGATGCATTTCAGATATATCACGCATATCACAGAATAAATTAATAAAAATAAAATGTTGGAAGATTCATTTGTAGCTTGCCCCGAAAATGTCGCTGTTGATTCAAAAAATTGAAGAATCATCTTGATGATCAAAGCGCAGTTTTGGCAGTTCATGAATGCTTGTTATTGCAAAGATTTCGCAAATTACTATATCTTCTACAATCACTGAACTTGAAATTAAGCAGTTTGGGCCAACCTACGGAACAGTAGCTCTCATTTAGTACTAGTTTCAAGTTTATAAGTGCTACAGTTCCTGAGAACTCAACGTCATACCACATAGCCAGACAACCAAAGAGAGGTCTGTAAGTGCTGTAGTTGCTGAGAACTCAGCGTCACGCCAGCAAGTCAGACATCCAGCCAGCCAAACAGTCAAAATGCATATAATAGCGTATTTTTTTTTGCAAAAATGTGCAAAAAAATTGATCATTTGGTGCAATTATCTTCAAAATTACAGATTCAAGAAAATGAGTATTGGGTGGTGATGTACTGGTCTAAATTGATCTTAAAAACAAAAGTTCATTCATTCTGATACCAACATCTAAATCCGCATGTCAATATCTTGTGTAACTCGTGAGATATTGAGATTGATAGTTTCTACCCTAAAATGGATACTAACCCATATCAGTTCGAAATTAAAGATATAAAATTGTTGCTCATTCTGTGCAGTATTTTTCAGATTTCAATCATGTAGTTCAGCAATAATTACACTTTGAATTTTTATTTAATTTTTTACCAACAACTGGATGTAGGATTAAAAAAAATCAAGCAGTTTGTGCAAACCTAGAAAACGGCAGCTTTCTTTTAGTACCAGTTTCAAGTCTGTAAGTGCTGTAGTTGCTAAGAGCTCAGCGTCACGCCAACCAGTCAGACAGCCAGCCAGCTAAGAACTAAGAATTATATTTTGTCGATACTGCAACGATTCACTGCATTTGCTCCCAAGATTTATAAGAAAATTTCTAAAAAAAATATCACCACTTCTTTCTTTATGCAACGAAATTAGTATATAAGATAGCACTATTCAGATCCAAATGACACATCAGTTCATATGCAAGATCAACATTATTTTAAAAAATTGAAGATCATCTAGATGATGAAAGCGCATTTTTGACAGCTCATGAATGCTTGTTACTTCAGAGATTTTGCAAATTACCATCTTCCACAATTACTGAGCTTGAAATCAAGCAGTTTGGGCAAACTTACGAAACAGCAGCTCCCATTTAGTACTAGTTTCAAGTTGACTATTTGATAGAGACATAATTTATGCATGTACAAACTCAAAAATACCTTTTAATCTTCATTGTTTAGTTATTGACTGACGGGAGGTCAAGTGCTGTACCTTAAAATAATAATTTGATCTTTATCAAAGCTATATAGAAAAAAATACACCAAAAGTATACAAATTTTCATCCAATAATAATAATTCATTCTAATAAGCTTCAAATTCGCGTCAAACAAGTCATTGAATGAATCCTGGACAGATTTGACAACTGTACATAATAATAGTGACACCCACGGCTAAAGTTGTGACTAAATTTTTATCTGCTTGAATAAACTTTAATCGCCATAACCCTAATGTCATATATATCTGTGGCATTGTTTCACTTGAAACAAGTAATTGAATAATTTAATCTTCCATAATCACTGAGCTTGAATTGAAGCAATTTGTGCAAAACTACGAAACAGCAGCTTTTATTTAGTACCAATTTCAAGTAGTATAGTTGCTGAGAACTCAGCGTCACGCCAGCCAGACAGCCAAAGTGAATATAATAGCGCTTTTTTCCAAAAAATGCGCTAAAAAGCCCACTTGGCGTTGCCACTAGAGCTACACAGATTACCTATTATTTTCAATAAGCATATTGACGTTTATTTTATTCAATTCAAAAGATGCGTCATGTTCTTTCTGATGAAATTTAATTTGAATATATCCGTGTGTAAAACTACCAGTAAGTATTGAATATGAAGCTTGTAGAAAAAAGTAAGTTTTTAACTGGCGTACAATGGTTATGTTACATTTGGATAGTTATAACACTCGCCTTAAGTTCGTATTTTGAACCATTTCAGTGTGAAATATGGCCTATAGCTTATAAAATAATAATGTTTTCTTTTCGTTTTCAATGTATATGCGCCCTTATGCGATAACGTAAGATATTGCTTGCCTAAAATGAGTGAGATAAATTGGATACATGTGCCACAAAACCGTGGGCAAAGTTTGTATATTATTTGGAAACGTACTATAAATCATTTCAATATCAAAACACAGACAGCGTTAAGTTTCATATTCTTGCATGGAAATTGATGCTTTTCTACATTCAGCATGACTATTATTTTTCCCGCAACAATAATTATAAAACACATTGTTCTAGATCTCAATTACAGATTTAGAACAATAAGCGATCACAAATAGAATGAAGCAACTAAAAAATCTTCCAGTTCATCGGTTTAGTGTGAAGTTAGAGACGGAAGAGCTAGCTAGAAGGCTTCAGTGATTGTTATCTTAGTGAAAGACTTGAGGATGAATGTGCATAAAAGGAAGAGAGCTGCAGCTAAGCAAAAAATCAATACCCGGTTTATAGAAAGCGGCACATCAACAGAGAACAAGTTGAGGAGTTATCTGATAAGCGCACATGAATAATGGAGCATTAATTGAGATTAATTGTAAGTGTTAGGCTATAGAAAATACGATACAATGATGCTGGCTATCATCTTATTCATTACTTGCATAAATATACCACTGCTTATGAAGATTGGAAGGATTTGTTAAAATTGTTGGCATTTAAGACATTCACCAATAATATTTAAGTTTTTTGGGAAAGCATACATCATTTAAAACGGTCAAATATGAAAGGATTCTAAAAGGCTATGATGAATCGTTCCTTTCATCGTGTTATTCCGTACAGCACTAAATGCCAAGGATCGTATAACAGCCATAATATTTTTAGTAAATAAAATTATTTTCGTCCTCTTTAAAGCACATCTATCAGTTTCTAACCAATCAACCAAAGCTTCAATTGTCGAAAATCTCGTGACTTTTGTAATTCATATGTCAACGCGATATAAGCCACGAAATCTGTGCAGAAAAAATCGAACTCAATTAATTCTATAGATTATTGGTCCTTGTCTCTTTGAAAGTACTTTCCTCCCCTATACTCTCACTTTTCCCAGTGGTGTTTGCATTTATGAAATAGCTTTTAAGGTCTGTGACGAATTTGCTTTGATGTCAGCAATAATAATCTGAAAATGGCATCCTTTCAGCACTGATTCTGATTTCTGAAAAAAGAAATGATCACAAAGAACCAGGTCTGGCGAGTAAGCAGTGTGAGAAAGGACAGTCATCTTATATTTGGCACAAAACTGGCGAATTAACAAGGCTAAATGTGCGGGCGCATTGTCTAGTGCAAGAACCATGAGTTTTCTCGCCACAAATCTGGTATATTTTGCGACTTCCGAATTTTTTCACGTACCTAAACATTGTAAAACGGTTTGATAATACGTACGGTAGACTGTTTCTTCTTGAAGAAGAATTCAAAATGTATAATTTTCAGAGACGAAAAACAGTGAGCATAACTTTGAAATTGAATCAAGATTGACGTGCTTTTTTGGGGCATGGAGATTTTTTGCCAACTCACTGAGATGATTAAACTTTTGTCTCAATGTCGTTGAAACATTTCTGTGGAAGATTTTTCTAGTTTTACATACAATTTTACGTGGCATCGTTCAAAAAAACACGTGGCTTTAGCTGAGATTATGTGCAATGCAATGCTGCCAGCCGCATATTTTTAAATATCTCCATTGGCTTGTCATTCAATTGTTCGGTTTTTCTCTGAGCAGACCCCACTTTAATTCAATATAGCGGCTGTTTTGAGCTTGCAGATTTTTTTCTTATCAACTCTTTTGATATGGGTATATCAAATGAAGTAAAATACAGCAAGCTATGTTACTTCATAATAAATTCGATATTATGAACATCTCAAAATAACGTTACGAGAGCGCGTCAGTGTGTCCCTACCACTGGTTGCAGACTACCGCTTCATTGAGATTCGAGTGATATCGACCTGTAACCAACATAAGATAGCCCTGCATCTGTTTCATATATCTTCGAATCCCTCCAAATTCTGAATCTTTTGCAATCAATGTATGGATCCATCATAAAATGGTACGAACGACATGAAGAAAACGCAATTTTGAACGCAGCTGAGTGGCGCGCGTACCAATGGAAATGTTTTGAGTCCGCCGCACACGAGGCAACTTTTCAAGCAATTTTGTTCGCCTGGAGCAGCGCTGGGTGCCACGCTTGCTCCGATGCTTGATACTGTGCTTGCCACGCGACTTGTTTTACAAGATAGATCTGGTACTATTTTTTGCACTTGTTCCGCTGTTGTCTGCTATCCTTAATCAATCAGAACGGATATTGAAATTACGTGACTATATCATCAGCTTTATGTCGTATTTGCCACGCCACACTGACTTATATTTTGTAATATTTTGAGAAATTGTTACTTAGAAGGCTTGCATATTCGGTTATTTTTAATTAATCAAGCAATGAATACAATTTATTGTAAAGAATTAGTCGAAAACATGGCTTGGAGATACCATTTAGATCAATTGATGCATTGCAAATATACTTCAAACATTAACAATCAAAGTAAGAGAAAAATATAAAAATGACGAAAAGTTTTCCTGCACTCTATATAGAAAAGCAGAAAACTAAGTGATAAGGATAATGAATTAGTTGTACGTGAGCAATTTAAATGGTATCCCCAACAACTTGTAGTGATAAGGTTGATGTGATGATAATTGATAAGGTGTTGCAGCTTTAAATTTTAAAATCTGACTACTCAATTAGTAAAGCAATTGTAAAGCAAAAAGATGTCAAACACAAAATTTTGAGGCTAGGAAATGTATTTCCATTTTAATTGAACTATATTTGTTTTTAAAAAATAGTCTTTACCAAGAGTAGTCAACTTTTGCGTACATAAGATCTACTTTTCATCATAAAACTATGTCGCAATCGACTTACAACTTTGATTTTCACTACTTGAACCTTACCACTTATACTTCTAATCACTTGAGTGGCGCAATTTAGTTTTCTCAGTGTCGTTCGTCGAACATGTTGAGAACTTGCAATTGTAAAGCAAAAAGACATCAAACACAAAATTTTGAACTTAAGAAATGTATTTTCATTTTAATTGAACTATATTTGTTTGTAAAAAAAATAGTGTGTGCCAATAGTAGTCATCTTTTTCGTACATAAGATCCACTTTTCACCACTTGAACCTTACCACTTATACTTCGAACCACTTGAGTAACGCAATTTAGTTTTCCAAGTGTCGTTCGTCGAATATGTTAAGAACATCACGGCCTTAAAACCTTTTCAGTAGCCATCCTCTTGAACATAGTTTTCCCAATTTTTGTTTCCTGCTTGCATTCTTATCAATTCGCTAGCTATAACTGCTTTTCTCCGACGATTATTTCCAGCAACATCCATATTTGTGATAAGTCAGTCCACGTTCTAGAGTCACAATAAGTGTCGCAGTTTGCTTCGTGTGTTACGAAAATTAATATTACACCAAGCACAGCTCAAAGCGGCCCAGAGCGCAAGAAAACTTGCTTCAAATTAAGCGAACAAAATTGCTTATAATATTGCCTCTTGTGCGGCGGGCTTTAGTTAACATGCGTGAATCATCTTCAGACGATATCTCAGGAACTACTGGACCGTTTCGTTTTATATTTCAAGTGGAGCCTAGAATTGATTTTTTTTTTCATCCAAATCGAGCAGAGTTATCTAGAGATATGAACTAAAAACGTTAAGTGTGAAAATTTAAATATTATGAAATTCCCCAAGGCTTACTACATTCTGAGCAACATATTCAGCCAGAGAGAGATGATATTAAGTGTATCACTTCTAAATACCTGTGTTGTCCATAATAAGAATCATTAACGCATATTTTTAAGACATTATAAACCACTTTGTTCTTGTTGTACTTTCGGTAGTCTATGTAAATAAAAATACATTAGACAATAAATGATGTTATTGCTGAAAAGATCAGGTAACAACACGGTAAAAAAAATCACTCAATTTGAAAACTAATGGTGGATCTTTTAAAGAGGAAATATGAAACTAGTTGTAAAAAGAAAAATATATGTAGATATTGTAGAAGAAATCAAAGAAAATGTTCAACAATTTAAATATTTTTTTCTCATGTTTAATAGATTGAAAAGTAGAGAATAATTTCAATGGACAACTGTCTGTTTTTGGCATTACTGGACAAAAACTAATGGCATACTCCTACGCTAATAGTAAAGTAAATCTATGATATTCTCTCTGTATAGAAATAACAAATAAAAATAATTCCTTATATATATCTTGCAAGTAATAAATGTTTAAGATCTTTGAGTAAAGTATCAAACGTTGGAATAAAATCAAACAATATTAGCATTATTTAGCATTCAATCATATATCTTCATTAACAGTTTTAGAATGGCTGTCTGGTAGAATCATCACACCATTTGGCTATCTGAATATAAGTATTATAATCCGAGTTTCACTTCACACTGTAAATTAGCATATAAAATGTAATGCGGAGGAACAATGCAATGTAAAATCTTGCCTGCAATAAATCTCAGCCACATCGCTTTATCTGACAGCAGATTACGTCTCTCACTTTCAGATCCAGCAGATGGATATTTACTCTGCAATTCACGAATGAGTCCTTCATTATATTTTCTTATGATAAGAATATCAGAATTGTGTCGTTTTCCACTGAACAATTGAAACTAAAATTAAAAATTACAATTTTTTTCAAAGAGAAATATAGAACTGAAGTGAATCAAAAGAATAATACTTTTTTCTATCAAGGACTCATCTTGGAATCTTCGTTTAAATTGTCAGCGGTTTTTAATATTTATCCAATATCGATGATCGATTGTGTTAAAGTAGCTTTCAAGTAGTCATGTTAAGAATTTAAACCGAATATCCGGTTGGTTTTACAATCAGGTAATATCGATTCCGGGTAGTAGAATCGGTGATCAGTTTCGACTAATGCGCAATCAGTTACTTAAACTCATGTAATGAAGATCATACTCGATAACGTATAAAGAACCGAAAATTGCACCCAAATAAAATGATCTTGTGTTACAGAACCGAACTTTGGGGAAGTGAAATAGATGCTCAGATTCATATTAATCAAACAAGAACACTTAAATTGTATTCCGAAAGTCACAATGCTTCTTTACACTCGTATTGCATACCAGATTTTTTCTACGACATGTAGCACTAGTTGACATTTAGATTTAATTAATAACCTAAAAAAATGGGTTGATGCCAGATGATCACACAGAGAAGTGACTTTCCATTTTCTTCTTAATTTTCTTTTCAATATCATCGACTTCTATATTTTGAGAATGATTAAAAACGACCAACACTGCAAAAATCAGAAATGCACCAAACACTTAAGCCCGCCGCAAACGAAATAATTTTGTTCACTTAATTTGCAGCAAGTTTCCTTGCGCTCTGAGCCACTTTGAGCTGCGCTTGGTGTGAGACTTATGCAAGATGGGCTATTCATTCTGACTCTAGAACGTAGACTTGGTAGACTTGCTTATTACAAAAATATAGATGTTGCCGGAAATGATCGTCGAAGGAGAGCAGGAGCATTTGCTGCGGTTGTAGTCACTTGATTTCGTCGCCAGTTCTGATTGGCTGCGCTCAGCAGCCAGCAAGTGCAAAAAAATAACGCTGGATCCATCTTGTATAACAAGTCTCGTGACAAGTCTAGTACCCAGCTGCGGACCAAGTTTCTAGCATCGGAGCAAGCATGGCAGCCAGCACGGCTCCAAGTGAACAAAATTGCTCGAAAAATTACATAGTGTGTAACGGGCTTTAGTTGAGAGTTTGATACAAAAAAAAATTAATTCAGGTTTCGCAATCTTAACAGCCATGCGTGTATTGATGATAGTCCTGAAAAATGAAAAGAATATGCAAAAAGCACTCATTTTATGCATCTTTTGCAATATCTATGTATGCATAGCCATAGAAAAATATCATTAAATAGTTCATTGACGCTCTTCTTTGTTATTTGCAGAGCAACGATATTGTTCAGAACAGAATTAATAGGTAATTAATAGGAAAGATCTTGAAAATATCTTCAGATATTCAATGAGATTCAATTCAGTTGATATGAGATATGGGACAAAGATATAGCGGAAAAATGCACAATTTGCAATTTGAAAAAACAAAAGACTTTCTTAAGATTTTGCCAATATCAAGTATACTTGTTCAAAATTAGTAGAAAATGTCAACGCTTTTGAAGAATGAGAGTAGTAAAGATGTGGTCCACCGATTCAACAGTATTTTATTTGTAACAGGTTTAGTTTTAAGCATGGGTAGTTTCGGTCTTAACTGGACCCTGTATTGTTCTGCTTCTAATCGAATACCAGCTAATTTCGGTTCCAATCGAATACAAATTAATTACGATCCTTATCGTGCTCGCTTCTCAAAATTTTTCCTATATTTAATCCCACCTTCACATCATTATTAACAACGCCTATCACTGATACATTTGTCCGGATATTTGCCAAGTCTGAATGTCAATTGATGATTTCTACTCTCTTGCTGTATGTCTAGTAAAATAAGTTGAATCAACAAGCCTCGTCTCGAAATATTTGGTGAAGTTCACACACTTGTTGCATCAATTTCTATTTTCAAAGACGACCATACATCATTTTTTCATCAAAATTAAATGTTCCAGAATCTGCTTACTGCTCAAACTTATTATTTATTTTTTTGAGGAACAATTCGGCAAATAACGTTCTGCTTCAAATACAGTTCTGTTTAGAAATTCAATTCTTCAATCTGTGTAAGGTAAAGTCATGGTACTGAGAAGTGTGCAAAACGTGCTGTAATATGTGTTATTTGCTTAGTGAAATTACTGCGTAATAAAACCTCTTGTAATGATAAAATAACACAGGTTTTCGTGCTGCAGCTCCTAACAGACAATACAGAAGTATTTAGGAATTTGTGGTGGTGTACTTCAGAAACAAAGCAAGAATTTCTAAGGTTTATGTTGCTGAGGTATGAGTTTATCCTTTGTTAGTCTTGCAAATTTCCGACTAAAGTTTCGTAGCTTTGTTAAGAAACTTTTACAACGCAGTAATGTAAAATTTGTTTAATTGAATAAACTTGTCGAAGATTAATTTATTATTTGTTTGAACAGAATGCCGACAAAAAGACAACTAATTGAGTTTTCAAATTATTGCCAATTTATTTATTTGTATACAATGGGCTGGGAATGAAATCCAATTGAATATACAATATACATGCATTATATATCTAATTTAAAATATATAATTGACCGGTCAAATTTACATTAGCAGCCTCAGCTTTTTGTTAGGTGCTAATCATCAATTATAAATATATTTATACTATAATGTACATAAAACTAGAACGTAAATATCTATTTGAGACATCAACATAAATAAACTAGAAATCGTTAAACGACTTTTAGAAAAATTAATATATGTTTCACGTGGGTCTTTCTGGTACCCTCATAACTTCAGTTTATGCAACATATAACTACGGAAGAAGTACTAAAACTTTCTGCTACCTCCAAAGAGTATTCTTGAGTAACTCAATTTATTCCCTCCTCCTCTCGCCTAACAACCTCATAATTATATCCATCCCCTCACAAACTGGATGTGCACGCAATTTTTCACCCTTAATTTGTACCATATTTTTCTTTGAAAGCCATTCATTCGACATTATTTCTACACGCAACCATGTTTCCATTTTCACATTTTTAGTAGTATTACAATCTTCATATATTTCGCAATTGATTTCTTTTAATACAACCATAAGTAGTATGCCAAATAATAACAAAATCTAAATTATTTTTTTCTGTGAGTTTATTTTGGTGACTGTCTGTCATCAATCAACTTGTTTTGAACTGTGGAACTCTCCACTTGCGTTTTGTAGCTCTTTCTTAGATCATAAATAATATCTAGATGGAAGAAGCTGCGAACGGTTACGACGGAAAGAGATGGAAGATATATTATAAGAATGCTGGAGAAATAAACTACGCAAGCGTGTCAATAATCAAATTTCGGTTTTTCCAGTCCTTAAAATGACAAACACATGATGTGATGAGTTCTTATTTCTGTAAAAAATATTTATATTCATTCGTTGTTTTCTAGTTGCAAAGTACATCTTCTTAACATTTATTTTATAAATAGCAAATAAAATTCGATAGACATGCGCAGTTCGTTTCACTTCATTATTCTTTCTTTATATTTTATTTCTTTGTCCTTCTAACGTAAACTGTATTTTCCTCTCTTTCTGGCATAACCGTTCGCAAAAATGTGTTGTGTGATATAGGACTTCTTCCATCTAGATATTATTTATGATCTAAGAGCTCTTTACAGTTTTGTTGGTGCTTCTGCTTATGAGTGTCAAATTATGGTGGTCCTGCTGTGTTCTACGTTTCGGATTTTGTTTCAATAGTTATTATATACGGTCATAGAAATGACATTCGATCACGATTTTAACTTCATCTCCAAACTTTTAACCTCGTGATATGATACTCAATTTGACAATCAAATGTCTTAATAAATTATTCTTGAATCCTGCACAAATTATTTGGAAATTGTGCTACCTACTTTATAAACAATAAAAGACTACGTAATATTTTATAATTATTAAGATCCAGTTTCATCAACGATACTTAGATTTATCCATTGGTTACTTTATACGAAAATTGTTGTTGATAAAATTGCACCTATAGTTAGTAACTCAAAATAACCTGTAGATAAATTTAATTGACGTTGGTAAAACCGGCCCTAAGTCAATAATATTGTCTTCTTTAAACATTGTAGATAATGTTTGATGATTATTTGAAGATGGATTTCGAACTTACATTGTCTTTATTTGAAACAAAATTACTCGTGCTTTCGAATGATATAAATCTCCAATCATTATCAAATGTTAACTACATAATGGTCTTGGATCTACAGGTATAGCGAAGGATTTCGTTAGAGATCCTTGTTCTGTGCAAAATGACTGCTCCACCATCATGATAATTGATTTTTTCCTTTTTCTCCCTCGCCCTCATGGGCGCGAAAAAAAAGGCCGATGATTTTCGCAGTTTTGTCGAGAAAGTTTCATCGTCGGACGATCAGCACCATAGTATTAGTAACTGTCATTCTGGACAGTTCAATTTCATAAACATTTTTATAGATTATATTGAATGTGCTTTATCTTCATGAATTAACATTGGTTCAGTAAAATGTATTTATAAGCGATTAATTTGTGATGCAATTCAATTGATGAAAAAAAATTCTGAATAAAAAAGTACAGAATGTAGTGCATTTGTTTGTTGAGAAACAAAGTCATCCATTTTAAATGATTTCTTTGTTCTATTTTTTTTTTCGTATCGAATTCCGCAATTCTCGGAACAGAATTTTGAGGTTTGATATCATTAATTCATTCACCTTAAAATTCCAAAATCCCAAATCTTTAATATTTAGCACAGAACCAAGTTCTTTACTCATTCAAAGTGTTTCTTACGTATATATTTGACCGGTAGATAATGAGCTATGATAGTTCGATTCCTTGTATTTTTAGCCGACCCATTTGAACAATGAGAAAGTATCATGCGTCGTGGATATCATCAGTACTTCGTTTGCTGAAAACATTATGGTTTTTAAGAATGTATGCTGCTTCTTTGAATTTTCATTTATGCCGATGTGCTTCACAATAAATAATTGGCCTATTTCCATTTGATGTTGTGTTGCTGTGTCCAGTCATGATCCGCAATTTCAGATTCCATTCTTTTGTTCTGTTGTTCCCTTCGACCTGATTTCAAGTAATCTTTCAGTTACTTGGACGTATGTTACTCCACATTCGCATGGATTTTGATAGATAAAATTTTTTGTATTATTTTGATCTGGTTTAGTTTTGATCAAGATGCTTCTTAAGACTCTAGTCGACTGGAAGACCGTTCCAATTGTCTTATTCCGTGTCTCATTTTCTGTGTTCAGATTAAATGTCATCATATAGGCGTTATATCTTGTTTCATTTTAATGACTTGCTATTCTTGAACTGATTTCCATACATTTAATATCTGTCGCATGCAAAATTAATTTTGACTATGGATTCATGCTTTAAGATAAATCCTGTATTTGAAATTTTTATTTGAAGTGTTGAAATAGAGAACTACAATAGTTTTTTATGTTCGTATAATCACAATCCTGAACGTAATTTTCTTAAACAAAAAGTCACTACAAAACTCTTCAGCGTAAATTATAATCCATTGCTGACAGTAAGAATTCTGTTTCTCAAAATAGACTTCAAACTTTAGTACGCATTTCGTGATTAACTCATACGCACCATAATGTGTTGCATCCTCAACATCCTGTTGCGTTATTTATTTTACGTGCGAACATGAAATGTCAATTACAGAGAACTGTTTACACTGTCGCTGATGTCGGGCTTATGAGTAGAGATTGTTCGGCAAAATAGGAAGGGAAATAGATGGCCTAATAGTGGAATTAGTGCTATTGCTATTATGTATCATTAATTTGATATACCAAGATGGAGTTTTAAGTAGATTACATACATACATTGTAATGCATTGCATATAAATCTCTAAAACTGTAAGACTAGACGATAATTGTTCTATCAGGAGACCATATTATGGTGCGATATTTTGCCATGAAATTGATGATTATTATTGATGACACTGACTGATACATTGTATGTAGATATTGAAATAAAGGAATTCACTCACAGAGTTTCAATTTATTTTTTTTTCATTCAACAATCATCCTACTTGGAGTGCTACAGATTTAAATAATTGTGATACTAATGGATAATTTGATACAAAAAAGAAAAAACTCCTAAAGAATAGTGTACTTATTTCATATCGAGAGCATGAATTGCTGTTTTACGTGGAAGCTCTCAATATTATGACGATCGTGTAATAGTATATTCTACAACAAGTATTAGAATGCCTCTGACTCCAAACAAGCGATAAGTTTATAATCCGAGCCGCAGGCGAGAACTATGGCTCGCAATTGTGGAATACATCATTCCCATATTGCCAGACTATACTTTCTCTAACAAAATTTTGGAGATTCATTAAGAATTCGAAGAAGCTTTAAAAATTTTTAAACGTCAAACGAAAAGCCAGAAATGAATACAGTTGTTAAGACGTAACAATTACCAAACCGACAGCTTCCAATTCGTCGAAAATATTGATGGAATGGTTCTAAATAATATACGGTCTAATTCCGAACGAGATATTGGAATATCACTTGTTCCAACTTAATTTTTAGTTGTGGAATGTGCAGATTTCAAATCAGTGTTAGAGAAAAAAATTTACGCTTGTAATATGAACACTATTCTTCGTACAAATATCAAAGTCATAGAATCATTCTTTTAATTCATCTATATACATGCTTTTATGCAAGTTCATGCAAAACATTCAACAACAAGCTAAACAAAACAGCTTTAGAAAATCCATGATATAGTTAAGCCCCGAATTAACTGTATAAGATTAAGAACGAGAAATTGATATTATTGGGAGTTACAGAATAGAATGCGCCACTCACGGTTTTGTAGTGAACAAAAAGAATGGCGTGCATTAGGTAGAAATGTCAAAGCGCTGAATGAGAACAAAAATTGAAAAATATCCTGCTAATCTAAAAGAATCTTGAATTCCATAAAATTGAGAGCTTAAATATTGGAAGTACTATATTAATGACAGAGAAGAAGAAAATTTCGATTTTGATTCTCTCGAATTACAGAAAGAAAACTCAACGTCTTTGCATCGAAAAAATGGTTTCTGAACGCATTGACTGATCTAAATTGTGATATTGTGATTTACGCAACTGAAAATGATATGTCATCAAAAGAAGTTTACTCCAAGCAAAATGAACATTTTTAAGATTGAATGCCAAAATGACAGTTTAAATTAGATTATTTTAAAAATTCTAGGTGAACCTTTGTTAATTGATTATAAAAGTATTTTCTCCAAAACTCTACTTGAGTAAGCATTAGAAATTCAATCAGATCCGTAACTAATTTCGCACATTTTTTCAGGATAGTGCAATGTTAAAAATAATTCTGCATTTTACAATTTATTTATTATAAAAATCTTATTGATGAATTAAATTATTGATCAATTTCATGTAAGATTGACATTTATTCACTTGTATTCCAATTTGGTCGCATCTATAACTAATTTTACATATGACAGCTCAGTCGTTCCGTATATTATCACTAATTTTGCGTTTATTCGACAATATTTTGCAAACGGGTCATCAATTGAAGAAGCTTCAATATATCATGCAATTGAGCTGATAAAATCATTCACATTACCTATGTGCAAACGTCAAAAATAATACGTCACGTCTGTACGTGCAATGTTAATTTCTACCTACTGACGGCCATATTGTTTTTGTTAACAGCGCCGCCAACGGATCCTGTAAGTCCCAATACATGACAAGATTGTGAATGAGAAAACTGGTGTTACAATAACTCGACTCAAAGCATAATCGTGTATGAGCCCGATATTCAGCTGACTACTTCAAAAATTCCCAGAAGGAATCCAATAGATTTAAAGAAAAAATTCTTAGCTTGTATTTGTAATTACATACCAGAGCAAAAAATACTTTAAATTTCGAAGACGAAAAGGATCGTACACTGTTAGCTATAAGGTGATGGTATAAGTCTTTTGGGATAGTGAGAGGAGTGACAAAAAAATACCGAATTTAGAAGAAAAATTAATAAAATTGGAAGTCTTAATTCGTTCGATGCATCCCAGTTTGAATAAACTGATGAGAAAAAGGATCTGGAAAGCGATGTTGATTGTTTCTTTAATTTATAAAGAAACGTGCTGGTGAAATTTTTGTACAAACACTGGCAGTTATATGGAACTTCTGGTATGTTTAGAGAATGATGTGAGCCGAAATAGACTAGTGAAATTGCATTATAATAATTTGCTTACTGTGCTGTAAAATTGTTTCTTATTTGACTGTATGCAACAGTCAGTATTATTAGCTGCAAACACCGACTTTCAGAAAAGGGAACAACTATTGAAATATATCGGTTTTACCCTATAGAAAAAGTTGAGCAGCAGCTACGATAAAGCATTCGGAAGTATTTTCAAAAAATGATGCTCATAAGTGTTTTTAAGAAGTGAGATCAATGGTAAAACAATTGTAAAAAGACTATATATTATTATATGTCAGTGAAACCTGCTCACTTACTAAGACGATGGATGATAGATTAAAATGCTTTGGGCATGTTTGAATCGATCGAGAACTGAGTTGGCTAAGGCACATGGCTAGAATGGACGAGAACCGGGTCACAAAGAACGATTTTCAAATCAAATCTGTAAACCAGTGCCCAAGAGAAAGACCAAGAGCAAGATTGCAAGATCAAGTGACTGGAAAAGGAGTAAAAGAATGAGAAAGAGAGATAAGAGAACTAAATGAAAGATAATTGTTCTGGAGAATGAGACCATCAAACTGAAAATTCTTTAATAGATCCACATTAAAATTAGCAATGACAATCTAAAAGTAGTACCTACTAACTATATTTGAATTGAAATATAGTTAATATATTTTTTTTTAATATTTTCTTGTTCACTCTATTATTTGATCACATCTCATTAATTATTATCTGAAAATATTAGAATGCTATAAAAATTAGCAAACCACCTATGCAATTATTATCAACTGCTACCATATGGGTAATGGGTATCAGTATGGCGTTTGCAGTCTTTTATCATGAGACTTGCGCCCTGTACAGCAACATCCGGTTCAGCGCGCGGGCTGACGTGTTACTTCCGCTCTGAGTGGGTGATTGTGAGCACCGATAATTCAACGAGCGGAGACAATTGATACGTGGTTTAGAATTAAGAGAGAAATTTTGGAGGCAGATGCTATGTGAAGAAATATTGAAAGAATTTAAAATATTTTTTATTTAGAAATTGAAATTGCTAGTTAGAAATTATTCTGAATATGGATTGAAAAATTAATCGATTGCCAAATTCAGACTTATCCTTCAGATTTTTGAATGAAGCTGCTATGGCCCATTCTTTCACATTTTGATGGGACTAGCAGTTACCCGTGGCTTCGCCCGTATACAGATGAACTTCTGGTAATCAATGAAAAAAATATATAATAATTGACTGCAGCACCCGAGCAATCTGCAGGCTGATAGCTCTAACTGTGGATATTGTTAGATTTTAGGGTTGACCGATCCAATTGACTTTCACGTAGAAATATTAATTGACTGCAGCACACGGGTAAACCACAGTGTCTGTCCACGGTAGATTTGTGCTATCGATATTTTTTGTTGTTTTTGCGTAGGGCTAATCGATCTAATTGATTTTCAATTTTTTGAAGGTATTATTCCTGCATCGAAATCTAAAAAAAAAAGTTCATTATCAATTGCAATGAAAAATTGTGAAACAAGTAAAGCCGTAAAGATGAAAAGCACGAAAAAAAATTCGGTAGTCCTATGCTGTCGATATTGTTCGATGTTCCATATTAGAGTGACCCCAATTGACTTTCTTTTTTATGAAGGCATTTTTCCTGTGACTAATATATTATTACATTCCACACTACTACAATAAATTATTATTATGGGATGTGATGTGATAGAGATATACATTAAACCATAGATTGATACTTGTACAGAAGCAGAACTGTCCTGCCTGTTATTTTCGTTAAGATCAAGTACAATGCCAGATAGTTGACGCCACAGAACTGAGCAAACATAAATCAAATAAGCTCACTTGTATAATAATTTTAGATATAATAGATAAATTCATTATCAAAATGATGCAAAATTGTCGATTTATCCTAACTTTTCCGATAATCGAAATGAAGATAAGTACACAAATCGAATTCTTGAGATTTGGTCGTAGTCGTATAGATTTTAAAATCTGTAATCTCTTCTACCCTGGCGTAAAATAAAGTATCTACCTTCGTGTTTAACGTTCACGTCACAGCTCGGTTGTAATAACCCCCTGGCATACCAGCGCCAACGTGATCGCTGTAATGAACTAGTTCTAATTACCTTCGTTGTATCGTAATTGTGGTCAAAGTCATCTAGTCGACTATAATTACGTATACTTTTTGCACAATCAACAAAAACATGAATCATTGGTCTACCTACATTTAGAGAAATCATTCCACGTATACTTTAGTACAATTATATACATGCTCCTATACAGATTTTTTTCCAGTTTGAAAGAGTGATTAATGAACTTTATAACAATGTGCAATGCTAATTTATAAACGTGTAACGCAGATTTAAAATTATTCTTACTTTAATAATAATCAAAAAAATGCGATGTCTAATGGAATTGTTAAAACTGCTATTGAAAAATAAAATAATATGCTAAGTTGAGCTAAACTAAATAGGAATTGAAATGGAACATTTCAATTTGCTAGATCTGGGTTACATCTTTTTATTTCATGAGTTCTTGGAGCTAATTTAAATATTATTTGTCCTCCTTATTTTCTATGGACAATTTTTCTTATTTATTTATACCCCGAAGTTCTTTGGCTGAAAGCCACAATATACAACAAGCAGTCTACATACACTCATACATGTACACACATACACGTGTATTTACAATGTTTTGGCTGTGTGTATGTATGTATGATTGATAGCAGGGGTAGTCGCCAACTGACGCCGTCATCATTAATAGTTAAATGTCCGCTCTACGATGCAGTTGTGCCCGGGTTCAAGCCGTGTATGTGAATTTCTGCTTGAACATTAACAAGTGATAAATGAAATAGAAATTAGGGCTACACGAAATGAGTTCTACATGTTTGTTAAAAATAAATTTAGAATATAAACAAAAATCATTTTAATCTCCCTTACATATAATGATAATTCTGTTAATCCTACTTTCTATTTGTCATTTTGATAATTTTATGAAATGTCTCATTTATTCTGCTGGAAAATAAAATTGCGTTGAGAATGTAATTGATTGAGGTACGTACCTAACGTGCAAAAAGAGACGCTATATCAAAAAAAAAAAATGTGTCGTTACACTCGGCTGAAGTAAATACCCAGAGAGACGAAAAATTTTTTCTTGTAAATGAAGAGGGTGCAACAGTATAGAAAATTAGAAATTACAAAATTTTACTTGTAGGAATTACATCTAAATGTTCAACACAAATATTCTGATTAGATCTATCATCGAATTTTTTTGCTCCCAAATACATACGAATAGAATCTATGAAAATTTTAGTCGCGTTTTGAATATAGAAGAGCATCTAACAAGAAATTTTTGCAGGAATGAAAAATATCTTATTGAAACGGTCAAAAAAATATGTACGACCATCTTTAAGCTTGATGTTTTGCTCATTGAAAACAATGTGTACCTAAGCCACGTATTTGCAAATGACTTCTCAACCACAGTACCACATCTGAAAATGTGACAATTGAGCTTCGTAATCCAGATTTTATTTTCTTGAGAATTCATGCTGGTAACCCATCATTAAGTTCTTTGTAAATTCTAAATTTTATCTTGCACTTTGTGCTTCCTTGCTGCGTGCTTCGTAATATTGTCAAAATATGGAAGTTGAGGCCCGTAGAAAAACTCTTGAATCAGGATATTGATTTTATAACTAAGGATTGCAGTTGCTCTCAAAGCGTACGCTTTTAGACAATTTATGCGCATGCGTCAATTATCGCTTCCAAAACGACTGCTCCAAACCAGTCGTTTTCGAAAGCAACTGTTGCTTTCACAAGGTCACTGTGTTCGATGTTTTGATTTGTACTTAACTTTTGAAACTGAGGTTACTGGAAATTTGTTTTCTTAGAGTTTTGTGGTGTGAATAAAGATTTTATTCATATTTGTACTGTTCTATTTCAAACAGATGGTTTCTAGTTACAAAATCAGTACCCAGCACATGTATAAACAAACATTATGACATCCGCACAATAACTTTTGTGACTCGTTTCGAAATATTAGGCCTCATATTTAGTGCTCAACTTCATTTTCATGTTGCATAAATTACTATTTTCTTCTATAACAGCTGTACAAAATGCACATGCTGCCATGACAACTGTACAGAAAGCATTGATTTTATTGGATTAGTTCAAAAAGTGAGTCACGTTGCATAGTTCGTATCTAATAATAAAGTGCGATAGAAGAAAAAGTTGTTAATACATACAAAAAATACGATTTTAGGACTCGTAAGATCGCTATACGACTTTCTTATTCATCCCAAAATGGCAAAATCTAGCATTTTTTGTACTTGTTGAACAAAAAAGTATTTCGTTTGAGTTACATGCACTGGTTCAAAATAAAATTTATTGGAGATAAATTTATGAGAGAAGAAGCAACCTGAGTCATCATAGATGCGCTAGAATTTTGTCTCTTTGTGGTTTATAACATTTAAACGTCTATAGGTAGCATAATACTTCCAAACTTTGAGAATATCAGTTTTACCTACTTAAAAGAATTGTATAAAGTATACTTCTAGCCACTTCTATAAAATAATGTCATAATTCCTGTTTCCACTCGTATTGAATACAAGTGTTTTTTTTCTGCAGCTCTAAGCAGTAACTTTAAAAACAAATCCAAAGCACAGTACAGCACATGTTGACATTTAGATTTTATAAAGAACCTGAAAAATGAATGGTTGAACACAGGGCGGCGAGTTTGCAATTTGTTAGTAATTCTCTCTTTAGATCGACTTTCATATTGTTACACTTCGTAAGAACAAATATCAGTGTATGAGAATACAGCAAAACTGGATTTTGGAAAAACGGATCGATGACAGGCAGTGCTATCAACATGAACTCATAGAAATAAAACCGCGCGTGTCTTGATGGTAGAAGGCCTAGAATGGGTAAAATGTATAAAAAAGTATCCATAAAGAAATTATTTTGAAAATTATAAAATCCTTGCCCTACATGATTAAACAATTTGGTAACCACTCAATTTCTCTTACTCATAATAATTAAGAAAAAAAAAATTAGTCAACCTAGTGCTCCCTAATTTGCTGGAAATCATGTACATTAACTTATTTTCTTGTTTCAGTAACAGATGCCCTCTTCGCGAGCCAGTACTCCTCATTTGGTGCTCCAACACCACCTCCTGGCTCTCCTTACAGCCCAGTGCCTGTAAGTCAACTGGAGCTCCTCGCTAAAGGAATCTCCACCAGCTTGGCCACGGCCATCAATTTACAAAACACAACACTTCAAAGTGCTAATCTCCAATCAAGTATTGCATCTTCTCTTCTGTCCACTACAACAGCGAGCACTGTCTGCTCGAAGAAGTCTCCCACACCGAAGAGGTGCTGTTGGATGAAAACTTGTAATTGTCACAAACCAACAGTTAAGGTAAGTTTAAAACTTGGTGATATGATAATACCACAATTTGCTTATATAGATACTATTGTTTACTACAATAGTGAAACAAAAGTCCACACTTTGAAAAAGAAGAGCATCACAAAAAAGTGAAGCACTTATTAAAAGCACATCTACTCCTCAAAATGCTTAATTCGCATTTATACAAGCTTGTTCATTCTTCCCTCACAACAAACCAAAAATCACCCACCTACACACAAGATGATCACGCAATCTTTCATCTTCAGTGCCACCCACATATATTTTTTAAATACCTTTTCATTCGACATTCGTGTCACATGCTCAAAATAACGTGATTGATTCATTCCTACCGTTTTCACCACATTTATTCCAATACTACATTCTTCATGCATCAATTTATTCCGCATTCAATCTTTTCTGGTATATACCAGAAAACAATTTTTATGTAAACTATAATAAATGTAATTTATTTAAAAATACTATTATACTGCAAAGTGGTTATTCATATTTTTTTTAATGGATCTGTTTGTGTAAGTGCAGGATGTTTTACAACGGATAGAATAAACTTGAACAACATTATGAGAAGACATTCCAAGAAAAACAAGAAAAAGCGTAAGAGACGTGGTATTCACGAGGATTGATGTGTAAACATGTAAGCTCATATTAGTTCGGTTTGGGAAAATTTAAGTCATACAGTCGTGTCGACGGCAATTTACACAATGGTGCAACAATAAAGAATTGCATTTTTAGATATTTTATAAATGCATAAGTGCATACATTAAAATATTGTACTGAGATTGTGTGCGTGAGAACTCTTCTTACACACATACTCAGACAGAGTTACATCCACGAGACTTACAGTGTAGCACTGTTACGGTCCTAATTAAACAAAATCCCTACCGAGAGCTAGAATGTTCACACATGAATGAATCCCTATGAACATTCATCATGATATGCTTTGTTTTAGAATAACTAGAAGTTACTTTTTTTAACAACGTCAACTATCATCAGCTTCAAAGTAAGTTAACTACGAAAATCTAAATTAACCTGAACTACTGTATTAATTTGACGATTATTTATTGATTATTTAATTCAATGATTTAATGTCAATATAAGGATACAATTCATTGGTTCGTTGTTATCAATGTTGCACTTGAGTTTGAAGGGCACTTTAACGTTTACTACGATACTTTTCAGTATTTCATTTCAGGTAACTCATCTCGTAATAATTTCATTACGATGATTTCAGCAAAGTTAATTTTTCCTATTTATTGATGCCGTTTTTAATGAAAGTCCTACTTCATGTGATTCTTAAACGATTCATATTTGAAGTACGAGTTTATAAGAGTAATGTTTTATCAAGTTTTTTTAAATGCTAGGTTTCTGAAAAAGTTACCGAGCGGTTGAAAAATTGAAGTTTTGAATCAAATTGGCTAATTTGGTTCAGTTTAGTATATATTTATTATAAATTAATATTAATAATTATGAGATTAACCTTAGTTTCATGATAAAGTTAGTCACTTCATTTTGAAATCAGATATTGACGTGGCTAGTCCTAAATGGAGCCTGAGATATCTTTTTGTCTAACTGCGGCGATACCCAAAAGAAGCGTGATTTCTGCTTACACATAGCCGATACAGTGGTAGCTACGCCTCTGAGTCAGATTTTTGACTATTAATTAAAATAGATTCTAGAAAGAATATAGATTCAAGATAAAATATTTGGATCTCAAATCGGATTTCAAATAAAAGTTACTTCAGTTTTTATTATGAAACAGGGATTAATGACAGTTAATCTCTTTTAAGATTTACTTCATTTGACAAAATTGCAATCAAGGCAAACAAAGTGCTGCTTTATCGTATGCTTTATAACAACGAATGCAATAAAATGACCTGTGGCATTTTATTCTTACTTTTTTTTACATTAATTTACCACACGATCAATGATACCTTAATTTCTATGAACGCAGTAACGATTTTTCTGCTCTACATTCTTTCACGATGATGGAAATAATGGATTTTTCAATTATATTTATAATGTTCATCGATATTTTTGAATCAGTGTTATCTAAAACTAGTTATTTGAGATACAACTGCAAAAAGTTATTCTTTAATTCACGAACGGTTTGGTTGAAAATACGACTGAAGCGAGAGTTCTTGAAAGCTTAATGAGTGCATTGATTGATCTCTGATCGTTTCAATTTTTGTAGAATATAGTCAATTTATCATGATAATTTTTCTCTCGTAAATGTTTCTTTGGCCTCTGCTGTCGGTAGCTAAGAAAACGATATTGTGTATTTAACTGTTGCTTTTGAGTACATTCCACTAGGCGATCGCAACGATTTACTCTTGACCGCAGTTTTTGCCGCTCCACTAACATATGATTGCTGTGGCTGGTACCTCAAGTGGAACGATGCAAGTGTTCATTCAATGTCAAATAAACTGACAATCCATGGCTAAGATCGAAAAGTAAATCATTAATATGATTAAACTAAGCTATAGCAAATAGGAAGTATAAATGAACTGTATCCAATATGCCTGTGGAAATAATTCTCCCATAAATAAATAATTGTTGATAATGAGAGACTGTAAAATTATCTATCATATTGACAAATAAAAAATCTTGAATCAATCGACATAATTTAGAACCGAAAATATGAACTAGAAAGACACCTTTTCCATTAATTCATTTTTTTTTTGTGAGTGAAGCGGCCACTATCAATTCCGTCACCTATGATGTATAGATCTTTAGCTCAAAAACCGAGATCGTCTTGTGGAACGATTATTGAGACGACATGAGCGTAGTTGTCGCTTAGTGTAACGTATCCCTAGAAAGTGATATACAGTTCTTGGAAGCTTAATTCAAAATATCATTCAAAATGTTCAAAATTAATTCTACTGCTTGTGGATGAGTACCAAAATACCCTCCAGATGTTTTAAACACTGATAATCCCACTTCAACTGAAATCATGCAATAAATGTGTGCAGTAAAACTTTTATCGCACAGTTTTTACATTGAAAATGATGTACAAAACTGTCACTTCTTAAAGATCATAGATAAAAGATTCTTAATAATTTTGCTTTTGACAAAATCCAACATACAATCAAAATAAATCTAAAACTATAACTGTTTTTGACTAACTAAAAGTGATATTTTTAATTTTCTGACGTCGTTAGATAGGTCTCAACTAGATATCACCATGATAAATTGACCGCACTATCTTCGCGAAGGCCCTTGCGCGGGGAAGAAGTGCATTAGGTATCTTGGATGTGCACCTATTACACTTTGAGTATTTTGGCAAGTGAAATATTCTAGTTTCCGTGTGTTCACAGCTACACAAACAAATAAATGTGTCATAATAGCGAATATAAGTACAGTTTGTGAATAAGTTTCAATTCATCACTTGCAGATTAGTTAATACACTTATAGTAAAAGTTATGTAAGGATTAAGGTTTCTTCCGTCGCAGGAAGATGTTACCATACCCGCGGCCGTGTCGACAACAGAACTTGAGCCAATTTTTTTTGTTTAAATTAACTATGTACTGGAGGGTAGCGAAAATTACCTTTTCAAGTTATTTACCGCTAGTATTTTCTTCATTTATTCAATTTTAAAAAATGATAACTTATATTTGATTCGTTTTTTTGTGAATATTCAAAAAGCTGAGACAGAATCAAGACTCCTGGCAATCCGGACATGGAAAAAACCGGGACTTTGGGAACTATGGCTCATTTTCAATAATTTCACTCTAGAATGTCTTTATATATGCTTTTGAATATTCAGCTTTTTAAGGTGCTTGTTATAAAAAACGTACCCAAGAGATTTTGATAAAACTTGGATATTATAAAGTTTAAGTGTTAATATAAGAATCTTCTCTGTGTTAGTTTGGTAGATATTTGAATCCTAAATTGATACTTTTCTTTTACTTATATATGGGGTCTTATGAGACGATGTTACACATTTGCCATTGTTTTGGATATTGTCGCGATAAAAATGGAAAGACATGAACAAAAAACCAATAGATTATAAATTGAATATTCACAATAATTGGATAAAAAAATTAAAGGATAGTGTCGTATTAATAAAAAAGATATTTTAATTAACTTCAGTTCAGGACAAAAAATCAATATTAAATCCTGTCCCTGCATTCTCTATCTTTGTCTAGTTTCAACATTCTCCATAGCTCCATCTCTCTCACATTTTATCTACAGTACCGATCTACATTCTTTTTTAGTTGTTTCAAGCGTTTGACTAAAAGATAGCAGTTTTTCCGTAACAAGCACCTTAAGAAATATCAAATTGATATTCTTATCCCTTACTCCAGTCTTCTTTTCGATACCTCTTCTATAATCTTTCACATTCAAAGAGATTTTAGAGTGAAGAGTCGATGTAATGCAAATTGAGAAAGCTCATTTTCAGAAATTTTTGTTAAAGCCCCCTAACGTATTCAGGGATTCAAAGAAATATAATTTTTCTATTGAACAATAATATTTGTTATATTTATTGGGTTCAAAATGAAACCAAGGGTCATTCAAATAAATCAAAATCAGAGTATATTTATTAAACTAAAAGAATTGTTATCCTAAATTCTACACTAATTTTACTGATTCTTTGAATTGAACTGACCTTAAGTGCGAATCGCGCGTGCTTATATATCTGTCTGAGCGAATCCGGACTATTGTGGAATTGTGGAATGTTTTGGAAGCGCTTCTAAAATTTTGCACAAATAATTCCAGATTCTAACATAGAAAACTCGTTATAAATTTATATTTATCAATCTTATGACGATCAAGCATTGTAATTGAATTGAGATGGAGGTACCTATCGTGGATTAGAATCTTATCTGCATAAGAAACAGGTTATTTCATACTTTGCATGAATTAAACAACTCTTTATGGTTTCACATTAAAAAAGATATCTACAAAAAAAAGCCTTTTTGGTGAGACATCGATGTCTGTCTTTTTGTAAGTTACTACAATTTTTCAGAAAGTTTTAAATCCGGCGAAATTAAATATGAAATAATTATAAATAAGTTTACTCGCACTTAATCCATAAGCCAAAAAATAAAATATTTCGAAATAGGCCGAAAGTGTGACTTCATCGTATAGGATATAGTCTGAAAGAGCGTACTTGTGCATTCATAATTTTTTTTTTCTTACGTTGGTTTATCTAACAGGTATCAAAATATCGTAAAAATAAAAATGCTCCCTTTCCTTATCTTCTAAGTTTTATATGTCATATGACTCAAGGAACAGCTAATTGATGATTGCTAACTTTTTTTAAGCTTTACACCTAATTTCTTCCTTTGTATCTCCTCTTTTTGAGAAAGAGTAATAACCAGTCAGCTGCTCCTTAAGTATTCATGTGACACCTCGTCTCTTGTAGATCAATTTCTTCAACTCCAATGAGAGATTGGTAATTATATATTAAATTGAATATTCAACTTTTTTTTTTATGTACTAATGTATTGAGTACTCGGCAAGTGCATTGTATTTTGTTCAATTGGTTACATATAATTTCCATTAAAATTATGTTTTCAATATTAATAATGCCGAAAATAAATGTGAAAATGAAAAGTTTTTTTTCTCTAAAATTAGTTATAATTACTATTGTTACGCAAGTCTCTATGTCTTATAGATTTGTGAATCCGTGCGTTATGGATAAAATCGAGTTATTCTTAATCAGCAGAAGATGATGCATATTAATCAATTTCTTATGATTTATAAATCTATAAGACTTATGGATTTGCGTGTGTATAAAAATATTTACAATTTTTATTCTATATTTTTGAAGGTATCCTCACTCTCAGCTGGGGGTTGCAGTAGAACCAATCCCGTAGAATGGGGTAATGGTAACACGGGTACAGTGACAGTGAAAAGAGAACCTGGTGCAGCGGCTACTCCGTGTCAAGTTGCAGAAGTCACAACTAGCGAGAACCCACAAGGGACAATGGTCAAGGTTGAAGCTGTGGAAGAGGCCCAACAGGTTCATACGAGTATACACAATGGTGAGAGAATATTATTTATTTTGAATTGTAGATACCTAGTTCAATGTATCCTTTCATGTATTTGTTTGCAATTGATGGATTATAGTCTGTCAAAGTAAAGTAGAAACAATAAGCATTGTATTAATTGTATAACAAAATCAGTTATAAACAATAGTTAGAGACAAATATCAAGCAAACTTTCGATATGACATCCAAAATTTTTTTCTGGACGAAATGAATAATTTATGCAGTTAGATTTTATTCGTTTAGAATTTATCAACGTACATGAAAGGACTCTGCGAAAATGCTCAAACAACAGTATTGGAAAGTGCTGTGTTTTACACATTTTTCTAAAACTTGAGTACATTCGCAATGAATGCCGATGCCGAAAATATTTATCTTATAAGAGTATTGTATAGTTACGTCGTATACTGTTCACAGTATGGAGACATGATCGTCGAAAGGAACAAATCTAGGAGAAAGAGGACAATTTTTACTCCCTCGACCTACATAATAGGAGAAGTATTGTGATCGTGCTTTTTGACAGTTCGAAATTTTGATGGATCTTCACGTTTCATAATTTTAAAAAACATCGGTCTGTCTGAAAGCACGATAACGTGAGAACGCATACAAATTTTCGATTGAAATTTTATATTTAAGTTATTTTTTATCAAAAAGTTAGGTTCATGTCCGTAGATCAGGCTTTCTCAACCAGTGGTACCGAAACTTTATTGATGGAACTTTTTAGTTTCTTGCGTTTATTTTATAAACGGTAGTATTTATCATAAAATATAAAACAACTTAAATTGATCCCTGAGTAATTTGGAACAACATTTACTTGAAACAATTTTCAAAATTATTAGTGGTTCATTTGTAATTATTAAAATCTGAATTATTATAAAATTCGTTGATTTTTCTTGAGCAAAGAAATAATGAGAATCATAATGTGGAATTGGAATTATTATTACTCATATTTGGACATCGTATGCAAACGTTGGTCAGTTGTTTTTTAAAAATAGGTAATTTGGTTATATCGTATTTGGTATTAAATCAAATCTCCTGCGGGAATAATTCTAGTAGAAGAATCAAATAGGGCATTTATTTTTTCATAATTTATCTAAATAATGTCTTATTTGGTATCAATTTATAGCTCTCGGGAGCTTAGTAGAAATCCAAGACCAAAAGGAATAATTTTTTCGATTAATAATTGTTTTTTCACAACATAATCAGTTCATGCAAGTTTGTGATCGACTAACGCAACTGGACTTAAAATTTAGGGCTAATGATAAATAGAATAGTAATTTCATATAATCGCCATATGTTACTTTGACTATGACAGCTGTCACTTTGAAATAAGCAATTAATTGATATGATACTCTAAATTTTTGAAACAACAGTAAAGCTAGCCATATAATTTTCATTTGAAATTATATTTTTTGCAAAGTGAGCAACTTGTAATACATTTTAATTATAAACATTTATTACACTTAGGCCAAGTTGTACAGTCTAAGCTCATCCAAAGTTAAGTAAAACCAGGTTTAATTTCTATGGTTACAATTATTTTAGCAATTGTAACCATAGAAATTAAACCTGGCTTTACTAAACTTTGGATGAGCTTAGACTGTACAACTGGGCCTTACATGTTCACTTAAAATTAGTGCACACTTGTATTTTGGATTAGACATGTGTTTCATTTAACTGATTACGACTTTTTGACTAAAGTTCGTTCGATTCCTCACGCGGCAGTCTATAGCAGAGTTAGGCTTTTCTTGTACCCTCTGTTCCATATAAACATAGGTCTCCGCCGCGCATATGTTTGGGCGATAGAGGTGTGAACAAATTCAGAAGATTTTAACTGCGTTCCTTGAGCCGGGAAATTTTTACCAAGATTTTTTTTCGGAAGAATTTTGGAATTTCAGGCGAGTTGGCATCTCTCGTACAAAGTGGCAGAGATATTAGTATCGTTAAGAAATCAAGAATTATTACATGTAATTTATTGTAAATCTCACTCTGTTATCGATTATGCACCAACCTTAGATAGATCCACAAGTAATCAACTTCTTATATAACTTTTTGAAAAGAATAGATCTAGGAAAGTCATCATTGACAAAAAATTAGAATGATGATAAACGGAAAATCTTTCTCGCCGAACTTTGATGAGGAAGACGCTAGCATCTACTTCAATGAAATTGTAAAATTTAAAGCTCAATGAGGGTTAACTGATAACTGTTGTACAAGTTTTGTCGATGGACAGAGTGTAGAGATACCTATTTAGAAAAAAATGTGGGCTCTCGACTAAGAAAAAATGATCTGGTAATGGATACGTACTTCCCATACATTATAACCTCTTGAATATGATTATTTTGCAAACACTAAATCTCAGTAGTTGCCTAACTGATTAATACGAAATTTTGGGTGTATTTGCAACTCGAGGTGAAACAGCTCATGACGAAGACCTATTTTGAAAATTTGATCTATGACCTGAGATATTTGAGGCCAAAAATAATATAATCAGAAATATATAGTGAAAATTGGGCTAAAAAGCTTCCCTCGCACTTTCATTATTTTTGTATGTTGTTTACGTTTAGGCCAGAAAATTATTTGATGTGTTAGTGAATCGCCTACTTAATAGACGAAGCGAGTCTGAGAAAAAAAACACTGAAAGAAGCGAACAAACGTGATATAGTGTGATCGAAACTCAATCAGAAAATCGTAATAGTTGTCCGTGACAACAAATAGTTGGATGACAAACCTTATTTGTGCGAGAAAATGATCACGATTTGTGGTGAAAATTGGGCAATTGATGAAATCTTGTGACTGCCCGCAGTTGGACTTGAAATCGCGCAAATTACAAGCTTGAAATAGAAAAAAAAATTCATCCTCAGAAACAGTTGCGTTTAAAATCCTATATGTCACAGTAACTTTGACTAAAGCCATGTCAAATTGTTTATTCTCTACGCATTCATTGCTTGTTGTGCTTCAGTTTTGATAATAATTCACGGTATCCCAGGGCTAGAGAACCATAGAATCCTCTTTCAGTATAGTGTAACGAGATTTGAATAAGTTCATAGGTTAATAATTTAATTTTTCTATGCGCTACACTTATATATTTATTATTTCTACTATTAATTGACGCTAAAATAGTCACTAACACTACATTTATTTCATTATTTAAACAACAACACTGTCTTCCATCTATTTCCAAAGCTTCTTATTAATTTCCAATTTTTTCTTCATTTATTTTTTACTCTTCTCATTTATTTCCACTTGTTCACTTCGTTTAATTCACTTTTACGCGCTCCGTAACTAATCAACCAACCAATATTCCTTCTACGCGTTCCGGCTATTACTTTCTATGTCTTACTTTCTTACTTACCTACTTGATGTCTAATTCGATTAAGTTTCCCGGTTTATATACCTCACCATGTCCTTGACACATACTAGTCAGTTGTGCCGGCTAGACAACAACTATAGCGTATATTAATTACCCGTCTAATCGGCACTACACTATTTTTCAAGATTATTTTTCTTGTTTGATTAAATCTTGATAATGGTGCAGAACTCAATTTTTTTCCGTGCATGATCATTCAAGGGTTAGTGACACAATTAGGCAGAAAGGTGAATAAACTTTCAATGGGTCGTACAACAAGTGTATATGAGTAAAGTCGAAGTCCCACTGTCCTCTTTTTTCCGCGTATTTATTGAACCACTATCGTAGATTCCAAGCTTAAATTTTCTATTCTTATTCTTTTTATTTCTTGCTCAGTTTTAATTTTGTCTGTATTGAATTTGAAGACTATGTTGTCTCACCTTCAGTAAATCATCTTTTTGACTATCTACCTTGTTATGTTATTTTTGCTTTATCATAATTTGTTTCAGTTTTTTTTCAATGTAATTTCTCCATCCAATTATTATCATTATTATTTTTTTTAATCCACATTGAGACAAATTGAATGGAGTATTTGTAATTTACCCATTTCTTATTCAGTTTCTTGCGAACTTTGAAACTTGGTAGATAATAATTCAAGTATGAATTAGAACCAGTGGCGCAGCTACTGCATAGCAAGAGACAGCAATACGGAAGGGCTCATGAGTTTGAGGAACCTTCTCGAAATTACTTTTAGAAAAATATGGTTGCTTGGAAAGCGAGTTTTCTGAAGTATATACTCCTCAATAATGTTGTTTCTAACATTGCCGATAACAACAGCTAGTGTCGAAAGGACATTCAGTAAGTTGAAAATAATTATAAGATTTTAATTAATGGGTACAATAAATTATACTACTTAAATGATTTCTAGTAATTGACCTAGTACCTACGTGTTGAAGTAATGTGTACTTTATTTTTTGTTATTAAATCTATTTTGCGAAAATCAAAATATTTTTATTACTTTTATTTTTATTCTTAATTATCATGAACAGTAGGAGGGCCCCCTCCGACCATGCTTGCGGAAGGGCCCAGTATTTCTAGCTACGTCACTGATTAGAACTGCAACAGCAAGTGTTGAAATTGCTGTAAAAAATAAGCTTAGAAGTCCTAGATCTCTTTCTAAAAACTATTTGAATCATGGCCAATACAAAATGCAAGGTAATCAAGTTATGTTATTATAGTCAGAATTAATTATTGAACATTCACGCCCACTTGCAGTTCCAACGACTAGCATGCAACGCTTCTATTAATATCTAATAATGATACCGGGTGTAATGCTTTTTGTGTTGCATAAGAAATAATTATATGAAAATTCAATTCTGCAAATTTCCTTTTTACTGATTATGATTACTTGTAGACAAAATGAGCAGTATGAATATAATATTAAAATAGGTATTTTAAATAGGCACTTAAATTAATAATAGGTACTTAACTTACCTGTAATAGATAGAATATTTTTGGGAGTATGCCGTGACCTTTCGTATAACTTGAAACTCAAAATTCAATTAATTTTATGTATCATGATGTATTTTCAAAAATATTTTCTACTTTTATCAAGCTTACAGGATATCTTGTCCGCGTACATAAGTAATCATAAATACTTTTTCGGAAAATGTTGAACTGCCTTCAACACAGTAGTAAAACTTCTTTTTCGTTAACTAATATCAGAATACAATTGGATATTAAATGAAATTATGATTGTAAGTTGAAGTTCTATTTTCAAAGTAAAATTTCAATACACTTCAAAACACCTGAGCGGAAACCACTTATTATTGTTCCCAACTTTCCTCTTCACCCTTTTTCTTACATTCTATCGCCCTACCAAAAACCAAATTTTATATTTTTATTCATTATTATCTATTACTTGTTACTGAAGTTTTACTCTTGCCTTCATGTTACGCACTTTATCATAAATAAAATATCAAAATCAGTAAACCCAATCTTTACTCACATTTTCCTGATGCCATATTAAATAATTAAATATCTCCTCTTATTCAACTCCATATTAATTCGCTTACAGCGTGCTATCTGACATAGGTCGCTTTTGAAAATTATTCCCAGCACGCCAAAAGAAGTTTTATTTCTGCCTTCTACTTGAACCTAGGTATAAATAGAATATTGAAATCAATATATCCGATATTCACTCACACCATCAATTCCTTATTAGATAATAATATATTTTCCAATATTCAATATTCATAATTAAAGGCTTACTGTCTGTCGTCTGATGTTTAATATTTGTTGTTATCGTTTTAAAAAATTCCACATACATGAATCTCAATGCGCCACAATAAGTTTTACATCAAATGATATATTTTTCTACGATCATGAGAGAGTTAGTTGTGAGGGTGAGTGTTTTTGCATTCTATTTATTTTACACATTCAAAAAGCTACCACCATCAATTTTCTGTGATTTTATATACTTAGGTGCAACCGACACTGGTGGCTCAATGTGTTGAGACAGTGCTCAAGTGAACTCCGTTGATCTCTGGTGGCGTAAGTTCGAATCCTACCAGAGACAATGATGCTTGTAGTAGTATAAATAATTGACTAGGTCACAAGCTCATACGGACTGAAATAACTATGCGCAGTCCGTTCAAGAAAAAAGTCTGGAGTCATCTTTTTCGCAAAGCTAAATTATGAAGGCAATCAACAATTTTCTGAGCAATTTTGTTCATTCAATTTGCAGCAAGTTTTCTTACGCTCTAGGCCGCTTTGGGCTGCGCTTGGTGTGACACTAGTTTTCGCAGCCACTTACAGTGACTCTAGAATCGTGGACATGCTTATTACAAATATGGATGTTGCTGGGAATAATTGTCAGAGAAAAGCAGTCAACTTATAGCTATATAGAATTTATTAGAATACGGATATTAAAAAAAAATAGAGATAACTATGTTCAAGAGAGAGACTGCTGAAAGGGTTTTTCGCGGTGTTCTTAACATGCTCGACGAACTACACTGAGAAAACTAAATTGCGCTACTCAAGTGGTTAGAAGTATGAGTAGTAAAGTTCAAGTGGTGAAAATCGAAGTTGTAAATCGATTGCGACATTATTTGAGATGAAAAGTAGATCTTATGTATACGCAAAAGATGACTACTCTTGGTATAGACTATTTTTTACAAACAAATATAGTTCGTTTAAGATGAAAATACATTTCCTAACCTCAAAATTTTGACGTTGGACGTGTTTTGATCTTACAATTGCAAGTGGTACTGGTTACCAATCAAGTGGTCAGATTTTACAATTTGAAACTGGAACACTTTACCAATTACTATCACATCGACCTTACCCTTTCAATTTGTTCGGGATACTATTTAAATTATTTTTATCCTTACCACTGAGTTTTCTGTACAGGGTGCAAGAAAACTTTTTCTCATTTTTACCTTTTTATCTTACTTTGATTGTTAACGTTTGAAGTATATTTGCAATGCATCAATTGATCTAAATGGTATCCCAAAGCCATATGTTTACAACTAATCCTTCACAATAAATTGTTTACATTGTTTGATTGAGCTCGTTGCTTTGTCTAGTTAATTGTGAAAAATTATCAAGATCAAATGATTAATTATAAATAACCGAATATGCAAGTCTTCAGAGTAACTATTTCTCAAAATCTCACGAAATACAAGCCAGTGTGGCGTGATAAATGCGACATAAAGCTGATTTTGATTTAGTCATGTAATTTCGATACCCGTTCTGATTGGTCATGGATAGCAGCCAGCAACGAAGCAAGTGCGAAAAATAGCACCGGATCTATCTTGTAGAACAAGTCGCGTGGCAAGCATGGCACCAAGTAACGGACCAAGTTTCTAGTATCAGAGTCAACGTGGCAGCCAACGCGGCTCCAAGCGAACAAAATGACTTGAAAAATTGCCTCTTGTGCGGCGAACTTTAGACCAGGCTTTGAAGTTGTAGTGGCCGAGTTCAGGGCGGACTTCAGTTCAATAAGCCGAACCGGAAAAGATTTTTTGATGACAACGAATTTGGACGGATCGGGCTTAGAAACAGTCGCAAAGGAAATATCGCACTTTACACTCTTGTCTCATACATTACTATTCCATTAATAATTGAAGTAATAAGTTAAATTTCAATTATAATTATTTTTATTTTTAAACGATGATCATTTTGACAAATTGGATCATCATCAAGTTTTTATTACCAAACATGTAAATAAACAATATAACGAAATATTTACAAATGAAATAGATATTTAGTGAAAACACTAATAGCCAGTTACACCGCTCTAGCTTTAATTTTGAGCTTCACTCAAACAAAAAATATCGAATTGGAATAATGACAGCAATATTTATGTCATACTTGACTTTAGAGTTTTAATCTGATATTGTTGTTTAGAGACATTTAAAATTTAAGTGACAGTAGTGTAATTGGCCCGAAGATGGCAAAAAATAAATGAAAGAAAAAAAATTCAACTTGAAAATTTCTATTTTATTTTTATCAAGATATAGAGTGTTATTATTGGATATTGGGGTATATTATATAATAATAATAGACATAAGTTCATTTAAACCAAAACACATTGTTATTGAACGGTCTCGGAAGATATGTCTTCACTAAATACCAATTTCTATTCAACTACTCTTTTTTATTGCTTAGAATCAAAACTCAGAGTTACCTCCAATCATAATCAATCAGCCTGTTTATTATACTAAAATTCAGCGGTCTTATTCTCATTGTACAGTCACGTCCCAAAACTATAATTTTTTCATTTGGGAATAATAATAATAATAAACATCTATAATGAATCCACTTGTTAAGAAAACAAAATTAGGGGCTGCACAATTAACTTTTGTATTTATGTATTGAGCGATATATTCCAACAGTTATAATAATCAATTATTTCAATTGCGTAAATTTTCGTTATTATTCAAGCATTTTTTAATTTCGTAAATCTTTAATAAATTCAATATTTTTTTCTTTGATTCTCCAAATGAAGAATTTTAAGATTAGAAATATTGCAAGAATATAGCTATATTATCAAATAAATGCTTTGCCAAGTCAGAATTTTCAATTTTACCATATTTTAAAAGCGCATGTGATCTAAAAAACGGGTTTTAAAATTTCGGCTAGTGCTGTGTACTGAGCATTACAATATTACAATTTCCACAAACAATTTATTTATTCATCTAGTATTTAAAAAATTATAATCTTCAACTTCAATAATCACCTATGAAGTAGATTTTCTAATTGAACCCTGAATAAAATAATATTTATTACAAATAAAAATCGGTGTCTTAATTAGCAGGATTTGTGATTATTATTATCAACAATAATTTAAGAATTGATATGCAAATATCTATGAAATCTTATTAACATATTCAGAATCCAATAATATCCATCTATTTATGATCAATTGAACAAAATTGACAAATTTAATTAATTACTATATACTAATCGTCTAGTGTACCACTCTATGTATAGATTCATCACTTTTTTGTCCACCTCTACAGCCTGTATTTATTGATGGATTTTTCTGAAATTTTTTTTATTTTATACATCCCCATTAGGACTAGTGCCTTCCGGAGGTCTCATATTTTTGGTGTTTATAGTGTTTGCAGGAAAAATTAAAAACGGCGGAAATTTGCGTTGATCAGCGTGCCCCTATCTTTTATTCATCTATTCAACAGGGGTATACAAAATCACACGTCATTTTGACATTTCAATTTCGAAAACATTTCTATAAATTTTATTATTTCTGTTATTTTTACGTCAATTTTAACATTAGTTTAATGTTTAATATGCATGAGCAAATGTCCTGTGATACAATTAAATTGTTAAAAAGGTATTTTGAATAATTTATAAGTACAACTTTTATAAATTTTATCGCTCTACTGTGATTCATGCTTTTTACTGTATCTCGAAAACGTCACTTTGACATGTCAAACTGAAAAATATTTCTATAGATTTCATAAAATCTACTGAGTCTACATGAATTTAAATGATAGTTTAGTACATAATAGTCATGAGCAAATGTCATCTGATGCATTTTATTCACTGAAATTTTTTTTAAAATAATTTATATATTCAACATTTATTAGTTGTTTCGCTCTAATGTAAACGTGGCTTCTGCGACAGTGCCGGATTAAGTCAGCCTGCGTTCTGTAGCAAATTCTATCTAGAGGCCCTACCTTGATTCGGAAAAATACTTTTATGGTCCCTACTCGATTAAGACATTTTTTTTTTTACATTCTATCAGGCGTTCATGCGTGGATATCACAAGCTGCGGGGTTTGTAGCATTTAATATCGTTCCAATGTGGCTGGTCCTGCTCTGATCATTGCGACTTGATGTTAATATTCAATTGTTGAAATGACATTTCAACTTTTTGACATTTTAAGATATTGTTGAAAGCGTATACATAAATTTTGAGAATCATTTCGGATAAATAAAATTTTCACTTGATGAATTTAGTGAATTATCAAAGACGGAACACAATAAGGTTATTCATGGGTATGATTTCATAATTATTAAACTAAATTTGTATTTCGTACCGGAGAATTGGATAAATTCTTGGATCAAATCTTGAAGAATAGTGAAATATGGGCATGTAGTTATTAATACACTGGACAATTTATTTCACATTCACAAATATTGTAGGAAACGTGCATACAATAAATTCAAGAGATTGAAGAAGTGGTACTCTCAGTAATTCATTTGTAATGATATTGTTGGAAGAAACCTAACTGTTCGTAGGCACTAAGGAATAATCAATGAGACTTAAAACGCTTGCTCAAGTGATGTGAATTTCAATTACTGATACCGATTATCTGTCATTCGAAGATCCATCATTTAATTATACTATTTTCTGGATACGATATTCGAATTCACGATGTTTCTCTGTTGTGGATGGAATAAGTATTGAAGATTGAATGGAATTTGAAACATGTCAATTACAGTTTGGTGGATACATGTGGTACAAAGTCAACAATACACGAGTATCTATTCTTATTTTCAATATTGTTCATTGATAGTTTGGTTTATACTGATCTCACACTTCTTTTAGTTGAATAAATTTAAATTTGGATCTTGATGAACCCGGCCAATCGAACATTCCGTCCAAATACAACAATAGAACAAGCAATCAAGAGCTGACTATAATATCCTCTTGCTATCAATGAAGCTAACACTTTGAAAATTCCAACGAATGAACAAATAAAAGTTTACAATAATCAAAATTTGTGAGAATCATCAGTCTGTATCAAAAAACTGAGTCATATTAAGTTATGACATCTAATTTCTGTCATCTAATATTCTAGGCTCTAATTTTTATTCTTTCCATGAGCACTAGGTACTAGAGTGTGATTGTTGGTATCAAGAGTTAATTGTTGTACGAAACGAACTGAGAAATATGTACTCGGACAAATATATTTCCAAAAGATACTCTTCTTGTAGGAATCCTAAATAATAATATTGTACGTTTTATTCCATTTGAACATTGGAAGAGTGCTCTATCTACGTGTCAAATGGATGGATTAGTTTTTGATACGGACATTGATAAATATACTGCAAGGACTATAAAATCAGAAACTAGAAGTTAGCACGCGCATCACTGTCCGTAGTGGCAGATTTTAGAATCAAATTTCTATAACTATTAGATACGACCCCCCGCAGTGATAGACATATACGAACTAGATCTCAAAAACAGATTTATCTCATCAATTTATATATAGGTCTGTCATTCTGTTAAATGAAAATGAGATTTTAGCTTGGCAGAATTAGCGCAAATACATGCTTGAATCAAGAAGATTGATAATTTGAAATATTTTTTTGTATTTGTTAGTTCATATCGTGACAAATAACATATTCTATTTGTACGCGGCTACAATGTCAGAAAGGCTGTCAAAAAAAAGTAAAAAACTGCAAAAACGGTTTTTTGCGTTCTGCTAAAAAACTACGCATCTGACAAAAAATAGTGTTCTGCTAGAAAAAGTACGCAATAGAAAGACGAATCAAGTAAGTCCCTTTGAATTTGGATCAGTCCAGCTGCTTTTGGATTAACTGCAAAAAATCGTTATTTTTTTGTCATTTTTTCGGAAATTCATAACTTGCATTGTATGTGTTATTGGGACTCAAAATTCTGACAGAATGTGGTTAGAGTAGCTTTTAAAATACGCATCAAATTTTTCAGAAGATCGACTGTGAACTTTTTGAGAAATGTTGCCAGCAAAGATCAATTTCACAGATTGCATTTCCTTTGTCAAGAGTTACTCCACAAAGTGACTAGATGGCGTCTCTTTTGAGCAAGTGTGAGTATAGGAAAGATCGATTGCAAAAATCGCATTTCACCTATACAAGGAATAGTTTCCGTAGTTTTTTGTGAAGAGCAATGTACTACTTATATTTATCATATAATTGGAAGTCAAATAAGTGTATATGAAGCCTTCTCCAACAAAAAATCATGTGAAAATAAGAACTAGATTAAAGATTGGTATAATATGTTACGATGAATTACGAAAGGGCAGTATTATTGCCATGCGTCATTCACTTGTTGTATTGGCCGCTCAGGTGAGAGGTGGAGAGAGAGGAACGACATCAAGCAGCAATATTAGAGGCCGTTCGGATAGAGGTAAGAGAGAGAAGAGAGTTGGAGAGCAGCAGCAGCAATCAAGGCTGTTTCGTGAGGGAAGAATCAGTGTCGTTCAAAAATCAGTCAGTCTCCGTCATTCTACTGCTCATGTGAAGAATCATAACGTTGCGATAGAAGCATTGCTTAAGAAATCGTATTTTTGCGCTCTGACCGGTGGCAAGTGGTAGAATGCCGCTACGCTCGGGGGGCCATCTCCAATTCGCGTGGACCGACTACATACATTCTGACTATTGAGAATGTTGTTTGAATGGTCAATAAGCAATAACACAATAACGACTCATGAAGCCTTCTCTATAATTGTTGATACTCCAAAAATCGTTATCGCAGAAGTGCGGTTTTTTGCATTCGATTTTTTTTCATACTTTCACTTGCTCAAAGAGAACGCCATTCGGGTACATTGTAGAGTATTTCTTTAAAAAATGAAAGCTTTTCGTAAAATTAGTGTACGTTATCTAACAACTTCTCAATGGCCGTTTTTCGGAGGAGCCTTCTTTTAGTTTCTCCAACATATCTTCAAAAGTTCACAGTCGATCTTCTGAAAATTTGATGCATGTGTTAGAATCATTCTTTACTCACATTTTGTCAAAATTTGAAGTCTAGATATTAAATACAATACAAGTTATGAATTTTCGAAAAAATGGCAAAAAATGTCAAATGGGATATGTTATCTTTTTTCCAAGATATGCTAATTCTATCCGACTATTTATGGCTTTTCAAATATTATTCGCCTCAATTTGTACATAAACATATATCTTTGTATACACACACTACAAATATGATAAGATGGTGGATTTGGAATATGTTTTTTGACTGACAATAATCTATTGTTGATTGACTGAATGAAGCCAGAATGATCCCAAGTAACAATGACTGACCCTCGACCAGAATGTGACGTCAGATTTTGGTCATAATGAAGTCATAAGCTGACGGTCATATTTCGACGTCATAAGACGTTGAATCGACGTCATATTTCAAGTCAAATTGTGGTCATAAATTGACGTCATTTCTTGACGTCATAAAATGTTGAACAGACGTCAAAATTTGACGTTATGTTTCAGCGTTTTGAGAAATCATACTTATGCTCTATATAATGATTCTTTAAATATATTTTTTCAATCAGTGTACTTTGCGCTTACGTTTCCACCAATTGAGTCTCATTTTTCAGCTCAACGTCACTTTATGACGTGAGTTCGACGTCATGTTGTGACGTATGTAACATTTTTATCCCAGCATTCATTTTATGACTTAAATTCGACATTATGAGTATCGGTTATCTAGATATGAAGTTATAAATTATTATATGGAGATCAGTGTTCAATTATGGGAATTATGAACGAGTTAAGTTATAAAATATAAATTAGGTGTGTTCGGCTTTTATATTCCAGTGTAAATAAAATCTTATTTATTCCTTTAAATCTCTCTAAGCAGTCTATCAATAAAAGTGAAGAGCCTCATCCTCTATTTATTTGGGTTACAAGCATTCAAAGGGTAACATATTTGACTTTTTGCTCGGAGACCTCCCGCATCTTCTACAACAGTTCGGAAATCTTTGGTAAGATTCGGACTATTGAAATATCAAGCTATCACCAAACCAATCGTCTTTCTTTTGTAGTTCAGTTCAGGGAGGTTCATTTGTTTGTTTACATGATATTGCTCCACTCAAGAATTTTGTTAAAGTTATTGGAAGGTAGGTATCGATATTAAAATTAGAAAAAGGTGACTCATCGTATATCCAACACATTGAATAATTTGCTATCGATTTAAAAGAATTTTAAAATCTGGAAACAAATGTATCATAAAAGATATTTCCGAATTTCATAACTGTTATCGAAAATTTTTCTAGCTACAAAGCTGATGATTGATAGGATCTGAATAATAGTGTTGAATCTTGAATTACTGAAAATCATATGAAATTGATTTCCAGGATGACTGTATATAATGGTGCATTTTTCAAATTTTGACTCAATTGCTGTAGTGCTGGCTATTGACACTATCGTCATGGTCACAACATTTGAATAAATAGCCCGAAGGTATACAGAAATTGGTCCAGAATTCACAGATGCTTGACGATCAGTTTTTTTCTTGTCATGGTGATTAATTTTTTCTTAGGTTTTGATACATATAATTTTTTTTCACTTGATAGTTCTTTATTACCTGTAATATATTTGTATTTTGAATAAATCAATTGAAAATACAATGATGTTTCATTATTCACTAAGTATCTAAGAGTTCCTTGAATAAATAGTATTCAAACAGGTGATATGCAACGTAATAATGTTACCATATGACATTATGATGTTCTATATTACTTATTTTATTATTATTTACTTCTTGAGGAACTTTTAGGTGATGATTAAGATCATAAAGTGATGTTGAATTCAAGTCATAATATAACGTCAAAATTAGGTCATAATGTGACGTCAGACTAAGGTCATAATTTGACGTCAAACTTAGGTCATAATACGACGTCAAACTTACGTCATAATATGACGTCAAACTTACGTCATGATATGACGTTATATAGCTCCACGCATTGACGTCTTGCTGACGCGATTATGACTAAAAATGTAACGTCGTATCGACGTCATATTTGGTCATAATTGTTCCTTGGGATAGTTCATCTCCATTCCAATATAGATATAGACTAGATATACATCAAAATATTGAAATAGAATCATTGTGAATCAGAATTTAAGATCAGGGTACTGATTATAAGACTCAAAGATTCAGTCATTTTGAAGGCCTATGCTTCTGGACTGTTTGTGCGGATGCGTCAGTCGTCCATTGCAAATCGACTGCTGCAGAGGTATACGTAGTCTAGAAGTGAGATTATCGGGAGCTAATTTTATTGAACTTTTCCATGTGAATGAAAGTTTTGTTGATGTATTTGAGCGTAAGTTATTTCCCATTTTCATTTTTTTCTGTGATACATTTTATAGCTTATACAATGATTATTGTGTTAAGGATGACTTATGTTTTGTTTACGTGATTCTTGAGGAATTGTTCCGCCGCGGTAGAGATCCTGAAGCAGAAATTATGAACTTGCGGTGAGAGAAGCAGCTGCTGCAGGATTCCATGATCATTAACGTTGTCAAGAAAAGTATTCAATGTCACTTTTTGATGAATTAAATTTACAAATATTGGATTGACTTTCTTCAAGAAATATTTCATTTCAGCTTGGATAAAAAGGCCAAAAATTGCAAAAACATCGTTATTAGAAGGAAAAAATTTTATATATTCACAGATACCAGAATGCCATGGCAGAAAAACTGTTTCAAATTGAAAATGAGACAATAATAGATTCTAAAAGATTGTATCATTTTGTATAATAGGTTACAATGTATAAAATAGTACGTTGCAGAAAAAGTATCAAGTCCAATGAATAATTGTTAGAAGTTATCAATAGCACTTTCGCCTATAGTTCATGTGTTTCAAGAACAGTCCAAGAGCTCCCACGGCATTAAGATTCAAGTCTTCTGAATGACTGAGCCGCGAACATGATTCACTCACAATGAATCCAAAGTTCACAACAACTCTGCTGTGATTGAATCCAAGAAATAAAAGCAAGGAGTATACTCACTTATTACCTGAATGGATACAAATTTCAATCTTTGAACCAATTTGTTCATGATAATTAATGAGCAACTGACAAACTAAGTGCTATTATTGTGCTATTGTGGAATTAGTTCAAATATAAGTCAATCAGAACGCTTGAATCGTAGTCCCATAACAATCGTTGGACAGTTCTTGATCAAAATGACTATTAGAATAATGTTGCTCTCATCAAAATACAGTCTATTTCAGTTGAGTCCTGCTCAAGGCTCTTATAGGACTCCGATTAGAGATCTCTGATAGGCAGAAATGCGAACCAATTTTACTTCAGCACAGAATCGTACTTGGCGAACATCAACTGTTAGTCGTGCATGAAATATTTTTATCAAATGTATGCAGACGGAAGATTCAAATTGGATTTTTTTGAATGGTATATGTATATAACTATTGCTCTTATGACTTAATCCAATTTTTAGAGAGTGTGGTCCAAATTATGTATATTTACTGGGAGTGAATCGTGTCTGTATTTTTACCAGCATGGTAGATTGAATCGTTGTCCCATAAGAGCTCTTGGACTGTTTTTAACTGGAATATTGGACAATTAGTGTATTATTTAGGGTGATTATGAAAGAATTGATGTCAATTCAAATTTGTGATAATTTTCAGTTCTAATCAAGAAAACATTGGTTGAGAATAAATACTGAAAGTTGCTGTATTTGATGGAGTAAAAGCCCTAGCAGCGTTGTTTTGAAAGAAATAGTGTGCTTACACTCAATATGATTTATTCCGTGAAAATGTCTTACATTTAATGATCTATACATATTTTCAGAGTTATATCATAATAAATAGACTTTTTTGGTTTTAATTCTGTATATTTAATTTTATTTTTGACGTTTCGACTTTCTAACAGAAAATCTTCATCAGAAAAAATATACAAAAATAAACAAGGCAAGAAGGTATCTGATACCTAGATTTTTTTCTGATGAAAATTTTTGGTTAGAAAGTCGAAACGTCAAAAATAAAATTAAATATACAGAATTAATACCAAAAAAGTCTATTTGTCTTACATTTATTTGTGATATCATAAATTGGAAGATAATGAATTGAGAAGTCAATATTATTAGAGAATATTTTTCCACTTTGTATAACTTTGGGAGAAATATAGAGTACTTTTCTGATAAATCAGGTGAAAGAACCAAAAAAATATTTTTCTACAGTCACAATAGAATAATACTTATTCCGCATGCTTAGAAGTTCTTGAGTAAGCCACGTAATATCTCGAAAAAACTGTTTCATTGTTGGCATAGTTTAATTTTTCTTGTGAATTTTCCATCATTTCTTCCAAAAATGGAATCAATTCAAGTAATTTCATCAACGTTTGATGAATTTGAAAAAGATTATTAAAGCATAGTTTTTCTCAGAAAACGGTATATTTTAAATATGATAGGTAAATGAATATCAGTCACGCCTTTCATCTGGTAAGAGTGCATCAGACAATCTGTGAAATAAACTGATATTCTCTGAGAGTACTGTTACCATTCGTCAAAATACGGGTACTCTCAGTTCTTACTCTTGGAGAGTACGCCACAGAGTACATTATAATTCAGTAGAAATTCTACCAACTTCTTCTACGTCGGTGGGACAACTTCCAAATCACAAATCCAGCATACTTACACTGAGACAAAACTATATATTCCATTTCTCTCACACAACAATGTTCAATTTTATTTGGACATTTTGGAGTTGTCATAACTTTGTGCTTCCAACATTCCCAAGAATCATGTGAGAAGTTCTAAAATTTGGATCTCGAGTTCTCAGCATCTCATTATCTAGGCCCCAATATTTATCAATCCATGTATCCTAATATTCAACTAATGTTCCAATGCGTAGTTGAGGAAGAGATAAATACTCTGGTGATTGCATTCCATTAGCGTATAACAGTTTCAATTTTCTGACATTTCAAAAAAAAAAAAAAATCGTTCAAGAGAAATAGTTTTAGGCTTTTTTTTGGGGTGGACGTACATTGCAAAGTAATATGGAGTATTTCATGGCTTATTCTAGCTGGAAACGGTGCAAAGATTTCTATGGGACCATGATTAAAGCCTACTGATTGGCGGAGATATAAACACAATTTATTTACAATAAATGCTCTTTTGAATAAATTCAATGGATGAAATAAATAAAATAGAATTATATTTCTATATGTTAACTGAATTTTCATACTGCACAAATTCATTTATCATGATTAATGAACGGCTATGAGTTGATGCAACTGACGGATAGCCAAAGCCGATGTTTTCGCCTATGTAAGATTGATTCGTATATCGGCCAATTAAAATACTTGAATCGTTGCCCCATGATAACTCTGAAGAGCCCTCAATTGGAGTAGAAAATAGTTGAAATATATCCAAGTGGATTTTTTTTTTATTAGATATTTTGGTGGGAAAATGTTATTCTTATCGAAGAAGGATTTGAGACACATGTTGAATTGATTTTAATACAAGAATTATCACAATTCCAGAGGAAATTGAGTATTGTAGCTATGTATGAGGAGTCAATACATGTAGTGTGGGCTTTTGAGTGCCAGAGTAGTGACTGAATGGATAAAAAACATGTCTTTGGGAGGCAAAAGTATATCAAAGTGCGTGAGCTCCAAAATTATTACTGGAGGAACGTGAAACATGCATGTTTCTTTGAATGCACAATTGGAGCTGAGTAATTCAGACTCAGAGCAGTGATTTAGAATACAATCTATAAGGAAAAAATGTTACTACGGAGAAAATAGTCCTGCTTAATAGGCGGTCTATCAATCTCGAAATTGAGCTCAGAAATCAGATACGCTAATTCATGGAAGAAATCAACAAAATGATCCTCCTGAGAGAAATATTTAGGATAATGGGAGTAAGTGATGGAAACACAAAATTTCAATTGAAATTATATTTCACTTTTCCTCTCGATATTCTCGGTTTCACTTTGAGTAACCATCTTTCTGTATATTCGATGTACATGCATCATTTCAGTCAGCATTATCAACCATATATATGTTCAAGATAATATTGAGAGTTGCAAACGAGATAAAAAGATAGTGATTACATACAAATTGACGAGCGAAGCGAATTGTAAGGATGTAAGTATGTCGTCAAGATAAAACAGAAGGATTACATGTGTTTTAATAACTACTACTCTAATTTGTATTTGAAAACAGTAGATCAGTGACTGAGAATATGCAAAACATGCACCAGACATGTTATCTCGCTGTGAAGTTTTGAATTTAGACTTTGAAATTCGTAGAAGAGTTGAAATCAATTTATCCGATTGATGAATACATGAAATAATATTGAGAGTTGTCAATAAAAAACAGTGAAATCACGAGTAGGAAAAAATGCACAAATATAATATGGAGCAGGAGGATTTTGTGGGCTGAAAATATATTTGGAATTCATCTTATAGAGACAGAATTTTTGCCGGAGGCGGTTCACATATCGAGCTGCGAAGCCTAGGGCTTAGGCCTGCGTAGCAGGCCAAGCGCTAGTCTTATATACTAAAAGGCATAAGATACACTTTCAGTTAGCCACGGCTACAGCCTAAACGAGAACTCTGATTAACATGATTTTTTTTTATAAATTTGATATTCTTGTCAAGCAGTGCCTTTTGGGGGTCTCAATTTTTTCAGTCTTATAGGTTTCGTGTAAAAAATCAAAAACCGTCAAAAATTCCTCCTGGACATAGTAGGCATGTACAAATAATTGTTGAACATCGATGACATCTGTCAGCTTTGACGTTTAGGTTTCAATATTATTTCATTGAATATTGCAAAATGAGAAAGATTTCCACAAATTTATGTATTAATACATCTATTACAAACATAAGCAAATCACTTGTGATACATTTTGAGCTAATATTATGCTTAAATATTAAAATTCTTATTTTTTTGACATTTCGATAAATTCAGTATTGCCAACTTATTTCTCAAGCGAAGAATGTACATGCGTACTCGCTTTCACGTGAAAATAGTAGCCATGTACAAATAATTGTTGAACATCGATGATATCTGTCAGCTTTGACGTTCAGGTTTCAATATTATTTCATTGAATATTGCATGATGAGAAAAATTTTCACAAATTTATGTATTAACACATTTATAACAAACATGAGCAAATCACTTGTGATACATTTTAAGCTAATATTATGCTTAAATATTAAAATTACTATTTTTTTGACATTTCAATAAATTCAGTATTGCCAACTTATTTTCCAAGCGAAGAATGTACATGCGTACTCGCTTTCACGCAAAATTCCAATTCCAGTTTTCAACAACGTGCACATCTAATAAATAGAAAGTAAGTAGTTTAATTGAATAATATTAACATGATGACAATTTTATGTAATCTTTTTTAGGCTATGCTCAAACATTTTTTGAAATAAAGTAATATGTCACGATATTCATGCATTTTTAACACAGAATATGCCTGATCGCAAAATGGATTAGTTGTTGGCTAAGTTATAGAATGATTTCAACATATAATTGTTATGAAGAAATCGATTCTTATAATCAAGAGATATTTTGATTCATGATGTTTCTCTGTTGTGGATGAAATAAGTACTGAAGATTGAATTGAAGTTTGAAACATGTCAAGTTTAGTTTAGCTGGCACATATGGTAAATATTCAACAATACACGAGTATTTATTTAGATTTTCAATATTGTTTGGTAATAGTTTAGTTTATGCTATTCTCACATCTCTTTCAGTTGAATAAATTTGAGTTGACTTGATAAGCCCAGCCAATCGAACATTTTGCTTGAGTCAACAATGAAACAAGCAATAATCAACTGATTATAATATTACGATAATGGAGCCATCAATCAATATTTTGTACTTGTTGGAAGATATTAATCATACATCACTCAATGAACTTAAATAACTTCGTATTTAAGGTTATGTAGAGAGCAATTCTACTAGAAGCGGCATTGAGCTGATGAAACACACTGAGCTTGGGTGAGAACGATGATGAAAATATCGATTGTCATAATTTATTTTGAAAAATGTAAATTATAGCATATTACTGAAATAAACTGTACGTGAATATTCTGTATAATACATATCATTTTATTACAATATCAAAAGTCACTAATTTCTTATTTAGTGTGGATGTTCCTATTCAATTGGTATACAAAATTGGATATGAAATATTTTCTTGGTGCATTGGGAGAGTAGCAAATCTCAGTCGTTCTAAAACTTTGATCTGTAGTTTTTGACATCTAATAGTCTAGGCTCTAATGTTGATTCATTTCATGAGTTAATGTTTTAATACGTAGTATAGGCAATTCTGATGTATGCACTAGAGACTAGAGTGTGATTGTTGGAATCATGAGTTCATTATTGTACACAGGTTGTACACAACAAACATAGCCTATATGGACTACAGAAGATAAGTACCTGAATAATGCTTTTTTCAAATGATTCTCTTCTTGAAGAAGTCTTCAATAATAACGTTGTGCGAATTATTCAATTCAAACATTTTTGCTCTCTTTACGTTTCAAATGAGTAAATCAGACATAGACATATATATTGCAAGTACCATGAGATCTTAAATTGAAAGTTGAAACGTGCATCACTGCTATTAGTGGTACATTTTAGGACTAAATTTCAATAACCCATAGATAAGACCCTTGTAAGAATAGACATATACGAACAAGATTTTAGAACCAAATTAATTCATCTACTTACATACAGGCCTGTCAAATTGTTAAATATTAACGAGATTCATGGCTTTTGGGATATTCTTTGCCTCAAATTGTACAATTTTATTAAACGACAACAAAATATATCTTTATATTTAAAAACTACAAATACGATAAAATGGTAGATGACGTGAACGAAGATAAAACGAAATGAGAATTATTGGTTAGAACTTCCAATTAAATAATAATCGGTAATATCGATGAGAAAAATCAAATATGGGATTGGAAAAAATTAATTTCTCAAGAAATGTAGGAGACACAAGATATGGATGGATTCAATATTTTATTCTCAGATCAAACGTAGTTATTCAAGAAAGGGTCCTCGCGGAAAATGTTGATAGATGATACGGGTTGCTGCAAATAAAAAATTACTTTTGTAATCAGCTGATTTTAATGAATGTCATTGGAACAATCAACACAGACATCTATTCCAACAGTTGGTAACATTGTTAGGTGTGACGTTGACGCTCGCGTGCGCGTGCGCAGGCGCGTGCGTAAGAGATATTTTGTAAGAGTCAGATATTATTTTTCTTTTAGTGTTTTTCATAATATCTGTTATTGAAATATATTGTAATTGTGAAGAACATGAGTTTTTTGTTGTATATTAAGGAATCGGATGACGAGTAGTCAGATGATACAACAGCTGTCAACATTTTCATTGCTACATTCATCAATTTCATTATTTTGATCAATTCCTTGATATTGTATTCTATTGAATAGGCACTTTGAATAACTAATATTGATTTAATGAATAATGTTGAATTGATTTCAATACAAGTTAAATCACAATTCCAGAGAAAATTGAATTTTGAAGATCTGTACAAGGAGTCAAAACATGTAGCGTGGGCTTGTGAGTAGTGCCTGAATGAATAAGAAACATGTTTTTGGAAAGCAAAAGTATAGCAGAGTGCATGAGCTCCAAAATTATCACTATAGGAACGTGGAACATGCATGTTTCTCCGAATGTACCATTGGAGCTAAGTGATTAAGACTCAAAGCAGTGATTTAGAAGGAAATCTATGAGGATCAATCTTACTACGGAGAAAATAGTCGGTCTTTCAATCTCGCAATTGAGCTCAGAAATCAGATACGCTAATTCCTGGAAGGAATCAACTGAATGATTCTCCTAAGAGAAATATTTAGAATAACACAAAATTTCTACTGCAATTCTATTTTACTTTTCCACTCGATATTCTCGGTTCCACCTGGAGTAACCATCTTTTTGTATATTCAATGTTAATGCATCATTTCAGTCAGCATTATCAACCATATTTATTCAAAATAATAGTGAGAGTTGCAAAGGAGACAGAAAGATTGTGATTACATACAAATTGACGAGCGAAACAAATTATAAGGATGTAAGTATGTCGTCAAAATAAAACAGAAGGATCACATGAGTTGTAATAACTAATACTCTGATTTGTATTCGAAAACAGTAAAGCAATGACTGAGAATATGCGAAACATGGCACAGACATGTTATCTCGCTGTGAAGTTTTGAATTTAGACTTTGTAATTCGTAGAAGAGTTGGAATCAATTTATCCGATTTATGAATACATGGAATAATATTGAGGATTGTCAATAAAAAACAGTGAAATCACGAGTAAAGAAAAATGCACAAATATAATACGGAGCACGAGGGATTTGTGGGCTAAAAATGTACTTGGAATTTATCTTATAGAGACAGAATTTTTGCCGGAGGCGGTTCACATATCGAGCTGCGAAGCCTAGGGCTTAGGCCTGCGTAGCAGGCCAAGCGCTAGTCTTATATACTAAAAGGCATAAGATACACTTTCAGTTAGCCACGGCTACAGCCTAAACGAGAACTCTGATTAACATGATTTTTTTTTTATAAATTTGATATTTTTGACGAGCAGTGCCTTTTGGGGGTCTCAATTTTTTCAGTCTTATAGGTTTCGTGTAAAAAATCAAAAACCGTCAAAAATTCCTCCTGAACATAGTAGGCATGTACAAATAATTGTTGAACATCGACGACATCTGTCAGCTTTGACGTTTAGGTTTCAATATTATTTTATTGAATATTGCAGAATGAGAAAGATTTTCACAAATTTATGTATTAATACATCTATAACAAACATGAGCAAATCACTTGTGATATATTTTGAGCTAATATTATGCTTAAATATTAAAATTACAATTTTTTTGACATTTCAATAAATTCAGTATTGCCAACTTATTTTCCAAACGAAGAATGTACATGCGCACTCGCTTCCACGTAAAAATAGTAGCCATGTACAAATAATTGTTGAACATCGATGATATCTGTCAGCTTTGACGTTTAGTTTTCAATATTATTTCATTGAATATTGCAGGATGAGAAAAATTTTCACAAATTTATGTATTAATACATTTATAACAAACATGAGCAAATCACTTGTGATACATTTTAAGCTAATATTATGCTTAAATATTAAAATTACTATTTTTTTGACATTTCAATAAATTCAGTATTGCCAACTTATTTCCCAGAATGTACATGCGTACTCGCTTTTACGCAAAATTCCAATTCAAGTTTCATCAATGTACACATCTAATGAATAGAAAGTAAGTAGTTTAATTGAATAATATTAACAAAATGACAATTTAATGTAATATTTTTTAGGCTATGCTCAAACATTTTTTGAAATGAAGTTAAATGTCACGATATTCATGCATTTTTAACGCAGAATATGCCTGATCGCAAAATGGATTAGTTGTTGGCTAAGTTATAGAATGATTTCAACATATAATTGTTATGAAGAAATCGATTCTTATAATCAAGGGATATTTTGATTCATGATGTTTCTCTGTTGTGGATGAAATAAGTACTGAAGATTGAATGAAGTTTGAAACATGTCAAGTATAGTTTAGCTGGTACATGTGGTAAATATTCAACAATACACGAGTATTTATTCAGATATTCAATATTGTTTAGTAATAGTTTAGTTCATGCTATTCTCACATCTCTTTCAGTTGAATAAATTTGAGTTGAAGACTTGATAAACCCAGCCAATCGAACATTTTGCTTGAGTCAACAATGAAACAAGCAATAATCAACTGATTATAATATTACGATAATGGAGCCATCAATCAATATTTTGTACTTGTTGAAAGATATAAATCATACATCACTCAATGAACTTAAATAACTTCGTATTTGAGGTTATGTAGAGAGTAATTCTACTAGAAGCGGCATTGAGCTGATGAAACACACTAAGCTTGGGTGAGAACGATGATGAAAATATCGATTGTCATCATTTATTTTGAAAAATGTAAATTATAGCATATTACTGAAATAAACTGTACGTAAATATTCTGTATAATACATGTCATTTTATTACAATATCAAAAGTCACTAATTTCTTATTTAGTGTGGATGTTCCTATTCAATTGGTATACAAAATTGGATATGAAATATTTTCTTGATGACAAGTGCATTGGGGAGAGTAGCAAATCTCAGTGGTTCTAAAACTTTGATCTGTAGTTTTTGACATCTAATAGTCTAGGCTCTAATGTTGATTTATTTCATGAGTTAATGTTTTAATACGTAGTATAGGCAATTCTGATGTATGCACTAGAGACTAGAGTGTGATTGTTGGAATCATGAAATCATTATTGTACACAGGTTGTACACAACAAACATAGCCTATATGGACTACAGAAGATAAGTACCTGAATAATGCTTTTTTAAAATGATTCTCTTCTTGAAGAAGTCTTCAATAATAGCGTTGTACGAATTATTCAATTCAAACATTTTTGCTCTCTTTACGTTTCAAATGAGTAAATCAGACATAGACATATATATTGCAAGTACCATGAGATCTTAAACTGAAAGTTGAAACGTGCATCACTGCTATTAGTGGTACATTTTAGGACTAAATTTCAATAACCCATAGATAAGACCCTTGTAAGAATAGACATATACGAACAAGATTTTAGAACAAAATTAATTCATCTACTTACATGCAGGCCTGTCAAATTGTTAAATATTAACGAGATTCATGGCTTTTTGGATATTCTTGGCCTCAAATTGTACAATTTTATTAAACGTCAACAAAATATATCTTTGTATTTGAAAACTACAAATACGATAAAATGGTAGATGATGTGAACGAAGATAAAACGAAATGAGAATTATTGGTTAGAACTTCCAATTTAATAATAATCGGTAATATCGATGAGAAAAATCATATATGGGATTGGAAAAAATTAATTTCTCAAGAAATGTAGGAGACACAAGATATGGATAGATTCAGTGCTTTATTCTCAGATTATACGTATTCAAGAAAGGGTTTTTGCGGAAAATGTTGATAGATGATACGGGTTGCTGCAAGTGAAATTTTACTGTTGTAATCAGCTGATTCTAATGAATGTCATTGGAACAATCAACACAGACATCTATTCCAACAGTTGGTAACATTGTTAGGTGTGACGTAGACTCTCGGGTGTGCGTGCGCAGACGCGTGCGTAAGAAAGAATGGATAGAGATATTTTGTGAGAATCAGATATTATTTTTCTTTTAGTGTTTGTTCATAATATCAGTTATTGAAATATATTGTAATAGTTGAGAGAAATCATATATGGGATTGAGAAAAGTTAATTTCTCAAGAAGTGTAGGAGACACATGATATGGATGGATTCAATACTTTATTCTCAGATTAAACGTAGTTATTCAAGAAAGGGTCTTCGCGGAAAATGTTGATAGATGATACGGGTTGCTGCAAATAAAAATTTACTGTTGTAATCAGCTGATTTTAATGAATGTCATTGGAACAATCAACACAGACATCTATTCCAACAGTTGGTAGCATTGTTAGTTGTGACGTTGACGCTCGCGTGCGCGTGCGCAGGCGCGTGCGTAAGAGATATTTTGTAAGAGTCAGATATTATTTTTCTTTTGTGCCCAGTATTATAAAGGACGAAGTAAATTTATTTCCAAAGTAAATTTATTTTATTTAACAAATTCTAATCGAATTATTACTCTTTATGACAGTAAAAGCATTGCTGTCAAAAAATCGACTGTCATTTAACAGAGTAAATTTTATTTACTTTGGGAGTAAATTTATTTGTCCTTTATAATACTGGGCATTAGTGTTTTTCATAATATCTGTTATTGAAATACATTGTAATTGTGAAGAACATGAGTTTTTTGTTGGGTATTAAGGAATCGGATGACGAGTAGTCAGATGATATAACAGCTGTCAACATTTTCATTGCTACATTCATCAATTTCATTATTTTGATCAATTCCTTGATATTGTTTTCTATTGAATAGGCACTTTGAACAACTAATATTGATTTAATGAATAATGTTGAATTGATTTCAATACAAGTTAAATCACAATTCCAGAGAAAATTGAATATTGTAGCTCCGTACAAGGAGTCAAAACATGTAGCGTGGGCTTGTGAGTAGTACCTGAATGAATAAGAAACATGTTTTTGGAAAGCAAAAGTATAGCAGAGTGCATGAGCTCCAAAATTATTACTATAGGAACGTGGAACATGCATGTTTCTCCGAATGTACCATTGGAGCTAAGTGATTAAGACTCAAAGCAGTGATTTAGAAGGAAATCTATGAGGATCAATGTTACTACGGAGAAAATAGTCGGTCTTTCAATCTCGCAATTGATCTCAGAAATCAGATACGCTAATTCATGGAAGGAATCAACTGAATGATTCTCCTGAAATAAATATTTAGGATAATGGGTGTAAGTGATGAAAACACAAAATTTCAACTGAAATTCTATTTCACTTTTCCACTCGATATTCTCGGTTCCACCTGGAGTAACCATCTTTTTATATATTCGATGTACATGCATCATTTCAGTCAGCATTATCAACCATATCTATTCAAAATAATAGTGAGAGTTGCAAGGAGACAGAAAGATTGTGATTACATACAAATTGACGAGCGAAGCAAATTGTAAGGATGTAAGTATGTCGTCAAAATAAAACAGAAGGATCACATGAGTTGTAATAACTAATACTCTAATTTGTATTCGAAAACAGTAAAGCAATGACTGAGAATATGCGAAACATGGCACAGACATGTTATCTCGCTGTGAAGTTTTGAATTTAGACTTTGTAATTCGTAGAAGAGTTGGAATCAATTTATCCGATTGATGAATACATGGAATAATATTGAGAATTGTCAATAAAAAACAGTGAAATCACGAGTAGGGAAAAATGCACAAATATAATACGGAGCACAAGGGTTTTGTGGGCTAAAAATGTACTTGGAATTTATCTTATAGAGACAGAATTTTTGCCGGAGGCGGTTCACATATCGAGCTGCGAAGCCTAGGGCTTAGGCCTGCGTAGCAGGCCAAGCGCTAGTATTATACTAAGAAAAATCTTGATGCTGTTTTAAGTTGATAAGCAACACAATTATTAAAGTGTGTATCTTATTCAAATTTTACTAGTTGTACATTTATTTAATTTAATAGTTGCCAATATATTACCAAGTTGGACCAGTCAAGCAAATTTCTTGTCGAATATTCTTCTATAATTGATAAATATTTATAATTTTCACAGATTTCTCAAGCATGTTCGTGATGTTACTTTCAGGTTAACAGGCCCTCCGCACTGCGTCGGGCTATTACCAAGCAACATGCCTTCAAAATTGTAAAGATTATCTTGTAATTATTAGTGACCTGAAGATATTACAGATGATTGTTTTTTGACATACTGAGAACATAATCAGGTTATTCTATTTGCGTTTATGACTACGAAATTTACGAATGAAATCAAGATTACAATCCTAGGAAGATTATTAATAGCTAATTCACCAAAATTACTAACTGCAAGCTAGGTCCAATTAAATTTTATCAATTGTGATTATAGAAATATTTATCCAAATCGGAGAACATATGCCGGAGCTACATAAGCTTGAACATGGGTATCTAAAAAGAAACTATCAAATTGATGATTTGCTTTTTTGAGGTTCAATTTGCAATTAGTTCACGCTTTATGATTTTTTAATGTCTTTGTTTGCATTTTAGGAAACAGTACAATTCCTGTAGGCATCGCCGTAGCTCGGCAACGGCTCCAGCAGGATCTGGGGCCTCCGCCAACGCTCTCTCAGGGTCTTCTAACACCGTCTACTCAAACATTAAAAGAGATGGGTCGTATTCCAGATATTGGTAAGTACAATATAATCAGCTGATAGCTAGTAGATTTTTATAAACAGAAAGAGATTTATTTATGCCCGATTGCTCAACGAATTCTCAATTACTTTGATCGAATAAGCATTCCTTTTGTTGAGTAGGTATTTCTTCATTATTCAAAAAGCTACTTGGCGATTTGTTGAATATTCACCAAAAATAAATGGATAAATTGCAAGTTACTTTTATTGTTTTTACGTTTCGAGCAGTGCCGGATTGAGATACTTTTGGGGGTACACAATCAATAAGGCCTCTGAGCTAGTGTGAATAAATAAAACTCTTAGGAAACTGCTAGAAGCCTCCAGGCACGTGCCTGTGTGCCTGATGAATAATGTGGTCAGCATTCATAGTTTCAGTTTTTCTGTATCACTGCTTGAGTCAGAAGATAGTAAACTATTTTAAGAGAACAGATAGGATCAGTGTGTCTATTTGAACCCTCTACATGGTATTGAGAAAAGCAAGGACGTTATTCTGTCATGAATATATTATTAAGTATTCCTTACATCCTTCTTTAGTCAACATACATTGTTTCAAATTTTTTGAATCGCCTACGTTTAACCAGGAATTAACTTTTTATCCCAAGGGAACAACAGATAGGTTTATTGTGTCTATTGTTATTTCGAGTTTTGAACTCTATAATTGTGTTAAAAGAATGAGGACGTAATTTTATCTCTACTATTTTAATTCTACATCCTTCTTCAGTCGGCACTCACAGTTTCAATTTTTTTGAATTGCTGGTTGAGGTAAAAATTAATAATTTATTTTGAGCGATCAGATGGGATTGATAGCAATGTGATTCTGAATTTAAACATTATAATTGTATTGAAGAAAACTAAAAAATAATTAATAATAAAAATGTTTTCAATATAATATTACAATATTACATTGTTCCAAAGCAACAGGGCCGGATTGAGAGCCAAGCCACTAGGCACAGAATTTAATAAAGTGTCTGAGATTTTGAGAATCTATGAAATGCTTGGGAAACCCTTGAAGTCAGTATACTGAAGCGATAATCCGGCACTGGTTTGCATCTACTTCTTGATATTGCCTCAAGATACATCAGGCACATATACTCAAATAAAAACTACAATTTCCGTAAACTCCTTTTAAAATAGATTATTCGATTATTATACCCTTAATTTTGCTGTAAAACTCAGAATTTTAGGTGGAATCAAATGACAAAATATTTTTATTTGTACGAGGAAAACTAATACTTTACTATGCAGGATAAAATAACGAACAGCAATGGAAGAAATGTACAAACTTGATATGAATATTGATTGAAAGATCTCAAAGAACAATTGAAGAAGAGAAATACGATTATAGCATTGTTGCAGAGCTATAATATTTATCATGGAATTTATTTGAGTCTGCAAAATCTCTTCTTGAGCACTTAAATATTTTATGTAATACATATATAGAATTGTAATAGTTCTTTATATATTTGATTCACGCATATCTTCAAAATTAACAATAGGTATAGACACCAGTGAAAAGTAATTGATGCTAATTATTGTTACCTTTGAAAATCTATATAAGCACTACAATTTAACTTAACAAATCTAATTTTATAGCACATGATCTTACGTGAGCTGCTCTGAAAATAATGAACAATCATCAAATAGATATTTAAGATACTAGTCTAAAAAGTTGGTTGAAAATGCAAGCGAAGCGAGTGTTTTTGAAAGCTCCGTGATAGTCGGGGAACCGACCGCATCTTATATTTCCTGATCGAACTTGCGGCTAAATTTTATATGAATCGATCGGGTATCCAGTGGTCGATAGGATGCCAGACTTTATAAATGCAGGGCCCTGTCCTAAGTTTAGAAAAAAAGGCTAATTCTGGTCAAGTTTTCCGACGCAACTTCCCTGATAGAACTTATGATTGAAATAGTCAAGTACTTCAAAAAAAAATCCAGAATGTCACTTCCTGTCCTGTCCAGGAGAGCGGTAGCCACCCTTAAGTGTTACCCATTTTCGTAATTAACTTCCCTGATCAAGCTTGCGATAATTATTTTTTTTAAATTGAAGCTCGAATCTTCCTGACCACAAGAAAACCAAGATACCGCCTCTCTACCATCAGGGCAGTGGTGTCTCTATTTTCAACAGGAGGTGCTTCGCACCAAAATAAACGGGCGGGCCTGACCCACTCTGACCGAGCTCGACATGTGGAATCTTGCGTAACTTGAAACAGTGCATGGATTTGTTTTCAACCGGCAGTGCTTCGCACCAAAACAAACGGACGGGCGAAGAATTACTTCAATCTTATCTGACGGTAGCGAACTAGCATACGATCACCGGAGCGAACTAGCATATGATTAAAAGAATAAATTGACCGCGAACTAGAGTGCGCCGGGCCCGAGCTACAATTTATAGGAAATAATCGTACGTTGGATAAGAGGAGTACAGCTGCATTCAAAATTGAGACCTGAAAATCGAATAACTTTGTGTGGCTGCCGCCCACCCGGACAAGTAGAGAGGCGGTACGTTAGTTTTTTTTCGTGATCAGGAAGATTCGCAAGCTCGATCACCGAACTTTAATACGAAAATAGGTTACACTTAGGGGTGGTTGCCATCCTCCTGGACAGGACAGGGGATGGCATCCTGATTTTCTCTCTAAAGTACTTGACCTTCACTATCGATTGATACTAGTTTCAATCGTAAATTCTATTTCCTTTTGTAAATGTCACTTTGGTGGCAATTATTGGTAACTAAGCAGGAAACGATATTGCTATTTGAACTGTTTTTGTTGAAGTTGACATTAATGTTCTTTGAAATTTGAATTAAAATATTGAGTTTGAAATGTCAAAAAGTGATTTCAATGTTGTAAATGAATTTCAAAATACCGATAATTAGAACTAATGGACTCTCTAACTGAAATCGTGCATGAAAAGTGTGCAATAAAATTATTATTGCACAGTTTTCTATAAAAAAACTACATTTTATAAGTACATTGAAAATAATTTATGTGAAAAAATGTTAGGTACATTTTATATACGATCGTAGATAAAGAAGATTCATTCAACAGTTTATATCTACATGTTCAAAAGGATCAAATTGAGGTGAACAGAGTATCATTAATATTCACAAATCTGATGGCATTGATTGTTATTCAACATCATGAAAGTGCCGCGAGCCGCTTTTTGTGCAATGATGTACGATAATTATAAAAGAGGGTTGGCATTCGAGCAAAATCTCCGAAATTTAGTGGCATCTTCTGATGATGTTGAGTTATCTTTCAGAATCGATGGTTGACATCAGATAGTTCCGTGAATTTATACATGGACGGTGTTACTCGTAGGTAATATGAAAAATTGAACAGAGACTTGTATAAGCTTACATTAGCTTTTAGCAATAAAAACATTCTTGCTGCAGAAAAAATTGCTACAATATTTTACATCAGCAGTTACGTATGAAGAAGCTAGCAACCATGGTAGATGTCACAATTGTTGAAAAAGATCTAATGGAGCAAATTCATGTCCTGCAAATTTAACAGTCGTATGCACAGTCATTCGTCAGCGATCCGCCAGTGAATGAATATTCAGTAAGCGATACATTAGAGAAACGTCAGATATTGTGCTGGCGAGTCGCCGGCAAACGAATGTGCATACCGCTGTATGCAAGAAGCAACTAAAGAGCTGTTATATTATTGTGAGAACAAATCTTGAATCTAGAGTTAAGCAGTTGAGATCTTTGATGAAAATGGAAATAAACACACGAAAGAAGTGCGTGGAAGAAACTGAAACAAGAAAACTGCCTATTGCTATACTTTCTTGAAGAGAAGTACTCTTATTGCAGCAATTCCTCTTGATAATTATAAAGCTGTGTCAGAAATCTGTCTTCCCAAAGCCTTAATTAATTGCGTGAAGAACTAAAATAAACTGGTTTGCGTGGCATTACGAGTCGACGGTGCAACTAATGATATTAATCACCCATATTCACCCTACAGTTCAGATATTTTCCTCTCTCCATCCTTAAAAAGGCATGTGTAGTACAATATTTACAAACAAAAATTCAGCCGTTACAGAATTTCAGAGGTTCTTTGAGAAACTTACGAAAACCGAATATGTGACCTGTATTAGGAAATGGTTTCAAATAATGGATGAGCATACCAGAGCCGATTACTTTAGAAAGTAATAAAATTATCTGTAGATTCCACATTCAACAATAATGCTGGAACAAAGTGACATTCCAACACATCATTTGGAATTATTCGGTATACCGTTCAAATTATACCATCATTTTCGATGACGAATCAGAATCTGTTAGTTTGGTTACTATGCGGTTACATCTTAACAATTCCAAGTATTCATTTATTTACATTTGACATTTTAAAATTTTAAAAGTATCTCTTGAATTCTTGATGAATAACCCAAATATCATTACAGAATAGTTTAATCTAGAACATGTTTGAAAAGGCGTATTGCAACTCGCGAACAGTTTAGCTCTCGTCATCGGCTCAGATTACAAACTTTTCGCTCGTTTGCAATACGAGCTATTTCAATCCAATACGTTGTAGTTTATATACTATTTTCCAAAAACCCTCTAACTTTCTTAGTGGGAACTCATTATTTTTCAGAGCAGTTCTCGTAAATAGGTACTTACCTACGTCCTCAAGATTTCTCAGTCCACATAAACTCAAAAAACTCATGAATGTGAGTCGGTTGCATGAATAGAATATGATATTATGTTCAAATTTTATATACTTAGTTCTAGGATTTGAATAATTCATAAAATTCAAGGCGATTTGGTGCAACAGGGCATTACCAAATTGAAAATGGTAGGACTTTATTTACTGACGTAATATTTTACTATCAACCTTCCATATTGAAAGTTTGGCTCACAACAACAAATCCGACATTTCATCAATTTTGCGATATAAGTACACTCACCTAGGTACATGCCTGTAATATCTACATATTTAATCCTTCCTAGTATTTGTACCTAGCTTGACATGAGTAGTACAATATCTTTTAAATCTATAGTTATTTCGTAATGATGCTTTCATATACCTAGGTTTTTTTTTGTAATCTCTTTATCTTTTACATGTCAGGGTTTGTCAGAACTAGCAAATAATGCTTGTATTTACGTTCAAATTCATAATGAAATGAAAAAATTGTTTTCTCTATATATATCTGTCTCCTTCACAACCACAAATTCCCATGCATACTTGGCGCCAAATCACTCTTCCATATCTCTTGTTTCAGACTCCAATGCTCCCATGGGCGGAGCTACAGGCCTGACGATGGGTGGGGCAACTGGCAATGTGTTACAATGTGGTGACGACCGCGCTCCCGGATTGGCTGCATGGCCGATGGGCGCAGCACACGCCACGCCTACATTGTGGCAATATCCTGGTAAGTGGAGGGAGCATGATGGGATGTCGAGAGAATGGGGTTTATGGCAGAAATAATTGGAAAAAATTAGTATTAATTATTGCTTGCTAGGTTTTGAGTGGTTTTTGGAAATGGACGAGTAGGAAACAATTTTTACTTTGAAATCAATAATGATGATCATTTTTTCTGGACTAGAAGACCTCTAACTTTTTGGATCGAATGTTGGCTATGGTTGAAACTTAAGCTAATCATTATGATTCTGAAACAAAAAAATCTACGAATGAGTGGAAATATGCTGGCTCATCGCAGCCCAAGTTTCACGTATACAGAAATCAGCAGCAAAAGCTCTTGTTTTGATTGTGTAGAACAAATGTGGTTCTTGTAGATTACCTACCTACAACAGGACAAAACAGTGTTTGGAATTATCCATCAGTATTTAACTAGAGTTCGCATAAACATTCTGGACAATCTGGATCAACACATAGAGGAAGCATCCTAGTGAAGTGGTTTTTCTACTAAGTATAGATATAAGGCAGTTGAAAAAAGATACTGTTGAATAAACAATTTCTGTCTCTGAAGTATTCTTGTTCTTTCTATCTAAGGATAGAAAACTATTAATATCCAGTGGCGGATTCACACATTTCTCAAGTATAGGCTGTTCAATTTTTGCCACCCTTACGTCTACAATTGTCAGTATCTAGATTATCTTCACAATCTAACAATTTGGTTGTGCACAAGAAATAGTCATCGGAAATATGTCTTACCGACTTCTTGCTGTAAAACATCAGAAAACTATCTGATAGATTTTTTTTTATTTCTGTAGACGGATGATAAATAGCGTGCGAATCGTGGTAATAGTGCAACTGGTTCAGTTCATATAAGCAGAGCTGGAACTAGGGCATGGCGAAGGTGTCCCCTGCCACGGGCACAGACTCCTAGAGGGCGCAAAATTCTATGAGCCACATTAAGCAAATCATTTGAATTCAAATTTAAGAAATGTTTTATGACGGGATTTGGGTGAGAAAGCTTATACCGTTATACTACCTGCTATCCATCTCATCTCAAGGTCAACTATAAAATTCTATTTGCGTTTATATTGGTTATTGGAGATGTACACTGGCTCTATCAGCATTGTGTTAGGAATGCCGAGCCACCCGCATGTCTTGATTTGTTAAGGAAGAATATATTTTCAACTTTTAACTTTCCATCTATTGTTCAGAATTAATTTTTTCTAGTTTTAGACCCCACTGAACCCAAAAGATATAGTTTAAAAAAAAAGTCAGTCTGTCTGTCGGTTCGTCTGTGCGGAAGCACGATAACTTGAGAACGCGCACGAATTTTTGGATAAAATTTCATATTGAAGTTTTTCAAAAAGCTAGGTTCAAGTTCGTAGATGAGCTTTTTTCAATCAGTGGTGCCAAATCTTTATTGACGGGACTTTTTGCTTTTTTGCGTTTATTTTAGAAACGGTATTTATCAAAGAATATGAATTGACTAGAGTTGATCCTCGAATAATTTGGCACAACATTTATTCTGAATATTTTTCGCAATTATCAGCAGTGCATTTGTCATTATTAATTTTTGCATTTTTATGAAATTTTTCTGAAGCAAAGAAATTATGAGAATCATAATATGAAATTAGGATTATTACCACTCATATTCGGACATCACATGCAAACGTTCGTCAATTGTTCATTTAAATTAAGTAATTTAGCTCAATCGTGTTTGGTATCAAATTAAAGCTCTTGCGAAGATAAAATTAGTAGTTATCAAGAATGAATATTAATTAGTGGAATCCACGTTACCATCTTCAAATTACACTTTCGGCGGTCACAGGTCAAAACTGTATGTTCCAATGAAATGAAGATTCCGAAAATCTAGATAAGGACTATTTATTTTCAAAAATTCTTATTTTATGTACGACTAAAATATGAGTGCCATCTGTCACTTCAACATTGACAGTTATCCCTTTGACAATGACAGCTGTCACTTTGACAATGACAGATGTCGCTTTGACAATGACAGCTGCCACTTTGAAATATGCAATTAATTGATGCGACACTCTAAATTTCTGAAACAGTGATGAAACTGGCCAGGAAATTTATGGTCAAGGAAGTACTGTGTGGCCACAGCAGATTTTTTTGTATAATGACATCGATTTTTGACTCATATATAGATATTAGGATGTTAGTAATATTTAATGCGCCTGATTAATTATAATTTGGTTTTTATTATGTCACCACTTGGTTTAAAGAATATATATATACAAATTGTAACAGAAATAAGTACATTAATTTTAACCTGAAATAGATCTCTTCAAGCCTTACAATTTTTCTTTATAACTTTTTGCTGTAAGTCTCCTGGATATCGGGTGAGAATTCATCAAAGTTTGGTCAAAAATTTGATAGTGCGCCTATGGTTAGAACTACATGTTTCTCATTTGTTGGAAGAATGACAGCTGTCGATTCAAATGATTATTTTGAAACTTTAAACCATCATAGTCTTATCAATCATTCATTTGAAACTGAAAGAATAACAGTATTTCAATAATACACTGATATTCGCTCACCTCGATAATTCTATTTTTGTATATGTTGCAAGAAAGATCAAATTTATCTCTGAAACCTACAATTTGGTATATTGGTCGTATTTATATGTTATTGTTGAGAAATTTTATTTTTATTCAGGAATTTCACGTATGTTTTCAAATAGTTGATACATTTCTTGAACATTAGATTGTCAGCACAAGTTCATTACACTTGGATCAGCTGATTTGAATAGTCTGAATACAGCCTGTAACACAGTTAAAATATGGGTCAGATTGTGCTGCCATCTACGATCAACTTCAAAAGTAGTTGCTGGTCTCAGCTTACTTCATTACTGTTGGCTCTCAAACATAAAGAGAAAATCATTCAACGATTTATTTAAAGTGAACGGTGAGATATGAAATGGAATGCAATTCAAAAATAATTAATTTAATGAATAATTCAACTGAAAATATTTCCGCAAAAATTATAAGAGCTTATTCTTGAAAAACAGAAAACCTAACCTACAGATGTATCACACTGAGTTTGGTAATAAATTTTAAATATTTTTAAAAATATGAGATACAATATTCTATTAGTTCAACAGATCAATTTACGAGGCATACTTCATTGAAACGACCTGATTGTGAAGTTTGTATAATAATATGGTAAAAAACTAATTCACAGCTGCTTCATTTATAAATTAATGTATTTTATTCATTTCATCTGGTGTTTTATGTTCCAGGTAAACGATAAGTTCTCAATATCTCATAGTATTCTCATCATTATGCATAAGTGCACAATATTTTAACATTAAATACATGAGCATAACCACAATAATTCAATTTTTAGTGAAAAATGACATTTCTGAAATCGTTCCAAATAAATTCGGCGAACTTATCCTACACTGCCTGCGAAATCGCAGATAGAAGAGCTTGCCATTTTTACAGGTTTTAACTTTTGTGACAATAATAATTAGATGATTTTTTACAAAATTTATTTGAAGGAATTTATCTGGAATTGATAGCTTACATATGTCGAAATCAATTGTTTCGTTGTAACCAGGGTAGTAACTACTACTGGATCCGATAATTATACACCTGAACGACTCGTTAAATTATAGGGATCAAAAAATGCTAAAAAAAGGTGAGAATTCGAGAAAAAGTTATTGAGAAAAATTGTTATGCTTGACGGGTTCTATCACTGGTTAAAATTAATGTACTTATTTCTGTTACACCCTGTATAATATTTTTTTTTTGTATTATATCTTATTGCCTCATATTCATAAAAATTGGGGCGCAATTTTATGATTCCCCACGAGCAGCCAATACCCTAGTTCCGGCTCTGCATATAAGCATTATAGGTATAATAGTAAGAATCAAACGGGAAGGGTCCTACTCGCAAAACCAATTTTCGTTCGTATTTCCAAGTAACCAATCACGGAAGTTTTTGTTGTACCTAGGCATTCTGATCAGTGGTGCACGTAAATAAAATCACTTGTGTTTCTATTTTCAAACTGACCACTATAGCAATAATATTAAAACTCGGTAGAAATTTGAATATAGGTAGTAGATAGATTGAAGTTACTGTTACGTGGAATGCTGGGAAAATGTGCAAAATGGTGGATTAATCTCAAAAAATCATTTTTTTACAAATAACTTGAAAATTATGAATTAGGAGGGAATTGTTTCATACATTATATAAATATGCACATAGTCGTGTTTCAAACTACTTTATAGCACAAAAATTGGTTGAAATATTCTGCAGAGTGATCAAAAATGATTAACTGTGCCATCTTGCTCTGATTTTTCTTTGCCGCCTGCTTGAAATAGTGATCTGTACGTGACAGATGTCAGTTCCCTAAAAACTTAATTCTAACCTGACAATTTAAATAGTATATTATGCTACAAGGACCGAACGACTGTCATTTTTGTCCAGGATAAATTTGGCTACACTCGGTGAAGACGAGGGCAAAGCTCGAGGAAAAGGCAAGGGCGACGTACATGGCGAAGGCGAGGGCGAAGACTAGGGCAAAGCCCTAGGCGTTGCTTCATGCAGCCAAATTTGTCCGTGACAATAATGTTGTTCAGTGTCCGTGTTGCATACGATACTTTTTATAACATCTGCACCGAAGTACCCCATTACTAAGCTTTTTAAATAAATTTGAATGTATTGAAACTATCTTATCGATTTGACAGATTTTTGCAAATGCATCACATTACAATAAACTAATGTAATGAAACATAACTTATACATGATTTATTTTATTGATTGATATTTTCCACATTTTCTGTGCTATCCCGTTCACAATAAATGCACACACTATAACGAACACATTCTATAATAAAAATTTCTTTCAAATGTCAATTTGACATATATATCAATGAAATAAAATAATCCAACGGCACCCATGATCTATAGGTATACAATTTTCATTTTTACCCAGCGGAAATTAATATCCATTGATTCCCTGTCAACTGAGAATTAATGAAAATTGTTACCATGGTTTGGAATTGAGAACTTTCGGAGCAGAAGTCAGCTCAGGAATAGGATACTTTCGGCGCACGTCTTACAAAAAAAAATTTATATTAATTTCTAATAATCGTTCAATAATTCAGTTAGATATTTACTTACATGAATATCACATAAAACGCCACTGTGTGAGCGGTAATCAACGAAAAATTTATGCGCTGTCTCACGGACTAGGTAGCTAGGTACCAAAATAAATAAATTTATACTAACTTTATTCCGTGAAGATAGTTTTGATCATAATGCGAACTTTTACAAGTCACGTGACAGTCAGTCATTTTTGATCACTTTGTACTTTATGTATAAGAACTTTTCTAATGTTTAACAAGGTTTCTCAGAAAAATTATTTATATTTTCAATAAGTTTATTCTCGAGTTGATTAATTTACCCAATAAATAAATCATTTTACTTATGATTTGAAAAGTAGTAGTAATAGTAGATTGTTTAACAAGTAAAGAAAAGTGAGAGTTTATTAGCGAGTGTAAACATGCACATGAGCAAAGTAATATCGCTTTTCTTACAACACGTTATTTTTTGTATACTTGATGGAAAAACTTGAGTGGAAGACACCAAGAATAGAAATAATTTCCTGCAGAAATACTAATCAAGGTTGGGTTCTTGCAAAAACGTAGTAACGAATTTGACAACTGCTGAATAAAAGCAAAGTAACAAATAAACAATATTGCAAATTAATTTTTCGCATTTTGTACAGTAATGTATTATATTAATGCCCCAAAATCGTACAATAATGGCTTACTTTACAGCATAGCAGCGGTTTTATGTTATTCCAATATTAAAACACATGTTGACAGTAAAAATTGTTTATCTAGAAGAATCTAAGAACATTTTTAAAAGATTGGTATGAAATATTATCTAGTATAATAAAAATGAATCGCTGCTCGTTAGTCTCGCTAAAACTCAAAAATAGCTTGAATAATTTAAATAATCTTTCTTCTATATTCTGTTCGCTTTAATACAGTGGTGGTTCAAATGAAAAATGATCAACATACATCACGTAGTGCACGAGCCGTATTTGTTCGTTCGCGCACCGTTCATCCAATTGAACTGAAATATTCTATAGTTGTTGGTGGCACTATCTTGAAGGTTTTTATTATAGTATTATCAACGCACAATAAGTGGCGCACGAGCCATATTTGTTTGTTTGTGCTTCGTTCATCCGATTGAGTTGAAACTTAATATAGTTATTATTGGTACCTTCGTGAGGGCTCTCATTGTAGTATCGTCAACGTGGCGCACGAGCCGTATTTTTTCGTGCACGCATCTTCTACTCGATTGAGTTGAAACTCACTACAGTGGTTACTGACTTTTTCGTGGGGTTCCTTATAATTATATCATCAACATATTTTGAGTGGCGCACAAACCGTATTGGTCCGTTCAAGCATCGTTCATCAAATTGAGTTTGAAGCTTATATGGTTGTTGCGACCACTTGTTGCATAGTTCATTCGATTGAATTAAAACTTTCTATTGTTGTTGATGGCGCTTGCGTGAAAGTTCTCGATAGTGTTAACTATACCATTTATTTTCAAAGTAGACCTCCTCTGGGAAACTCTGATCTATACCAATAACATAAAGAGAGAAAATTCGTACATTTGTTTGTAATATTGTAATGAATAACCTCAAAAACTCATGGACCGATTCTAAGAATTATTTCATCAGTAGAATCTTATACCTGTTATCACATAACATGGGCTATAACTTACTTCAACAGAAAGGGTTGCCTACGAATACTTCGATTATGTAACCGTGAGAGCTCTTATTATAATATTCTTAACACACGTGCCGCATAAGCTGTACATATTCGATCGCGCATCGTTCATCCGCTTGAGTTGAAACTTACTATAGTTGTTGTTGACCGTTTCATGAAGGTTTATATAATTGTACCATCAACATACATCAAGTGACGTACGAGTTATATCTGTCCGTTCGTGCATTATTCATCCGATTGATTCAAAACTTCGTATAGTTGCTGTTGGCACTTGCATAAAGGTTTTGACATAGTACTACTGACGTGAAATAGATGGCACACGAGCGGTATTTGTTCGTTCGAGCATCGTTCATCTGATTGAATTGAATTTTTTTATTGCTGTTGCTGACGCTCACGTGAAAGTTCCTGTGAGTATCAATCATTTATACCAATATTATAAAGAAAAAATATTTTTATTTCTATTTGTAATGGATAAACTCAAAAACTTCTGGACCGATTTAAAAAATAATTCCACCAGTTGAGTCCTATATCATTACTAAGTAACATAGGCTATGATTTACTTAAAAAAATGATACCCTACGGAAGCTCCAATTGTAACCCGAGATGTAAAAAGATGACCAATAAAATTTCATACATTGCGTGCGCTGCAATATAATCTTTTATTTTCCGTAATTTATTATCATTTGAACGAAGATGTTAAATATCAATAAATGTCCACTCGAGCGAAGCCGGCACGGGCCACTAGTTACTAATATATATAATATGTAGCACCTTCGCATAAAAATAAGCCAGCATTAAATTTTCGTCTAATCTTTTCACTTTCTTGGTGTTTCCCCATACACAAAACATATATACTTTCTCGTATCTTTTCTTCAATTTTATAGGAAGTTTACTTGAACAAGCTTCTCAGGCAGCAAGTAAAATATCTTTCACGTTGTTTTCCACGTTATTTTCGTCATACATATCTGTTATTTTGGAATTTGATATCGAAACAATCAAACTATTAGTTTGTTTGAATGTTGTTAAGAAACGTGTTAAGAAACAATTCATGTCAGGTAACTAAATAACTGAGAATCTGGCTACTACGTTTTTCTTCAATTTTAGAATTCTGAATAATAATTAATAATCCAAATTTTGATATAAAATGCGACAAAATATTATACGCACCTCGTCAGAAAAGTTATTTTAATATACTCGAATGGCATTTAAATACTCTTTATCGCTCTTACTCCACCTTGCCATACTCGTACAGTAAACACTCACTTTTCTGAACTTGAAACATAATATACTATTGTCAGAAGCGTCGGAAACTAAAGATTCTCGCGAAATTCTCGATGCAGCTAAAGAAGCGACTTTACATTTGTTTTCGGCGAAATCAAGAGAATTTTTGTTTTATTATATGTTAAACGTGTAATTTTCATGTAGAATTTGGCAAGTTCAGTTTAATAAAAGAAACGGTTTCTGTTCAGATGTTTTTTAAATATGTCGTCATAATTCATGGATATTCATATTGCATTATAAGCACAAATAAATTGACAATTCGAATACAAATTATTACTTTTATTTTTTGAACGGTGCTTGCCAGTAATAATTTATGTTCAAACTCGACTGACAGTGTTTTTTACTCTCATTGTAAGGTCCGATTGTATAATCGTAGGTTTATTTCTTACGGATATAATTATTTCAGCAATTGTAACCATAGCAAATAAACTCAGTTCAATTAAACCGTAGATAAGCTCAGATTGTGCAATCAGGCATGAGAATTTCAATTGACACTTTTACCTGGTTGTACAATCTAAGCTTATCTATATAGTCTAGTTAAACATATTTTATTTCCTATGGTCGCAATTATTTCAGCAATTGTAACCATAGTAAATAAGATAAGTTCAACCGGGCTTGACTTGTAAAATTTTTTAGACGTTATGTAAATAGTTTCATGAAAATTTAGATATATACAGCTTCCGGAAAAGCTTTTTTGATATATTTTTTATTGAATTTTTATCAAAATATTGACAGCGAGTTATTGACTTCAAGCGGTATATTGTTCTCCACATCCTCTGGCTTTCCAACACCTATGGAAAAATTTAAAAGCTCTCCTACGACATAATATAATATGTACGCATACTATTATAGAAGCCAAAATGAAAATAAAACTCTGCTGTGGCCAGCACAGCGCTTCCCAGGCTATATGGTTAGTTTCATTGCTGCGTCTCATAAATTTAAAGGATCGTATCAATTAATTACATATTTCAAAGTAACAGATGGCGGTTATATGAAATTACTATTTTATTTTACAATTACCATTTTTGTGTCCATTGCTTTAACTGATTCCAAATTTGGCAAAATCTGGTTAAATTGTAAAAAAGTAATTGACAATCGAAAAAACTATTCATTTTAGATTTCTACCAAGCTCATCTCCACGACAGTTTTAAATTGATTACCAAACTGTACATCATTTGAATAACTTGAAAAAAAAAAACAGTTGACAATCGTTTAAATATCATATTAGAATTATTCCCGCATGAGCTTTAATTTGATATCAAACACGATTGAACCAAATAACCTATTTTGAAAAAACAATTGACGAACATTTGCATGTGATGTCCAAATATGAGTAATAATAATTCTACTTTCACATTATGATTCTGATTCTCATTATTTCTTTGCTTCAGAAGAATATAACGATTTTTATAATTATTCAAATTTGAATAATAACAAATGAACCGCCAATAATTTTGAGAAATGTTTCAGGTAAATGTTGTACCAAATTATTCAAGGATCAATTTTAGTTATTTAATATTTTATGATTAACACTATCGTTTATAAAATAAACACAAAAAACTAAAACGTTTCACCAATAAAATTATAGTGCCACTGTTTGAAAAAGCTCATCTACGAACCTACTCCTAGCTTTTTAATAAAACACTTGAATATAAAATTTCAGTCGAAAATTCGTACGCGTTCTTAAGTTACTGTGCTTCCAGGCAGACCGCCAGACAGACGAAGAGACTGAATTTTTTTTAAATTATATTTTTCGGGCTCAGTAGGGTCTAAAACGTGGATTCATCAAAATCTCGAACTGTCAAAAAATCACGATTACAATACTTCCCCTATTATAATATAGGTCGGGGAAGTAAAAAGCCCCTATTGTGTATTAAATCAAGCTATGGATTGAATGCATGATTGCAGATAATGACAAGGAAAATATAAAGTTCTACATAGATATAAACTTATTACCAATCAATAAGTAGTTGTTTTGTAAAGTTGTTGGAGGATTCAGTGTAGTTAAGGTTGAATTGGAAAAAAAAGGCCTTAAGCGATCCAAATTGTTTAAATGTTATTTATTTGAACATAACTTAAGACGTTTCGAGAGTCCTACTGCTCTCATCATCAGCTAAATATGAGTAATACATAGTCTTATTCTTTAAAGCGTGAATGATATAAAAATATTTAAATAGAATTGCCGCAAAGTGCAACGCAAATCCATAGTCAGGGCCACATCCACGCAGTTGTTCGCCTACCGTTCAAGATGTGATACTGCCTCGGATGTGGCCCTGGCTATGGATTTGCGTTGCACTTTGCGGCAATTCTATTTAAATATTTTTATATCATTCACGCTTTAAAGAATAAGACTATGTATTACTCATATTTAGCTGATGATGAGAGCAGTAGAACTCTCGAAACGTCCTAAGTTATGTTCAAATAAATAACATTTAAACAATTTGGATCGCTTAAGGCCTTTTTTTTTCAAATTCAACAATAAGTAGTTGTCAAGAACCTGTATAAAAGCGGGCAAAATGAAATTTAAAAAAATAAAATATGTTTCACTATTCAATACCTATGTGAAAAAATTCATTCTGTGTTGTTTCTTTATCTCTGTGAAGTGTTTGTCTCTTTTTTATCACAGTAGCTTGTTCAAACAGACCAAATGTGCCTCATTGACGAGCGAGGAGCAAAGCAAATAAACGTTTTGGGTCGAATAATCACTGTCAGATCAACAAATTGACAGGAAACGAAAAAGTTTTATCCTTAACTAAATACTACACAAGCACACACATTTACGTTAGCTGAATAGTACTTCATCCAAGCATTTAAGTATCGTGAATTTTCGATTAGATATTAACTTTAATACCTATAGGTTCATTTGCTGATAAGAATTTATTTATATTCGATTTCGATAAACTCATCCTCTATACATTTCAAATTCTTCGATATTTATACCTGTAACAAAATGAAGTGTAGCAAAAAGGGTGTAGAAAGGAGCTCACAGAATCTGTGTGTTCGAAGCGAATCTTCTTTAGAAAATTTAAATTATGTTTTTGCACAATTGAACGTTTTTATGTGTTCATGTGTTTACCGGCCCCCTATTCGAGGTAATATGTTGATTTTACCATGCAAGCTATGGTTACTATGGTTATACTGACTAACCGCCAATGGGCAAAGGAGGTAAATAAAAAATTGTGGATTTTCACAAAAAATATTCATTAATTTATTTTTATTTGTAATTGAATATTCACAATAGAATGTCAAACTTGACAGCTAACAGTGAATGAACAAACATTAGTAATAATTAAATTTGAAAAAAAAAATCGGACTCATAATTTGGGTAGATCTTCCAATTGTGCAAAAAATTTTGTGAGCATGACGGTCAATATAAGTACAGTGCCGATTTCGAATAATATTTGGAAACCTCGCCAAGACTCAGCCTCCAAAGTATTATTCTCAATCGGTAAACTGTATTCACTAACCTTAATACTTAAAAGGTAAGTAAAAAATTGTGAATTTTCACAAAAAAATATTCATTTATTTATCTTTATTTGTAATTAATATTCAGAATAAAATGTCAAACTTGACAGCTGGCAGCGAATAAACAATCATCAGTAGTAATCTAATTTCAAAAAGAAAATTCGGACCCATATTTTGGATCTTCCAATCGTGCAAAAAATATCTCGGTCTCCAAACTATTATTCTCAATCGGTAAACTGTACTTACTGACCTTAATACTAAAATAACTATTTTGCACGATTGGGTGTTTTCATATATTTATACCGGTCCTCTATTCGAGGTGAAATGTTGATTTTATCATGCAAGCTGTGGTTACTATGGCTATGCTGACTTACCGCCCTTGGGCAAAGGCAATATCCAAACTATGGACAGAACTGACATTGCACGGGAAAATCTTGATGAACTGATTTATTTTCTATTTATATCATAAAAAACGAATAAAGAAATTGTAGAATTAACCACGAATTATTTGTAGCAGTGTATCAAGTAGTTTGTGGTGTAGGTTATGCTTTTTTGGGCAAATCCCAACGAGATGATTCATTTATATCATAAAAAATGTTACCTTAATCATGAAATACTCATAGCAGTATTTTCAAACAATTTGTGGTGTAGGCTATCCGGCCATATATTTTCTAAAGTACTAATTCGGATTTCGCTCGGATAGCCAGCTCTGCCTTCTTACAGACTTTGCATATCACAGCCTCCTCCTCCCCTTCCTCGTTCTTGACGGAGATAATATTTTAAAATTATTCAATGTCCGACTAGTTTATTATTGTTGTCATAATAACACTGATTTCAGGGTAATTACGTAACAAATAATACCCGAGGGCATTATTTTGAAAAATAATAAACAAATTTCCTAGTTACAGCAAGTAACTAGAGTAATTTCTCTGACAGAAATCACAATGACAGGATATACATCGCTAAAGTTTTTGATTGAAATAGTACAAAAGTCGGACATTAAACATTGGAGGCACCACGGGAGTTGAACAGACAATAATGCCTACGGTCAACGTACACACCTCGGGCCCGAGGCTCTCGGAAAGTACACTGTTGACCTCAGGCATTATTGTCCTATTAACACCCTTGATACCTTAATTACTATAATGTCACTGTAAGCTTCTTAAAATTTTTTTACTTGTATATGGATATAGAAAGCAACTTTAACATGTTCTTGAATTATTAGTTTTAATAGTTATCAAAAAGTTGAAGATGCTTCAGCCTATGTTTGAGCCATTTTTAATTCTATTTCATTACAACAATCAAGTTGAAATTCAATCGAAGGTTGTCGATTTTCGAAGCTCCAATCATGATATAAAAGTAAAAGGATACTTAACATAGAATCTGTTATTGTCAAAATTAGAGTTGTAACGAATATTCGCAATATGTGAAAGATTCGCAACTTTTCAACATTCGTATTCAGCAATTATGATTGCGAATGTTTTCATATCAGATTATCACAAATATACATCGTGTGTAATATTATTTTAACTCCAAAAATGATAATAATATGAATCGTACGGTACAAAAGCCCTAAAGCCCAGTTGTCAGAGACAAATTCAAACCAAAATCTCTCAAAAAATGTGATATCGCTGAAACTAGATTTCTAGGTACTTTTTTGGGTATTGAAAACAATAAAAAAATCTTTGCTGCTCCAAAGTGTATGCTAAGTTCATAATCTCGAAAACAAAATCGAAAATTTTTATATCGAAATAAATAATAAAGTTTGATAAAAACAATATGAATATTCTCTGTGAATGAGTACCCAGGGTTTTTTTGAGATGCTGATTAATAATTTGATATAAGATTTTCAAAATTGAAAATGGCGGTTACAATATGTCGGCAATTTAGAACGTACCAAAAATTTTCAATCTCTATATTTTAAAATTCAATTTATATATTTTGAAAATGTGAACGGGTAATATAAACATGATTTTTTTGCTGACTAAGATCATGATCATTATATATATTGATGGAGTAAAAATTAAAATGGTGTATATAATATGGAGGTTTTTGAAACGAGTGAAAAGTTGTCAATAAATGAACAAAGGAATAAGACGTATTTCAGAAAACAATTGAAAAATTTAAAAAAATTCTGTTTCAAATTTGTACTTACTTTCTTCTTATTCTTTGACATTACAAACATCTTAAACATCGCTGTATTGCTCTAGCACTGAAATTTTAGATGAATTTCTACAAACATCATCTGTTAAACAAGAATTACATATTGCTGAACCACGGCGAACTCTATTTACCAGGCGGGAGTGTGATGGAGGGGAGCGTGACGTCAGTAGGCTTTGTGAGCGAGCCAGCGATAGTAGTAGACTTGATGACTTCGTGATATGAAGTAGATTTTCTTCTAATATTTTGAATACCTACCTAAATATATACATATTATTCAATTTAAACTTACCTCGCAAATGTTGTGTCTCAGCTTATAAAAGCAATTATGATAGTACAGAATAAAATGTAACTACATTTGAATTTCCGAATGAAACAGATTTATTTAATAAATGGATAAAATGCATTCCGCGTAAAAGCTGGACACTAAGCGCAATGTCAGAGATTCGCATTAAACATTTTTCTGAAGATTGCATTGCAACTAGCTATACAAATACATACAATTATCCAGGAGAAATTACGACTTTTTATTACGATAAACTGCATTTAAAACCTAATTCGTTTCAAACTATCTTTCCTGGACTTCCCCATTATTTAAATATGAAATCAAACACTAAAAAAAAATCTTAGACGAGCGAAATTTTGAAATCAGAAAAAAAGAACAAAAAAAAAACTAATAAGATATTAGAAATACAACAAATGGGAAATAGAGTTCAAAATTTTGGCTTACTGCTTGAAAAACTACCTGAATTTGTCAAAACTATAAATAGCGATATTTTTGTAAAAGTAAATGATGACGGTATTATTATTTACAAAATGGATTTCAAAGCAGTAAGTCGTTCCTTTTATATTGAAATAGATAGAAATCTGAGCCCAAAGTATTTCTTTAAAAATAAACTGGTAAGTTTGAGTGAATTACAGCATAATAACACTCCATTATCTACAAATGAACTTGATACATTTTCCAAATTGAGAGATATTTCAGAATGTATGTTAAATGAAAGTGATTTTGTCAATACTTATTCTATTATTTAGAATTTAAATAATGATGTCTGAGAACGAAGGCGATGAAAAGAGAATTGGGCAATTATTGTACTTAAGTGAACAAATAAGTCTCCTTTTCTCAAATCAAAAGCGCTAGACTTCAAAAATTATTATTTGGTCTTACATGATTAATATGCAATCACATTTTAAATATTTGCAACAACTTACAGCTTCTTTTCATATATCTTCAAGTTCTAAAATAGAACATGATCATTTCTTAAGAGTAATTGCAAATAGACTTACAAAAGAAGAGGACAAGTGGGTGATTTTGCAACTTGATAAAATATATGTTAATGAAAGCATTGATAGCGAACTGTTATTTTGGGTTACATTTATCGCATTACAGCGTTTTACTCTAAAACTATATTCAGAGACTAGAGAACGTTATTATTGTTGTTAGTAAGTCAATAATCATTCTGCATAAACATTATAGTTCTAAAATACAAATTTAATACTATTAAATCGCATGAAACTGTGTAAAAACCAGCCTACTGATGTCATGCGAATGCTGTGGTAGTGGGGGTCACACTCCCGCCTGGTAAATAGAGTCCGCCGTGGCTGAACTCAATAAGTTTGTTGATTAACAATTACAAGCTCTCCCACACCTTTTTTTGCAATAATTGCAAAACATCAAATCCAAAAGAGATTTCGAAGTTGGTAGTTTTGTCATTTTGACAGGAATGGATATTTTTGAGTTAGAATCGTCCATTTCCCAATTAATGTTTGCTTATAACCTGAATCAAAAAATAAATAATATATTCTTGAAACTCAGAATTTCAACTTTAATTTGTTCTTTTTTAATAATTTTGAAGCTTAATTTCAAGTTCAGGAATAAGAATAAGCAAAGAACATGCATTTTCTTATATATTTCTCGTATTGAAGATTACTCAAACATATCAAGTTGTATCGATTTCTGAATCATTACACATTATGAAGTATATTTTCAACTTCATTTAAAAAAACAGATGTAATAATTTCTGATTCATATAAATTAATAAAAACTGTTTTGAAAATGAAAATGGTGTCGAATGAATGCTACGAAAGAAAATGATTATTTTAAAACATGAGTTTTATTAAACAGAGGCAATGTTCATCGTTTTAATTATTTTTACGTTAAAAGTGAATGTATAGTAATGATAAAAGTACAAGAATTCAATTTTTTTCATGCCTCTATTAAGATAGTTCCCTCACGGGATGGTTTAATTAGGAAATTGTTCAAATTTGGCATACGTATTGTTTAATATATTAACAGCACCTCTATAAAATATTAACAAGTTTCACCATCCATCCCATCCCATCAATTAACACGTATCATATGGACCATGCATAGGAAAACAGCACAATATTAATTCTACCGTTAGAACTGAAATCAAGAAGTCTATGAAAAACGAAGAGGAGCTAGAGCAGGATATCACGGATATTGTAAAAAAAAAATCAAATTGATTGACCATCTAGTTTGACAGATATAATCTCGAGAAGTACTAAGATTTAGCTGCATACGATATATTTTGCAAGCGAACGAGCGAATGGTGGGGAACGGAACGTTGCCACGATTGGCCACGATCGTCGTTCTAACACGCACACATAAGAATGCATCGTCTGTATAGGCAACTTTTTCTGTGTGTTGAGGCATAGCCCGGATAGTTCCGTCAAAAAGTTTACTCGCGTAATTTTTAGAATGAATTTTACGAAAGCTAATGATATCTATCGTTAATCTACTGGCAACCGAGTACGTATATATGGGCTTTACAAAGTTAATGATTACAATTTGAACGAATCATCAACCGTTTTAATATGCAGACGGTATGTAACTTTTGGTTGGGACTGTCGCAGGGGAACTACCTTAATATATATCTCCAATTTTATAAAAGTCAGTGAGAATTTTAGAAATTTCAACTTCCGGTCGAATTTTCTATGAGAGAAAACAAAAATTATTGAAGACTAATGTCTTCCTCAGAAAGCATACAGCCTTATTCATAATAAGCATGATAGTCGGCGATCTAAGTAGTCCTGACTTAGTACGGAACTAGAGTTATGTATTCATAGTCTTTTCACAACTTCATTGTAATGGTATCCCTAACACTTACGCCAATTTTTTTTTTTCTTGGGAATCTATGTAAGGATACTCCTATTTTTAGGGCCAACTTGATCGGACTATAATTGCACTTTGTGCAAGTATGTTTAATAATCCATACATTTTTCAGAATTTTATTGGATAAAAAACTACTTTTGATTTTAAATTCTGTATCTTTAATTTGAAACTTGGACGTTTTGATTCTTTGACCAAGAATCTTCTTTAGAAAACAATCGATACAAAAATAAAATAAGGCAAGTAACTATAGATACTAAAAATATACAGAATACTAGATGTGATATAACGTTGATATGCTTGCTTCAAATTGTTGCCAATAATGAATAGAATTATTCATTAATAATATATACATATCCTCAACTTGTATTTTAAAGAATTTTGTTGTTTCATACGTTTGCCCCCTACAAAATGATTTATTGGGTGCCTGTGCTCCCATGTCCCCTATAACTCTACGCCTATGGTATTAACTAGTTCGAAGTTAGTTCGCAACATCCATTTGGTCTTGGTTGGTTTTTATACGGCACATGCGCATTAGTACATGAACTGTCAAAATGTTCATTGCCAAATACAATAAAGCAAAATATTCATGTGCTAATTAATTATTATTTTTCACTTTATTTTTCTATCCTTTTAATATACGTCGTAAATAAAATGTATGTAGATTTATCTTTTTGAATGAAATTGATTTCCGTCGAAACATTTATTAGTAGGCAATTAGATGGAAGTAAAAATTGTTTTTATTTTACGCACAATTATATTTTTCGCATGCTAAAAATTATCATACTGAATGCGTTATCAATACGAAACATGATCTATTTGAAAAACTAATTAAAAGAAACTTGTTATAAAAATTTATAACGAAAAACTAAATACATCAATAAATCATAATTTATCGAATTTAAAGAATTATTAATATAAAACGAACTATCTAAATTGTAAAATAATGAACAACTTATCTGTGAGTTATTTTAAATTCTGTTTTATAATATTTTTCAAACGGATTTACATGTATTAAATAAATTTTTTTAGATTCCTACGATGTTCTAGAATATCATTTATATTTTGTATATCGTTTGCATTATTCATAATATCATCTATTTTTCACAACAAACACGAAACAAATACAAAATTATAGGTTAGTCCGCGGCTAAACTATGGCAGAAGCAGATCTATATATAGTCCGGACTTAGTTCGGTTTTAGTCTCGGACTAAAGTTAAGTCCGCTCTATGAATGAGTTTCACGTTAGTACTAGGATCATCTTTTTTTAGTCCGGCTTAACTTCTCTATGAATAAGGCTGTTAGAGTCTCCACTTTAAGATGCTTCTTGTTTTTTTGTTTTGCATATGTTTTAGATAAAGAAACTTTAGTTTTTCCTCGAACGCCTCGCTTGAATATTTGTATTCAGCGGCTTGGCGCGCGTGGAGTTTTCGAGTTCGCTTTCTTATTTTTAATAATTTTTTATATTGATGCAATTTTTTTTTCATATAACTTATAATATAACTTTAAGTGAAATTTCCTGCTCTTTCAGGGAGTACTATTAGTTTTTCAATTTTTCGTTTTTATTTTTCGAGATATAGGACAAAAAAAAAGAGTTTCTAAAATGACGACAAAAAACCGTCTCCACAAATTAGAATTAAACCTCTAGTCCTCTTCAAATTTGTTTACAACTGATAATTTTGAACATCTTAAAATTGAGAACGAAACTATTTGCATTTTTTTTATATTCGCAATGATTTTTTTTTCTGCATTCGCATTCGAATAAGAGTGCAAGAGATCGTTACCATCAACTGCTAGTGGAATATAGTTTTCTAAGTGGCACTAAAATAGCATTGGTTTATTTCGATAAAATTGAGAATTGTGCTCATTTGTTAATGGCTTAACTCGCTACGCATGCACTTTCGAGAAAAAACTCTGAATAGTATCGAATAGCACTGCAGAATCGAACTCGAGCCGAGTATTATCGAGAATGGTGTATAGTTTGATTGAAATTATTTGGTGATTGACTTGACTCGCTAATGTTGGAGGTTGGCTCTACTCAGCAGGTATTAAGTCTAATTGTTACAATTATTTTTAAGAAAACTATTGAATAGGAAAATTTAGTAAATACCATCATATATAGTTGTTGTCTAGAACGATATTTCAAATTAATAATTCAACGTCATTGTTGCAGTGAACATTAAAAATAATACTCGCTGAAAACGAAAATTTTGAAAAAAATACAACGACTGCGAATCAAAAATGCAAACATTTACCAAAAAAAAAAAAAAATGTTTTAGATTTTTTCTCAATAATGTAGTCTTTTTGTCAACAAATGTTTATATTCTAATAAAATATTTGGTTTCCTGCATTATTTCTTTTCTTCTTGGAACCACTTGATGAAAAACTCAAGAGAAGAATATATTATCAAATACTATCCTGGCCTCATGAATTTCTTCAATCCTCTTGACCTGCTGAGATACCAATCGCCGAATATTTTTAACCAAACAATACTTAACACCTCATGTTGAGTCGAAATCTATTTTGTTCGAGAGTTACTGTGCGCATCAATAACATAAGTAATAAGCAGCCTGGGTACTTACGCGCCATTGGAGCTACAGGACTATACTCAAGCCCGCATTTGTAATAAGACCAAAGAAAGAAACGATAGAGATAAAATAATAATAATAATAAATTTCTTTATTTGGCGGAGTTCAGCTGAAACTGTTCTAACATTCAACCTTTACAATTTGATACAAAATGAAATAACAATTAGCATGACAGTACAATCAATAATTTGTAGACGCAGGCTTACAACATATATTCAAACAAGTAATTATATAACAAAAGATTAGTTAGAAATTGAAGAAATTGAAGATGGTTTACGGATGGTATAACAGATACTTTTCAAATTGACACGAAAATGAATGAGATGTTAGGAATTTGAATTTAAGTGGAATATCATTGTAAATAATAGCACAGTTATAACTAAATGAACGTTGAAACAATGAAGAATGATGCAAAGGGATTTGAATGGTATTATAATTATGTGAAACTCTGTTATGCATATTGGATCTGAATACTGCTTTAGTGGCGAGGTATGATGGAACGTTAGTTAAGATGGTACAATGTGCAAGGCAAGCTAAGTGATAAATTCTTCGGTCTCTCATATTTAGCCATCCTAAATCACGCATTCGATTCGAAGTTCTTTCCTGTGTACGAATACCAAAAATGAACCGAACACAGCTATTCTGTACCTTCTGTATCCTACTAACGTCGTTCGCTATCAGTCAAGGCCCATATAATGTATCACAATAGTTGAATACAGAAAGTACACAAGAGTCGGCAAGAATCTTACGATATTTTTGAGATAAAATGAACCGATTCATATACAAGTTTTTTAAAGCTAGATATGCCTTTTTGATCAACAGAGTGACGTACTCAGAAAAGCGCAGCTCGGCATCGAGTATTAAACCCAAATTTTTGATATTCGTAACTATATCAATCCTGATATCATTAACTCTGATAATGAACTCATTGCTACCTATTAATTCGATTTTATCATTTTTTTGACCAAATAACATGGCGGCTGATTTATTTTCATTCAAAATAAGACAATGTGAAAACTATTAAATAGGAAAATTTTGTAAATACCATCATATATAACTGTTGTCTGGAATGATATTTTAAATTAATAATTCAACAGCATTGTTGCAGTAAAATGGAGTGTATAACTGAGTGTCATCAGCGTAAATATGAAGGATAGCATACTTCACACATTCACAAATATCAAATGTGTATAATGAAAACAGCAAAGGACCACAGATCGAACCCTGAGGTACACCTTTGTTTATAATATATTTTTTACGGATATCTCATACATTGAACTGAATTTTCATTAAAATATTGGTCGTCTAAGTAATTAACTACTGAAAATGTGGCTTGCAATGCATGGTAAGAGAACTTACAAGATGACCGTTTATTAAAATTGAAATACAGCTGTTGAAGATAAAAAAACGACAAATATTGATAAACCGGGGCCACATTTCAAATGGGTGTATGAAATTTATTATTAATAATATAAAAATCAGACTTAAACTATAATCATTCATGAAGTAGTGTGTAAAAAATTGAGAATTAAAAGAAACTATTAACAAAAATGTATGAAAAAAACTTATTTATGAATAAAATAAATATACCATCACGCAATCGAACTAGAATCAGTGAATTTAAAATTGAAACTTGGTGCTATGTAGATCCGCCTCTGTCTTAGATAAACAAAGGTCACAGATAAAATTATCCAGTCAAAAGACATTTATTTATTAATTATTGTTAGTAAATTATTAATGAGGTAAATCTGATTATAAGTGATCTTAGGAAACATCTGATTTCAAGTTATGAATTAACATAAATATTTCTTATTTTAGTAAAACGAAACCTTGATTTTATTATGGCTTTTGGGGACTGGTCGAATAATCTTAACAAGCTTTACTGAACTTATTTTGTATCTTCAATATTTCAGCAGATATTAGCTGTATAATGAAAATTCAGTCTCTCTGTAAAATATCTCAAGTCATAGATTTTGCTGTCCAAGCATATAACGTCGTTGCGCAACCTGAACGGTTTGTCTGCTAAGTTAGTCACTCGCCTTGAAAATGTCAAAACCGATGTAATTTGTATCTCACGCTGCTGTTTTTATTTATTTTTGCGTTTGGCTTCCGCTCAGCATGGAACACAGAACACAGACTAACAAAAACTAAATTAATTTTTGCAGGAAAATTAGAGCAGGTGATATTTGAACTTAGTGCAGGTACTTAAAGTTAAATATTGTAAGAGATTACTGTGTCAAGATAAAAATATTTAATTAATAACTTAGATTGATAGCTGATTATTTTTAATGTTTAGATCACCTGACTCCGAACGCAAATCAAACAAATCTCATTTTTCAACAAAAAACATAATTTCACTAGTTAGCCGTATAATTGCTTTTGTGACTTTTTATAACACGTCCGAGGAAGATGTCTTTGCATTTCTTTGTTTCAATTAGTCTTAACGAACCCACCTGATACTTTTTGTTCTCAAGTAGGTATCCACAAATACAAACTAACTTAAATACATTAATAAATTTTTTAAAGAAAGGATAATAATTTTACAAAACAAAACAATTGCATGATTGAAAAAAAAAATCCTACTCGGGCGTCCTAAGAAATAATTGTTATGCGATTTCAAAGAGATAAACTTTTATTTGATCAATAATAATTTCAAAAACTATTTTCAGTAATGAAATATCTTTTATCACTTCATGAAAATATATCAGTTCAATTGTCAAGTACTGCATAATAATGATTACGATTCATGTTTTGAATTCAGTAAAGCGGTCTGAACTTTTCAAACAAAAAATCCTCCCAATTTTGTTTCCATTAATAACCCAGCAATCATCAAATACATGATTGCGTAACTATCCACTTAAGCAAGGGTGGCACCCTAAAGTCTTTCACATTTCACTTCCATTTCCCAAAAACACGAGCACTGAGCACCCTCTCACGAACCGTTCTAATATTAGATTCCAACCTACCCCAATAAATTGCATTTCATTCCTTTGCACAAGCAGTATTCACCCTTATAACGTTGGTTGTAAAAGCAATAATTGGGTGCGAATGATTTCTTCGCAGGGTAAGCCACGATTTGTTATGGTTTTACCCTCGTGGAAAATATCGATTTGTGAATCAGGAACTGTTATTTGGACACAAAATTTTATTTGTAGCTTCGAGCGCCAAAAATACATAGGGCTAGTAAATTGAATTCAATAAAAATGTTTCAAATTGCATTGGCACAAAAAGCTATTCGGCGAAACTCCAAATGATTGTAAATTTCAGAAATCCAGAAGCTTCTCAATACATTCAAGACTAATCCACAATTTTCGAGAAATTATTGATAAATTTCTGATCTAACATAGAAAGACCTTACAAACAAAAATTATTTATCCAACTTAATCCCCTTTCAATTAAAGCAATATTTCAAAGTAGTTGAAAAAATTGTTGGATATGTTAAAAAAATCTATTTTTTGGCTACAAACCAGTCTGATTGTAGGTACCACTTGAGGATGGCCAAATTCCGATGCATATTCTTAAACTTTAAAGAGAATGTGTGTATTCCGCCGTCTTGAAAAAAATTTCTTCAAGTTTTCCTGCTTTTTCCCATTTTCCATTGATCCTGCTTTGAAAATGCATCTAAGAAATTCTACAAGAAATCAAATTTACAGTCAGTTATTACTCGTGCGTCATAATGTGAGAAGCAGAAAAGAGTTTGCTAGAAGACTACATACAGAATGTGAAGACGAAATATCAAGAGTGGAAGTAAGGAAATCAAGATTTTGTTAAGAAAATTAACAGGAATGATGCTCTACGTTGTCGTGTGCTACAAGACTTGAGTAAAACCATAAGAAAACTATCGTCGCTACTGCAGCTGGCAGAAGAAAGATTTCGTTCATATATGTTCAGCTTGTCATCGTTGTATAAACCAGAAGCTTTTGATTTTGGTTAAAATAACCGTTACTTTATCTTCTAAATGAAAATGCAGTTCAGAAATGGCGAAAAAAAAATCGGTTCTAAAAGATAATAAATTAGCTGTGTAGGCTTCATCAACAATTAAAATTCTCATTTAAACTCTGCAATAAATTGCAAAATGAAAAACTCATTTATATCAAAAGATCAATAACAAATGATCTAGTCTAGCTCTACAGTCCAGCCCTTTTATTCTTCATTATCTAATGCTATAATATCTCAAATAATAATCATCATATAATAAAATACTGTAGATGAAAATAGTAGGATAATTCATTTCCCACATAATTATTTTGATACATTACCAACACATACACATACTTCTTTCGAGATGGAAGAATGTGCCACGGAATTGGAAATGACTCCCAAGAGACAAAATTTTAAAAAAAAAAAACTAGAAATTCCCTTTGTCTGCACTAAGAAAAACACTTTATTTGACACTTTTCCTTGGTGTTTTTCCAAAACATTTATGCGAAGATTTCTATCATGAAGGATAATATTCTTTATTCACCTTTTTGCACTGTTGTAAATAATTTTTAGGACGTATAGTTTTATTAAAAATTTTTGAATGGTATCTCGCAAGAGATTTGAAGAGATTTATGAGGCCCATACTTACCAGGATATTATTTGATAATACATTTTTTTCTTAAGTTTTCCATTCTGAGGTACTACAAATAATAACAAAGAAGAGAAGAAATATTGCAGGAAACTAAATATTTTATTACAATATAAACCTTTGTTGACAAAAAAACCACATTATTGACAAAATATATATATATATATATATATATATATATATATATATATATATATATATATATATATATATATATATATATTTTACATTATCTAATAATATTTAATCATCAACAATATCATCATCACTCCTCGACACTGTTTTATTTTTCCTACTTCCAATAATTCACTTTTAGTGTTTTTCTCGATAAATATATCATGGTGGTATTAATATTCCTGAGTTTCTGCTTTACTATCAGATTGAGTTGGTATTTTTATTAAATGCTTGGAATGACAGCTCGCTTTATCTTTAATTATTACACTGTTATTAGAGCAAGATCTCAGGCCCGCCAGACCTTACTTATTTTCTGAGAAACAAAATGTGTGGAATAGAGTAGTGTTAGTATGTACTTTGATCATACGCATACTAGCTAGTTTGTGGCGACGGCCAATTTACAGATACGAGGTGCTAGCGGTACGTTAAGACATTACTCACTTTTCTTAAGGTCTTGAGTGCTGATTTTGAGGTATGATCCAGAGAATATTGTTAAAATTGATAATCAACTCTGCTAGACACTTTCCATCGATGGTAATTTCTGCGAGACTCTTTAAAGCTCACAAAGAATAACGTGATCTGGCTTATAGTTTGAGTGCTAATTTTTATATATGACACTCAGGGTACAATTTCAATACTTTTTGTTAACAGCTAGATTAATCGTAGGGCTAAACATTCCCCAGAGACATCTAAAATATCGCTGTGAGTAAAAGCGTGAGGTCACTATTTGTAGGCTTGATAGTAAGTAAAGTATCTATGGGCATCCAACTCTTCCTTGGTCTGGCTATTTATAAAAAGTCTTGGAATTGCTCACTGAGTATTAAATATAAAAATTAGGACTCAGACTTTAAGTAAGACAATGATATTTTTTGCGAGCTTTGAAGCGTTTAGCAGGAATTCCTGACGATGGGAAGTGTCTGGCAGGGTTGATTATCAATTTTCAACAATATTCTCTAAAACATACATAAAAATCAGCACTCAGACTCCAAGAAAAGTGAGTTTTGTCTTGATGTATCTATAACACCTCGTATCTATAAATTGGCCGTCAAAATAGATTCAAGAATGCTCAAAACGGATATATGCATCAAAATCTCGATATGTGAATTTTATCGGTTTCACATTACTTCCTTGTACTTTGCATAAGTAAGTAAAAATGGAAGCAAAAACTTTTCCTGATGATTTCTGTACGCGAAGCTTCTTAGATCGAAATAAGTATGTATATTTTCACTTTTTCGACTGATAATGGATCATAATGATAAACCCAAGTTTCACCTTTAATTATCATTCGATCCAAAAAATCGAATGAATCCTCTTTAAAACGACTTCAGATCAATTTGGATGTTGTGACTCTCAATGGTTTTTGGTCGGCATTCAAATATTTAGAAATTCATTTAGTTGATAACTTTTTCGTACCTCAATCAGAATAAAGTACTATGTGAAAATCAAGTTTTACAAATTATCCTAAGTTTGGGCGACGCTAGCTCGAGCAAATGTAACAAGTTTGAGTAGTCTTACTACTGCTGAAAAATCTCAATTTAGCATCTCGGGTATAAATATTCACATACCAAAAAGGTTATAATTCTTTAATGATTGAAGCTACACATGTTTCAATAATAATTATTTCTATTTTCAAACGATGATTATTTTGATGTATTGGCTCATCATCAGGTATTTTTTTCCAAATTTATAAATAAATAATATAAGAAAATATTAACAAATGAAATACATATTCAGAGAAAATAAATGAAAAAAAAAAAAAAGAATACATATATATAATAATTATATTTAGTAACTATTTATTTTATTTTTATCAAGAAGCGGAGTATTATAATAATCAGTTATTTCATTTAGTAAATTTTCAAGTACTTTTTACTTCCCCGACCTCATATAATAGGGAAAGTATTGTAATCGTGATTTTTTAACAGTTCGAGATTTTGATGAATCTGTACTTTTTAGACCCTACTGAACCCGAAAAACATTATTTTGAAAAATTCGATTGCTTTCTAGAAAACGGTTCTTAAAACGGCTAGCATATTTGTCCTATATATATATACTTGGCATTATTTCGTAAGCATCCAATCTTGATAAATCCAAATTTTCTATTATATGATTCATATAAAAATTGAATTTATGAGTCTCCGAACGTAATTCTTTTATCACGATTAGTACTTGATTCAAAGATTTACTCTTCATTACTCCGTCTCTTGAAATAACGCTTCTCCTGGCACTATACATTGCATGCGTTGCATCGAGTTCAATCCTACAACCATTACGGTAGATGAACAAATTTTTGAAATAATAGATAAGATCTAAATCTCGAGTGCAGTTTTGTACTTTGGCTTAATATTGATGCTTTTTGTATTCTTTTATTTGGTATAAAGCAGTGATCCGATTCGCCCAAAAATTCGTAGCCTGACTAGACTTTCCAGAACTAGGAATTCCAAAATAAGTTTTTTTTCATTAGGTTATGTCTCTTAAGTATATGCTTAAAAGCTAAGACTTATGCTTAATGATATGAACAAAAAATTTCGAAATTTCAACATCCTGGATGTAACTCAATGAAATTGTGCGTTACTTAGAACTTAGATACGCATCAAAATTGCATGTACTACAACTTCTGGGTCGTTGACGCTAACCTGTTCGTCAAAAAAAAAATATTGTCTATGACAAAAAGTACAGAGGAAGAGGGGTAAAATTATCGGTTAATTGTATACTTGAAGTTTTTCGCGATGTTTCTAATATCAGATTTCTAATTTTGATCCGATTCGCCTCAATCTATCCTAATTACGGACAAATATTATCTATGATTCATGTTGCAATTCTGTGCAAACCCATATGTCTTACAGATCAACAAATCTATAGAAAATTGTTAAAAACACATCTACTTTTGTTGATTATTACAGAATTACAACATAAGTTAAATTTTGTGTCGATAGCTTTAGTATTATCTAAGAAAATAAGAATAGATTTCCGTTTAGTAGCTAGTTAACAACAACCCAGTAGGTAGCTCTTGTGATATCAATAAAAAATTAAAGAATCATCTGAATGATGAAAGCGCATTTTGGACAGTTTATGAATGCTTGTTACTTCAGAGATTTCGCAAATTACCATCTCCCACAATTACTGAGCTTAAAATAAAGCAGTTTGGGCAAACTTACAGAACAGCAGCTTCCATTTAGTACTAGTTTCAAGTTGACTATTTGATAGGTTCATAATTTATGCATGTACAAACTCAAAAATACCTTTTAATCTTCATTGTTTAGTTATTGACTGAGGTGAAGTGCTGTATCTTAAAATAATAATTTGATCTTTATCGAAACTATATAAAAAAAAATACACCAAAAGTAAACAAATTTTCATCCAATAATAATAGGCTCTTTGCGAATAGATTGCAGCGCCAGTAGTGGTTAATTTTGACAGTACTAGCAGGGAAACAAAACGTTATCATTGTACATGATTTCAGAATATATGTACCAAATTTAAATTATAGAGCAATTTATAAGCCAGTTTAACAATAAATTGAAATATTACATGTTGGTTGTACAAATTGTTGCGTTTCAAACTGTAAAACAGTTACGGAAATACAAAAAAACATAAACATTTCTACAAGTTTCCATCCAGAGAACATGAAATAGGAATGGAAAAAAATGGATTCAGGCTATTAAACGAGTAAAAAAAGTAAAAAGAAGTCAATAATAATTATAGAATATGTATTAAATGTAGAAATTACTTGATGAAACTATAAAATTCATGTAAGAAGTTAGGTTAAACCATTGTAAGCTATAGCAATTTTGTATGTATTATTTTTATGTATATTTCGACACAAGACCACATATTCACTATAAGGAACTTGATAGAAAATACAATGAAAACGGACAAAAAACTGTGTATCACATTTATAGACCTGGAAAAAGCGTTCGACCGAGTACCGAGGACTAAGTTGTGGAATATATTGAGAGGAAGAAAAATAGGAGAACAGTTATTAACAGCAATAAAAAGCATATACGAAACAACATCCAACTACATAAGAACCGGCAACGCAACATCAGAAGAGTTCAAAACATCCCAAGGATTAAGACAAGGTGGAGCTTTAAGCCCATTGCTATTTATTGTATTTCTAGACCAAATAATGAAGAATATTAAGTATAAAATAAAAAAGGTAGAGGTTGGACATTACAAGTTGAAAAGGATCTCATTATCAGAATGCGCGTTCGCAGATGACTTAGCAGTGATGGCAAAGAGCGAAGAAGATATGAAACGTAATTTAGAAATATGGAACGAAGAGCTAAGGAAACATAATATGAAGATAAATGTAGAAAAAACGAAAGTAATGGTCATATCAAAAGAGAATGTAAGGATAAACATAGTACTGAATGAGAAAGAAATAGAGCAAGTAGAAACATTTAAATACTTAGGGGCAGCAATAAATAATAAAGGAAGCTTAGAGCAGGAAATAAATACGAGAATCCAGCAAGCAAATAGGAATTTTCATGCAATCAATAAAATAATACTGAAAAATAAACATATAACGAAAAGGACAAAAATGACTCTATTCAAAACAGTGCACAGGCCTATATTAATATATGGTAGTGAATCATGGTTGATGAATATGAGAATAAGAAGCAAAATACAGGCGGCGGAAATGAAATATTTAAGAAGAGTGGAAGGAGTCACGATAATGGATAAAATAAAGAATGAAGATATAAGAAGAAGAATACAAATAGAGAGCATTCATAATGTCATAGAAAAGAAACAGTTGGCGTGGTATGGTCACCTATTAAGAATGCCCGAAGATAAACAAACAAAAGCAGTGTGGAATGCAAGAATACAAAACAAGAAGAAAAGGGGAAGACCAAAACAGACATGGGAAAATAATATAGAAGAGATATTAACAAAAAACAACATTAGCGGCCAAGAAGCAAAGAAGTTAGCAAGGGACAGAAAAAAATGGAAAGAGATAATCAACAAGATAGAATAGTAATCAAATAATTGAAACAAGAACAATCTCGACACCCGAAAGGGTATTAAGAGATTTAAAAAGTTTATAATAATAATAATAATAATATTTTTATGTATCGGATAAGTTTTTGGAAATTCATGCAAAATATCTCGCGTTTCATCAACCTAAGGCAATGTGAAAAAATATACTTTCATGCGACATGTTTTGATTTGTTTGACAGATATATAGCAGCCTATAATTAATTACTTCAAAATAACATATCTTACTTCGATAAAAACTTTAAACGGACAAGAATTAATCGACATTTGCTCTACAACAAGCGCGGAAATCAAACTCTTATCCAAAAACAGTTTTTCTTCAACATTAATCACATGATTACTTCTTGCATTAATTTTCCTCTTTCTAATATTGTACTCCGGATACAACCAGGTTATATGAATTGGAATCCTGTTGCTATTATAACTCCATTAGTCATCATTCACTTGTGTGTTTTTAAACTTATTTCAAGCTTCAATATAAACTTTTTAGCTTTTATTCACTTATTCCACGTAATGATAATTCAAATTTTTTCCTGCAGCTACTTTCAAAATTGAACACTCCGAGCGCTAGTGTCGCTCTCCAACGTTTGCGCAAAGAGCCTATAATTCATTCTAATAAGCTTCAAATTCGCATCATACAAGTCATTGAATGAATCCCGGACAGATTTGACAACTGTACATAATAATAGTGACACCGACGGTTAAAGGTGTAACTAAATTTTTATCTACTTGAATAAACTTTAGTTGCCGTATCCCTAATGTCATATATATCTATGGGCATTGTTTCACTTGAAACAAGTAATTGAATAATTTCATCTTCCACAATCATTGAGCTTGAATTAAAGCAATTTGTGCAAACCTACGAAACAGCAGCTTTTATTTAGTACCAGTTTCAAGCCTGTAAATAGTATAGTTGCTGAGAGCTCAGCGTCACGCCAGCCAGCCAGACAGCCAAAGTGAATATAATAGCGCTTTTTTACAAAAAATGCGCTAAAAACCTACCTAATGTTTAGTACTCAGATTGAAAATAATATTAACGCTGTATCATGTTGTAATATGTGCTTCAAAATTGAAATTTTATGAGACCACATGATTTGATCTTAGCGACAACTGTTTTGGTGATATACGAATTTCGCTGAACTATTTTCTCTACACTATTTTGTGATTATGATCATATTATTTTACTGTATGACGATCAGTCTCCTTATATCTAATGTTTTTTGCCTAATTTGTTGATCTTGCGAAATCATTTCATGTATAACATCAATATTCCTTGATATTCAATTGTCAGGCATTTTAATGCTAGCTCATTGCTACAAGGTGTTCAATTGTTAGACATTTTAATGCTAACTCATTGTTGCGGAATGTTTAATTGTTGTGCATTTGAATGCTAGCTCATTGTCACAAGGTGTTATAATTCTTGGAAAATAGTATACAAAGTCCCGTGCGCTGGTGATGTTCTTATTGTGCAACGAATTGAAAAATAAATTACTGTACCGTAACCTGTAATATTTGCAAATCACCATAAAATTTGATAGTCGAACAATAAATATGTACAGAATATTTTTCCAATTTTTAATAGGCAATAAACGCATCATTTACCGGCTAACGCAACAAAAAATCCACAGTTTCAGCATTTCATTAGGAACATCAAACTTTCTACTTTCATAATCTTATGTTAATTTAAGTTTGTATACATAGATATTTCAATTTGAGTTTTGAATTTTCAATTTTGTTCTAGCACCCATGCCTGTTGAACCCATGCTCCCCTTACCGATTCCGGTACCTCCACTAGGATACCAATTAGTCCGGGATCCATCTTCAGGGCATTTTCTACTTATCCCGACTGCAAGTTTGGGTATGTTATTTTTTTTGTTATTCATCCATTAAATTATACCCAGTATTTCATTAATAGCGTGTTATAGGCCTTTAATAGGATTGCAAGCTTATAGGTATGTTATTCTTTTCGTACTTTATTAGTCAAATATACAGGATATTAGGTACGAACATCCACATCTTAAATAAGATTTCAATTTTTTATTGCGTGAAGTTCCCCCAATTGGACCTATATAAACAAAGAATTCGGTTTCAAAATTACCTTTTCTACAGACGTCAAAAAATGATGACATTTGTACATTAATATTAGTATGCGAAATGTGGCATTAGAGTTGTTTATCATGACAATGTGCACGAAGTAATTCGCACACGTTGACATGATAAATAACTCCACTAGTTTTTGTATTTCAATATAATTTTGATATTTTTTAGATAATTTTTTGACATCTGCAAAAAACAATTCATTTTCAAGCACTAATTTCGCATACTAGACACATAAATAACTTTTTTGATTTCAAGAGGTACATATACACGTAGATGAAACAAAATGAGGCAGTGACATTTATTCAGGAAAACTAATAAAATAAAATATAAAAAACAAATATCAAAATTTATACAAAAATGCTTACATCCTTCCAAGAGAACAATATTTTCCATTCTTAAAGTAAGCTAATCAATTTCTGAAGCCTATCTCACTGTCAGTATTTTTATAAACAATTATAAAAACAGCATGAAAGTATGTAATATTTCCTATACAAATTAAAATACTTTTTCATAAATAAAATCTATTTTCTAATGCTTGTTGTCTAGCTCTATAATATTCGTTCGTAATATTATACATACACTTATCTCAGATGACTCTCATCAAATTGTATATTCTATAACAAGTATTGGAATGGTTCTTGTTCCAAACAAACTAAAAATTTGTAATTTGAGTCGAAAGCGAGTGTGAAATTCGCCGTTTCAAACGTGTTTCAAAGTATTCTTTCTATAGCAAGATTTTGGAAAATCAAGAGTTTAATATAAACTTACAGCACTTTGAAACGTCAACCACAAAGCCAAAAATAAATACATTAATTAATCAAATTATAACTATAGTAACCAAAAGAACAGCTTCTACTTCGTCGAAAATGAAAATAGTATGATTCTAGGCGGCATACGGAATTATTCCAAACGACGTGTTGAAACGTCGCTGGTTCCAGTATAATTTTTTGGCTGTTAAACAGGCCAATTCCAAATGGTGTTGGAAAAAATTGACGTCATGTAAATATTTTTCTTCAACATTGTTTTGGAATTTGAATATTCCTTAACCAAAAATTATGTCGGAACAAGTGACATTCCAACACGTCGTTTAGAATAATTTCGTATGCCGTTTAGAATCATTCAGTCATCATTTTCGACAAATCAAAAGCTGAAAAGAGAAAATATAGTTTTCGTGTTTGAGATATGTTTGGAATGGCGAACCGTAGTTCTTGCCTTCAGCTTGGATTACAAACTTTTACTTCGTTTGGAATAAAGGCCGTTCCAATACTTATAGAATATACTATTATGAAAATTTTCATAAATTTGATCAAATTATCACAAAAATAGTTTTTAACAAAACGTGGATTATCTTACTTACAAAATGGATTACGATATATACTTTTTTCAAATTGATTATGGAATATGGACTTTATGAATATTTTCAGTTCATTCCTAAGAGATTGTGCTATGTCATCAAAATTTGCTATGATGTTATATTTAAGTTTTCTCTTGAAAAAGTTATTAGGGACACAGGTTTCATTGTAGTAGAAATTTTATAATTATTCCTTTATTATTAAAAATATGAAAAATCGAAACGTTCAGAACTGCACAGAATCAAAGCGGATATCTTTTTGTATAGAATATTTTTTGATTCTCAAGTATAGGCAAAATTTATTTTTGTCCAATAGCACCATTTACATTTATGGGTTCCGGTGTAGGAGATTTATTATTTTCAATTTATCTATGTATTCATTCTATATCGTCTTAGGTACCATAACCATATGTCCCTGAATTAACAACACAAAAAAAATTCAGTCTAGACCTACCTAAAGTTCTTGCTTATTTTGAAACTACTTAAAATAATATTCTTTTTTATATAGGCCATTAATGGTCCTACCCACATTTTTGAAAATAATAATTAATATTATGTGCGAAAATAATTGAAACTTTTTGCAGATGGTCACCTATTTATTTTGCAGGTTAAATCTCATAAAAGTTTATTCTAATCAAGAAATAGAGAGAAAGAGTAATTTTGAAATATTATTTCGAATTTAAAGATTAATTAAAATTCAACCAATCAAATTATGTATGAAAAAACCGAGAACTTTATTTGTGTGATAAAATTAAATGAGATTGGATTTTTTATAAATTTTATTTAGCAAAATAACATTTCAAGAATACGAAAAGATTTGAGTTCTATTAGCATTGTTCAACATATATTTTTTTTTTTCTAGTAATAATGGAATAGTAACGCTACCAAATTGTAAGACATTTGATTTCTACAAAGTTGCACATCCTCGCGTAGTCTTTATGATTAGACTAATAATTGGATTCTAGATAAATCTATAAATATTAAAGAACAGTGTGAACTACTAATTTACATTGATCAACAGAGTCGATGCGTTTCTATAAATTATGGATTTTTAGAACTGCAAAAGTTATTGATTTGCTCAGAATCTTACCATAAACTTAGAATTTTAAAATTATAATTTCTTTCTATATTTTAAATGGAGGGTACTCACTATAAAATTATGTACTAACTACTGACTATCTGCGCTAATTTCAAAATTTCAGCTCAATAGTTAATAGCTTTCACAATAATACTCATTTTATTATTTTCTAAAATATAATATTGTGTAATGAAAATGCAAAAAATGTAACTGGAGTTTACACAAACTATTCTTATTCAAAATGTAATTGTTAGGTAGACTATTTTGATAAATAAATGAATAAAATGAAGGAAATGATATTTGTGAAGTTTAAATTGAAAAATTATCTTTTAAATGTAATAGGTACTTAATTTCCATTATATTAAATTGTTTTTCACTTTTGGAATGATTCAATTGTTAGTTTTCCAGTATAGATACTGACAAAAAAATCGCAATAACTCGAGAATAGTGTTTCGTAAGGGAATAAGTATTGATACCTTTTTAATAGAGAATTTCACGATCTACAAAAATTTTTTCACTTATTTTTCCAGTAGCTTTCACCATTTCAGAGATATACGCAAAAAACGAAAATTTGTGATTAACAACGCACAAGCGGGATCGATGGAGACTTTTGATATAGCATTTATAATGGCGCATTAAAAACCTGCACAAAAATCCAGCTTGCTGAAAATTAATACAAACTTAGCACTTCTATTCGTCTATTTTGTCTGGTTTAAAACTGCAAAAACAAATATATTGCACACTTTTAATGTACAATTTCAGTTGCAGGGTCCATCTGTGGGATTTATCAGTACTAAAAACATCTCTAAAGTATTTTGAAACTCATGTACAACACTTTAATCACTTTAATCACTTGGTCATTCTGAACTTGATAATTAAAATTTCCAAAAAAAAACTATATCAACTACAACGACAACAGTTTAATTTTCAATATCATTTCCTAAACTGCCAATAATAGCCGTCAAAGTGATATTTACAAAAGAAAAAATATTCATGGAAAATTGACATTTTATGAAAATTAGGATTATTGAAGATAAATCGCCACAAGATATACCTGTAAAAAGTCTCTAGTGCACTCACAGAACTTACTCTTCGCTCGTATTCTTAATGAATCTGCTCGTGCATTAAATTATATCTTTTCACATTTGTTTCTTAAATTTCTATTGTATCAACTTTAAAACGTTCCAAATACTTTTTATACTTCAAACTAATTTTAATCGATCCTTTTTTTGTACAAAAAACTACAGATATCTGGGAAAACCAAACTATTTATGATCCTAAATTAAGCGATTTACTCGAAAAATTCATTTACAGAGTAAATAAACGAAAAGAATTTATTTTGAGTATAATCTTTCAAAACAGCAGATCATCAACAAGTGAGAAATATTTTTTTTTTAATAATTCTGTACAGTTTTATGTACAGAAAAGTTGTATTCAAAAAAAATGTCGTGTTAAGAAGCCTAAGAAATATGATTGGTGCTATTTTAGAAATAATTTTTTGTCATTGCTTGAGATTCATTGGCTTGAAAACAACCATTTTCACACGAAAGACGTCTTTCTAGTAGGCTCTATAATAACTTGTAGATACCTTTTGATTTTTCAAATCTTCAATAATAAAGAATGAAGGTAGGAAAAAAATTACTGATCTGGATCACTACAAAATTTGAGCTTCGTCTTACACGCAATAACAAAAACTAATCTAATTTAAAATCTTATTAAAATCCTAATATCTCATTAAAAATTATATTCCGTCACCATACCCCCTCTCAAGTTCGGGAAACAAATTGATTTTTTCATCAATACATGTCAGTATAACTATAATTATAAAATAAATCTAACATGAATAGTTCCACCCCAAAGATTAGAATTTTTTTTAAAGTCTTGAATTACGACATACCTGTATCTATTATATCTTGAATTTGTCACATATTACATAAGCTATTATCCTTAATAATACATGACAAATTCTGTAAGGAGTATTAATACAAATTTATTGTCATATTTGAATGGGCGTCATAAAATTTATGTCTTCTAACTCATGAATAAATTTTCTATAAATATATCGTTTTATACTGCAGTAAGTAATATCCGGGTGATAAATATTGAAATATGAAGGGTGTTCAATTAAAAATTGATTGTTTGAAAATATTATTCCAATCAAAAGCATAAGGAAATTAGGCTATTATGCTACTGCATCTATTTCCAGTCATTAATTATTTTTGTCCTTTTTTATTTATTAACTTGCAGGGTAGTGATGTAACAAATATTTGTTTTTAAACATTAGCGGTATTTGCGGCAAGTCAGAGTGGAAATATTTTTTTCCTTTTTTTGAAAATTCAATTCAATTTGAGGTGATCCATTTTCAAAACGCATTTTTTTTTTCCTTAAAACTACACCATCTACGAGAGCAAGCAACATTCGCAAATTCGAATGTTCGAATACAGACGAATGCTTCTAAGTATTCGCAGATAGAATGCGAATGTGAATATTCGTTACATCACTAATACAGGAATATACAAGCATCTGGTACACTTCATATCATTTGAGGAATACAAAGTTGTGGTATTTTTTTCTAACAAATAAATCTGTGTAAATATCAAAACTGTTGAATATAAAATATAAAAGCTATATGGAAATTTCAAATATTGAGCTCGAAAAAGCGGCTTTGAAAAATCGGCTACAACATGGTTGCACGGATAACTTATGTATTTAACGTTCAATGTTTTGAAATTAACACTTTTTTGCCCTTTTTCATAAACAGAATTCGAATTAACCGTGATTAACTAGATAATCGGCTTTAATCTGTAATAATAACCAAATTTAATATTTTTATTTCCATTACTTTTAAACAGAAATAAATCATAACCTCAATTATATTAAAATTCAATCTAGTCAAATCCGATTAAAGACGCATTCATGAAACCGGGCATAAATTTGATAGAGAAATTTCTACCTCTAATCATTTTATCTTTTCTTTTTTAGTAAAATAAAATTGTAACATTCACAAACAATTTGTGGAATTGTTGCAAAAGAGGAAGAAATTGCTGTGTTAAATTTTGTAATTAAAATCATGTATATATATTTCCAGACAGCAGCTGTATTCGCACAGTTAAGCGGACGGTGAGATCTTCGGTTCGAGCTTCACTAATGACCGATTTATTAAAAATCTACAGTGATTCAAAGGTCACTGAAAATCGTCGCGTCGGCACTACGCAACTAATAAAAATCTTCGGTTCGACACCCGATTCACATTAAAATCTGCAGCTGGATCTTCGTGATTCGAGAGTCACTAAAAGTCTTCTCGTCGGCGTCGGCACTATGTGACTAAGAGTTCAGATCAATAAAACCGGCGGAATTCCGATCGTATGTTCATCAATGCTGAGATCTTCGGTTCGACATCCGATTCACATAAAAGTCTGAAGCTGGGTCTTAGTGATTCGAAGGTCACTAAAAATCTACGTCAGCACTATGTAATTGAAAAATCGGATCATTTAAAACCGACGGAATTCCGATACCATGTTAGTGAATGCTGAGATCTTCGGTTCGACATCCGATTCACATACAAATTTGCAGCTACGTCGTAGTAATCCGTAGGATTTCAAGTCGTCGCGTCGGTTGTGAAAGAACCATCTCCATCACAAATAAAAATATCAATCAATAAAACCGGTAGCATTCAAGCTCTCCGTTCTTCGGATAATTTCACTACAATCTATTGAAAAACTTCATGGTTACTCTCATATCACTGAAAAAAGTCACGTCGAGCACATCGATAGAATTTTTAATAAAAGAACTATTATTCATTTATTTAATCATCCATTAATCGTATCGTTTAATATCAGAAAAGTTCACGAATTATTGCTCCTAACATAGAAAGAAACAACTGGTACGTTTAAAATAACTCAATTTTACAGGCAAAGTGCTTTATCCATGATCCATTTAAAAAAATTCTTTGGCTCTTTCTTCCAGCCATTTATTTACAATAGCAGTTATCTCTTCGTTTCCCAGTAAATATTCCTCTATTTTACGAAGGCATTAATAATTGTTTAGGGCTATCTTGAGTATAAATAATATGTTCAAGCATTCTGGATGATAACTACTAAAACGCAGCTCTTGTCAATTGAGAAAACAAAACCCACCGATTCGATTCTTTTTCCTTTGTTGTTTTAAGAATTACAGTTCGAATCTCAGTCACGTCATGAAATTTTTCATCGCTTGGCTAGATCGGTATTAAATTTCGTTATCTTTCTCAGTTGGGAATCAAATAAACTTGGCAACAATGAAGCTATCTGGCAGCGGCTAATTGTTGTAACATGAGTCTGCACGGCTGACTGACAACACACATGACAGCAATGTAAAAATGTGGCAGGCAAAGTTAAAAATAGCTGAGTGTGTCAAAATGTCAGTTACAATTACATTTTTAGAATTGCGAAGTATTAGCTTGTGATAGTGTGCTCACTCATAATCCAAAAAAGTTGTCTTCTTGTGCGGAAGAGGGGAGCCGAAATTTTCGAAAAGGCGGTGAAACCTTAACCCTCATTTATCCATCAAAGTGATGGATACAGCTTTCATCATCCTGCACAAATATCTTCAAAAGCTTATCTAGATCTATGTTTACTAGCACTAAATTCGTTTCAACAATGATTAGTTTGTTGCCTTTCAGATCGGCCGTCAACATTCTACGAGAGCAAGGAAAAAAGTTCTCGGTCTGGCAGTGAAAGACTGTTTCCTAATTTCAAAATACTATGGTCCATATTCTCATCTCTTGAAATCGCACTACTTCCTAAGAACTTATGCACTTTCTCTTACCTCATGTTTTATCACATAGCGCTATTTCCTTTTATTAAAATATTTGCTGGAGTAGAGCGATTTTAAGAGGTGAGAATACTGACCTTTATCTCTAAGTAGCTTGTTTTTAGCCCAATACATCTTGTCCAACGTTTCTCCAGTGAATAAATTTGACATCTGAGTACAATTCTAAAAGACCATCAAAATATCTCTCTTGGCTCTCTTTATTTAATTTTTTTCCAATTTCAGGCATAGGTAGAAATCAGAAATCAATGATTGTCATGATTTATAATTGTCAAGGTGGAAGATGCATTTTTTTATAATTCAGAACTTTTTCCACAAATTCTTTCATCCTGATCAGCCAGTTATTGTTTTACAATTTTCAAAATAATAATTGAAAAAAAGTTTTTGCGTTCCAGAGACATAAATAATCTTTCCGACAGATGGAATCAACTTGGTCTTTTTGAGTGCAGAGCCACCGACTTCCACTCATACTTGTAATTTGTTATTTTCACACTCATCCATAGTGACAAATTAGCGCACAAAATCGGTTGGACTCGAATATGGTTGAGAAATCAGTTTTTTTTTTAATTTTCTGTGTCAATATCTACTTATCTAGCAAATGCGGCACACACTTGGTACGGACTCATCGTACTTATTTTTCGGATACGCCTACGGCTTTAATTATCCCATTCACTTCAATCACTAATCGTCCAATACCAAGTAGTGGACCATCTCATTGATTGCATCTGATTGCAGATTTCTGTCCTTTATGTGGATAGTCTTCAGAGAATATACGAGACGATCATGTTTAAATTCAGCTGTACCTTTTTTCTTCATTAAAAATAGAGAAAAAGGTTCATTTTCCTTCGCATTTAGTGTTACCAGCTCAATACATCTTGTCGGCAAGATTTTATACTACATTGTTGCCAGACCTCCTATTATAAAAGCGACTTCATTTAAATTGTATTAAATGGAATAAATATGAATCAACTGTAAATAAATTAAATTTATTTACTAATTTCTTTCATCTCGAATGCTTTTGACTCTTGTTTAACGATAAATATCAACTCTCTATTTTAATAATTTTGTTTTCTCACGTTGATAGTGACTCCCTAAATGCCTTCGAAGAATTGAATCCGATTTTATTTAGCTAAAGTTATCCTCGCTCACATATGAAAAGGAATATCTAGACTGTGCAGCACTTTCCAAAATAAGTGTTGTCGATTGAGTTTTCAAATTCAAACTAAATTATATTCCATTCGGAATATTTCAACTGAACAGCACTTCTAAATAAATGTTGTTTGAGCTTTCAAATGCGAACTAATTGTATTGCATTTAGAATATCTCGACTGACACTTCCAAATAAGTGTTATCGTTTGAATTTTTAAATGCAATTTGAATTGTATCCAATTCCTCATTATCAAATAACCTTGGTTAGCAACCAAAAGCATTGTTTATACTATATTTTCCCCGATAAAGCTGATCAGGATCAGAATATTCAATCCTCCAGCAGCCTTCGTTGGTTAACAAATGAAATAAATATTCCCTTCACCGATCTCAACAACTCAACATGTTTACTTTTCGAAAGTCCCATAAAAAAAACTATTCCACACGACGCTCGTTATCGTGACACATGTACCAACATTTAGAAAAATTGTTGATAAAATTTTGTACTATAGTCTATTCCAGTTAAGGGAGCTACGATTTATATCTTCTAATTGGCCGAAACACAAATCAATATATGTACATATTACCTGACTACCTACAAACTTGATTCTTAACAAATTTATTTGTGATGATAGATGAAAACTGACAGCCTGACTGACAGTTTGCAACAGACAGATAGCAAAGTACGAATGTAAAATTGGTTCGCATTTCGGCCAATCAGAAAGCTTAAATCATAGTCCCATAAGAGCCTTGGACCGTTCTTTGCTAGAATAGACTATAGGACAAGAACTTTTCATCTTATTATTATTATCTGTTATTCTATTAATGTTTTCACTTGGGTCAAGGTTTAATGAATAATAACTTGCGTTGGCAGAGGCAGTTTATTTTTCCATTATTTCATTTAAACTTATAGCCAGTTACACCGCTGTCCCCTAAATTTGAGGTGTCGCTCAATTAAACAATATCGCATCAAATTTTAAAAGTTAAATGTGACATGAACATTGCTGTGATGAGTATACAAAAAAAAATACATGTTCAACTCGTAAGAAAAGCGATATTACTTTGCTCGTGTAAATTTAATTCACTCGCTCGTTACAATCGCTAGTAAACTCTCACTTATCTCTACTTGTCAAACAATCTACTGTTGTTCTGACGAACAGAATCCTTGCTCATCTATCACAGTTTGATTCACTTCCATATAGTACTAACAATAACTTTCTGATACCATGCGGTTCACAAATTTTTTATATCCGCTTCCTCTATGCTAATCTAATTACAGTGAAGTTGTCGAATCTAATTACCAACCTAATTTGTATCAAAATTGATATTTATCATAGTGCTGCCAGCTACTTAACAGTTTTTAAATAAATAAACGTAAACACTACTACAGATTGAAATAAATAATTCTCTGTTAGGGACAATAATTCGTGAGCTGTTCTTGTGTATGTAGCAATTATTATAAATTTTACGCCTAGTTTAGTGGAACGATCAATAATTGTTGGGTTTCTACGTTTGTTTTGTATCATTTTGAATTTATATACGTGTTTATTTGGGATTCAGCGCAAATTATCGAGGGATTATATTTCTGCAATGGATTCAACTAATTTCCCATATTATAATTATTTCCATGCAACCTTTCTGGCATTTGATAAATATTGGGATATGTTGTTATTGGAATAAATAATTAGGCCAGCGAGTACAATATTTATAGAAAGAGGACCAAGTGTTTTTATTCAAAACCGTTGAATATTTAAACAAACGAAACTTATTCGACATAATTATCATTCTTGTACATTTTTTGTCATTTATATTATACATAAAAAACATTGAATGTATCATACAGCAAGTTCTTCAATTTTAATGTTAATATTCATATATCAATTTTAATATTCAGTCATTCTTTTTCATCACTATTATGAACAACAGACATTTACCTACATGAATAATTCAAATTGCAAGACATTTGATGAAGAAAAATTAAATTACACTGAAAATGTTCAACATTATTAAATAATGTCTCAGGTTGGGATTTTCAATTTTCGAATAACTAAAGGAGAATAATTATTACGATAAGAAATTTCTAAAGCTCTCACAAAATTGTTCTAATTTTGACGATTCTACACTGAAATGAAGTAGCTAAAACTTATCAGCTGATTCAAGGACACTCTGGATCACGAGAGTTAGCATGTTTTGCGCAAGGATGTTTAAGAGAGGGCATGGGGCAAAAAGATGTAAATGCGTTATCGAGAGTCAGAGAGGGACGAACTTATGGGTACCCCGTTTTGTCTATCTGCTAGTACCAGGTTTTTGCGCTTGCGTAAGCAGAAGCACTCAACAAGTATAAAATGTCTATCAATACAAATATACAAATCTTATTAAACACCTGAAAGTGCAATTATAACAGATGAAAAATGATTTAAAATGTGTTACTATAATTTACATTCAAGTAAAAATTCTACTTTATTTACATTTGTATCAATTATAATTTATTATGAAAAACATTTTGGGATCACAGATCACACTTGTAAAACAGGAATAGCATGAACGATATTTAACGTGCCGTGCGAGGAATTTGATGTTGAATAAAAATTTAATGGATTTAAATAAAGATCTTGATTTCAATGCGAAATATTAAACGAAATAAAAAGAAAACAATTCTTTGCTCATTTCCTTCATATGCATATTTATTCCTGATTATTTCATAGATACCAATAACAATTGGATAGGCTTACACGAAAATATAGAATGCTAAAATTTCATACAAACCAAATACTTTTTTTTTACTTACAAAATAACAGAAAAAAATATTTATACGTTAACATGTTACTTAATAATACTAATTTTTTTACTTATTTTATTTTGGGTTTGATTCTTTGCTAATTATGCAACCTTTCATCTAAATAATACAAAATTATGAGATTTAATAATTGTGATCAGTGATCCTCACCCAAAATTATTTCGATAAGTTTCTGAATTTTTAATAAAATACAATAAATGTTGTTTAATATTATTCGTAAATCTAATATGCTGATTTTCTTTGATCGCTCTTTCCATCAGTCGACAAATTTTTTCTATATCTTGATATGGGCATTTCAGGCCACCTCTATTATTTAATATTTATTAGAATATTTTCTCGTTTTTCTCTTCAAGTTGCCGCTTCTTGCTTATCACATGGTCACAGGCGCAAGCGCAGAAGATGCACAGTACCGACGAAGATAGACAAAATGGGGTTTCCATAAATCTATCTCTCTCTTACTGTTGATAATGTTAATCTATGAGCTACTTACATAGAAATGTCCCGTCCGCTTCCTTTAACGTCCTTGGTTTGTCCTTGGTTTTGCGCAACTAAAAACAAAGCTTGCTTCAGTTTTATTACACATCACATGTTTATCAGTGAACGCCCAGTAGTCAATACAGGAATACAGTTAAAAATATTCGGAGTTCTACACAAACACTTGTCAAAAACTCTTGAACTAATATAAAATTGTTTGGTTTGAATTACACAGAGATATTGAATTTGTTTGAAAATCATAACCTGCAAACATTCTGAACACAAAATTCGGCACATTGTATTATACTATTTATACTAATTTGATTTGTTCTTTTCTGTTTTAGAGCAATTAGGCCAGGCAGTCGTATGGCCTACCACCTACCCAAGTCCTCCGTCACATGTTCTTCTTCCTCCTCCACCTCCTTTAGCCCCTCTTCAGCTGCTTAGTTCTAGCAGCTCAGCTGATTTCCTGGCGACGAGCACGACTTTGCATCAGCATACACAGACACACAGCACTCGGCTAGTGGTTACTGGACCTGCTCCACATGCTGACAAAAGTAGAACGGCGAAAGCTTTGCCAGTATTACCACTTCCATTACCTGCACATACGTTGATAAAAATAGGTAAAAAACTTTGAAAAAGCAACTATACTAAGTATTTAACACAGAACTACGTGTGGTCTTCCATGATGCCTCATCTCGAGCACACTGCTCACGTATGCGTTTCGTTGGTGTCTCCCACTGCGTTTAAAATTTACTTCTAACACAAACCCAATAACTACAATCCAAAGCGATGATTTCAATGTTATGATTATTGATTTAAACGCAGTAACATCGAACGAAACGCTCGACATTTTGTTAACGAGCCAAATTTATCAAAGTTGGTGACGTTATATTACTTGTTCAAACGCAACTGACAGCTTTTTTTTCTCGATTTGTTCGTAAGAGTTTTGGTGCAATGTTTCTTCCTTTATCTAACAATATGCCCATTACTTCTTTATCTCTTTCTATTGGAGTGTCAGAAAAGTTGATTTATATTAACTTTCAATTACAAATTAGATAATTTAAATCAAGAATAATTGGAAAATTATTTAGATAGAAATTGCTGCCATTTCGTAAGGATTATAAATGAATGTATCTTTTTTCACAAACAGAAGCAGATTGTACAGCAACAGCAACGTTGGATACGAATCCAGGTCCACCACCTCCGTTCTTGCTGTACCAACATCCAAATTTGATTCTACAACCTCCTCAAACGATCGAGTCTGCTCCTCAATCGAATATAACTCCTGTAATATCTACACCGTGTAAATCACAAGCTACAAGCCCTGTAACTTGCTTAACACCTCCTCCAGAAATAATAAGTTCTTCACAAGCTACAACAGAAGTCCAAGATGCTAGCAATCAAACAGATCACCCAACAATTATTGAAGAATCTAATTGTGAAAATAAAACAATTTTAACACCTATACTAGAGACGGAACCAGAACTTTCGCCGGCCGTTACCCCTACTGCTGAAGAACCTCCTCAGGCAATTTCACCAGCTATGCCTGAAGAATCAGAAGTAAAAGTGGAAACTGAAACAAATAAAGCTGATCCGGATATAAGTGGCTTAGAGCTTCTATCAAACAGTATTGCCGAATTTGAAAGTATAACTCGAAATGATTCGTACGTATCACCAATTAAATACGAAAATGATAAAAAATCCCCTGAAGCTGGTGATGTGCTAAAAGGAATCGCTCATATGACTTTAAAAGACTGTGAAACTGAATCTAATAACGCGAGTGTTGACGATACTTTAGGTGGCTTAGGTCTATTATGTGCTTTAGCAGAACAAAGATTTATGGAAGAAGTAGGTGAACAACGAAAAGAGAAACGAAAATTTGCCCCAGATAATAGTGAAGTAAAAGTGAAACGATCGAAACCTGAGGATGAAAACGATTTGCAACTTGAACAAGAAAAATTATCAGTTTTGAAAAAGGTCACAACGGAAAGAGGAATAACGAACGGAACTATTGAAACTAATAATAACTGCAGTTGTCGGGAACCCAAGAATCCCTCTAAACCTCCAAAATGGAGTCCTGAATTTATGTCGGCAGTGGAACGTGATATGCGACAAGAACTGGCTGATTTACAACGCAAGTGTAAAGAAAAGAAACTAGAATTAAGCAAACTAGCCCCAAAACCGAAAATATCAACCCCTCCTCCTCACTTGGACAAAATCGAACCGCTTATAACCCTGAAACCGACTCAAGAGTTACTTAAACCTCCAGTGCTTTGTCCAATAGTTCCTGCCAAGATGGAAAAAATTGAAACACCTCATAAAAGAAAATTATTTCTACATGATTCCGATTCTACATCTACGTCTACAACGCCAGAAAAATCATCTTCTTCGAAAAAGCGTAAAGTTGGGAGACCGAAGAAACTTATGACAACGCCTGGATTGATCGGTGCCACTACAGAAACTATTGTAGCGAAGAAACCTAGAGCGAAAACAGGATTTGTGAGCTATATTTTAGCCGCTAAAAATAGATTGCAAATGCAGCATAAAACAGGATTAGGCTATAGAGAGAGCACTCCACCAAGATATTCGGAAGATACTGTTTCTTCACCGACAAGCAGTCCCGCAAAGACAAAAGCAAAGAATCCGAAGAGTTCACTTGGTGTAAGTACTTATTGGAATAAATTCTCTTGAATCAATATTAAATAATATTTATTGCAAAATTTTGTATAGTAGTAGAGAATGCGATTCTCGAGCATAGGACATCAAAATGTGAAGTGAAACTGTTATTATTTTCTGCTACCCTAATTATTTCTTGAAGAATGTAGGTTTCAAAGCGTAAAATTCTACATCTATAGATCAGCAAAATTAATTTTGCTTGATGATCAACGGTAGAAATGTAATATAAATTTATATCTATAAATAATCAAAAATTTGGTTCAGTTTATGTAGAAATAAATAATGAACTTGATTAAGACATTGTCGTACAAAAAAGAAATCCTTGAATTAAGTTGAAAATAATTGTCGTGCAGCTTTTCCGACAAGATTTTAAATTTGTGTCATCTAAGCTTGTAATTCATACGTAGGTACTATTTTTTGTTAAATTGAATCTTTTTAGAGGAAAAATTTTCATGTTTTAATCATTTTTTATCCTGAAATTTTCAAAAGTTGTCAATTTTATTCAATGATGATGTAGGTGTGGAATTTAATGCCTCAAAATCTATATTTCAAAATTTCCTTCCTTAATAATTAGGAAAGTATGAAATTGTATTGATTAAATTTTTTGCCTTGTCCGTAGAACCTTATTATTAACTATTTCAATTTTTATAGCTTTCAACATCTTTCTCGCGCAGCAAAATCCGCCCAAAATTGAAAGCCGAAGCAATATCAAAGACCCCGCCATACGAATCATCCTCAAGTTCATCTTCAGAAGAAGAAGAGGAAGATACTCCTCCGTCTTCGAGTCCGTCTTTGTCTCTTCAACGTTCTTCTTCTCCCAATACCAAATCAATCGAACCAGCCGTTCTTCCTTCTAAAGAAAATGGTATGGATGTTGAAGATGTTGAGGAGGAAGAAGAAGAGGAAGAGGTCGATGAAGAAATTGAAGAAGTTGAAGATGTAGAAGAAGAGGAAGAAGTGATAGAGGTAGAGAAGGTAGAAGAGAAAGCTGAAGATACCAGATGTATTCTTACTGCACAGCATTTAGGCGTTGATAAATTAAGAGTTTTAACTGCTATGGGAGGATTATTTTATGCAGGACATTTGACCGCTGTTAGGGCTCCAGATGTGTATGCGATTACGTTGGATGGAGAAAGAGGAAATAGACCCCACATCATGTGCAGAGAAGAAATACTACGAGATGCGGTAAGTTTGACTTTTACCTCACTCTTAAAAATTAGATATGTTTAACTAAATTCGAAATATTTTAAATGCAAGTCTACTTGATCATTTGGCACTATACATTACTATACTTCACTTTTACTTTCCGACCCTCAACAGCAGTGAAAAGAAAATTTTGAGATCGTGCAGTTTTTTTTTCTAATGGACGATGGGTATATCCGTTTTTAAGCTTCCTCAAAAACGATTTTCAGACTGAAGTTGATATTTAAATTTGTATTTGCAAAATCTTCCACGATAACAACTACCGCTTTTGATCAATCGAGTTAAAATTTGGTACATAGGCATAATTTTACCGTAATTCATCCGTATCAGACTCTGTATATCTTCTATAAACTTGAAATTTCATATATTAAGGCAGTTGCGATAGTCCTATTGAATTACGCTTGCTGATGGTTGAGATATTGCCGTTTTTGGAGACTTCGTGAACCGCAATGTTATTTCATACTTATAGATATAATATTTTTTTCAAGGAGGTCTCTCGAAAAGAGTCACATTCAAAAATACTGGAACATGGATAATGCCGGAAAAGTAAATTATGACGTCATGGCTCTGGAAATATTTAATGAATGTGAACAATATTCAATCTATATTCTTTTCATGTTAAGAATGATCCATGACTTATATGGCCTACGATTTAAAGCTTCTGGTTGGCCGAAATGTAAACACGATTAACTCACAATGAATTCAGGATTCAAAACGAGTTCCTTGAGAATAAATTTAAGGAAGAAGAAAACAGACAGCTTGTACTATTTTCGACAGTTCCTCAAAAAGCATCTGAAATTCTCTAACGGCTGAGTTTGCGTCGAGAAATTTACCACAAATGTTTTTTCTTAAAGGCCGTATGACACGATGCATAATTTCTCCCGAAATTATGTACATTTTTGTGTTTCAAAATTATGATCAAAAAGATGTACTGTAGCATACATCAAAATACCTTCAAAAAAATGTTCAAAAAAATTTACAAAAAAATTTAGGACTCGCTCTATATTCTTACAAATTTTCCTTCAAAATATGCGCAATCCGAATGCGCATTGACATAAATAAAGATTCTCATTTGTCTGAAATTTTATGCCCAAATATGAATTGTTGTTGTAAGAGTTATGATTATTTTAGAAATATCGTGCTCCAGAGATGAGATCATAATTTTAATTGAGGAATTTCATTTCATCCATTTTGATATTTTTATTCAATGACATTTGTCACGTGAAGTAGCTTATGCGCAGATGCGTGAACATTCAAAATGTGCGCAATATGAATGCGTACTAGCATAAATATACATTTTAGTTTGTTTGACAGTTACTTTTTATATACATTATTGGTTTGATATATTGTTATTTTCAACAATCACTATTATCGACGATATCAATAATAATTTGAATTTATGCTCCACAAATCTTTTTTCATTCATCTTAATATTTTTGTTCAATCTGAAAGTGGCCACGTGAAGTAGCATGTGCGCAGATGCGTGAACAGATTAATGAACAAAATTTTGTAGTAGAGACATATACAGGCCTTCAAAATAATGTTCAAAAAATTGTTAAAATTTTTGTTAGAAATTTTGTTCAAAATTATTAACATGATTTTGAGAGAAATTATGCATCGTGTCATACAGTCTTAAGACTTTAAGGCCGTATGACACGATGCATAATTTCTCTCAAAATTCTGTTAATAATTTTGAACAAAATTTCTATCAAAAATTTTCACTATTTTTTGAACATTATTTTGAAGGCCTGTATGTCACTACCACGAAGGAAAATAATAGAGGAGCGGACACTCAGTTGGAAAACGTGAAGCCTAAAATGTAATGCGGCAGACGTGAGAGAGATAGCGAGAGCGGGCCTAGCTTTGCATGCTTCATATACAGAAATGAGATTATATTTGAATTTTTTTCAGTGAAAAACAATTGCCAGATAAATTCAATATTTTCATTACGTTAAATACTTTATTATTTATTAAATGAAAGGCAAAAGTAGAAGAAAATGACATTTCTATTTATTAAAATCTGCAATGAAAAAGTACATTATTATGAAACATGTTATAAACGTTTCTTTTGATAAGAGTTTTCCAATTGTGAATAACAGGTACATAAACAATTTTATGAATATTTTATATCACAATGGGCGTAATAAAATTGAGAAAATATACACAGACAATTTCTTATATACCAGAAGAAAATATTATCAAAAAACTTGGCAAAAATCTCCTCAATTGCGTACATCCGTGATATTTATGGAGAAACTCCGTTCATTTTTATATTACTTTCTGAAAACAAAGTAATTTGTCTCCAACATCTCATTGATGAAAATTTGTTTTTCTTTGATGGATGTAATTTTCAAATCGAAAGTAATCTTACAAGTCCTCCGAATCCAAGTTTTGCTCAAGATTTAAATTTATTTCTAGCGTTTATGTGTCTTATACTGAAAATTAAAATTTATTTTAATCAAATGAATGAAAGATGAATTCTATCTACACTTCAATATCCTGTTTTATAAAAGATTTCCTTGTTATTTTAGAGACGCTTAAATACTTCGGGCAATTTGGAAAAATACTCGGACATGCATTTTCTTTCAGTCGGAAATATTTGAACGGTATTTGTAATAATATATTTGTCACATAATTGAACAATTCCATTTTGTACGGTGGATTTGTAAACGATTATCACATCTCTATTGATTTCAAAATATAAATAGAAGTTGAATTTTCCACTAAAAGTTTAGATTAGATATGTTCAACAATTTGAAACTTTGATATAACCTTTAGTTTTGATATAATTGTTAAATAATTTCTTCTCACTTTTACATCTCCAGACGAGCATTCTCTTATGATATCCTCGCCACTTATTTAATTAAATATCATCTTTGGGTGCAGAAAAAAGAGAAAATTTCTCTTTACATGTTCTGTACCTAGTATCACAATTTGTCACAAAACATTTTCTCCCCATTTTGCAGTATATTTTCACATGAAAATATTAAATAAACCGAACCTAGCCATTTAACTCCATACAAACATGGGCCCGCCTCAACCTATCTCTCAGTTACTTTCTCTCTCTAACAATATTGCATTTTTGGCTTCACTTTTGCAACACAGTTGAGATAGGGAATTGCATAGGCATGGTCACTACTACAAAATTTTGTACATTAATCTATTCACGCATCTGCGCACATGCTACTTCACGTGACAACTTTCAGATTGAACAAAAATATTAAGATGAATGAAAAAAGATTTGTGGAGCATAAATTCAAATTATTATTGATATCGTCGATAATAGTGATTGTTGGAAATAACAATATCTCAAACCAATAATGTATATAAAAAGTAACTGTCAAATAGACTAAAATGTATATTTATGCTAGTACGCATTCATATTGCGCACATTTTGAATGTTCACGCATCTGCGCATAAGCTACTTCACGTGGCAAATGTCAGATTGAATAAAAATATCAAAACTGATGAAATGAAATTCCTCAATTAAAATTATGATCTCATCTCTGGAGCACGATATTTCTAAAATAATTATAACTCTCACAACAACAATTCATATTTGGGCATAAAATTTCAGACAAATGAGAATCTTTATTTATGCCAATGCGCATTCGTATTGCGCACATTTTGAAGGAAAATTTGTAAGAATATAGAGCGAGTCCTACATTTTTTTGTACATTTTTTTGAACATTTTTTTGATCATAATTTTGAAACACAAAAATGTACATAATTTTGAGAGAAATTATGCATCGTGTCATACGGCCTTAAGAGTGATACAACAAAATGCCACGAAAGCTACTCTTTGACCGCTCTTCATGCGTTTTATTGTGGACTTTGCGGAGATAGACTTCCGTGTATGAATATGCAGTTATGGTTTTGTGGTCATTAAGAGGAATTACTGTAACTGAACCACTCTTTCAGAAGAAATCCGTAGTAATTTTTTAGTTTGAACTTTTTCTGGGCTCTACTTTTGAGGACTTATTTTAATTTTATGCCAATTGTAATAATATTATACACCTCCTTAGTTGCCCCTCGGTCAAATATGCGGAGCATGGATTTGCACCAGTCTGCTCCTTCGTTTTGTTCCGAGGTCAACAAATGTGGAATCCACCGTGTTACCAGTCTCTTTACTTGTAGCTGCTGATATAATATATTATATATTGCAGCTGATACACTTCTTAGGCCCCGCTGAATTTCCTTATGTGATACATTCCGATTTCACTTCAGGAATTTTTCTGTATCACTTACAGCCAATGCAAGCCTTCCAAGTATTGTTAATCTTGCAAGTGACACTATCCACGTTTAAATTCACGAAACCACTTGCAAATCGTTTTGAAATTTCTTTTGAAGGACATTGTCTCCAACAGCTGTCACCAAATTCCGTAGACTGCTCGAAAGTTAATCCTCTTTTATGAACTTTTGACGAATTTTCTTACTTTTATTGTTTTTCGCCTACATTTTGCACTATTTAAAAACCCTTGATTGATGAACGACTAACAGATGATACATGAACGACTTTTGTGCTAATGTTGAGATAGTTTGGATTTTGGTCAATTATAGGTTTAAATCGTAGCCACTTATGAGACTGAACCGTTCTTAACCTGAATAGTCTAAAAAGCCTGTATGACACACTCAATTTTAATGTACATTTTTAAAAATTGAATGTATCATACAGAAAAAGTTCTTCCATTTTTATGTACATTAAAATGAACATTAAAAAATCTAACGTGAACATCACGTGACTTACTTGTACATCATTGAATATATATAATACGATGTGCTTTTGTGTTTGATCGTATAATTGGACATGTATAATCAAACACAAAATCTCATCGTTCCACAGTTAATCGTTTTGGATTTACCCAAGAGATTCTAAAAATCTGTCAAGTAAAATGCGCTTTCAGCCAAGTCGGTTGCTATGAAAACAGTAGGCCATTATTCTTATACTACAACAATCCTAAATACTGATTCTCAAAATTCTACGACTACCAACAGGTCTGATTTTATGCGCAAAATTAAAAAATAAATTCCTACTGAAGTGTACTTTCGGTTCAGTCTATTGTTATGGAAATAGTAGGCAATCATTCAGATGCTACAGCAGACTGTAATACCAAATTTCAATATTCTACACCTGATCGTTTCGAATTTATGCGAAAAATTCCAAAAGACTGTCAAGTAAAGTGCACTTCCGGCTCGGTGGATCTCAATAAAAATAGGATATGAGCATCTAGTCGGTATAATCGTCCTAAATACAGAATTCTAACAATCTACATTCAATCGTTTTGGATTTATGCGGAAAATTCAAAAAATGTTTCGAATAAAGTGCTCTTCCGGCTTAGGCGATAGCAATCATAATGCAAGTTGTGCAGCTAGATATTATAAAATGGCCTAATACAAAATTTAAATATTCTATGACTGATTTTTTAGAATTTATGCGGAAAATTCAAAAAGTCTGTCATATAAAGTGCACTTCCGGCTCAGCCGATTGTTACAAAAATAGAAGATGACCATTTAGATGCTACAGCAATTTCAAATGCTAAATTCCAGTATCCTATGGCTGATCATTCTGAATTTATGCGGAAAATTTAAAAAAAGTTTCAAGTAAAGTGCACTTCCGGTTTAGCCGATCGCAATCATAATGCAAGATGTACAATAAGATATTATAGAAGTTCTTCACACTAAATTTCAATATGCCATGGCTGATTATTGTAGACCCATGCAAAAAATAAAAATAAAATTCAAGTAAAGTGCACTTCTGGCTTGGTCGATTCTTACAAAAATGGCAGATAACCATTCTGATACAACATCAAGTTCAAATACTGAATTTCAACATCCTACGGTTGATCATTCTTGATTTATTAGAAAAATTCGAAAAAAGTTTCAAGTTAAGTGCACTTCCGGTACAGACGATTGGAACCATAATGCGAGGTGCACAACTAGACCCTATACCAGTCTCAAATACAAAATTTCAACATTATACGTTCAACCAGTTTTGAGATTTGCGAGTTACGCACGAACGCACGTACGAACATACGTATCGACATCAAACCAAAAATAGTCAAAATGGATTCAGGGATGCTCAAAAACGGATATTTCCATAAAAATTTCGATAGATGAATTTTGTCGGTTTCACAATACTTGTTACTTTGTACAAGTAAGTAAAAATAGAACGAGTTCTATTTCCTTCAATGTTTTTGTCAATGATTTTAGTTCGTGCAATAGCCGCATCAGCAGATTGTCACTAATAGTAAACTTTTTCACCTGAACTAAATAGCTGCTTTCATAATTATCAAAAATAAGGTTGCTTCACAACGTATTCTTTATACAAAAGAAATATGTCGTCTTGGACTTGAAGATAACATAGGAAACATGAGTAGAATTTTATTCAAATGTCAGATTTCAGTAGTCAAACATTAAGAGAATTGAATACCCTACATCACATCAACCCTTGGAATAGAAAATACCTAAACTCCCCAAGAAAATGTACATTAACATTGACCTGTGTGTCATACAAGAAAAAGTTGTTCAATGCGTAAAAAATAATGTACATTTTAATGTACATAAAAATGTACATTAAAATTGAGTGTCACACGGGCTTAACTTGTATCAAATTTTACTCAAAATATAAATTCTACATTCGTATAATGGTAATTTATGCAACAAGTTTTAAACTCAAGTGTTATGACATGATGTTGACGAGGCTTGCTAAAATTGTTGTGCAAATGTCATAATCTTTACGCTTGAGTTGCAAACGGTATTTTATCTTCGGCCCTTAAAACCTATATTTTGACTATCATTAATCACACAGTAAGGGAGTACAGAATTCAAGATAACATTTAGACTTCACAAATAGCCTGACAATATATATCGGTGACAAATTTTTTGCACTCTGCTACCAACATGAAATTATAGAAAAACTAAATTTAGATTACGGAATTCAACTTTCACGCGTTTATATGATGATGAAGCTTAGTTCACAATCACACATTGTTTCCGACATGTAAACCATAAAATTTAGAAAAATTTCTTGAACAACGTTTTTGTAATAGAATTTTCAAAATAAGAATTACAATCTTCTATATCTATGCTTTTATAAAAAATCTTTAAACATTTTATGACAAAAATTCACGTTTAAATTCTTGTCTCGTTTTCCGTCGCTTCGTTTGACTTTCTCATTAAATTTTTGCGGCGGCGCTAGCCACAACGTCACAAACAGTTTTCTCTCTCTTCCTAACATCTTTCTCTTACTGAAGAGAGGTGCGAGGCAACGAGTTCATGGGTCAATGTGAACAAGCTTGGTGTTCAACATAAAACAACAAATGCAATGTTTGAAACGATGACGCAATGGCTATTCATTGGGTTTCCTGTAACTTGTATAGGCTACACTTGTGGGCTGTGGTGGTTTATTGTTCGAGTATATATGGATACAATAATCCAATAACGACAAAATTCCATTTTTAGATGGTTTTTGTCTCTTAAAATTGAAAATTTTATAGGCTCCGTAGTCGAAAAATCGATTTGACTGATATTCATTTCAAATATTATTTTGGGATACGGTCTGAGAAACTTTGTATTCACCTTGATCAATTAAAAGTAAGTGACCAAAATGCAAACCATATCCAAAAATTTTTTTCAGTTACATACTTGTCAACTACAAGCAACCTTAACAACAACAACAACAAGCAATCTAAATGTCTTAAAGTAGGATCTAAGCTTCTGTCCGCCCGTCTTTCACAGTCAATTTTTATCGGAGCGCATAAAGCTATTGATTTAAAATTTAAAATAACCCACACCGAGATTTTAGAAATATTTTTTGTCTACTTCAAGGGGGCTCAAAATTTAGAGTTCAAAAAATTGATATTTTGTTAAATCCAACCAAGTGTAGATTTTCATGATGAATTTTAACGTTTATTTTTGAGTAGACTAGATGGTAAATGATATGCTTTTCAATGAAATGTCATTTAAAAATGTCAAATTCAAATAACTACAAAATACAACAGAAAAAGTGGTAGATAGATTATATTGTAGTCGACTAGCATCATAATGTTATGATTACGACACAGAAAATCATGCATATTGTTATACATTATTGCACAAATGTGTCAAAATCGACATGGAAACGAAATAAATATATGTCAAAAATTATAAATTTTAATTGATATAGACATACATTGTACAAGTTTTATTTCCAGATATTGTTATAACTGACATAGAAGTTGAACTTGTGGAAATAACAGAATCGTTTGTTAAAGAAATATTAGTTCGTTCATTGGTAGATCCAAGTCTTCGGACAAATTTGTTCTTATTTTCTCGCAATTCTGCAATGCAACCTTCAGCAGCTGAATTACTATTACAATCACTGTGTCTTTTTGAAGCTGTGATATCAGCATCACTATCTGCTAAAATTGTAGCGAATGTTCTCCTGAAAGAGTGACCTGTATACATGGCAGCGTTAGGAATTTTCAGATACTTGGAAATAAGTCCAGGAATTCGTTCAAATGCATTCATGCCAATTGGATTACGTGTACATTTTTCAGAATTATAAAATAAAAAAAATTAATTTTCACATTTATTGGTCTTAAATTCATATAATTTTTAATAATACTAATGTAATCCATCGCGTATTTTCTATCCCTGTGTGCCTTATAAACGACTATAACGGAGCCTTCTACTTTTACATCATCAGTACATAAATTATAGAATTCAATACGTTGACAAGCTCCAAATAAACCAAAAATTGCAACAATCTGAAAATAATATTTTTTGAGAAAATTTTTTTATTCCGATTTAAAAGTCATTACCTTCGTGAGTGAATATTTATCATCTGGTGCATTTACTAAGAATTTTATCAATTGTTCCTTTGAAAATATTGCTGACTCCTTGAGGAAAGCAGTGAGCTTAGAAAAATTCGTGATGTCAATATTGTCATTTGACTCGTAGCATACATTTTAATTTGAAGAATATACACCACAACGAAGAAGACATAAATTTTCGACTAATAAAGATACCAAGACTTGAAAATAAATAATGAATCTAAAAGCCAGTGGCATGGAGTACATATGTGCAGGGTGTGCACTGCACACCCTATGAAAATATTAAAAATTACGTAAATAAAATTAATATAATGGTTTATTGAATACTTCATTTTGTTTCACAAATTTTCATTATAAAATCAGAGAAAGAGCGTATTCTATCTATTTATGCAACCAGAAATACGGGCGCGCCTCGCGGGCCACTCTGCTATATATTTGAAACGGATGTCGACGCTTGAGGTAAAGATTTCTCGCCTGCACGGCGAGCGAGGTCTGTTTAGCATAGTCAGTATTAGGAAAGTGAAGGAGTAGAGTGTGACAGAGAAAAAGCATACCGAAATTAGCGATCTCCTATCGCTCGTTCTCTCTCGCTGGGTGCAGGTAGACTTTCTGCACCTGGAGCTGAATATTCAACGTTTAGCTGTCTTATTTTTCAAACGCCTTTTATAAGTTTGTTTTAAAATAGTAGAAATATTGTTATTTGTTATCTAAGACAACAATATTAGGTAAACACTTATTTTATACGTTTCTCAAATTATTTATTTTTGTGAAATTATCATTTGTAGAATGACAACTGAAAATAGATATATAATTTGTGATCTACTGGAAAATCCTTTTTCACGTCGTGATGTCGAAACGAAAAATGAAATTATGAAAACAAGACTAACGCCAGACATAAAACTCTCTCAAAATATCAAAATTAAAAGCTAGCAGTCCGTGCGACATTTCCAAATTAAAATATATGAAAAATTTGAATGGATTGCTTGTTGTTGCGAGAAAAATAAGCTGTATTGTTGGCCATGTATATATCCCCTCCCTCACCACCAACTGTGCACACCGATCACAGAAAGTCTCCGCACGCCACTGCTAAAATCCAATAATAATTTACCTGATCTAGAATATAGGCGAGCATAACCGTTTATGTAACTATCGCCGTATTTTTTGCTCTCAACTATTGTCAAAACTCCTCATAAGTATTATTTCGTATAGCTTACTTCTGATTTTTTTGAAATCAAAGTTAATTCGTCTTCTGCAGCTGATAAATAATCGTATTCAGATATTTTTCGTGAAAAATTTCTGTTGAGATAATTGTTCACAACAACATCAAAAAATTGCCTCAAGAATCACGTCAGTCGTCATAAAGCAAACATCAAAATAACATACTGAATAATAATTACAATTTTCAGCAGAAAAACTTAATCAAATTTCTAAAATTATAGTAATGCTATAGTCGACTATAAAATAATACATGAAATTTAATAAAAACGACTTGATTTTAAATTCTGACATTTCAACTAGACAGCGTAGCGCTACGCTATCTTGTTGAAATGTCGTGTATTTTGTGAATTGGGATGTGTGCGGAGCTGCACCAAGTAGGACATATTCGTCTGTTTGGGATTTTCACGTGGTTTTCCTCAAGCCTTGGGTGAATGCCAGAGGATTCTATTCTTTTTGTTTAGGTGTGATATCCACGTAATCACATCTAGTATTCTGTATATTTTTAGTATCCAGTTACTTGCCTTGTTTTATTTTGTATCATTGTTTTCTGAAGAAGATCCTTGGTCAAAGGATCGAAACGTCAAAGTTTCCAATAAATATACAGAATTTAAAATCAAAAGTCGTTTTCATTAAGTAAAATTCTGAAAAATGTATAGATTATTATATGAAATTTGTTTATAATCCATATTACTATGAGCTATAAACTTATTTTATAATATACTATTATCTTACATTCAATTTATTACAACATTCGCATATACTCTAACAAAAGCTTCATCCTCGTGTAATAGCCAACATTATAGGCTCATTGAATATAATTTATTATTATTTGATATTTAATTGCTTCCTACACTTTAACAAAATATCACTTTCGGCTAAGCCGGAAATTTAACTTCAAAAAGAACTTAAAATATTTCAACATGAAACAGTGAATTCAATGTTAATCACAAGTCTAATTTAGATGCGAAATATCTGAAGACAGGAAATTAAGAGAAGGAAAATCTGATCATCATTAATTTCAATAAATTAAAGTGATATCTACATATTTCCTCATGCGAAATCCTGCAACAAATTATGTGTTTTAAAATTAATAATGTAATTTTTGCTGATAATCTCCGTGAGACAGATTTAAGATATTCTCTACTCAATAATTATTTTTAGCTCCACATAAATATCAATTTCAACTCAAGTTAAAATCTTGAGCACCGTGAAAATAAATTTTCACATACGTCAGCACATTCTGTCATCTTTTGCATCATATATCTCTTTTCAACTTACTTCAATTACATTTTTTTCTCTTACTATTTCGTGATTAGCGTTTGTCTACGCTCAAGTCACGTATAATTTATCAAAGAGCAGGTTCGACTCAAGGTCTTTGTTCGTTCCTTCAACCACATGTGATAGATATGTATTATGTTCCATCGAATAGCCTCTTATGAAGACAACATATTATTGAATCTTAATGTCTTCTAAAAACTTTTAGATGTTGATCTATGAAACTACTAGAATAATTTTTATGTAAAATTCAATGGAATAATCATAATTACGAATAAAAAAAAAAAAACAAAATAAATAAGCTGATTCCTACTACTCTTTTGGTCTATATTCGTTACCTCCATCTATTTAATATTTGCCCTCCTGTTCGTCGATTGGATGTTCCAGTTTGTTTCTGCAATGAGAAAGTATGCTGTTTTTTTATTTTCTGATAGAACTTGAAAAAGTAATATCAGTGAAAAAGCGATTTGAAAATGAAATTCGCAATAAACGATGACTAGCGAATATTTTTAGTTATCTCCTACAACTTTCGAATAGATTTCAATATATCATTATTTTCATTCATTTATGCTCGTATGGATCGAAAAGAATCTGTAAAAAAATAATTGGATAAATGTTTTTGGAAACTTTTCGTCGAATAATTTGAGAATATTTTCATAACTATCCAGATGACGCTTGTGATGCCAACGAAAACCAAAGAAAACATATAATAATTACTAATTGTCATTTTTACAAATTAAAAATCTATTACTCGGTCACGTGATGAAATTAAAATTGAGTGTGATTTTATGTTCTTTATGTGTTCTGGTTTTATGTTCAGTTGTAAAGGGAAAAGATTGAATGAATAGCATGACGGGTATGAGAAACGTCATAATGCTCCAGTACCAACCCTGCAAAGTTTGAGTAACTATGTAATGATGCTACATATTTTTTAAACACTACTTCATGACATTCATTCAATATTTTCCCTATTGTTGAATTCCTCTCAAATGTTTTTAAGTGAAGAGCGAAAAAAAACATTTTTCGAAAACTGTCATTAAAAGTGAACATTTACAAGGCAACTAGAAATATGTGAAATGATTGTATTGTTTACAGGACGCGAAATACTTCGCAGTCAGGGTGCGAAGTATTTTGCAGCCAGGATGCGAAATATTTAGATAAACTGTATTGGCAACATAGCAACATTGAAAGTGACATTGATTAATTCGAAATATCAAAATTCCCTTTTTATATTTTCATTAATTTTGAGACATGGTTTTCGAAATAAAGTTATTTGATACATGATTGAAAATTTATTTTGCATTCTATTTCATAGTGTATTTCTTGTGGTCTTATATGAATATGCATCTACTATCAGATTCTTGCAAATCGTCTTCATTCATTTGAATCACTGATTCCAGAAACACCTCAAGTCCACTTTTGGCCACTTTTGGGTTTTACACGAAATGGGGTTTCAAATATGTAGACCTATCGATTGAGCACATAAACAACCTAAGTTCAACAAACAAACAAAATTCTACACGATCCGGAAATATAGGCTGAGCGCAAAAACACCCTTAGTCCATGACTTGAGTTGTTTCTGAACTCATTCGCGCGCATCTCGCTTATCTTGGTTGTGTTCTGTATGACAAAAAAAAATATGCATATCAAAAAAGCTTATGAAATTGTTGATAAAAATGAGAGAGTTCAGAGCTTTTGGATGGTGATTTTGGACTGGCCGACAGTTGTTGCAAATTATGATGATTGAGCAATTTGAATGGTTTTTCAGTTGAAGTTACGTACAGCGTCATAAGTTCAATTTGATTTTTTGATATATTTATTCTTTTCAATTAAATTTCCAAAAAATATATAATAGTTTTTCATTTAATGCAGAAACCACTTGAGTCCAGGTTACATTTTATCTTTGAACTTTTCTGTACACAATAATCATTTACATATTTTGTAATTTTTCTGAAGCTATGATGCTGATGAATCAAATATGTTACTTTAAAAGTAATATGAAAATAATTAGGGAAGTTAATAAGTTTTTTCTAATTATCTCTGAATTAGTCATATAAGACTTAGGTTGTTTCTGAAATCAGTGATTCATTTATTGTTTTGTTGACTGCAAGAATTATCGTCGAAGATATTGTTGCTTTATTAGTGATTCTTTGTTTATTACTGATTGTATGAAGAAGTTTTACGATACTTCTTTCTGTTTTTCTGATTGATTTCGTATTTCCTTTTGTGATTGCTTGTCCTTTCAACCCGTGCATAATTGTTTGAGCGATGACTGTTTCCTAGACATGAATTTTTAAATATGTGAACAAAATCCTGTATTTTGTTATTATTCATCAAAATACAAAAAAATACTGGAAATACTTTCAGATTTTTGTAACTTGCTTCACAAATTGCTTTTATTGAAGAATTTGAAAGATAATCTGACTTATAGTATTCTCTACTATAATCAAAACATGGGAAACTCTTATAAAAATAAGAAACTATGTTATAAATAGGAAGTGTGAGCGATAAAAATGGTCCTAAACGTCAATCAATTTTTTTTTGAAAAATCAATTTAAAATTTTCATCTGTCATTACATTAGTGATTTTTATTCTTTTAAAATGTGCTAGTAGATTGATCAAATTCCCGATAACTTCTTTACTTTTTTCCGAAAGTTATGTAGAAACATTTTGGGAATACAAGTAAAAATTTTGAAAATATAGTATACTCGCCCATTTGAAAATCCATATGATTGATAGTCTAAAACTCAATTTTAGTTGAGTTTTTAAATATCTAATTTTGTCCAAAAAAATAAGCAGCCTTAAGGTAGTTGTCATGCTATAGCCATAGTATCAGAATATTCCAAATTTTTGTATACTTTTAAACAATATTATTATACAATTATCCTTGAAATTTGAAGTCGATTGACCATCTCAAAAATGAAAAACTAACAGTCAGATTCTTCTAAAAAACTAGCTATGAATTGGTGAATATGTATTTGGAAATAAAGAAAAAATTATCAGATCTGTGGTGGAACCACAACGACTTGACATTGATATTGACTTGAATTTTACTCTCAATGTGCTACAAAAATTGGACATATTTCCAGTTAATATTTGTAATAGGCACATGATAGGGACTAGATCAGGTTATCCTTCTATTAAAATAAGATCTATAATAAATATTAACTGGACACATGTCCAACTTGCATGGCAAATTGACAGTAGAAATCAAGTCAATATCAATGTCAAGTCGTTGTAGTTCCAGCTCTGTGGTGGAACTACAACGACTTGACATTGACATCGACTTGATTTTTACTGTCAATGTGCCACACAAATTGGACATGTTTCCAGTTAATATTTGTAATAGGGACATGATAGGGACTAGGTCAGGTTATCCTTCTATCAAAATAAGATCTATGATAAATATTAACTGGACACATGTTCAATTTGCATGCCAAATTGACAGTAGAAATCAAGTCAATGTCCATGTCAAGTCGTTGTGGTTCCAGCTCTGGACTGGAACCACAACGACTTGACATTGACATTGACTTGATTTTTACTGTCAAATTGCCATGCAAATTGGACATGTGTTCAGTTAATATTTATCATAGATCTTATTTAAATAGAAGGATAACCTGACCTAGTCCCTATCATGTCCCTATTACAAACATTGACTGGAAATATATCCAATTTGTGTCGCACATTGACAGTAAAAATCAAGTCGATGTCAATGTCAAGTCGTTGTGGTTCCACCACAGAGCTGGAACTACACAACTTGACATTGACATTGACTTGATTTCTACTGTCAATTTGCCATGCAAATTGGACATGTGTCAAATTTATATCTGTCATAGATTTTATTTCAATAGAAGGATAGCCTGACCTAGTCCCTATCATGTCCCTATTACAAATATTAACTGGAAAAATGTCCTATTTGTGTGGCACATTGACAGTAAAAATCAAGTCAATGTCAATGTCAAGTCGTTGTAGTTCCACCTCAGATACTATAGCGCTTAGCACGATTTACAACAATATCCTTCAGATCTAGGCTCATGTTACTTTTTTGATTTTTGTTTATATTTTTGACATCTTGCGTGATGCACAATTTTAATTGATTGATACCACAATTGACAAACTTCTACCAGTGTCAATATGTATTTTTTTGACAATGCGTGCACGCACGATTTTTAACACGCAGTTAACCAACGCGTTCCATAGATGTCGGGTGTGGCAAATGACAAGAGAAAATTTCTCTTTTTTTCCGCTTTTTAATATTAATATCATTTTAAACAAATGTATAACTTCAATTTTTTAAACAATAATTCATTTGTAAGTATTTCTGACATTCATATATACATAATTAGTGATAAAATAGAATTGTAGCGCTTTTGAGGATGGCTGAGATGCAGCCGAAACTGTAAAGCAGAAAAAAAATAAAATTAAATTGACTGAAATCCCAAGAATATATCTCTTACATTATTTACATATCCAGTCAGCATCAACCATTTTATCCATAATAATTAATAACTAGTGTCTGGTCGAATCTTCGGCTTCGGCATAGTAATGGAACTTCGACCACTTCAGATTTCAACTTGACTAAAAAATAATACCTCATTTTACACAACTTTCATTTAATTTAATCAATCTTATAGCTCTTGAAGTTCTCAGGATCCTCCTATAGAGGATGTAATAATAGTTTATATCCTGCATAAAAAAGTATTTTTGTGCCTGGAACAATTTATCGATTTTTTGCAATACTTCTAGGGTTTTTATAATATCCCAGATTAGAATCTACTCAATAAAAAATGTACATAAGGGATAACAAAATATTTTAATCCGGATCTGCGTGTCACGCTAAACGCCAGAGAAAATTTTATTACATGGTGTGCAGCCCCCAGGGAAGCAAGTCTCAATAATATTCAAAAGAATATTATAATTATTTATAATTGCGGTATGAAGATCTGCACGCTCTTTGTCTTCGCCAGCTGCAAAAATATTTTAATATTCGCCATTTTGATAATGGTATTAACTTGAAAATTGTTGGAATTATGTGGTTTTTTGTCATGCTTCAGTATGTTCAGGAAAATTTGTTTTTAAATGTGATAAATATGGTAATTCGAGTAGGTGGAGATATTTGAAATAAATATGCGTGAAATGTATATGTCTATTCTGCTGAATTATCAGTAATAATGTTGAAATATTATATTTTGATGAAATTATTGTTTGATATTCGCAATTCTATTAATAATACAATAATTATTTGCAGTAAAACTTTTTAATCGTTCTTTATTTTTAAATATAGTAATTCAACAAATAATTCATTGTAGAAATAAGAATACATCTATGAATTAGAAACTAAGAACCAGAGTACTTCTAATTAGAAATAATGTACTTTAAAATTTCAGGTCTTATAGATAATATTTGAGAGAGAAATTGGTTCAAAAGTTGATATCAAGTACATTGAGCTTATAGGAGATCGAATTTTTTGGTATTTCTATAAGAAATCTAATTTAGCGAAAAAATAAAAAAAAATTATTTCACAACGCCGTTTATTCTAGAAAAAAGAAGTATAATGAAACTTATTTTTAACTATTTTAATTAAGGTTGCAGGATCATTAAAGCAGTGTGGGTATAAAAAGCTGAATTTTTAATATGTTATCAATCGATAACAATTAACAAATACATATAAATGAATTTCCTGTGAAATATTTGTTGTGTAGTTTTTTTGTACTGATTTTCTTTAAATGGATTACTAACATGCAGTCAATAGAGAATCTCGTGTAAAACAAAAATTTCTCATACAATCCTGCCACAACTGCGAAATAAGAATACAGGTAACTGTAATTTATAGTAATTAATTCACGTAGATTATGTAAGAATTATAACGATAATATTCGGACTTGCAGTTTTATAGATATTTTAATTCAAATGGTCATAATTTCACGAAAATATATGTTAGTCATACTTGATATTGAATGACATGTCAAATGATAATCTTAGTGTTGACAAAGTATTAATATAATTTTATATACAGTTGCCCTCATTATATTAATTTTTTGTCATCTCTACTATCTCACTTTCTCTCTAACCACACTTTTTGAAGTTACGTCAAAAATTATAAGTTGGTAGTTCTGATTTTTCTTGAGGAAAATTTGTGTCGTATAATATGGTGCAAAATATTTTTGCGCTCGACAATAAATTGTTGAAAACTTGGTCAATTTATTGGTCAATAAATTGTATCGTGTAATACAGGCATAAGTTTGTCGAATACCACGACTTGAAGTTCAATAGGGACCTCAGTTTATATTTAAGTAAGAATTTTTAAATTCGAATCTGAAATTCATTATTAATAAGATCAAAATCCGAGTTGAAATATATCCATTTGTCCACGCCTACCTTATAATATATACCTTATATATGAGTTTTCTGAAGCAAAACGATAGTCATTTTTCACAGCGTGAATAATAGCAGTGAATAATCATTATTCACTGGCGTAGAGTTCCTAGGTCACGCGGTATATATCATGAATCTGGCAAGCATTTATCAATACGTTTAGGCAATAACCAGGCACTTTGATTAGCTAACTTTATACAAATCACAAAAATCTTGTCGAAATATTACTTTAATATATTTTTTAATGCACTTCTAGAAAAAAGTTGACATTAAATAAACTATATCAAGTAAGCCATTGATATGACATGACAAGCGAAGCATGAATTGTTGTCAATTTTAAAACGTCATAATTTCGATCCAGAATACGTAAAAAATTAAAATTGATAGTGAGAAAGAGATATTGTGTATTTGTATTCTACCGGAGATAACAGAAGCTGCAAAAGTCACCTCCCTGAATTTGTTGCCTGAGAAATCTCGAAATCTTTACATTCTTGTGTGCAACACCTTTATGGATTGAAGGGCGACCAAGAAAATTAATTCATTCTCAGGGTCAGTTTTACTGGTATATTTACGGAATTAGCTGCAAAATATAAATCATCCACATTATGGACACATTGCTCTATGCATAGGAGTACGCTTAATATAAATCAAGGAGTCGATATAGGAGAGTATGCAAAACTGCCGTCACTTTTAAAACGGAGATCTCAGGGCTTTCACCCGAAAAAAGCTAATATATTTCCTTCCGAAAAAATTTACAAATTTCTTATTCAAGCATGTGATGAAAAATATCTTGCAATGAAGGTAAGAAGTCAGAAACATTTAAGAACTTGTTTGGAAAAAAAATTATAGAATTAAAGTCAATAGTAGTCGTGGACAAAGTATAGTATTCTACTCACATATAATAAGCTATGATTCACTCAGGTTAATTATGCCACTCGCTACGCTCGTGACATAAACTTAACCTTCGTGAATAATAGCCTGCATTATATGCTCGTTTAATAATATACTATTATACAAACATATTATTTTATAAACATAAGAATTGAGAAATATCATCAACAAAAACGTATAAATATTTTTTTTGTGAAATAAAATATATCTACCATCAATTATTCGAATTAAAGACAATAAATTTGAAATTGAAAATGGTGATACATAGCTCTCCCCTGTATAAGATAGACAGTGACACAAATCACAGAACTGTTATGTATGCTGTTGCAAAATAATATTTCACTCAAACTTATTCATTATTGTTGGTTAATAAATAATAGAGTGAATCCAATTCTTATTGATCTTAAGGGTGTCGTTTACCTAAATCATGAAAACATGGTTTACGCATATCAAATTGTTTCTAGTCACATATATTATTTTTAATGATCAAGTAGTGCTTCTGATAGATAAATCTTCAAAGCATGGAACCTGCTTTCCCGATTTTTAAAATTTTCATCCATTTGTTGTAAAAAGAGTCATACATTTTGCAATTTTTACGCATATATTTCTCATATAAATTCAATCATTTTGCTATAAGTTGCATATAATGATTATTTCATTGGATTTTTTTCGATAATATATTGTATATACGTTAATAGTATATGAAAATGAGTATGCATTATTCCAATTTTATTTATTTATAAATATATGAACAAAAAACTAAAAAATTGAGCTTCACACGGATATCAAATTTCTGCTTTTATGAGACTAGTTTTAAAAAACTTTTTCTCAGTATATTGTAAATCACTATATCTATGGAATCATGTAAGCGGAATTTCAAAATTGTTTATATTTTTCGAGAAATAAGCACATTAACTGAAATAAACAAATGATATTTTACGACATTCTATCATATTTTAAGATGCAAAAATTTACATATGCCTACCTTCAAGAATAGTCTATAGAACGTATTACTCCAATTTTCAATCATTCCACTATAATTACAGATAAACGTAAAAATTTGTTGCCAAAAAACAGAATATATTTCTTAAAATATTTCGCCTGTTATACTCAGCCCCTGCAACCAGCTTGACATTTGTCTTGGAGCTGTCAATATTATCTGTGACTTACACATATTTATAATCCCTTACTACCTGTTCTTTTATGAGACATCTTTCTCAGAGCGGTCGAATATGCAAAAGAGATAAATTTATTATTGTGTTTCATTCGGTTATTTTCGTCTTGCCACTTTCATATTATATCAAAATGAATTTTTATCACAATCAAGTGAACTATGTTTATCTATAATTATGATGATGCAAAGGCATTAATTATTAAACAATTAGCTTATAAAATGTCACATTTTTTATTCGCCACTTTCCACGATTGATATTTTTTGAAATATGCTTAAAATAATACTTTGAATCAATGAACTTGCTCATTTAACCAACAATTTTTTTTATTTTTTTTAAATCATTATTTTAATCATGATCTAAATAAATTGATTTAAATTAACTGATTTGAATCATGACAACCCTAATTTTACGTAATTGAATTCTCTATCGAGAAATAATAAACTTTTGTTCTAAAATTCGCTAGGTAGATATGAGTATATTTTGTTCAAATGCAGAATGTTCGGCAATATTATTCTGAATTTGGAATCATATCAAAATAGTGACTGAGTATTTGCTAGATAATTCTAATTTATATCAAAGGAATTAGATTATGACAAAAAATCTTTGAGACCTACCTCAAACGACTGAGCTCTTATTCTTCGTATAACTCCCCATGATAAAAATCGATGTGAGAAATCGTCGAAAAGGTTAAAACACAGTAACAGCAGGCAAAAATACACAAATTAGCACTCACAAATCACAAACAATCTCCCAATTGTAAGACAAAAGTGAGAATGTAATGAATGAGTAACATTTTTGATATTTACACGAATAGTTACTTATTCATTCTGATTAACCCTTCCACTCTTTGTTTAATTCATAGAATACTAAAATAATCTCCAAAATTATTATAACATTTAATCCTAATACATATATGGAAGATAAATTTTTAATACCATCTTCAGAGAAAATATAGTGCTCGTCAATAGTGCAGATTTGCAGGTGTCCTCAAGCGGATTTTACTTGAAATCCTAACATATTTCTTTGAATATGTTGCTCGAAGTATGTTTTTGATTTATTTTTGACGAGAAATTCATCAATATTTTGAAAAACTAGATAGTTCAATTTGAAAATTTTACTTGTTTGTATGACATCCTCAAACATATAGTCGCATTCTATGCAATTTCAAGGAATATTATTTTCTTCACTGCTGCAAGTTAGTTTGTTCTATAAAATTCACAGATTCATAATATTTAATTCCGGCCTATGATTTAGACTAAGGCACGGCCCTGATTTTCAAAGCGTGACCCCGTGAGCGTGAGCAATTCTGGAAATCTCTACGTATTACAGATTATATAGAGAAAATATTACTTCTGGTATTCCAAGCAAAATTATTTCTATAATCTAATGATAAAATAAAAGAGATTCTCTATTTAAAATAAAAAAATTATTGCCGACTTCTAATTCAACCGGAAGAAATATCAACTTGAAAATATTTTAGTTCAACGAAGCAAGTTTCTAAGCCTTTATTAATCAATTTAGAAAAATCTCAAGCAAATTTTGAAACACTTGTGAAAGTATCTAATTTCGTGAACGAGGAAAACAACAAAAAACTGTAATTTTTTTGCATATGTCATGAAATTAGTTATTAAATTAGATTATTACCCACATTACGATCTGGACTTGGTAATTATTATAAATTACGAATAATTCAATTTTCTAATAGAATCAAGTTTGATTGAAGTCATTGTAATAAATTATTTATATCCTCATGAATTTGGTAAAAATTACTTTGCATGATTATCATTTTCTTAGAAAATTCAGTTTATAATTTAAAATATATATTAGCGTTGACTGGATATTCAATTGATGGTTTTATTCACAAAATATCTTGTTCTTAAGTTGGAAATGGTGTTCAAGAGTAAATATTTTAAAATATCTGCAGTTAATATTTTATTTACTAAACTAAAGATTAAGTTCAGGTACTATTTGAGTCGGCAAATAATGAACCGAAAACATAAGTCATAAATCTTTCTATTAGGTGAACTACCTGCTGTTGAATAAATTCAAATATAGACTACCAAGCGATTGAGCAAGATATTTGGGTTGCATGCACTGAAAACCCCTTGTTCGAGCTGAACAGAAATAAAATTTAGGTAAACGACAGCCTTAAGGAACAATTCAATTCAAATTATACATTTAGTGGAAAAAAATTTAAATTTTATAATTACTTAGGGGTGAAAGGCTTGCAGCCTTAAATTTTCTTCGTTTTTATCCTTTTTCTTCGGCAACATTCGTAACGAAATATCCGTAATTCCATCTGATTTAAACATAAATATTTTTCTGAAGTATCTAAAAAAAAAAAAAACTAAGACACCTGCGGAGAAAGAAAGTAAAGAGCGAGCAATGTTGTAAAAAATTATAAAACTGTATTTTCAATTTTTGAATATTTCTTTAGAATTTTGAGGAATATAATCTGTTTAAAGCGATTTGGAGAAGTACCTCATCATGACATTCTAGCAACATTTAATTTATCTGCATTGTATTATGTTGAAGGACGAAGAAGTTCGCTGGTAGGAATGGCCTAGTATTAATTCCGCCTATTATATTACTAGATTATATAATGCATTTAATTAAAAAATTTATTATGCAATTTTTTTATTTTATTCATCTGATTTTCTCTTTTCATTGATAATACCTACCTAATATGTTAGAATTTCATCCTAGGCATTAGGTGGTTTTTGTTGGAAAAAAAATCGGTCGAGTACAAATTTCAGTCACGTACTTAGGGTTCCGTAGATTCAAATTTTTCATATTTAATACGAATGCTATTCTGGAAATAGTGAGTAGTGGACTATGTAAGCGAAAAACAACAAAAGTGAGAGCACCAGTCAAAGTCCATTCGTTTATCAGTTTATGTATGCGAAAATTAAGATGGGCAGAATTACAATTTTTAATATTCTCAAACTTGGCATTGATTATTCAACATCATAGAAGCGCCGCGAACTTCTTTCCGTGTAATAATTTTTTACGTTTATAAAAGGAGCTTAAGAGAATAATTTTTCCTCAAAATCCGCAATTGGCAGGTGATACCGTAAATTTAAACGTAAACGGAGGAAGATTATCAGAAACCTGGGAGGCCTGCTTAACTGTTGGTGATGAAAATATCCGTGCTATAATGAAATTGTTGAACGAAAATCGAAATGTAACACATAGTAGATAATATTTTACATCAGTAGATTCATGAAAAGAAGCTGGCTAATTTCAAACCCGGAACAAAGAAAGCGCGACTAAAATGCCGAGTGGCACCCAAGAAGGTGTGTAATATTTGAATACGAGTAACGAATTCTGGATCTACAATAAATGATGACGAAACCTGCAGTTTGGGTCTTTGAAAATGAGAATAAATCCACAAAAGAAGTGTGTGGGCAAAGTTCAAACAATAAAATGATTGATACTCTCTAAAAGAGTGTTCCAGTTGCAGTAATTTCTCTTGAGAATTATGAAGTGATCTTTGAAAATTATTAAAAATTCAAAACCTGAGTGTTTCACAAAAATACAAATTCAGTAGTCGGTTTTTACAACATTATTCTAAATATTTATATCTGCATGCCATGTATCAACTGCATTTCACTGTACTTCTGCCCTATTCAGTATGATGGTGTAAAAACCGACTCCTGAATTTGCATTCTTCTGAAACACTCAGGTTTTGAATTTTCAATAATTTATGAATTCTGTTTCACGGACCTTTTTTCAAAGATTACTTTATAGTGTCCAGTATTCCTTCGAATTTAAAGTTGCTTTGATGCTGTGCATCAAATTTCATTCTTATTAGAAAGCATTGCTTCAACTACTAGTCTTACAAATAACTTGTGGAAATTTTCGAGGATAGTTCTATTTTTATTTTATAACACTTTTCTAAACTACTTACATTTTAAGTATTCTACTATAAAGTTTGTGCGATAAACTGAATAAATTTGGTAATAAAAGATTTAACTTTTCAAATTTATGTTATTGGCTAAGCACGATTTACAACTCAACGAGTAGGACGATAGTGACTCAAATATATTACATTCCATATAATGTAAAATCACATTTTAATGATTTCCTGGTTCCTTAATAAACGTAGAAGAAAAATTTTAAATAAATTATCTGAAAATTAAATCTTTGCATCTGAACTTATAGATAATAGTATATTGTACAACAAGTATAGAAAATTATCTATTTCACACGAGGTGTGTAATTTTCAGCACGAGACGGAGTCGAGTGCTGGAATCACACAAGTGTGAAATAGGTGATTCTATACGTGTTGTACACTATACTTTTTCTACGATCACAATTTTTAATGAAATATGTAGGTAAATCATTCGTATAACTGAGATTTTAAATCTATTTTCACAAATATAAAATAATTTAGGCATTTTAATTGTTTGCTCTGCTTATTTATTGTGATATTAATTTTAGTTATGATTTGGAACATTATTGATATATTTTCTATCAGTTGATTGACATTTTATTGTTGTGTAATCTAATTGTTGCAAACTACGGAAAGATTGTATCTGATTGGCTCACTCTCACCAGGCGACCTTCTGATTGGTTCATTAGTTAGAGTTTTCTGTGATCTGGGGTAGCGTGTTTTCTAAATTTTCGTCACTAACCATTTTCCAACTGCAGTAATGATATTTGTGTATATCTAATTTTGGTTATGATACAATAATAACATACATAATTTCTCGATTTCAACAGAATGTGATGGAACGTGTTTTGTCTGCTTCAATTTGACAGTTGTGATTCGCAGTGTTGCCAACCTTCGGAATATATATTACAAGAATAAGAAAATAATTCCAACAGAACTTAGTGCAATTTTGTTATTTAAATGTGGCTTATAAAAGAGCAAACAGAGATTTATATCAAGTCCGTGATATTTATCAATAATCTTGCTAAATATATCACATATATCATCTAAAGAATATTCAGAATGAATTATTAATATGTAAATTGGTCAAACTGGTGTGAGAAATGATTTCTCACGACTTTTCGCACAATTGTGTGAAATTGTAAGTTTTCTTGTTGTGTTTTGTATGAGAAATATGTTGTTTTCTATAGTGATCGTAGAAAAAATTGATTTTGCACGCCTAATAACGGCGAAAATAAAAATCAAAATTTTTGATAATTTGCTCAACTGTAAATAATAATTTTTCAAATCAATGATTATCATTTTGTTATTCAATTTCTGTCAATTTAGATCTAGATGCTAAATTTTGTTCTTGAGGTCTACTTTCTTGTAAAATAATTAGGAATATAAGTAATCATGAAAGCAAAATTTTAGACTTCTTCCTGCATGGTAACAGAAAGAATAATATAATTCATTTGCACAGTTTACCAGTGAAGAGGGGTCGAAAAAAATTATATTGACAATAACTCATTCACATTTAGAATAGAACAAATGTCGCCTTAGAGTTAGCATGATTCACACACATTAAATGCAGGACTCAAGAAAGCTTTCTACTGATATAAACTGTACAAATGCATTTATAATTGATGATAAATGATTTATATTTCAAGCAACTGCTAGAAATTCGAATAAATTTTTTCTGCTTATGTAAACTTGGATTATATTTGGCCAATTAAAAGGCAAAACTCGTAGTCCTATTCTAGCCAGGGTCCATTTTAAACACGAATGGCCAATATTTTTGTATTCGATCAAAATAATTTTAATAAGCATATTTATTTGTGCATGTATTTACCATGAAAAATTTATACATAGAATGAGCGGTACAGTAACATTTTTCATAATGGCAATATATTTTTATGGAAAGTTTGATGAAAAAAATCTTATGTATTTTTCCACTAAAGCTGTTATTATATAAATGGAATATTGATTATAATATAATTATATCATAATAATACATCCAGATAATTTAAACAAGGATAGTAAAACTGAATTCCAAGAAGGTAAATATTTTTTGAAAATTGTTAATATTGCTAGCTATTACAAAAATATTCTTGTCAACATGCCCATTATTTATTAATAAATATACTACATTATTGCCATATTCCTTCTTCAAGGTAGTTTTCACCATTTTTCAGATTGATCAGGTAGATTATTTACCTTTGTTCAGTTTTTAACAATAACTTAATATTTCATTGAAATTATTGCACCATTCGTCTTTGTACCGCGTTCTTATTTTCACCCTTCTGAAAAATAATCTCCATTCATCAGTTCAAAGAAAAATACTATAGTTTGTTTTTCATCTTAATATTTGCATATGACAATGAACCAAGCTAAACACTACCTAAATAATAAAGTTCGTGTCTTATTTTTTTTCCATTCCAAGTTTATTCAATTACAGTGATTTCAAAAGATTATTTATCTTTATTTTGAAACAGAAAAATGTGCAAATCAAAGGATTAATAGTTATACTCTGTTTATCTTCTATTTTCCGAGGTATTTCTATATTTTTGTTGTTTGTTTCAGATTTTAGAAGTCTCTCCTGCAAGTACAGCCGAACTCCTTCCGGGCACCCGTTTATGTGCATACTGGAGTCAGCAGTATCGATGTTTATACCCTGGAACTGTTGCTGAACCAGGTACTCCAGATCCTCAACTGGACCTGAAGTTTGTCTGCGTTGAATTTGATGACGGTGACAGCGGCAGAATCGCATTAGAAGACATTCGGTTTTTGCCAGCAGATTACCCCATTATCGGTGAGTAACTTATTCCACAAACTGTATTTTTCATAGGCAGTTTGAACTTTGAAGGGTATATTTTTTATGCATAATATTTTCTTTAAAATAAATGAGTATTCATAGTTCAATGCAAATATGTTGACTTTGTAATCCGAAGGTCGTAGAGTCAATCTCAATTCCAGACAAAAAATTATTATGAATTTTATTAAATTATAATATTTTCTATGGCTTCATCGCCACAAAAGCTAAAAGTATCAGTTTTTTGACGACTGGTAAACGCACTCCATGGTCTAGGTTTTAGGATATATCAATTATTCTACCAATGTGTACTAAAAAGTGTCTACCAGACCCATATCGGATCATTTATATTTAGTTTCATTCATTTTTATTACTCATGCAGGATAAGAACTATTTTGCGCACGTTTTTCCGGGCGGTAAATGACTCTTTGGCTTTTGAGTGCGCCAAGTATAATTTGAGTGCGACAAGTAAACTTGTCGCACGCAAACCATTTATTGCTTGGAAAAATAAGCGCAAAATAGTACCTATCCTGCATTCGTAATAAAAAATAGTATCTGAAACAAGTGCGATAAGTTGTCGATTGCCCACGAGAGCGAAGTTGGGCGCACGAGCGAAGTTGGGCGCACGAACGAAGTGAATGCGCTCATTCGCTCAAGTGGCCAATTGACAACACCGCACAATATACTATTATTATATGGAATAAAATTGGTTGTCAGACTGAAAAAAAAAATTCATGTTTTTCGCTTCTTAACTCTATCCGGTAACAGACGGTAAAATTTGTATGAAGAAAGTTGTTATAAATTTATATAAGCCTATAAAAATATAGATAATGTACTAATATTTTTTTTGTTTGCAAGCTGGAAGTATACGATGAAATTTAATATTCGTTTAAAGACGAAATAAACATGTAACATATACCAATCTTATCCCCTCAGGTTAGCATGTTAACGTATTTTATTTTATTCGACCGTTAGGGCAGCCATAAAAGAATTGGGCCAATTAATAACATTTCACGGCGCTCTGACCAAAATAATAGTAGATTATGCCCGACCTGTGGAAAATCTGTCATTTCCGCCGTGTTGTGAATTGAGTCGCAATCGCCGGAGTGGAGTGTCAAAATATCGCACTCGCCGAAGGCGAGTGCGATATTTTGACACGGAACGTAGGTGATTGCAAATCACTTCACAACAGGGCGGAATTTGACAGGTTTTTCACACGAGGGACATATGCTATTTTATTTTCGACTCGGTGGAAAATACCCAAAACTAGAGACGGAATTGATTTCATTTCATAGTGCACAGAATATTCTTTCCAATTACCAACACCGAAAGTGCCGTCTTGTGTCATACGGAGAAGCTTTTGGTAGGGATTAGGGGCGAGGCTCCTGATAGGTTTCATAGGCGAAGTTGTGGGAGGGTCCAGGGGCGAAGCCCCGGCAGGGTCAAGGGACGGAGTCCTTGCGGGGGGCCTGGGGGGCGGAGCCCCCCGACACTTGCGAAAAGAAAAGAAATAAATACTCGCAAAAAATAATTTAATATCTGTAAAAAGTAAAACTGGAAACTCTTATATAATAACTTATCTGGCAAGGAACTGATTGTAATTTGCCTCGCCTGTTTTCATACGTCAACTTTCGATATTTTTTTAGAGTTTTCTGTACTCAACGTATTCATTAAATCCATTTTTTATAATAAAATTATCGGTGTCATCGTATATTTTTGTTATTGACAGATTGACAGTTGCTAAGATTTGATCATTTTATATTTGTAGGAAGATATAATGTATTACCGGCAGACAAAAGAAATACGAAATTTTCCACGTCGTTTAAACGGAGAAAAGGAGGTATTTTCCACCGAGTCGGAAATAAATAATCTTATTATAATATACGAGTAGCTTTTTTAAGGTTTCATATAATGAGGACACGGAAGAAAAGCTTCAAATTTCCATTATTAGGAATTTTACGGTTCTCACAAAAAAACGTTTCAATATTTTAAGTATTCTAAGCCAAAATTAGGAACACGGAACACTAATTGAATTGAATCGATGTCTATTTGTTTATTTGTCACAGCCTTTATTATTTGGCTTTAATTAATAATGAACCAAACATCAACTAAATTTACAAGTAAATTCGAGACTCAAAAGATATTTTTTGGGATGGCTAAAATCCGTTTTTACAAAAAAAAAATTAAAGAAATGATGAATATAACCTGATTTATTTGTTTTCTAGAATACGATCCGAACCCCTTACTGAGCCTAAGCAAACGTCGACGAAGAACTTCCGTCAATAGTTCAACAGAAGAACGTCGCAATAACCAAAAAACAAATGTTTTAGCCCCAGTTACAATTCCAGAACAACCGAAATCACTCAGTCCTCAGGCTGAAAAAGAAAACACAGATATCAATCGACAAGCCGATGAAACTCACAGAGAGAGAAAGAAACTGAAAAAGCGACGGAAGGAGAAATTGAAGAAACTTCTTCATGACGATAAAAAGAAGAGGAGGAAGCATAGATGTTGCGATGAAAAGTGCAAGCATAGAAAACATCATAAGAAACACAGGAAGCACAAGAAACACCATCATAGAAATGAAATTGAAGAAAATCAAGAAGTTGAAATTGCTCCAGTCGTTGAAGAAATAGAAATTAAGAATGATGAGGAGGAGGAGGAAGAAGAGATATATACTCCCACTAAGGTTGAAAATAAGAGCAGAGTAAGCATATTTTCATATTTTTGTTACCAATTTGAAAATAAAAGATAGAAACTTTTGTAAAAATGACTTTTCTCCATTTATTTACAGAAATCAAAGAAGAAAAAGGAACGCCGAGAATCCGGAGAAAGTCGAAGTAAAATGGCGGCATTTTTACCAGCTCGACAACTTTGGAGTTGGTCTGGACGTGGATACAAACGGGTTGGAGCTAAAGGTCGAGCACGGAAACAGTTCTTCAGGGCCATCCAACGTGGAAAAGAATCCATAATGGTAAATTTTTTATTATTCATTTTTGATGAAAATTTATGAAGTGTTTGCAATTGAAGGTGTAATCTTGCCAGCTCGACTTACATTGGCTAACTGATGAGCTCAATAATAATAACAATGCGCATTTCTTTTCTCATCTCGATTAACGCTCCAACAGTTACATGAAAATTTGAAATAAGAGAGATTTAAATGAGGCTTGTACATGACACTTGACAAAGTCACTTATACAAGGCACTTTTTACTTACCGACGTGGGGCTATTTACTCAAGGCTTGTTAAAAGTGACTTCTAGAAGTCAGTTCTACCCGCATTTTCTTCAGTTGTAAAAACCTTTGGATAATGGGTATAATAAATAAAGCGATTGTAAAATGTGGATGTCATTGATGAAGTGATTGTTGTAGCAACGAGTAAGGGGTATCTCAAACTGTGATTCGTGAGATATTTTAGAATGTTAAAAACAGTTAGACATGACTGTCAAAAAGCTCGAAAAATTGTTGCAATTATGCGCACCTCTAATTAAAAAAAAAAGTAAAAACAAATAACTAGAGGGCTCAAAGTTAAAATACTTGTTAATAGTATATTGTGCAACAAGTGCGGCAAGATGTTGATTGTCCACGAGAGCGAAGTTGAGCGCACGAACGGAATGAGTGTGCTCATTCGCTCAAACATTCAAAGTGATATTTTTCGTTCGGAAATGAATACGTGAAATCTTACTTTATATTTAAGTGGACGAAAAAATAGTATGTGCACTACTGCTATTATTATTGTCCACTTGTATTCTTTGGAGTAAAATCTTGATAGCTCAATAATAATATACTTCTCAACATTGGCATATAGTATACTATTATTCGCTCTTATAAATAAATGTCGAGCTCTTCTCAAATGAAATTTATTTCCATGTCTAGTGCATATATATAATTTATTCTCTTTATGCTTAATTTTCAGGTTGGTGACTGCGCAGTATTCTTGTCAACCGGTCGGCCGGACCGACCTTACATTGGCAAAATCGAAGCAATGTGGGAATCGTGGGGCACGAATATGGTAGTCAAAGTTAAATGGTTCTACCATCCTGAGGAGACAGAAAGTTGTCCACTCAATCTCAAATATCCAGTAAGTTATTTTCTTCTACATATTTTTGAATAATTTCGAGTCAGCTTTCTGTTCATTCAATACTACAAGAAGAATAATATTCCCAGAATATTTCCTACAAATTATTTGTAGTTGACAATTTTATAGTTTATATTACATGAAAAAGAGCTTTATATTTTTCACGTAATAATTGATTATTCATATTTTTTTTTAAATAACTTTTATTAATTAAAATTAAGCGGTAAAGGTACATTCACAACCGAACTTGAACATGGAACAATGAAGCTTAAAATTCAAAGCTAAGCATATGAGCTCAGAAGTAACCATTTTCAACCAAAATTTGCTATTCGCACACTTCAGGTTCGACTTGTATCGCTTGCAATGTGCCAGCTTACGCTTCGGGTCGCTATTGAATTGGCGTGTGCATTGCACCTCACACACTTTTTACGTTAGAGGCGCTGGTGCTCATGTATTTATTCAACATGTGTTTTGACGTTTATAATCAAATAGAAGCCTAATTAACAACTACTCTTCATCAACTGCATAGAATTGGCCGTTGGATTTGTAAATATATTTTATTTAGCTGAAAAGAAGAATAAAGTATTTAATGTTTGCACTATTTTGTGCCTGTTCTCATAGATGGCATTACTAAAGTCCAAGCAATGTTTCAAGTGATTGTAAATGCTACGGATATTAAACCTGCGTAATTTGATTTTTGAGTGCAAATTAAGCAGAGCCAAAAGTGGTTGTGAATGTATCTTAAATAAAAACATTCTTTGCATTTCTGTTTATTTTGAAAAATAATGCAATAATTTCTGCTGAAGCAAGTACCTGATAGATGTAAAACTGCATTTAAAATTGATGTTTTCTTACTGAACTACTAGGAAATTTCCTTTCTGGTTGGTATAACTCATGAACTACCGTCGCATATACTCTGATCTTCTTTTTCCAAAAAGCTGTATCAAAATTTGATTTCTTATAAAATTATCTTTTAAAATTATTTCCGTCGTCAAAATTTGAGGCTGGCTCACTGTCGTGAGGGGTTTTTGATTGGTGTACATTAAGAATGTAATTTGAATGTAAAATATGTTTAAAAATTGCTGTTAAGCCTTTGTCTTATGGAGGAATGAGCTTTTCGGGCTAAATTGATGAATTTAAATAAAATTAATTGGTAGTTGAGCGAAAAGATTGTAAATGAGAAATTTAAATGACTGAAGAAGGTATTTATGTAATTATAGGGATTTCCAGCTAAGCGTTACGCAATCTGGTGGCAAATTCTAAAAGCTCAATAAGAGATATTTGTAAAACATACTTATATTCTTTTATTTCTTGCAACTGAATTTATTAAGAATTTAAGCTTTATTATTTGAATATTTGATCTAAATATTTATGTCAACTTTTTATTGCTGTATACCTGTTTGTAGTTCTTGGATAAAACGGGATCCAAGCCTAAGTTTTTTCTATTTTCTAAACAGGAGAGTAAGATTAAAATGAAAAATAAATTTAATGATTTTGAATTTGTAAGTGGAAGAGAAGTATGGATTCATTCTTTCAAAAACGGAAAAACTGAGTTCTTTCATAAAAGTATGTCCTTTGCATTTTGACGACGAAGGTATTCTTAAAGTGAAAGATAAAAACATGACTATTTTGATTTTTCCACATACTTTGGACTAATTAATGTTGTAATTTCCACAGGAGAGAGAAAAAGTATCCGGAAATATGTGAAAAAAAATGTACCTATCGGAAATATTCTATCAAAGAAAATCTCAGATCCTTCGTCATTCTATTATTTATTGAATTATTTATTTGAAACATCATTATAAGAGCCAGTCACTGCACAAATTGATTAACTCCACTTTTTGAAAAATCTTTCATTCAAGTACCAAAGCAATTAGTATGGTCCTAACTTCTGTTATTTAAAACAACTTTCTTGTATAATAAAAAATAACACCATTGAATGACAAAATTTATTTGGTCATTAAATAATAAATAATTTATTTCGGAGGCCGTTTTGATTAGCTCCATGCTCTAATGTAAATCGTTGCAATAATGCAACTCAAATTCTCTAGCAAACGCTGGAGGATAACATTTTCTTTTATTTGAATTTATATTATAAATGAAATTTCAAAAATCAAGGTAAACTATTTCATTGCATTTCTCAACTTTTTGTTTTATGGAGTTAATCGATGTGTGCAGTGAACGGCTCTATTATAAAAGTGAAGAATCAAATTCAGAACAATAATATTCTGTAACATCATAATTTCTATTGATATTTACAACTTTTAAATACAGCAAACTCTTCGAAAATCACTTTATTTCCGCTTGTAAACAATGCAATAACCTCGCTCAATATCTCTTCTCGAGCTTTAAATTTTACTCACAGGGGCGCTGATAGCATAACTTTAAACCCTTATAAATGGCATGTTAGTGTTGAAATAGAAAAATGAAAATGAATTTCTACATTTTTATTGTAAGACAACATTTGTAACAAAATATTCGAAATTTTATTTTGATCTAACAATAAATATGCTTAACGCGGTTTCAAATGGAAATTATATACCTCGTATCTATCGTATTTTGTTCGTCTTGCACATGTAGAAGTCTATCTCCACAGCCATTGGGTATCTAACTCTCTAATCTTTTCGGGTTTGTCAATTTTTTAGTCGTTGACAAAAGACGTTAAATATGCAGCTCGTGGCAATTTTAAAACGTGTTCGCATCCATCCTTGAAGATTTACATCAATTCTAAATAATAAACAATCTCTTCAAACTGTTTTTGAAACATCTGATCAATCTCTGTGATTTAATAATTTTTGAAACCGAATTTGAAACATTGTTGGATGTCATCTGCTATGAAATTTATAGCACTTATACAATTAAGTTGCAGTTATAGGAATGTAGTACTTGTTAGCATGTTTATCGTAAGGAATATAGAATCTCTTGCTTATAGCTTTTCAATTTAAATAAGGATCATATTTGAACCGCCCTCGTAAAAAAAAAAACTCTAAAATATCTTATAAAATTTCAGGAAATTGCATTTTTATAGTTTAGAAAATAAAACCCTTTATTACCATTCTCTGTTTAATGCGAGTTTGCAGTGATGAGTGGAGCCCGCCGATAACCTTAACCATAATCATTTCTCTATCTGCCTATCTCTAATTGAAAGAGAAATCAAATGAAAAATTTTGAACGAAATAACCAGTCATCTGTTTCTTAAGTTACATGACACCTTGTCTCCTATTCGTATATTAGTTCAAATTTTTTCTGCAGTATAAATTAGCTCCATATAAGCCCAAACTCAGTTCCTATTTCGGTGAATGCTGCAAACACTCATAAAACAGAGGATAATTACAAAATTAATACAACTTAAGGAATGTATTAAAAAACTTAATGACTTTTCCTATAGGGTGCTCTTTTCGAATCACCTCATGTAGACGAAAACGACGTCCAAACAATATCTCACAAATGTGAAGTCCTTCCGCTCAACGAGTACACAGAAAAGTTAGGACCCGAGCCTCAGAGATATGAAACAATCTATGACAACAATGACGTATACTACTTAGCAGGATATTACGATCCTACTACCACAACCCTAACTATGAAACCAGAAATACCGTTTGTGAATTAAAATAAGAAATAAACTCACTCGTGTAAATAATAGATGTGAAAGATATTATTTTTCCAACAAATTAGGGTAAGTGTACAGTACAGATATTGTTAAACATTTATGACATTGGGCATTTGGTTTATATTTGAAGTGCCAAATTTGCCGATTTTGACATTAAGTTTAAAGGTTAAGCTTTTAAGTAGTATTATCATTTTTAAGTTTCTTGTTAGAGTTACAGTTGAGAACAATTATTTATTTTTGTTATTTTCGTTAAGAAGAGGTGCTTAAATGACTCGTTTTCATATTTGATAAGTTTTTTCTTTAAATACTTTGTTCCAAGTTGAGATAATTTAGATCATAACCTTTTTGGGAACTATTTCAGTAACAAAATATATTTTCTTATTGTGCTAAACAGTTAGTACAGTCTCTAATTATCTACAAGTTACTAATAGTTTTAGATTAAATTTTTTTTCTTGGAACAAAGATATAAATTCAGTGACGGAACAAATAAATAGTGCAATCCACAATATTTAGATCTATTGTATATAATGTGATCAATGTACAAATATATACATAAATTTATGTATAACTTAGCTTTCGACTATCTAATATACAAAAATGGACAAATATATATGTGTTCTAAATATTGTAAAAGTAATAATATGAATATTCATGTTTGTGTTTGAATTATAATGCAATACAGATTTATAGTAGAGAATATTTAAAATGACGCTTATATGTGTTACTTATATTCTAAAATTTAATAAAACAATAATATTAATTTGACAATCAGTTTGTCAACGTACCAAGTGAGCACGAATTTAAAACATTTTATTAGATTTTTTTTCTAAGATATGCTCTGTCAAAATAACATATTTTAAGAAGTTCAATTTAAACAATTTCTTGTAATTGCATTTGTGCTCTTGACGTTACAGGAGTATAAATTTTTGAATTTGCAAAGTGGTCGAAAAAATTTTTAGTTAAAGTTGGACGTGTTACAAAAAATTTAATTTTCAAAAATATCTTTCTCCTTTCATATATTAAAAAGTAAATTAGATAATCGATTATTCATAGAGAAAAAAAAGGAAAAATAATGTAAATAAAATTTTAAAAATGTTATTTCTAAAGCATAAACTAATCGATACTGCTTCTATGAACAGATTTATCCTTAAAATAAACAGTATAGATCAGAATTCCAGAAAATAAGCTACAATTCTTCTGGATCCTTTTGTTAATATTTATTATTAACTCTAGATTTTTCCGATTACTCTGTAAATGAAATATTTTATTAAATTTTTTTTTTCGCTTTGTGTACTTCAGGAAATATAGCCTCGCCATTTAAGATTTTTTTGCTATCATGGATGTGGGATGCAAAAATAAAAACTCATGACTTCTTGATGAGATGGAAAAATGTGAATGCTTGAAACATCATATAATTTCTTCTTTGAAGCGACTGAAATCAGGGTTGCACGAGCTATGTGTCATTATTGGCGCGTGACAGCACAACACTAGCAAATTCCAAGTAAAATATGGTGGATCATGTTTCAAAAGAAATTTTTTTGAGAATTTTCTTTTTAATTTTATAAGTTTTTAAAATTCAAATTATACTTAGCGGATTTCAAGATATGTCCTTCTAAAAGCTATTGAAAATGGTTATTAACTCGTGGACACTTGGTATATTTTTGTTAAAGTTCCGTCACTGTAGTACATAAAAATGATGGAATTCTACATACATAATCATATAACATAATCAGAGTAAGTATGCATTGTTAAGAATGATTCTTCAAGCACAAATAATTGAAATAATACTTATTGAAAATTTTAAGGCTGTATTCATACTGTGGTCCAATAGAGTAGTCTTTTGTCTCTACAGTCTTTAAAAATTTGCAATGCTCGTCACTATCCCAAGATTATTCAAGGCAATTCTGTAATATTTCAAGATAAATGGACTGATATGGTGCCTCTTAATTGGTTAAGTGTTGGTCAATCAGTTTTCGACCACAGAAATTTAATTGAATCCAGTCTGAGGCTAGAGGGAGCACAAATATACGAATAACTCAGAATAAATACTAAAAAACAGTAAAGAAATGATTCAAAAATCTCATTACTATTCAAGAAAACTTGTGTATCAGTTTTAAAAGCCTTCCAAACATTAGTAAATAAATTTAAAAATTTTGTAAGAGGAAAATTAAATATCTGAATAGCAATAAGATCTTCCTTTTTATGTAAAATGTGAATATTATATTAATATTGACGTCATCATTCTAAAATATCATTTTCCATGAATGTAAAAGCAATATTTAATAGTAAGATAATTTTGAATGAATCTCAACATTCTAGTAGAACAAAATTATTTGTGGAATCTTTCATGTAATTAAACGTTTTATCGAGAAGAACGTGTTGAACCTTTGCCGTCCCAAATATCGAATTCAATTGTTAATTTTGTGATAAATTTTTTTTTTTATTGTGACCTATTAATTTATCGTGTGAATTTTTTAAATACACTAAATTTATGAGAAACATTTTGAGGTTATCGTATACCATGTGCTGCCCTCTCTTTGAAAACTCTAATACTGTATGTTGTGCAATGTAATTGATGTCAAATTGTACTTAGTACTTCCACTTAGTATAAGAATTGTTAGGAATGGTGATAAATATTTTTTTGATGCCTTTAAGGAGTATGTTGTCTTATCTGAGTATACTTACATAAAAATTAAAAATAGTGATTGAACTAAGTATTACTATACGGATAACTGCAAATTTATTATATAAATGTCGCTTGTAGAATAGAGAAAATAAAACCGTTGGATGGTTTTCTTTTCATTTAGTCATAAAAATCGCAGCTATTTCTTGAATTAAGACAAAATCTTGATTCATATCATGCTGTAGTTAATTACGCTTATTCTTACACAAGTAGCTTAGGTGCTCACGAGTATACTTTAAACTTTAAATTGAAGACATATTTTTATTAATAGTATATTATCTAAATGTTTCTATTGCCTTTTATTGTGTAGAATAGTTCTGTGTCACAATAAGATCAGTTAATAGTACAAATCACACAATTTGTAAAGCTGTACCAGTGAAATTAGAAGCAAGAATGAAAACGTGCTATTTACTCTACATTCTAAGAAATGTGTTTACCATCCACTGAATGCATTTTGTTTTGCAACTGAAAATTTTGAGGTGATCTACTTCACATGTAAATATGAAAAATGTGTTTTTTAATTCAATAAATAAGAATAAATTTGAAAAATAGAAACTTTTTTTATTTCCACTTGTATGGAAATTGAAGAATTTGTAGAAAAAGAAGCACAGATATGATTTATTTGAGGCTTATGATTCAGATGAAATTGAACAATAGTTCTTTTTTTAATTTCATATTAACCATAGATCTAAAGTAAATCTTATCCCTGAATTATTGAACTTTTATAAACTTGATATGACGTATTTTTGTATTTGATGGAAGTAAAATTAGTTGAATAAAATTATCTTAGAAAACAATAAATCTAGTTACACAGAAAATTGAAAAAGATGTATTTCATATGTAAATATGTTATACGAAATTCAAATAATCTGTTTTTTTTTTCAAACAAACTTATTTTAGATTTGGAAGCTCCTCCCAGTAAATTATTGTGTGGCCTTGATTTGACACCTGGAGTCCAAGGAGTCAAATCGGAATTACTAGATAAACACAATACAAAATTTCTCATTGCTGAAGTAAGCACTTTTTGGCTCATAACGTATTGAAGTTCACTACAATGATTAATAATAAAAACTTCTAATAGTTTCAAGCAATTCTTTTTTCAGAATACATGCAAATTGATTAATTTTCACCCAAATAATTGGACAAAAATTTTCTATCACTGTATAAAACAACATCAACTTTATATGGAATTTGCGTGAAAAATTATGATACATTGAATCTGAAATTGGAATAATTCCCATAATATTATTGAAATTCAATACTAAATTTCATGAAAATGTTTAAAACAAGTGAATAATATTAAAACCAAGCAATTTAATGAAATAAATTGTCTATAAACGAGATAAGCGATGGTGCTGGTAATTTTCTGGTACAATTTTCTAAATTAAAATATTAAAAATTATTCCAAAGCTTTCATGCTTTACAAGTAGCAATAATAATCAATCAGAACAATCAATGCTTGGAACATTTTATGTGATTTGTGTTTTAGTTTTTGCGCTATGCAATAATCAACTCGCCCTGTGCATAAATCTGTTCCAAATGAATTTCACTGAAAAAAAAATTTAAAAAAAAAAAGAAAAAAAGGTCATTATTATTTTTCGTGATTTGTAGTATTTCATACTTAGGATTGTTTAACAAAAACGTCCAAAGAAATATATTGAATTATAAAAAAATATTTTAATATATAAGAGCAAAAATGAAAAGAAATAGGTACAGACAATACGCAGTAGAACTATGGCATATGCAACCAAATTGATACTCAGTACAGTTATTATTATTTTTATTTATTAAAAAAATATAAAAGAATTGATTTTAATGCTGCATATGAATATTTTGGACTATTATATTCTGATAATTTAAACTCACAGTTACAATAATTATAATTTACTCAATTATTCATCTTAGCAATAAAATTAATAAAAATATATGTTTCTGAATTCATAACTGAATTTTTATAGTTATTTTTAAAAAGAATAGAAGCAATTAATACATTTTTTCATTGATCTGAAGTTTTATGTACAACGGTGAGACTGGAATACATCAATAAACAAATGAAAAATTAATTGTTATCAATTATTGGCACATTGATAATTTTTCAACTTGAAATTGGGTCAAAAAGTGTAAATCTGAAAGTGAACGTTATTTAAATGGAAAAAACTATTTTCGAGCAAGTAAAAAGCAATTTTATCATGTAAAATAGAAAAGATTGTCGTATGCAGCAATTAACATTATATTTACTCTATATTTGAGATACATATTTTAAATTAATGTTTTTTTTTTTAATCTCGATTTCTAATTGAGCTGATCAGAAATAGGACTGTTTAATGAATTTTTACATAACTGAAAAAAATATTTGATCCATCCGAATTACTCTGTACTTATTGGAAAAATAAAAGCCATTTGTAACTAAATTATTAACTATAACTTAAACAAACAAAATCATACCAAAATATTTCTAGACATTATTGTGATTCGATTTTGTAATTCAAATAATTTAAAACATGGAAATGTCCTAGAATAGATATATTTATGCTACTATATTTCTTATAAATTTTAATGTTTCATAAAATATATACTTGTAAACTGTTAAATATAGTATAGATGTGAACGTGTGAGCGAAAAGAGAAATATGAAATTATTTTTGCAACTGAAAAATAATAAGACAATACGGTGCTATAATTTTATATGAAATTCAAATGGAACTAAAGATGTTTCATATGTAGATGAATTTGAAATGAAGCAGGGTTTGAGAGCAAACACAAATTTCCTTACTTCACAATTGTATATAATTTCAAACTATCGCCTGTACATAAGCTTCAAATAAACATTCATAATAATTATACATTATATCCCGAATTTCATTTTTTATTTTCTTGAAAATCCTACTGAAAGTTTGCTATTGAAAGATCAGGGAAAGAAAGCTGTCAGAAATCCATCAGAATTTGGAGGGATCCTAGTTAAATATTTCATACATTATTCAACTAATAGACATTTTTAAGAAACAGGTTAGTAGACATAATTTAATTAGAGAATTATTGTTTTTATTGAATTATTTAGAAAAAAAATATAAAAGTATATACATGAACAATAGTGAGCATGATAATATTATTTTATCTAATAATTAGCCTACTTCTAATTCTAATATTTAAAGAATTCTTAGTATCTTCGTATTATTATTGGAGCACGTAATATATTTCTTTTCTTATTGTTTTTAACTTTCGATTATAATTTAATCCTTTCTGTTTCGGTAGCACTTTGAAATGAATTCTTGTTCAAATTTAAAAGCAATTTTTTTTATGATCTAGATTTTGTCAATATATTGAAAAACTCACTAAAATTAGATATTTTATTACAGCAAAATTGAACTTGTCTTTTTGGTAAATTTATTCAAATATTTTAATATAATTTTGCAAGAAAACATTTGTGCAAAACAAAACTTCCATGTTCAAAAATCACATATCTATTATTTTGTTATCTATTTGAAATTGTTTATTAGAAGAAAGCAATTCTTAGTTTAGTTGTTAATTTGATGATAATTAGAAATCTATATAATATTACTCTATTAATTATATGTATTCAAACTACTGTTACCAAATATTTAGCCCTACTTTGCCTTTTTTAACCTTTTAATTTAGCATGTTGTCTTCTTAACACTGTTGCTGGCTGTGTCTGTATAGTTGACACATTCATAACATCCCCAAGTATCAGTACAAGGTGCCAAATGAAGTTTTGGGGACGTCTTCTTTTGTTCATTTTGACAAGAAGGACACAGAGTGATCGTGGTGTCGTTTCTTTTGAAGATTAATCCACATTTGGCGCATTTACATTCTGGAAATAATCATCTCTTGGAAGTATAGGTATTTCAAAGTTTATATTTTAAGAGACCATTCATGAACTGGTCTTCATATTATTAGGAAAGATGGATATTTAAGAATAATTGATAAATTCGTCTTGAAAAAATATAGAAAAAAATAATACATGCATTTGTAAAACACTGTTACTATTATTCTTAGTGAAGACATAGTATATTTGAATAATAATTCAAAAAATCGTATTCTAAAAGCTGAAGAAGAAGCTAAGAGGAGGACCAAATCAGTTGGAATAAATATAGAAGATATTGAGCTTGTATAATGAACGATAGCAATTATTTTAAATATTTATAATTATGTTTATCTCAAAAATAATGACATACAATTAATTGATCATTTTAAATAAAGTTAGTTTTGCTAATCTACATTGAAAGATCAATTTCAGTAGCTTTTGATTCAAAATAAAATTGACTCATAATTCATCCGATTGATTTGAAACATAATAAAATAGTAATTTTTGTATGAAGGCCGTAATGGTAATCTTTTCTGGTCGAATCTGTTGTTCGCGGCCGAAGCGTTAGCTGAGATTGAAATTCGGTGGGACCAAAGCAAAACTTTAGGCCGAGGTGGACACAATGTTTTTTAGGCAATCATGACGGAAGAATTCAAAATCACAAAATTTTTTCGATTTATTTTTGAATTATTGCAATTGTAAATATTGATTGCCGTTAGAACTTTTATTCTATTGTCTTCTATCAAGTTGACATTTTATAAAAAATGTGTATTTATTTTTCGATTTGCATGAATTATAGAGGTTGACAGAAGAATATAATATGCATCTCAGCAAAAACTGTTTCAACTGCCTAAATAGGTAGGTATGATGTAGTTTTTGACAGATCAGTCCCAAAAAAGTAACATTTGACAGAAGTGTACGAAAAGGGATTATAGAAACACACCTTTGTTGTTATGATCACCAAAATTGCTAATTGCAGTTTACAATTTTTTTTATAATTATCTTGACTCGCAAGTCCTTTAATTTTATATAATGATTCTTTTACTTTTTGAATTCATGTTCATACCTCACAAATAAGCGGAGCTATTTTCTAACACAATCAAGAAGTATTTATCGATCATTCTTTCAATTAGGATGGATTACACTGACAAAAGTTTCACATAACCGCTTGTAACAATTATTCCCATAACAATAAAAAGAAAAACATAAGAGCTCTTGAAAACATAATTTTTAAATAAATATAACATACCCATTATACTGTTTTGCAGTTTTGCTTCTATTCTAGCAGAAATGTTGTCGTAAACAGGAGCAAATTGAGTGTGCTCTTTTAACCTTGGGTTTATTATACGTCATCCAACAAGGAAAGTCTGCAAAATTCTCTCGCGTATTTCACTTATTATATGTTGAACTTAATTGTTTACATCATTGCATACGAATGTGAATAATGAGCATAGAATGATCGATCCGCATGAGTGACGGATATTATTTTTTCTACAGTCGTAGGTGTTCGCGGAAATATCTATAACCAAATTTTCCGTTTTCTGAAAAAAAATTTGCTTCATTGATCTTTTTCCACTTCATCAAAGTTGATAAAATTACTTATATTGATTCCATTTTGAAGAGGAATGATCGACTCATAAAAAGTAATTCTATTGATTTTATCTTCTTCGAAAATTTCTTGATGTGAAGAGAATTTGTAGCCTGTATTACACGATTCAATTTCTTCATCAATAAATTCACGAAGTTTTATTTTGAATTTATTGGATCATGTACGACCCACCTCGTGAATTTTTTCGTCATGAAAAATTCATGAATTTATTGACGAATTAGAACGTGTTCTATTTTTTGATAACTTTCTAGGAAATTCTAGGGTTTTTTCTCCACATTTTCACGCATTCACTGAACATATGAATTATCACTTATATTCAGTATGTGTGAAATATTTCAACATCTTAGACACAAATATATAGTGTATAATGTAGTTATTTACTATTCATAGAATGAATTTTATAATCGATGACAAAGTGTAATGAAAATTCAGATATTATGACTGTAGTATAACTGAGTTTTGTTATTTTTGTAAATAATTCAAATAATTCAATAATCAAATAACAGAGTGCGTTAGTTGTTGAGCGCTGTACAATCAGAGAAAAAGAAGAAGTAAGACGAGTACGGCGTTGAACGGACAGCGCAGTTTTGGGGTTGTAGAACAATGGCGGAATAAATAACAATGTAAATTCCACGTGTGTATTATTTTACATATCAATCATACCACATTTTTAACTGGCGACGAGGCAGTTGATTAAATAAAGTGTGCGTGATAAATTACAAGTGTTTTGTGTGGAGGAAAAAGTACAACAAACAAACATGGCAAATCCAAATGATGGAACTCTTGCTACAGCAACAAACAGTTATTTGAGAGATTTTCATTTTGAAAGATTTTGTCCAGAAAAAGAGCCATGGGAATATTACATACAAAGGTTTAAAATGGAGCTACAAATACATGATTTAGTAGGTACTGATGAGAGCACATTGAACAAGAGGCGAAATCTGCTACTAAGCAAAGTAGGACCTGATGCATTTAGAGTTCTAGTTGATCATTTTAAGCCAACAGATGTAACTACACAAACTTTTGATGATATTGTTAATGTTCTAGATAAATATTACGGAAAGAAGACATATATATTGTCAGAAAGAGTAGCTTTTTCTATGAGATACAGAAAAGAAGATGAAACAATAACCCAGTACGTAAACGCTCTTCGGGGATTAGCAGGAAACTGTGATTTTGGATCCAGTCTAAATGAAAGATTGCGTGACCAATTTGTCATTGGGATCAGAAATTCAGCTTGGCAACAAGAATTAATAAGATTACATCCAAATAATAACTCAAAATTAGAGGATATTGAAGCTACGGCACTTATTTTAGAACAAGCTAACCTACAGTCGAAACGTCTATCATTTTTATCAAGCGAGCAGTCACACGAACACACCAACAGAGTGAAATTTGGTAGTAAACACGGAAACAAAGGAAATCTAAACAAAAACAAACAACAAGGTTCAAATCAATATCACAAACCTCAGAACAAGCAACAAATACGATATTTGGATCCTAAGAAAGATTGTTTGATGTGTGGAAACAAAAAGCATAAAGATAAAACAAGTTGCCCTGCCAAAGGACAAAAATGTAACTTATGTAGCGCAGAAAATCATTTTGCGAAAGTATGTATTGCTAACGGAAAAGCTAAAGTGAAACCACGGGATGAAGGTACGCGGTTTGTTCGTAAAAATGAAAAAACAAGCGAAACCGAGAGTGAACAACACTATTCTTCATCCGATACAATGAACGTACAACTGCTACAGTCAGTAAGTAAAGTAATGCTCTCTGTAATTATTGAAGGTCAGCAGGTCGAGATGCTGTACGATCCGGGTGCAGCACATTCGGTAATAGGCGCGAAGCTATGGCAGCGACTTGGAAGCCCGTTCCTTCATAAAACTTCGAATTTGGTTGGATATACAGATGCCAATATTGAAACATTAGGTAAAACAAAAGTCATTGTTAAAGCATTTAACTCAGAAAAAACACTACCACTTTATGTGACAACAACAGATGATATACCATTATTTGGTCTAGAATGGTGTTTGGCATATAACTTGAGTTTTCCACCAGGAGCACGCATTTGTCAAATCAAGAATAAGACCATGCTGAACAAACAACAGAAAATAAAATGTACAACAAACACAGACTCTCGAGATATAAACAATAATTTACAGTTGGAAGTTCTACTTGAGAAACATAGTAACTTATTTAATGGACACATCGGTGCAATAAAAGGACAAATTATTAAAATTCATTTGAGGCATGATGCAAAACCTAAAACGTTTCGTCCACGACCAGTTCCTATTGCTTTGCAAGAAAATGTTGAGGCAGAACTAAACCGATTAGTTAAAGAAGATGTTTTGGAACCTGTAAATATGAACAACGACCCAATTGAATGGGCAACACCCATTGTTTTAGCAGTAAAATCAAACGGAAGTATTAGAATCTGTGGGGATTTTTCAGTTTCTATTAATCCGTACGTAATAAAAGATGACTATCCACTGCCACGTTTCGAAGATCTAGTATCGAAATTAAACGGAGGAAAATATTTTTCAAAATTAGATCTGAAAGATGCATACTTACAGCTAGAGGTTCATCCAGACTGCAGGAAATATTTAGTCATCGCAACACACAAAGGTTATTTCCAATACAAACGATTACCTTTTGGTGTTAATTTTGCACCTTCACTTTTTCAACGAACAATGGATCAGATTCTGTCAGGAATTGATGGAACAGTTTGTTATCTTGACGATATACTAATAAACGCACCAACTAAAGATCTACATTTACAACGACTTGGTCAAGTATTACAACGACTCGAAAACGTAGGAATACGTACCCAGAAATCGAAATGTGCATGGTTACAAAATAGTATCTCATTTTTGGGACATGTCATTGATAAAGAAGGATTGCATCCTACAAACGAACACCTGAAAGCAATTTTGGACATGCCGAGTCCTACTAATATCACTGAACTAAGATCATTTTTGGGTTCAATTACATACTACAGCCGTTTTATAGAGAATTTACACATAATTTGTGTTCCTCTCTATCGCCATCTTAAGAAGAATACGAATTTTATATGGACGCAAGAAGATGAACGACTGTTTCAAGAGCTAAAACAGAAACTAACTTCAAGAGACACTTTAGTACATTACGACCCCAATATACCATTGGTGGTAACTAGTGACGCTAGTTTTAAAGGAGCAGGAGCTGTTCTCTTTCATCATTTTCCTGATGGCAGCCTAAAACCAATTGCTTTTGCGTCGAGAACATTTAGTGAAGTAGAAAACCGGTACTCAACAATAGATAAGGAAGCACTGGGAATTATTTTTGCAATTATCCGTTTTCATCATTATTTATATGGAAGACATTTCACGCTACGGTGTGATCACAAGCCATTAGAAAGAATATTCAGTAAAAATCGTGAAACACCGAAAATCGCAAGCAACAGACTTTTACGCTGGGCTATGTTACTAAACAGCTATGATTTTGATATTGTCTATCAGCCAGGGAAAGAAAACGCACCTGCCGATGCTCTTTCCAGATTACCATTAGCTGATTCTTCCATATCACCAGCAGAAGAGATTGGATTACCAAAAAGAAGTCAGTTACTAAATTTACGATTACATCAGCTTCCAGTAACAAAATCAAGATTAAAATTGGAAACTTCACGTGACGAGTTACTTCCGAAAATTATAAAATTTGTACAAACTTACTGGCCCGATAAGAAGCAATTATCCGATGAACTTATTCCATACTATGAGAAACGCGAAGAGTCATCATACGAAGAAAAAATTCTTCTGTGGAAAGGAAGAATATGCATTCCTAAATCTTTAAAACCAGAAATATTAAAAATGCTTCACGACGGACATCCAGGTGTCACAGCAATGCAATCGTGCGCGAGAATTCATGTTTATTGGACTAATATCGACATTGACATTAATAATTTTGTTAAAACGTGTACTCATTGCCAAGAATCGCGTGAAACACAAACTAAAGTTCCGCTTTATCCGTGGAGTGCGCCGCCTGAACCGTGGTCGCGTATTCACATTGACTTTGCCGGACCTTTTGAAAAGAAAATGTGGTTAATAGTGATTGATGCTTATTCACGATGGTTAGAGATAGTACCACTGAAAGAAACTACAACATCAGTAACAGTTTCAGTTTTGTTGGAAATATTTTCAAGACTTGGATACCCGAAAATAATTGTTTCCGATAACGGTCCACAGTTAACATCTGAAGACTTTTCAAATTTCTGTAAATCAAATGGTATTACTCACATTCGCACTACACCATATCATCCTCAAACAAATGGTCTCGCTGAGAGAGCAGTTAAAACTTTTAAGGAGCGAATGTCTGCAAGTATTTCATCCACTAAATCACAAAATGAGCGTCTTTATAGTTTTTTGTTCAGTTATCGAAACACGCCACAACGTTCAACGGGAAGATCGCCTAGTGAAATTATTTTTGGAAGACCTCTGCGATGTATATTTGATCTTATGAAACCAGATATATTCAAGAACATGGATCAAGCCAAATTAAATCAAAAAAGTCATTACGACAAAAATGCAAAATATAAAAATTTTCAACGGAAAGAGAAAGTGTGGGTAAATAAACCTATTGGCAAAGGTTCTTCTCCAGGACAGATAATTGAACAAACCGGACCATATTCTTACCTAGTTGATGTAAACGGAGTCATAAAACGAAAACATGCTGATCAAATGAGACCTCGAACTGAAGTGTCGCCTACTTCCAGTGACACTCCCGTAAGTTCTGAACAAATTAATTTATCTGAACAGTTCTCAGGTACTCCAAATGTTGCGGAAGGTAAAACCTCCATCCAAGAGAAAAATTCACCGGAATCATCTGAACCGACCCGTGCCAGATATGAGCAAGATCTTCAGGAAGAAGTAGAGATCGAGGAACACCACCAGAAGTCAAGCTATGATCGAAATCAACTTGAGAACACTCAGACAAACAGTACCATCAGTAGTCCCGTACCTAGACGGGATCCTGCAAGAGAAAGAAGACTACCTGTCCGATACCGTTTGTAATTTTATTTCACTCGGGGAGGAATGTAGTATAACTGAGTTTTGTTATTTTTGTAAATAATTCAAATAATTCAATAATCAAATAACAGAGTGCGTTAGTTGTTGAGCGCTGTACAATCAGAGAAAAAGAAGAAGTAAGACGAGTACGGCGTTGAACGGACAGCGCAGTTTTGGGGTTGTAGAACAATGGCGGAATAAATAACAATGTAAATTCCACGTGTGTATTATTTTACATATCAATCATACCACAATGACAATAATAATTGAGTGTATTGACAAAATCAGGTAGCTTAGTATCTTTCAGTTCATTTTAATGTCATTGTTTTGCTCAATAAACTAATAGAAAGATAGGACCTCTTGGAAAATGGGAATATTTGATATTCGGGATAATTTGCAATCCTCTTTGATGTTCAGAATTCTAAGTTCATTCATGTTTCAAACTCTGCAGTGTAACCGATAGAATAAAAGTAAAAATAAGCGAACGTAGTTATGTGTGGCAACTGTAAAGTATCGTTTTCATTGTGGTGTCACATGCGCGGCAAGTGTGGTAAGCGTGGTACGAAATTTGTGCTTTCTATTTTCAAGGTGGCGTGAGAGGCGTGGCAACTGACAAATGCGTATTGGTATGAAAATTGTAGTTTGCGCGAGCTCTAATTTTTAAATTACAAATAACAAAGTTATTATATCAAATTTGACCATTTTTCGTAAATATGGCGACCACAAACGCAGACGCATAGCTTTCTTATATGAATATTTAAATTTACTTCGATATTAGGCTTCATTTCTCATCAAAATCCATCTCATTGACTTTATAAAATATGAACACGTGGTTGTGAGCAAGATAAAGTTTATCTTTTCATATTTTGACGGCTTATCTAATAAACCATCAAAATATGAGAAGATATACGCATGCGCGGAGGCGAGCGTGGTACAAAAGTTGAATATTTCCAACCTCTGACACCACGCTTCCAACACCGCGGTCCCAAGACCACGGTACGGTGAAATTCAAAATCCGGCAATCCTATTGGCTCAATTTCTCGTACCACGCCTGCGACACCACAATGAAAACGATACTTAATGTACAAAATATAATTCTTAAAAATTCAAAATACTCTGTTTGTTCTGGGACGAGTCACTATAATAAAATAAAACGCTCAACTAAAAGCCCAGAAGGTATTTGTAACTTAAAGCAGTAGAGAAATGATATTTGCCAAGAAAGGTTTTCGGTATTAAAATTCGAACCGGAATCGAGATTCGAATCGGAATCAAGATTCAGACCGGAATCGAGATTCGGATCAGAATCGAGATTCGAACCGAAATCGAGATTCGGACCGGAATCGAATTTAATGTAACCGGGTACCCGGTTAGTTTTGGAATCGTGGAACCGGTTCCATTTTATTCCGGTTTTTAACAGCACTACTAATAACCCTCTGTATAGTAGATACTGAGGAGATCGGCCTGTTGGGATGTAATCCAGCAAACGTATTTTTTACTTCAGGAACAGTATTACCACTGTAAAATAACTTCAAAAATAATTTTTTTTCACTATTTGTGTATGTAGAGGTCATATTATCTCGAATCGAATCAATTATCAAACTGACAGATTCAAACAGTAGTAAAGGAAAAAAAAACAGTATCAATTGTTAATTTTCTCACCTACTCGATTACATTTTTTGTAACATAAATAATTGAATTATACCCTAACGGAAATACATGTCAAAATAATTTTGGTATCATTATTTAGTACTTTTAATTTTAAAATTATTTGGTCTCTTGCCCTTTTATCTAAAATGAATAGGGAAGCAGGAAAATTCATAAATAGGATTTTATATGTTAAACTCCTATTACTCTAAGGTCTATTCACCACCCTGTATATCTCAGAGCGTTACGGAGTCAGTGAATCAGTGATGAGCGTAAATATATGTTAAGATTATATATGTAATTTTTCAGATGTTTTTTGCACAGAGTTACATCCATTTTTGACGTGAGGACCATCATCGACAGTTTGACCTAAGCGAAAGAATATTTTTTCCGAAGATGAAGTTTTCTAACATTTTAGAGAAATCACATATGAACACTACTTGCGTATAAATACCTAACAAATGATCAAACTATTTTATTTATATTTTAAACAATTAAAAATGGTAAATTATTCTATAATACTTATTTCAGGAATCAATAAATTATTATTAATAGAATTTAATCACATATTTTATTACGTATATTTACTTAAGGAACAACTTAATCGACACCAAAAAATAATAATGTAGATATGCCTACGTCCGATGATTTCGTACCCTCACATGTCGTTGTTTGTTCGTTCGGATAAGCGTAGATAGTGATCTACTTCCTCCACTAAGCCTTTCAGCCACCGTCCCTTATTTGAGAAATGATTGATTCTCCATCACCGGGATAAAAACTATCTTATGTCCTTTCCTGGGTCTCAAACTATCTTCGTACCAAATTTCAAATAAATCGGTTCAGCGGATTAAGCGTGAAATGGTAACAGAGAGACAGAGTGACTTTCGCATTTATAATATTAGTAGAGATTTAACATAAGAAATTATGAAAATATCAAAATTAATCACTTCTTAAAAATTCATTCCAACCATAATTTCACACATAAATATTCCATTCAGCTTAATTGCTTCAAAGAGAAACTGAGCTTCACTTCAAATGGCGGGAATTTTTTGAAATATTTTCTCACAAAATTCATAATTTAATGTTTTTCAGATACTTAAATTAATTTCATTGATTGATGAGCATATAATTTGGGTCTAGTTTGATTATGTGCTAACTATCAATCTTAGGTCCGGTTGCACAGTCTTTGGTTTATTCTAAGCAAAAACAAAAACTATCTTATGCGGATACTGAGCGACCGTCATTATTGTCACGGATGGAGTTGACCTTGTGCTTCGCCCTCGCCTTCATCTCGTGTTTCACCTCGCCTTCGTCTCGTGTTTCACCTTGCCTTCGTCTCGTGTTTTGCCCTCATCTTGGCCTCTGGCTTTGCCCTTGCCTTCACCGAATGCAGCAAACTTCATCCTTGGCAATAATGACGATCGTTCGATCCTTGTAGCATAATATACTACTTTAATTCTGCACTTGTTTAGAGAAAGTAAAAATTTTCAGTTCATTCTGTAATTTACCGTATGGTCCAGATTGAGAAAAAAAATTATTTCAGTCAAATATTATATAAGTTTGTCAAAATATTTGCAAATCTGTTTTTCGCTAATTGCGTTTACATTAGTTTTAATCATTATTCAGCTACAGAATTTTATGCTCTTAAACTCCCTATTAAAAAAAGATAGTGAAACATTTGTTGATCAAAACCTATACATTTAATTATTCTACATTTAATCGCATACGTATCTATTATTATTATATAAAATTATAAGTACATTTTTTCTATATTATTGTTCATATTCTGTCTTGGTTTCATCTTAATCCAGATGCCTCCATGAGCTCTCAATGTTATTCGAAAGGCCAATTTAATTTCATGTTCAGGATTTACAAACAACTCAAAATGTCTGATTATAGTTGAGACCATTGTTTTCATTTCCAACATAGCAAATTTGTTTCCTGGAATCCAAAACAATTGAGTTATATTTGAGTAATACACTTTGGATATAAATCTTGAAAATAATGATTCTTCTTGTAAAATGTTCAAGGTAGCTTAATATTCTTTTGAAATTTATATTTGAAGAGAATTAGCTACTAATAAACGAACAAAATGGCTTCAGAAATGGAAGATCGACGATCGACAACATAATAGCTTTGACATCAGAAATACAAGAATCAATAAATAGGAAGCAACACTTAATAAAAGTATTTCTTGACATGGAAAAAGCTTACGACGTCACCTAGAAACAACACATACTAAAATCACTAAAACTACTAAAGATTAATGGACAATTGGACACATTTTCTTACTTACAAAAAGTTATCTTGAAAATAGAACATTCCAACTCAAAACCAACGGAAAATTATCGAACACAAAAACTCAAAAAAATAGTTTCCCCCAAGGGGAAATCCTGAGCATAATCAACACATAAAAATAGCACACCCAAAGAGATCTACCATAGCATATTTATAGCAATTCAAAAATAATTCTCTGAATTTAAGACGGATCACGACAAGAAGAGAAAACTGGAGCGGACATAGTCATACCCGAGAAAAAACTAATTTATAGATTACCAGATAATACTTCCAGTTTCACAGCAGAAGCATTCAGTTTGACTAAAGCCATGGAATATGCAATAAAAGATGATAACAACAAACACATCATATACACAGACTCGTTAAGCATCTTACAGTGCATTAAAAACCCGTATTCAAAACATCAAGAAGTAAATAACATCCAAAAAAACCTAAACACTGCAACAGAAAGAAGAAAGGAGATTTATTTCATGGGTACCATCACATGTTGGAATTAAATGAAACGAAGAAGCAGACAAAGCAGCCAGAGAGGCATGCTCACTACAAACACACACGACCATTAACATACCACCTTATGATATTAGAAATAAAATCACACAACTAATTCATGAAGAATGGAAACAAGAAAGGAGCAGAACATCTAATAATAAACTCTGAAATGTAAAAGAAGACCCATCCAACTGGCCATCCGCTGAAAATAGGAAACATCAAGTTATTACCCGATACCCGCACGAACATCTGATGCAACGCACCAATGAAAAACATTGCGATACATTCTCACACAATGTACAAAATACACCGACCAGAGACTTAAATATAGTCTACCAAACACACTACAAAAAGTATCAGCCAGTAATAGAACAACAACCTAAAATACTTAATCAATAAATAAAATACAAAATCAAATACTTAGCCGACATAAACCTCATTAACAACATATAATAAACTGTATAAGTGTATACTGTAAATGAATGTATAATAGTATATTCTACAATAAGTATTGGAATGGCCTATATTCTGAACGAGCGAAAAGTTTGTAGTCCGAGCCAAAGGCGAGGATTACGGTTCGTGAGTGTGGAATACGCCATTCCAAACATGTTGTAGACTATACTTTCTCTAACAAGGTTTTGGAAACTCACCAATATTTCGGAGGAAACTTAAAAAATTATTAAATGTCAAACGTAAATCCAGATATGAATATTTGAATTGTTAGGGAGTAACCATAGTAGTAGCCAGCTTCTGATTCGTCGAAGTGATTCTAATGTCATACAGAATCATTCTAAACGGCATACGGAATCATTCTAAACGATTTTTTAGAATATCATTCGTTGCAACATAATTTTTGGTTATGGAATATGCAAATTCTAAAACAGTGTTGGAAAAATAATATTTTGTTACTACATATGCAAATTAGAGTTCGAATTTTCAACCAAAATTTGGTATACGGGCTTTTCCAAAAAAAATTTTCTTTGTGGAAGTTTTTGATAGAGAAGTCGCTAGTAAAGACTCTTTAAAATAATCCTCTTTTTATTATAGTAGTAGTATTATCAACAATAAAACATTTAGAGATTATGAAAAGAAACCTGTTTGGAAAGAATAGATAAGTAAAATTGAATTCCTTCACTGAAAGATTGTTCCCGAACTTGCAGATTTTGAGACTTATTAAGCACACAGGAAGGAAGCACAGAGCACAAGTTGACATCAAGAATCTATAAATTACACACCGACTGGATCGATGACAGAAACTTGCACAGTGCTTTCAAAGAATGAATCAAAGATTTTAGCAGTGTGGGCTTCCTGTTCCGCCATTTAGGGACTGAGGCCCTTTCAGCATGGCGGCCGTAGAAAAAAGTTATTTAAAGTGCTTACATATGTACCGAGTTTGAGAATTTTAGAATAGTAGTTAACATCGTTGAAACAAACAATTGTTCACTATTTCCTATATATCTACTGGTTTATAATGAATTGATATATTACATACCTATGCAATTTCGAGGCCCAGCACTGAAAGGAATAAAAGAAAATGAAGGTCGTTTTTCACTGTTGCTTAAGGTAAATCTTTCAGGATCAAATATTTCTGGATTAGGATAAAACTTCTTAACTCTTTGAGTTACAAATGGGGTAATTAGGATATGGCTTCCTACAGGCAAGATGTGCTCCCCTGAAAAAAAAAATAAAATAATGATAATAATGAGAAAGATCTAATACATAACAAATACAATTAATGTAAGTAGTGAAAATAAGGGAATTCAATCAATTAGATATTTTTTTTTCCATTCACTAATCCAGTCAGCTTCAACCATTCTATACAATTATTTATGCAATATTCAATGACTGTACTACATAGATCAGTTTCTTCCGGATTTAAAAAAAATCAGACCTAAAATATTGTCGTATATAATATCACAAGAGACTGTAATTTTATCAATTTTTTCTTGAAAACATCACCTAGCAACATCGTGAGAGTCATCTGTCCGAAAGAATCACGAGAGCGTATAGTTTAACCATCGAATGAAAGTTGACTCTTAAATTATTTTATAGATGTGGTTTTCTTTCAGATCTTCTTATCTTATCTTAATCCTATGCCCTTCTATCTTGCGGTGTAAGGCGTATTGCGCTTGGGTTTGTTTTTCTTAGTTATCTGACGGTGCTCTCTTCCAAATTTCTTTCCAACCGCTTCTATTTAACATCTGTTTTTTAGCGTCTGTCCAGGTTAGAGCTCTCCTTTCCGCTGCTTCCCTCGTTTCTTCTTCCCACTTCTTAATTGGCCTTCCCTTCCTTCTTTTGTGACACAATTTTGCTTCGTACACTTGCTTCGCTATTCGATTTTCTTCCATTCTTCTGATATGTCCTCCCATCTTAATTGTCCTTCTTGAATAATGTGTTGTACTGATCTGACTTTTAAGTTTTCTCTGTGTACTGTGTTCCTTATTTTGTCCAATTTTGTTTTTCCTTCTATTTTCTGTATGAATCTCATTTCTATATTTCTCACTTTGCTTTGATGTCTTTCTATCGTAGTCCAAGATTCGCTGCTGTATGTCAATACTGGTATTGCCACTTTTATGTACACTTCTGTCTTGACATTTTTTGGAATCTCTATTTCATTTATGACCACCCCTAGATATATATATGTTTTTACTTGTTCTATTCTTTCTTTTTTTATTTCTATATTGTGTAACTTTCCATTTCTATTAATTCTCGTAGTTTTCGTTTTCTGATTGTTTATTTTCATATTCCACTTCTTTAATTCTTCGTTGAGGTAGTTTAAATTGTCTTGCAAGTGTTTTTCGTTTTCCGCTACCAAAATCATATCATACGCATAGCACAGGTTTGTGATGTTGACGGGTTTCAAATTCCAATATCCTATTTTATATGGCTTTAGCTTTTCATTGATATTCTTGAAGATTTTATCTAAGTAGATGATGAACAGTAGTGGGCTCAAAATGTATTCCTGTCTTAATCCAATTTTAGTGGAAAATACCCCAGATGTGTTGTTTCTTATTCTTACATAATTTTTATTCGATTTATAAAGGCTTTTCACTGCTTCTACTGTTCCTTTGTCTATACCCCTTTCCTCCAAACTGTCCCACATTTTTGTTCTTTCTATCCTGTTGAAGGCTTCCTCCAAGTCTATAAAACATGCATGTATTTCTCTGCCTGTTAATCTTGCTCTCTCTGTCAGTTGACGTATGGTGAAAATGTGGTCTTGTACACTTCTATTTTGTCGAAATCCGCATTGTGTTTCGCTGATGTTGTCTTCTACGATGCTTCTTATTCTTGTTTCAAGAATTCTAGCATATAGCTTACCCGGTACGCTTAGTAACGTTATACCTCTGAAGTTTTTACACTCTTTGTTATCTCCTTTTTTATATATTGGGGATATTATATCTGTTTTCCAGTCATCTGGAGCCTCTTTATTTTTAAATGCCTTATTAAATAATTTCAATAGATAATCATGACCTGAGACTCCCATATGTTTGAGCATTTCTGGCGTTATATCGTCTGGTCCAGGTGCTTTTCCTACTTTCATCTTTTGTATTACTTTATTGTATTCCTCAGGTGTGATAATATCATTTTGGTTACTGTCTTCACTGTGTTCCGTGATGTGATTCTTTCAGATTATTTAGCTATTATTTGAATTTCAAAGGAAACTAAACTTTATAACGGTCAGACCCCGAGAATTTTTGCAAGAACCCACTCAAATACTTGCTTGAAATAGATGGTTGACTATGATATTTACAGGATAGTAGAGAACAAGACAGGGGTGTATTGAGAATATTTTTCTTTATTTATTTTGATTCTAATAAAACATGTTGTATATGTCTTGTAGAAATGGTTTAAAAGAAGATTAATTTATGTCGGAATCACCAGAAACCCACGGTTGCCACATTTTAAAAATTGTCACCTAAGTTATCTATCTACCTGATACTTTGGTAATGAGTCAAATGAGTCCTTATACATCCCTGAAACTCTGTTGCTAAAATAATTTTCAATGTATCCAGCAATTTGTAATTCAATGGTATTGAGAACATTCGTGTTGATGTATCTCTGAGGATTCCTAGTCCAGTATTTCAGTGGTTACTTGTAAAGATCAGTTTTCTCCGCAATTCTAGTCATGGCTTAATGTTTTGAAAGAAAACCACATCTATGAAATAATTTAGGAATCAACTTTCATTCGATGGTTAGACTATAGTCCTGTTCAAAGTATCCTTATTAAGCTGGAGAAGAAACATTGCATATAAGGTGGAAAAGGCTTATAACATCATACCTCCTAAAAACTGCCAGTCAACCATCGAAGCCAACTTTTAAACTTTAAACTATTCTTCAATATAAAAGTCAACGTAATCAGCATGCTCAATACTTCACCTATTATTATCTATTATTAAAAATTATCATACGACTTATTCCAATCCACAAATGTAATCCAATTTAAAATAGTCCAAGCAAAAAAAACAAGACTCCCCTCCTTGGTAATATAAAACCCAGCTTCAACCATTCTGTACAATTATTTGTGCAATATTCAATGACTGTATAACATAGATCAGTTTTTTCCGGATCTAAAAAAAAATCAGACCTAAAATGTTGGACGTAATTGTAAATGATAGACTGATGCGGTAGAGACAGATAATAACCTTATATGTTCTTCATATAACTTTATATGTTCTCCAAATAATAATTCCAAACATGCCGAATAATTTTATTTCGATCATTTGGACAGTTCGGAGCATATGCCATATCTTTTCAGAATCGGATTGTTTGCAATTGACAAATACGAAATACAAATACTTCCTTGAAATACGGTTTGCGCGCGAGCGGAAAAAACGCATAGGTGTAGGTACTCCAGCACTAATAGTAGATATACCATGTAACAATGCTTATAAACGTTCATAAAGGGTCGATTCCACAACGCCAGCATCTTGCCCAGCATGAGGAATATACTTTATATAAAAAATTCGATCTAAAGTAAGTAAACAAAATTTGGGAGTTCAGTAATAGCTATTTATGTAATTAGTATATAATATAGAACTTTATTGGACGAGCCGCTGGTTATGGACGAGCGAGCAGCGCGAGCGAGTCTAATAAGGAAGGCGAGTCTATAAAGTTTGTTTATGTACGAATTACATACAAAGCTTTATGTTCGACTGCTCTAAAGACGCAGGATATCATCTAAAAATATTTCTTAATTCCCCTATACAAAAATTCGATAAGTATAACTTGGTGTGCTTTGCTAGTATTGATATTGTTACAATTGTTTTTTATTGTTTATTTGCAGATGTCAAAAATATTAAATACAATTTAATAGAAGAAATAGATACTTCAGAAAGTGTAGAAGAGATTAAATACGATAGAAAAGAATAAATGGATACTTCAGAAAAAGTAGAAAATAATAAATACGATAGAAAAGAATAAATGTTTTTTGACAATGACAGTTCCGTCCAATTATATAAAGCAAAAGTCCTAGTCCAATTAAGTGGCATATTACGAGCACTAAATGCAACCATAAACTACATGATTATGATGCAGTCGAACATAAAATTTATTTTTTTTCTTAGCTCGACTGTTTCGGTTACGTTTTAGCCATCTTCAAGAGTGGAAAGAATTTTGGAGATTGATATAAAACATGAATTTATATTAATCTCCAAAATTCTTTTCGCTCTTGAAGATGGCTAAGATGTAGCCGAGACAGTCGACAGGAAAGAAAAAATAAATAAATTTGACCGAACTCCCAGATTTTGTTTACTTACATTCACTATTCCAGTCAGCTTCAACAATATTATTCTATATCTAGAATTGCGCAGATTGCGTTACGTTCATTATGTTCTAATAAGATAGAGAAGGAAATTTATGACATAGAGCGGTATAGTTAATAATAGATCCTTTTTAACGTGAAACATGGTATGTTTCATATCCATGCTAACGTATTTGTGAAACAGAAACAAGTCAAACTGAATAATTTATATATTCAGCCGTGAATGGAAAATCTTTATTGAATGTATTATTATTATTTCTTAATTCATTATTCTATTTGCTTGTTATTTTGTAACTTTTCTATAATATTCGAATATGATATTTCAGTTGAATTTATCCCATAATGTCTTCTAAAATGAGCACTTCTGAAATACATTGCAGTCAAATTTGCAACTATATGGACTTTGACTATGGATTTGATACATCCCGTGCTTAAGAGGTGAGAATACGGACCATAGATTTTAGTTTATAAATGTCAATTTTTTCATAAGTATAACAAGTTCATTGCAATTTTATTCACAATTCATAAATTTATGACTTTATAAGAATTTATATAGAATTGCAACATAAAATAAACTCACAGTATAAGGAATAAATCCAATTGAAGTATTTATATTCAGCCGTGAATGGAGGGATCCTATTGAATTTATTATGATTATTATTCATTAACTCAATTCTACTGAAAATGTTTGTTATTTTGCATTTTGACTTAATTGTACTAAGTACAAGGAAGTTATGTGAAACCGACAAAATTCACCTATCGAGATTTTGATGGAAATATCTGTTTTGAGCATCCCTGAATCCATTTTGACTACTTCTGGCTTGATGTCGGTACGTATAAGTTCGTGCGTAACACGCAAATCTCAAAACTAGTTGAACGTATAATGTTAAAATTTTGTATTTAAGACTGGTATAGGGTCTAGCTGTGCACCTCGGATTATGGTTCCAATTGTCTGTACCGGAAGTGCACTTTATTCGAAACTTTTTTCGAATTTTTCTAATAAACCCAGAATGATCAACCGTAGGATGTTGAAATTCAGTATTTGAACTTGATGTTGTATCAGAATGGTTATTTTCTATTTTTGTATGAATCGGCCAAGCCAGAAGTGCACTTTGCTTGAAACTTTTTTTAAATTTTTTGCATACATCTAGAATGATCAGCCATAGCATATTGAAATTTAGTGTTTGAATTTGTTCTAGCATAATAGTTATCTACTATTTTTGTATCAATCGGCTGAGCCGGAAGTGCAGTTTATAAGTATTACAGATATTCAGAATTTGCCGTATGAAACAGTTTAATTGAAATGAAAAGGTAGGCAATGATAATCTGTTGTCAATTTTTTGATTTTGCTTGACATTTTACATGTCAAAATATTATTAAAATTATATTAATTATAATCTGGAGTGACAGAAAATCTTATTGAATAAATATATATATATATATATATATATATATATATATATATATATATATATATATATATATATATATATATATATATATATCAAATGATGTACAAGTAAGTCACGTGATGTTCACGTCAGATTTTTCTTATAATATTTACTAATTATTTCAATACAAATGTCAAAAACACTTGCATTTCTCTTGCTCAGGTTATCTATGGCAAATTGAATAAAAATTGTAAGAAGCTAAATTCAACCCGTGATTATAAAGCATTTTTTAATTTCGCTATACGCCTAATGCGTATCCTCAGTGGCTCCGGTCTATCGGTTAAATTTTACATCTACGAGGTGTGCCGTCAAATTGTCAAACGTCATTGTTGTATGTCACATTATTCGATGATCATGAGTATAAGTCATTCACTTAGAAGTTGTTGTGTTGTTGGATGTACTAATACTAAAGCAAACAGCCCAGAAGTTGTTTTTATAGGTCTCCGAAAAGAAATGATTAAGCGAAACAAAGAGAAATGTGGATAACAGCAGTTAAAGGAGTGTGATTTTATGCAATAATCTATAAAAATGTTATCATTCTATTCTCAGTATCAACTATCTTTAAGAGAAGTTAAATATTATAATTGTAAAGGAACTCAATAAATATCACTTAGATAAGTTTCTTAATTGACTGAACAGTCACATAAATTCGTCTCAGAATCTGTTGGAATCACGTATGTTTTGAAATGAAAATTGAATGGGTTACTATGATATGTATTTACTTTGTTTATTGTTGTTTGATTATTATTATTTGAAAAATACTGAGCTTGTCATTAATTAAAATGTTCTTAAAACTGAGTCTATGTTTAATTTGAAATATCAGAAGTAGATACGTGGAAATATGGCCAATTCTCTACAGGTTATGGGCCCAGGCTCAGTGTATGGTTTACCAATTTTTAATGGTGAAAATTTCAATAGCTGGAAATTCAGATTGTCTGTTGTATTAGAAGAAAAAGGTGTTTCAACTGTATTTAGTATCAATGAAAATGAAGCTACAGATAAAGAACAGTGGCGGAAGAATAATTTGAAAGCAAAATCGATTTTAATATCTTGTCTTAGTGATAAATGTTAAGAAGCAATTAAAGCTAAGAAAACGGCTAAAGAAATTCTAGACACTTTGTCGGATAAATATGAAAGGAAATCAGTAACGTCTCAATTATATTTACGAAGAAGATTGCTACAACTAAAATATGATAAAAGATGTTCATTAGAAGATCATTTCAATACCTTTGATAAAATGGTACGGGAACTGAAAGCTGTTGGTGCAGTTATGTCAGAAAATGAAATTGTATGCAATATGTTAATGACATTACCTGAAGAATATAATGGGGTAATTTCTGCAATTGAAACGATAGATGATTCAAAAATTACGTCTGAATATGTCAAATTGAGATTATTAGATGAAGAGACAAGAAGAAAATCTACGAAATTAGAAAGCGATAAAGGTTTGAGGCAGGAAGATGTAGTTTTTCAAACAGGTAATCGTATCAAAAATATTACTTGTTTTAAATGTGGGAAATATGGACATGTAAAATCAGACTGTTCAAATAGTTCTATGAAATGTTTTAACTGTGGCAAATTTGGTCATATTAAAAAGAACTGTCGAGTTAAGGTTCGAAACAAAAATGCTCATTATTTAAATAAAATAGATGATGATCCTGAAGTAGCATTTTATATTAACAGTCATGATGAACGATCAAAAGGATTAGCCGTATTTGTTATTGATTCAGGAGCTAGTGATCATATGGTTAATGATTGTAGATATTTTTGCAAAGAAAATAAGCTTAATCCCAAAGTTAAAATTGATGTAGCAAAGAAATCTGAATCAATATTTGCAGAGAGTGAAGATTTGATTCAAGTTAATACTGGGAAATATGAAATAGATATAGAGCATGTGTTGTATGTTCCCGATTTGAAAAGTAATTTATTATCAGTGCGGAGACTGATAGATAATGGACTAACTGTAATTTTTGAAAGAGAGAAGATATCAATTAAAAGACGTAATCAGTTAATTTGTCAAGGTTATAGGGAAGGTTCTTTGTATAAAGTATGTCTTAGTTTGAACTATATACACAATCAGATGGAGAAGCACATTTAAGTAAGCAGGCTATTGACTGGCACAGAAGATTGGGTCACGTAAATTATGGTTCCCTAGCTCATTTGAAGAAAATGGGTTTTATAGAAAACTATGAAACACTAGATGAGAAGTGTGAAACTTGTATTAAAGGTAAAATGTCTAGTCTGCCATACAGAAAGAAATCTCCAAGAACTACCAGACCTTTGGAACTCATACACAGTGACTTGTGTGGTCCAATAAGTCCTACATCAATTGGAGGGTATAAATATTTTGTTACCTTTTTAGACGATTTTTCCCATTTCGTAATGATATTTGGTCTTAAACATAAGAATGAAGTATTGAAATTTTTCACTGAGTATGTTGCAGAAGCTGAAACACATTTTAATAGCATGAAAGTTAGCAGACTGCGTTGTGACAATGGAACTGAGTATGTTAATGAAGAATTTAATAGATATCTCAAGACAAAAGGTATTAGAATGGAGAAAAATATACCGTACACGCCGCAGAATAATGGAAAAGCAGAAAGAATGAACCGTACGCTCGTTGAAATGTCAAGATGTTTATTAATTGATAGTGAATTACCAAAATCATTCTGGTTGGAAGCTGTGCAGACATCAGCGTATATTTTGAACAGGTTGCCAACAAATGAAAATATAATTCCTGCACAAAAGTGGTTCGGGCATAAACCTGATTTAAAGAAAATTAAGATATTTGGTTGTACAGCATATTTACACGTACCAGATTGCAGAAGAACGAAATTAGAAGAAAAGGCAATCAAATGTAGATTGGTTGGATATGTTACAAACGGATATAGACTCTGGGATGGTAAGAAGTTTATTACTGGAAGGAACGTGATTTTTGACGAAAGTAAGAAAGCAGATAGTAACAATAATGGGGTTGCAGTAATTGATATTGAAGAATCTAATGAGGTGAGAGAAACTACTCAAGAAGAAAAAGGTAAAGAAGATGTTGAATTGAATGAAGAACGTTTAGGAGGGAGGAAAAGAATAAAGCCCAGATGGTTACAAGATTATGTAGTAGCTCTCAATGCTGAAATTGGAAATACGCCATTGAATTATGAAGAAATTTTACAAAGAAGTGACAAAGAAGAATGGATAGGAGCGATGAAAACAGAAATTGAGGCCCATAAAAAGAATAAAACATGGATAGAATCATCATTGCCACAAGGTAAGAAAACAATATCATGTCGATGGGTTTTTACTAAGAAGATAACTGCCGATCGAAGAGAAATATACAAAGCAAGGTTAGTAGCGAGAGGCTGTAATCAAGAATATGGGATTCGTACCATGTTGGCAATAGCAAACTCTTTGGATTTAGAGATACAGCAGTTAGATGTTAGAACTGCATTCCTGAATGGTAAACTAGAAGAAGAAATCTATATAAAATTACCAGAAGGACCATTCAAAGAAGAAAGAGGAAATTGATGAACAAATTTGAAATGACTGAAATAGGAGATGTTAAAACCTTTGTTGGATTAGAAATTCTACGAGATAGAGAGAAGAAAACTTTGAAGATTCATCAAAGTAGGTATATTGAAAAATTGATAGAGAAATGCGATCTAGAGAATAGTAAAGAATTTAATACACCAATGGAAAAAGGTCTTATACTAAAGAAAGGTGAGAAGAATGAAGGAATAGAAACTGAATATAGGAGATTAATTGGTGCACTTATGTACATTGCAATAAATACCAGACCAGACATTTGCTACGCTGTTAATTATTTAAGCAGATTTCAGGTAAATGCAAGAAGAGATAATTTAAAATATTTGAGAAGAGTTATACAATATTTGAAAAGAACGAAGGATTTGAAATTAGAATATGTTGAAGACCAATGTCTAGAAGCATATTGTGACGCAGATTGGGCGAATGATATAGAAGATAGGAAATCTGTTTCAGGTTTCTGTATACGATCTTTCGGTGGAATTGTAGCATGGGAAACAAGAAAGCAGCAAACGGTCACATTATCGAGCACAGAAGCTGAATATGTTGCTCTTTCCCTAGTAGCGTGTCAATGTAAATGGATGGATGGACTTCTAAAAGAAATAGGATTTAGTCGACCAATCACAATATCTGAAGACAATAATGGATCAATGTCTATTGCAAACGGAACCGGAAATCAACGTAGAACGAAACATATTGATGTAAATACCACTATATAAAAGAGCTAATAAATGAAGGATGTGTGAAGATTCAATATATCCCAAATCATAGCAATCCGGCAGATTTATTTACAAAATCATTGGAGAAGATATTATTTGAAAGACATCGAAATTTTATTCAACTGAATTGAAGATGTTGCAATTTAAACTTTTATGTTTTAATTATTTGTTTCTATGTTTCAGTAAAGTTTAAATTGAAGGGGAGTGTTGGAATCACGTATGTTTTGAAATGAAAATTGAATGTGTTACTATGATATGTATTTACTTTGTTTATTGTTGTTTGATTATTATTATTTGAAAAATACTGAGCTTGTCATTAATTAAAATGTTCTTAAAACTGAGTCTATGTTTAATTTGAAATATCAGAAGTAGATACGTGGAAATATGGCCAATTCTCTACAGAATCCTTTACTGAAAGCATCAAATTTTGGCTTAATATTTTTCCTTTTCAAACTTCAAGAATTGTTTAAAAGATAAACGAGATGGGAAAATCTCTTTCCTCAAAGGATTTCGCTCAAATTCTGTACGCATATAACACATTATAAATCTAACTGTAATTGATTACCTTTAGATAAGTCACATAAACAATAAAAAATAATAATGACTATGGTTGATTTGCTTCTTTTAGAATATTTTTATCTTCAAATGTTGTCATAAATTAAATACCATATTATTATTAGGAATAGAGATGGTACGTCATGGATTTCATTTTGATTTTAAAGCAGATTGACATAATTCAAAACATTGACAGGTGACATCACACCTCGAAGCTGTGATTTTTGAATAATATGCGGCGCCTTCGTCGAAATTTAAAGATACGCAACAGGCCTATACATTAAGTTATAACTTATAAGTTTCCAAGCACCCAATAATATTTTAATTTATTATCAGTATTGCTTACCAATTTTAATATTTTCCCCTAATTTTCTAGCCATCAATGGCACACTAGGAAATAGTCGTAGAGTTTCCTTAATACATTGTTCTAAATATACCATTCCTTGCAAATCTCTCATATCTGGAAGTCTGGCAGAATTGGCAAAAATGGAGCACTGTTCGTCGTATATTTTCTCCTGCAAAATGTGGAAAGCAAACATGTATTTGGAATATTTCTGGAAACAATTTCACATTTATTTAGATTATAAATAAGATTTGACGAGGAAATTGTGATTTTCTTTCATCTTTTTTAGTAAAACAAATCACGAATCTTGAAAAAGAATCTAAGAAAAATTTAATGAATCATACCGATAAATATTGAATGAAAAATTGAAAGAGGAACGTTTAAATTTTCTTACCATTTTTACAAAAAAATAACGAGACAAATAAAATATGAAATTAATCTTCCTTCTTATTCTTCAAATTATTTTGAGAATTTTCAACACAAATTGAATGTTCATGAATCCTCCATAGATTTTCTGTATCATTTATTAATATTTGCAACGTTAGATACTTTTCTCTGTTCTCTGATATGGATAAGAACAGAGCTTTTAAACTAGAATCATGGAAATAAAAAAATTACCTGCACATGTTTATTCTTTGCAATGCAATACAAGCAAAATGATATTGTTGTGGCTACAGATTCTTGACCCTGAAATTCAAATATTGATATATATTGAATGTAAAAAATCAACTATCTGTGCTAGCATATTTTATACATTTATGACCATCATAGATACCAATTGAGACATCCCTTAAAATTAACGAAAGCAAAACTGAATATCAATCTATAGTTCATTCACGGTTAAATTGGTCCATGGCCTAACTTAGGATTGCAATTCTAGCCTTTTGATTGGTAGAAATGCAAACCACATACATTAGAACTAAAATCATACTGATTTTTTTGTCAGTCGCATTAACTGGATAATTTATAGATTGAAATATGTGAAAATATTTATTCTTTCATTTATCAAATTTGTTATAAATAATCTTTTTGAATCCTGTATCCAATGAATAAATAGGGCTTCTAGTGCGGCTTCTGCTCTATTCTAAATATGAATAATTGGGTATTTTAAGCATCTTAGATTTTCATATGCTTTTTATTGATTTTAGTATCACTTATAAAAGTATGAGTTTGAAATTAACTTACGGCAAGCATAAATGTTGCAATTTCATTCAGTATATCTTCATCAGTAAAGTCTGAAATTTCTTCTTGAATGTCTAGCATTTGTTCTAGTAAAGATGTTTTATCTTTTTTATAAAGTCCATGTTTTCTTTCATTCTTCCGTTGCTCAACTATCTGAACAAAAAAGATTTGATATTTTGAGAGAAGATTAGACACATTTGTTGAAGTACATTAAGTGCATCCGAAATATTGTTTGTTAAGTTAATCGAGAAGGATAGACCATTGAAAGAGTAGCACAAAATTCATTTGAAACGGACATTTCGGAACGTTTCTTAACAACTCTCTTCAGATTTTCATAGCGAGCATAATAAATAATTCCGTCCCGGAAAATCGGTCAGTCCGAAGTATATTCGTTGCTTTTTTTCTTCCAAAATAGGATACTATTTCGTTGAAACACATGCAAAATGTAGATTATTTCTCCCCGGACCGGAATAACAGAGCCGATAGTTGTAGTCCCGGTCAGATTCGTTCAATTCGGCTCAATCAGCGTTAATTATTAACACATATTATAAAAATGATCTCAGAGTATTTCACTCCTGTATAAATTTTCTCATAAGAGAAGTGAAATGATCAAAAAATTACAGCGGAAATTCCACGTTTTCATCTACAACTATGACAACATAAACAAATAAAACCTGTTTTGTTTGTATTGTAAATTACAAAGTCAATAGCAACTTTAATCTTTTTCAAGTATGTATTTGAATTGAAATTGAGCATTCGAGGAATATTCTCCCTAAATACCACTCGTGATTAAAAGCTTGTTGTAAAAATTCCAACAATAGACTGTCATGAAAATTATCGGCAATTTTTAAGCACTCGAGATATTACCCCCGAAAATTGAATAAGAAAAAACTCTAATCATTGAAAATTAGTTCTGAATGGGATGAATAAATATATTTATTTCTAACCTGTCTCGTGAAAGAGCTCAAATTTTGTTTTTGAAGATTCTCCATCTTTCCTGATTGAGTGAAATTGAAAATGGAATCAAACATAAGCCACGGGCGAACAATTCTATCTGGACTATTCACTTTTCCCCTAGAATATCAATAAAATTTAAATACAAAATATAAATAATATTATTTTAAAAAAGCATAATCAGTTAGGAAACTCGTTTTGGAATAATTAACTAGTACTGTAGATAGATAAATATTAGAGTGTTTTTGAACTTGATTGTAAAATAAAAATGTACCTTTCACTTACTGTCTAAACGGAGAATTGATATAGGAATTCTGTTCAATTGGAGTCCCTGTTACTGTCTCTGGAATTCAAGAAAAGTAATTAATTGTCTCCATTAAAAATCAAATTCATTTAGTATAATAATTCTATACTGTCAATCAGAATTTACTTTTAGTTCAAAACATGTTTAAAGTACCAATTTATTACACAAAGCTTTCATCTAAATGTATTTATGTTCTGACCTTTGGGATATCTATCCATAATTAGAATTTAACATTACATTTCAATCTCATTTTTGAATTATTTCAATAGGCTTACCATTTAAAATAATCGTCACTGAATGATTTATAAATCTGGTAATATTAATTTCTTTTTCGTCCAATATAACTGCCTTGAATTTTTCAATCAAATGTGTTGAATTTTCCGAAAAGCAGTCAACAAAAGTTTCCAAAATGTTTAAATTAAAAGAAGGTTGTAATAGTTTCCTATGTTTTTTCCATTTATGCCCTGAAATAATGAGAAAATTTTATCCAAAGTTAAAAATTATATTAAAATTTCTTACCACTTGTTGTAAGTAAACCGGGTCCTAAGAAATTTTTCATTATGGAATAAAAAAATGTTTTATCAGTATTTTTACTAGATCCTAGAATATTCTGTAAGTCCTTTGGTTCCAGAACTATAAAAATTGGAATAAATGATATCCACACTCGAAATACTGGTCCATATTCATGGTATGCCTTAGCAGCTATTTTGAGCATTTCTAGAAAATAATAGTCTTAGCACTGTAATATTGCAAAAATTCTTTCGATCAGTATTTTTGAAAGTTGAGATTCATTTTATTGGACATCAGTGAAATTTCAAAAGACATCATTTTTATTTATAATGATATTTAAAAAAAAATATTTCGCTAAGAGAATCTTCAGTTTTTCATTGGCCGAATATTTGTTGTTTGGTTTGTACATATTTTGAACACTTTGGCATAATCTTCAAGAAGAAAAAGAAACTGAAACACTAGCCAAGCTCGAGACTGTAGTCGCGTAGTTCATATTTCGCACGCATGAACTACATTTGAGGTCTATTAACTCCGGTGATAGACTAATGAAAATAATGTAATTTTATCAACACTCAATAAACAGTATATTATATTTTTATAAATACGGTCTTGTTTCTAATTTTCAGTTTCATCTTCATAAATAAAATCTCCTTTACAATTCAATTCAAAATTACTTTTGGTATAGAGAAAAAGCATCAAACATGACTTGGGAATTTCGAATTTTTTAATAAGCACTCTATCATGTCACGCAAATAAACAGAAACTATAGCAGCATAGAATCAATCTCTTATTTTTCTGGCAAACAGTTATCAACTATAAAAAATTCTGATAATAAATTTTATTAGAAAAATATAATATTTATTATAAAACTATATTTAGCGAATATTTCGGTCGTTGTAGAGAAGAAAAATTAAGAAGAAAAGTCTCATTCAGATGTTATTTTTATTTAAAATCCAATTTTTCGTATAGCATTTATTTTATTTCGTCAGGAATACTGAAAGAACATACATAACTTGTAACAATTCAAAAATAAAATTCTTAAAAACTAATAATACATTATAATAAATAAAAAAACACTCGGGAAGTCTCACAAATTCTTTTTTAGGCGATCATGACAAAAAAGTTGTTTTTATGGCTTCTTTTGCGGCCGTGAAGTTTCACTTTTTGGGACTGATCTGTCAAATTTTACTTTTTGGGACTGATCTGTCAAATATTACTTTTTGGGACTGATCTGTCAAAAAATATTTCATAAACACTTTATATTTACCTATATGGGCAGCTTGATGAACTCTTTAAGAAACAGTTTTCGCTTAAATATTACATATATTCTTCCGTCAACCTCTGTAGTTCTTGCAATCCAAAAAATAAATACGCATTTCTTGTTAAATGTCAACTTGATAGAAGACAATAAAATAAAACAATTTCAACGGCAACTAAGATTTACAATTGCAACGTTTTAGAAATAAATAGATAAAATGATGTGATTTTGAATTATTTCGTAATGATCGCCTAAAAAACGTTGTGTGCACCTCGGCCTATAGTTCTTTTTTGGTCTCACCTGAATTGCAGCCTCAGCTACGCTTCGGCCGCAAACAACAGATTCGACCAAAAAAGATAACCTTTACGGCCTTGATACACAAATAACTATTGTGAAACTTAACGAGTGTTTTTTTATTTATTATTATTCAATATGTTTCACCGAGAATCTACAGCTTCCTCAATTGAGTGGATTAATAAATGATAATTTGAAATAAAATTGTAAAACTTTTTTGAAAAAGTTGATTTTTTTTTGTTGGCTGTCGAAACTCAACAAGAAGATTTTAAAGAAAACAGGCTACCAAAAATAAACGCGCAAAATCAATTTTCTCTACAGTCACTATAGAATGATACCCATTCCTCACGCTGTAGCGTGCGGAATAGGGATCATTCCGCACGCTCAGGGATTCCTAAGAAAGCAGCGTGGCGTCGCGAAAAAACTGTTCCATTACTGTCATCATTTTGATTCTCCTTGATTTTCTTTTCATTCCTCTTCAAAATGAAGTCAATATGAGTAATTTTATCAACATTTGATGAATTGAAATGAGATCAACGAAGCAAATTTTTTCTCAGAAAACGATATATTTTGATTATAGATATTCACGCGGACATCTTTGACTGTAGAAAAAATAACATCCGTCACTCGTGCGAATCGATCATACCATGCTCATGTGAATTCTGCCACTCGACTTCGTCTCGTGGCTGAATTATTCACATTCGCATGGAATGATCTTTATTCTGCACTTGTATCGAAATATGCTATTTTCTAATTTTAAAAAGATTTTAGAAGCTGTATGTAATGTACACTTAGATAATGAGTGTATGTTTTATGATTGAAACGGTGTACTTTTTTTTAAAATTTATGTGATACATTTCAAGAAACAGTCTTTTTCTCTAGTTGTTTTCAAATTCTAAGACAACCATTTAGTTATAATCTACAGAATGCTGTGTTTTTTGAACGTGTAGAGCCAGAGCGCATTTATTTTTGATATTATGCTTTTGCTCGCTTCGTCTGTGTTGGGCCATTCTGGTACTTAATTTGTGAGATGTTTGGCTGATGTGACATTTGTTTTTTATCTTTAGATAAACTAATAAGGTCAGATGTTACACCAGGAATATTGGGAAACGACATGTAGTTCTTTCTTGTTTCGTTGTTCGTGACACTTTCTTGTACAGAAGACGTTTTTGCACGATTGGGCGTTTTCATGTGTTCATCGGCCCTCTATTTGAGGTAGTATGTTGATTTTACCAGCAAACTGTAGTTACTATGATTATACTGACTTACCGCCCATGGGAAAAGGTGGTAAGTAAAAAATAGTGAATTTTCACAAAAAAAAATATCTTTATTTTCAATTGAATTTTGAGAATAAAATGTCAAACTTGACAGCTGACAGCGAATAAACAATCATCATTAGTAATTTAGTTTGAAAAAGAAAACTCGGATCCATATTTTGGATCTTCCAATCGTGCAAAAAATTTTGTAAGCATCTCGGTCAATAAGTACACTACCGATTTCGTATAATATTTGGAAACCTCGCCAAGGCTCAGCCTTCAAACTGTTATTCTCAAACTGTACTTACTGACCTTAATACTTAAATAACTATTAATCAATACACCCTCAAAAAGTTGCAAAGATGGTAATTTAAGAGTAGAATAACAAATTTTTTCTATTCTATTTTCTAAACCTAGTTAAGAACGGAACAAAGGCTCTAATGGGACTACGATTTAAGTCTTTTAATTGGTCGAAATGCGAGCACGATTCACTTACATCAAATTCAGGGTTCAAAACAAGCTTGCTGGAAATGAATTCAAGAAATAAAAGCAACAAATATCTTCACATATTACCTGAATGGATAGAAATTCAAATCTTTGAACTGCACAAATCTATTTAAGATAATTGATGAGCGACTGACAAATTATACAACTGACAGATAACCAAATATTTTTGTGATAATAGTTAATTAGTTCACATTTTGGCCAATAAGAACGCTAGAATCGTAGTCCCATAAGGACCTTTGGACTGTTCCTTATTTAAATAAACTATAGGTTGATTTTTGTTTAATATATATGACCGGAATGTTAGTTGATAATTTTCTCAGTTGACGTAGGTTTCTGATGCCAGTCAAAAATGACTGTTTGATCTAATATACATATAACTTTAGTATCCAGAAACGATACGCTCCTGTTGACTTCCATCTCTACAGTAAATTGTATGTTACTGTTGATGCTGTCGATTTTCATCAATCCCATCAGCCGGAATGGCACATATCAAATCGTTAACATATTTGAAAATGAATGGTAATGCAAACGGCAGTTGGGGAACGCATTGATCAAGATCCTAATCCATGAAAATTCTGTCAATAATTGGGTTTAATTTACTACCCATTAGACAGCCAAAAATTTGTTGGTAGTATTATCCATTCTAGATGAAATAAGTATTATTAATAATGAAGATGACTAGATTAATTAAAATATTTTTTTTTAATTTCTGTATGTTGATCAATGGTTTTCCAATTATGCTGGGGCCACATCTACGCCTATTGCCATTGATTAAGGCGTTGTTTAACACTAAACACATTGTCAATGACAATATATCAATTGTCACAAAACGTCCTAATTAATGGCATTAGACGTAAGTGTGGCTCCTGCATTAGAATAAAGTAATTATTATGCTGGGGCCACACTTACGTATAATGTCATTAATTAAGGCGTTATTCAATAATAAACACATTGTCAATGACAATATGTCAATTGTCACATAACGCCTTACTTAACGGCATTAGACATTAGTGTGGCCCCTGCATTACAGTAACCAGTTCTAATAAAATATTATTGAACAAGCTCAATACATCTAAGCTTATTAAGACGAAATCCTCCGGTAATTATAAATTTTCAACAATTTCAGCAAATTGAAAACTGTCTTTCATACAACCTCCGAAATATCCGTTGAATATTATTTTAACTTACAACAAGTCGGTGCTACTTCTTTTAAACATTTATTATTATTTCATCAAATTTTAGTTTTAAAACTTGACAACAGTTTCATCTGTCTAATTATAACTTGGAAAATTTTCGGGTATTTGTATCTCAATGCCGAACTGCCAAATCTTTTATTTCTTATTCAATTGAAAAAGTTTCAGTCGTAGAGAGTTAAGTTGTGAAAAAAATGCTTCTATTTTTGGTCTATTAATTTATTGTTCAATATTTGGTTTCTGCATGCTTTTTCATTATCCCTCATGACTGACTGGAATTTTGATGAGCTTCTGTATTTCTTTATTTATTTGTTTACATAATTCTTTTTTGTCTGATTAAATTTTTTATTATCTCCGTTTTTTCAACAATTTAAATTCACTAAAGTACAATGAGACAATAAATTAGATTAGAAATAAAAATGTCAAACTAAATTCTCAACCAACATTGTGTTTTGGAAACAAAATTAACATAATTTATATGTAGTAAAAAGCAATGCATGTTTTATAATTCATAAGCCGCTTGAAATGAAAGATATTTTGATCAGTAGTTACTAACAGTACCCATGTTTCTTTTCTTGCATATGGTTCAAAATTTCAATAACACTAACATTTCCTATAATAGTTATTTTGATTCAGCACAGTATTGTCACTTTACGTGTTATGCATTTGAGAATAAATGAAAGCAAAACATAGATTCTTACGTTGCAAAGATTTCATTTTAGCGATGTTTGTTGAATACTTACGACAGAATTATAATTTGTAATGAATAATTGCAGTGCTTTGTAGTTAGAATTAAAGAAAATTGCTTATTGTTCTGTCACTAGAGTTGGTTTAACAGTATTGAAATTAATGTCACAAAAATAATTTATCTACCTCTTTCAAGTAAAATTAGAAAAATATTATTGTCTTGTTAATAATAAAGTAAAAATAGAATATGAATGAAACTCTAATAATAGAAAATTTGTATTGAACTTGCGAATTTAAATATAAATAGTATTCTTATATATATTTCCATTTAATGTATGTATATGTTCACTATTTATACATTTTATAAATAATCATCAATTATTTTTTAATGATATGTGTGTCAACCAACAAGATAACACACTAATTTCCACTATAAATCTTATTTCAATGCATCTGAATTGGTAAAGGCATCGGCAGTACGATCTCATTGTGATTGAATCTTAATTCTCAAAGTAAAAATTATCAGTCGTGCATCGCTCCGGCATTTCTCCAGCAGTATCCATGATCGTAGGTCATAAATTTTTTACATGACTATTTCACTTCAGTGCTCTATTAATTTGACAAATTATTTTGATTAGTTAGGCGGACAGGATGCAATGTTTGTTCGTTAATGTTTATATTTTGTTTAAATAGCATGCCATATTTTAATTCAATATCATCATCCATCATGGAAGTTATGCAGAAATTAAAGAATCAGTGTGAATCCGGCGGACAGATTCCAACCACAATCTGAATCGGTCGAATTATGATGAAATTCGTATACCAAATTTTAACTCGGTTGGTCAAACGCTGTGACAAAAATTGTGGAAGATTATAGGTATACAGACACACAGACTGATAGAGCGATTCACTCTGAAAATTATCTTAATAGCCTTGAGAGATATTGCAAAAAAATCTTTACGGTAACATTACTTTGCTTCCGAGTAGATCCGAAAAATAAAAGAGGACATTGACTACTTATTAACTTGGCAATTTTCCTGAATGGATCAAGAAGAGATTGAAAGAAGTAGAAGATTTGTAGTTTTAAAAATAAATACCACTACAGATCGATTATTTGAGCGTTGTAAATAATATTTGATGATCATTTAGAGATGGATTTCGAATTTCCACTGCCTTTATTTGATATGAAAATTACACGACGTTTCAAATGTGATTGATAACTAGAAGATGTTCATCCTTTATCAAAAATATGATTGTGTGCCCATACATAATAAAATTCTAAAATTATTCCTACATCACACTTTCAAGTTTATTTTTAATTTTATGAATTTCTCTGCAAAAGTATACACTTCTTTTACTTATGAGCTAGTCAATTTAAAATGTGAGAAGATGTAAGATATAATCGATTTCGTAGCAGAAAGATTTTTATCTACAATCGTATAAAAAGTGACAGTTTTTTACATAGTTTTCAGTGTAGAAAGTAGATTTTTAGGGGAAACTGTGTTTTAAAGCACCTTAGGGATATTTTGAAACTAATCTTCAACACTAGCATCTCTTTTGAACATTTTAAACTTGTTATTGCAATTCAAATTTCCAGAATTTATGTCAAAATTCGACGAAAATAGTTCCATTTATTTCCTTATTTTCCTTAACTACCAAAAGAAGCCGTCAAAATCACATTAACAAAAAAAAAAAATACTCATACATAATTGACTGTTTTACAAGAATTAGAATTATTGAAAATAATACATTGTAAGACACGCGGGTAAAAAGTCTCTAATGACCTCACGGAGCTTTCAAAAAAACTCACTTCGCTCGTGTTTTGAACCAAGCTGCTCGTGCATTAAAGAATAACTTTTTACGCTTGTATCTTTAATATCTATTAAACGTAAAAAGTACGCTTGAAAAATAAATATTGTATTGCACACTTTTTATGCACGATTTCAGTGCGAGAGTCTATCAATACCAATTATCAATTTTACATATCTGGGGGATATTTTGGTACTAATCTGCAACACTAAAATCACTTTTGGACATTTTGAACATAATATTTCAATTCAAATTCTCAAGAACATTTATAAATTATATTGTTGACAAAAAAACCTATTCCTGGATCCTTCCAACTGCATCAAAATATATTGTTGGCTGTTTCATCAATATTTATTTTAATTTCTAAGTAGATCATAATGAAAAAATTCTTACCTTCAGTGTCTGTAGCTAAATGGCAGTTACCCAAAATAGGATAAGCACGTGGTCCCGGTAATATTAAAGCAAGTTGAATTCTTTTGTACCAATTTGATGTTATTAAACAGTATAAGAAAATTGACGTAGCAATCCCACCAAAAATAAGATAAAATATGTTGCTTTCCACGTCCAAAATTGTTCCAGGCTGAAAGAGACATTTTTTTCAATAATTTTATGTAGTATTTTACAATCGTGTTGATGAATGTTACACCCAGAAGCTTTCAATTTCGACATGTTCTTAAAATAAATAATAACGGAGAAGATTGTTTGCGATGGATATTTTTTGAATATAATTTCGAGAGTCAATATTTGTATATTGACTGGTTTGGTTTATAGGTGTGGTTTAATGTTCTATTTACATTGTTCAAGTGGAAATATCTCTTCGTAAAATATCACAAGTAACTATTATAATAATGATATTATTAACTAAGGTATCTAACTATTTAAAAATATTCATACTCGAATAAAATAATTGTCACGTGAAATTTGTACCTATAGTTATTATCCAGACATATAAAAAGTATCCATTGTTAACACCCCATTTTCTAAATCTTATTATATAGGTATATAGAAAGATTTATTAAACGCGGTCATAAATGGAAAAAAGTCATTACTAACATAAATACAAATTTTTTAAATAAAAATTTATGGAATAAATATTAGCGTACTCTCAAAAATTTAATCAGTTCATTAACTTTACTTATATACAACAGAATTAACTATTTTCTAATGGAAATCATCCTCAGGTAGAGAATTTCTACTAAAATATTATTTCATAATTTCTTATTAATACTGCAACGTAGTTAGAAATATAATTATCACAGTTTTATGAATATAGCTAAAATATATAGAGGAGTTCCAAATATTTTTAAGTATCTTTTCAAAGTATGCACATAAAATTTTTGAATAAATTCCGAGAGAATTTTAATATTGTTCTTGCAACAACAACTACTTAAAAACTTTTCAAATGAACACAATTTATTTGAATTTTATTTTACAGCTCTGTGTACCACAAAAATTCTAAGTACTTACAAGGATAAGTTTCATTTTGCTCCGTTAAAATTTTTTTTAAATGCCACTAATTTGCACTCACAGCTTGTAAAATGTTTTGAACTTACTATGCTTGCTCACTGGTATATATAAGCATCACAAATACATGCAAACAAACCTCATGTATGCGCAAATTGTTCATTTAGTATGTGACATACAGGTAAAATTGTTTTAATTATTGCGTCATCAAATAGAGAAGATTGTTGAAGAAATCTAATACATAGCCTGATTGATGACTGTCGACAAAAAAATTAAGGACGATTTTTTACTTACTTGTACTAAGTACAAAAAAGTATTGTAAAACCGACAAAATTCACCTATCGAGATTTTGATAGAAATATCCGTTTTGAGCATCCCTGAATCTATTTTGACTATTTTCGGCTTGATATCGGTACGTTCGTGCATTCGTGCGTTCGTGCGTGCGTTCGTTCGTAACTCGCAAATCACAAAGCTGGTTGAACGTATAATGTTGAAATTTAGTATTTAAGACTGGTATAGGCTGTGCACCTCGCATTATGGTTCCAATCACCTGTACCGGAAGTGCACTTTACTTGGAACTTTTTTCAAATTTTTCTAATAAATCCAGAATGATCAACCGTAGGATGTTGATCATTCAGTATTTGAACTTGATGTTGTATCAGAATGGTTATCTGCTATGTTTGTATGAATCAGCCAAGTCAGAAATGCATTTTACTTAAAACTTTTTTTTAATTTTTTTGCATAAATCTAGAATGATCAGCCATAGCATATTGAAATTTAGTGTTTAAACTTGTTGTAGCATCAAAATAGCTATCTACTATTTTTGTATCAATCGGCCAAGCCGAAAGTGCAGTTTATGAGTACAACAGACATTCAGAATTTGCCGTTTAAAACAATCAGTTTCATTGAAATGATAAGGTAGGCAATGATAATCTGTTGTCAACTTTTTTATTTTGTGTGACATTTTACATGTCAAAATATTTTTCCCTAAATTTCATTTCGTAAACATGACAAAAGCGACAAAATTGGATCAGAACATGCTTTTTCATACAAATTTAAAATTAATTTTCATTATGTTGGTCAGACGGTCCAGCTTTAATTTCAGCATTATTGAACTTCAAATATACATACTTATCAAACCTCTTGAAGGCATGAAAAACAAAATGAGGCACTGAAATCTACGACTATCTGACGGTCTAAAAGTACAAGGAAATATTGTGAAACTGACAAAATTCACATATCGAGATTTTGATGGAGATATCCGTTTTGAGCATCCCTGAATCCATTTTGACTATTTTTGGTTGGATGTCGGTACGTATGTACGTATGTATGAGTGTATGTGCGTAACTTGCAAATCTCAGAATTCTTCAAACGTAATAATGCTAGAGATTTTGTATGAAAGACTGGTATAGGATCTAGGATCTTGATGTGCACTCGCAATATGGTTGCAATCGTCTGTACTGGAAGTGCACTTTACCTGATACTTTTTTTGAATTCTCCGCATAAATCTAGAATGATTAGCCGTAGGATACTGGAATTCAGTATTTGAAATTGCTGTAGCATCCAAATGATCATCTCCTATTTTCGTCCAAATCGACTAAGCCGGGAGTGCACTTCATATTACAGACTTTTCGAATTTTTCTCATAAATTTAAAATAATCAGTCGCAGAATATTGAGATTTCGTATTAAGCACTTTTATAGCATTTAGTTGTACACCTTGCATTTTGATTGTGATTGGTTAAGCCGGGAGTGCAGTTTACTCGAAACATTTTTTAATTTTCCTCATAAATCCAAAACGATTGAACGTAGAAAATTAGAATACAGTATTCTAGATGCTCATATCCTATTTTCATTAAGATCGACTGAGTCGAAAGTGCACTATACTTGACGATCTTGGAATTTTGCGCATAAATTCAGAACTGTGAGCCATAGAATCCTGGAAATCAGTATTTAGGATTGTTGTAGCATAAGAATGATGACCTACTGTTTCCATAGCAACCGACTAGCCGTGGAATGATGAGATGTTGTGTCTGATTATATATATCCAATGATGTACAAGTAAATCACGTGATGTCCACGTCAGATTTTTTTCTATAAATAAATAGGAAGAAGATTTTTAAGAGTATTCTTGTACAATTTTGAAGAAACCAAATAATAAGATCATTCAAAAGTGCTTTGAGTAGTATGAATAGAAAATTAAAATTGAAGATACCTGTGTCCCACAAGAATTCATATCTAAGAATCGGTTTTTAAAACTATCATCTTAGACAGGGGAGCAACTGTATACACGTGTTTCGTCCTTATTTGGACTCGTCAGTACAGTATAGCCAAACGAAACACGTTTATACAGTTGCTCCCCTGTCTAAGATGATAGTTTTAAAAACCGATTCTTAGATATGATTTCTTGTGGGACACAGGTATCTTCAAATTTAATTTTAAATTAAAATGTTCCACAGCATTCTCAAAAATTTAACAATTTATTGTTGATTTCAATTTTATCTACGTATGAATAGAAATTTTACTATCAGAACATTTTTGAATCGTATCTATAATTTTTTTTTAAATATCTTGCCATTTTTAGAATTTTCTTTATATTATTATTTTGCATATTGTTTGTGATTTAACTAGAATAAGAGATCGGATACAAAGTAAATTGGTGTATGAAGAATTAAATATTGGAAATGTGATTGGAAGAGTGATAATGATTCAGTTGAATTGGTTGAATAAATGGCTTTCAAAGAAAAATAAGATAAAAAATATGGATGAAATATTGCGTGCTCACCTAGTGTGTAAGTGTATAGTATCAGTATTCGAAGTGAGACTGGATGGCATCCCGCTGCTTTTTTAATGTGAAACCATCCCATTACTTCTTTTATTATCTCTTTTGTTTCAAATGATTCTCAAGTAGACCAATTTCAACCTGAAGAATGCGATAAACTTTGATTGAAAAAGGATCAAAAAAATGCAAATGATTCAGATTGTGAGGAACGATTAATTCTTTAAAATTCTGATAATGTTAATCTCCAGAGTCTATTCTGTAAAATTTCAACATTCTATTTCTGCTCTGGTTTATTATTTCCGAATAATTTTGAGACGGTTTATATCAGAAAAAATATTTGGAATATACTAGGCAATATAAATCTAATAATAATAATTCAATTTTTCTGTTATATCATTTTGAAATATTAAATATAACCAATGTTTCATTAGTGTCACTTATTTTCGAAGTTTTTGCCTTCATTCTTTATATTATTATATAATGGTCAAATAATTTTCAGTAACATATTTGAAGAGATCTTTAATTTTGGTGTGGTCAATATTTGAACAAATAGTTATAAAAATTGATCAATGTCAACAAAAAAAATGCCTTTAGGTTTACTCTGAATTTAGATGAGATATTTGTTGAACAAATTATGACAGCCTAGCAATAACTTCGATTTCGATACTTTGAAATAGACAAATTTTATTTTTAAACTATTATCCATTAATAAAAAATAAAGATCGATTGAAAAGCATTAGTAGGTATGAAATTAATTATTAAGATCAGTAAGTACAGTTTAGCGATTGAGAATAATAGTTTGGCGGCCGAGCTTTGGCGAGGTTTCCAAATATTATACGAAATCGGTACTCTACTTATTGACCGTGATGCTTAAAATGTATTACACGACTGGAAGATCTAGCATGAAAACGCCAGATCGTGCAAAAGAATATTTGACGTGGACATCACGTGTCTTACTTGAACATCATTGGATATATTTTTTGCATATAATAATACGATAATCAAACACAAAATTCCATCGTTTCACGGCTAATCATTTTGGATTTATCCAAAAAATTCTAAAAATCTGTCTAGTAAACGGCCCAGTCGTTTGCTATGGAAACAGTAGGTCATCATTGTTGTGCTATAACATTCCTAAAAACTGATTTTTAAGATTCTACGGCTAGTAGCACTGAATTTATGGGCGAAATTGGAAAAAAAATTCAACGGAAGTGCACTTCCAGTTCAGTTGATTGTGATGAGAATAGTAGACAATTGCAACTTTAATGCGAGGTACACAACTAAACCTTAGACTAGTCTTAAATACAAAATTTCAACATTATACGATCGACGAGTTTTGAGATTTGCAAGTTACGAATGCACATACACACATAAATACGTACCGATGTCAAGCCGAAAATATTCAAAATTGATTAAGGGATGCTTAAAACGGATATTTCCAATAAAATCTCGAAATATGAATGTTGTAGGTTCCACAATACATACCTGTACTTTAATAATAATAATGATCAATTCTTATAATAGTATATTATGCTACAAGAACCGAATGACTGTCAGTTTTGCCCAGGATTATTTATTTTATTGATTGATATAGTTCACATTCACTGTGCTATCCCGTTCCGGTCAATGCACACACTATAACGAACACATTCCATAATACAAATTTCTTTCAAATATCAATTTGACATATACCAATGAAATAAAAAAAATCCAACGGCATCCATGATCCAAAATTTTAATTTTTATCCTCTACAGCAGACATTAATGTCCATTAATTCCCTGTAAACAGAGAATTAATGAAAGTTGTTACCATGGTTTGGAATTGAGAACTTTCGAAGCAGAATTTATCTCAGTAATAGGGTACTTTCGGTGCACGTTTTACAAAAAATATGTTTCCGTTTGACCTAAATCAGGTTGAAAATAACATATTTATTTGATACCTATTTATTTTTCAATTGAATAATTCGTCGCTATAAGCATGTTTTTTCGGATTGCATTTTGCAGTGCAAAAACATGACTATTTAAATATTTAGCAAAAAATTCTCACATAATATTATCCATTATTGTTTTCATATTCAAACATTTAAAAAAATTGTTTTCTTGTTGAAGATGTTAATTATTATTGTAAATATTTTTGCAAGCATTCTTAAATATGTTAAAACACAATTTTTTGCACTAAAATTTGTTCCTCTGTCATTACCCTCTTTTTTATTGATAGATGAAAGAATGGTCAACAGGTTTTATAAACTTTTTAGATAAATAGTAATTTATGCAAGAAGAGTATAAAGTTAAGCATTACATCATGAGGACAAATATATAGCGACGAGGCTTGCCGAGTTTCTTAAATTTTTACGGCCCTTAACTTCTATATTTTAGCAATTATTGTGCACACAGAAAGGAAGTGTAAGCTAACATTTAGATTCAACAAATATCCGAACTAATGCATCAGTGAGAGTTTCAACAAGTATGAATTTACACAAATTGGACTGCTACACGCTTAAATGATGATAAAACTTACTTTACGTATCGTAAACATTAAGAATGGTTTGCAATATTCACCAGTATTTAAGGACGAATATACTCTTACAGTTCTTGGCGAATAATAATTATTTTTAATTTACATAAAATTTAGAGACAGGCGTAATAATTATTTATGAATTAAGATATAAAATTGAAGCTTTGGCCTTTATGCACTAAAGTAATTTGACAATAAGAACCATAGGTCATCAGTATGACTAATACTATTAAAAAAATAATGGCTTACTTATTTTATATATTCCCGGGCACCTGCAAAAAAATACAGATTTTATGAAGTAAATGTAATAAAACATAAGTTATTTTGATAATTTAATTAATACTTATGTTTCACGTTATGCATACTTACTATTACAAATCATAAAATTACAATATAAATGTGTAAAACTTTTCTGTTGTTGGAAAGTCGACTCTAAATCAAAGACAATAAAATTTGGTTCTTTCAAATAACCAACATGCACAAGAATAACCTGATTTTATTTAATATCCAACATTAATTTATTTACAAAATACATTAATTAAAAAACAGTTCTTCATGCTTTTAAAAAATGGAAAATTTATTTTAATATTCAAGTTTTACTCGAACTATGAAATTAAAGTATATATTTAGATTAATTTTTTCTTTACTTATGAGCAATAAAATGTAAGCTTTGATTTCTCAACATGAAAATAAAAAAATCTGTTGTGGTCACACAGTACTTCCCCGACCATTAATTTCATTAGTGTTTCATTTTAATGATAACAAAAGGACTACTGATAATTTTGAAAAATGTTTCACGTAAATGTTGTGCCAAATTATTCAAGGATCAATTGAATTATTTCATATTTTATGATAAATACTACCATTTATAAATTAAACGCTAAAAACTAAGAATTTCCATCAATAAAGTTTTGGTACCACTGGTTGAAAAAAGCTCATTCCCGAAATTAAGCCTGGATTTTTGAAAAAAGACTTGAATAATGTAATTTCAGTCGAAAATTTGTACATGTTCTTAAATTATCGTATATTCAGACAGACCGACCTATTTTTTTTAAATTATGTTTTTGGGTTCAGTACGTTCTAAAACGTGAAGATTCATCAAAATCTCGAACTGTCAATTTATTATTATTTCAATTACAATAATTCTTCTATATATGGGTCGGGGAGATAAGAATTGAAAGAGTATATTCTCGAGAAAAAAAAATAATATAATTTATTCAATTGATAAACTGAAGTAAAGATCATTTTCAATCCTCCAACCAAAAAAAGTCTCTGAATTTACTAAGCCCAGTTTTTTGATAGTTTATTACAGTGGCTGTGTACACAAACATACTGCGGTCAGTCAAGCGAAACTGAGAACAGCCGTCTGTACGCTATCAAAGCTGTCGTTCCTGCCACAGTTCGAAGTTATTATTCTTTAGAAATAATTTATGTTGTAATTCTGTGTAAATCTATAAGTTTTATAAATTCAAAACCTGTAAATAATGAACAAAATCGCAATGAATTTGTCAGGGGCGTCTCAAACGGGAGTGCAAGTGGTGCACGGCACCCCGGCGCCATGTCCTTGAAGGCGGCAGTTGGGCCCCGAGCATAATTTTTTTTAAATAAGACCAATTTCTTCAACAAAGTATTTTATTAGATTAGAGCTAATCCACAATCAACAATCCATAATCCACCATTCTATTTTGGATTGGAATTAATATTTTGGATTTTGGATCGGGAATTATGGATGTTGGATTTGGAATTGGATTTTGGATTTGGATTGGGCTTCTGGACTTTGGATTTTGGATTGGGATTGGGATTTTGAATTGGGTATCTGGACTTCGGATTTTGGATTGGGATTGGGATTGGGATTGTAGATTTTTGATTGGGATTGGGATTGTGGATTTTCGATTGGGATTGGGGTTGTGGATTTTGGATTGGGATTGGAATTGTGGATTGTGGATTTTGGATTGGGATTAAAATTGTGTATTTTGAATTGGGATTGTGATTGTGGATTTTTAAATGGGATTGGGATTAAAATTGTGGACTATGGATTGGGATCAAAATTGTGGATTACGAATTGTAGATTGTGGATTGAGTTTGATATTATGGATTCTAATTGAGGATTGTGGATTGAGAATTGGGATTAAATTTGTGGATTGCGGATTGGGATTGAAATTGTGCATTTTGGATCTGGAATTGTGGATTTTGGATTGAGATTGGGATTGTGGATTTTTGATTGGGATTGGGATTGGGAATGTGGATTTTGGATTGGGATTAGGATTGTGGATTTTGGATTGGGATTGAAATTGTGGGTTGTGAATCGGGATTGAGATTAAAATGGTGTATTTTGGATTGGGATTGTGATTGCGGTTTTTTAATTGGGATTGGGATTAAAATTGTGGATTATGGCTTGGGATTAAAATTGTGTATTGGGATTGAATTTGTGGATTGTGGATTAGGACTAAAATTGTGAATTGTGATTTGAGATTGAAATTATTGATTGTGGATTGGGATTAAAATTGTGGATTGTGGATAGCGATTAAAATTGTGGATTGTGGATTGGGATTGAAATCTATAAAAAAGACAAGTGCGATGAAGAGAAGGAAGTAGGGGGAGGCGCAATTTATATATCTTTGCATCCCGGCGGTAAATAGGCTAGAGCCGCCTCTGGATATAGATAAATAAATATTCAAATATAATTTGTGAATCATTTTTAACAATACGTTGAGTTCTTGAAATATAATTTTAAAATTTAGTATTTTTATAAAATTGCAGTACCAAACTTAATATAAATAATTGTTTTGATTGTTTCAGCTTGTCTGCTATGTGACGTAGAAGAAGTATTTCTATCTCTTTTTAACTCATTGTAGCTATACTGTATTAATATTCAAATTTCTTATTTGAATACTAGTATTTTCTATATTTTATATTTGTTTATAATAATATTAACATATTTATATATATATATATATATATATATATATATAATATAACAATATTTAATGAATATTTTGCAATATATCTGCACTAAAAAAACTGCTTGATTTTTTTTTCCAATTCTGCTTTATTTCTTTTTATAATGCTTAAACAATTATTATTAATAATAATTTATTGTATTTACAACAATTTTACAATATTTCAAATAATTTTATTTCAATATTTTTGAATTTATATTTTAAAGATTATTTTTCAATTATTTCGTCGAAGCAAGTTAATTCAATCAAGTACTAATTGATAGTTGCAACACGTTAGAACTTTGGTTTGATTTTTGATAATACTAGTTCCTTTCAGCATATCTATCTCTTTTTAACACATTGGAAAACATAGTATACTTCTTAATTCGTATAATTTATTTCTGTGTTCATTCGTTTTACGTTTATTCATTCATAGCTGTCTTGATTGTCGGTAAAGTTAGATGTGCGTCGTTTTTGGTCTCGTAAACTGCGTTATAAATTATTTTAAATGTGCTCAATGGTATATTTGGGGGATTGTGAATTTTGCTTATTAACGTAGAGATCAAAATTTTGTGTATTTAAATATGTAAATTGGGAGATTTTGTTCCGCATTGCGTGTACGTTAGGTGCACGTATTTGTGATGTTAGTCTTTGCTTTATTTTATGTAATATAAATAAAATTCTTGGTTTTTTTTGCAAAGTCCTGTAATGAAAAGGACCAACGTAGGAATCGGTGCACATTCAGGTACCGCTACAAGGGGCGCCCCCCTCAATGCACTCCATCGCGGGGCCCTGCCGTGAGTCCGAGGGAGGACGAGCGGGGTAATAGAGGAGTAATGGTATATCCTTGATATGTACCTGAAAAGTCGGAAAATGTAATAGCTGGCTGGGGTCCTTGATTAAGTTCAAGAAACAACAAGCAGAGACCGATGCTAAAGGTTATTACATCGCGTAATTAGGCGGTATCGCGGGCCTCGGAATATGCATTGACCATTTATTCGAACCAACTATTTTTGCTTGCAAACGACGGGCACACCGGTGCCATAAGTGTCTGAGCGCTCAGGCACTCATTGGGGTAGTAAAGTAGAGTCAATCAGTAGCATAATATATCTGAGCACTTTTAGAATAAAGTCGCGAAGTAGTATGGCAGCTTTCACCCTCGCGTAGCTAGCTCTTCGAATAAAAAATTAGATCCGTTAAATAGGCGCGCAGCAAACAAACCCACACACAAAACACGTTTGAATGTTGAACGAATGTTGAATATATGTAACTAATCAAAAAAAGTTCCCTTTCAGCTTCTTCATTTCATCATTACCACCTCCAACAAATCAAGAAAAGGACGTAAGTAAACTTTGCTTTTCAGGCTCTAATCTATTTTTCTTGGAGCTATTTTGTATTGCTTTTTCGCAGATTCCTAATTAATTTTAATTTTTTCAGATCATTTGCTGAGGATGTGCCCAGCTGTTGAGGTGGATGGACATCGAGGGAATGGACAACGTGGGAGGAGCTGAGGATGTACCCAGCTGCCAAAATCAACTCTCAATATTTTTTTTGTTGAATATGATTCACCAAAATTTTTTGTAAGTTTCTGTTTCAGGTCGCCGGCCGTAGATCTTCATAACATCACCGCATCATCAGCTAGGTAATATAATATTACTCATTATGTAACTGTTTCTAACTACTGTAAACACGTAAATAATGATCTTCAATTTATTAATTTATTTAAATTTTTAATTTTTTTAGGCCAGCCAGCAGCAGAATCAGAGTCCAACAGCAGAATCAGAGTCCAGCAGCAGAGCCAGAGCCCAGCAATAAGATCAGAGCCCAGCATCAAAATCAGAGCCCAGCAACAGAATCAGAGCCCAGCAGCAGAACCAAAGCCCAGCAGCCATCCAAGAAGTCTTCCAGCAGCAGCAGAACCAAATCCCAACAGCCGTCCAAGAAATCTTCCAGCAGCAGCAGAACCAAAGCCCAATAACCTTCCAAGAAGTCCTCCAGCAGCAGCAGAACCAGAGCCCAGCAGCCGTTCAAGTAGTCCTCCAATAACTACAGAAGATCAGCACATCAGTAGCAGCAGTTCCAGGCCCAGATTCAACTCAACTTTAAAGAAGTCAACTGATTAATTTTTTCCGCCGCTTGCAAAGTTCAAGTGAGTTCAATTTCTTTTTAAATTTTTCGACTTGTCATAATTATTTTGTTGTTTAAGTTGTTGCAGTGAGCGAAGAAACCACTTCTCTGGTCTAGGTTTCGATGGGATTTTCCTAGGCCCAAAGGGAGAATTCCCGGAGAAGAGTTCGTCTCTCTTCCTTTAGTCATTGCCTGGGGGCGAACAAGGTTTACATCGCAACAGCATCGCGGACAAGACTTCCAACAACACAACAGCATCGAGTAAACAACAATTAATCTTCGAACCCTTGTACCCTTTTCTTATTCCCAAAATAAAATCATTCCGACAAAATTTTCAGTCGTTTTATTTCTAAAACCTAGGCTCTCTGCGATTGAGTATTTGATTGACAATATTCAATTTTATCATTTTTGTTTAAGTTTCATGTAACTGCCATAGTATCACGATACATGATTAGTTTTATTTATCACGTACAATTTCAAATTTAATTGACTTTTCTATCTAAAACTATACTGATTTAAAATTCGAAATATTAAATAATAGGATTTGTAAAAACAGTACAGGGACAAATAAATGACTTAGAGTAGTTTTTCACTAAATTTGATTGAAATTTAGTGAGTACAAATGCAAAATTTTATGAAATCTGTGTAGGAATAACTAATATTAGTGAGATTTTGAAGGGTGATAAAGCAAGCGAATGAAAATTTCCAAAAAAGATTTATTTCAACATATATAACTTCGAATAGTTATGCATGCATTTATATATTTTAGATATAAGAATCAGTTCTTTATTTCTACAAATATATATCTTTATTGTTTAATTTTAAAATGAAAGCAATTTCAGTTATTGAATGGTATTAGGCCGGGATAATAAATAATAAATATTATATTATGGGAAATTTTGTTTGTCTTTTTTTTTCAAAGACCATATTATTGTAAATAGATGAGTTTTATATTGTAATTTCTTATTAGTAAACAAATTTTGATATTATTAATGATAATAAATATGTAATAAGTGTATGGAGGATAAGATTTTAGCAATAAAATGAATATATTATTTGAATATTTAAAAGATTAATTACAATAATGCAAACACAAACAGTGCTTTACTACAATAGTCGACTTTAAATATGCATACGTGAAGATATTTTGATGAAACTTCTTATTACACTACATCAAGTCATGTAGAATACAATACTTTTTACAGTTTTTGAGTTATGAGACAATATAATAGAAGAAATTTTTTTCTGGGTTATGTTTGAAGAAAAATTTGATAAAAATTGTAATTAGTGTTTAAATGCAATCAAATTTGGATCATGTATAAAATGAAGCTTTGGGAATCCAAATCTGGTGCCAAAATTAATATATATTCAATAGTTTTTGAGTTATGCACTTCTCGCCCGACCGATTCTTATAAGAATAGCTGATAACCATTCTGATGCAACATCAAGTTCAAATACTGAATTTCAACATCCTACGGTTGATCATTCTGGATTTATTAGAAAAATTCAAAAAAAATTTCAAGTAAAGTGCACTTCCGATACAGACGATTGGAACCATAATGTGAGGTGCACAACTAGACCCTATACCAGTCTTAAATACAAAATTACAGCATTATACGTTCAACCAGTTTTCAGATTTGCGAGTTACGAACGAACGCACGAATTCACGCACATACGTACCGACATCAAGCCGAAAATAGTCAAAATTGATTCAGAGATGCTCAAAACGGATATTTTCATTAAAATCTCTATAGGTGAATTTTGTCGGTTTCACAGTACTTACTTGCCCGCTCTGAACAATCTCGACGTGGAATCTTAAGTTATGGCATGTTCATACTTACATATTATTTAATGCAATATCAGTGGCACTAAGACAGTGGTTTTTGTTTTCAAGGTGGTGTTTCGCACCAAACTAGCAGGTGGGCTTGGCTTGCTCTAAACAAGCACGACGCGGAGCTTCAGAAATGTAATCAAAACTTGTAAATAAATCAGTGGAATGTGCAAAATAAATATAAAATGAAAATATCTTTTAGCTCAACTATATTGTGAGATTAGTTGACCTTTAGGATTAATATTTAGCAGGTAGGCTGGCTCAACTATATATATTCAAGAGTATGCAACAATATATGAGCTGTTCCATTGAAAATTATAAAATTACATATCATTGCTCTAAAATGGAGCATCCTGAAGAAAATTCAAGTGCCAATTCACAATATGCGTAAACGTAAGGAGTTCGTAACCGTAAAGTTGAACTACTGTATTTCAATGGCCGTGTTCACAATACTCTTACGTATTTCTTACGTTTATGTAATAATATAAGAGCTACGTAATGAAAACGTAAAGTTGGGATAATTTCAACTTTATGTTATATTTACGTGCGAAACAACTAATAGCGCATGCTTCAACTTTAAACACATATTTTCATGTGACAACACCCTGGATCGAAACGTGCTCTAAATATGATTGACATAGAATTATTAATTAAAAAAAAGAAAACAACAATTTCTTCTTCGTCTTAATATTTCTCTCGTTGGCGACTTTTATAACGCTGTTTTATTAGAGGATGAATTAAGCAAAGCATAATTTCATATTAACTTGTATTAAATTCCAATTGAACATTACAATAAAACAATATTCATCTATAGCTGATGTACAGTGGCCGCCAGTCTCAGAGTGTTGATCTCATGTATTCTGAAAGTAAAACATAACATAAGCAAACTACCTTGCTTAGTGAGGAATCACATCCACACACGGGGTATATACTTAACAAAAGCCAAAGAAAAACAGTAAACACGAAATCAACAGAATATTTGAAAATGTCAGTCAGAGAAACTAACACAATACGTCAATAACCCTAATTTGTACCAACATAAAATGAAAAAAACACCTAATTTTAATATTTTACGTTACGATCACTGTGAACGTACATAGTTTCTTACGTTTATGTTTATACGTAATCCTTATGTTTACGCAAATTGTGAATTGACTCTTATACGGCAAAAATGTCGGTAATTTAATGATAGATTAACTTTGGTTGAAAAATATTCTAAAATATTGTCACAAATTTCAATGTGAATAATTCATAATCACAGGTTGCACTACAAATATTTATTTTCTGAACACTTATGATTACAATATCGCTCACAGTTACTCGCACTGAATGAATTCCTCTCCTAGCTCCCGCTCTTATATACCTCAGCCGACAATGGGGCAACATTGTTTAACAGTTGATGCCTCGCAACCACCGACATCTACTAACCGTAGTCTGTCAATCATGTCCGACAATTGAACATTGATTTGAAAACAGTTACAGCGAATTCAAATCAAATTTAAAATATTTCACATTTGTGACAATATATTAGTAACATTTAAAATAATCGAGTTAAAAGAAAAGTACAGACCGATGGACCATCCTGTATATATATAACACGGAAATAAACTGTCAGAATGAAAGCTTGCTCCATTCGTTTTTTATTTCCATGACTATTTGATTTTGACGAAAATGACATATTTTATTTTCTAAATATCTAATGCTACTGATATTCTACTACATTAATTAAAGACTTTTCATAAGTAAAAATTTATTTTAAACAGTTGTCCGCTCAATTTGAAAATCCCATGCTAAACTCCTATATTCCGCGTTTCGTTGCACAACCTGTATATATATTTCGATAAAGAACATTTCTTAATCAAATACGTGGGTTTTAGAATTAAAATCTGGGGGACTTGATATTGGCAATACTATCAAAGTGGCAGCTGTCAAAATTATAACAAAAAATAATAAACATTTCTTTATTTTCTATATTTACCACTTTGAATAAACTGTAAAGTGACATCTTACTACATAAATTTTATATTTATTCAAAAAATTTCACACACTGTAACAAAGATGAGTGGGCATGAGTAGGGCTGGGAAAAAAATCGATATATCGATATTTCTCCAAATATCGGACTTCGATATTTATTTTTTTCCGTATCGATATATCGATATTCCGATAATTATCGATATTTATCGATAATTATCGACATTTGTCGATATTTATCGATATATATCGATATTTACCGATAATTATCGAAATATCGATATATCGATACGGAAAAAAATAAATATCGAAGTCCGACATTTGGAGAAATATCGATATATCGATTTTTTTCCCAGCCCTACTCATGCCCACTCATCTTTGTTACAGTGTGTGAAATTTTTTGAATAAATATAAAATTATGTATCGATATTTTTCGATAGCTATCAATAATTATTGATATTAAGCGATAGTTATCGATAATTATTTATATTCATTGAGAGTAATCATCGGTATTCAACAATACTTGACGAAGACTTTTTTCGATAAAGTTCACAAAAAATATGACTACTCCTCTTACTTAACACACAATTGCACGGAAAATTGTGAAAGTTTTGCGAATAAATAATAATAATTTGAGAAATCTCTTTTGCAAAAAAGTTTTTCCGCAATCCCGGGAGTAGAAGACGAATTGAATCCCTTATTTCAGGGACTTAAGTTTGGGTTTAATCCAGAAGCATCTGAGATGATAAAAATTTCCAAGGAACCAGAGTAGAATAAACTAATAAAGACCAAGTAAATTTACTCCTGAAGTAAATTCATTTTATAAAACAAATTCTAATCAGTTTGAGCTTCCTTATGACAACAAAATCATTGCTGTCAAATAATCGACTGTCATCTAACAGAGTAAATTTCATTTACTCTGGAAGTAAAATACTCTGCCCTTTATAAAACCGGGCATAAGACAAGTGAATAATCGAAGTACTTGAGTGTCAAATTGAATTATTTGTATTAGAGTTCAAATCTTTATCATTGATAATAATTTATATCAACCTTTATATCAGCATTATTGCAATTTATACAATTTTACAAATGCATCGTATTGTTGTTCGTGAATTTTCTAGATTTTCAGGGTAGTAAATTCTTCTTACCTTTTCTGTAGCCTTATCAATATCATTAAATTTCGCACTCATCTTTTTGAAAGCAAGCTTATTTATTCGACGACTGCTGTAGCTAGCCTTGTTACTATGGTGATTTTTTTATCAAGTTTGTTGTCAAAATTGGAAGATTGAATAATCTGTTTTTAGACTATTATGATTCAATATAATACGGTAGTGCGAATAATAGCGTATATAACAGAGGACTCAAGTGCATTCAATCTCTCAGGTGAGAATTGCCCTCGAATTCGTCTCGTGCGTCTCAATATTTCATTTTTTCCAATCGATATATACTCCAATAATTATTATCAATATTCATCAATAATTATCGATATAACTCAATAAATATTGATATTCATCCATAATTATTGATATTCATCTATAATTAATGACTTCCATCAATAGATATTGATAATTATCGATATTCATCGATAATTATCGATATTCATCGATAATTATCGATATTCATCGATAATTATTGATATTTATCGATAATTATCGATATTTATCAATATTTATCGATATTTATCGATAATTACGATATTTATCGATATTCATCGATATGTATCGATATTCATCGATGTTTATCGATATTTATCGATATTTGTCGATAATTATCGATAAATCGACAAATTGATATATCGGAAATTATCGATAATATTTCCGTATCGAATATCGATATTTGAAACTGAATATCGCGCAGCCCTAGACATGAGTCAATGACGTTGGGTTGGGCATGTGAAACGAATGTCAAATAAAATATTTTTGAAAAAGATTTATTTTTGGCCTGTATATAGATGGATGGATATGATTGTTGTTTTGTTGCGTGAGAGACAGTTTACGAGTGGGAAGACTAAACGAGCTTGTTTGAAGTCGAATGGGGTTAATGCTAACTTCATTTTGAGGAGAAGGCATAATATATATGTATGTATGTATGAGTAAAAATCAAGTTACTCGTCGCGTAAATTACGAGTATGGCAGACATTTATAGTGCATTCGGTTTAAGCCGTGGGGTGCTGTTACCAGTCGTCAAACTACGGGTACTCTTAGTATTTGTGAAGAGTATGCTAGAGAGATATTATGGATAAATAGAATTAATTATTTTTTGAATACAGGCTGTTTCACCCCATGAAAAATATATTTAAATATGTAAATTGGGATTTTTGTTCCGCATTGCGTGTACGTTAGGTGCACGTATTTGCGATGTTAGTCTTTGCTTTTATTATGTGATAAATAAATAAAATGTTTTGGTTTTTTTGCAAAGGCCTGTAATGAAAGGTCCAACGTGGGAATCGGTGCACAAGTAGGTACCGCTACGAGAGCCCCCCCCACCCCTGGTGAACACCACCGAGTGGGTTTGCAATGAGTTCTAGGGCGAACGAGCGAACTAACTGGGGAGTAACGGCATACTCTCGATATGTACCTATCGGAAGTCGGAAAATATGGTAACTGGCGGGGGTCCTTGATTAAGTTCAAGAAACAACAGCTGCCGAGACCGATACTTAAGGTTACCATATCGCGTAATTAGGCGATATCGCGGGCCTCGGAATATGCATTGGCCACGTATTCAAACAACGTATTTTTTTTTTGCAAACGACGAGCACGCCGGTGCTGGGTGTCTGAGCGCTCAAGCACTCATTGGGGTAGTAAGGTAGAGTCAATCAGTAGCATAATATAACCGAACACTTTTAAATAATCTCGTGAAATTAAAAAAGTAACAATCATTCGCGTTTGCTAGCTCTCCGAATAAATACCTCCGTTGAAAAGGCGCCAAACACACACAAAACACGTTTGAATGTTGAACGAACGTTGAATGTATGCAACTAATCAAAAAAAATTCCCTTTCAGCTTTTCAATTCATCATTACCACCTCTAACAAATTAAAACCAGGACGTAAGTTAATTAATAAACTTTGCTATTCAGGTTCTAATCTATTTTTTTTTCAGCTAGTTTGTATTGCTTTTCAGATCATTTGCTGAGGATGAGCCCAGCTGTTGAGATGGATGGACATCGAGGGAATGGACATCGTGGGAGGAGCTAAGGATGCATCGAGAATTCGAGATGCCAGATTGGAATGATTCTTATTAATATTTGGATAAGAAGTTCTAGCGTTTAAACATTTGAACGCCTACTAAAACACTTATTTATTCTGTTTAATATATAACTAGTATTTAACAAATTCTAATCCGTTTGAGTTTCTTTATGAATTATTGCTGTCAAATAATCGATTGTAATTTGATAGAGTAAATTTTATTTATTGAGGAAGTAAATTATTCTGCTTTTTATAAAATTGAGCATAAAACATATTTTTTGAATAATCATTATTGGAGGATTAATAATAAACGTTTGCGACTTCAAAATCAACTATTTCACAATCGTGCTGCTTGAATTTATTTTTTAAAAAGTATTAATCATATCCAGTATACATGTATGCCATCCATTGCAGATTATTAGATACATTTTATTAAAAAAAAAAAAGCTTATTTACAGAGAAATTTTATTACTGCTGCCACTTTTTGAACACTGGTGTGAGGCTAATATTTTTATGTTTGATAATATATAAATCTTGAAAAATTTAATGCTGTCGCCATCTGTGTGCTAAAAATCTAACCGTGACTATTGATTTTAGGCTCGAAGCTCAACTAGGACATTAAATTAAGTTTTCGCTAAATGTACGAGGCTGTGTTTGTAATAAGTCATGCTTGTACGAAGCAGTGTTTTCAATTTAGCGTTTTGTACTGCTACCCATTTTTTGATTAAAGCCCTTATTCAAGAGGAAATCATTAATTTATAAAAGTCTTAATAACTTTAGTATTATAAGTCACATTAAGAAACTTCTGAATTAGTTGTATTTATTTTTGATCTATTATACAATTTATTTCAATATTTCTGGGATCCAAGCTTTTATGAGGGCTGTAATCAATAATTTCTACCCCTGCAAAACTGGCACTGAATACAAAAATTATTTTATGCTCAATCGATGCACAATTTTAATTGAGTGATACTTTATCCTGAAAAATTTCCCGAAATAAGTTGCCATTTAGCTACAAAAAAATAAAATACTTTATGGTTTTTCAAAACCAGATACATGCTGCCATCTCTTTGATTCTGCTGAACTAACAAGTAATCAGGTCATACAATATAAGAGCTCAACAAGTAACCGTAGTTTTAAACGTCAATTTCTAATAGAAAGCTTATATCTCCTAAATAAATGATTTTAGATGAATTAATCAACCTTTAGTAGTGAGTTTATATTATGTTATTCATTTCAAAACCAAATCCAGTTCTCTATCTATCAAACCCACAAAGAAAAGGGGTGAAATAATGCAACGAGAATTTGGTCATACTTTTTATTTGCTCAACATTGTCCACATCAGATTTTTACTTACATGTACTAAGTACGAGGAAGTATTGTGAAACCGACAAAATTCACCTATCGAGATTTTGATGGAAGTATCCGTTTTGATAATCCCTGAATCCATTTTGACTATTTTCGGCTTAATGCTGGTGCGTATGTTCGTGCGTTCGTAACTCGTAAATCTCAAAACTGGTTGAACGTATAATGTTGAAATTTTGTATTTAAGACTGGTATGGGGTTCAGTTGTGCACCTCCCATTATGGTTCCAATCGTCTGTACCGGAAGTGCATTTTACTTGAAAATTTTGTGAATTTTTCTAATACATCCAGAATGATCAACCGTAGGATGTTGAAATTTAGTATTTGAACTTGATGTTGTATCAGAGTGGTTATCTGATATTTTTGTATGAATCGGCCAAGCCAGAAGTGCACTTTACTTGAAACTTTTTGCATAAATCTAGAATGATCGGTCATAGCATATTGAAATTTAGTGTTTGAACTTGTTGTTGCATCAAAATAGTTATCTACTATTTTTGTATCAATCGGCTGAGCCAGAAGTGCAGTTTATATGTATAGCAGACATTCAGAATTTGCCGTATAGAACAATCAGTTTAATGAAATGATAAGGTAGGCAATGATAATCTGTTGTTAATTTTTCGATTTTGTTTGACATTGTACATCTCAAAATATTATTAAAATTATATTAGTAATAATCTGGGGCCTACTGCATAATAAAATACAAGTTAATATTATTAGCGTTTTTACGTGCATTTTCACTAGTAGTATTAACTTGTATTTTATTATGCAATAGGCCCCTGGAGTGACAGAAAACTTTATCGACTATTCCATTCGTATTATTTATAACAAGGTTAACAATGCTAAATCGCCATAGAAACGGTGCATATCAGTGGATATTTGGACGTGTAGAAATACCATCGGGTATTACACTAGTGGTCAGAGTGAGTATTTTACTCAAAGATGTGGATACCTCCAATTTGTGCTTTCTTCGTATTTGATGGAATATTTTTCTGAATATCTTCATCAATTTTATCTTCTGATCTGCCAATAAACCTTTCTGAACTAGATTCCATATCAAGACGCAATATATTTCTCTATTATTCGTCAAAAAAAATGCAAGAAATTTTAATTTTTCAATTTGACAGAAGTTTGTTTACTCGTTACTGTGAAAATTACGTGAGTTGTTACTAGATTCATAGAAAACTAATTTGAAAAAATGGTTTGACTCCTACAATAGTCCTCCATATACCATTTGTAGTTAAAGTATTATATTGAAAGTTAGAAGATAATTAAAGTCTTGTATCACACTGTTGAAAATTTTTTTATTTTAACAAAAAATAAAGAAATTTTGAACAGTGTGATACAAGACTTTAATTTTCTTCTAACTTTCAATATTATTCATATCACACTAGAGTTGAATCATTCTCATCATAAAGTATTATAGACTATTTTTGTGGTGCAATCACTCATGTTTATTGTGCTTGCGTTTGAATACCGCGAGTGTGCAGCACGAGTGGTATTCAAACGCAAGCACAATAAACATTCGTGATAACACCACAAAAATAATCGATAATACTTCAACTATTTATGGTATGGTGAATAAATAAATTTGTGTATATATCAAATGATGTACAAGTAAGTCACGTAATGTTCACGTCAGATTTTTATACTTGGGTATCATGATTCTTCACTAATTACGGAAAATCGACATCGTACAATAGGTCATTTTACAGGAAATAAAATAACGATAAAATGAATAGCTGTCGAGATATTTCTGATATTTGATGATGCACCTTCAAAATTTTGATGGGACATTGACAATATTCAATACTTCAAAAGCTAACTCTCTACAAATAATATTGCTGACTTGTAGAAAAGACTTTTTTTTTTGAGAATTTCCCTATACTAAAAGTGACGCCTTGTTTCCCCCTAGCTACGCCCATATCTGTAAGACTTACGGGTTTGCACAGAATTAGAACCTTAAGCTAAGATTTTCTTAATCTATTTTTCTTAGTTCAGCTTTTTATTCCAAAACAAAAAATAATTTTAATGAAGAAATTCAGTATTCTCTAATAGTCCAAGATCCCAGACCCGCCAGACCTTACTTATTTTCTGAGAAACAAAATTTGTGGATTAGAATAGTTTTAGTCGGTACTTTGATCATACACATATTTACTAGTTTGTGCCGACGGCCAATTTATAGATATGAGGTGTTATAGGTACATCAAGACAATACTCACTTTTCTTGAAGTCTGAGTGCTGATTTTTATGTATGTTTTGGAGAATATTGTTGGAAATTGATAATCAACACTGGCAGACACTTCTCATCGGCAGTAATTCCTGCTAAACGCTTTAAAGCTCGCAAAAAAATATCTTTATCTTACTTATAGTCTGAGTCCTAATTTTTATATAATACTCAGAGAGCAATTCCAAGATTTTTCATGAATAGCCAGACCAAGGAAGAGTTTGATGCCCATAGATACTTCACTTACTATCAAGCCTACAAATAGTGACCTCGCGCTTTTACTCACAGCGATATTTTAGATGTGTTTGGGGGATGTTTAGCCCTACGATTAATCTAGCTGTTAACAAAAAGTATTGAAATTGTACTCTGAGTGTCATATATAAAAATTAGCACTCAAACAAGATCACGTTATTCTTCGTGAGCTTTAAAGAGTCTAGCAGAAATTACCACCGATGGAATATGTCTAGCAGTGTTGATTATCAATTTTTAATAATATTCTCCGAACCATACCACAAAATCAGCACTCAAGACCTTAAGAAAAGTGAGTAATGTCTTAACGTATCGCTAGCACCTTGTATCTGTAAATTGGCCGTCGCCACAAACTAGCTAGTATGCGTATGATCAAAGTACATACTACCACTACACTATTCCATACATTTTGTTTCTCAGAAAATAAGGAAGGTCTGGCGGGCCTGGGATCTTGCTCTATAAGCTTCACAAAGTAGAATAGTTCAAAATACGCTTCTAGTTTACAGAATGATTCAAAATAAATATTTCCCATAAAACTGTCAGTTTGGCATTTCTTGGGGAAATCTTTGTGTAAGTCTTATAGATTTATAAATCTATAAATTACAAAAAAAAAATCGCAATTAATTTGATATCCTTATAAAAAATCTATATTAATGAAAAAAGAAGATGCGTTTTTAACAATTTTTATGGATTTATAGATCTGCAACACATGGATTTGCACAGAGCTGCAACATTAGTTAAAGAAGTTCTTTGGAAATGTTCATGAAATTAAATCTGAAGACTGCGTTATGTATCGCTTGTTTCGATATTGATTTGCCTGCACTGAGTTGCGATACCTACCATGCGAGTTAGGGCCTTGCCCCACCAAAGCTGCGCGACATCGATACGATTTCAACATGACACAAGTAGGCGACATGGAGTTGTCCCACCAAAGCAACATGTTTTCTACATTCAATTCAGTGAACAATGTCATCAAGTGAAGACGACGATGTGATTGCAATGTATTTGTACTTAAAAAATAGAAAAAAAAACTAGAAAGCCTAAGAGGAGGAAATGGTGCATCCTATTATTCTTTTTCGTCGCCAAATACAAAATACAACCGCTCACACAGCTTCGATGTTGCTTCAAAACTGACCTGTCGAGTCGCTCGGCAACAAGAAGCCGACATGCAGCTTGGATGTTTCTTTGCTGTAGCGTTGGTGGGTATGCGATGTATATAAACCATGGGTTAAACACGAAAGATACACGCTGGTAACATCGGGTCGTTGTTGCGTCGCTGTCGCGTAGCTTAGGTGGGACAAGGCCCTTACTGTGATATGAAATGATGAGATCACATCACTGCTGGTATCAGCGCAAGAACTATAACTGATTATATACATTTTAACTTCTGGTGTTCATACTCTTGCAATAATTTTTAAAAGCATAAAAATGCACCAATATTAGGGAGTTTGTGCAAGCCACCGCTAATGAAACGTCAACGCTCACGTCAAAAACGATTTTCTTTGGGCACTGTTACTGCAATTGATAAATAAATTAATTGTTATGTTATTGATGTTTGCTAACACTTGAAGTTTCTTGTAAGTACACTGTGATTTAAGCTAGCACTATTGAGCGAGCATTTCCCAAAAAAATTGTTTTCTACGTTAGCGTTATCGTATCAATAGCGGAGGCTTGCAAAAACTCCCTAATGTCTACGACGAACAGCTTTTGCTATAACCGCCTCAATTTTTATTTGATGTTTAAACTGTTATTTTTCGCGCCGTGGGTGTTTGCTAATCCAAGCTCGTGTGAAGCCATTTTCGTGAAATACCTATTACAAAGTGAGCGAAATCAAGCAAGAAATCCAGTAGCGAAACTAGCCTGTGAGACGGGCTTAAGACAAAAAAAAATTAGTATTTGTATCCACTAAAACAACATCAAGAATCTATGGGTTGAAAAACAAAATATTTAACTTACAATAATCCTTTAATAAATAAATTTGGTCTACGTACAATGCATATAACAGAAATAATAAAATACATATAACTGATAACATAATGACTATAAAACTTCAAAAATACACAGGAATACGGCGTCATAACAGGCACAATTCTAAAATTACAGCCGTAAATTGAAATTACACAGAGCATATAATCTCATTACGTACGTGGGTACAATCTTTTAAAACGCAAACAGTTGGGTAGTTACAAATATATCAAAATAAATGGCATTTTATTATCGATGAATGCTAAAATCAGTTGCCAAATTTATGAATGAAAGGAAAATCTGCAGTTTTCCTCTTTTAAGCTCAAACCATGTTAATGTACATATTTTTCTAATTATTTGCATTGATACATTGACATCGTCATTAAAAATGCCATTTAGTTTGAAAAATTCAAAGTCAGTTTTGTTTCCTCTCAAGATTTATTCCAAAAAGCCGCAGCTTTTTTGAACGTCGAAGTGGTATCTAAATGCTTTTCAATAACATTTTTCTTAGGTCGTGCATAGTTCCTAGAATTCTTATCAGTATCTTTTGTGATATCTGATTTTTCCAATTTCGTTAGGACTTCAATTTTTGATTTTGTCAAACTTGAAGATTCTTTTGAAGTAATTTTGTCAAGACTTGGAGCAGTTTTCGTCATTTCTTTTGGCTCTGTTTTATCGCAAACTTTTGTTTTGTCAACTGAAGTTTTTATATTATTGATTTTTTCTTTGTTTAATAAAGAATTATCAGATTGAGTTCTATATTTAGTTAGAATATCTGATGAATATAAAGATTTAGTATCACTTTTTTCAGTTTTAATTTCTAAAATATCTTTTTGTTTATTTGATTTCGTAACAGCTGAATTTTCAGATTTATTTGTCGAAATACTTCTTAAATCTGATTCCTTTGGTACATTTTTTTCAGGTTTGTTAGTAATTTGTGTTTGCATATCTTTGATTACAGTGGAAACATTTTTAGGCGGTGTCGTTATATATCTAGACGGACTAAGACTTCTAACCATATCTTTAGAATCTTTTACAGGTAGATTTCTCATTAATCTTTGTGGAGAAATACTCATAGTACGTTTACAAGGACTAATAGTTTGAGTTCTGGATTTTCTGTCTGGTAATAGGGTATTTGATTTAGATTGGAAGTCAAAGTCTTTAATGATTTTTGTACTAGTTTTAGACGAATCGGATGATGAAAGGGAATCGAATTTTTTGATGGTGGCCAATATATTGTCAGCTTTTTGGGTTCGTTTTAAGCTGCTTGTCTTGGACAATCCCGTGGATGGACGTTCTGTGAACAAGAAATTAATATTTTTAAAGATGTATTTACTTCCTTAAAAAAATTGATATGATGAAATCGTACAGTTTTTTTTAGTGGAAAATTTCTCTTGCGTTGCAAAGTACAATGCTTTTCACATCACTTTGTGAACGAGACTTCACAAAAAATATTTACTACTAAGGTGATGTACATAATTCTGGTAATACTAAGCAGCTTTTATTTGGAAAATTTCTCTCTACTTTTGAGAAAATTTGGATTATAAATGAAGATTTAAATGATCATTTAGATCCCTCAATACTGAAGCTATCTGTGAACGAGCTCTGACGCAGATGTACTGGACCAAAACTATTGAAAAATGGATTTTACTTGTCCCAATTAAATTTTAATACAATGAATCAATATTTTATAGCAAATATGTGAACCAAGTTCCAAGAGGTTTTAACGATGAATAAGCTTCAAATTTCAGAAAGAATAATTTTTTTATTGAAGTATGCCTGGAGCAAGTGAATTGGATCAAGTTATTATTATTATATAATTCCAATTATTTATACCACATATCCTAATTCTTCAACAGTCGAAGCTAGAAGCGTTTTCTTCATTGGATTTTCTACATAATTATATTAACAATAAGAAACTATCACAGACTAGTTTAATAGTTATTTATACAACAAGTGAATTAAACCACTGTTCAAAATCACGAGCGCATTTAGCGCGAGTGGTTTAATTCTTCGAGCAAATAAAGAGGTTTAATTCACGTGTTTGTATACATAATTTTATTCAATTTTGCATAAATTTCTGGAACATGAAACTGAGGAACAAAATTCAAAAAAATTAAATTGCAGTTGCAGGGGAGCTTCGTTGATATCGCGACGAGTGTTTGTTTTTCAAACATTCGGGAGTGTGACTGTCAGTAAACTGTCAGTTTTGTGAATTTTAAATTGAAGCGTTATAATTGTGAAAAGTACTGTCTGAAATGATGGAAGAAAGTGATTAAAACAATGTCCTAGTCCTCGATACCATTTTGAACGAAGCAGCCGCAGCAGTTGGTAAAATTATTCCTAAGAAATCGAAATCATTTTATGAAAAAGAATTACATCAGTGATTTTAATTGTTTAAAATCACTAATAATTCATTTTAAATCACTAGTAAATAAAGATTTACTTATGACTGTTGCTATGGATTTAATAATGTAGCTTTAAAACGTCAAAATTGAATAAAAGTTATTTATTTTAAAAGGCTTACGAGAAAGCAAGTATTCTCTGTAAATTTTTCTGATACAATACTTTTGCGTCAAGGCTCGTATTATGTATTTATGATAATCGTCATTATCAGGGAATAATAATTTAAGAAATAAAAATTTAATAAATTTTCTGAAAATATCTTTGCATTGCTTGAATATTGTGATTAATTCTTAATTCTGGTGATTTTAAAAACTATGGAAATGTTGTAAAAAGAATAAAAAATTGTGTATCAAACAAACTTACCGCTGGTAGAGATTTTTCTCGCATCTTTTTCCTCTTTTGGGTGTTCGCTGCCTAGTTCTGTACTTGTTAATTTATCAAACTCTTTGTTATTATTGTTAGTATTTAAGACATTTTTGGTTTCAACCTTATTATTTAAATCAGTCTCTTCACTAATACTAAATTGTTTATTAGTTAGCGAATTAGCATTTTGTTGAATTGAACAATCACTAATTCCAGAATCACTTCTTTCACTACAGATACGCATGCGCGAAAGAGCTTTGTCCATATTTTCACTTGAATTTTCTCGAGAATTTATCCTAGAATTTTTATCCGAATATTCAGTAATAATTTCTTGAGTTTGTGAAGATATTTTTTCTGATTTTACACAAATTTCAGATAAGTTTTCAGAGGATGTTTCAAGATTTTCATCCGGAAAATATTTTTCATTATTATCTTTAGATTCTAAGCTGCAAATTTCAATATTTTCACTAGGAATTTCAACACATTCTTCATAAATTATTTCTCTAGATTCCTCAAAAATAGTTGCTGATTTTACATCATGAATATCATTTTTGAATTCTGTTTTAGAGTCAACATTGTCACATTTATTACTATCAATATTTTCGTTAGTATCTATGTCATTTTCATTCGATCTATCGACAATTTCTTCCGGTTTTGAATCGCAAATATCAGAATTATTTTCCTCGTCAGTTTTATTATTTTCACTTAAGTTGGCGGCATTGTCGTCATCTTCTTCATTGACACTGGACATTCTAACTATATTATGAGTGCCTGTAACACTAGGTCTTGGAGTACCTGACACGGCAGATGAAGCTACAGATGAAGAAGAGTTCCGTCTGCTTGCTGAAAGAGTTGCCATCCGTCCTACAGCCCTTATGGCATTGCCTGTTTTCTATTATACACACAGAACACAACACAAAGCTAAGAAGGGGATAGAAAATTTTTAGATGAATTTTAATGATTTGATAAATAGCAAAAATCAAAACAGTTCATGCAAAAATTACCATGCAGACTAAATCATTTTGATACTCGAATTGAATATTTTTAAAGATAAATAAAATCGAACAACAGAAAAAACAACACATACCTGCCACTTTCTTCTAATAATAAATTTCTTCAACTTGTCTGTAGAAATGATAACATGCTCTAATTTATCATGATCGGTAAGCCATTGATGTTTCAGGCATTCTTCTGCTGTTAACCTATTTCTGTAAAAAAAAAACAATATTTTTATTTGAATATTCAACATAAAACATGTTAAACAATTAACTATTCTATATTGAGAATATCTACAATATATACATGAACATCAGGCCGTTTTCTCAACTAGGATTGTCACGATTCCCAATATCAACCAGTAATTAATTTACACCAGATTCCTCTATTTTAACATACTTCTCTTACATCATTCTATCTATCAAACACAGCAAAACAACAATTATATCAATCCACTTTCACACAGGATGTCCACTTAATCATTCCACTTGCATATAAAACCTTCTATTCGACTTTCGCTTCACATTAGAGTCATCAAGTATTGAGCATAGAATAAAAATCATGAAATATGCCTAAAATTACTTAAATAAAAAGTATTCTGAAACTTGCTTTGATCCATAATCTGATGATCATGGAATAGTATATTCTACAACAACTATTGGAATGGCCCTCAATTAAACGAGCGAAAAGTATTAGTCGAGGGGCCGGCCGCACCTATGTTCCCTGATCGGACTTACGGCCAAATTTTGTATGAATCGATTGGGAATATAGTGATCAGTAGGGTGCCAGACTTTATTAATCTAGGATCCTGTCCTAAGTCACGAAAAAAAGGCTATTTCCAGTTTATTTTTTCGGGCTCAACTTTCCTGATAGAACTTATGATTGAAACTAGTACTAATCGATAGCGAAGGTCAATTACTTTAAGAAAAAATCAGGATGCTACCCACTGACCTGTCCGAGAGGGCGGTAGCCACCTCTAAGTGTAGCCCATTTTCGTATTCAACTTTCCTGATCGGACTTACCAGTGTTGTTTTTTATCTGTCCCGGACAGAACAAGAGGTGGCACCCTAATTTTTTCTTAAAGTACTTAACCTTCACTATCGGTTGTTCTATCAAGGAAGTGAATCCCGAAAAAATTTACCGGAAATAGATAGGATCCTGGATTTATAAAATCTGGCATCTTATTGACAACTACATTCCCGATCGATTCATATACAATTTGGTTGTAAGACCGATCAGGGAAGATAAGATGCGGTCGGCTCCTGGACTATATGTAATTCAAGCCGAAAGCAAGGACCATTAGTCCAAGAGCTCATGAACCATGTTTTATGAAGTGTTTGATTCAGATAGAAATTTTGTACAATAGTATATTTAGATAAGATGTATAGGTAAATGAGTGTTTGCCTGACCTACCTGAGTAAGCCAGGTAACGCGCATGTAAGAAAGGTGTAAAAAATTAATTATATTGTTGGGCAGCTATTAAACTCCGGAAAAAAGTGTCTGGCTTTTTGCAAATATTTTTAAATCTATCTGTTATAAAAATTTCAGCGTGAATCAATCACTTCTTTTTAATCTTTGAAAATACAACTTTTCGGTATTTTGGTTCAATATTAATCCGTCCAAAAGTGTCTGCTTTATTTATTCTGTTATTTAAAATAAACTCAACTTTCGAATAGTACCTAATTGTCGGCTTATGAATCACATATTTTTTTACACCTTTCTTATGCGCAGTACCTGGCGTACCCAGGTAGGTCAGGCAAACACTCATTTACCTATACATCTCATCCAAAGATACTGTTGTACAAAATTTCTATTTGAATCAAATACTACATGAAACATGGTCATGGGCTCTCCGACTATACCAATCCAAACATGTTGCAAACTATAATTTCCCCAACAAGATTTTGGAAATACACCAAGAATTCAGAGGAAACTTTTGAAACGTCAAACAATAACGTTTAATCAATGTTAAAAATTTGACGAAGTCTCAGTGAGCAGCTGAATGACGTTATTGTCGACGTAAATTGATGTTTTTGAACAAATTTAACGCAATATTCCGAAACAATGATGACTTTAAATGTATCCTTCAATGACATAGGTAAATTGAAACTATAATAATATGTATATTCAGGATATTTGCAGCAATTTAATTGATACATTAGAAACTAAATCAGCTGTAAAAGTATCTAAAAAATTTTTAATTGAAAATACATGCTTTGATCGAAATAGTTCATTCGTGAAAGGACGATAGTAATTATTAGGAGAGTCGAAGAATGCATGTGAAAATCTGATCAGGCAACAGGAATTCCTCTATTTCGAGTATAAATTTTGTAGTTACTAAGTTAATGACATGAAACCACAAACTGAACGTCAAATTGTCGACAAAGAAGAATTATGTTCTAAAAAATTGGGTTGCCTAATAAAATCTTTATCAAACTTTTTGGTAGCTCATAATTTATAAATCTTTTTTTCGAAACTCATTACGCTCATTTAGAAATGGTTTGCCATCGTTAAAGCTGATCACATTATGTGATAACCCGTTACTTGATAAAATATATCATTCAATAAATCTCTACTGCCAGTATGTAATTCTCTAGTTTAAAAAACATGTAGAATCAATACATAGTTATTTAAACTTTGCAGGGTTGGTATTGAAGCATTATGATGACGTTTCTCATGCTCGTGACGTCATACTATTCATTTAATATTCTCGCTATATGAAGAAATGCTGTTATTATTATTATTTACAACATCGTATGCTTCTAATTTCTAATTAAACATTATTGGAATCAAAATCAAAGTTAAATATGAAAGATAACAGAAAATTCTTCTTACAAATGGGAATATGTTTCTTTTTAATTTTTTTTAGGAAACTCTCAACCACATTTTTTCTAAAAAATAAATTAACAAGCATGAAAATTTACTTACTCCTTTCGTTTAAGAAGCAATGCTTTGATGAATTCTCTAGCATCTTCGCTAACTGTGTTAAACGCTTCATCTTCAAAGTCATAATCTGCCCGAGTGATGTTTGCAAATGTTTCTGCATCATTATCACCCATGAATGGAGATAATCCGGACAATCTATATAAAACAAGAAAATTCTAAATAATGTATTGCTTGAGCATTGAATAATTAGGCTTATTCTGGTTTGCGTATTTGAAATTATTGCTTACTGCGTCCTAATATTATCCCTTATTTAGCTCAGAATATTTTAGCATGTGATTATTTTTCTTGCACGACATCATCAAACATTTTTAATTTAGCAAGCAGTGGATGTAAGTGGCAGAAACTGATCAATCTATTTTAAGCCCAAAAAGCATCAGTCCTTACCAAGGACGACATATATCTCAGATGAATCATCCTATATCTCTCTGTACATTATTTGTTTTGAAGCCGACAGGACAGAAATAGAGGTACAAGGATAGAGATATATTTTTTGGTCCACTTCAGATATTTTTCACAAGATTATTTGGCAACAATTATCATGCTTTGGAAGCAATTAAAATTAATATATGTAGAAGAAAAACGTTCTATAAATTTTTCACGTACTTGATATCTAGAGAACAATACTGAAGTAGACAAAAATCATTGTATGTCTCCCTCTGTCCTGTCGGCTTCAAATGAATAGCTACATGCTTTGTCTAGAGCAGTGATTTTCAACGTTTTTTTTTGTTGCAGTAAACTTTTAACAATTTCAAAATTTGACGACACAAATACTCTGTGTAAAATACTTTATGATAACAATTTTCAATGTAAATAAAATTATATGTACTACAAATTAATTATAAGAATTTTGTTTATATTTGGTCGTAGAAATGAGTTTTATTATTTGCATTTCTAAAATTTGGTAACACTTTTCGAGAATTTGGCGACACACAAAAGTGCCTCGGCACATTGGTTGAGAATCACTGGTCTAGAATATATGTTGTCCATGGTTGTGACTAAATGCACTAGATTGACTAGTGTGAACCAGACTTGTCCGGCCCCGCCCATTATTGTATAAACTCTATGAACAATGTATATACCACAGATTAATAAAGGACGTTTTTGGTTTTTCAATTAGAGGTCAAGAAATTTAATTAAAAATCGACAAACAATGAAATGTACCTTTGGCTGAGACCATGTCTACTAAATACTGAGCTATAAGCAGAGCTGGGATAAGTACTCAAAAAAAGTACTGAAATACTAAGTATTAAGTACTTTTTTCAATGTACTTGAGTACTAAGTATAAGTACTTCATATCATAACATACCTCAGTCCTTAATAGGGGTACTAGATATACAATCATTAGTTACATATCTCCAAGTAGCATAATTTGAAATTACAAAAATAAAATCATTTATTCCAGGAAGCAGCACCTGCTCTGCTCTATGCTGAATTCATAAAACTAAAGTTTATTGAAAGAATCAGTGGAGAAATTAATTCCTAATAGTATTATAGTTATTATTTGCTTTCAAAAGTGATAACTGATAAGTTTTCACTAATTTTATCACTTAAGGCACGAAGTTATGGTGAACTAATTATTCCGACATAAAAAATGCGTTCTATGGGTGCTGATGAAGTGTATTATATTTTATAAACTTCCTAATAGTAGGATAATCATTTCGCATTTCTGAATCTGTTCGTTTGTCTACTAAATATTCTAGTAATTCCAATTCAAATTTGGTCACTGATTATTTGTTCGTATCTATTGTTTTCTTGATTTCGATTTTATCGTCACCATAAAAGTCGAAAAAGTCATCAGAGCTGATAAAATCGTTGGTTTTGCGGAATATTGAGGCAATAAATGTTGATTTTGTAGATTTGATAGTAAGAAATTGAAATTTATACTCTATGCAAGTCATCTCTGAAGGTCTGCTACTTTAAATATTTTGTTTTCTTTTCATTATAAAAAAAAAATGTACTAATTCTCTAGAGAAGAACAATTTGAATCGTCTAATTCCAAAACCGACCCAGTCAAATAATTTTGTTTTCTGCATTTTTTCAATATTTGTGAAGTTATCTATCTGATGTATTCTCTATTGAGTTCCAAAATTGGTTCAGTACTACGTAATGGTATAGAGAAAAAAGTGGTTATTCTCAATTCTGGCCAAGTCCGTAGAATTCAAATCCGTCCAAAGCATATGCCAACTGAACTAACTGAAGGAACTAAATGATTTTCAGTTACACGCTAACTTGCTTTTGCTTCCGTTTATCGGGCGAATATGAATATCATCAAATAAGACGTAAATCAGTTTATCATTGTTTTCTCAAAAGTAGATGAAACGGACTTGGCCGGATTTGTAACTAAACGACTCATATATCTCCTTATCAAATTTTCCTCGTTCTTAGATTATAAATTGGGAATAAAATCCATCTGTATTATAAAGGAGAAGATATAATAAAAAAAAATTATAATAAAATATATTGTTCGGAAATAATTTTCTGATCACTTACTAGGATATGATAGTAAAAGGTTATCCTAAAATATTTGATTGTAAAATATAAAAAATTATATGTTGAGCTCTATGCTATGACACTTAGCTCTAATCATGGAATCCATTTGGCCCGAATGCAATAAGTTTCAACCTGTATTTATTAGTGAAAACTCTGCTATTTATAATAGTTCAAGTACTTCTAGAATACTTTGAGTATTTATGAATACTCACAGTACATCTAAAATACTTGAAGTACTTTTGAGTACTTAAAATATTTTTGAATACTTACAGTACTTTTAGAGTACTTAAAATACTTTTTTTACTTACAGTATTAAGTACATATAAATTTTTGCTTAAGTACCAGTAATAAGTACCACTTGTAAAATGTACTTCCAGTAAAGTACTTTAAGTACACAATTTACTTCAAGTAATACTGTAAGTATTTTTATTGTAAGTATTACCCAGCTCTGGCTATAAGATATGCATATTTTTTTGAATTTCAAAATGTTTTACAATGGCAATTATTAAAAAAAAAACATTTTAGATATTTATGTATATTATTGCAATATTGTATCATTAAAACAAGAACGTCTCAGGTTTAGCTCAAAAAATTGGATTGCATATTGGAATCTTCATACTTACAGCACATAACAGATAACTCCGATACTCCACATATCGCTCTGAATTCCAATTGGTTCGTAGCTAATTATCTCCGGTGCTATGAATTCTGGTGTTCCAAATAATACTCTGACTGGAACTCCTGGTTTGAGCTTCTGTGCCAATCCAAAATCTATAATTTTCACTTGATGTGAGGTTCTGGTACGACACATAATGTTCTCAGGTTTTAAATCCAGATGGACGACATTTAAACTATGCATGTAGGCAACCCCTTCGCAAATTTGACGGAGGAAGAGAACACAGTCACGTTCGGTAAGGGTAAAATCATCAGCAACAACTCGTTCGAAAAGCTCGCCCCCTGAAATGCTGCAAATATTTTGAAAATTTAGTAATTGAAACAACAGAAAATTATTTTCTAGAAAGTATATGCCAATAATCATAAGCTTATTCTATAAATTGAAAAAATAGTTTTCAAATAGATTTTCACCCTCTGTCAAGCGATTTTTATCAAAATTAAATTAATTTTCTAAAAATCTTCAGTTGTAAGTACCATATTTCAGGACACCTAAGATATTTTTCAGTATAGATCGACGAATATGTTTATTTTCAGGTCTCCTAAAACGATTCCCAGTGTGAAATCGGTCTATTAGCTAATGTGTGTGTAGATACGTATATATGTGTGTAATTCGCCATGATAGCAGTTGCAGCGTTTAAATAGTCGATTTGGAATTTAGTATATAATTATAACAAATTGTTCATTGTGATTTGATCATATTAGATTTTGGTTGAAATCTATTCGGCAGGAAGCTCTAAGGTACCACACGGATTCTTTGATTCTCTAAATTACTTTTATAATATTAAAGATAATATGAAAAACAAATTTCTGTGCGTGTACATACTGAAATTAACAAATAACTTTGTTATAGTTCTGAATCTGACGGTGTCCGGTATCTCGTAAAGTTTTTCAGGAGTACGCTAAAAAAGCTAAAATTATTCAGTAAACATACGAAAAGGAATTAATTTCTTGCGTGAATAAATATTTTTTCTTCTATCGCACTTTATTATCAGATCGTTAAAATTGTGATAAAATTATTTTTTCTGAATTATATAAGCATATGTTTATTTCAGGAGGTTTAAAATAATTAATAATAATTACCAACATGCGATGACTTGTGATTTAAACAATAATTTATTGTAAATATGATCCTAGCTACCATTCACCAATAATATAGAGAATTTTCAAATATCGGACAGACATTTTAATGCTAGCGCCTTGTTGCAAGATGTTGAGTTGTCGGACATTTGAATTATTGTTGCTCAATTGTCAGACATTTGAATGCTGATTCATTGTTGGAAAAGAGTATATAAAGCCTGTGGGCTGGTAGTAGAAGAAACATTCAGTAAAAGTGACGGTCAACAATGTTGATATTGTGAGACGAATTGTAAAGTGAAAAGTTGTACTGTAATTATATTATTCAATCACATTAAAATTTGTGACAATATTTAATTGAATATTAATTTTTAGATTAACTAGTAGTTAGGAGATACGAACTATGTTATGTTTTTGTTCAGTTGCTACGGCAACCTATTGAAATACGAAAACAGACTACTTTTGCCTGTAGTGTAGTGTTGCAACATAGTGTTTTATTCAAGCGATAGAAGGAAAATTGAATTCCTAGATAAGATGTTTTTAGCACTCTACGAAAGCAAATAATAAAATCTACCAATTTTTACATAAAAGAAAATTATTAGGACCGATTCACCAGTTATATTTATTCTGAAGTAATTTAATTCTAAAATGATTTTTGTTAGAATTGTTGCCATTATTACTAGCTCAAAATAACTTTCAGATAAATTAAATAGATGTTGTTGAAATTACAATATGTGGCTGGTGAAATGCGTGATTGATATATTATTAGAGCGTAGATTATTTCGGCTCAATCGAGTAATAAATTGTAACATTTATACTGAAGAAAACAACGTATATTAAACATATTTAAATTGTAAATTACATGAAAATGTCAAAACGTATTTTTAATTATTATTTCATATTCTTCTGTATCCTGGTAACGGTACGAACATACGACGCCTATTTATATGGTCCAAGTTAGCGTCGACATACAACCGTCACTCGCAATACAAATCAAACTCTTACACTTCCCCTCGAGTCGGTTGTAGATAAGTCAATAGACCAAAATATTTAATCCAGCCAGTTCCATGCATTTTTCATGTTTTACTCTTGGTAAACCTTTGGTCAGGAAATCTGCAACTTGATCGTCCGTTGAAACGTAGAATAAACGAATCTCGCCTCGCTTTAGTACGTCTCTCACGAAGTGATGACGTATATCGATGTGCTTGCTTCTTGCGTGGAACATCGGGTTTTCTGCAAGTTTCAGCGCACTTCGATTATCGCAGAAAATCATCAAGTCGCTCAATTCTTCGAATCCCAACTCGATGAGGAATCTCTTCAAAAATATGGCTTCCTTGGCACACTCTGACAAAGCCATATATTCTGCCTCTGTCGTTGACAAGGCGACGGTTCTCTGTTTTCTTGAGTCCCATGTTATCGGTCCGCCGTTGAGCATGAATAGAAAACCGGTGTAGGATCTTCTATTTTCAGAGCAACTTCCCCAGTTGGCATCGGCATACCCTCTCATTGGTCTTGTATCTGAGACATAGGTTAATCCCACGTCAATGGAACCCTTGAGGTAACGGAGTACCCTCTTCGCGGCCTTCCAATGGTCCTCGCCAAAACAGTTATTATACTGTCCCAGGTAGCTCACAGCATACGAAATGTCAGCACGTGTAGTTGAAGCCAGATAGGTCAGGGCTCCAACCAACTCGCGATACGGAAGTTTTAAATCCTCTGGTGACTGCTTTTCTTTCTTCATTAGCTGGATACCCAAATCCATAGGAGTAGCAACTGGATTGTACTCTGTCATTCCAAATCTTGAAAGAAGATCACGAATATAGCCCCGCTGATTCATTGTCACTCGTCCAGGTTTCTGGTCGAATTCAATTCCCAGACAATGTTTAACTTCTCCAATATCCTTGATATCGAAATTGGTAGCTAATTCGCTGGCAAGTTGAGAAATCTTCTTTTTATTGCGTGAGGCTATCAATATATCGTCGACATACGTCGCAATCAGAGTGATATCTTCCCCTGAACCAATATAAAATAGGCAAGGATCTGAAGTCGACGGAGTAGCACCCATTTTCCTGATGGTTTCATCTAGCTTGTTATACCAACTCCTTCCGGCCTGTTTCAACCCATAAAGAGACTTTTTCAGAAGACAAACCTTGTCCCCATTACGTAGGTCGTTCAGCATCCTCTTCGCCTTCACTCCAATCAGACTCTGACCTTCCAAATCAATAATTTCTTCTAAAATTTCATCAAAATTCTTTGGTAGTGTCATATAGACCTCTTCTTTCAAGATCCCATTTAAATAGGCTGTCTCCACGTCGAACTGCCTAATAGTCATATTGTATCTAGTCGCAAGTGACGCCATCAATCGTATGGATCCAATTCGAGCCACAGGTGCGAATGTTTCCGTGAAGTGGACGCCAGGTTGTTGACTGAAACCCTGGGCAACCAAACGCGCATTCCGTTTCTGTAATACTCCATCGGCTCGAAGCTTGTTTCTCAGAATAATTCGACTACCAATTATTTTGTGTTCTTTCGGTCGATCAACTAGTGTCCATGTATCATTTTTCAGGATCGATGTCACTTCTCTGGCCATTGCTTGACGCCATTCTGATGTGTCTGATCCGCTCATCGCTTCTTTCATGGATACTTCCGAAACAAATGCCTGCTCTGATGCTCCGACATTTTCGGCTAACTCAGCAACAACATTATATTGCTTCTTTGGTCTTCCCCTCGAACCAGACCTGACAATTCTGGGTCGACCACAGCCTCTCCGTTGATTTTCTTGAATTACTTCTTCGGCTTCCTGAGAAAAAACTTCATCCAAGTTTGATGAGCCTGGTCCCAATACATTTTCTTCGACGGCATTATCAAAGCCGAGAAAATCATCTTCTTCATGTACGCTTTCTGTTGCGGGCTGCTGCAGAAATTCGAACTCCATGAATCTCGGAGATTGTGTCGTATCTTCGTTTTTTGAGTTCTCATCCGGATCAGCAGAGATGTTGATCGACGAATTGGATCTTCCATCTTCCATGAATTTGACATCTCGAGATATCAGCACAATACGCTTCTCCGGTGACCAAATGCGGTAAGCCTTGGATTCATCTGCATAGCCCAGAAATACTCCTTTATGTCCACGTACATCAAATTTTCCTTTTCCTGGATTTCTGTCGAGGTAATATACCTTGCTGCCAAATACCCTGAATTCAGAAACATTAGGAATCTTACCAGTCCACGCTTCGTACGGCGTCCGACCATCCAAACTCTTCGTTGGCAGTCGATTGCGAATGTAATTCGCTGTATTGACGGCTTCTGCCCAAAAAGAGTCGGGCAAGTTCGATTCTTTAAGAAGGCACCTAGCGACGCTGATGAGCGTAGGATTCTTTCTTTCCGCTATGCCGTTCTGTTCTGGGTTGTACGGCACCGTCAATCTTCTGGTGATTCCTCGCTTTTTCAAGTACTCGTCGAACTCGTTGCTTGTGTATTCGCTACCGTTATCAGATTGCAAACATTTTACCATTTTACCTTTTTGTTTTTCGACGAGAGCTATGAATTCGGTAGTGGCCTTGAAAACATCCGCCTTCGATTTCAGAAAACGAACTTCACACCATCTTGAGCTGTCGTCGATAAATTCGACATAGTATCTCGCTCCAGACAAGGATGATGTCCTCATTGGTCCGCAGACGTCAGTATGTATCAGCTCGAGGATTTTTGTCTGTCGATTCGACTTACTTGGGAATGGATTCCGCGTCATCTTCCCCTGCAAACAAATTTCACAGTCCAAACTTCTGATGGAGTCTGACAGCTGCATCCCTCGAATGGCATCTTTACGAATACCGTCCATGATGTCTCGCACATTTACATGACCCAATCGCCTATGTAAGAGCTCAAGTGATACCTTTTCTTCATTTGAATCAGACGATATTACACGTGCGTCTTGACAAAATTCACGGACATAGTATAAATCATCGACTCTGACTGCATCCAGGATTATATCTCCATTTGAATTTTCAATGGTAGCGCCATCTTTCCGAAAATGAACATCGAAACCGCGATCTGTGATTTTACCGACCGATAAAAGGTTTGTTCTCAAACCCGGTACAAAAAGTGCATTGTCTAAAGTCACGTTTCTTTTACCGTCATTCACACCTGCGATAAAATGTACTTTACCTTCGCCGGCCGTATCAGCGATTGTATTGTTTGCAAGATTAAGTGTACCGTGTTTCGCACTGTATAGTTCGGTAAAATGTTCTGCTTCGTTACACAAATGGCACGTCGCGCCACTGTCCAAGCACCATTTCCGATTCAGATCGTTCGAGCTTCGCGACGACACGTTCAAACAGACATTTCCGTCCAAATATTGCGCGCTTTCTTTTTTAAAACCAGTTCGACATACGTTTGCCTTGTGGCCCCGTTTTTTACATTTGAAACAACGAATCGCGTCGTTTTTCCGTTTCCCGTCATCGTTTTTACTCACTTCCGGTTTGTCTTTTCGTTCACGCCAACCGACATTTTTCTTCGCCAACAAAGCACCCGACGGTAAATTTCGCGTGTCACTCTTACGCGCGTCATTTTCTTCAATAATTTTTATTCGAAGCGCTTCCGGTGCAGGTAACGCGTCCCGTGATTCTATGGCACACCGAAAATTTTCAAAATTCGCGGGTAAACTATATAGCAATAAAATCGCCAACAAATCCGAGTTTATATCGACGCCCATATCACTTAGTTTGTCCACACAGTCAAAAAAATGATTGAGGTGCGTGCGTACATCTCCACCATCTGCCATTTTTTGTAAGGTCAACTTCTTCAAAAGTGTCGCCTTTCTTGCCGGACCCTTGGATTGGTAAACGTCTTCCAGCTTTACCCATACTTCTCGCGATGTTTCGCAGCTTTTTACCTGCTTAAGTTCGCTGGTACTGATGGACAGAATTATATCCGAACGAGCTTTCAAGTCATTCTTGCACCACGCTTGAACGGCATCTGCATTTGCGTTGCTTGCATTCAACTCGGGCTTTACTATAGCTCCACTTACATATTCCCATAAATCGCCCTTAATTAACACGGCCTGCATCTGTAATTTCCATGTGTCGAAATTATTCTTTCCAAGAAGCTCAATTCTCGATGCACTTGCAGAATTCATGATGATTATTCCAGAACGTTTTCTACGCGAGTGTTGAATTTTATTGGGCACTTACACTCGATTTTTCTATTTATGTTCACGCGAGCCTGGGCCCATAACCTATTAGAGCGTAGATTATTTCGGCTCAATCGAGTAATAAATTGTAACATTTATACTGAAGAAAACAACGTATATTAAACATATTTAAATTGTAAATTACATGAAAATGTCAAAACGTATTTTTAATTATTATTTCATATTCTTCTGTATCCTGGTAACGGTACGAACATACGACGCCTATTTATGTGGTCCAAGTTAGCGTCGACATACAACCGTCACTCGCAATACAAATCAAACTCTTACATATATATATATATATATATATATATATATATATATATATATATATATATATATATATATATATATATATATATATATATATATATATATATATATATATATATATATATATATATATATATATATATATATATATATATATATATATATATATATACATCCCGCTATCAACCCTGCGTCCATGTATTGGCGTTTTACATTACATCGAACGTCCGGGTGTTATTGTGCGTCCCGTATATGGACGTCGGATGACAAACCCTTAAAACTTCAATAACTCTTGGTACAATTACCGAAACTTAATGGGTTTCAGATAAAATGTTAGATAAGTTGGCATAGAAACATTTCTACGTGTGCCTATATGAAGAAAAGTGATAATTCAAGAGTTAGAGTCCAAAATAAAAAATTTAGATGGACGTTCAAAGACTTCATTATGAAAGTTATCCAGAGAGCTTAGTTCGACATAATTCCGCTAGGTTCGCTATTAAAATTAGGTGTATATTAAAACTGTATATTCAACTTTCATTGCTTCAACAACCCGAACTCCGAAGAAGTGGCAACAATGTTTTCAACTTGCGATACCAGATTATAATTTTGTGCAGCGAAACTCCTATAATTGAAACATTATAAGTAATCAAATTTATGAATTTAATTTAGGTGTAAATGATAAACGAAAGAATTAAGTTTCAAGATAGAACAAAACATAATTTTTTTGAACCCAAAATCAATATATTATGCTTATTATTATAAATACATGATTTGTTTTTAGCGTATTTATTTTCGTAGTTGTGTGAGTCACTTATGAAAAAGTAAATATTCGAAATGTATATTATAGAATCATGTACGTTGGAAGTTTGAAAATATGATCAAGTGAATGAATATAATATTGATGGTAAAAAATCATATTTAGAGAGAAGAGATTTCAAATATTAATGGTTTAAAATGAATAGATCACGTTTGTCAAGATTTTTATTTTGTAAATCTATACAATGTGAATTCATAAAAAATCTGCTGTGGCCACACAGTACTTCCTCGACCATAAATTAGATGGCTAGTTTCTTAGCTGTATTATGAACTCAGAGTATCGTATCAATTGAATGCATTTTTTAAAGTGACAGCTGTCGTTGTCAAAAGTGACAGATGACGGTTACATGAAACATGAAATTACTATTTTATTTTACTCTAGTCATATGTTCAATGTCCAGTTGCTTTAGTTGATCCTAAAATTGGTATTATCTGGTTAAAATGTAAAAAAACAATCAACAATCGAGAAATTTATTTACTTTGGATTTCTTTCAGGCTTATCTTCTTGTCTTGTTCATGGATCTGGACATATGGTAATTTCTATTGCTCAGTTTGTATTTGATTTATTCCTTCATACATTTTATCTCAGATATAATTTCGAAGATGATCCACATATAGTTTACTTTTTATTTCTCCGGCCTATATATAATATGGGAAGTATTGTTATTGTGTTTCTTTTGACAGTTCGAGATTTTGATGAATCCTCACGTTTTCGACCCTACTGAACCAAAAAAACTCGGTCTGTCTGAAAACACGATAACTTTAGAATGCGTAAGAATTTCTGACTGAAAGCTTAAAACTGATACCAAACTAGACATCATTCGAATAACTTTTGGAGAATAATTGACAATCGTTCAAATACTATCTTTGACACTCTTACTGGGATTATTTCCGCAGGAGCTACAATTCGATACCAAACACGATAAAATCAAATGACTTATTTTGGAAAAACAATTGACAGACGTTTGTATGGGATGTCCAAATATATATGAAAATAATTCTAATTTCACATTCTGATTTTAATTATTTCTTCGCTTCAGAAAAATATAACGAATTTTGTGATGGAGCAAATTTTAGTATTAACAAATGAGCCACTATTAATTTTGAAGAATGTTTTGGGTAAGTGCTACGCCAAATTATTCAAGGATCAATTTGATTTTTTTTCACATTTCATGATAAATACCACTGTCCATAGAAAAAACGCATCAATAAAGTTTTGGTACCACTGGTTGAAAGAAGCTCATTTTTATTAAAAAGATTGAATATAAAATTTTAGTCAGAAATTCTTATGCATTCTAAAGTTATCGTGTTTTCAGACAGATCGACCGACTATTCTTTAAATTATGTTTTTTTGGTTCGGTAAGGGTCCAAAAAAAAAAAGGATTTATCAAAATCTCGAACTGTCAAAAAAACACAATTACAATACTTTCCATATTATATATAGGCCGGGGAAATGAAAAGTACTGTAAGTGGATCATCTTCGAAATAATATCTGAAATAAAATGTTTAAAGGAATAAATCAATTACAAACTGATTAGTAAAAATTACCCTATGTCTAGTTCCATGAACAAGACAAAAACATAAATATGTTATACTTTTCTTTGGAATATATTGGTAGTATTTATATAAATACTTAGTATATAATAATAATATATTCTGCAACAAGTTTGTAATGTGAGACGAAGGCGATGACTTCGGTTCGCGAGTGTGGAATATGCTATTCCAAATTCATTGTAGACTATACTTTCTCTAACAAGATTTTTGAAACTCAGCAATATCTCAGAAGATACTTTCAAAATTATAAAAAGTCAAACGCAAAGCTAGAAATGAATACCTGAATTGTCAGGAAGTAACCATGGTAACCAAATTGACATCTTATGATTCGTCGAAAATGATGATGAAATGATTCAAAACGGCAAACGGAATTATTCTGAACGACATATTGAAATGTCATCTGTCCCAACATAATTTTTGCTCAACTGTACAAAGTACAAGGAAGTACAAGGAAGTATTGTGAAACCGACAAAATTCAAATATCCTGATTCTGATGTATATATCCGTTTTGAGCATTTCTGACTCAATTTTGACTATTTTTGGCTTGATATCGGTACGAATGTATGGGCGTAACTCGCAAATCTCAAAACCCTGCTGAAATTCCGTATTCAAGATTGGTATAGGGTCTTGCGCATTATGGTTGCAATCATCTGTACCGGAAGTGCCCTTTACTTGAAACTTTTCTTGGAGTTTCCGCATAAATCCGTAATGATTAGACGTAAGATACTGAAATTCAGTATTTGAAATTGCTGTACAATCGGAATAGATATCTTCTAGCTTAGCCGGAAGTGCACTTCATATAAGAGAATTTTCGAATTTTCCTCATAAATTCAAAACAATTAATTGTAGAATACTGAAATTTTGTATTAAGCACTTCTGTAACATTTAGTTATGCACCTCGCATCATGATTGCAATCATCTGTACCGGAAATGCACTTTACTCCATATTTTTTTTCAATTTTCCGCGAAAATATGCAACAATTGAACATAAAATGTTAAAATTCAGTATTTAAGACAATAGTACCGTTTAAGTACTCATATCCTATTTTCATTGGGATCGCCTGAGCCGGAAGTGCACTTTACTTGAGAGTCTTGTAGGCTGTAGAGTATAGAGTATTGAAATTTGGTATTTCAGTCTGATGTAGCACCTGGATGATTGCCTACTATTTTCATAACAATAGACTGAACCGTAAGTGCACTTCAGTGGAAATTTATTTTTCAATTTCACGCATAAACTCGGAACTGTCAGCCGTAGAACCTTAGAAATCAGTATTTATTAATGTTATAGTATAAGGATGATGATCTATTGTTTCCATAGCAACCGACTATGCAAAAAGCGCATTTTATTTGACAGATTTTTGATTCTTTCGGATAAATCCAAAACGATTAGACGTGGTACGATGAGATTCTGTGTTTGATTATATATCCAATGATATACAAGTAAGTCACGTGATGTCCACGTCAGATTTTTTATTATAGAATAAACAAACACCAAAACAGTGTTAGAGAAAAGAATTGTCACATATAAAAAAAAATCTCACATAATTACACAGTCGGGTTCAAAAATTCGTTCAGTCCAGTATTTCAGTCCATGGTTTACTTTAAACGTAGCTTAATTTCCATAGTGATTATTCTTAGAACAATTTGTTACTGAGATAATTAAGCTCCGCTTAAGTGAAACCGAGGACTGAAATATCGGCTCTAAGGGTCGGTATTTCAGTCTTGAGTTTATCTTAAGCAAAGCTTAATCACCTTAGTAATAATTGTTCTAAAAACCATCACTCCGAAAACTAAGCTACGTTTAAGATAAACCGAGGACTAAAATACTTGCCCTAATGGCCAGTTGCACCACCGTCACTCAAATTTGAGGGAGGGATAATAAACATAGTAACAATTGTCAATCCAATAGTTGCCATAGATATTAAACTCTGCTTAAAGTTAAGTGACGGTGGTGCAACTGGGCATAAGAGTCATATGATATAGATGTATTTTAGTTTCATTGAAGCACTGATTCTACGGAATAATTGCCACAAAACACACAGTCTAGAAAGAAGAAGAATATTGAATCATATTTTACTTTTTACAATAATAAAAAAAAAAAAACTATAAGTGATTTTAAATCATTCATTGCTATGCAATTTTGGGTTGTTATTAATTAGTTGAATTTTACTCATTGTAGACGTGAATTCTATTATTTTTTGAGCCAAGCATAAAAGATACGAAAAGTATTATTTGAATTTACATAAGTAGTTTTAATCATTTTTAAGGTAAATAGAAAACCTGCACATTCAGTTCATACCGCTTCTGTCTATCTTCAACTGAACTGGCAGTCATGATACATGATATCTAAGACTAAGAACAGGCAACACTGTCGGACGTCGCATGTGATGCAATTAGTGCATGAAATGAAACTTGCAGTATATAGGAGGACGTTGGATAACTCCTTTGTAAAAGGGAGCTGAACAGATATTAAAATGAAAGTTGTGATTGGAATGAGCTGGTGTATAAAAGTGATAGCTGAACTCTACGTCACGAAAAACCGTATATACACGAACAAACATTTCAATATACGCAGTAGATCTGGTGGACGCCCGATGCTTTGATTATGAAAGGACGCACGATAGATAGCGTGATGTATATATATATATATATATATATATATATATATATATATATATATATATATATATATATATATATATATATATATATATATATATATATATTTTTTTTTTTTATGTTGGTGAAATGGACTCTTGAAGAGGTAAATTAGAAATTAAAGAATTTATCTTGAGAAATAATAAAAATTATTGATGCAAATCATGTATAGAGTGCAGCAATGTCGTATTCTAAGAGAACTTATTAGTAATAAATTTTACACCATACACTGTTCAGTGAGAGTTTGTAGCGTTAGAAGAGAAAGGAAACTATAGTCTATTCCAGTTAAGAATGATCCAAGGCTTTTATAGGACTACGATTCAATTCATCTGATTGGCGAAAATGCAAACGTGATCCACATGTCAAATGCAAGGTTTAAAACAATCTTTCTGTAAATAAATTGAAGAAATGAAAGCAACAGATTTGTTTACATATTACCTGAATATACAGGGTGTATCAGAAATAAGTACATTAGTTTTAACCTGTAATGCAATTTGTCAAGCATAACAATTTTTCTTAATAACTTTTTTCCGTAAATCCTCTGGATATAGACTAAAAATTCATCAAAGTTTTGTCAAAAATTTCATAGTGCGCCTATGGTTCAAACTGAATGTTTCTCATTTGTTGGAAGAATGACAGCTGTCGATTGAAAGGAGTATTTTGCAACTTTGAGCCATCGTAGTCTTGTCAATCATTCATTTGAAACTGAAAAGATATTAGTATTTTGGCAATACATTGATATTCGCTCACCTCGATAATTCTATTTTTGCATATGTTGGCAGAGACTAAATTTGTCTCTGTAATCAACAATTTGGTCTTTTAGTCGTATTTATATGTCATTTTTAAGAAGTTTGATTTTTATTTAGGGATTTCACGTATATTTTCGGATAGTACATTTCTTAAACATAAGATTGTCTGCACAAGTTCATTGCACTTGAATCAGCTGATTTGAATTGTCTGAAACTGTGTCACTGTGTCAGGAGTGTTAGACTGTGCTGGCATCTACGAGCAGTTCAAAAAGTAGTTGCTGTCCCCAACTTACTTCATCAGAAACATAAAGAGAAAATCATTCAACGATTTACTTGAAGAAAACGGTTGAATATTAAATGGAATGTAATTCTAAATTAATTAATTCACTGAATAATTCAATAGAAATATTGCTACATGAAATTTTGAAGATTTTATTCTTGAAGAACAGAAAATATAACCTATAAATGTATCAAACTGAATTTGGTAATTGATTTTGAATATTTTCTGAAATATGTGATACAATATTTTGTTTATTCAGCAGATCAATTCACAGGACATACTTTATTGAAACGACCTGAGTGTGAAGTGTGTAGTTTGTAATAATATGAGAAATACTAATACACAGGTGCTTCATTTATAAATTGATGTATTTCATTCATCTCATCTGCTGTTTTACGTTTCAGATAAACGTTAGGTTCTAAATATCCCATGGTATTCTCATCGCAATGTATAAGTGCATAATATTTTGACATTAAATACATTAGCACAATAATTCAATTTTTAGTGGAAAACGACAATTCGGAGATCGTTCCAAATAAATTAGCTAAGCTAATCCTAAACTGCCCGTGAAATCGTACACAGAATTAATAATTTATATTCTGTTTTATTTCAGAATTTATTTGAAGGCATTGATAACTCACATATGTCAAAATCAATTATTGTTCTATTGCAACTGCTACTGGATCCGATAACTATGCACCTATGCACCTGAACGTCTCGTTAAATTATAGGGGATAAAAAGTGCTAAAAAAAGATGAGAATTCGGGAAAAAGTTACTAAGAAAAATTGTTAGACTTGACGAGAACTATCACTGGTTAAAATGAATGTTCCTATTTCTTTTACATCCTGTATAGCTTTAAATTTCAATTATCAAACTGGACAAATTTATTTATGATGATTAATGAACTATTGACAGATAATGCAACTGACAAATACTCAAATACGATTTTTGTGCTTATACAAAATTATTTAGCATTTGAACCAATCAGAAGGCTTTGATTGTAGTCTTATAAGAGTCTTGGACCGTTCTTAACTGAAATAAGCAATAAAAATTAGTACAGATTTACATCATTCCTATTCCCGCCGGTACATTTGAAATATTCAAGGAATCAGTTCTATGTAGGTGATCGTACCGGGTTTCAATTTTTGAAATTAATTTATATGCAAGGTAATCATAAATCATTCATCGTCACGTGATTCGTAAAAATTTGTATTATGATCAAAATTATCTCCTATGAATAAAATTAGTACAACAAATTTATACATATTTTATTCATATCTTATTTTTCGAACTTTTCGATACATATTTTAGTTATATAATTGCCACTTTTATCGCTGATCACTAAAATTCAGAGTGTTGCACCAATTAATTGCATATTTCAAAGTGGCAGGTAGCGATTAAATAAGTATTTTTCAAAATGAAGATTTTCGGGGAATTTAATTCATTGGAACATACAGTTCTGACATATTATCGTCGGAAGTTTAATTTAAAGATGGTAACGTGGATTCCCTAGATTATTTATTTTATATTTCTTCTAAGCGTATCTTTCCGCGATCTTTAGATTGATACCAAATTTAAATAACATGTAAAAAAAATTGACAATCATTTAAATATTCTATTTTTTGACACTTCTACTAGAATTATCCCCGCAAGAATTACTCATTTTGTAAAAAACAATTGACGAACGTTTGCATATGATGTCCAAAAATAAGTAATAATAATTCTAATTTCACATCATGATTCTGATCATTTTTCTGGTTCAGAAAAATATAATTAATTTTATAATAATTGAAATTTTAATAATAGCAAATGAACCGCTAGTAATTTTGAGAAATGTTTCAGGTAAATGTTATGCCAAATTATTCAAGCATCAATTTCAGTTATTTTATATTTTATGATAAGTACTACTGTTCATAAAATAAACGCAAAAAAACTAAAAAGTTCCATCAATAAAGTTTTAGTACTATGTGTTGAGAAAACTCATTTACGAACTTGAAAACTTAAATATAAAATTTCAGTAAAAAATTCGAACGCGCTCTCAAGTTATCGTGCTTTCAGACAAAAATTTTAAAATTATGTTTTTTGGATTTAGTAATTTCTAAAACTTGAAAATTCATCAAAATCTCGAATTGTCAAAAAATCACGATACAATATCTTTCCTATTAAATATTGGTCGGGGAAGTAAAAACAATGCGGCAAAAAGAAAATCAGAATAATTATTCATGATCACCTATTCAAAGTCATAATATATTCACAAAGTAACTAAAATCCGCTCACCACTACAAAAAACCACTGAACAGTGTGTCTTTTAATTCGACTCTAGTAAAAAGAATAGTCAATAATAACTTACTATTCCATAACCATGATCACTTCCCTGGGATTTTCATAAGCTGCTGTCAACTGCAACAACTTCGGGTGTCTCAGTAAATTCATGATTTCAATTTCATCGTTGACTTTTTCTCTATCTTTAGAGGTGCGACACTTAACGAATTTGGCGGCCCAAATGTGCTGACTACGCTTATCCAGAACTTTTCGAACGACACCATAGCGACCTTTGCCAAGTTCTTCAAGGATGTCGTAAAGCTCAGGAAAGTTTGCTCCTGGCTGAGGTATAACTGGTGCGGAAGAAATGGGAATTTCGTCTGAAGAAAAATTAAAGAAAAACGATTATTAACAGCTAATTATAATTTATTTCATTCAATATATTAGAATTTTATTATGTACTAGATTTAGAATATGTAACATTTTTATAACATGACTACCTGATGCAATGAAAACCATATTAAAAACGTATTAAACTGATTAATAAAAAACAATAATAAACAAGATTTTTGCATATTATCTTTCTTCTAGGAAATATGTAAATGAGTATTTGATATCTTTCCTAGAAAACCGATTATATAATTTTATACTTATAAACGTCAAACATAACAAAATATTGACATGACAGGTGTATAGTCGTAGGAAAAAGATTTAATAATGACTCGATTGGTTCTGAGCCGTTGGCATATCCGCGATAAAAATAAATTCAGCATGTGTTCATTTTATTCATGTTTGGATTAATACATATTAAATGTGGGATTTAAAACCTCTCTTAAAATTGATTTAGTAAATAAAAGCAATATATTCTTATAATACTAGAATAGTAATAAATGTGAATCTTGAAATTGTACAAATACATTTATGACTGACGATATGCGATTGACACTTTCCTTTTATGAATCATATTGCAAAAACAATAATTTACTTACCCTTCATAAGTTCTTCGTCGCCTTCTTTCACTAAAACCACCCCTTCAGATTCGGCACTTGGTCCACTAACACCATGTACATTGTAGGCTCTCACTCTAAATTTATATTCTTCTCCTTGATGCACATCTAACACAGTATGCGCAAGAGAATGACAATGTTCGGCCACTGTGATCCAGGTATCTGGCGAAGCTGAAGACATCATTTCTAAGACGTAACCTTGAACGATACGTCCGCCGTCGTATGGAGATGATGACCAAGTAACGTAGACGGAGTTTGTAGTGGGATTAACAGACGGGTGGCCTGATGGCGGATCGGGGGGACCTAAGATTTCGAAATAAAAACGTATTTGTTAATCATTAACTAATACTTATAGCTAGCAAAACAGAAAATAGAAGCGGCCAGATTTAAAAGCTCTAGCTGTATTAAATTTTCAAATAATCTTTCAACAATCAAAGTGCTGATCGTATAAATCAGTTAGGAAATACTTTGCGAATGAGATAAAAATAGCACATTTCCGAATTAAGCAAAAATATTCTTGTAGATAATTTTTATCTTACTCAAAAACCACATATACGATGTGACTTACGCTCGATTGCAGAAATGTTCATTGAATTTATTCCATTAAAATGGACTTAATCGAATCGAATATCGGACAGTAATGCATTATTGACATTTTAACAAATAATTAAAGATTAACGTTTTTGCAACCGGGCATTAGTTATTCCACACATTTTATTAAAAATATGGGAATATAATACGAAGAAAGCCGTAAAATTTTTATTGCTAGATAAAATACTAGTTTCAAAATAGATGAACATGAAAAAACAGTATCATAAATTAACCGTCGTTAAAAATGACTATAATACACAATAAAAATTAACATATATTTTTTTTTAAATTGAAAATAATTCAATTTTTTTATATTGTTTGTTGGATAGTATATATTTGTAGAAAATCCTACTTCTTCAAATTGAAGTTTAGTTCCAATTAAAAAACAATTTGGTGGAATTTGTGAATGATTACGAATACCAGTTTGTAAATATCGTCTTTAGTATTCTCCAAAATAACCTAATGAAATTGATAATGCTATTAGAAGAGCACAAAAATTGTGTATGGATTTACAAAAATTTTACTCACCAAATTGAAATGGATTACACAAGTTGTGTCAATATTTTCAATTATCTTGTATAAGAAAGGAAAATATTATTTAAATTTTTTTCGTTTAGATAGTACTCTTTAATTAATTTGTTGACTACAAGGCCCCTTTTTTCGAATGGCATATTCAAGAAGTATCTACCAAAAAATCACCTCATCTTTTCACTCAAGATTTCACGAAAAATTATCTTTAAAAAGATGGTATAAAAAAACGTTAAAGAATTTCTGACGAATGGTGGATAATTCTATTAACTCATGGATAAAATTTGGAACAATAGTAGGTAATTTTTCATGCTAACAGGAGCCAGAAAAAAAGTGGAGTTCAAATATAGTAACAGTAAATCAGAGACTTTTATTTGAAAAGCAAAGTTGCTAAATCATCAGATTTACAAAAATTCCTTTTTTTTTTAATTAGAAAGCTGTCAGAGCCCGGAACTTTTTTATCATGCACATTTCTTACCTTCTACGCTAACAGAAGCAAAGTGACGGTCATTTCCGTAACAATTCTCAACAATAACAACGTATTTCCCACTGTCATCCGTTGTAATATCTTCAATAACAATGCTTGAAATGCCGTCTCTGTTGACTATACTCGTTCTAGAATCGTTGCCCAATTTGTGACCCTAAACAATAAGAATACACTTGAAATCCACGGAGCACTGATGGTTTCTAATTCAAGAACACTTTATTGCAAGGAAAGAACACGTACAATGAGAATTTTTGATTAAAACTCTCGAACTGGTTTGTACTTTTAGAGACAAATGATGTTGACGTTCAATTATATATATTTTAAATACCGCGTGTAAACAGATATACAGATGATAGCTGAACTAAGTAAAAAATAATTTTATTATTGGAAAAAAAATATCCTAAATTGTAGAACATAAACTGTTTAAACTCTAAAGAAATTAAAATCATAAAAATTTATTTTGATGATTGATTTAAGTATTGTAATTTTCAAATGCCTATAATTTTGTGATTATAACAAATATGTATAGTTTATCAAGAGCATATTTGTTGAAAAGGATTTTTTTTTTCAAATTTGACTTTTATACTGAAGAAAAGCATTCAAATGGAAATAAATTAGATTTTCAGTTTAACAATGTTATCAATTTGAATTATAATTTGTTTATGAGTTTCTAGAAATTCAATGAAAAGCTAAGAGTAACTGTATAACAAATTTTGCAATGATTAAAAAATATGATTTTATGCGTTGATTCGGTCATCTCAAGAGGTATAAGTAGAGCCGTTTATTCATTTATTTATTCGAATAACTATCTAACAGGAAATATGAAATCACAGGATAGTGAAAATCATGTTACAAAAACAAATATAAATTCATCATGCTTACAAAAAAAGATAAAAAACAGTAACAAATATTTAGCCGAAGGTCAATTATTCAAAATAAGCCTTTCGAAGCTATCAAAGTCCAGAAGAAAAATGTCAATGTGAGAAAATTTTAAATTATAAAGTGAACACATCTTGTGAAGAGGAGATGAAAACAGGAGATTTGTACGAGAGGTGGTAAGATAGAAAATAGAAATGGATCTGGTCATTATGGTAGGAGTATGAAAATTGATTAGTAAAAAATAATTTATTATGAGATCGTGCGTCTGTCCATCCGTCCCAGCTACATTTACTCAGAACGAGAAAAGTTATCAACTTTGAATTAGGAAGACTTTATATGACTTATTCAACCAAACAACCATTTTTCGGAATATTGACAAATATGTCTGTCTATCACTGTCTCACCCCATCTATTTCTGAAACTAGGCGACTGCAAAATTTACAACCTTCTTGGAATATTAGAGAACACTATCATAAAAATCTAGTTGCTGCAAATAAATCGAGAATTTGTTGATTACTGAAATATAGTTTTAAAATCTTCTGTAAGTGATACTTTAATTATTGTTGAAGCTAAATACTTCAGAGCAAAAAAAAACTTTGATAATTGAATTTGACAAGAATAAAAAAAGTTGAAGATTTAAGTCTCACTCGCATAATAGTCCGCGGTGCAGCGCCTCTTTATCCAAATTATTAACACTCCTCTGAAAGTTTGTGTGTGGTTTCATTTTAATGAATCAGACAACATTTTTATCTGCGAAATTTTTCAATACTGCTGAATTTTCCACCGAACAGTCGAAAAGGACGTCGATTTTATAATTTATTTTAGATTATTAACATCATTCTCTTCTATAGCTTTATTGTAAAATTATAGAAGTTAAAACACACACAACATTTTGTCCGACAAAACTATTGAGGCGTTTGGCGTAACCCCCATCTCATTTATTCAATAATTTATTGTAATATTATGATTTTAGTTAGCATTCACCACTGATCTCTAATATAACACTGGATTGGGTTTAGACCGTATTCTGGCATCTGAAATCGGCCCCGGTTGAACGGCGGCCTTGACAGTAAAACTGAGGTTTTGTGTCACTATTCGGCGGCTAATTCAAAACACTTATAGAAGACACTCGATGTAATTCAAAGTATAATGCAAATTAGATGATGAAATCATTCTCAATATACGTCAATATGCACACATTAATAATCAATAATAGTTAAAAGTATTTAAAAATTGTTATAATAGTTAAAATATTTAAAAATATTCACTGATAGCTCAAAATATTTGTTAACTTTTTAGTATCAGTATTTTAACTATTTTTCAAACATTTCAGCTCTGAATGATCAAATTCATTGAATAGTTTTACGATTTTTGTTATAAATCTAAACAATAAATAAATCGTATTGAGAATTGTGTGACTATTTGAACATTTTTTTTTTGGGTTTGCAGTTAACGCTATAGTGTTTGAATAGTTCGTTGAAAATAGTCGGAACAACATCATTTTCCAGAGTCGTGTATTTTTCCCTTTGTTTTAGCGCGGACGCAACAAAATTTTGAGAACATAACCTCATGTTTTTGGCTATTTCTAAGTTTGGCAAACCCATTTGTTCGAGCCATTTTTAGAACGATTGTTCATCGGATGGAAATCTTGAAAATATTCACATCATAACATGGCAATGAAAATAAGTAATGTTTACTTATTTCAGTCATAACGACAGTTACTTCAGGTTATTTCGTTGCACTTACTTGTGCAGTGTCAAATTTCTCGATGAATCGGGTTTCTTTCCGCAAAACATGCACTCGATCATCATGTTTTATAAATAAAATACCGGCAAACCAAACAGCTAAATTTTAAATATCGCGGCACAACGCGGTATTGATCTGGCACAAAACCTCAGTTTTTGCCAAGATGGCGACGCTCAATTGGGGCCGCATTCCAGCGGCCTAAATCCAATCCAGTGTTATATTAGAAACCAAAAAAAGATGTTCAAATAGCCACACAATTCTCAATACGATTTATTTATTGTTTAGATTTATAACAAAAATCGTAAAACTATTCAATGAATTTGATAATTCAGAGCTAAAATGTTTAAAAAATTGTTTAAATACTGATATTAAAAAGTTAACAAATATTTTGAGCTATTAATGAATATTTTCAAAAATTTTAACTATTATAACAATTTTTAAATACTTCTAACTATTATTGATTATTAATGTGTGCATATTGACGTATATTGAGAATAATTTCATCATCTAACTTGTATTATGCTTCGAATCTCATCGTATTTTGAATTTGCCGCTGAATCGTGTCACAAATCCTCAGTTTTACTGTCAAGGTCGCCGTTCAACCGGGGCCGCTTTCAGATGCCAGAATACGGCCTAAACCCAATCCAGTGTTATATAGAGATCAGTGCCCAAGGCATAGCATAGTGCAGCCAAATTTTTCCGTGACAATAATGACAGTCGTTCAGTGTCCGTGTTGCATACGATACTTTTTGTAACAAGTGCACCGAAGTACCCCTATAAATGAGCTTTTTAAAGAAATTTAGATGTATTGAAACGATCTTATCAGTTTGACAATAAATTTTTTGCAATTGCGATCACATTACAGTAAACTAATTCAATGAAACATAACTTACATGATTTATCTTATTGATTGATATTTTTCACATTTTCTGTGCTATCCCGTTCACAATCAATGCACACACTATAACAAACACCTCCTATAATACAAATTTCTTTCAAATATTAATTTAACATATACCATTAAAATAAAAGAATTCCAAAGGCATCCACGACCCACAATTTATTTATTTTTACCTAGCGGACAAAAATATCCATTAATTCCCCGTCAACTGAGAATTAATGAAAATTGTTACCATGGTTTGGAATAAAGAACTTTCGGAGCAGAATTTAGCTCTGTAATAGAGTACTTTCGGTGCACGTGTTATGCTGGGGCTACATCTACACCTAATGCCATTAATTGAGGTGTTGTTTAACAATAAACACATTGTCAATGACAATATATCAATTGTCCCATAACGCCTTAATTAATGGCATTAGACGTAAGTGTGGCCCCTGCATTACAAAAAATAATAAGCGATTTTATTATTCTGCGACGAGTTGTAAAGTGAAAAATTGTACTCTAACCTGTTATATTATTTAATTACAATAAAATTTGTAACAAAATGATCAAATCTGGCAAATTTTTAGGATACGCCTGTCTAATAATAAATCCTAATTGGTTAACTACCTTGAAGCTCTTTGAGACTGGGGAAGCTTGGCATTTTGCCAGTGTAGCCATTTTATTGTTACACCAGTGATTACATACGATAAATTCGAAAAGGAACACTAATAAAGCACTTTTCAAAGAAAATTGTGAATATACATTTCATTTTCTTCAATTTTATTCAAATTTTTCTGATGACTTTATTCTTTGGAGAAACTCCTAAAAAGCATATATTACATGTCTTTTGTATTTCGGTGTTACGAAAAGATCAAAATCAGTGGGGCACATTTGGAATGGCTTTTTTGTGTAAAATGATGGTTATCTACATTTTTTGAAATACAAATTTTCACACTTTATCGTTCCACGTCATTAAAGATAAATATTTTTCCACGTGTTATACTCATAAAAGGAATAAAAAATAATGGAATTATTATGTTTACGTTTTTTAAATAATAAAAATGCAAATTACCACGCGGAACTATAATTTATTTATACGCCATTTCTGTCTCTGTGAGAATGTGTGGGTTTTTAACAACACATATCCAAATATAGGTCAAAAAATAAAAGAAATAAAAAACCTTGACCATAGAAATCTAAAACCAAAAGGAGAAAAAAAAAACAAGTTTTGTTTACATCTGGAATGTTGACGCAGTCGAAGTCGTTCTCAGATAAAAATACGAACACATGTTTCTTATGATTAAATTTTACTATAAACTAAAAATGAAACGGAATATATCTCCAGATTATTTATTTATATTACTGTAATTGTCCTGTCTTTAACTGTATTTTATAAGAAAATATTTATAGGCTGACTGGTAATAGATTTCATTTTGGTGTCATACCACTATAGGGTGAAAGATGCGATGATATTTTAGAAATGATTTGAATTATTTTGAGTCGATTTCAGATTGATTGTAAAATTGTATTTAGACAGCAAACCACTTAGTTGTGGAATAAATTCATCGAAAATCAAGTTACATATATTGGTGTTCGATTTTATTTTTCATACATTTGTTTGACACTGATGAGTGATGATAAGCCATTATTGGGGCTAATCTGTAACTCAGTCGATAAATTTTTATCGATCATTATTTATTTCAACCAATGAACAAAGGTAGCACTGACTAAAATTCTGAATATTTGCTTGTCACAATTGTTTCCATTTGACAAAAATCTTGTCGATCGATAATAAGTTAATGACTGTGTTACAGAATAAGGTCAAATATTCAACTTTGATAGGCTCTCATTATTTTTAATATAAATTATAAATAAATACTATATAAAATAATTGATTTCTAGAATGCAGTGGAATTGTTTATTTGACGGAAAGGTGTAATAAACAGTAGATTCTTCGATGACTCAGGTCTTTTTATAGAATAGTTTATTGATAAAGAGTAAAAAGAGCCTCTCCAATGCTTCAATATAATCATTAGAAATGCTTCCTATTGCCAATTATTTCTTGACAATATGCAAATTACAAGAACAATTGCAATATATGCGTTTGCGGATAGTTTTATTTTAAAACAATGTGAAATATTTGGTTTCTAGTCTGATTTTCCTAATTTTACCGAACCGCAAATTCCCAAATTTTTTTAACAGTTGTCAAAAAGATTTAATGTGCAGTAATTTTGCAAAGTATTGTTTTACCCATTTGATTGACGACATAATGACGTATATCATTTCACCATCTTACGACAATATACTATGATATTGCATTATGAATTGTTATTATTGATTTTGGAATAAGATTTGTTAATAGTAAGTTGTTTGTAACACTTGGGGCGAAAGAATCCCGTTTCTGAACTGTTTTCAGTTTCGAAAGTTCTGAATTCCATATCAAGGAGACAATGATATTTTTTTCCCTACTAAAAAGGAAATAATGATTATTTCTCTGATGGGAAAGAAAAAGTTACAATTTTGAATCATTGCTGTCGTTGATGCTTATCATTTTACTGTGTATGTTATTGTGTATTATGGGATGTGTCCGTTATAGTGTTTGCATTTACTGTGAACTTAATAGCATAGAAAATGTGAAAAAGAAGATGTAATATGAACCAATGATAAAAAAGTCATGTAAATTAGGTTTTGTAGTATCAGCTTGCTGTAATTGTGATCGCAATTGCAAAAATTTGATCAATAAAATGGTTCTGATATTCTCTTTTTATTTTGAGCATTCAAATAAATTCAAAAAGTTCAAAAATGGGGTACTTCGGTGCACTTGTTACAAAAAGTATCATATGCAACACGGGTACTGAACTAATGTTGTTATTGACACGGGTGAAGTTGGCCGCATGAGATTACGCCTTGGGCGAACTCACATTCAGTTTCACTCTGGACAATAATGACGGTTTTTCGATCCGTGTAGCATAATATAACTGATAAAATGCTTGTTTTTTTTTTTAAATTAAAAATTATTGCGTTTCTCAAACAAAAATGTTGGAGAAGGTAAGTAGTAAGCTTATAAAATTTAGATATGAATGCTATTACATCCACAGGGGTGACGAATCTTAATTTTTTTGATTGTTGAATCATCGAGTCAATCACAAAAGAGCGGGAGCGGAGAAGAGAAGTGATATATGCTCGTGGTTGATCCATTAATAACTCAGTTCACGTAGATGGTAAATAAAAATGATTTATTACCATTACTCCCTGTGAAAATTGCATGTAGTACGCAATGCGCATGTGTGTAATAAGTGACTTCTACGTCACAAAAAAATATTTTTAATACATAAAATATGGGAATGTGATAACCTGAAATTCATTTTCATTAATTTCACGTGAAAATAAGATCTAATTGATATTATTATCCACACAAATTTTTTGACAGACCACATAAATTTCAATTTTGAATATTCCTAAATAAAGAATTCATCATAATAACTGATAATATTTTTATAATTTTATTGCTGTTTCGCTTGCTTCTCTATTTAATTTTGATGAAGAAGTGTTTTTCCAGAAGTATTGCACAAGATAGCGCTATGTATATTTCTTTTTTTTCTAATATAATGAAAATACATAGTTATTGAAAAATGAACCTGAATGGTAATATTTTTTTGTTGGTAATTTCATAATTGCCTAAATTTCCAAATGAAAAATTTGAATATGAGTGAGTCAGTTGTAAATCTTGAATTCCTTATACCTCACCGGATGTATTTCACAAGCAAATGAGTCACAATTTAAGTAAATGCTCACCGACTTCTCCCATATTATATCCGGTTCCGGTTTTCCAGTATACGTCGCTTCAAGCATAACTTTATCTCCAACTAAAGCTGTAGTATCCTCCGGCCCTTTGAGTATCATCGCCGCACAATCATCTTCTTCGACATTTCTTGCACTCACTGTCATCTTTACATTGTGGTCATTAACGACAACTCCTGCGTCGCTCAGGAGGGTCTTTAACTGGTTTATTTCACCAACTAACACTGACAGTTCTGCAGAACACTTTACTAAGTGATTACAGTGAGGTGATTGAACTGAGTGATGTAAAGTGTTGTCTGTACGATGTTCGGAGTCTGACTGAGAGTTGCTATCGTCTGGTGAGGGAATACTGGCTGTGCATGTGACAGTACCGGCATCAGATGTTCGGCAGTGGAGGATGGTTAATATTGTAGAATCACCGTCGTGCTCAATCTGAAAAATAAGTCAAATTTTAGTTTTTATGAGATTATTGACATTTCTTTTTGAATTAATTCAAGGATTCAGAGAATTATTTGAAGTAGTGATACAGAGGTATTGTAGTCTTGAGAGCTACGTGTTTTTCAGGACGTCCCAAGTCATTAATCTTCCACTTTCAATTGATAAAAAGTTTTTGAATACCCATGAAGAATATACTTCTAAATTTGTAGTTTAATCTTTAGAAATATCGCTAATGATCTAAGATCAAATCTCCTACATAACTAATTAGCTTAGCTCACACATTTACGGAAAAGACGTAACTAAGTTAAAATCTGCAGGTTGAAAAAGGACGTCGAGCTCTCTTTCAGTTTTATCATATTATAATTTATTCAAATATTATGTCTATATTTATTTTCAAATCAGCAAATTATGGTAAACCAATTTAATGAAATACATAAAGATATAATAATAGTGCTTATCTATTGGTATGAATCATCTAATTAAGAAGCAAGACAGAAAATAGTTATTAAAGCGGTAACTACATATGGACAAAATGAATTTTCTAATACGCACTAAAACAACTTTTCACATTAAAACAACGCATAAATTTGTAATTAATAAATATTCGAATGATATTTTTCTGATTTATTCAATTACAGTTTCAAAATTCTAATCAAGGAAATGTTCGTCACATGTTTATTTAATTACTGAGCATTGAACATAATATTCAGTCTTATTCGAGTTTTTCGACGAAAATGGGATAGTAAAAACTATCATGAACACCCAAATTCGTGTTTGAAAGTCAAGTTTTAGAAAAAAGGAGGTAATAGTTTTCTTCTGCTAAGAATTGAGGGCTTAATTATCTTTTTGTCAAAATATGGCTCGAATAATAAAAAATTAATAATACTTCTTGGCGGTGTTCTTGGTCGTATAATAGTAGTTTTATTCGAAGCGTTTCTTTGGAAAAGACTGAAAAGAAGAACGACAAACTACAATACAAATATCTACTTGACAGATAACAAAATAAAGTGCACGTAACCTCAGTTAACTTAGGGGCCATAGAATCACCTTTTTGTTATGATCGCCTTAAAAAGAATGTTTGTTCCCTAGAACTCTCATGTCTATTTCAGCTAGCCTCATATTTGATTGTTTTCAAGAAAACTATAATGGCAAAGTTAAACAGTCAACTGTAAATTTAATAGAAGTGACTATTTATCCAATTAGCGTTTCTTTAATTCTTTTAAATAACCGTACATTTTTATTTATTCTGTAACAATATAATTACCATTAAATTTTTAAATACAGTGTGTTCAATTTGACTAGAAACATCAGAAAAAAATTATGATATACATCCTCCTATTGCTTTGATATTATATCCTCCTATTGTTTTCACTCTCATTAAATTTACTTTCACGCACATTCAAACATACCATTCAACTCAGCACAAACAACAACGCCATTTCTGAAGTATCCGGTATGTTTTTGCTTATTATTATCATCGCTCCAAACAAAGCCACAAGATACTTTTCTGTTTGGCATTCATGACCCACAAATGCGAAGAACAGATTTCATTTTCTGTTCACGTTCGCTAAAATCATAAAACAACTCTACGGAGCTGAGAGACGATGTATGAATCACTTTAAACCGGACAGATTACTAGCGAATTACAATACATGTGTTGATATTTTGTTGTTTTAGTAGAATGGTACAAGTATTTTTTAGCCGAATAAATATTTATTGATTTTTGGCAAGTTTTTTATTCACATCGATGTGCCGAAATGGATTAACTATGAAACATTTACTTCCGAAGTTCTGGAACTTTTTCAAGGTTCAATAGTTTTGTAATAACAAAATTGTTTGTAATTGTTAACGGCACATATACATACAAAATGTCCTTCCAATATGAGAAAGAGCGAATTAGTTCTAGTAGAGCACTAAAAACATAGGTATTATCATCCGCCATTTGGTGTCCTGTCAATATAAGAAAGCGTATGTAAACCAATGTAAACATTACAGGAAATGCGTTGTTTGATGAGGATAAAATGTTATAATAACTTGAAAAACTAAAGAAAATAGTATCGGAGTGACTCATTACTGTGCCGAATGATTTATCATCATTATTAGCGGCAATTGTGGCTGTGAGATTCACAGACGAATCATAAGTATTTCATATAAAAGTACATATATTCAGTCAAAATTTCCATTTAAAGTTATGATCAGATTAAAATTTCGATTGAAGTTATCTCAGTTCATTTTAATATATATTTTTATCTAAATTTTTAGACACGATCATAGAATCTAACCTCAATTTCAAGCAATAATTGATCAATTATTTATGTATTATATATAGGTACCTATTATATAGAATATATATTATATATTTATATATATATATAAATATATTATAAGTATAAATAATATATAATCAATTATTATTTCTTTGATAAGTAAAATATTACGAAATAACAATTTTTTATGAAGACATGCGATATAAAAAATTGCAAATAATTGACTTCCATATTTTTTATCCCTTGGGTGAGAGCAGTAAAATAATGAATCTTCCAATAAATATGCATAATAGTTTTTCTAGGAAAGATAAAGATTACAAAGTTTGAAGATAAACAATAGAGTTTTACATATTTAGAGATCCCGAAGTAAAATAAATTTGTCAGATTGTTTTCAAAAATTGTATTACACAATATAAATTAAAATTCATAAATGATAATTTGAGTATTTAATATTACTTTAATTATATATGATTGGAAACCGAATAATTTGATTCAACATTTGATGACTGAAAATTCTAAATTGAAGCATGTAATTTGGTAACAAATAATACATCATACCAAAACTAAATAGTCTGATAGACTCCGATATTATTTTATCACATTTTTTACCGAAAGAATAAACTATTTCGACTCAATCATCGCGTTTCCTGCACTGTTCATATATGCTAAAGCGCTTTTTAAGGACACAGAATGGCGGATGATAATACTCATGTATTTAGTGCCTTAGTTCTAGATATTCAATTCTTATAGAGGTCCTAATTTAGGAGCATTTCTTAGAAAGTTTTAAGAAATAACGAATTGATAATTTCACATGAAATCTTCATTTTATAACTTATTTTATTCTTAGGAAAGTTCTAAAAAACACATTTCTGTGCATTTAGGTTGGTTGTACAATTCAAAAAATCATAAGAGACACAGTTACGACCGAATACGTAGAACTACGTATATTGTGATTTTTAATGTTTTTATTTTTACTCTACTGACTTTGGCTTATTGTTTTGTAATTAATATTCTAAGAGATATATGCTTTCAAAGTGTGAAATTTTGCCTGATTTTTATTTTCCCGACTTACATATATATAATAAGTAAAGTATTGTAATCGTAATTTTCTGACAGTTCGAGATATTAATGAATCTTTACGTTTTAGACCCTAGTTAACTCAAAAGGACATAATTTTAAAAGAAGTTGGTCGGTCTGTCTGTCAATTTCTCGGAAAGTACAATAACATGAGAACACGTATAGATTTTCAACTGAAATTTAATATTCAAATTGATACTTACTTGTACTTTGTATTTTGTTTTGTGAAACCGACAAAATTCAAATTTCGAGATTTTGATGAAAATATTCGTTTTGAGCATCCTTTAATCCATTTTTACTATATTCGGCTTGACGTCGGTACGTATATACCCCCTGAGGGTAAGGAGGGTGCAGCTTTCAAATTTCAAATGGCAACCCCTACTTTTAAATGCAGATTTGGATTCTGAACTGAAAAATATGAAGTTTTTGTCTGAAACTTTTTTTCATGTTCCTGACAAATGGCGCTGTAATCGCAAAGATAAGTTATTTTTCGTAATTACTTCAACGGCTAATACTGAGTAATAAATAAATATTTCAGCCGAACATTGTTTTTGAAATTGCGTAGGAGACGTGTTTATAAACAAAATCCGGCAAGACTTCTTGTCAGAAGAGTCAAAGCGTTTGAAAAATTTGATTGTTGTTAGAATGGTTTATAACAATAAGGAAGCTGCTGACATGTTGCAAATTTTGGGCGAGTGTCGTGGTGGGTTCAGAGAAGCCGCCAGGAAATGGCAAGAACGCTTTCCCGAACGCACTCCACACTCAAAAAATGTGTTTTGAAGACTGTGCAAGTCTAGGTTATTTAGTATTAGCCGTTGAAGTAATTACGAAAAATAACTAATCTTTGCGATTACAGCGCCATATGTCAAGAACATGAAAAAAAGTTTTAGACAAAAACTTCATATTTTTTAGATGAGAATCCAAATCTGCATCAAAATGAAGAGATTGCCATTCGAAATTTGAAAGTTGCACCCTCCCCACCCTCAGGGGGTGAGGGGATGGACTTGAATTTGCTACTGTTCAATAGAATCTTAGAAATCATTCCACACGTATTTTTTCTTTTATTAATCCGTTCAGCATTTCGCGAAATATTTGGGTGGTACGGGTGGTCTGAAACACCCGGTATACATATGTGTATATGTGCGTTCGTAGCTCACAAATCTCAAAACCCGTTGAACGTATAATGTTGAAATTTTGTATTTAAGACTGGTCTGGAGTCTAGTTGTGCATCTCGCATTATAGTTGCAATCGTCTGTACCGGAAGTGCACTTGACTTAAATCTTTTTTTGAATTGTTCGCATAAACCCCGAATGATTAGACGTAGGATACTGAAATTCAGTATTTGAAATTTCTGTAGCATCTAAATGGTTACCTTCTATTTTTGTACCAATCGTCTGAGGCGAAAGTGCACTTTTTAGAGCAGACTTTTCGAATTTTCAACACAATCAGTTGTAGAATACTGAAATTTTGTATTGAACGCTTCTGTAACATTTATCTTTGCACCTCCCATTTTGATTGCAATCGTCTGCATCGGAAGTGCACTTTATTTGAAATATTTTTTGAAATTTCCGCATAAATCCTAAATGATTGAACTTAGAATGATAGAATTTAGTATTTTAGACAATAATACCGCCTAGATGCTCATATCCTATTTTCATTGAGTTCGACTGAGCCGGAAGTGCACTTTACTTGACAGTCTTTTGGAATTTTCCGCATAAATTCGAAGCGATAAGCTGAAGAGTATTGAAATTTAAAATTTCAGTCTGCTGTAGTATCTGAATGATTGCCTATTATTCTCATAACAATAGACTGAACCAGAAGTGCACTTCGTACATACAGACATACAGACTTACATATATAATAAGTCAAAATGTGGTTGGCATACATCCCATTTAATATTCAACTAGCAATCATTCTTCTTCAGCTGCAGTTTTTTTCAATTTTGCGCATAAATTCAGAATTGTTAACCGTAGAATCTTGGAAATCAGTATTTAATAATGTTGTAGCGTAAGAATGATGACCTACTGTTTCCAAAGCAACGCACTTTACTCGACAGATTTTTAGTATTTTTTGTGTTAAATCCAAAACGATGGAATTTTGTGTTTGATTATCGTAAAAATATATCCAATGTTGTACAAGTAAGTCTCCTGATGTCCATGTCAAATTTTTTATTCTAGCAGATATAAACTTTTGATGTGTATTACATTTTCATTGAATCATCTAATTCCCTTATACCACCAGTAAAGACATAGTTATACGTCTAAATGATTAAGCAAATAGACGTCTAAGGGCCAGTTTCACCAAAGCCAGTTAAATTTATCCAGAGGTTATTTTAAACGTAAACTATTGTTGATACAATTGTAACTATAGTTACTAACTCAAAATAACCCCTAGATAAATTTAACTTTGGTGAAACCGGGCCTAAATGATTAAACAAATAGGTTCAGGAAGCCTTAGGTTGAAGGATTTATAAGGGACGCATTTTCGATTTTAAATGAGGCTTCTTTTTGAAAATTTCTTATTAGCAAAATAGTGATTTCTAAATCTTTGAAAGAAGCTCTCGATGGAATATCATTTCAAATTAATAGTATTTGATTTTCAGACCAAATATATTTTTTTCAATCGCAACATGTTGATTTAAAATCATCTTTTTTCAATATGCATATGATTCTTTATTGAGTTTAGAAGAGGAAAAAAATATTTATTTCCATCTGATTTTGGATGTTGAAGCCAACTGTTTTATGACAACAGTTATCTTATTGTTTTGAAAAATTCAGCAATAGAATATATTTGCTGTGGAATGAATAGACACGTGATTTCGAAAATAATAACTATAATAGACAAACAGAGAGTCTAAATACTTGTTGTACTATTTTGTTATTAAGTTGTAAATCAATAAACCTTATTTGACATTGACATTCTCTCATTTTATTTAGCAAATATTGTTTAATGTTATACGATTATTTATCAATAAAATATTTACATAAAATAATTGAGGTCAATATATGCAGTGGGTGTTTAATAACATGAATTCTGGTGAAACAATGGAGTAGGTAGTTCACAAATTATATATGAGGAAACAAAAGAAACTTATCATGTTATGATAGAGAAATACTTTGATTGAGAGTATTATTTCAATTGACAGTTCCAAGAAAAATTTGCACAAAATCTTCAAAACCATAAAATAGCTATTTCAAATAATTCTCATTTTTAAATATGCTTTTGTACGAATAGATACTAAATCGTCTTGCAAAATTCATCGTTGAATTTTAATTTGTTATTTCAATTTGAGAAAAATATTAAATTTTAATAAAAATATTGTTTTACTATATTTTCCACCAAATTTTATAAACCCGTTGGAAACAACTAAGGCCCGGTTGCACATTCTCTGGTTTATCCTATGCCTAGCTCAATTACCTTAGTAATAATTGTATTAACAATCGTTACCCAAGTGATAGAGCTACGCTCAGGATAAACCAGGAGACTGTGCAACCAGGCCTAAATGGTATATTTTTCACAAGCTTTCTCTCAATCGATATTATAAAATGAAAATGTATAAGTTAAGATTAAAAAAGATTTTGAGAAGAAGATAATACAAATTATTTATATTCTGGTTCATCTTACCTTGTATACTTTTCCAGGAACAACATCTTTTCCTGCAACGGACCACTTTATTTCCGGTTTACACTTTGGATACGTATGTACGCGTGCGCAGAATTTCACTTCTTCTCCAGATCTAGCAATTACTGGTAATGGAGTCTTGGTAAATGAGATCAGAGGAGTTTGATCTTCTGTAGCGACATCGTGGAATGGAGCATCTTCAACGCTCTCTGCCAATCAGGGAGATGTATTGTTAGTATACATATAATTAATAAAACGGAGTAAAGGTAGATGTTGAGGAGAAGAAGCTCAAAGTATAAAATTTTCAAGTGAGAATGAGAATGCTGGATGACTCATTCATTTGAATTCATTATATACGATATACTGGAGTTAATTTTTCATTTGGCGCTATCGCTTATCTATTGATTAAAAAAAAACTGGAAGAATTAATTTCTTCTTTCAAAATATCTTCACCTTGATTTAATAGCATATCTGTAAATTAAGGCCTGGTATTATAATAGTAATTAATGCAAATTTAAGTATTATTAACTCACTAATCGAGTCACAAAGATTGTTGTCCAAATGTCATAATATTTATTTACAAAAGTGTTGAATTGCTACATACGTGATTTTATTCTGAGACAATTATCAATCTATCAAATGAATCGGTGACAATGTTTGCACTATGCTACCTGCCTGAATTTACACTTTTATGCATTTTTTGTGATGGGAAATGAATTTAACAATTTTGGAGGAGAATAGAAAAATAGTTTTATCACCTACTTAGGTTTATTTAAATACTAAATGAACTTGTTTTGATCAGATGCTTAGTATTCAATTCTGAAAAGATTGTTATTCTTATATTCTTGTTCTAATCAATAGATAATAATAATAAAAATAATTTATTCAATGCTGGAGACACAGTACAATGGGAGTGGAAACGTCAAAAACAAAATAGAGAGGCAAATGATATGAAACATCAAAAGCAAGAAACAAAAAGTCAAATTAAAATTGCAAAGACATAAATTCGTTAACTGAATAAAAGCAATGCTGTAGGAGAAAAAGCTTTAGATTTTTCAATTTTTTTTCTCGATATTTACTAATTTTAGCGAAGCCGGCCATTTATTAAATATTTCTAAACCAAATTTGTCAGAAGACCTTTTAAAGACTTTTAACTTCGATTTAGAAATATAGGAATTGTTTTTGCTACAAGTATTGTGATCGTGGATGTTTTAATTAGAGGATAAGCTAGTAGAAAGATAACATCAAACAAAATGGTAATTTATACAACAAAAGTGTGAAATTGAACATTATAATACGGAACCAAGTATTTAGTGACGAGGATTGCCATCATAATGCTTGTTTACACTCGTATTTCATTAAAGGGTTTTTCAACGGCCCTCAATTTTCATATTTTGACAATTATTATTGAGAACAAATTAACGAAACCCAGAGAACAAGTTGGCATTAAATAACTAAACAAATGAATCAGTAAGAGATGCCACAAACATGAATTCACAGAAAAACAAAATTCAGGTTATAAAACTCAATTGCTAAAATAATGTTTATATGGTGGTAAAGCTGAGATATCAAAGAACGTTCACTTTACAAATCTTTGCGATGTATAAAGTACTCACTTTATACACGGCTGTAGAAAAAATATTTTAATATCCTAACTTTCCGCATCGATCTGAACATATGTTGTTGAGAATTTTAGAACAGTCGTAAAAAATCTTCTGAAAGTTAAATGCTCTTTTAAAATTGTCAATTTTTTCTTCATATAAATAATCTTTTGAATTCAGTGTCTGTGGAGTGAAAATAGAAGGAAGATATGTATAGAAAAATATGAAGTAATAATAATAATAATAATAATCTTTATTAAGTGTAACCCAAAGGCGAGGTTCAGCCAAAGGCTGTTCTTCCACCTAACCTATGAAGTATGAGGATGAAATGCTATTTCCATTTAGTAAACAGTTGTTTTCGTTAGTAAATTATTGTGAGTTTACAAAAATAAATAAAAAATTGTGCGATTAAAATTCAAATGCTATATTCAAGTGCAATAATAATGTACATAATAAAATAAATACTCCTTTGAGTTATTTGACAAATAAATATTGAAATAAACAATATTATTATTTACTGACCATTGACAAGAAGTCGACACTTAGTGGTATCTTCGCCATAGAGGTTAAACACTTCACAGAAATATTCTCCAGAATCTTCCTGGAAGACATCGTTCAAGACTAGAGCAATTTTTCCATCGCCGAAGTCGTGTTGTTGAAAATCATCACAGTCAGGAATGACACAGCCATCTTTAACCCAAACTACATCGAATGGAGGAGTTCCTATACAAAAAATGACATATTTCTAATAATTAATTTGTTTCGCAAACAATAATTAAGTTTTTGACAAAAATAAATAATTAATGGTTTAATTTTGACACAAATTTTAGAAGAAAGCTTTGCATACCTTGCACTGCAATTTCAAACTTAACATGATGTCCTTCGAGAGTTTCTATATTTTCTGGCAGTTTTCTTATGATTTTGGGGGGTTGTTGGTCAACTTTTGTGACGTCATCTTCCGGGAGTATAGTTAAATCTGCCGAGGATTTTGCCGATCCGGCAGTGTTGATAGCGATGCAAGTATACGAACCTTGATCAGATTCTTTCACTGGATCAATTTCTAGATGGGCCGTTTTGCCATCCCATGATATATTGATTCGGGCAGATCTTATAAAAAAAATTGACACATTAGAGTTTTTTAATGAGGTGTTGTGCCAATATCTTCTTTTATTTTATATAAAGAATAATCTATCGGTATAATAATTATATGACATTGATTCAGTCAATAGTAAAATACATAAATGAAATTAAATAATATTATTTTATCAACTTTTAACTCGAGCATAAATTTGCAAATCTTAGATATTATAATTATTAGAATAAATATATAAATTAGAACATAAAAATACAATACGTAGAAGCACAAATTTTATTTTAAATTTTTTTTTATCATTTTATTGTCTCTATCAGAATTGAATGCTACTAATATTTTGTAGTCTGAACAGGGTCTCTGCTCTGAAGCATATGTGGTAGTACGGGATTTTAGTAATATTGATGCTTATTATAAGCATATTATCGAAGAGATAATGATTGCGTTCAGTCCGACATAGCGCTCGCAGAGATCGTAATGTAACCATAATGACACACTGTAATACTATCCCTACGTAGTGCTATATCGGGCTGAACTCGGACAATGAGTTATTATGTCATGTAAACGCATCTTTCGAGAGCAAAGCTCCAGCACTTATTTACTGTAATCATCACTTCCAAAATAAATTACCTTTAAAAAAATCTTACCTCTCCACGGGAATATCATCTTTATACCATTTCACGCACGGCGTGGGCGATCCTCGAACATCACAAGCAAAAACTGCCCTGTTACTAATTCGGGTAGGTGTTCCTGCAAGCCTTCGCCCAAAGCTGGGTGAGATACTTGGCAATGGAGTTGCACTGACGGCGCGTACACCCCTGGCAATGTTTCTGTGACCGATGACGTCAAGTCGAGCACTGGCTTCAATACGACCAACAGAATTCTCAACTATAATGCGGTATAGACCAGCATCCTCTATGGTTACTTCGGCTGAAAGATAAATACTTAAATAGTTTCTAGTAATAAAATCTTATTGTTAAGTTTATTATATAGTCCATGCCTATGAAAAATATTTCCAACTTTTTTTGTTCTAAAAATACAGTAGATTGATGAAAAATTTAAATTCAAATCTAAGAGTCGGTTTTGTTACCATCATCTTAGATCAGGTAGCAACTGTAGATATATGTTTCGTCCTTATTAGGAGTCGTCAGTAAAGTATAGCCAAGAACCCAAGATAGGGAGGTTTGGATCCCAGAGTTTAAAAACTCATAAAGATAGAAGAAGAAAGTTGATATAGAATTTCAATAAAGTAAAGAAACATGTAATTTGGGTATATTCTTATTTTTTATTATTAGAGTTAAGTGAGCCATAGAAAAACAAATAAATTCTAAAAATAAAATTACTTAATACTTATTCAAATTGCCTTCTATCCATATGTAAGCATTTTGTATCTCTCTTCAGTATTTCACTTTGCGTCACCTTACGCGATCCATTATTTGCTAACCATCTATCTTCAAAAATGGTTTCCAAAAAACTACTTATTCTACGGGTAGTATTATGAGTTGAAACGTCATCATATTGGTAGGTACCATACTAAATTTCTTTGATTTAAAGGTAAATCTTCTATGTAACTGAAAAGCTGATTTTCTAAAATTTCCAGATATCTTTGACTGTTTAAATTATCTTCATACATTTATATAGAGTAACCATCGAATCATATTTTATGCTACAAATGACATTACAACTCCAAAAATGTTGGTGCCGAGTTTCAAATGTTGTTGATGATTCTATCAAATTTCAATAAAGAACATTTTACATAAAGTATCCTTATTTTTTATTGTAGAATTTGATTATGTAATAAAAAACGGAGGTTCCATTTCAAAAAGAAGGCGTTAGTCAAAAACTAACGGCGTTAACAGTGAAACTTTTTATTTTTATGGAGTGCATCTGCACATGGCAACTGATAGTCCAGGAGCCCACGGTCAGAAATATGCGAAATCTGACCACTTATGAAATGTAGTGAGAGTAGTTATTTACAAAAAAATAGGAATCATTGGCAACAGCCCGGGAGTCGCGCGCAGGGGCGTTTTTGCACAATATTGTTATAAAAATGTGAAAATTCCGGTTTAAATGCGATATATGACCAGCTATGAAACTTTGACAGTATTTAATTTATTGATAAACATCAACGAAAAGCCATTTCTTACACCTGCACAATGGGGCAAAATGGTTCTTACACGCTGATAATTATGTAAAAATTTCGTGCGACTGCAAAATCTGAACTCGTGCAGTTTGAGGATGCAGAGAGCACCGTGACGGCCATGCAATGTAGTCTCTTTTCGTTTCACAAAATCCTATTCACACCGTCCCAAAAGAAGTTTCACTTCAAAATTTAATGTCTTTAATTAACCAGTTAAGTTTCTTTAATATGTGTACAAAATTTCATGATGATCGGTTTAGTAGTTTACGTGTGAAAGCATAACAAACTAACAAACAAACACACTCACATTCGTATTTATAATATAAGTTAGGATTGTGCAAAAACGTCCCTGCGCTCGACTCTCGGGCTGGAGCCAATGTTTCGTACTTTTTGTAAATAACTATTCCCACTACATTTCATAAGTGGTCATTATCTTTCAAAAAAAAAGTCGTGGGCTCCCGGACTATGATTTATTTTACAAATCATTTTTGTTATAGTTTTGAGTTAATTTTTCATTACTTCAATGTATTTTTATTTCTGCGTATTCTCGTTGATAGTTTTTGCGCTCCATAAAAAGTTTCACTTCTAATGCCGTTAGGTTTTGAATAACGCATTCTTTTTAAATCACTATAAGTACAAGAATTTGGTTTGCAACTTCAATATCTTTGGCTGCTACAAAGTTTTCGTTTCCTACGATATTTTTATCTTTAATGCGATTTCTGACGATTAAAGATTGTTAGGGAGCGCTGGAACGATCGAAAGGGGCAATAGTTGCTTCGAGTGCATTTGGGAACCTTGAAACATATTGAAAGAGAAAATAGGCAGATTCCGATTTTATTCTTATATTATTAATAAAATAATATTAATTTCCTATAATTTTACTATTTGAAGCTTCAAGGTGACTTATTTACAATATCTCTCTTTATTTTATCTTAGAATGTAGGAAAAAATGTAGATACATATATTTTTCTGTTTGCTAATGCCCGCTTTTATTAAATAAAAAATTGTTAGGTTTCTTATCACCATTTTTAAATTAAAAAAATGTATTTGCAGCTTCAGTATTTTTAGCTGCTACAAAATTTTCGTTCTTTACTACATTTTTTTCACTAACACTCCCCACATGCTTTTTAGATATATATTTAATGCGATTACTGATGATTAGGCGTGGTTCTCTATCAGATGGACCAGGATTTTGACGTGCACTGGAATTTTTTTTTATGCACATAAATAGAAAACTTTCAATAAAACTCGTCAGTATGTTCACGAAATGCATCACAACTAACTTGCTCATTAATATAATACACTAAACTATTGTTAAAATTCACGTAGATGTAACACATTTAATAAAATCAACAAAGATGTTTAATAGTCTAAGAGCTGGCTATATAAAAAAGCAAGGTATAAGGAGCATTAAATATTTATAACTAAATAGGTTTCATTACCGCTCTCGATCACTGAATGACCAGTCTGCCTGCGCGCTTAGGAAGACTAGGGCGGAGGTGGACGATCAAAAAGAATAAATTTTTCAAGAAAAAAAATGATAAATCTTAGAGATAAAAATTATACGAATGGTAAATATTTATTGCTAGTAAACGCGGAATATTATTGGTATAGGATATTGTGGAAGATAAAGGGCTGGCAGACGGCAACAAAGTTGCGGTAACTGTCGTGAAAAAAAATAAATGATAAGGCTCATTATTGAAAACTATTGGTAGTAATTGCTTAACTGTCAAAGAAATCAAGTGCCAAATTTCACAGTAAAAACGGAGGATAACATCGAGGCAGACCGTGATGAAGAGTGCACGGTCTCGATCGCGCTTGACAAATTTGTTCTCTACGATACGTTACTATATACGAAACATTCTATTGTATCATGTCAGCAGTAAGATAACAATTTCTATATAAAACATTCCCTAAATAATAAGGACTACTGGAAGATATGCTTAACATTAGAATAATTTTTATTAACAAAAAACCCAATGAAAATTGGTCACTTATTCTATTCCGCTATTTTTATCGGAATCATTGTAGAATATTTCTTTTTCACTTTTCCATTCAATATCAACCTCCGATTTGATTCCGTCGATATCCGCTGTAGAACGACATTAAAAATCAAAAATAAATATCAGCAAATATGAGATTGAAAGTGAGTGCAAAGATATGTACTGTGACGTGCGGGAGTGAGAGGGGAGCTCGTGAATACGACGCAGTATGGGGAGGGGCTTCTTGTCGCCTCTTACGCCGCGCTACGTCGCAGCGCATCACCCCTCCCAATGGAAGCCCCTAGCAATTCCTGGAAATGGAAAGAGTCGCGAAAATCGAAAATTCGAGAAGGACGATGTTTCTCTATATAAGGCCAAGCCAACGACGTGTGGGACAGTACAGTAATAATAGTAGCAGTGCAAATAAATAATAAACAGTGACAGTGAATCGAGAGTGTATATAAATAGTGAAATATAAATATCTGTGACTTTGATTAAATTAGAATTAAGTGATTAATATCTAAATATACTGTTATTAGTGACATAAGAAGAATTAAAGATTTTATTTCATTTAGATTATTAAATAGTGACTTTTATTTATTTACAGAGTGATTCATCAAGCAATAAACATTACAGTACCTTTAGACTGTTTCTGATCAAAAATAACATTGATGATGTAGTTTAAAAATAACATCTTTAACATTATGTGGTATTTGAGGCTCATCGAACCATTGAAACATATCTGGAGTTTGTTTCCTCCCATCCGCATTCATGGTATTAAACAAGTCGGAATTTTCAAGTGCGCGTGACTCCATGATCTTGTGATGTACATAGATCTTTAAAATGTGGCTTCAATTTAGCTGCACACGGAGGTATCAAAGAAGCGTCAAAATTTTGTAGTCTCTTCTTTTGAAATAGTTCGTGGACGTCATTAACTCTATAGTTTTTCAGAAATAGCGCAAAGCGAGCATTATCTACGGAGTCAAGTGATTTCATTCCATATACAGACAGATTTTTCAATGTCTTCAAATACTCTACAATGAATCCGATGAAAATAGCGAAATAGAATAAGTAAGTGGCCAATTTTTATAGCGTTTTTTGTTAATAAAAATTATTCCTATGTTAAGCATATTTTTCAGTGCTCCTTATTATATATGTTTAATATATAAATTGTTATCTTATTGCTGACATGATATTATAGAATAATGTTTCGTATATAGTAACGTATCGTAGAGAACAAATTTGTCAAGCGCGATCGACACCGCACACTCTTCATCACGGTCTGCCTCGATGTTATATTCCGTTTTCTCCTGTGAAACTTGGCACATGGTTTCGTTGACAGTCAAGCAATTATTGCCAATAGTTTTCAATAATGAGCCTTATCATTTTTTTTTCACAACAGTTACCGCAACTTTGTTGCCGTCTGCCAGCCCTTTATCTCCCACAATATCCTATACCAGTAATATTCCGCGTTTCGTAGCTACAAATACTTACCATTCCTATAATTTTTATCTCTGAGCTTTATCATTTCTATTCTTGAAAAATTTATTCTTTTTGACCGTCCACCCCCGTCTTAGACTTCCTATGCGCGCAGGCAGACTGGTCATTCAGTGTTCGAGAGCGGTAATATAACTAATTTAGCTATAAATATTTAATGCTTCTTATACCTTGCATTTTCATGTAGCCAGCTCTCCATCTATTAGAAACTGAACCGCCATAAGTGATTTTTTCAAAAATTGTAGGTTTTCCATCCTTTTTGACTGACAACTCCTTGATATTTTTCAAACTCACATCTTTAACAAGCTTAGAAGAAAATTTCTTACCGACCAAAGTAGCAAGTATTATGTAAACTGACTTACAACTTATTCATATTAAAATTAGACAATATAAAGTAACTAATTCACATGTTACTTGAATTTGTGTTTTTAAATTGTAAGAAATATTGGCAGGGCTAAGACTTTTGCATTCGTTTAAATCTTGTTAGCTTTTATACTCCAACCATTTGCATGCATTACATTCCTACTTTGTCTAATACTGCAAATATACATTTAACAGAATAAAGACAAACATATAAGAAATTCTAAGTCAGTGAGCAGAGATAACGTAAAAGGCTTATTTATGCTGTACAGGGCAACAATAAAAATACAACTTTGATTTTAACTCTTTTTGTCTTTGGCTAACAAGAAATCATTTTCTTCATGTATTACTCTATCTGAGAACTTACCTATTTCCAAAATCTTCACATCATCAACTTCCTTCACAGTTAGTCTCGCAGTTGGAGTCACCATCTTTCCATCCTTATCCCACTGAACCCAGGGATCTGGATGTCCCACTGCACTGCACTGGAATCTCACAGTATCTCCTTCTTCTGCTATCCTGTTGTGTGGGATACTGTAGAATTTTGGCGCAGTGACATGTGTTCGTCTGGGGGCACGTGGTAAGGATGAAGGAACCGTTGAAACATCACGGGAACGAGGATAACTTGTAGAAGTAGTATGAGGATGGGGAGACATGGAGCGAATAGGAGTAGCGCGAGGGGTAACGTCAGGTGACGCAAGATTTGATGGACGGGCAAGAGTTTGCGTTATTTGATTTTCTTTGTCATCAGGGACTGAAACAAAAGACAAATTCACTTTCAATAACTGTATATTAAACAAAAGTGGTAGAACAAAGTCCTCATTGATAAAATATTATTTTGAATAGATGAAACTATCTCTTTTTTGCTGAAAAATTACAAGCCTATCATTAAAGAATTAAAACCGATGAATCGAGTATAACGAAGTAAGTTCGATGATTTAGTATGAAGATTTTTTCATGGAAATCATTCTGAACGACAAAGTTTATCTTCAGCTTAGTCAATATTTAAATAAACAATATTGCTGCAAACTCTAAAAGTATTGTCAAGAAATCTCTTCAATTTTTAACGAGCGACAGTTTGGTATAATTTTCTGGCTCAGGAAGAAGAGAACACTAAAAATAGTACTATACGATGCTAAATGACTTTTGTATCGTGCCTTAGACGAAATTGACATAAAAAATTTCAGTAAAATGCATTATACCTTTTGCGTGGAAAAAAATCTGCATGGGACACAGATTGGCTAATTTGAGAACATTTGAGCCATGTCTTTTCCTTTAGGACTACGTGACATAAAATCTAAGATGGCAATAATTTAAAATCAATTCATTTGCCGTTGTTGCGCGAACTAGATAGTCAATTCTATTCTATTGTGAAATCAAAAACCAACACGAACTTGATATGATTACTTTTTCATGTGAATAGAATAATTAGTAATGATTACATAGTATACTATTTCATCAAATAAAAAAATTTAAGTAGATAACAAGAAATAAGAGCCTTACAAAGAAATATATATATTTTTTCTAATGAAATTCAAATGCAATTAATTAATGGAAAATATTTATTGAATGAAAGTTTAAAAAATGGGAACTTACCATCGACAACAAGACATGCACTTGTAAAGGCTTTTCCCAATTGATTGTATGCCACACACGTATATTCTCCTTCATCTTCTGGATAAACTTGACTAATTGTTAATCTTGCCGTTAAGCCATCATAATCCGCTGTGAAGTCACCTCCTAAGGGTATAAGTTTTCCTCCACGTTCCCAGCGGACATCTGGAGGAGGTGTAGCTTCTACTTGACACTCAAGAGTTGCTGAATCTCCATCGCAACAACGAAGATCTTTCAGCTGGCGAGTTATCACAGGAAGTGTTTGAACTTTGCTGTAGCTTATTGAAGAACGGTCCATACTTTGTTTTGTTATGTCTGGGGGAAAAAAAATTACATTAATCATCTATAGTCTCTTTTTAATCAGACACAGTTTTTATTCCAAGGCTCTTCAATTTTCAATAGTCATTGTATCGTCAAAACTAAATTTCAAATCTGATTTAAATAGCTAAACACAATTTTATCAACACTGTTGCTGAAGTTGAAAAAATGGCCGATATCTCTTATGCTGCAATTCTGTGCTAAATTTAGATGTATAAATTGTTAAATTATGAATGAAATCGCAATAATCTGTTATTGTTAATCACCCAGAGTCGATATGTTTTTTTAGATTTCTTATGAATTTATAACTCAATAAGAATTGTAGCATTAATCTCTTATGGTTTTATGAATTTTAAATTGCTCATTATTTGACATAAATTATCACTTGGACTGTAACGGGAACTCTTACCTTTGGCGTAGATCTGCAGTGAAATTATAGCTTTTGCATCACCATGTTCATTCTTAGCGATGACAGTATACGTTCCCGTATAGTCTAATTTAGCCTGAGGGATTTCTAGGCGATATTCAGGACCGTCGTCTACTCGTCGGAAGTGTGGTGCGTCTCGGTAATATTCCGGCTGTAACAAAAAAAAACATTGCGACATCAATAAGTGAATTTGAAGAGAATAGTTTGAATTAATGATAAAGTATTAAAACAGGATACGGTTAAAGCTTCTAAAACTGTCCGCCTCCAAACCATCGTATAAAAAATACCAATTTAAAAATAATTTTGAATGTAAAAAATGGAAGAATCATCTAGATGATGGAAGCGCATTTTTGACAGCTCATGAATGCTTGTTACTTCAGAGATTTCGCAAATTACCATCTCTTACAATTACTGAGCTTGAAATCAAGCAGTTTGGGCAAACTTACGGAACAGCAGCTTCCATTTAGTACTAGTTTCAAGTTGACTATTTAATAGGTACATAATTTATACATGTACAAACTCAAAAATACCTTTTAATCTTCATTGTTTAGTTATTGACTGACAGGAGGTCAAGTGCTGTAGCTTAAAATAATAATTTGATCTTTATCAAAGCTATATAAAAAAAAATACACCAAAAGTGAACAAATTTTCATCCAATAATAATAATTCATTCTAATAAGCTTCAAATTCGCGTCAAACAAGCCATTGAATGAATCCCGGACAGATTTGACAACTGTACATAATAATAGTGACACCCGCGGCGAAAGTTGTAACTAAATTTTTATCTACTTTAATAAATTTTAGTTGCCATATCCCTAATGTCATAGATATCTATGGACATTGTTTCACTTGAAACAAGTAATTGAATAATTCAATTTTCCACAATCACTGAGCTTGAATTAAAGCAATTTGTGCAAGCCTACGAAACAGCAGCTTTTATTTAGTACCAGTTTCAAGTCTGTAAATAGTATAGTTGCCGAGATCTCAGCGTCACGCCAGCCAGCCAGCCAGCCAGCCAAAGTGAATATAATAGCGCTTTTTTCGGAAAAATGCGCTAAAAATAGGCTTCTATGAAAAACTGTGCAATAAAAGTCTTGTTGTATACACAATTTTATTTGGAAGGCCCATCAATGGAATTATCAGTATTTTAAACATCTGGGAGATATTTTGAAACTTATCCACAATAATAAAATCACTTTTAGACACTCTGAACTTGATATTTTAATTCAAATTCTCTAGGACATTTATGTCAACATCAACCTAAATAACATTTTGAATACATCTTGGCAAACCTGTAGCTTCAATCATTTTAAGCACAACTTGAAATTGGCACAGGTCTATCAAGCACGGACAGAAGCTAGTTTTGATAATTTTTAAAATGAGTTTAACACGTTCTTCCAAAACAGTCTTCTTCAGTTAATTTGTGTTGTCTCAATTAGCGTTTATAGAAAAAAATATGGTAGATTATTATACATACGTCACTCTAAACACTCGCTTCGCTCGTAATTAAGAAACTTGTGACTAAAGAGATGTGTCTACGAAACTTGTTACATAATATAAAATTTATTGTAACACGTGCACCGAAAGTACTTTATCACTTGACTGAGTACTGCTTCGAAAGTTCTCAATTTCAAACCATGATTCCCTGTTAACAGGGAATTAATGAATATTAATTCCCTACGGAGAGAGAAAATTATAATTGTGGATCATGGATGCTGTTGGTATTTTTCAATTTCATATTTATTAGTCAAATTGACATTTGGAAAAATTTGTATCATAAGATGTGATACTTATAGTGTTTGCATTTGCTGTAGGTATTCGCTCCGTGCGCGACAGCAGCGCCATTTGATGTATGAACTAAAGGAGGATATTTGGCGTATATGTACATTGTGATCTAACGAGATAAAATGTTTTATTTTGGTATCAATAAAAGTATATACGGATATTCTAGGCAAGTAAAAAGTTTCATTCATTATTATTATACGTTTCTTAGGCCCAGTATTTCAGTCCATGGTTTACCTTAAACGTAGCTTAATTTCCATAGTAATGATTGTTAGGACAATTGTTACCAAGGTTAATTAAGCTCCGCTTAAGGTAAACCGAGAAATGAAATACCGGGCCTTATAAGCTCGGCTGACATTAAAGTAAAAATGATCAATGAAAAAATAGATTGAAACTCAATGAATGTATGATTAAGTAATGGCATAATATATAAAAAAGATCATAAAATAATAAAATGGAATGAAAACGTATTAAATGAATAGAATAGTCATTTCTCAACTAATGTTGCAATTTTGTGTCAAGTTATAAATCAGTAAAACTCGTAGATTTATAAATTATGAACAAAATCGCAATGGGTTTGTCATCCTCATGAATCGATGCGTTTTTAACCATTTCTTTTGGATTTATAGATCTGTAGAATTAAAGAATTTTCACAGAATTGCAATATGAATTGTTATATATTTGGGAAATCAAATTGACAAATTCAAAATGTCCAAAATTGATTAAAGTATTGTAGGTGGGCTTCAAAATATCATGGAGATGTTTAAAATACTGATAAATCCTACTGATGGACTTATATTATTATTATTGCTTTCACTGGGTAGATTTTGTTCATTTTGAGCTTTATTTTTTCTCTTTAATCAATGCTAAATTATTTGTCGTTGATTATAGCTCCTCATGCCATTGATACTGATGGACAATGGGGTCATTCCAAAAAAAAAAATATTTTGTTTTTTCGCTAAATTACGAAAAAATATTGAATTTCAAACATATCTGTAATTATAAGTTCCCAAAATATAAAACATTTCATTCATAATTTTGATAAAAACCTTTCGCGGGCTGAATAATGACGTCACAAGTCTCCAAATCTATAGTATGACCAAAGAAAATAGATGTAACATTTTTATCACAGAAAATTCAATATTTGTGCTCAAAATAATATCCGGCACCTATCTACATATACACCGTAATAATATATATTATGTACGAACTTTATTTCTGAAGAGAAATATATTAAATGCATTTTCATATTTTTTTGTTCGAGTCATGTTTTCCAAACGGGCTATACATTAAGGCTCAAGGTTGGATCGATGAACCAGAGCACGTGTTTTCACTTACAGCCAATACGCACTCTCCATCTCAGCCAATAGGAACAAGAGACTTGTGACGTCATAAGATTATTTGAAAATAGATGAAAATTTAAAATAATTATATTTTTGAAACTAAACATGTTACGACAGTTTTATAAACGTGAATATCAATATTTTAGTTTATTCTTTCGAAAAAAAAATTTAAAAAAAAATGTGAAAAGACCCCATTGAATAATAATATCATATTATTTGCATATATTCATTCTCCTGCTTAAAGTTGAACTTTCACTAACTTTTGAAGTTTTGTAAATTGAAAGGAGTATTGTAAAAACATAGCTAGGACATGACTTCAGATTTTTTGCCTTCAATGAATGATCACTCAAATGTAATCATGTGATTTAGGATACCAAAGCGATCCATTTACACATAATAAAAAATCATTAATAAATTTTCTTGAACTAGATTTATGCATGATTTTTTTATTCAATGATATACAGATATGAAACAATTTTTTGATATTAAAACAATCCCAAAGTCTGAAAAAGAAAAATTGGAGAAAATATATATGAGAAAATGTTTAGCGCCAAAAAATGCTAATTTTTCAATTACTTTTGAGAATAATAATTAATGGTCCATTAGCATCTGTGACCTCTCTGAAGTATGCTATTTTCAATGTTATTTTTATCACAGAAATAAAGATTATGGTAGTACGTATTTTTTCCTTCTCACTGCAGCTATCCATTCATTTCTTTGATTTACTTTCCATTTTGCAACGGAAAATTTATAAAATTTAAATCGTTATTTTTTCTAGTATTTTGGCAATTCACAACACTGCAACACCGATTGCTCATTTTATTTGTTTTCTTGAAAAACTGCAATCAATATGTGCATTTCTTATATTAGAAATATACAAAAGAGCCTCCCGAAGTGCCTGAATCATCCGCTGCTAGCGCTATCGACGATTTTACTTCCCCTTCCATGGATTCGCACATTCCCAATACATGATAGCAAAGAAAATGTGAAAAATATCAATTAATAAAATAAGCCATGTAAGAATCATGTTTCGTAGTATTAGTTTACTGTAATATGATTGCAATTGCAAAAATTTGTTTGCAAAATCGATAATATAGTTTCAATAAATTTAAATTTATTTAAAAATCTCAGTAATTGAGTACCTCGATGCACTTGCTACAAAAAGAGTCGTATGCAGCACGGATATTGAACGAACGTCATTATTGTCGCGTATAAATTTGGCTGCACGAAGCTACGCCCTCGCCTCGTGCTTCACCCTGACCTTTGTCTCAGGCTTTGACCTCGCCTTAACCGAGTAGTGCAGCCAACTTTATCCTGGACAATAATAACAGTAGTTCGGCCCTTGCAGCATAATATACTATTTACTTACTTGTACAAACTACAAGTATTGTAAAATCGACAAAATTTACATTTCGAGATTTTGATGGAAATATCTGTTTCGAGTATCCCTGAATCTATTTTGTTTATTTTCGGCTTCACGTCGGTACGTTAATATGTACGTATGTATGTAAGCACGTAACTTGCAAATCTCAAAAGCTGTCAAACGTATAATGTTGAGATTTTGTATTCAAGACTAAGGTTTAGCTATGCTCCTTGCATTATTTTAGCAATCGTCAGTACTAGAAGGGCACTTTACTCGAAACTTGAATATCCAAATAATAAATCCAAAATGGATAGCCGCATGATGTTGAAATTCGGTATTTGAAATGGCTGTAGCATTAAATGGTTATCTTCTATTTTTGTATCAATCGGCTGAGCCGCAAGTCGCAAGTGCACTTTATATAACAGTCTTTTCAAATTTTTCGCATAAATTCAAAACAATCAGCCGTATAGTATTGAAATATCGTATTAAGCACTTCTATAACTTCTAGTTGTACATCTCGCATTATGATTGCGATCGGCTGAACCGGAAATGCAGTTTACTAGAACTTTTCGCATAAATCCAGAACGATCAGCTGTAGAATTATGAAATTTAGTAGTATTTAAAGCAATTGTAGCATTCAAATGATAACTTTATATTTTCATAATAATCTACTAAGTCGGAAGTGAACTTTATTTGATAATCTTCTCTAATTTTTCGCATAAATTCGAAACTATTGGCTGTAAAATGATTAAATTTAGTATTTTGCCTTATGTCAATATCAATGTGTACAAGAAAGTCATGCGGTGTCCACATCAGATTTTTTAAATCATATGAAATCATTTGCGAAATTCTAGTTGTCAATATGCAAATTAAGGTTAAAAATATGTTTCTAATAAAAACTATACTTTTGATTTTAAATTCGGTATATTTATTTGAAACTTTGACGTTTTGATCCTTTGACCAAGGATCTTCTTCAGAAAACAAAGGATCGAAACGTCAAAGTTTCAAATAAATATACAGAATTCAAAATCGAAAGTAGTTTTTATTAAATAAAATTCTGAAAAATGTATAGATTATTAAAAATGTTTCTATAAAAACTGATTTAGATTATCTTCTTGAAGTGAAACTTTTTATGGCGTATAGGAGATAATTATTGCATGCCTCACGCGTCACAATACACACAATAATAAATAAAGATGTTGAAATGAAATAGCTGTGGAAAAGGGAGAATAAGAGTGGAGTTCGCTCATGCGCTTTGAATAATATGTTTTAAATTCAACTTGGGTAATTGAATTAAATTTGTCCATAAAATAGTTGATTTTCTGGACTTCCAGTTGTTGATGCCAAGAGCATGTATTTTTTTTCGGATATGTATTTTAGAATGAGTGTACACATCACTTTGGACGTTTGATTGTTTTCGAAACTCTACTTCAAGATGAAAAATATAATATTTCAGAGTATCTGAGCTTCAGAACTCCACTCCTTGAAATATTATGAAGACACGGTCTATAAAATATTACCCTACAAATATAGATAGTTGTTTTTGTGTTTTGACTGTTACTATTTCAGTACTAATTACTCAATTATTTTCATATGTTCAATTGCACAAACTCATAGCTTGCTAATACTTATTTCTATAATTATATTACTGCAATAATATTACATGCACATACATATTTACAAAATTTATTACATATTAGAAAACTCACTAATATGTAATTTATTAGATGTTGAACTTTAGCTAATTCTGAATTGTGATTTAGAGGCAGGAAATTTTTTGCCCAATAAAACTAAATTTATGTTGATTTAGATTAATTATTTGAAATATAATTTTTTGCAACCAAAGTAATTGATAATAATTCAAATGCACAAGTACTTGTATGGAAGCAAAGCTGTTTTCACTTGTCATATTACTCTATTTTTTTCTTATGATTAACTTTCACGTGATTCACAAGCTATAAATAGATGATATTAATGTAATGATTCCAGATATGATTTAGTATTGATTATTCAAGTAATAGTCAAAGATCGCAAAAACTTAATTCTAATATTCAGTTTTTTTACACATTAGTCTGGCAACCAGAAAGACATTTCAGAAAATATATTCAAAACTATTCAAACTTGATAATTTTTTTGGAAATAATAAGTAGCAATGCTTAAATTTTGAATATATTCTTAGATTGATTTTACAAGATGGAAAAAAATAGTTAGACAGGTTTTTCCCAATTTACAGGCTAGATATAATGTATACTTTATTTTTCTTCTCGTGTAAAATAGACAATTCCATTTATTTATTTTTGAATAAAAGGAAATGCATTTAGAAAAATTGTTTGAATTGAAACATTAGCTTAAGGTCCCAATTTAGTGTAGACAGTCATATATTTATTTTCTTGACTTAATATCTGTACATTTATAAAGTACCTTTTCATACAAGAGATGGAGGAAAATAATCAACTAGTAGCCTTGTATGAGAATAAACTTAAAATTCTTATTAGATTCAACACAAGTGAACTTTTTTATTTTAGGGACCTACTCTGTGCAAGTATGAAAGTATCCGGAGCATATTATTTTTAAATTTATGGGCAATATTAAATTTAAAGAGCAAGATGGAAAAAAATCGTATAATATGATATTGTTCATTAATGTAATATTATGTTTAAAAGAAAGTTAATTGCAGCAGTAATTATCTTATAATTCTCCAATGAAAAAAATACAATTATTTTATGGCGTCATAATCATAATGGAAAATGTTCCTAAAATCGATTCAATTATAAAATATCCATAAAAATGATGAAATATAATTTTTAGATAAGATAAGAGAATGTAATGAATTTGAATCTCAAAATTATTGCAAAATTCTCTAAGAATATATACCATTGTCAATCTGTCAAAGATTGCGTTATAATAATGAAATATGATTAGGTTTCAGGCATACTTCAAGGTATGTGAGAAGAGGCACACCCACGAAAGAAATATTTCATGTACTTAAATGTTAAATGCAGTACATAAATGTCTCATATCGGCTTATTTATCTTGCGTATGCAAATTTTATAATACTGTGTTTATTATTACGCACGCAGAAATTAAGCTCATTCGCACAATACATTTTGCACAAGGATACATCGTGGCTTCAGGTTTAGTACAAAATATATAGGTACAATACATTTTTCACACAAATGCCATCTTTTCTAGTAATAACTGGATATCAATAACACTAAATAAATATACAGTTGAGCATGTGGAAAGAAATATGCAAAAATAAAATATAGCTTTTATTCAAACTATATTTTTTTCCTTAATAGAGGAACTTTTATTGTTATTATTATTTTTTTTTTTGAGAAACTATTTTTTTACTGCTTTTTGTTTGACAGAGGTTACATATTTTCTGAATAAATTGCTCCATGGTAATATGTAATTGGATAAAAAGATGAAAAACAGTAGTATCAAAACATAGGTTCAATTTAAAATATTTTTTTAGTTATTCTGAACTAAACTTATGCTTTGAAACAACCTTTTCCATCTTCCAGTTACATAATGTATTATTCATTATTATTAAATGATGAAAACTACATGATGATGCTTCATTTCCATAGTACCATAGTAAATAAGTGAATTAAGATTATGAACATTAACTTCCTTTTGTGTGAGTTATAGAGCAAAATGAAAAAGTAATTCTTTCTCGAATGAGTCATTGCAAAATTCGATGTTCAATGACCTATTTGTTAGTATTTCTTAATAAGATACACTTAGAACTAGACGAGACATACTCTACTACTTAGACACCTCATATGACCTTCATAACATGAAGTGGAAATTATTTTCTCCAAGAAAACTGCCTTTATATAAGTAGAAAACTGTTTGAAGAAGGTTGTGTTTAGTCCTTATAAGGACATAAAGCATTGAGAAGGATTATGTATGTGCTATTTTGGGTAGTAATATACAAATTAAAACAAATTAGAAGATTTTTTAGCTGCTAACAGTTAAATTATAATAATTTTATTGACAGTGTTGCTCTACTGCTTAGGCTGTTAAATGTAAATTTTGATGGAACTGATGTTTAATTAGAACGAAATTAATTCAATAATTTTTTTTATAATTAAAAATTGAGAAAAATAATGGCACGATCGAAAGTGACATCGATTCGCGTAAAGAAGTATTTTCTTAAATTAATTAATTAATTTAAAATTTTTGTAGGAGATTAAGACGCAACGTTTAGAGTTGTTAATAATCTCGTCTTATTTTATATTATTTTTAAGATTCTCGTACCGCATTAGATAAGAGCCCGTTATTCAACTCTCAACTCTACTTATAAGATTCCGTCCTACTACCAGGCACCCTATAATCATCTGCCTTTTTCCACTATCAAAATGTGGAAACTGGTTTAATTCAAAACAAAAAGTCTTTAGCAATTTTTGATGTCTCTAAAGCATAATACAGGTAAAAAAAGTGAAATTTGTTGACAAATGTTTTTAGAAAAAAACAAGTAACCTTTAATTGTTAAAAACTTATAAACTCATTTGTCTGTAACTCAAGTTGTAACACATTACATTATGTATTGTAATTTAGTGGCGAATCTACAGACAAGGATACAAGATACCATAACTTTCACAATATGTAAAGATATAGCCTGGCGCCATCGTTAATATGAATCAGTTGTAAGTTATGCCAAAAAAAAATCTGAATACGACCTTCAAGAAGAGATATGTTCCAAGATGTAGATGCAATTAAGAAGTGCTCTTGGTATTTTCAGGTGATTTATCGGCGTAAACAAAATTACTTAATTTCTTAATTAAAAAAATTCATAAATACACACTTACACTGTTTTACTTTTACCAAAGTTGTCAAGGTGTAATAACATGAAAAATGAAAAAGAGTTAGTTCATTGAGTTAGTATTTAGGCAGTAAGTTAGTTTGAAAGTCAGGAATTAATCTGAGTTTGTAAAATATACTTAAACAATGAACTTTAACTTTTTATTTTTTCAATATGTTTTATATTTGTTAAAATGTGATACTTAATTCCAAATTCCTGCTGTGAGTCATTCTCCCTTCCAGAAGAGCTAAAACAGTGCAGATAAGTACGCTACAATTTTATTCTCACAGTTCAGCAAAGAACTCAATCTACTAAAACTAATTTATTGTAAGTTAAGCCCTTACAATTTTATAAGTCTGGTTTCAATAAACATGTAGTTGATATTAGGAGAGTAGCAGATTCAAGTCCGGTTACACAGTGTTTGGATTATCCTAAGCGTGACTTTATTACTTAGGTAACTGTTGTTGGAACAATTGTCACTAAGGTAATGAAGCTACGCTTAGGATGAACTATGGAACGTAGCGTAGCTGTTACAAAGTTTAGGCTACGAATTCAGATGAGGCAATGAAACTTGCTTTTCTGCCGGGTACTACATGAAAATTAATTTAAAAAAAAAAAAACTAAACGATTATTGTTGACAAGAATTATGAAGATTATTTCATTCATGTCAATTTTGCATAGTTACAATGACATTTATAGTAACAAATCGCTTGCCAACGGGAATTTACCGCGATTATTTCACTCATGTCAATTATACTGACAAATTCAGCATAGTTACAATGACAATTATAATAATAAATTCCCGTTGGCAAGCGATTTATCGCGATAAATTGCCTTTGTCATGGAGAAACAATACATAGTTCTAATATAAACAAAAAATCAATTCTCGGTAATGTCAAAATTTAATCGTTTTGGAAATGCATTTTTTGCCGAAAGTAATGAAATTGAAAACAAAAAGTCTAAAAATACAAGAGTATATGGAGACAATTAAGTGCATTTTTCCATAAAAAAGGTTAGTAGTTGCAACTAACATTATTTAATAGGTACAATTTCATTCGAGAAATATTCTCCACAAATACCACTCGCGACTTTAATTTTATCATAAATATTTCTTTCAAACATTGATTACCTTTAAGCAACGCTACGCTCTCGTGATTCAATTGGACAGATGACTCTCACGATGTTGCTAGGTATTCAATGTTTTCAAGAAAAATTTATTGATAAAATTACAGTCCCTCGTGATATTGTACGATAGAATCCCATTGGCAAGCGATTTATCGCGATAAATTGCCTTTGCTATGGAGAAACAATACACAGTTTTAATATAAACAAACAATCAGTTCTTGGACATGTCAAAATTAAATCTTTTTGGAAATGCATTTTTCGCGGTAATTTGTAATGGAATTGGAAACAAGAAGTCTGAAAATACAAAAAAAAAAAAAATGTCAAAAGAGTATGTGGAAACAATTTAGTGCATTTTGCAATAAAAAAAACTCGCGACTTTAATTTTAGCATAAATTTTTCTTTCAAACATTTTTTTATCTTTAAGCAACATCCTTCGAGTCATCTGCTCAGATTAAGCCCTCGAGCTACGCTCTCGTGATTTAATCGGACAGATGACTCTCACAATGTTGCTAGGTAAAAAAAGTTTTCAAGAAAAATTTATTGATAAAATCAAAGTCCCTTGTGATATTATATACGAAAATAGTTTTTAGAAATTAATTTTGTTATTTAACAAGAATGTGATCAAAACGCCAATAGATTATTCCGTGACTCGAAAAAGTTCTCTCTACACTTCATGTCCGAAAATCAGTATTACAGGATTTACGGGCGATATTAAATTTGATAGTGCCATGATTACACTTTAATTTATCTATCTAATGGCCGGTTTTATAAAAGACAAGTTCTAATCACTTTAATGCCCGATTTCTTGACTAGAAGTTGAATAAACCTGGGTTAAGTGACTGGAAGTTATCTAATAAACTAGTTCTAGATTTATTCAATTAATTTGATTTGATGACACAAAAAAATTGGGAAATTAATACTGTTACCAATGCAATGAGCAATTTAAATCGGGTTAATTTAAATCGCGATTGTAGAATCGGCCTAAGTTTCTTTATGACAACAGAATCAAAGTTGTCAAATTATCTTATAGAGTAAGTAATTCGGGTAGTGAATTACTCTATCTTTCATAAAACAGGGCATAACTATGTTAACACAAATTAATGTTGCATTTATGTGCAAAATCTTCTTTATAAATTATGAACAATATCGTAACGAATTATTTTGAAACATAATGCCCTCGAGTGTTATTTATTAAGTAATTACCCTGAAATCAGTCTTATTATGACAACAATAATAAACTAGTCGGACATTAAGTCATTAATAGATATGAAATATTTTTGATAGTTTCAAAATCCTGTTGCTTGTTAATAGCCTGAAGTCCGCGGAGGGCCTGTTAACCTAAAACCAGTATACGATTATAAATATTTATCAATGATCGAAAGGATATTCGGGAAGAATTTTTTTTGGCTGATCTAATTTAGTAATATATTCGCAAACATGAATTGAAATACAATTATCAAAGCAGAGTTTCAGGATCACGAGTTGATTTAAAGTGTTTAAATAGCACATGTTTGTGCGTTATCACTGACTTATCAAATTGATTGAAATTGAAAACATCAAAGAACAGTTGTTTGATTAAAATTTTGGTATTTTAACCTAGGGTAATTAAACACCCAGTCATAAAAACTAGCATAAATGTATAATTAATAAAATTCAGATTGAACACACATTACAAGTTTCACATTTAAGTTGTTTGGTAACCGAAAACAGCCCCAAGATTGTTTTCAGTGTATGGTAGGTAACTATGTCAAAAGTATCTCTTATAAACTTACTTGGAGTGATTACTTCAAGGAGTCAAAGACTTTTTTTTATGTGGCCGTGCGTGAAGTAGTACTTCACGCACGGCCACATCGCTAGCAATATTTTATGCGACCGGGCGAACTTTACGCATCGCTCTTTGCATTTCAATCTTACCATCATTTAAATGAGTAGCTGATGATTTTTTGTTAATTCATGTTTATAGCAGCTCTCACTGATCCATTTGTCGGATATTTGTTGAGTCTAAATGTCAACTTGTGCTCTTCCTCTTAGCTTCCTTGATTTGTGCTCAATAATTGTCAAAATATGAAAGTTAAGGGTCGTAGAAAACATCTCGGATACAATATGAATGTAAACAAGCATTATGTATTCGGTCAACAATTTTAATGAATTGGCAAGCCTCGTCGTCACTAAATACTTACACAATTATTGCATGAATTACCATTAATAAGTTCACAATCCATTTATCAAGATGGAGAACATTTTTGTTACATTCTGAACTATTCTAGAAATGAAAATGACCAAAATCCAAAATAAAACATCAGCTGAATCAATAAATATGTATTTTTTAATATTTGCATTCATTGAATTGTCTTTAATCCAACAAACAAGGGTCAACTAATTAAATTCTCACAATAATCTTATTTTTCGGTTACATAAAAAGGAGACCCTAAAGTCAGGAGCTCCTAAAACCAGGAGTTTAAATATGGATGTATTGTACGTCTAATGGATAATAAGGCACTGAGTGCAAGTAATGTAGAAATTATAACTGTGGCGGCAACGGAACAGTAATAAGTTCATCAGGCATTGAACATTGAATACTAAAAATTACTCATTACACACTAAAAACTGAACATTAATCATTAGACGTCTAGCAAACCAATTTTCTATATCTTTGATATCGAAGGAACTAATGAATGATATTTATTTCGATAAAACATTCTGTAGACCAAAATCACAAAATTTAGTTTGCTTAGTGTGCAAGTGAATTACAACAAATCCTGAAATCCAATTTATAAAAAAAAAAATCATCTTCATTTTAGAAATTAGAATTTAGGCTGATGACATAGCGAACATCGCACACAGGCTGAAATGAGTTCTGGTGGATCCAAAATCTTCCAACATCAAAATATATTTCCCGATGTTGACCTCTTTCAAGCAGTAACAACTGTGATAACTAATACGATCTTTGTTTCTTTTATTTTTTCAAGACATTAGATAATGCCAACCGATAATACTAATAGCTCTCAATGCCAGCCAGCTCTATCTGAATATGTTAAATCTAGCGCCCGAGGCATTAAAATTAAACCGTGATTAATCAAATTTTCTGCAATATCAACACTCTCTGTTTGTTACAATTTCTCTACCTGGTACAGGTGTTAGTAGGCCGTTCTGAAAATGTGTTCAATGGACCGACCTCTTACAGAAAGCAAAAGAACTCGCTGGTTGGCAAATTGACTCGTGCTGTTAAATAAGATCGGCGCCTTCGGCCATTTCTTAAAGACATGTGCTTGAGATTAATTGCTGATTTTTAACGTTAATTGTGTTAAGTGCAGTAAAAAGAAGAATTTATCGTTTGCGATTATGTCTTAGTTATTAAGAGAGACGAAGAATGCGCAGTTGTAAAAATTAAGAGATTGTTTGAAACAATTAAATTTAGGTACAAACGTGCCGATATTGTACGCATTCCAAAAGTAAAATTTCTGACTTTTTTGCGTACAATGTAATAAGATTGTTTCGGTCTTCCACATTAATTACAGGCTGATATATTTAAGCATTATGTGGTCATTTCAGGGGCTCAATTAGTCATTTGGAAGTTTTCGCTTGTTGATATAGTTGATAAGCATCATATTAACTGACATATCCAAATTTCAGCTGTGTCAGATCACTTTGCAATAAACATTAGCGTGAGATCATGCGGCACTTTTTTGGGAAAAAAGTGGATGTCCGTTTAATTAACGGATTTTTGGATATACTAAAATAGATATTTAAGATACAAGTGTAAAAAGTTGTTCTTTGATGCACGAGCGGCTTGGATGATAATAAGAGCAGAAAGAGTGTTTTTGAAAGCTCCGTTAGTGCATTAGAGACTTTTACACGTGTCTTACAATGATTAATCTTTAATCATCCCAATTTTCGTAAAACAGTCACTTATGTAAAAGTATCTTCTCTTTTGTAAATGTTATTACGTTGACGGCTATTATCGGTGAGCAATATATATTAAATTACTTTTGGGACTTGACTAAGTGTTCTTTTAATTTATCTTATATCCCCCAGATGTTAAAGATACTGATAATTGGAACTTAAGGACTCTATCACTGAAATCGTGCATGAAAAGTGTGCAATAAAACTCTAATCGCACAGTTTTCATAAATACCTAATTTTTACATTGAAAATGATAAAAAACTGTTACTTTTTATACGATCATAGATAAAAATACTTTAAAAGGCAAATAATGTCATTCCGGCTTCGCACGCCTAATGATGTACTTTTTGGAATCATTGAAAAATAATAATAATAATTGACTGTAGCACCTGGAAAACCCGCGGTAGTCCCGTGCTTCCGATATTTCTTGTTGCTTCATTTTATGGTCAATCAATCCCATTGACTTTCTCTTAGAAATATAGATAATAACTGACTACAGCACCTAGACAAACGGGTAACTTTTCAAGATCAATGGAAACAAAAATTGATTGCAGCAACCGGAGAAACCGTAGATTCCAACTGTGGCAACTTTTTGAAATCAATGGGAAAAGAATTAATATTCGATTACAGTTCCATAGTAAACCAGTAAACCGCAGGCTAACAAAAAAATAAACAGATCGCAACACTCGGAAAAACTATGGGCTTTGCTATAGTTTGTTTTTTTGTAGAGTTAACCGATCCGATCAACTATTTCATAAAAATACAGTAAATGGTGGCAAATTTCCCACAGAAAAGTATTGCTTCCTCAATTTACCCTCTTGAGAATAGAGGCTCAAAAAATCCGTTTTCAGTGGTAGTGTAGGAGTGTAGCATCAGTATTTTAGCTCTTCAGGTCCAGCGGTTTAGTTTGTCGAATAAGTATTTGGATGAAAAAATCTATGAATTTTCCAAATCATTCATTAAAATATAAATCGAAAGAAATATTAACAGTGCAGCGCGAGTCGTACTTTGATGTTACTATGTCAGGAACTTTCATGTAAGCACCAATAACAACTGTTCAATGTTTCAACCCAATCAGATGAGCGATGCGCGATCGAACAATTATTCTTTGCGATTTGCGCGTCATCTATTGCATGACTATATCAGAAACTTTTACGCAATCCAACGATAAGTTTGAGCAAAGTACGCAAACTGCATAACATGGAGGATTGGCAGTAGTTGAAAAACAATAAACTGGTGATTTTTGTGTGAGCCATTAGTACTATAAATCTCTTGATATTGACGTGCATGCATAATAGTAGAAGAGAAATGCATGTCCAACTGCTGCCAGCTTAAATTCGATGTAGATAAGTTTTTGTTATTAAATTGTTCATCAAGGTGTATATCCTGTTTTTATTAATTTAATTGTAGGCAAAAATATGAAAAATTTGTCAATAAATCTTAATATCTGCAGTAATGAACTCAATCAATATTTAATGATATTAAATAATCGTATCAATTTTTATTTACAACCGTAATTAAAATGGCATTTAACAAACTGGTTTTCATGGCGCCAAGAATCATTTTAAACACAATCATCTTGCCAAACACATGTCATTAGAAGCACGAATGAAGATATGTAGTACATGCCTAAGCAAGGGCTGAAACTAGCTTCAATATTTTTTTCAATCTTTTGACATTTGTATCAGAATAGTTTTTTCTTAAATTGATATGTATTAGGTCAATCTGCGTTTGTAGAAAAAATGTAGTATATGAATTATATTATTTAAGACGTGTAAATCTAAACACTCGCTTGCCTCGTGACTAGAAAGGCGTTTATAAGACATATAACACAATACACTACAAATTATCTTTGCAATAATTTTGAATAACAGTCGGATTAGTAGAATTAGAATATATGTCACATACCCTTGACATATTTCTCATGATGCATTGCGAATTTGGAATGCCCTCTTTTATATTATTTTACCAACCATAGTGAAAATTCATGGCAATTGGAATATTGAATCACCATCATGTAAACTACGACATATCCAAATTATAACCGAATTAGCGAATCTCAATTATCGGATAAGATTAGTGCGCTATCCTTTATTCCAGTCATAGCTATCAAGCGAATGGGAAAGCTTTTTTTTTCAGAAACGCGTTCCCGAAGCTTAAGGTAATACAAAAGGAGCATAAATATATATAATATAAGAAAAATTTTTAAGGAAGTGTTAACACGGTATTCCTGAAGTATGTTTATAAATTTATCGAATATTCTTCTGGCAGTAACTACAACAGTCTTTTACTGCATTTAAACTGGCCATTATTTACTTATGTTTCTAATTATAATCACCACAAATTAAATATATTCGTTACACAGGAAAAAAACAATAGCAGAAACTTATGCTCATAATTCAAATAAATAAAAAACAATACGAAAAAATTGTACAAAAAAGCATTACAAATTACAATTTACTACCTCAACATTTTATTTCAAACATAATAAATGATTCCGCCCACTTATTTCATCACAACAATAATTTCTTTAAAGTGAAATCTTTCATTTAACACAAACAAAGATAGCTATACATCCCACGTACCAGCGCAACAAGGACGTCTATATTATTCAAACTATACGTCGTATGTGTTCCAATAAAAAGATGTGTAACTTTTATGAGGGATAATTTGCCCCTTAGGGTATCAGTGGCGTACATGAGGATTGTTGTAAGGGACGGCGCCCCCGCAGAAAAAGAGGATATAGAAACTGATGGCGCTCCATAGCCGCGAGCGAAGCGAACGACCTTGGCTTTCATATTGCACGGTATAGTAAAGTATACATGAGAAATATTATACGAGAGATATTAAAATAAAAGAAGACGTGTTTGCATGTTGATGTATTAATTTTGTACTTCATTTCTTAATGCAATTATTTGCTTCCAAAGAATTACTTCATTTTATCACAAATACATAAAATCTATCGAATTTATTGCATTTCGGTAAATTTTAGTAATTTAAATGGAAAAATATAAATATGTACTAAAAAAGCACCTACGTAAACTGTTCAAAAACATAAAAAATTGATTCTTAAATAATATTTGCTTGCATTTATTGGTAAAATAAAAATTTATCATTTTATAGCTGTTATGAAGTTTTTGTTATTGTTTTGAATAAATGATACATTATCGTTTTTCAATAGCAAATTACGTTCTTAAGGTCAGCAACTTCAAAATGAAAAATCGAAAAAGATTTGAAAAGCGAGATATTCCGTTTATGCACTTTCCCAGATTCTGTGAAAGCACTATAACAGCTGTATAGCGTATATTGTTCTTTGCACAATCTATTAATGAGAAATAATTGTATTATTATTTTGTTTGGAAATTGGAATACCGAAATGAATTTTAAGGAATGAGAAAATATATTTCCTAAATCTTGGATTGGAGACTACACCTCTTCTCATGGTGGTTGAAATCTTCTTTAAGTTGGAATTTGTTTCAGGGTGCATATTGTTAGTTGATATCGTTTAAACTGTTTTTTTTTCAAATATAATTTTCGAAATATTTAAGAATTCAATTATTCACAATGTTATCATGAGAAAAAAAATTGGGTATTTATAACATGTTTTATAAACATCTCTTTAATTACAAGTTTTTGAATCTCAACAAAGTGAGTATTCTAAATAATGCGTGACTGAAGAGTTTATAAAATAAGTCACATACCACACTTGCTCTACAAACGCAAATTTAAGTAGCATAAGTCAATTTACAAGATCTATTCTAAAAGAAATGTCGAATACTATAGTTCATTTCAGTTAAGAAGAACAATTCAAGGGCTCTAATAGGACTACGATTTAAGCCTTATGATTGGCCGAAATGCGAACATTATTCACTCACATTAAATGCAAAATTCAAAATAAGCTTGCTGGAAATGAATTCTAATACAACAATCCTTATATTACCTGAGTTGATACAAATTTAAATCTTCGAACTGCACAAATCCATGAACTGAACTGTCAAAAGTGATTGGAGTTAGCTTCCGCTTGTACTGAATAGACCAGTACCAGCTTCAGATCGATTTTAAAATTACCAAAATCCCGAGTCTGCCAAGCAGTGCTTGAAATGTTATTTAGCGCCATGAAAACCAGTTCGTTGACTGTCATTTTATTCACGGTTGTATATTACGAGTATGTCACATGTTCATTAACGTTTCTTTAGACATGATTGTATGGAATTTATAAAACTAGTAACATAATATACTCTTTATTTAAGACAGCATAAATCAATTTAAAAAAGCTCTTCTGGAAGAAATTTTAAATATTGAGGGTAGAGCCTGTGTTTAATAGGCCTTTGCCGAAATGTGTTTCAAACTTTATTTAGATGGGAACCAGTTCGCTAAAATAAATGCAATTTTGATTCCGATTGTAGAAAAAAAAGTTATCAAACCACTATGTTTTTCAATTGTACTTAAAAGTAGAAAATGACTTTGATATCAATAATAATCAGCCTAAGGGCAGTTTTACACAGTGCATTAAATGCTGCATTTTAATGTTGCAGTTTGATGCTAAAAAAATGTACAATGTAATACATGACATAAGAGTTTAATGCACAAAATGTTTATAACACGGTGCATTCCTCTTTGCATTAAAATGCAGCATTAAAATACACCATTTAATGCAATGTGTCGACTCTAAGATTGAAAACGTCCTCAATTTTAGACTAGTAGTTGGTCCCAAAATTATTTTCTAGTATTTGGTGCAATTGAAAAATGTAGTGATTTAAAAAGTTTTCTTTTAATAATTTATTTTCTACTTCTCTGTTAATACTAAAAATTGAATACGAAAATGTGATTTGTGTTCCTTGGATGAATCAGTTTTGCTATTAGAGGCAGGTCTACAGAGCCCAAGTGCTGTCCCAAGTTCTCAATTCCACTGTCATCATAAGCTAATAAAGCGCGCAACCTGCCCATTATACGTCATTAAGTACACTTGCCTGCGTACTATTATATTTATTATACTCGAACAAGCGTAGGCAGTCCCGTAGGAATTTTTTTTCTGGAGATAGAAATAGCCTGACCGAATTGTATCTTTCTTTCTCTTATCAATGGTATGAAAGGGACAATTGTACATGGCATTTGTCTGCCCAACTTCATACATTCTTTATTGCTGATGTCTTTTTTAAGCCCTACCTGCCACCTAGTACCAGTAAAAATGTATGTCTGCGTGAAAGTATTTAGTATATTCCCCTTCTATGAGCGCCATTAGTGAATATTGTTTAGTGTTGGCGCTGAGTGATGAGTTTGAAAGGCAGGCCGGTTAGAAGACAATCTCAAGAAATGATTGTTTTGCACAACTTGCCCTAACTCGATACTTGTAAGATAATTTTTTTATCATGTTGTAGAAGGTTTAAATTGATTAGATAGACAACTGTAAGTCTGTTGGACAAAATTGAATAAAAGAGAGCGAGCGGATTTATAGTATACTATCTGAGGCATGTCAGTGAGCTAAATTTGTTTGGGATACGAAAAATAGTTCAGGAATAGTTCTGAAATAAAGTGCTTGAGTTTCTGAAACGGAGTTTCGCTTCAAAAATAAAATGTCTCTCAAGAGACCCACAATTTTGGAAGCCCTGAAAAAATATTTACAAACACGAACTTAAATTTATTTATTCATGCCTTAATCACATGTAACAAACTTTTGCATAAATGAAAGAGCTCCTCATTATAGAGATGTTCTAAAAATGAAATTCAAAACCTACCATTTTCTCCATTTATGAGTTGTAATTTTTATTTCAAGTATTATTTTGCGAAATTGATATTCATATTTTAGCATAATGAATTATAGAGTATTTATGTAAATTTTACATCAATTTATTATTCATACATCCGATCAAGCCCACGTTTTCTAATTTTATTGAATTATTTAAATGGAATATCATTTATTTCTGACATAATGAATTTAAAAACTAAAAGGCCATTGACTTACTTGACAAGAAACAAGATTATTGATTTATATTCCTCTTATATAGTTCATTTTAATTTGCTCTATATTAAAAATTAAAGAAAATACAAGAATCCATACGAACTTAAACCTACGCCTTTTTAGTCAGTAAAATGCAGGAGTGACAACGGTGTATCAGTAATGGCCAGGTGCATAGTTATACCCTAAATTTTAAGCGCCACTTAAACAAAAAGAAAAAAAATCAAATTGAAATAACGACAGCAATTTTTATATTACATTTGATTTCCGATCCTCGGATATTCTTAATTGAAGCTTCACTTAGAATTTAAAGAACAGTAGTGCAACTGGCCATAAATCATTCATTATGAAATAAAGATATAATCAAGGAGCAACGACGTATTTTAGGAAAGTAGGTTAAGATGGTACGTTTTAATTCGCAGAAATATATATTTTTTTGTCTTCTATAAAACTTGACATATATTGATAACAATAAAAAATTACTATTCGAAACTTTCTACTGAAAATGATCACAAAATATGTTGTTGAATGTTGTTATACCAGCTTCAAATTTCTGATTGTATAAACTAATTTACATATCAGTTTGATTTCTAGAAGCATGAAAGAAATGCATTGCTGATAATCAATCAAATATCAATTTCTAATATCTGTTAATATTAAATCTATATCAGATTTATACAAACATAAATCCCATGAACATAAACACAGCAATATAAGTGAATATAATGCTGTTAACTCTGAAATATACTTCTGTCAATTTTAATGAAAATTTATTTCAGCACTACAAGATACTTAGATTATAAAACTTACATATAAGTCGCTTTTATATTAAGTTCTTGATATTAATTATATATTTATTAGTAAATATTACTGTATATTCAATCATTGAAGACGTTAGTATTTCTGTATTTTACAACCACTTCTGCACGTAGCATATAATTTTGGATAGAATAAATCTGTGGTATTTAAGAGCAAAGCTCCTTTCTAACAATTATTACTTCTGAAGTAAAACTCAATTCAGTATTCATACCCCCTATAATCACTGACCGTATTTCAATCAAATTTTGTACACTGATAACTATAACAACCGTATAGTTAAAAATAAAATGCAGTCAATGAATTGAATCATTAATTCACATGAATATTTAATTCTTCAAAAAACATTATTGAGATTTTTAATTAATTTATCCTCGATTATAAGCTCGTATATTTTATATTCGTACTTAAACTTGAAATGCGGGATAATTTAAATCCCAACTACTTACTTCTCAGTATTTATTCATAATCATGCAACAAGAGCATTATAACATGAGGCCAATTATCTCGAAAAGAGGCTTATGAGTCGCGAGAATTATTGTCCAAATGTCATAATGCTTGTCGATACTCGTGTTGCGTACAAGTTTTTCCTATAGTACTCAACTTCTATATTTTGACAATTATTGGGCACAGAGCACACTTGACATTCAGACTTAACAAATAACCGAACAAATGGATCAGTGACAGGCAGAGCTGTCATGAAAAAACCCAACCCGAAAAAACCCAGTGGGTCTTTCGGCATGATGACTATTAAGTTTTGAAACTCAACTACGAACTAAATAGTATGTTCATCCAGAAATCAAAACACAAGCGGCACAGTTTAGTATTTGTATTACATTATATTCGTATGCTTATAAAACTAGTGTTTCTTGTAATTATTTTCAATTTTTATTACAAGGACAAAGTAATAAATTTTCATTTTGAAAAAACCAAGGAATGGGTTAGATTTTTTCAAAAAAACCCAGTAGGCGGGGTATATCTCGAAAAACCCCGGGGTATTGACAGCCCTGGCGACAGGTGCTACAAACAATAATTAATAGAAAAACTAAAAAGCCAAGGAATTTAACTGCTAAACGGTTTCAAAAGGTGGTAAATGTTCATTTCTTTTATTCCATTTTATGCCAAGTTTTGAAAAAAAAAAAACATTTATAATCTTGAAAAAAACTATGGTCGTATTCTCACCTTTTAAAAAAGCGCTACTTCAGCAAAAATTTAGTATATATAAGGATATAGCGCTTTATGATAAAACATGAGATGATGCATTATTTTTCAGGAAGTAGTGCGATTTTAAGAGGTGAGAATATGGTCCTATACCTAATTTTTCAGAGCAAAATCAAATTCCTGAGATTTTTTTATTTTTACTATACAACTATACTGGAATCATTTATCGATTTTTGTACAAGAAGTACAAATTTATAAAAAAAAAATCAAAGTGAATTCAATTACCATTCGCTTTAATTTTTGACAATATTGATCGACGAATGAACAGTTGCTTAACTAGTTTAATTTTTCTCCTTGAAACTATCTGCATAATAATTGTATATTTCAAAATGAAATATGAAATGAAATGATTCTATTATAGAATTTTCATTTAATTTTTTTAGAAAATCCATCATTAAAAATAATTTGAAGTCAAAAAAGCCAGCTGAATATTGTTGAATAAGAAAAAGAATATCCCGAAATTATTATTCCTTACAAAACTATTTTTTCGCACAATTTCCGTATTTGATTATGATAATAGTCATTTGTGTATCAAGGCCCTAAAGTTTATCATTTTTGGACGAACCTGTTGCCTGCAGTGAATTTTGGCCGAGATGCACACAACGATTTCCAGGCTCATCACGAAATTTGCAAAAGTTAGAGAAGTTGACGGCAAAATATAACATACATCTCGGCAAAAACTGTATCTTAAAGAGTTTATTAAACTGTCAATAAGGGAAGGTAAAAAGAATCCATGAAGTAATATTTGACAGATGTGTACAAAAAAGTGAAATGGCGGTAGAATGGATCACAGAATCATTTTGTAATAATCATCTAAAAAATATATATTGAAAAATATTAGATATAATCTTTCAAATTTTCCAATATAATTGATAATCATATTTGAAAAAACAATCCTAAGCATCAACGTTAGAAAAACTAGATGTGAAAAAAATTAGCATGATTAACAATAGTTTTTTTGTTCATTCTATTTTAATTACTTCAAATCACATCCATATAAACAAAAAATGTAAACAATGAATTCATAATTTCAAGGACTCCAATTCAAGACTGCTTCACTCTTTTTGCAAACAATGAGCACAATGGATAATAATTAATATTAGAAAAGCTAATTCAGCGTGAATCGTATGATCCATCTATTTTTGAATTTTTTACGATTTTTACTTGTACTAAGTACAAGGAAGTATTGTGAAACCGACAAAATTCACCTATCGAGATTTTGATGGAAATATCTGTTTTGAGCATCCCTGAATCCATTTTGACTATATTTGGCTTGATGTCGGTACGTATGTTTGTGCGTGCGTTCGTTCGCGCGTTCGTAGCTCGCAAATCTCAAAACTGGTTGAACATATAATGTTGAAATTTTGTATTTAAGACTGGTATAGGGTCTAGTTGTGCACCTCGCATTATGGTTCCTATCATCTGTACCGGAAGTGCACTTTACTTGAAACTTTTTTCGAATTTTTCTAATTAATCCAGAATGATCAACCGTAGGATGTTGAAATTCAGTATTTGAACTTGATGTTGTATCAGAATGGTTATCTGCTATTTTTGTATGAATCGGCCAAGCTAGAAGTGCACTTTACTTGAAACTTTTTTTGAATTTTTTGCGTAAATCTAGAATGATCAGCCATAGCATATTGAAATTTAGTGTTTGAACTTGTTGTACCATCAAAATAGTTATCTGCTATTTTTGTATCAATCGGCTGAGCCGGAAGTGCAGTTTATAGGTATAACAGACATTCAGAATTTGCCGTATGAAACAATCAGTTTAATTGAAATGATACGGTAGTCGGTACTGTTGTCAATTTTTTGATTTTGTTTGACATTGTACATGTCAAAATATTATTAAAATTATATTAATTATAATCTGAAGTGACAGAAAACTTTATTGAATAAATTTGTGTATAAATCAAATGATGTACAAGTAAGTCACGTGATGTTCACGTCAAAAGTTCTGCATATAAACTATTTGAAACACAACGTTTCAACAGCAATGTGCTGCCTTTTTCAAGTGTATAAATGTATAATAAATAAATTAAAAAAATTGTCAAGACAACAAAAATACAAATAGTGGCTAGATAAGTATAAAATATTAACTCCTAGGATCACAAGCAGAGCACAATAATTATGTTGCTTTAATTTGATTAGTCAATTTCTCACAGATGACCGCAAATAGACAGATCTGATTGGATTCTGGTTTTGTTTCTATTTTACTAATTATCAATAACTATCATGAAACAAAATTTTATTTACGTGTTTTCTCACCTATATCTTTTGTCTAATGTTAAATTATAAATTATTTAAAATTTTTTTCTTTTAACTTCACTCCCAATTTGGCAAAGTTTGCGGATGTTCATACTTTCATAAATGCAACACTACTGAATTAATAAAGCTATAACACGCATGAGAAGTAGTACTTTTTGCACTTGTTGTATAATATTCTATTATCAGGCGCATAATAACTCATTAGATCTCATTAATTTGTTCGTAGTCTACTGAGTATTATTAATGTGCACAATACATTTTCTTATTTTCTCAAGATAAAATATAATAAATGATAGCTCCATATCTCTTGAAGCTCTCATATCTGAAGACGGTTAAGACAAGTTACTCCATCAAATGAAATACTTCTTACAGTTAAATGTTTATCTTTCTGTGCAAATCAACTAATGTTAGTTATAAGAAATTAGTTCCAATTAAAAATATTTATTACCAGTGTTAAGTTTAAATTAGTTTCTATATTTGCTGACATGTTACACACTTGCTGATTTACAGATGCCTTTTTAAATAAATATAAAACTTGATGTTGTAGATTTTCCTAAAATGACATTTGATTCAAATCGGCTACTAGAAACGCATTCACTCTGAGTTTATGTTAGTTTTTATTCTTTATAATTTTCAGACTAGAAAAATCATTGTTTAAATAAATTTTATAGAAAAAAAGTGGAAACTTCTAAAATTTATGCATATTTAAATTTATTAATTACCGATAATATGTATAAAAATAGCAATAATATGTCATTCAGTAATAGCAGGAAAGCATTGATAAAATAAAATAAATAGTTGTCTGTTTTTAAGTTCAATAAATGCTAGATTTTTGGATGAGTAAGTTTGCTGTATGACGCGAATTCAGCAATTGTAACCATAGAAATTAAACTTGGTTTTACTAAACTTTGGATAAGCTTAGACTATATAACTCGGCCTTAATATGATTGAAGAATCAATTCGTTGACTATTTTAAAAATAAAACATTTTATTAACCTCAAATTATTCAAGTGACAAGTGTCAAAACTTGAATTCCATGTGCTTGGAATCATAAATAAAAGTTTCAAAGCTACCAACATGAGTTAGCGTGTTCTATTAAAATGACTGATGCATCAAATTAATTTTTCATTGAAATTAATTTTTAGATTAACTAGTAACACTACACTACAAACAAAAGTATTCCATGGAACTGGCTAACTCATGTTGGTAGCTCTGAAACTCTTATTCACGATTCCAAGTTTGTTGACATTCGCAGGTTATAGCTCTGTATCCGTCTACAAACATAATACATACACACGTAAATTTGAATATCAGGAATTAATTAAATTAATGAAGTTATCATTGTTTGTAGCAATTAATTTAGTATTCATCCCTTATCATAATGCTCCACTTTACAATCTTGTTGCATAAATTACTATTTTCACATCGGTGCGTAAAGTAAGTCTTTTTTGTTTCCCAGTTTATCATCATTTAAACGCGAAGCAACTGAATTTCTGTGAATTAATGTTTATGAATCTAAATGTCAATTTGTGCTCTGGGCTTCCTAACTGTGTGCTCAATAATTGTTAAAATATGAAAGTTGTATGCAATTCGAGTGTAAACAAGCATTATGACATTCGGCCAGCAATTTTAGTGACTATAGGCGAGCCTCGTCACCATATATTTGGCCTTAAGTTATAACGCTCAATTTTAAACTCTTGTTCCATAAATTACTATTTTTTCCTTATGTTAGATTCAATAGCTTTGAATACGTGCTGAGTTATTAATAGGAATAATAACTTTCAATTTATTTATTTCCAAGTCATTGCGATTGTAGATCTTGAATTCCGTCAAATTAACATTTAGAAAAAAATGTGTATTCATTTTCAAATTAAGATCCCAGATGGGATCAAATGTCACAATCAATTTTCAACTTAAAAAATATCCCGTGATGTACTCCCCACTAACATTCATGGGAACCTGTATTTGATGACTAGTAACTGAATTTACAGTACAAAATTTCAAATTACCGAGTTTCACTTCCAGAAATGAGTGAAAAAACGGGATTGATATTTATTCAATTTACATTAATTGATTGATTTATTTTTGTCTGTTGTATATTATATAACAAGGAACTTGGGAGCGTGATTTAAACCTGAGGATAAAGTTTACCGCACGAGACGAAGTCGAGGGCAATAATCATCTGAGGGGTTTAAGGCATTTTAGTCCTGGGTTATCTACGCTATTTTTCGCACTACCGTGTTATATTGAATTACAATAGTCTAAAAGCAGATTATTTAATCTTACAATTTTGACAATAACAAACTGGATACAAAAAGGTTGAGTAAATTCACAATAGTAACAAGACCGGCTACATCAATTGTTAAATAAATAAGCTTTCTGGCAAAAAAATGAGTGAGAAACTTGATATTGATAAGGCTGCGGAAGAGGTAACTGAAGAATTATTATCCCAAAAGTCTAGAAAATTTACGAACAACAATACGATGCATTTGTAAAATTGTGTGAACTGCAATAATGTTAATATAAATGCTACCACAAATAACCAATAATAAAGGTTTGAGTTCTAATGAAAAAAAAAAAATTGACATTTAGATAGGTACTTTGATTATTCAGTTGTCATGGAAAGATTTACTTTTGTCCTTTGGGAGTTATTATCAGTTTAGATCCCTGTAGGACTAAAGTTAAACCAAAGTATCGTCTGTTTGTTTGTCTTGGCACTATTTATCGTCATTAAACTTAGATTTCAAATTACTTTCAGACGAAAAATATCACGTTTTTGGACTGTAGTACTTTTCGTACGCAAACACTTTTCGTCCTATACTTTAATAGACTAAAATTGTTTGAAATTTTCTCTACATTTAGAAATAAAAGAGATAAATAGATTTCTTGATATATTTTTAAAAGTATATCAGAAAAATAGGACAAAAAATTCAGATAAGTAATAAATATTGCCTCGAATAATTCAATCAAAAAATTAGGATCGTGATAATATTGAATACCTGTGTATGATTCTCGCTGGTTATCACAAAAAAAAAACACTCCACAAAAAATCACAAACACTAAATATTCACTTTTAACTTTAAATTATGAAATAGTCAAATATTCACAATAAATAATGCGCGAATTTTTCAACTGAATGTCCAAGTTGTCAGTTGCTAAAATATTAAAGAGAGCGAAATCGGCGCCGTGCGACTTCCAAGTAAATGTAGCAAGAAACTGTGGATTGAACGCGAAGCTAAGAGTGAACGGCTTCTGTCCACAAAGTGAATAATATTTCGTACCAGTCGGAATCGTTACACATATTTGATTATGTAAAAAGTTCCATGAAGTTGTAAAGTGGAGGAAATATTTTTTATGGTTGTAATTTGAGATAGGTGTGTACAAAAATAATATTCTTATTTTTGAGAATTGTTTGTAAGTGAGATCATCAAATGACTCGTACTTCACGACATTTTTGGTAAGAATTTAAACTGTTATCTATTTATCCTAAATTTAGTATTTCCACATGAATATTTTTGAATTTTTATGTTTTTGACATTGATTTTGTTACTTCTCAGCAAAGAACCTCAGTATGAATTATTATACGTACCAAGGATCATAGAGGCAGTTAACACCCCTTTTAGATACCTATTCGTTAATCAAATGCCGAATTATCCTGTTACTGAACTAAATTTTGCTTTGATAGTTCTTAATTCTAAACCAAGGAAACAATGATCAATTATTCTTTGTTGAAACAATATTAATCCCCTAGAGCAAAAAAGAAAAATATTGTGGATCATAGATGCCGTTGGTATTTTTTTATTTCTTTATTATAATGTCAAATTGACATTTAGGAAAAATTTATATCATTTGATGTGTTCGTTATACTTTTTGCATTTGCTGTAAACGTGATGGCACAGAAAATACGGAAAATATCAATCATAAATTGAAAAGTTTGACATTTTATTGTGAATATTCAATTACAAATAAAGATAAATAAATGAATATTTTTTGTGAAAATTCACAATTTTTTACTTACCGCCTTTGCCAATAGGCGGTGAGTCAGCATAACCATAGTAACCACAGTTTACCGGTAAAATCAACATACCACCTCAAATAGAGGGCCGGTAAACACATAAAAACGCCCAATCGTGCAAAAAAAGTATTTTACAGCACTCTAGCTAACGAGAAACTCTCGCTTTGCGATCGTTTCTCAAACAACGCTATATACAAATAACTTCTACCTATGGAGACGTTACAGAACAAGTCTAATGTATGTATTCCACTTTCCGTGAGTTTCCTGTGAATTAAATTGATAGAAAAGTGTCAGTTTACATCATTGACCTTGGTAAATATTGATAAATTATAGACTGTTGTTAAACAAAAGATAATAAAGAACAGTAAAATCTCAGTTCAATAAAGATTTCGATAACAGGATGATAGTAAATAAAATTTTTAGCCCTTCGATCTGAAAAGATTTTTATTGACCTGTCACAAGACTTATAATTTTTTAAATAAGGGAACTGGAACAATACGTCTACTTAAAATTCTTATTTAATGATTTTGTCAACTGCATACGATTGTCACAAATTTTATTGTTATTAATTTTTTACAAACTCGCACATTATCAAAATCGCTCATAATCTCTTTTATTGAATGAATAATTCTCTCATCAGCCCACGGACTTTACATACTCTCCTCCAACAATGGGCTAGTATTCAAATGTCTGACAGTTGAGTAACAATGACCTAGCATTCACATATCCGACAATCGAACATCTCGCAACAATGAGCTAGCATTCAAATGTCTGACAATTGAAGATTCTTTCGATTGTCGGTGGATGCTAACTAGGATCATAATTACAATAAATTATCGAATAAAATACGGATAAATCTCCTGTATTGGTATGCAACGTACCTATAATGGACTACTTTAGAACTGAAAGTTAATAATAACAATTAAGACTAAAATAGTATTTCTTAAAAAAAGTAGATATTGAAAAATATGTAGAAACAGAGCGGTACAAAATATCTGGCGCCTGCTGATCTGCGGCTCAAGTAAACAGCAATTTTTTTCTAATGAAATATCAAATCCAATTTAATTTTACTAATTAAATCTTTATTCGTGTTCTAAATTAGTGTTCATTTGTGACATAAGTTATATTTTCTATGTTTTAATTTCTACTTACAAGCTCGTATTACATACATAAAGTACAAATAGACTCATATTTTACAGACCAGTTGCACCTACAAAGCAAAATTTCCAATTTGACGAGTTAGATATGTTAATTTCAAAATTGAATAACTGTATGGATGAAGATAAAGCCGGACAATTAATTATTTCATTTTAAAAATCCCTGGCATCATGTTGTCTTCTTCAAGGATCCTAGAAGTTCTTGGAAAACTATTTTTACATCAATAAAAAGTACTATCAACTCTTTAAAATTTTTACCATGAATAGTATTTAAAAAGCACTAATGTTATTTATTATGTTTCGAAGTATTTCAGATAAGTAGTATTTCAAGTTATTGGACATTTTAAATGTATTGATTTATTGACAGGTAGATAATAATGCATTAGTCATATCTTTAAAGGCCCATCTGGAGTACATGTCTGTAGAATGACTACCTGCTCTCTTTATCAGAAGATATACAGGTGAATAATTTTTTGAAATATCTTTCGAATGTTTATTTGCTAAATTTATCAGGGTGAAAAATATATTCAAATTTAGATGTTACCTACTCAAGATTACTTACAATCGGATTCATTCCATTATTTATTTAGCAACAATAATAAATGTCTTTTGACTTCGGTATTCTTTTACTATCGGCCTTATGTGCAGTTTTTATCTCTAAACAGAGTCGAACCCACATTTTCATCAAGTTTTAATTTTAAATCCATTGCCTGCAATGTATATATTTCAATTATAATTTTGATCTTATTAAAAATGAATTTAAAATCCTAATTTAAAGATTATTATTTAAAAAAAGTAAGATACCTATTCCCTATTGAGCTTCAAGCCGTAGATTCTGAAAAACTCAAATACGTCCATGATTTGATAGCATCAAACTTTGCCAAAAGTCCACGACAGGGACTGGCTGATAGATATTTTCATAAGTTTTGGATCATTTAGATTAAAATATCTACAAAATTGCATATCAGAATATTTTCGTTACAGTTTTATAATGATCTACAAGAATTGGCTGATATAAATAACTGTTTTTTGTATATTTTCCTCCAGCAATTGTAGTTAAATTATATCAAAAATATACGTTTCACAGAACAAAACGCGTGATTTTCGATTAATTACATGTTAAATATACAGGTTGAAAAAATTATTACACAAAAACTACACGTCTGATCTCTCCTCAAAAAATTAAATTGTATTTTGTATCATTGTTTCTGAAGACTTTCGGATAGAGAGTCGAAACGTCAAAAATATAAATAAATATACAGAATTTGAATTTAAAAAAATTATTTAATTATTCATTAAATTGTATGTATTTACTATCGTTTGATAACATACAAAGAATCAGATTGTTATTAAACCTAAAACCTTAAGCTCTGAGCAAGCAGCACCAGTATTTCTAACTCTTTTGTTGAATGAACCAATGGCGCACCCAGAATTTCTTTTCGGACGAGGTTGTATTTTTTGGAGGGGTTTTTGAGTGGAAGTAAAACTATCAGCTTGCTTAATAGTACATTTTTCCAATAACTCTCACTTTGAGAATAAAACCGCAGTCTAAAATATATACCTTGATTATAATTCAGATTTCAGCGGTACCGAGTTGAACTGTTGAACAGAAATTTGATGAGTTAGATTTCGGAGGGGGTTTTTACGCCACTGGAATGAACCATACATTCAGATTTGAATTAAAGAAGTATAGACAGTGGTGCCTTATCCATTGGGCTAAATGGGCTATAGCCCAAGGGCGCCAGTGATTCAAGGGCGCTTCAGAATTCAGAGACTAAGATTTTTTAGTCTGTTTTATTTAAATTGTCATGAAAATTATACAAATATTTTTATGATAACGATTGAATTTTATCAGGCCACAACACCACAAGTGCATCGTGCACTACAGCGAGTTTGTTGAAGAGAGTCTGCGAGGGTTGGGAAATAGAGAAAAGGAAATCTGCATACAATAGTGCAGCCTCCAAATTTGATTTTTTACTCTAGTTAGAAAATTGGGACGAAGCGATAACAAGAGAAAATGCAAATACATTATCTAATAAATATGAAATTGATTTAGAACCAGGATTAGTTGAAGCATGTTTCCATTTTAAGCACATTAATAATAAATGATAATATACTTTCAAAAGCTACAACTTCCAGAATATTTTTGAGTATTTGAGTGTATCAATTGTGATAGAGAAAGACCATTCTCAACAACAAAAAAAAATAAAAAATTATCTTCGATCATCATTAGGACAAACCAAATTAAATTATTTAAGTCTTTTATCTATAGTATCTGATAAAATAGACTATGCAGATGTTGATGAAATTATTATAAAATTTTCAGAGGACAAGTGCCGCGAAAAATAAATAAATCAGAAAACGTTTAATGTATGTTTTGAAATAAAAATTGCAATGATTTTTCATCCATGTAATTTGCCTATTTTTCAAATAATTGGACTAGGGCGCCAAAATTTTTCAGCCCAAGGGCGCTCTAGCATGTTAAAACGGCCCTGAGTATAGATTAAAATGTAGATGTGAATTTTGCTCTTCAATAAAAATCAATAGAAAACAATTCATTAAGTGCTCTTATGTTGAATAGTACCAATATTTATATAAGTGTAGGTCAACAAAAAGAGCTCACTTTAATTAAATTTTGAGATAATATATGCTGGATCATTTATTTGCGTTCAGAAAACTGTTCTTCTCACAACAGAAACATAATTTCTCCAACACTGTTTTGTAATTTGCATATTCCATAACCAAAAATTATGTTGAAACGAATGACATATTATATAGTTATTTGTGTATCAAGGCCGTAAAGGTTATCTTTTTTGGTCGAATCTGTTGTTTGCGGCCGAAGCGTAGCTGAGGCTGCAATTCAGATGAGACCAAAAAAGAGCTGTAGGCCGAGGTGCACACAACGTTTTTTAGGCGATTATTACGAAATAATTCTAAATCACATCATTTTATCTATTTATTTCTAAAACATTGCAATTGTAAATCTTAGTTGCCGTTGAAATTGTTTTATTTTATTGTCTTCTATCAAGTTGACATTTAACGAAAAATGCGTATTTATTTTTTGAATTGCAAGAACTACAGAGGTTGACGGAAGAATATATGTACTATTTAAGCGAAAACTGTTCCTGCCCATATAGGTAAATATAAAGTGTTTATGAAATATTTTTTGACAGATCAGTCCCAAAAAGTAATATTTGACAGATCAGTCCCAAAAAGTAATATTTGACAGATCAGTCCCAAAAAGTAAAATTTGACAGATCAGTCCCAAAAAGTGAAACTTCACGGCCGCAAAAGAAGCCATAAAAACACCTTTTCTGTCATGATCGCCTAAAAAATCATTTAGTATGATTCCGTATGCCGTTTAGAATGATTCTGTATGCGTTAGAATCACTTCGACGAATCAGAAGCTGTTAGTTTGGCTGCTACCATGGTTACTTCCTAACAATTCAAGTATTCATATCTTGATTTACGTTTGACATTTAATAATTTATTTAATTTCCTCTGAAATATTGATTAGTTTCCAAAACCTTGTTAGTGAAAGTATAGTCTAAAATATGATTGGAATGGCGTATTCCACACTCGCGAACCGTAATCCTCGCCTTCAGCAGAATAGAGACCATTCCAATACTCATGGCCAGTTGCACCACCGTCACTTAACTTTAAGGGAAGAATAATATCTATGGTTATCATTGTATAGACAATTGTTCCCCATGGTAATTATTCCGTACTTAAAGTTAAGTGATAGCGGTGCAACTGGGCATTATTGTAGAATATACTATTTTCTGCTATTGTATAAATAAGTGAGCTTTGTAGCCCTGGCAACTCGAACGATAACGAAAGCAAACCTTCGTGTTGCCTCGTTGCTATGCGTTGCTAGCTACGAAAGTAATACTTTCGGGGCCAGGACAAAAAAGTAAAAGTTTGAAAAAATGCAAATATATTGGAAATTTCAATATTTATTCAAATAAATAAGTGGTTCATAACAATAATATGATTTTATCCAATCTATTTAATTTATTTTATCTATTTATTGGTTTTGAGTAATTATGCAATTTGAACAATTGGAAAAAGTCATGGTAGGAATATTATTTGAATTATTAACTTCTTTACTTTGTATTTGGAGATTTTTGTCATTTTGAATTACGTCAAAACTCATATTTGTCACTGTTTCTTTATTTGAGGAAATATTAATGTGAATTTTATGTAACACCTTTTTAGAAATTTCAATTTCATTACTTAACGAAGAAGACTTCCATCCGCTCTTTAAATCCAAAATATCGGCACCCGAAGCATTACGTTTTCGTCAATTCGAGTAACGTTTTTATAAGCAAGCCATTTAGAAAACATGCTGTATGTTTGAATGTACCTTTCTTTGGATTTATCTTCAAGAAATGAGGCACATGGATTATTAGCTGCCTTTTGAATACCATTTTAATTTTCTGTTAACATTTTAAATAGGTCAAATGCAATGTTTCACTAAATTATTGAAATTCAAAATCTGTGACAGACGCTGATGACAGATAACATTGTAAATAAACCGTTGCTATGGATAATTTTAGACAGGTAAAACAGCCTCCATAACATTATTTCAAATATAATAATCATTATTAAATATTAATATCTATATAGAACAGTAGCAGAAAAAATTTAATACATCACACGATGCGAAAGCCTTTTCAGGTGTTCGGAGGCTTTGAACGGCCTCGGCTTCACCTCGGCCATTCAAATACCACCTCACACAAAAAAGTATACTTTCGCATCTTGTAATGTAAATAACTATTCCACATCTCTAACGATAGAGAATGTTACCAATTTTTTTTTTTGCATCTTATTATAATAATTCAGTTATAAAATACTAACTCCCCAGTTTCTTTTCAAATTTTCTCGGTATTGACAGCTTTCGAATAAAACGTAATAAGTATTTAAGCGATTCAGACGAGCGGGGTACACCTTTTTTAGATTTTTGAGGTCGCTGAACACGAATCTGAAATTATTTTTTATTTAGAAATTAGGTTAACATTGTATAAAATGGTAGTGAAGTGGAAAAAAGGCAAATTGTTAACTTCAACCGCTATATCACCGGCAATTATTGATATTTCATTTTGAAATTTGAATCATCTATTCTTTAAGGAATTATCAACAGAACACAACTGTACAAAGATTCCAGGGCATTTTATGATTAAATAGATAATTTTCAAAACAAAAAACGGTGTGATTTCACAAGTCCTTATAAACAATCGTAAAAGTTGAGTGATGAAGTTCCTAATCATCAAGCGAAAATATAATATATAAGAGAATTTTCTGCGAAGTTTCAACTATATATTTTGAACACAAAAAGATATGCGACATGGAATTGTCGTAGGTTCACGCACGCCTGTGACGTAAGAATCCAGAAGACCCTGGTTCAAATCTTGGCCGGTATGTATGATTCAACGATAAGAATACTAGAAGGTCAAGTATTCAAATCATACACCGGTACTAAGGGCTTACGACCACCTGTGTCGTGAAGGTAATCCTGGTAGCATAAGGAGTCTCTCTAATTCCGCTCGGTCGTACGTGATCTGACATCGTTGCACAGATTGAGATTTGGACTCTACCAGGATGCTTATCTATAAATTTATACATCTATACAGATAAATGAAACTGAAATATCTGACTATGATTCCAAAATTAATGCAAACATTTAAATGAGAATTGCTATGTAAACGATGCCCAATCGTAAATGACCGTTTTTAAAATTTTTGTCTGTCTGAAAGCTTGTCTCGAATAGGCTCTGAAAAGGCTCTACAGATTTCAATGAAAATTTCAGGGATTAAAACAGGAGTTTTAACTTAAATTTTCGTGTACATTCCATTTAGATATCTTGCAGAGTTCAGAAGAATATAAATATTTGTAATGATATATAGATATTTGTATAGCTATTATTTTCATTACCGCGGGTGGAGCTCGCGTTTTTTCAGGTGTTGTAGTCAATTATTTTATTTTCAAGAAAAAGTTAATTGGATTGATTAACTCTAAATTATAACAGAAAATATCGAAAGCACAGCACTACCACAGACGCTGCCCGCGGTTAGCCCGAGGGCTGCAGTGATTTATTATATAGTTATGAGTTGTCAATTCCATCTGCCAGGATGTCAAAAGTATCAAAATTCCTACATTATTTTCAGTCAAAAATAAAATAGCAAATGAAAGTTTGAACTTTGCAGGCTACGAGAATGACAGTCTGTAAATTTGAATCAATTGTGTTATTTCCGTATGGAAAATGCGATTCTCAATTACTTTCTCCACCATTTCTCATATAATATGTGTTTTAATACATATGTACAATCTTAAAACAAATCCTACTACATGAAAATATAAGTATATACATCAGATAACATGGAAAGGACGAAACGATCGTTACCTACGTTTTATAAATAAAAATGGTGAAATATCAAGTATCATCTCATTTATTAATTCAAATATGCCGCACCTAATGCCAGTTATTACGCGAAAAGGATAAATTGTACTTTTAACCGCGCAATTTGCTCATATGACATTCGAAAACAGATAAAAATCATGCTGACACGCGATAACTACTAGCTTTCAGAGATAATCATATCGCTTGACCGTTATTACGTCACGATAATGAATCTGAATGAAAATATTGAAATTAAATTGTATAAGGATATCCAGATAAGTGCTCTGAGCTCTGGTAGCCACTTTTAGAAACTCAACAAGAGACAATCAGAAAGCGCCAGCTATATTTTGCTCTTTTATTCAATTGAATTCATTCAGAATCAATTTTTATTACCATTGCAAGCTCATATTTCTGTGTACTCGGTTCTGATCAGTCACCATTCGGAGACCACAGAAACGAACAATTCGCTGACACTGACGAATGCCTGTGAATACAAGCGTATATGTTCGTCACTCGACTCACAAGGTGATATCCAATCAAAAATTACAACTAATGACGTTTTTTGTACCAGTTTGCAGCTGGAAGTATTATTATCAGGATGATAGAAGCCTCAATAATCCGAACCATTAAATGATTGTTGAGGCATACAAAAATTAAGCAGAAGTACTTTGATATAGAGCAATTTCTTATTATTTTATTTTATATTTAATAATGAAAACTGGTCGGCAATTTTATAACCGCATTAGATACTAGAGTTCTTTGAATACTTGATATGAATACTACTAATCTCATTCTTTTATAGTTAAGATTAAAGTATCTGTACTAGAGTAAAAAAAAATTGTTAAATAAGATTATTCGTTCTCTGTGTGCAATGCAGTTTGTGTCTGAGTTTCCAACTGGTGCTAAAATAAGTTTTTTTGTCATCTTCCGATTCAATATACTATATTTATTAGAGCTTCAGAGAAAATCTATTCTTTTTCAGCCCATATTATATTTATCTTGGTCATTATTCGAACATATCTGGTGCGTGAAGGACAATCTACTGCAAATCCGTTGTAGGCTGCACCGACTTGGCTCCATTCTCATCGGATTTTATTGCAAGGGCAACCTTCAAACCCGACCGCTCGTCACTTACAGTGCATTCAGTCAAAGAAACAAACATAGAAATGCATACGTTCATTACTTCTCTCTATACATTATTCATTAAAACAAATGTAGTATTTATTTGGATGACTTTAACACACTTCTGTGTAATATACTCCATAAGGAAATGGTAATAGAATACTCTCCCATAATTCGTAATATTTTTAATTCAAGATGGAGTAAATTTGATAAAAGATGAGATAAACTCTATTTGGATTAGGGTTAAGAAGTGGCACAATAATTTTAAACATGTTACCGTAAATGGTTGCTTTTTTTCATAATAAGACAGTTTTACTGATAGTGTTAAATATTATCCTTAAGTTATAATCTGATACGTGTAGTACATCTTTAAATTTTAAATAATGTATTTCTGCCCCTCTTTCTCTCTCTCTCTCTCTCTCTGTGTTTGGTATTCTATCATATTCATATGTTTGTTTATTCGCTGCGACATGATGCATATAAAAATATTAAGCCCGTGCTAGGATACGTATTTTTCTGCAATTTATGTTCTAATGCGCTGTGTGCAAAAACAGTAATTCATTTAACAACTGAACCGCAAAAACTCTACAGTTATCCAAATTTCGTGAGGAATAACATGGCTAACTTCTGAACTGAGCTACAAATTCAACTGAATGGAAATTTTTGTATATATTCGGGGGATCACCGCAAAATTATTTTTTATTTCCCTATATCTTTCATGGGTTACGAGATGGAAAAACTGAACAACAAATACATTCACAATTCGTGACTAAGCTCGAAAAGTAGATCAAAATTTAGTAATCTATAGCAAAAAGGATACAAGAATGGAATGAATTTAATATGTATGTGTAAATTAATCTCTCGTATATAATGAATAATGATAATGAGAGACTGTGAAATTATCTGTCATATTGACAAATAAAAAATCTTGAATTAATCGACATAATCTGGATTCGAAAATACAAATTGAAAATATACCTTTTCAATTAATTCAAATTACTTGGTGATTCATGACGTCATCTATGACGTATTGATCTTGAGCGCAAAGACCGCGATCGTCTTGTAGAACGATTATTGAGGCGACATGATCGCGGCGGTCGCCTAGTGGAACGTACCTATAGGCCTGTTGCGTATCTTCAAATTTCGACGAAAGCGCCGCATATTATTCAAAAACCACAAATTCGAGGTGATGTCACCTGTCAATGTTTTGAAATATATCAATCTGCTTCAAAATCAAAATGAAATCCATGACGTACCATCTCTATTCCTGATTTATGACAACATTTGTAGGCAAAAATGTTCTAAAAGAAGCAAATCAACCATAGTCATTATTATTTTCTATTGTTTATGTGACTCATCTAAAGGTAATCAATTACAGTTAGATTTATAATGTGTTATATACGTACAGAATTTGAGCGAAATCCTTAGGGGAAAGAGATTTTCTCATCTTGTTTATCTTTAAAACAATTCTTGAATTTTGAGAAGGGAAAATATTGAGCAAAAATTTGTTGCTTTCAGTAAAGAATTCTGAGACGAATTTATATGACTGTTCAGTCAATTAAGAAACTTATCTAAGTGGTATTTATTGAGTTTCTTTACAATTATAATATTTAACTTCTCTTAAAGATGGTTGATACTGAGAATTGAATGATATCTAATACATTTTTACAGATTTGCATAAAATCACACTCGTTTAACTGCTGTCCAGAAAATGTCAAAAACATTAATCAATAAAATAAGTCATGTGAGTTATGTTTCGTACTAATAGTTTACTGTAAATATGATTGCAATAAAATTAGCATATGAAATCGATAAAATAGTTTTAATGTATCCAAATTTATCTAAAAAGTTGAGTAATGGGGGTATTGGAGTACTTCGGTGCACTTGTTACAAAAAGTATCGTATGCAATACGGACACTGAACGACCTTCATTATTAACACGGATGAAATTGACTGCACGAAGCTACGCCTTAAGCTTCGATCTCGTCTTCGTCGAGTGCAACCAACTTATTTCCTGAACTATAAAAACGGTCGTTCGATATACTATGTTTCCTTGTTAAAATATATTTATCTGAAAATCAACAAGAAATAAATTGTCTGAATGGACAAAAATATAAGACATTTTCACCGAATTCAAATATAGTATCTATTGAAGAACTTGAACTTATATTAATTTAATGAGAATTTGCCTCGAATAAAACTTTTGTACGCCACTCTTCAATAAACTAAAATCACAAAAATTTTTGTTCAGAAAGTTTTTTTGTAACTCAAAGTCTTTAGAATTCATTTAAGGAAAAGTAAATCAACAAAAATCGGTGTTATGCCATTATTACGTCATCTATGAGAGATATTACGAAAACAAAAAATCTCTCTTGACAATGCGAACAAATCCCATCATTTAACTTAACCAGCTCTTACAGTTTAGAAATAAGCCATGTCATCCCATCAAAATCTGGACGCCTTTGTATTCTGGTCACTCAATAGAAGAAGAGATCATGCAGCCGCTGAATACAAGTATGTGAATACTTTGTCTAGCCTCAATGAAAAAAGCAAGTCTGATTGTATCCAAATTTAATATATCGGTGTGCTGTAGAATTAACATACTATACTTTATTCACGTTTAGAATGGAGCAGAATTCACCTCGCAAGCAGCACAGTTTGCACATATCAAGAGCAGAGTTAAAAAAACCTAGCGGATATCTGCACGAATAAAAATATTTCAGATTTTTTTTTTATTAAATAGGATGTTAATGAATACGTGTTACAAATTCATAAAGTATGTGGAGGATCCAAAGTAGATTAACTTTTGCTCATAAATTCATATTCAGAATCACACTATCTTCGAACTACAGGTTCTTGAAAGAGTAATTATCTACCTTAATTTTAGTTGAGGGCGGTTGAATACGGTGCATTGAAATGCAGAATTTCGATGCAGAGTAAAATATATCATGACTTTCCTTAAATCAGAATCAAGTGTAGTATGTCAAGCACACCATAGAATCAAAGAAAACAATACTAAGAACTGAAGTGAAATGTTGCAGCCAACTACAATTGACGTTAATTATTAATAATGTTTTAAAAACTTGTAGCTCGAGAATGATGCGTTTCTGCATATTAATTTATTAGAAAATGTATCTATTCTGAAATCGCCTCATATACCATAAACACTCTGCAATGCAAAAATACCGTACGGTAGGGTAAAAGAAAAAATTAAAAAGAAAACAGTAGATACATGCCTATTGAATTCAGTGTTGTATTATTTCTATGCTAATGTGAACTCAGTTTGCGTTTTCACCATTCGCGAAGCTAGTATCGTAGCCGCAACCCATTTTTTTTTACCGTGAATTAAATATTTGGATTATCATTTCTCGATAAATTATTGTCTTCCAAAAAATGCAGTCGCAAATAGTCTAAAAAACTCTGCCTTTTTTTTATTATTGTGCCCTACTGACTTGTTCCACAAATATTATGCTAGCTATTATTATTACCAATTTTTATCCTCAATTTCCCTAATATTAATTCTTGATAATAGATAATAGATCTAGTTATGCCGAAATTTAAATATTTTGCACCTGAAAGTATAACTAATGGAGTTTAAAATCACTGACTTAGTAATTGGTTCAACAATTTATCATTATAACAGTGAAACGTCACCATATTATCATATGTGAATATATTTGCGCTAGAAAAGAGAAAGCAGTCACCGAGTCACTGGTCATATTATTAACGAGGCTCTTTAAAATTTATGAATATCAACAAATCACTGTTTGTTCCATTTATTGGAACCAATACCGCACCATATATTCAAATATCATCACAGCTGGATGTTTATAACTATTTTGAATAAAGGAAAACAACAAGAAAATTAATTGCGAAACAAAAAGGTGTTACTTATGTCACGATAATTAATATTTTCAAGAATTTCGTCTCCATAAAAGGATATAGAATATATACTAACAAATGTTAAATTTGTAGTTTTTAAATTGTAGAAATATTCATTTGTCTTTATGTCAAAAAAAAACAAACAGCCGATTCAGAAATTCTAAGACGAACTTTGGGAAATGAAAGTTGATTCGATTATAGGAAAAAACTTGCACATAAATTTGAATTAGGTTCCCGACTTCCTTATAATTAAATAGTTACAAACCCTATCGATAATTTATTCAATTTCAAATACGGTTCTGTAAATATTATTTATTATTTACGAGATTCACATGTTTACAACATAACATAGAATCATAATTTGTCTATCATCGTTTCGATCACACGTATTTGCGTAATTAATGTAAAATAAATTTTTTGTTGTCACGATAATATTTGTTATGTTTTATTATCTGTTTTAGTATTTATAAAATGCACGCGATGTTGTTGGTAATACAAATAAACATAGATACGGAATAAATTACTTACCTTGAGGAAATCTCGTAGCCACATGACTTCCGGTTTAGGATCCCCCACTACTTCACACATTATGACAATGGTGTCTCCTTCGTAAGCATCTGAACACTGAGGTTTCTTTATGAATTTGGGCTCTTTGGAATATCTACAATAAAACAAAACAGATATGAAATTGAAATATAATATTGACTGAACATTCCTACGGAGATTTCAGTAATTTTATTTCTAGTTTACAAATGCATCATCTTTTCTTAAATAAAAATTACCAAGTATTATGTTCAATATAAAACAGCTTTGTTTGTTTGTTAAAATCAGCGTCATGCAAAAAATATTCCAATTTAATAAACGTGTCTCAATAGCACGGACGTACTAACATATTTGAAAATTTTAAATAGGTACTGAGGCTGGGGATGTGCACAGTTTTGAAGACGCTATTTTTAGTAAATGAGGTTTTCCGCTAGTTTCGCCATAGTCTAGATATGTCTTCCTAGAATATCTGCAAATGAGAGTTATGCCAATGGTGATCTTCATTCTTATTAACTGCAGTAGTGCCAGACACATTTGTTCCATGCAAAATTCGTTTTTGATTTACTATTTTTGCTCAACTTACTCATTTATATTATAATGCATTGAATTTTTTAACTATAAATTGTACGAATTATATCTAGAGGAAGAAATCGTCCAGCACATAAAGATATCAAGATTACGACGTATAGGTCATTTTCAACGGCTGCAGGACGATACACCGGTAAAGAAAGTCTTTGAAAGAAAAGGCCCATAAGGGAAACGACCGGTAGGACGCCCACGAATACGTTTTGTGGATGATATACAGCAGGGATGGCCAACAAGTCGATCGCAAGGCCAATTTCGGTCGATCATCAATCGCTCGCAATATCTGGAGTGGAATTCCGTGTACCATGGACTTTGAAGCGATTGTAGAAGATTAAACTTTCTAGCTATAGTTTAATTCATTCTGAATTAGTAAATATTGTTAATAATCATCCATGTTCTTTCAATTACCCTGTACGTGAGATTTTTGGCCCTTTAAATAATAATTTGTTGTTTTTATGTAGATATTTCAGTACGGGGTGTACCCAGCGAGCTATTAATGGATTAGCAAATAGTAAATCATATTATTCTTTAATGATAAATTTTCCTGGCCCAAAAGAAAAACGCGAAAGTGAAATATTCAAATCAAATTTATCAGCCATACCTACTGTGCATAACAACTTTTAAACTTTTTCATATTTACGAACAAATAGTACAACAACTTATACATTGCAGTTGATGAAAAAAATAGAAAATTTATCTTGGAAAAGTGTCGAAAAATCGAATTTGTTAGGTACCGCATGTACGGAATGCTGCTATCAAAAGTTGGGTCTGGAAATTAATTTTCATCATGATGAGCCTATATTTTGAAAACTTAATAAGTGATTGAAAAAAAATAGTTTTGAACATATATTTTACTTATCTACCCGTACATCGCTGAAATGCACCATACTGGAACACAGTTTATAGACATTGCATGCATTTCACATCCCTTGTACTCCTTTAGTCGATATCGACACACTTTTAAGATAAAAAGTAGATCTTATATACAGAAAAGTTGGCCACCCCTGATATACAGCAAGATCTGAAGACACAAAGGTGGGGAAGAACGGCGCAAGATAGGCAAGAATGGAAGAAAATGCCCGCAACGGGCTATAGATGCCAATGATGATGTTGGTGATGAATTTTGAATAATATCCTCGTAGAGAGAAAGACTTGGGTTTAAATCATATGCAACTAATAATAAATTGAATAAATATTGCGGCCAGAAAAATGTTATCACTGTCATGGATGAAGTGATGACGTCGCACCCACTATTTTTATGTAATAGTTCTAATTCGATGTTAGACTATATGCTTTGCTGATTGCACATTTAAAGATAATTGATAAATATTCCAGACAAGCGAAAATAATATTCTGATTCTAGTTTTAAAGACGATGATTGAATAATGTGCAACAGAAATATAATTCAAAACAAGTGTACTGCAAGACGATAAACACAAAAATGACACGTATCAAGTGTTTGAACTATAAGTGACAATTGAACTATAAACGAAGTGTGAAATGGATAGTGTTTAGTATTAGTAATAAAAATATTCTTGAAAACAACACACAATTTACATTTCCATTTGAAAAAATAATATAACAAGTGTTCAGTGTATATTATTATACCGGCATTACTGAAATATATTTTTCAATAAAATTCTACTATACCAATATGTATTTCATCAGTTTCAAAAATATGTATCATTATTACATGGTTATTTAAACTCTGCAGGATTGCTATTGGAGCATGATGAGTTATGACGTTTCTCATGCCCGTGATGTCATGCTATTCATTCAATATTTTCCCTATACCTAGAAATTTGAGAATCAAGGAGTGAGACATCGAGTTTGTAAGTTGCGGATAGATTATTCACTATTAATAGAATATTTTATTAATTTGTTCAGGCTATTTTATTGAATGACGACGCGTCACTGTAATAAGGTATTCCACTGCTATCAAAATTATGAGAAAATTTCATTAGAATAAAAAAGTATGTAATAATATATGTAAGCAACGAAAATTATATTAAATATTATTTTTTTTAACTAAAAAAGGCGATTTGATATTTACATGATGTCTTGATGACGTTCGAAAACCTTTTGCGTCTCTCAAACAGTGAATCTCATATGTGTACAAATTCTTAGAAGATTTGATGTTATTCGGGAAAAGTATTGTTGAATTATTAATTGATGTACTTATAAATTAATAAAAATGTATCGAAAGAGTTGAAATAAATGTTATTTCTATTTTTCGAATGTTATTCAGGATACGTTCCACTAGACGTGCATGTCTATGGCACGTCGTTTTGCTATTTAATAGCAAAAATTTATTTCAATTAAATTTAAACTATACACTTTTTTTATTTTGAAAGATAATTTGATTCATTGAATTTTTATGATTGAATTAAAATTATGTACATAATGAAAATTCAGAATTATTATTATCTTGCAAGATAATTTTAATGCATTGAATTTTTATGATTGAATTAAAATTATGTACATAATGGAAATTCAGAATTATTATTATCTTGCAAGATAATTTTAATACATTGAATTTTTATGATTGAATTAAAATTAAGTACATAATGATAATTCAGGATAGAGACTATCTAGCAAAATTATAAGGAACTGTTGAATTTTCATCATTGAATTAAAATTATGTACATAATAAAAATTCAGAATTATTATTATCTTGCAAGATAATTTCAATGCATTGAATTTTTATGATTGAATTAAAATTATGTACATAATAGAAATTCAGAATTCTTATTATCCTGCAGGATAATTTTAATTCATTGAATTTTTATGATTGAATTAAAATTAAGTACATAATAAAAATTCAGTATTATTATTATCCTGCAAGATAATTCTAATACATGTACATTATGTACATAATGGGATTTCGGAATTCTTATTATCTTATAGGATAATTTTGATTTATTGAATTTTTTTGATTGAATTAAAATTATGTACACAATGGAAATACAGGAATATCATCATTTAATCCATTGAATTTTTATGATAGAATAGAAATTGAATTTAAATTATGTACATAATTTTAATTCAATCATAGAAATTCAACTTATCAAAATTATCTTGCAAGGTAATAATCATTCTGTATTTCCATTATGTACATCATTCCAATTCAATCATAAAAATTCAATGCATTAAAATTATCTTGCAAGATAATAATAATTCTGAATTTTCATTATGTACATAATTTTAATTCAATCATAAAAATTCTACGGTTCCGTATAATTTGGCTAGATAGTCTCTATGCTGAATTATCATTATGTACATAATTTTAATTCAATCATAAAAATGCAATGCATTAAAATTATCTTGCAAGATAATAATAATTCTGAATTTTCATTATGTACATAATTTTAATTCAATCATAAAAATTCTACGATTCCGTAAAATTTGGCTAGATAGTCTCTATGCTGAATTATCATTACGTACATAATTTTAATTCACTCATAAAAATTCAATGTATTAAAACCATCTTGCAAGATAATAATAATTCTGAATTTCCATTATGTACATAATTTCAATTCAATCAAAAAAATTCAATGAATTAAAATTATCCTGCAAGATAATAAGAATTCCTAATTTCCATTATGTACATAATTTTAATTCAATCATAAAAATTCAATGCATCAAAATTATCTTGCAAGATGATAATAATTCTGATTTGCCATTATGTACATAATTTTAATTCAATCTTAAAAATTCAATGAATTAAAATTATCTTGCAAATTTATAGTTTAAATTTAACTGGAATAAATTGTTGCTATCAAATAGCAAAACGGCGTGCCATAGGCTATGTGCAAGGGGACGAAGTTTGAACAAATATCGATGCGAGCGCTTATGATGTGCACAATTGTAAACATCGAACTCCATTTCTCAGAATACGTTATTGAACTGTCATTGAGCATTGTAGTTTCAAAGTGAAAATAATTGCATATAAAACATGGGAAAACGTTTGTTCTGTTTCAGGCTGTTGTGTTAAGGATGATTCAAGTGAAATATAGTTTCATAGATTTCATGTACCCAGTTATAACATAAAAAAACGAGTGAAGTGAATCAAAGCAGTAAATAGAGTATTGTCTGTCTTGCATTATTAATCTATATCTATATCTATATAACAAATATGTTTGTAATTCAATTGTGAAATTAGAAATATTTATCATCGATTTGGGATTCATGAATTTACCTTCATCTCTAATTTGTAAAATGTTCTAGTGATAGAAGTTTGTCAGATGCACTTCGCAATAATTTTGTTGTTAATATTGTCAGCAACATATTCTTCAACATGTTTAATATGGCAAGATTAATTTCACGCTTTTCTTCAATGCTTCCTCGGTAAAAGGGATACAGTGTTTGATAAATACAAACCCGATCTGCAAGATCATCGACATCATAATTTGAGAGGTTATCCTGTCAATTTGGACGAATTAAGACGTTTTCTCTATAATAGGTACGTTATAATTGAAGAAAATAGTCTTCATGCACGTAGCCTATACATGTCGCCTTAATTATAGTTCCACAAGATTTTCTATTTGTCAATATGATAGATAATTTCATGGTCTCTATTTATTATCAAAGAGCGATTGATTTACACAGGCTTATCGGATTCATTCCATCCATATATCCTTTTTGCTACAGGTTAGATTAATCTTATTAATGATTTACTTTTCGATCCTAACCACAAATTATCAGTTTATTCGATATTTAACAGATACTCGCATCATTCCACTTGAAGCACCAGCCACATCGACCATGAGTTAGTGAAACAGCAAAAACCGCGGTCGTGAGCGTGAACGTTGCTGTCATCTAGTGGAACGTACTCTCAATAACATTTTAAGCAGTGGAGGCTCGCGTATAGATCCCCTTATTTCCACTTGATCAGTGGCGTGCGGTGACTTTCTGTGATAGGTGTGCACAGTCGGTAGTGAGGAAGGGGATATATACATGGCCAACAATACAGCTTATTTTTCTCGCAATAACCAGCCATCCATTCAAATTTTTCATATATTTCAATTTGGAAATGTCGCACAGTCTGGCCTTTAATTTTGATATTTTGAGTGAGTTTTATGTCCGGAGTTGGTCTTGTTTTCATAATTTCGTTTTGACATCACGACGTGAAAAAGGATTTTCCAATAGATCACAAATGATAGATTTATTTTCAGTTATCATTCTACAAATGATAATTTTAGGAAAATAAATAATTTAAGAAACGTATGAAATAAGTGTTTACCTAATATTGTTGGCTCAAATAACAAATAACAATATTTCAACTATTTTAACAAACTTATAAAAGGCGTTTAAAAAAAGAACACAGCAAAACTTTGAATATCCAGCTCCCGGTGCAGAAAGTCTGCCTGCACGCAGCGAAGAGAACGAGCCGTAGGGGATCTGCTAATTTCGGTATGCTTTTTCTCTGTCAGATTCTATTCCTTCATTTTCCTAATACTGACTATGTCAGACAGACCTCGCTCGCCGTGCAGCGAGAAATTCTGCACGTCAAACGTCGATATTCGTATACCAGAGTGGCCCGCGAGGCGCGCTCGTATTTCTGGTTGCGTAAATTGATAAAATACGCTCTTTCTCAGATTTTATAATGAAAATTTGTGAAACAAAATGAAGTATTCAATGAACCATTAAAATAATTTTATTTACGTAATTTCTAATATTTTCATAGGGTGTGCAGTGCACACCCTGCACACATGGACTGCACGCCACTGCACTTGATATTATCGACAACTTTTAGTATGACTTATTTTTCCTTCATTTCGTACAATATAATAATCCTCAAGATTAATGCCAGTAACAATTCCTAAGAGAGAATACTGTCGCACCTTCAATGCCAACTAGATCATTCTAGGAGATCAATCCCGAAGCATAAACTGGGCGAGATCTCGCGATAATTACGAGATTGAGCGGCAGCAATAAGTGACGCATTCCGCGTGTACTCGGAACAAAAGGTCAATTTTTACAGCCAGCTTATAATAGCTCACTCACGCTGGTGCCAATCAGTGGTGAGCCTGAGAGGGCATTTTCAGCTGCTTATACCATTGACTAAAAAAAGTAATAAGAATTTCAAGATTGTTTGTATCCTGTATCCGGCCGAATACATGATTGCTATCAGACATTACCGGGTACCCGGCCGGATACATGATTGGTATCCGGCATTACCGGATACCCGGCCGGGTGTCGGGTATGCATCCGGTATCCGTGTTATATCTCTATTTTTAAGAGTCTCCAAGTTCTACAGGCATGTGCAAACGATTATAAACAATAAAGACTAACGACACCTATTTTACTTTACTACAATATTCTCAAAATATCTGATAAGGTCAAAAAAAGTATATTTTTAAAAAATCACACTTTCTTCTCAATTGTAATGCGCATAAATAAAACTATATAAATAAATGGAATTCAAGTATTTAAATATTTCTCAAGAACTATGATGTTTTTTTAAATTGCATTTTTAATAATACATTTTATTTTTTATGCCCTATTAAAAAATAAAATAAAAATCAGTGGGATACCTTGACGATCACATTTCTGATGAATTTGTTAAATCTATTTGAATATTCACGCGTTTTTTGAGTTTATTTCAGTTCTCTCTATTAATGGCGACTTTATCTTTTCCTTTACTTGAGTATTCCTAGAGATATTTAGACTAACGAAATTAGTGGACATCCTTACTATCAAAAAACACGGCTAGTTGCCAGATTTGTATGTACGGCCGTGCCCAAAACTAATATCGAAATTGGAAAATCTCACGGAAAAAATAAAAACTTAATGAATAAATACAGAGTTTAATTTGAAATCATAATAAAATCGTTGTTACGATAATAATCTAATCAATTCGGTTTATTTTCATATTGTTTTGTGTGGAATAAATTTCAATCTAAATTGTTTAAACTTACGGTAATTTTCTTTCTGGTACACTTCTTGCTGGTTGCACCACTTCACTAGCCACTTCTTCAGGACTGAATTTACCTCCAGGTATTTTGGGAATGATCTGAACGTGGATCTCAGTTTCGACAATGCCTACTTCATTGGTCGCTACACATTTATATAAACCAGTGTCTCTTGATGTAACTCCAGCTAAAGTTAAAGCAACGCGGCCATCTCGATCTAGGGTCATTACCGTTCGTCGCGATGGACGAAGACGGACCTACGAATAGAATTCGTTGCACAATAAATTAGTACTTATCTACCCTGACACATTAAAAAAGGGCTCTACTCTGTTCAGCGAAAGTTTTCAGCATTATCTGAGAGAGAACGAAATGCGTGCTAATTCGTAATAGTGGCCAGTGTAAATTAAGCTCCACCCATCATTTCAAACTTTTACTGAATAGATGCTTGAAAGAAGTAGAATTGGTAATTATATTTAATCCTAATAAACCAAGCTATTCCAACAAATAAATATATCTTTTTAACTTACCCCATTTCTGTACCACACTACTCCAACACTAGGATAAGCCTCAATTTGGGCATTCAACCTCAATTCGCCTCCCTCTTTGATCTCAACCGGTTGTTGATTCTCCAATCCTGTGTAGAATACAGGAGCAACATATGCTCGCAGACCTTTGTCTACAGTGAGTCTACATCTACATGATACTGCTCCATGATCATTTCTAGTTGTGAGAGAATAAACTCCAGAGTCTTCTGGACGGGAGCGAGATATTTCAAGAGTGTGGAAGGTGGAATCGTGCCAAAAGACGTGACGATCTAAAGAGAAAATAAAAATTTAAAACTCTACACAGAAGCTATATAAATTGCAATGATTCAGCCTTATAAAGACCTTTAGTACTGGAATCACTTATTTATTCATTTAAAATTAAAGATTGAGAACAAGAAGTTTTAGTTATTTCTTCATCTATTGGTGATTTAATTATTTAGAATTTGACAATAAGATCCGTGGCAAGAGATCAAATATAGTGCACTTTAGAATTAGAATGAAATTTTGATATCAACTTTTTAGATGTTACTATCTCTAGAAGTAAAAATAGCATTATGTACATAAATTGATATAGAAAAAATATCTACTTTGGTAGTGCTATTACGATCATTTTGAAAAGTTAAAACTATCAGGACTGAAAATAATTATTTCAAGTGATTACTTATTATCAAGAATCGTGATAGCGATCTGACGAGACAACGTTTCGATTTAGTTTCCGCCATGTTGCCCGCAACACTTTTTATTCGAAAACTATCCTGTCAATAGATTTAGATTCGTTTAGTTTTGTTTCCAGCTAGGTTTCGAAATTTATTTTTTATCTTTGACGGGGTTTTTATTCTTGTCTGTATTTTGTTATCCAGTTTCTGTGTTTAAAATGGTGAATATTTATTCTTTATTATCTTTGATTAGTAACACAGATTACACATCTTTTGTGTGTCGTAGTCTGTCCTGTCATCTTTTATAAGTTTAGGCCTAGTTGCATGAACGTGCATTAACTGAAGAGTTCTTTAAAAATGAACAATATCAAATCAAATATATTCGTCAAATCAGTTGCTTAGTATTGCTGTCAAAAATTCGATTTGATATTGTTCATTTTTGAAGAATTGTTTAGTTAATGAACGTTCATGCAACCAGGCATTAGAGTGTTAAAATGAAATTTTATACATAAATATTAAAGTAGAGCGTCTTATTAATTAAACTGACTATATTAATTTATTGGCGCCACTGATTGATTTTTTCTAGTCGGCTTGTTGCTTCGTCATTTTGTTGTTCGTTCATTGGCCACTATACCATGCCACGGCTTTAAATTGTTTGTTTTTTTTTTCTTTTTTGACTTTAAAGTCTAAATTGTAATGTTTTTTGTAACTTGACTTTAAATGTTTTACCAACGATATAGTTTTTTAACTTCTATATAAAGTGTGATAAAGAAGAATATTTTCATATGATTTTCCTATTTTAGGACTCTGTTTTCAACTTTAAATATTTGTAGCAGATGATGGTGGGCCGTTTCGGCGCTGAAACGTCCAAATAGACTTTATTCAAGTTGACGCTGAAATTTGATTCCTTGCCACGTATTCATTTTGTCAAATTCTAAAGTTTGAGTTTCTTTAAACATTTCGAAAATATTATAATTTTAACTTACAGGTGTTTATTGTGGAATTTTTGTTTTTATTCTTTCGATGGTACAAGTGTGATAACTATCAAAAATGAAGTTCTTCGTGATGTTTTATTCAAGAGTCACTTTAAAATGATTGAGATACAAAACTTCAAAGTAGTCCTCTCTAACATCAACGCATTTTTGTAAATCAATAATTTTCCTTTGATAGACGTCATTATTGTCACGAAAGTCGATCAAAATAATATAGTATAATGGTCTCATTCATCCTTTTCTAGAGTAAAATGGACTTCTGGTAAATTCATTTTGATGTCAAAGAAAAACCCGAAATCCCACATTGCGTGATTGGGTGAATACACTGGGTGCTCGATAATTTAAACCTTAAAAGTTATCAAAAAGATAATGATCACAGTAATGGTACGAAAAAGGCCATTTCGTGATAAATCATTGGATCCCTTATAATCAGGCTCTCGACAATGTTATATCACGTTCTTTATATCAGGATGTAATGATAGTGTCCCGTCTATCAAGTTTGATAGCTATTACTATCTCCATATTTTTAAATAATACTTTTTTTCTTGGCATATATGACACATGGTAAAAAGGAATTTAGGTTTCACATCTTTAATAATTTTAGATATTATCCTGCGACCAATATAATCAAGAAATAGTAGATATTTGTGCAATAAAAAATTTGTACGATCATCGAGTTTTGAGTATCTCATCAATTTCAGAGTGGTTCTCGTATTAAGTGAGGAACATAAAACAAGTGTTTCAATGTTTTTATAATTATATCCAACGAGCATAGCTGCATCTTCAAAAATATTCCTCATTTAAATCTGTATTCATCTCCAAAATAAGTTTAAAGCTTCTCTAGTTTTATTACCTATTTCAATATTGGAAATAAGTCCCTTTAACTTATCGGCAAATTTAAATATTTCACTATAAAACTGTTTATTTTATTACCATCATTTTTGACTTCTTCTCCATCTTTCATCCAAGTAACTACAGGAGTTGGTGTACCAATAACCTGGCAAGTTAATCGAACAGGATAACCTTGCTGTATTCTTCTATCGCGTAGACGCATTGGAAATTGTGGTGGGCATTCTTGACTTTTCAGTAGTTCCCTGCACACAAAAGAAGTAATGAATCATGAAAACTACAAATAAAGTTCATGGAAAAAAAAATTCATTAAGATAAGACACGCGGTAGATTTTCAAGCCAAACTCAAGCTATTCAAAGCATTAATTCTATCATCAGCCACCTTGGTTGGTGGTAGCCTCAAAGTTACATTCACACATTTTTTGTGATTTTTGAGTCAATTAATTGTTATTTTCATACTGTTTTCAATAAATATTGGAAGTTAATCTTCACAACTATGCTGTATACAACAATGTTATATTGTAATACTTTATAAGAATGCTGAAGATGGATGGGTGCACATCCGAAACGTCCGAAATTTAATAGTAACATGAATAAAATTGAATGGACTGCAATACCTAAAAAATTGTTTTACTTAATCCATATTTGGGTCCTTCAATCTGCATTAAAACAAAGCAAGAAGAAAGAACTGGCGACGCAGCAGCATTGTATTATATTACACGAACCATTTGGAGCATTTTTGATCCCTTAATAATTCAAAATCTATTTAACAAAAACACATGAAATTTGGCTTATTTATTAAAACTCTTTGGATTAAGTAAAACCCCAAATGGCATAGGGGGATAAGCATGGGAAAAGTGTATTGAAGAAAATGATTCCGCAGCCCCATGGCAGATGTTTCAACTCAGAAGCATAAATACTAAATAGGAGGCGACGAATAAAATGTCAATATATATAATTGTTTTTGTTTTTCAAGTTGAAATATTTCTATATTTATTTAAATTAATTTCTCACAATAAAATAGTTTCTGGATAAAGAATATTTTATTTATTTATCAGGTAATGGGTTTAGCACGCTGACTGGCGATAAGTAGTAATGGATCCTGTTATTAAAGTTGAGAAATTGATAGGGCCTGACAACTGGGCAAAATGGATATGGGAGATGACCTTGCACTTTGAACAATTTAGTTTGACCGAGATTGTAGATGGTACCAAGATATGTCCGGATCCTGCGGATAAAACCTACTCCCAATGGAAAAAAGATAATGCAAAGGCTGCGTCACTTATTGCAGGCGCGCTATCTAATAATGTGGCTAAAAGATAAACTTTGAAAAATGCTAAAGATATTTGGGATAAGCTTGTTAATGTATATGAACAATCAAGTGTTCAACGTTTGAGTCTCTTAATGGTTGAATTTTTCCAATTGAAAAGGCAAAATGACACAGTTGCGCAATATGTTGCTAGAGTAGAAAAATTGTTTTTTGACATGAACACTGAGTTAAAGAAACGCAAAAACGGTAACGAGATTCCTGTGGAATTGTTACATGGTCAAATTTTGTCTACAGTTGGACCGGAATTTCAAAATGCAATTTTTTGGCTTTTTTAATCAAAAAATAACATTCAAAAATAGTTTTTATTTTATTTCTGTATGGCGCACCACTTGGAATCATTCAAAAAAAAATATATGTTGAATAAGAGCGTATAAAGCTTCTGAAAAGAATTAATTCATATTTTTGCTCGAATTATATCATAATTAAAAAATAATAGCAATCTTTTATCAATACCAAAGAAATCATGTAGTTGAAATTTGTTGATAAAAGATAGCAAGCGTCAAAATCAGAACATCAGAATGGTTATCTGCTATTTTTGTATGAATCGGCCATAGCCATAGCATATTGAAATTTAGTGTTTGAACCTGTTGTAGCATTAAAATAGTTATCTACTATTTCTGTATCAATCGGCTGAGCCGGAAGTGCAGTTTATATGTATGACAGACATTCAGAATTTGCCGTATAAAACAATCAGTTTAATTGAAATGATAAGGTAGGCAATGATAATATGTTGTCAATTTTTTAATTTTGTTTGACATTGTACATGTGAAACTATTATTAAAATCATATTAATTATAATCTGAAGTGACAGAAAACTTTATTGAATAAATTTGTGTATTTATTAAATGATGTAGGTACAAGTAAGTCACGTGATGATCACGTCAGATTTTTAAAGTACAGAAAAAAATAAGAATTTGTGTCTTAAATTTATTTTAGAATGTTGTATTTTCTTATAAATAAATTTCAGGATTATCTACAGAACTTGGCATCCATTTAGATATCAATTCTTTTGTCGGCGAAATCAACAACCACGCATATTCTTAATATTGGCTCCCATTTTTGTTTTGTACGGGATAATTACTACTATGTTAATAATCATAAAATTGTCAACTTTTCGAGAGGTAGTGAAAATCAAGGGAGGAGAAGACAAGATAATTAAAAGAAAAATTCTGGATAATATTTGTTAGTTTTCGTAATATTGGAATTCTTAAATTTCAGAAATCTTCAGCGCAAATAATTGGACTGACACTTTGAAGTGCAGATTTATCACATGATGGACTTTTCTTAATGCACACTTAGATACTATTTTGAGATAATTAACATAGAAATTAATTTATTCGATTGAAAATTTGTTTCATCTATAGGTATCTATCTAATCTACTTATTGTTTTTCATGAAATTTCCTATAAGTATAGGAAGGACCTCTACTTTTATAGAAAATATTAGTTAAAAGATATAATGCAGATTGAATCCGTTTCACCAATAAAAATATGTATTTGTTTTTCTTTTAACCTCCCTTCCATTTTATTGGAAACTTAGCTTAAAATTAAATAATCGCTTGACTCTTTCACTACTATATTCTTCACTGCTTTCCAAATAATTTAATGTACTTAACATGTCTCACAGAAATGTGGGTTTATTTTTTTATCACCAGGAGTGATATGAATAAGAAGATATCCTAACCCCAAGAGATTTTGGAGACTTAAATAATGAAAGATAAAGCCAAAAATTGTTAGTTAGTGCTGCCATTAATTAAAATGGGCTAGTAGTGCGACCGAAACCAGCAATGCCAGGCAGGCGATACAAATATTTATTCAACTTTATATTCGATCTGGAATGATCACTACATAATGCCTGATGATAATGGGTCTTACTTGACTGTTTTAAGAAAATTGCTTTAAGAAGTATTTTAAGGTAATAAGAAAGTTCCAAATTACTTTGAAGAAAAATCTTCAAGTACAAGTTACAGAGAATTCAATTTTTCACAGCATTCGTTTAAAATATTTTCATTTAAAATAATTTGGAACATATTTATTGCCTTAAAATAACGCTTCTAAAACAACTAAAAACAGAACTCGTGATATCAGCTATTATGATGAACAAATTTAACAGATATAACAGTATAATATGGAAAATAAAGAATGTTGGACTAAAACAGCATTAAGGACTTCGTACTTACATTCTCAGTCTGTGATCAGCCTCAATAATCTTCCTATCGATCACTACTAGCATCCTGCAAAACGTGCTTACTCTTCCAGCCTTATTGCTTGCTTCACAAATGTATCTGCCAGCATCACCGTCTTGAACATTGGTAACAGTGATAGCACAAAGCGTGCTATCATTCTCTGCGGATCGCAACTGAGAGATATTATATCTAGTATCATCTCCGTGCTGAAGGGCTACACCATCACGGTACCAGCGAATTGAAGTGGATTGGTCAGCTTTAACCTGGCAATTATAGAAGAATCAAGTTTTTGAATCACAACCGACGATACCCAAGTAAATAATAATGATAATAATATTAAGTGCTCAAGATCACACGACCGATATGTTTCTTTTTAAATTAACAATGAAGTTGAAAAACAGAAGTTTACTATCAATTTGTGGTGATGAGAGTAACGAGTGATATCTTGACATTTCCGCTACTTTGACAGTTGTTGATTGTTTCTGCACTGTAGAAGGAACATGTTGTTTCTGATAGCTTTTTTGTTTTGCTTCCTATCTCTCAGGTATTTATTTAACCATATTGTTATTTATTGATTGATATTAATGGTTGTTATAGCCTATAGGCACCGATGAAGGTATAATATATACTAACCGTTTGCAATAAAGGAGATGATTTTATTATTTATCCTCTTTGTTATCCACAACCACAATCCGACGATTTTAATACAATATAAATTTTACTGGATACGATCAACTATAATTTAAATTATGAGCAGGGTTTATTTTTTTCGTAAAGATTGATCTATTTGTAGCAGGTAGTATGCGAGTGGATATGTAATGTGCATAAGAGTGACGCGGATGCAGGAAAGACAAAGATATTTGTCTAAATGTCCAAAATAGTATCTCTCAACATTTTCCCCATAAAAAAGACATGCAATTCTTCAGCATAATCACACTGGTCTGTGAAAAATGATCCGATATTGAACAATTCCACGATCAAACGATATTGAAAAACTAAAGCACCTAAGTATGAGGATCAGTGGGACAGAAAGGACATTGAGTAGAAATTACCTCTTCCTTCGTATAATATTTTCGTAGCATGTTCAATCTGTATCTCTCCCACTAAATATGAAAAAAAAGTTCAAAATTACCTTGCATTCCAGAGAAATTTCAGATCCTTTTAAGGCTTTGCTTTGTCCAGGTAATACTTCAATAAATTCAGGAAGCACAGCTACACTACCCACCAATACGGGATCAGAGCAAGTTGCTTCTCCCCATCCATGCCTATTTCTGGGTGTTACTCTGAACACATACTGTTGACCTGGTGTCAAACTTTAAAATACAATAAGTAAATTTCAGTATTAATGTACAAATTTTTAGAACTATATTTTCTCTTACCTAAATGCATCGTAGCTACATAAAGGTGATACTCCTAGTTCCTGCCAGCGAGCACCTCCGGAGCCCCCAAGCTGCCATGCTTCAACTCTGTAAGCTAAAACAGGTGCAGCACCTCCAGTTAGAGGTTTATGCCAAGAAAGTGACACCCAGTTTCGTCCGGAATCGGTAACCATTGGCGCATGTGGAATTGGACCTGGTACATCTGCATTAGATAACAAAAAAAAAAATACATTAAATATTTCACAGTTCGAGATATATTTTAATTTCTTTTTTAAAAGAGAGAAAGTATTATATATGTACAATTTCAAGGCATATACAATTAAGATAAATAATATAATATTATTCTAGCAAAAATTGGTTGTATGTGAAGGAGAAAATTATCAGTATTACTAAACTTCAGATGGTGATATTAATTTGATTTGACATTTCAGTTTAATATAAGAAGCTATTTCTAATTTTTCGCAATACCCCTCATTCACATAACTGTAAATATGAGGTGGTGATTATAACACTCAAACTTTAACATGTGATACAATATTATATACAAAATTATAATATTGTTACAAATGTGGAATATTGCTGATTAATTGAGTTCGTTATTTATTTAAGAAATTATTGTGATTGTAATCCTAGTTAGCATTAACCAACAATCTAGTCGGTGTTCAATTGTCAGACCTGTGAATGCTAGTCCATGGTTACTAGATGTTCGGTTGTCGGACATTTGAATGCTAGTACCATTGTTGTTCAACTGTCAGACATTTGAATGTTGACCCATTGTTGGAGTGGGGTTATAAAGCGCGTGATCTAGCGAGTGAGTAATCATTCAGTAAGAGTAAGTGTAAGTGATTTTGTGATCGTACGAGTTTGTAAAATAAATATTTGCACTGTAATCTTCTATAATTATTCAATCACAATAAAATTTGTGACAATATTATTGGTCCAATATAATTTGATTGAAGAATTAAACCTTTTAACCAGAAAAATATTATGTTGGAACAATAATTTTTTTCCCTCATAATTTACTGTCGCCACTTATTTTGGAGGAAAAAAAACTCGAGATTACAAGGCAAAATTAAATATGTGTGCCTAATAACAGCAGAAATCGATTGTGAAAATGAGTGAAGCAGGCGTGTAACGTTTTTGTCAAGTTTTTGCGCCTAGGAAAAAGAACAAATTTCTCATTCATCTCAAGGCTGGAATTAATATGGATTAATTGTCATATTTTTTCCTTCATTGCTTTCTTTTGTTCACAAACTTCTACTGAGAGTTTTCAGCACATAGCATATTAGGGTGGTTTTAGGTAATAGTTGATATTGGCGCTAAACACCTAAACACAAAGATATGAATACAGGTCATGGAATTTCATTCATGCAAGTTTTCTGAAGAATATATTAAAATTAATTAAAGAATTATTGATAGTAGAGTAAATTTATACATAGTACGAGAGGTGCCGTTGCATTTTATATAGTGTTTTTATGCCGATCGATTTTGTTATCTTCTTTGATAGATCTGCTATGGGTTGCGGGCTATCATGTATCTTTTTGCTCCAGCCAATCCCAGTTTGGGTAGCAAACGTCAAAGTGACATTTCGTAAGCGTTATTTACTCTTTGTTTGTTTGCTAAATACGTCATAGATGATGTCATTGATCTCGACCACTTCAAGCTCACAACGCCCGCGATTGAAAGGTGGGTCGAAGCGGTCGTTGCTTTCATGTTTGCAGAAATCGCCAAGAAGTTCAAATTAAATGAGAAGATGCCTTTCCAATTTGTACTTTCGATTCCAAGTTATCTCAATTGATTCAAGATTTTCCATTCGTCAATATGACAGATAATTTCATGGTGTCTCATTATCATTATTTATTATATAAAAGCAATTAATTTACACAGTCATATTGGATTCATTCCATTCGTATATCCTTTTCGCTACAGGTTACTTTGAATCTTATTAATGATATACTTTTCGATGCTAACCACAAATTTTTAGATTATTTGACGTTTAACAGACACTCGCATCGTTTCACTTGAAGCGCCAGCCACATCGAACATGAGTCAAGTGGAACAGCAAAAACCGCGGTCGTGAGCGTGAGCGTTGCTGTCATCTAGTGGAACGTACTCCAAGAAATGTGGACACACTGTATATTTTCGCAACAATTACACACGCAGCTGATTTTCGTGTTTTTCATCATGTAAACAATCACCTACTTAAATTTAAAATTCATCCAGCGTAGTATCACTTTAATTGAGTTTATATGAGGAACTGACGTTCAATCCCACCTTCACGGTACACTGGACGATTTTTTCTTAACTCACTATATTGTCAACTGCTTCTAAAAAAAAGTTTCAGTCGGCGTACTACTACTTTATCTTTTTAATTTTTTATTTTTCATGTTTTCGCAGCCTCTCACATCCACACTCACCGCTACTGATATGTTGTTCGAGATTAACTATGGACATCAAAATCTGCCGACGTTATGACTTTTTCATTTTTTGCAACGAAATGGACAGAGCTGATAGGCAACGCATGATGGAAATTATGTAATTTTATTTATATCGATTCGGACTTCGCTGGGGTCGTATCATCATCCGCCTGCAGATTTTGTTCGTAATTATATCGAATCAATGCTAAGTGGTAAATACTGTCTACAATAATTATTTTGACGTATTCAACGTCTCCATATTCATGACTAATGCTATTTTTGGATATTCTTCATTTTGACATTTGATATCTGCTGTTATTAAGCTAACTAAATTAATTTGGTTTTCTAATTAAGATGATTTAAAACTTTGTATTTCCAAACTTATTTTTTCATTAACGGAAGAAATATTAATTTTATGAGTTACAATATTATGTTTGAGAGACCCAGTCATCGTGCAACCTATATATAAGTACTGCAAATTATATTTAAATTATTCTATTCCTCCTAATAATTCGTTCAGCATTTTTATGATTTTCAAATCAATATAATGTAAGATCTTTTTATTGTCACATTTTCATTAATTAAACAGTTTTGGAAACTAAATAGTTCGAACACCAAAAAAGATCATCTCTAGTCCTTGCGAAATATGAATAACAATAACAAAAGAAAGTGTTAACACATTTTGGATATTTATTTACATACAAAGAAAGAGTGATGAAATAATAGAATAAATATGCAAATACTGTAGGTAGATAAATATAAAAATACGTATTTATTAACATCGCAAGCCATATGTTATAAAGAGAAACCAAATCTCTTCAATTTTGGAAACAAGGTTGAAGAAATAAATTTTCAGCTTAATTTTGTTTTCGCTAAATGTTTGCAAACAATAAAATTATACAATGATATATTTACATTTCCTCTGTTTACATAAATTTGTGAATCATCGTGCATAGATTTCACTTACTCAAATGGAAATGCTAAAAATGAGGGATAATTATGTATTTTGAATTTTGCATGAGTATTCAAAATATAATTATCTATGCAACTTACTCATAATTTAAGAGTGCCGAAAAAACGAGGAATAATTATGTACTTACTCCTCGATTTGTATGAATATTCAAAATATAATTATTTATGCAACTTATTCATACTTTAAAAATATTCGCGAACGGGAGAATAAAAATATATCTGCTATTTTTGATGCACTTAGATTAAAATTAGAAGAACAATTTAACTAGAAATAATTTTTATTTTATTTTATATTATAATTAAATAAACTGATGAGCTGAAACACACATAAGTTAATTTTCCATTTTTGATCATTCAAAATATGAAATATAATTAAAAAAGTTTCAGGTTGTGATGTACCGGTTAGTATAGAATATCTTCAATATTTGGAATACTCAAGTTAACTACGGAATTACTTTGATCACTTTTTCTTTGAAAGTTAATACAAGATTTGTTCGTTATCCTTTGTTGGCTTAAAAAAGAATAATATACATAAACAATTTAGTGAATGCTTAGCCAATAATGCTGAGGTTAGATTTCTTCCAAAACGTTAAAATAAAGTAGATAATCATTTGTAGTTATTTTGGATCATATATATTTATTTACCTTGATAGGAAACCAAATAATGTAAGAACTCAGATATAAAACATTTTTGTTGTAGCCATTTTCTTCTTAAAATTGTTAATGGCAATTCATTTTCAAAATCAATTGTATTTATTGCACTATCATTTTCTGTTTCAACCACCATTCTCTACACTGTTCAAAAAAATATTGTAATTATTTAAATTATCAAAAGAGAAAGCCATGCGCTTGTCACTATTTCGTTTTGCAGTCAATCTTGCACTAATCTAATTTTAAACTGGTACATTTCAGATGAGTTTGTTTAGTAATGCAAAATTCCTTGCCAACAGGTAAAATTATGTCGAATTCTTAGTAATTTCACGGCCAGCTTGGTTGAAACACGCAGGATCTATCAATAAATGAAAAGCATAAACTTAAATTAATCTTAAAATTTTCTCCATTCTTAAATAATTATCTGATTATTTTCATTTTAAAAAAAAGTTTTCAATACTAAAAATATTTGTAGATAATTCATTGGATTCCAACAATTTGTTATGGTTTTTAATGAAGATTTTAATTTACGTGGCTTTAATTCTATCCTATTCAAATAACGGCGTGACTTGTCAATCTTACTTCCCCAAGTAACAATGACCGACCGTCGACCAAAATGTGACGTCGCATTTTGGTCATATTGAAGTCATAATGTGACCGTCATATTTAGACGTCATTATGACGTTGAAATGACGTCACACATCAAGTCAAATTGTGGTCATAAATTGACGTTAAGAAATAACGTCATATGATGTTGAAGTGACGTTATAATTTGATGTTATGTTTCAGCGTTTTACAAAATCATACTTATTCTTTATATGATTCTTTAGTCATATTTTTTTAGTCAGTGTGGATATTTCTCAAGTAACCATATCTGAAAATCAACGTTGTATATTGGTTGTATGAACGTCATACCTAGACGTCATTTTGTTACCTCAAATGTATGTAGAATCGACGTTTTTATTTACGTACATTATTCACGTAGTTTAAATGTTATATTTTAACGTCATATTCAAGTTGTATTGACGTCATAATTTGATATTATGTATTTTGAAAGTTATTAACAAATAGACTGAAAACAAATATGGGAAAAAAAAATTCTTGATATTCTTAACCTATTTAAATGTTTATGAGTTATTTTTTTTTTAAATTTTTATTCGAAAGAATCTTCGTATTCTGTTGTAAAAAATATTATAATTTTTCTCGATTAATAATTAATTTTCCAGAAGTTACGGATATAGACTTTCGTCTACTAAATTGTTGATTTCCATGCTCCAAATTTTTATTAACAAAAGAAAAATGATTGAAAAATTAAGAAAAAATGGATAGTTTTTTTTTTAAACTTGTACTAATGAACGGCAAATCTATTTTGAAATTACTTTTATTTATTTTTAATACGATTTTTTCAACTAATTGTTATGAACAAATGCATTCCTTTTTTGAAAATTATGGTGGTCAGATTCATACAACCCCCGAGCAGTGGGAAGAAAAAGAAAGCGTTCACTAAACTAAAATTCATTTTCAATTTTACTATTTCCAATTTTATACTCTTCACTGAATTATGGACGAATATGGAGAGTGACATAAATTTTTTTTACAAGCTCTGCTTGTTTACCGTGAATAATACGGGAATAAGAGAGTAAAATTTTGATTATTTTTCTTTCTTGAAATTATGTTTATTCACAAATTTTAGTACACTGAATGGAATCCAAACAAAATATTTTAGATTTGAGGGATGAGTCACTTGTAGGCTGTCCAGCCAAGGCAGGCAAGCCCTTTCAGATTCTTCGTGTTTTCTGTTTGACGAAGTTACATATGAATCATTTTTCTACTGTGACAAATCAAAGTAAGTTAATTATGTAGTAATATTCTGCAATTTTTTTTTAAGTAATACATTATTCATTTGCAGAATGCCATGTGATTGTATTTAATGGAAACTCGGAGATAGCAGTGGTTGAATATCTTGGTCCAGAAATGGAATATTAGCAAGATGGTCCTATCATCAAAAGAATATTCCGATAAAACATAGGAAGATAGTAAAAGAGCGATGGATGAATTCGATGTGTGTGAAGTAGAAATTATGAACTCATTCGGTTTGAAGTAAATTGAAAGAAATAGTTTGCCTTTGCTTTGCAGTTAATTATATATTTTTTTGTTGGTAAATATTTTCTCATATATAAAACTTCTTTTAATGTACAATTATAAGTGTTTTTTTTTTATTCGTTTTTTTATTGATGTAAATATTTATTTTTGACTATAATAATAATTATATTTTTAGTTTCGTTGAATCCTATTTTGTATGTAAGTTTATATGTATAAATAATAAAATTTACATTTTATTCAATTTTTTTTTATTTACCAGTTTAATTCATTTTTGACGTTGAAATTGAGTAGTAACGTTGTGGTATGCTATTAACAGTTATTATTTTTAACGTCACTTTCGACGTCATTAGAAAACTTTAATTCTACGTCAGCATAATGGTCTATTTGACGTCACAAAATGACGTCCGTAAGCTACTCGCTGAGACGTCTTGAGGACCGTCAATCGACCAGGTCTGTGACGTCGATACAACGTTGTATCTTGGTCACTCATGTTACTAGGGTCTGCTATTTAATTGATAGAGTTTTTTGTCTAGTACCCAAGAATGTGTATGATAAGGATGGTAATCTCTGTACAGCCGTGTGGACTGAAAATGAAAGCAATGTGGATAGATCTTGAAGACTAACTGCGCCATAGCCTACTGCGCGTCTATTTGTCTCTACCTATTTCACAATTTTTTACGATTTGTGCAAGAGCGAAAAAACAGCAGGCACCACCCGTGGTAGTCCCGTGCTTCCGATATTGTTGTTTTATTTTACGGTCAATCAATCAATTGACTTTCTCTTGAAAATATAATAATTTACTACAGTATCTAGATAAAAACCGGTAACTTTTCGAGATCAATGAAAACAAAAATTGTTGCAGCAACCGAGAGAATCGTAGGCTCCATTTGCGTCAACTTTTTGAAATCAATGGGAAAAAAATTGATATTCGAAAGAAGCTTTTCGAGATCAACAAAAAAAAAAAATATCGCAGCACTCAGAAAAAACACTGGCTTTGCTATATATTTTTTTGTTGTTTTATTCTAAGGTTAACCAATCCAATTGACTTTGTCATGAAAATGCAGTAAATAGTGGCAGATTTCCTACACAGAAGTATTTCTGTTCCAATTTACTCTCTTAAGAACAGAGCTTCAAAAAATCCGTTCTTAGTGAATATCTATGTCATTTTAGGAATGCAGTGTCAGAATTCTAGTCCTTCAGATCCAGCGGCTTGGTCTGTGCGTTGTCTATCGAATAATGGTTATTTAGATAGACGAATTAAGAGCTATGTAGAGATACACTTTTATTAGAACTACTTCCGGAGAAGCTTTAATTTGATATCAAACACGAACAGAGCAAAATTTCTCATTCAAAAAAAAATTGACGATCGTTTGCATGTGATGTCCAGATAATTCCAATTCTACATTATGATTCTCATTATCTCTCTTCTTCAGAAAAATATAATGAATTTTATAATTTTTCAAATTTTAATAATAACACGTGAACCACTATAATAGTTTGGAAAAATGTTTTAGATGATAACGTGAGATTCAGTGATTATTTATTTTGAATTTCTATCCTCCTATTCTATCTTCCCGAGAACTTTAAATTGATACCTAACTAGACATCATTTAAATAACTTGCAATTGACAATTGTTTAAATATTCTCTTTGACACTTCTACTAAAATTATTTCCGCAGGAGCTTCAATTTGATATCAAACACGATAGAACCAAATAAATTATTTGGAAACACAATTGACGAATGTTTGCATGTGATGTCCAGATATGAGCAATAATGATTCTAATGCCACATTATGATTCTCATTATTTCTAAAATGCGACTCAATTTTATAATAATTTAAATTTTAATAATAACAAACTAATTTTGAAGAATGTCTTAGGTAAATATTGTGCAAATTATTCAAGAATTAATTTTAATTCTTCTATAGTTCATGATAAATGTTACTGTTTATAAAATAAACGCAAAAAATAAAAAAATTCCATCAATAATGTTTTGGAGCGAACTTAAATCCAGCTTTTCAATAAAAAAGTTAAATATAAAATTTCAGTCGAAAATTCGTACGCATTTCCCAGTTATCGTGCTTCCAGACAGACCAATAATCAGACCGATCGAGTTTTTTAAAATTATGTTTCTCATTATTTCTAAAATGCGAATAATTTTATAATAATTCAAATTTTAATAATAACAAACTAATTTTGAAGAATGTCGTAAGTAAATATTGTGCAAATTATTCAAGAATTAATTTTAATTTTTCTATATTTCACAGACCGACAGACAGATCGATCGAATTTTTTTAAAATTATTTTTTGGTTCAGTAGATTCTAAATCGTGAAAATTCATTAAAATCTCGAACTTTCAAAAAATTATTATTACAATACTTCTCTTATTATATATAGATTGGGGAAGTGATTAAAAGTTGATTGATCGTGAAATCGTCAGAGCTAAAATTATTGCTATTGTTAAAATTGTTAAAACTAGAAGTTGGCGCATTGATATATAACTAAACAAACAACTCCGTGTAAGGTGAATAATATAATAGCTACAATATAAATTATTAAAGATCTAAACCGGGCTTAACAGATGAATAATGAATTGATTGGAAAAATAATTTTAAAAAATATATCAGAAAGAGTCTTGGACCGTTCTTAACTGGAATAGATTATAGTGTAATTCAATTCTCATTCATCTTTTCCTGTACCTATCCTTCACAATGATGTTGAAACTTCACAGCCTTACCAGCATCCCACCATTTTTAATAACTTTTTTGTTGATTCTTTTAGCCATCTTATTTCTTCGCTGCCACATAGCCCATACAGCGCGATTCATACTATTATGGATGCTCCGAGCACAATGTTTTTGGAACATGTGTTTGAATCGGAGGTTTTTAATGTGATATGTGAAATTTCGAAAAAGCCATCTGTTGGATTGAATGATATTCCTTGTTCTCTCTTACTATCAGTGGCTAATCACATCACATTGCCTTTCAATGAATCGTTCATATATGGTCAATTTTCATCACATCTCAAAATTGCTAAGGTTGCAGTACACAAAAAAGGTAATAAACATTTAGTAGAGAATTATAGATCTATCTCTATTATTTCAGTTTTCTCAAATTTTTTTGAATAATTGATGTACTCGCGTTTAATTGATTTTATATCTCAATTTGGATTCAATAAAGGGAAATCCACAAAAAGTGCTTTATATTTTTAATGCAGATTGAAGGACCCAAATATGGATTAGGAAAAACATTTTTTAGGTATTGCAGTCCACTTAATTTTATTCATGTTGCTATTCAATTTCGGACGTTTCGGATGTGCACCCATCCATCTTCAGCATTCTTAGAAAGTATTACAATCCTATAACCTTGTTTACAGCATAGTTGTGAAAATTAACTTCCAATATTTATTGATAACAATAGGAAAATAACAATTAACTCAAAAATCACAAAAAATGTGTGAATGTAGCTTTGAGGCTACCACCAACCAAGGTGGCTGGTGATAGAATCTAGATTATAGGATTGTAATACTTTCTAAGAATGCTGAAGATGGATGGGTGCACATCCGAAACGTCCGAAATTGAATAGAAACATGAATCAAATTAAGTGGACTGCAATACCAAAAAAAGCTTTATATTTTAGTTTGTGCAAAATTTTTGACAGCTTGGACAACCAGCAACAAACTTCTATTGTGTTTTTTGATTTTTCAAAGGCATTTGACACTATCAATCATGACATTCTATCTCGTAAAATGTCTGCCTATGGTATACGTGACAATGCTCTGAACTGGATCAAATATTTTCTTTCCACAGGATGAAATATAATGATCTACATTATCTTTCGGATCCCCTACACACATTCTGTGGAGTTTCTCAAGGTAGTATTCTCGGTCCTCTCTTCCTCTCAGACATACCATGGTATCTTGTATATTTTTTTATGGTAAATAAATTTATTATTATTACTACTAATTGCATTTGCGGGGACAGTGTAAATTGGGCGGCTAGGTTACGCCCTCTATTGTAAACATTAACTAAACAATCTATAAAGAAAAATATTTAAAACCTAACCTCTGGCAAATTTGAAAATTATGTATCTACAGATCAATTATAATCAAATATATGTATCTTTTATTGAAGATAATTCCACTCCAATATAAAGTAAGCCATAAGAAAAAAACAATTTTATCGTTTTGACAGCGGATAAAAAGGAAGGTAACTTTTTGCAAGTGATAAAACGTTATTTACCTTTCTCCTAGCAACCAAATCAAAACATTCACTATATTTATGTCATTTGCATTATTTGTCAATGCTTAAACTGCAAAATAAACAGAATTTGGAATATTCTTGAAGAAAATATGAAAGAAAATATCAAGAAAAGTGTGTCTATAAATACTGTTGCGTTGAGAAAGAGTTAAATTTAAAAAATAATAAAATTTTGATAGAGTCTGCGTCACTAGGAAGTAGAAAAATAAGAAGTTCGGTTGTTGATTATTAATTATTGATCGAAGTAGTAGTAATCTGGCAAGATAAGAAATAATTTTTATGTTGTTGATATTTTTTTGAATTTTCTTTAATAAATAAGTGGTTACATTAGTGTTTGTCTAAAATACACATCGTTCTTAATTTATGTATATGTTGTGTATGCAACATAAGTGGCGACCGTGACAGGACTGTTGATGTGTAAAAAAAATAGGATTGGATAAACGCAAAATACAACCACATTGAAAAGAATGGACCGAGGGAAAAAAGCCAGAACGATTGAAAGACGTGCATTTACGAAACTGTATGAGAAAATTATAGCTGAATTAAAGAAAGATCCACAGGATAAGGATGAAATTCAAGCAAATATGTCGTTATTTGAGAAGAGAAATGCTGAGCTTGAAAAATTGGATAAAACAATTTTCGAACTAATGTTGGACAGTGACGTAGATCTCACAGAATTTGAACAAGAAACTGCTATTGTAGATGAATATGCACGTAAGTACAAAAAGATAGAAATAGATGTGATAAATGTTCTGAAAGTTACAGATACTAGTTTTGTACGTAAAGATGAAGATGCATGTTCAATACAGTCAGAAAGATCCTCGCGTCGTAAATTTAAGCTACCAGACATAGAACTCAAGAAATTCAACGGAAATTTAAGAAACTGGTTACATTTTTGGGGTCAATTTAGGAAAATTGATGAAGATGAGGAATTGGCAGATGAAGATAAATTTCAGTATTTATTACAGTCAACAGTAGAAGGCAGTCGTGCCTATGATTATGTCAACAGTTTTCCACCTAGTGCAAACAACTATAAAAAGGCGATTGAAGGTTTGAAAAATAGATTTGGACGAGAAGATTTACTCGTTGAAGTATATGTTCGAGAGCTACTGACAATAGTGCTAAAGAAAGTAGTTAACAAAAATGAACTTCTCCCTCTTTGCTCACTGTATGACCAATTGGAGTGTCTTCTAAGAGCTTTAGAATCGCTAGGTGTCACCAGCGAAAAGAATGCCGCCATGTTGTTTCCGTTAGTAGAATCGTGCATGCCCGAAGAAGTGTTGAGAACCTGGCAACGATCATCTGTAATTATTGAAGAAAGCTCGGAAATAATAGAAAGCGAAAGTACACAAACATCAACCATGGGTAAACGACTAAAGAAATTGATGTTATTTTTACGATCTGAAGTTCACAATGAGGAACGAATAAAGTTAGCTACATCAGGGTTCAGTCTAACAAGTGAACATAAAGAAAGAAAAAAGAAGTTACAGTTTTCTAATGAAAAGGACGTACCAACTGCAACAAGCCTTGTTAGCGTAAAAGAAGAAAGAAACAGTAATAATAATTGTATCTTTTGTGGCAAGAAACATAGCAGTTCAGAATGTTTCAAAGCTAGAAGAATGTCATTAGAAGATAAAAAGAAAATTGTCAACGATAAAAAATGCTGTTATTTCTGCCTAAAAACAAATCATTTTGCCAGAAGATGCAAAACATTCATAAAATGTACCATTTGTGAAGGTCGACATGTTGTAATAATGTGCCCTAAATTATCAGCACAACAAGAAGCAATACAGCAGAACAAAGTTGAAGAAAGAAAGATTCCGGAAGGAGATCAAATTAAGTCTGCAACAAGCTTAGCAAATCCTTCGAGTAACCCGGAAGTATTTTTACAAACACTTGTTGTTAAGCTAAAAGGAGAAAATGGAATGTGTTTAGCGAGGGCGCTAATTGACACTGGATCTCAGAAGTCATATGTTTTAGAAGATACTGCAAAGAAAATAGAATGTAAGTGTTATGGAAAAGAAATACTCATGCATTCACTATTTGGAGGGGTGGAAACCGTTAGCCAAGAACATAAACGATATCAAATTGGTGTGAGTTCACTTGATGATCAATTTTCGTGTGAAATCGATGTGCTTGGTCAACCAATTATTGTAAACGAAATCGCTCATATTGAAGAAGGAGTGTGGATGCAAGAACTACATAAAATTGGAATAGAAATAACAGACACAGGAAAAGTCAAAGGACCTATACAGATATTAATCGGAGCAGACGTTATAGGACCATTATTTACAAACCGTCAGAAACAATTACCATGTGGATTGGTAGCATTACAGACAAAGTTTGGATGGACTTTAATTGGGAAAGTACCGGAAGAAAAGAAGAATTCCAAAAGGCAATGTACGGTGACAAGTATGCTTTCGACGCTGACAAAAAATGCTAAGATTTGTGATTTATGGGAGTTAGATGTGCTAGGCATAAAGGATCCAATTGAAAACAAAACTAAACATGAAAAGGATCTGGAGGTTCAGCAACATTTCTTGCAAAGCGTACGTATGAATGAGCAAGGAAGGTATGAAATAAAATTACCTTGGATTTCCAAACAACCTGAAATACCTTCAAATTATGAAATCGCCGAAAAACGATTGAATTCATTGACAAAGAAATTGAAGACAGAAAATCTTTTCAAAGATTACGATCACGTATTCAAAGAATGGTGCTACGAAGGAATTATAGAAGAAGCAGGGACAACAGACAAAAATATTGGACATTATCTTCCGCACAGGCATGTAGTAAAAGAAAATAGTACAACAAGGATAAGACCAGTGTTCGACGCGTCATCTAAAACAAGAATAAATTTATCCTTAAATGAATGTTTAGAAATCGGGCCAAATTTAATTGAATTAGTGCCAGCTATTTTGTTACGTTTTCGTGAGAATGAAATCGGTGTAATCGCGGATATAAAACGCGCTTTTTTGCAAATTAGTGTTTCGGAAAGTGATCGAGAATATTTAAAATTCTTATGGTGGGATGATGACGACAATATAAAAGTTTACAGACATGCGAGAGTCGTTTTCGGTATGTCAAGCAGTCCTTTTTTGTTAGCAGCAGTTATATACTATCACTTGAATAAAACATTGAATGAAATAAAAGATAGTGATCTAAAAATTTCGAAAGAAACTGTGAACAAATTACTCAAAAGTTTTTACGTGGACAATTGTGTTACAAGTGTGAGTAGTTATAAAGAACTTGAACAGTTTATTTTAGAATCAAAAATAGTGATGTATCGAGCACATTTTGAACTACGAGGCTGGGAGTATACATCGGATGAAAATAGAGACAGTAGTAATAGTGATACAGCGATGGTGTTAGGACTTATATGGAATAAACAATCCGACACATTAGAAATAAATACGAGCTTTTTAAAAACTGTTAATACTGAACGTGTAACTAAAAGACTTATTTTATCAGTGGCTCACAAGTTGTTTGATCCAATCGGTTTAATTTGTCCCATAACCATATATCCTAAGTTGTTGTTACAGCAAGCCTGGAAAAGTAATCTTGGATGGGATGCAGAAGTGGACGAGGACATGAAGAAAAGGTTCCTGAAATGGTATCGTGAGTTGCAGAGTCTGACACAGATTAAGATTCCAAGATGGCTGTTCGTGAATCGAAGTCAGAAGACAGGTGTTAGCGTTCATACATTTTGCGATGCTAGCAAAGTGGCATATGCAGCAGCTATTTTCCTAAGAGAAGAAGAAAATCACGAAGTCAACGTACGATTAATCCAAGCAAAAGCGCGTATCGCGCCACTGAAACAGATGACGATTCCACGACTTGAACTTATGGCTGCCACGGTGGAAGCTCGAATAACAGCAGAGCTATTGAAGCAATTGGATGTCAACAAATCAACAACAGTAACCTACTGGAGCGACTCAACGACTGTTTTAGCATGGATAAAACGAAATGAAAAATTGGAAGTATTCGTAAAAAACAGAGTTCAAGAGATCCGACAATTAACAAGAACAGAAGATTGGAAATATATACCAGGTGAGCATAATCCTGCTGATATAATATCTAGAGGTTGCAGTATTCAACAGATGCTAGAACAAAGATGATGGGAGGGACCCCTCTGGTTGAAGTCATCTACGAATGAGTGGCCCATATCACCGATAGCAGACGATGAAAAGCAAATAGAGAAAAGCACAACGGTAACAAATTCAACTGGTGATAGTTCTTGGTATTACAAACATTTTTCGAATTATGAAAAAATTGTAAGGCTAGTTGCATGGGTTAAACGTTTCATAAATAATTTAAAATGCCCAAAAAAGGATCGTATAACAACTAATTTAACATTTCAAGAAAATAAAGATGCAGAAAATCAAATTTTTAAGCTAATTCAGCAAGAATGGTTCAATGAGGAGAGGCTGAAAAATATATCTTCATTGAATATATTTTGGGATCAAGACGGAATAATTAGAGTCAGAACGGAAATCACATTAAGAAAAGATACTGAAAATTTTAGATTTCCCATTATTCTACCAGACCAACATCGGGTAGTAAAATTGTTGATACTAGATAAACATAACAAAATGAAACATGCAGGCGTTCAAATATTATTGAATGTTTTAAGAGAAGATTATTGGATAACCAGAGGTAGACGAGCAGTTAGAAATGTTCTCAAAGGATGTCTATTTTGTAAAAAATATGAGGTTCAGAATACACAGACATCGCCATGCTACTTGCCAATAGATCGAGTGAGAGACGCCCGTGTTTTTGAAGTTGTTAAGGTAGATTTTGCAGGTCCTCTGCACTTGAAAGGAAATGTTAAAGCATGGATATGTTTGTTCACTTGTGCAGTATATCGAGCGATACATTTAGAAATAGTCTCATCTCTGTCAACTCCATGTTTCATTCAGGCTTTACGAAGATTCATTGCCAGAAGAGGAAGAGCAGCAACCATTTATAGTGACAATGGAACAAACTTTGTGGGTACCGAGAATCTACTGTCATCTGTAAATTGGTTGAAAATCGAAGAATTCGCGAATGTACATCGCATTGATTGGAAATTCAATCCTCCAACTGCTGCTTGGTGGGGCGGTTGGTGGGAGAGAATTATAAGAATAATAAAAGATCTGTTGAAACGAATTTTGGGTAGAACATGTGTAAATTACGAAGAAATGTTAACTTTATTAATTGAATGTGAATCTGTGATAAATTCACGTCCTATCACATACTTAATGGATGGTGATCCGAGTGTATCAGCTCTATCGCCAAATATGTTTCTTCACGAGCTAAGGGAGGTTGGCGTTCCGGATCTGGATAGTATCGACTGTGAAAGTTTGAACAAAAGAACGCGTTATTTACACAAGCTAAGAAATGATTTAAGGAAACGTTTCCGAAATGAGTATCTGGGGAGTTTAGCGCAAAAACCAAACACTGTTAAAACCCGCAGTGAATTAAAATTAGGAGAAATAGTGCTTATTGGAGATGATAACAAAAAGCGGTTAAACTGGCCACTAGCTAAGATTGTCGAACTAATTCCGGGCAAAGACGGTGAGTGTCGGGTGGTTAAAGTGAAAACTAGTAAGGGAACATTATTACGTCCCGTACAGAGGCTGTACCGGTTAGAAATTTGTGGTGCGAGTGATGATAATATACAAAGTGGAACGAACTGTACTGTGTTTTTAGACGATCATTTAGATGACGAAAAGCAGGAAGATAAGAGAAATGATTCATCTGTGACGCGAACTGGTCGAGTGATAAAATTGCCTAAACGTTATTTAGATTAAAACAACCAATGTAATAAAAGAATGTAACTTTACGTGAAGCCAACTCTAGGTGGGAGAATGTTGCGTTGAGAAAGAGTTAAATTTAAAAAATAATAAAATTTTGATAGAGTTGGCGTCACTAGGAAGTAGAAAAATAAGAAGTTTAGATATTGATTATTGATTATTGATCGAAGTAGTAGTAATCTGTCAAGATAAGAAATTATTTATATGTTGTTGATGCAGTTTTTGAATTTTCTTTAATAAATAAGTGGTTACATTAGTGTTTGTCTAAAATACACATCGTTCTTAATTTATGTATATGTTGTGTATGCAACAAATACAAAAAACAATAAATCATGTATCTGAAGACAATTTATCGTATTTTGTGAAAACCAGAATTATGTATTAGGAAGAGATACAACGGTATGTCAAATTTCAAATATTTTGCTAGATTGGACTTCTTAAAGTATGAGGAGAATTGGTGAAAATCTTAAAGAATACTTACTAGAATGTGTCAAATGAACGTGAAACGATGTATAATAATTGTACTCTCAATAATTGCACATTTAAATAAACTCTTTTATAAATAAAATGTCGTTAAATTATCTCGCCGAATTACACTCTAGCATTTTATTTTTCTTGGGATAAATTTCAGTTTGATAACTCAACCTTGTAACCTGACAGCAATTTGACTTGAAAACTGTTCAAAAAATAAAATCACTCCACCTACGGTGTCGTGATTTTATTAGAACAGTTTTCTTGTCAAATTGCTAGGTAACAAGGTTTCGTGAAAACAGAAATTTATCCAGCAAAATAAAAAGCTCTTGTGTAATTACTGTTGATAAAATTTTTGATCTCGATAATAAATTTAATTAAGAGCTTCAAGTAATGAGATAGGTTAACAATATATTTTTTAAATGATTTTGTGTTATATTTCTGAGTAATGTTTTCTCAGATCATTTAATTTGGCTTGATACATTTTTCAATTTTTACTTCCCGGATCTATAAATCGGGAAAGTATTGTAATCGAGATTTTTTGAAAGTTCGAGATTTCCATGAATATCTACGTTTTAGACCTTACTGAACCTAAAAAACATAATTTTAAGAAAAGTCGGTCTGTCTGTCTGAAACACGGTCTTATACACAGGTCTTGACACTCGTCAGTAGTTGGGAGGGGGGGGGGGGGGTGGTACCCCTTCTTGAAGCAGTTTACTAGTTATTAAAACTAACACATATGGCGTAGCGATCGAGAAGATAATTGTGCGAGAGAAACAGACAATGCGCATTAGAAAGAGAAAAAACAGTGAGTCTAAACCATATACCTATAAATATTTATAGGTATATGGTCTAAACGTCAAACGTCAAAAAATATAAATGAATATACAGAATTTAAACCAACAAAAACTTTTTGTTTGGAAATTTTAACTTGGAATACATAAATATTTTCCTAAATTTTCATTGAATTGTTATTGTAAGTAGATTTATAGTTATTAGCTACAAAATATAACATTTTCCCACTTTTTCAGTGATGCTTTATTATATGTATGTATTAACATATGTCTATAGTTGCATTCCCTATCTAAGATGATGGTGGCTTCAGACCCGACTCTATGTTTGAAATTTCTATGGAAAACAATTCTTTTTTTAAAATTATTCATTTCTTTGAATATTTTATAGCACACTTCACATATTTCACAATTTTTTTGTGTGAATTTTTTTGTGTGATTTCTTCTTTATATTATAAAATTTGTAATATTTTTTCTGGAATATGCAAAGAAAAATAATAGGTAATGGAAATCATAATATGAAATTATAATAATTATTACTAATATTCAGACATCACATTCAAAACGTTCGCCAATTGTTTTTCAAAATAAGTAGGTTCTATCGTGTTTGGTATCAAATTGAAGCTCCTGCGGCAACAGTTCTAGTAATGCTGGGGCCACACTTACGTATAATGTCATCAATTAAGGCGTTATTCAATAATGAACAAATTGTCAATGACAATATGTCAATTGTCACATAACGCCTTACTTAACGGCATTAGACATTAGTGTGGCCCATGCATAAAAGTGTAAAAAATGACGACTGTCAAATGTTTTTTTCTATAAATAATTTAAATGATGTCTAGTTTGCTATATACTTAGAGCTCTCGCGGAGATAAGCTCAGTAGAAATCTAGAATAAATAATTTTTTTCGATTGGTAACTGTTTCTTTACATAACTAGAGAAACTGAATATGAGAAATACGGCTATTGTAAAATAAAATAATAATTTCATACAACCGCCATCTGTCATTTTGACAGTGACAGCTGTCAACTTCGAAATATGCAGTTGATTTATACGACACTCTAAATTTATAATAAAACTGTTCATAAAATTCACACTCTGGGAAATACTGTGGTGGCCATAGCAGACATTTTCCTCCAAGTAATTATGGATTATATTGTTATAATAAAATAAATCAGTTGATCACTCACCGGTGAAATACATCCTTTCATTATATGTTCCAATGTCTTTTAAAATGCTTGCTCCACTTTCCAAGTCTCTGGCTTCACTTCTGGCCCTTTGTCGATGAGTCACAGTGAAGAATGCCCTATCACACCCATAGATATTCTTCGCTAATATGCAGTAAGTTCCTATATCATCAGGAGTTGCTCTTTTGAGGGTTAGACGTACGTAGTCATCAATTGTTTCTTTTAAGGAGCGCTGATGATTTGTGATGTCACGGGTCCCTTTCATCCAAGTAACTGAAATAAGATAAATGCAATTTAATGAAAAATGACGAATATATTTTATAGAAATATTTACCTCTAGGTTTAGGATCACCAGTGACCCTAAAACTGACAACAATATCTTCCCCAGTTGCTACAGACATCATCTTATCCGGTCTTGACAAAAACATGGCTGGCTTCCCCCCTCTGATGCTGCTAGGATGTATTACTTTGACGAATGCCGAAGTATCGATATGACCATACGCATTGGCAACTCTACAAGTGTATCTTCCAGCTTCAACACCAGTCGCATTTGGGAAAAGAAGAGTATGAACACCTGATTCAGCGAAAGTTTTATGCCTACTAGATAGTTTAGGTAAACGAATATCATCTCTGTACCAGGTTACTTCATCAAGATTGCCTTTAATTTCAACTTGAAGACCAATAGTACCACCCGTTGGTACTACGTGATCGGTAAGAATATTTTCAAACTTAGGTACACGAGAATCTCTTGAAATATAACTTCCTAATCGTTCCTTCCTCTTCGTTTTGAAATCGTCTTTACCAGCAAACTCTACGATGTGGGAAATTTCATCACTCCAAATATTATTTTCAGCTTTACAGACATAAGTTCCGCTATCCTCTTTGCTCGGGTGTGAAATAATTAATTTGCAGATGCCATCTGCTAGATCATTCTGCTCATATTTTCCGCTTGGATGTATAAGAACACCATCTTTGTACCAGCTGATTTCCGGGGTTGGCTGGGCACGTACTCGACATTCAAGTGTTAATTCATCTGATGTACATCTATAGGAATCTTTGATAGAACGAGTGAAAGTTGGAGGAATCGGACTTGCTTCGAATGCTTCATATACTTTCAAACTACAAGAAGTAGTAATACTACCATGTATATTGCTTGCAGTACAACTATATTCGGTAGAATCTGCCATCGTTACATTCAAAATTTCAAGATTAGCTAATCCATCGCAATATGTAGTCTTATATTTGTTAGACTGCTGTAGTTCTAAGCCATCTTTGAACCAGTGGATAGTTGGATCTGGAGATCCTAATGCACTACATGTAAGCTTAACTCGACTTCCTTGAACTGCGGTACGGTTTGTAAGCTTTGTACCAAAGCTTGGCTTATTTCTACTGACTTTAGGACCGTATCTGTCGCTCAAAATAATAGTGTCAATAGCTTTTCCCTCTGAAAATTCATCTGGGGAAATAATGACGCCCTTGAAAGCTGTTTTTATTTTTTCTGTCTCATCAAAAATTTGAGGCTGTTCTTCGGTATTACGTTCTTGACGGAAAGCGACTTCAGATTTTTTGATATCTTCTTTATTTTGTTCAGTTTGTTTCGCAATATCTTTCTCAGCATTTTGGGAATCAGGCACAGAGGCACGCTTTAATTTATTCTCAGACTTGCGTCTTCTCTGAACTGATTCTTTTTTAACAATTTGATCTATTTCATTCAATTTTCTCTCGCTTTCCAAATCAGCTTTCCCATTAGTAACTTTTTGAGCTATTTCGTTTTTATCGTCCAGTTTATCAGATTTCTTGGACTTGCCTTCAGTTTTCTCAAGTTTCTCTTCTGTTTCTTCTTCAGTTTTATTCACTACTTTCTTTGCCGCTTTCTCTCCAGCATCTGTTTCAATTTTCTGCTGGGCTTCTTTTATAGCTTTCTCCTCAGTTTCCTTATTGGCTTTCTCTTCAGCTTCCTTTTTATCTTCATCCTCAAATTCTTTTTTAGCTTTCTCCTCAGCTTCCTTTTTCGTTTTCTCCTCAGCTTCCTTTTGGGCTTTCATCTCAGCTTCTATTTGAACTTTTTCCTCAATTTTCTTCTTAGCTCTCTTCTCAGCCTCTTTTTTATCTTTCTTCTCAGCTTCCTTTTTAGTCTTGAGATCATCCTCGTTTCTAGCATTTTCCTCAGTTTCCTTTTGAGTTTTTATTTCAGCTTCCTTTTTGACTTCCTCTTCAGCTATTTTTTCAGCTTTTTCCTCAGCTTCTTTTTTAGCTTTCTCCTCAGCTTCCCTCTTGGCTTTCATCTCAGCTTCCTTTCTGGCCTTAACATCTGCCTCGTCTCTGGCTTTCTCCTCAGCTTCCTTTTGGGCTCTCATCTCAGCTTCTATTCTAACTTTCTCCTCAGTTTCTTTCTTAGCTTTCTCCTCAGCTTCTTTTTTAGCTTTCTTCTCAGCTTCCATTTTGGCATTCATCTCAGCTTCCTTTTTGGTCTTGAGATCTGTCTCGATTCTGGCTTTCTCTTCAGCTTCCTTTTGGGCTTTCATCTCAGCTTCTTTTCTAACTTTCTCCTCAGTTTCTTTCTTAGCTTTCTCCTCAGCTTCTTTTGTAGCTTTCTTCTCAGCTTCCATTTTGGCATTCATCTCAGCTTCCTTTTTGGTCTTGAGATCTGTCTCGATTCTGGCTTTCTCTTCAGCTTCCTTTTGAGCTTTCATCTCAGCTTCTATTCTAACTTTTTCCTCAGTTTCTCTCCTAGCTTTCTCCTCAGTTTCTTTTTTAGATTTCTTCTCAGCTTCCTTTTTAGCTTTCTCCTCAGCTTCCATCTCAGCTTTCTTTTTGGCCTTGAAATCTGCCTCGTTTCTAGCTATCTCATCAGCTGCCTTTTGGGCTTTCTCCTGAGCTTCTTTTTTATCTTTCTCTTCAGCTTCCATCTTGATTTTCATCTCTGTTTCCTTTTTGACTTTAATATCTGCATCTATTTTGGCTTTCTCCTCAGCTTCCTTTTGGGCTTTTACTTCAGCTTCCTTTTTGACTTTCTCTTCAGCAATCTTTTTAGCTTTATCCTCAGTTTCCTTCTTAGCTTTCTCCTCAACTTCAATCTTTGCTTTCATCTCAGCTTCCTTTTTAGCCTTGAGATCTGCCTCGTTTCTTGCTTTCTCCTCAGCTTCCTTTTGGGCTTTCATTTCAGTTTCTATTCTAACTTTCTCCTCAGTTTCCTTCTTAGCTTTCTCCTCAGCTTCTTGTTTAGCTTTCTCCTCAGCTTCCATCTTGGCTTTCATCTCAGCTTCTTGTTTGGCCTTGAGATCTGCGTCGTTTCTGGCTTTCTCCTCAGCTTCCGTCTGGGCTTTTTTCTCAGCTTCTATTCTTACTTTTTCTTCAGTTTCCTTCTTAGCTTTTTCATCAGCTTCTTTTTTAGCTTTCTCATCAGCTTCCATCTTGGCTTTCATCTCAGCTTCTTTTTTGGCCTTGAGATCTGCGTCGTTCCTGGCTTTCTTCTCAGCTTCCTTATGGGCTTTCATCTCAGCTTCTATTCTTACTTTTTCTTCAGTTTCCTTCCTAGCTTTTTCATCAGCTTCTTTTTTAGCTTTCTCCTCAGCTTCTATCTTGCCTTTCTCTTCAGCTTGCTTTTTGGCCTTGAAATCTGCCTCGTTTTTGGCTTTCTCCTCAGTTTCCTTTTGGGCTTTCATCTCAGCTTCCTTTTGGGCATTTATCTCAGCTTCTATTCTAACTTTTTCCTCAGCTTTTCTTCTATCTTCCTCCTCAGTTTCTTTCTTAGCTTTCTCCTCAACTTCAATCTTCATCTCAGCTTCCTTTTGGGCTTTAATTTCAGTTTCTATTCTAACTCTCTCCTCGGTTTCCTTCTCAGCTTTCTCCTCAGCTTCTTGTTTAGCTTTCTCCTCAGCTTCCATCTTGGCTTTCACCTCAATTTCCTTTTTGGCCTTGAGATCTGCCTCGATTCTGGCTTTTTCTTCAGCTTCCTTTTGAGCTTTCATCTCAGCTTCTATTCTAACTTTTTCCTCAGTTTCTTTCTTAGCTTTCTCATCGGCTTCTTTTTTAGCTTTCTCCTCAGCTTCTTTTTTAGCTTTCTCCTCAGCTTCCATCTTGGCTTTCATCTCAGCATCCTTTTTCGCTTTCTCTTCAGTTTCCTTTCTGGCTTTCACTTCAGTTTCCTTTCTAACTTTCACATCACTTTCCTCTTTAACATTCTCCTCGGCTTCGTTTTTAGCTTTCTCTTCGGCTTCTTTTTTTGCTTTCTCCTCAGCTTCTAGCTTGGTCTTCCTTTTAGCATTAAGCTCAGCTTCCTTTCTAGCTTTCTCCTCAACTTCCTTTTCAACTTTTTCCTCAGGCTCTTTGTTAGCTTTTCTCTCATCTTCCTTTTTGGCTTTCTCCTCAGCTTCCTTTGCAGTTTTAACTTCAGCTTCCACTCTAGACTTTTCTTCAGCCTCCTTGTTTGATTTCTTCTCAGCTTCTTTCTTAGCTTTTACTTCAGCCTCATTTTTGACTTTCTCGTCAGCTTCTTTTTCAGCTTTCATTGCAGCTTCTTTTCTAGCTTCATCTTCGGCTTCTTTTTGAGCTTTATCGTCAGCCTCTGTTGCTGTTTCTTGTTTAGTTTTCTTTTCATCTGCTTCTTGTTTATTTTTGGCTTCGGTTTCTTGTTCCGCTTTTTGTTCAACTTCTTTCTCAGTTTTCTCTCTGTCGACTTTTATAGTCCTATTATTTTCTTTAACTTCTCCAATCGCTTTAATTTCAGAACCTTTTCCTGATTTAGCTTCTTCCTCTTTAAGTTTTGCTTCGAGAACTTGCTTGGATTTTTCTTCAGAATCTTTTTTTACTTTATCTTCTGTCTCCTTCTTTACTCTTTCGTCGACTTCTTTTTCGGTCTTGACTTTTGCTTCTTTTCTAGCCTTCTCTTCAATTTCCTTCTTAGCTCTCTCTTCTGCTTCTTCTTTTGCTTTCGCATCTGCCTCATTCTTTACTTTATCTGCAGCCTCTTTCTTCATTTTCTCTTCTTCTTTCTGAGCTTTCTGTTCTGCTTCTCTCTCAGCCTTTTCTGCCGCTTCTTTCTTTACTTTTCCCTCATTAATAATTTCTCCATCGGCTGTTTTCTTAATACTCCTATCCACCTCTAACTTTATATTTTCTTCACCTTCTTTTTCCGCTTTCGCTTCTGCAGCGCTCTTTGCTACTGCATCTGCTTCTTTCCTAGCCTTTTCATCGGTTTGTTTTTTAGATTCACTGTCAGCTTTCTCTATTTCCTCTTTCTTCAATTCTTTTTTGTCTGCTCCTTGTTTTAATGTCTGTTCCATTCCTATTTTGGTTTTTTCCTCAACTTCTTTCTTAGCTTCCTTCTCCGCCTCTATCTTCTTTTCTTTATCCACTTTTTTCTTACATTCTTCCTCAGTATCCTCTATTTTTAGTGTATCTCCGATTGCTTCCTTGTCTTCCTTCTCTACCTCTGTCACTACTTTCTTTTCTATCTCTTTTTTTGTTTTATCTTCAGCCTGTTTCTTTGTTTTCTCTTTTGCATCTTTCTGTTTTTCCTCTTCTGCTTCTATTTTTGCTTCTCTTCTTTGCTCTATCATTATTTTCTCTTCTATTTCTTTCTTTGTTTTCTCTTCAGCCTCCTTATTTGCTTGCTCTTCAGATTTATTTTCTGCTTTATCTTCTGGAGCTTCCTTTGTTTCCAGTTCTGCCTTTTTCTCCGCTCTTCTTTCTGTCTCTATTTTCACTTTCTCTTCTGCTTCTCTCCTTATTTTTTCTTTTGCTTCTCTCTTTGCTTTCTCTTTTGCCTCCACCTCTGTTCTTTTTTCTGCCTCTATTTTTGTCTTCGCTTCTATCTCTTTCTTTGTTTTCTCTTCTGCTCCTCTCTTTGCTTCATTTTCTTTCTCTTCTTTAGCTGTCATTTCTGCTTCTTTCTCTTTCGTTTTCTCATTTTCTTTCCTTCCTGCTTTCACCTCAGGTTTTTCTTCTAGTTCCGCCTTTGCTTTTTCTTCAGCTTCTCTTTCAGCTTGAATTTCTATCTCTGCCTTAACTTTTTCCTCAGCTTCATTCTCAGATTTGTCTCTTGCTTCTTTCTTGATCCTCTCTCCATCTTCAGTCTCTACTTTCGTCGCTTCTTTATTTTCCTTTATTTTTCCTTCAGTTTCTTTCTTATTTTTATCTACTTCTTCGGCTTCAATATTTCTTTGAATTTCCAGTTCTTTTCTTGCTTTCTCCTTTGCTTCTGTTGTAGCTTCTTCTTCTGCTTCTTGTTTCAATTTGTTTTCTCTCTCGTCAGCTCCTTTTTTGATTTTCTCTTTGGATTCACCCTTTCTTTCTTTTGCTTTCTCTACTACTTCCTTCTCAGTTATCTCTACAATATCTTTTTCAGTTATCTTTTCTATTTTTTCCTTGACTTCCTCTTTTTCTTCCTTCAGCTTATTGCCAGTTTCTTTCTCTATTACTACTTCGCCTTCTTTGATTTCGCTGTCACTAGTTTTAGATTTGTCTTCAAGTAAAGAGAATTCAGACATATCTAATTCAGAAGTTGGTACTTCTCCAATAGTTTCACTAGCAGATTCACTAATATCATCTTTTTGAGACTCTTCTTTAGCCTCGACAATATGTGCTTGATTAATAGTTGCTACTACTCTTTGTAATTCTTTTAATGGAATGGCCAATGTTTCCAAGGAAGAAACAGTATTTTGTACTTCTTGAGTTTTCAAAATTTCGAAAGGTATATTGTGTACTACAGCTGCAGCGCATTCTTCAAAATTTTCTAAGCTCTGTACTAGGTTATGTAGAATTTCTTGTCCAGTATAAACAACATTTTCAGCTGATTCAAGAGCACACTGTTCGTGAATGATGGTCATACATTTATGCAGTTCTTCCAATGGCAAAGCTAATGATTTAATATCAGATAAATTAGTTTTCTCGGACATTTCGGAAATAGGTTCTGCCATAATATTTTCTGTTACAACAGCAATACACTCAATAAAATCTTGTAGAGGCAATGCAAGAGTTTTTAATGCCGATTCATCATCTGATGATAAACTCACAACAGGCTCTAAAATAGTTTGCTCCCTCATTTGAAGCACACAGGAATGAATTTCCTCCAAAGGTTTAGCGAAAGTCTTCAATGAAGATATATCATCTTGAGTAAGAGATATGAGACTGGGCTCTTGTAATATTAATGCTTGTACTATTGCAATGCAATCTAATAACTGATTTGATGTTTTAGCAAATTCTCTTTCTTGAATTTTAGTTTCTAAAGATACAGTTTGTTCCATAACTAACTGATCACTAACATAAATAATACATTTTTGAAGATCTTGCAAGGGTTTAGCAATTTCTTGCAGAACTTGCAAATTTTCGTTTTCTGATAAATTTGTGGTAGATTCTAGAGGCATTTGTTCTTGTATACTGCAAATATTTTTCTGTAATTTCTGTAGTTTTGTCTGTAGTTGTATTAATTTATTTTCTTCAGTTACAGATAGAGTTTTGCATTCAGATAATGAGTCTTTCAAAATTGATTGTATTTCTTGAAGAGGTGAGATTATCTGTGTTAACTTATTTTCAATAGTTAGTTCTTCACTGTCAATTGTTCCACCCTCTGTTATTTCACTGATTGTTGTTTTTTCTTCAACTATTTCACTTACAGTTGCCTGTAGTTTTTGTAAAGGTTCAATTAAAGATTGTACAACTGCAAATTGCTGTTTCGAAATAGGCTGATTCAAAACTGTTGTACATTTATCAATATCTGATAGTATTTCTTTTGCTTTGCTCAGTGCTATTTCATTTTCCATAGTTGGAACTTCAGATTCCAATTTCGTAACAATAGAAGTGTACTCATTTTGTAGATTATCCAATATTTTCACTGCGGCAGTGACTTCTTCAGTATCCTCTGCACTTAATGTAATAGTTGTTTCTTCTGAAGGTATTTCTGATGTTAAATATTCTTGAATCACTTTTAAAGGTTGTTTCAAACTAAGAACAACGTTAACATTCTCTTCTTTATCTTCTGACGATAATTTAGCAACACGATTTTCAATTTCTTCAACGGATTCCACTAAAGCCTTTATCTTCAAGCCTGCTTCTTTCTTAACCTCACCTTTTTCTTGTTCTGTAGAAGCAGTCATAGTTTCTTTCTCCTTGTTTTCTTCAATTACAATTTTAGTTTCTTCTTCTTCACTAGCTACAGCCAAACATAAGTTTGCCTGTACTTCGACTAGACTCTGGAGAACTCCTATTTTTTCATCATTTGTTAATTTTCCTGCAAGTTTCTGGGACATATCAACAATCGTCTGCCACATTTTCATTGCAACCCTACCAATTTCCTCAATCTTTTTTTCATCTTGCCCTGGATCCCTTCTCATCGAAGAGACCCAGTTATCTATTTCACATACGACTCCATTTAATTTTTGAAGTGATTCTTCCAAGTTTTGTGGAGTAATAGTAATTTTATTAGATATTAAATTATTAAAAAGTGACGTCATAGTATCGCACATTTGTTGAGCAAATTTGACTGCCGGTTTAAATTGATCTTTGTCCGTGGTGCGAGAAGTGAGCAAAGTATTCTTTGCGTTTTTAATTGAAGTAACGTTGCTCTGAAGGATTTCAATTTGTGCACTTGTCAGTTTTTCAGCCTCTAATTTTGCTTTCTCTTTTGCATCTTTCTTTGCTTTCTCCTCTGCTTCCTTCTTAGCTTCTATTTCTGCATCTTTTATTGCCTTTTTCTCTGCTTCCTTATTTGCCTTTTCCTCTGCTTCTTTTTTAGCTATTTCTTCCGCATATTTATTTGCCTTCTCCTCTGCTTCCTTCTTTGCTTTTTCTTCTGCTTCTTTCTTTGCCCTTTCTTCCATTTCTTTCTTTGTATTTTCCTCTAGTTCCTTCTTTGCCCTTTCATCTGCTTTTTTCTTAATTTTTTCTTCTGTTTCTCTCTTTGTTTTTGCTTCTGCTTCTCTCTCTGATTTTTCCTCTGCTTCTTTTTTAACTTTCTCTTCTGCTACTTTCTTTGCTCCTTCTTCAGCTTCTTTCTTTGCCCTCTCTTCTGCTTCTTTTCTTGCTTTCAATTCAGTCTCTTCTTTTGCATTTTCCTCTTTTTTCATTGCTTCTTCTTCAGCATCTTTTCTAGCTTTTTCTTCATTCTCTTGTCTCTTTATTTCAGCTTCATTCTGAACTATTTTCTCTGCTTCTTGCTTTGCTTTTTGTTCAGCTTCTATGTTCAATTTTTCTTCAGCCTTTCTTCTTACTTTTTCTTCTGTTTCTTTTTCTATATTTTTTTCCAACTCGGCCTTTTCTTCGGCTTCCTTTTTGGCTTCTTCTTCATTATGCTTTCTCATTTCCTCTTCTACTTCTATTTTTAATTTTTCCTCAGCTTCGCTCTTGGCTGCTTCTTTATTATCCACAACTTTCAATTCCGTTATTATCTCAACTTTTTCTGTTTCTTCCACCATATCTTCTTGAGATTTTTCTTTTCTATCTTCCTCCACTATTTTTTCATCTTTCATTTTACTAGTTTTCTGTTCAGCTTCTTCCGTGCTCCTAATTTCAGTGATAGTATCATGTAAAGCCTTGAGAGGTTCCAGTATGATATTTTTAATTTCTATCGATTTGCTTCCTTCTAGTGATTCAATATTAATATTTTCTATAACACACTGGATAGCTTGTTTAACCTCGCCTATATTGGCTTTTAAATTTGTGACTACAATTTGTTCAGTCTTATTTTCAGTCTGAACTTTGTGTTCCTCAATTTTTATCAATTGTTTTTGTATTTTTTCCAAAGATTCTGTTACATCTATAGTATTTATAGATTCAGTCAGAGAAGATACGCATGTCTGTAATTCTTGAAGTGGTTCTATTAGCTGTTGAGCTTCTTTTGAAATGTTGGAATCTTCTCGTAAAGTTTCAGTGACTTGTTCTGGCGTCTGTAAAAGTTCAATTGAGTGTTCGAGAAGTATAATAGGTTCTTGTAACTCCACCTTATCTGTTTCAGCTTTGATAATACTGGAAATATTTTCGTGCAATGCCTGTAAAGGAGCAGTCATAAGTGTGATACAGTCCACTGTTTTGGCTTTTTCAGTGCTTCCGCTTTGAATCTGTTCTATTACCAAACTCAAACTTTTATTTATATCTTTTGTTGAGTTTTGCAGATCAGCAATTTGAGCTTTTTGTGCAATATTCACATTTTCAATTTCTATTGTTTCTAATTTACATAATTCTGTATTAATTGCTTTTAGAGGCTCTAAAACAGTAACAATTTCTACAGCTTTGCTAGCAGGATCCAGTAAAATATCTTGAATTATTGCTACAGATTGTTGTAATGTTGTAATAGGTTCAGTAAGTTTTATAGCTTCTTGTAATACAACTGATTGTTGTATTATATTTTCTTTTGTATCTTGCAAAACTCCTACACATTTTTCGAGTTGTACTACGGATTCATTAAACGTAGTTACTTGTTCCTCTGGTAATTCAGCAATTTTTGCACTTTCTGCAATTAAAATATTTGTAATATTCTCTTGTAAAGCCCGAAGAGGTTCTGTAATATTCTGAGATATAATTACTGGTTTTCCTGGTTCAGAAGAAACTTTTTCTAATGTTTGCAAGATAACAGTAACTCCTTCATTCAATTTATCAGTATTTTCAGTTAAATACTGAACCATAGCTTGTTGGGTAGGACTTTCTATATTACCATATTCAACTTTAGACAGATTATGAGATACAGTTTGTAATTTTTCAGTGAGAGCTCCAATTTCTTCTGGAGCTAACTTCACTTTTTGTACATTTTCAATACATTTATATAATTCTGATAAAGGTTCAATTAATAATTTAGCATTTTCTGCTATGCTTATTTGTTCTGGACTCAATTCTTGGGTAACAGTGTCTTGTAAGATTGTGATACACTTCTCTATTTCTTGTAAAGGCATTTTTGTATCATCAACTTTTATCAAAACTACCTGAGATTTTATCATTTCTTCTATAGTACCATGTAATTCTTTCAATGGTTCTGCAATTATATTTAATACTTGTATTGCTTTCCCTTTTTCGGCAGCGACATTTTCCACTTTCTCTATAATTGTGCTAATGGCTTTATTTATTTTGATCGTGTTTTCAGAAAGATTTGCTTTAAGTATTTCAGGTTTCGTTACATTTTCTAACGTAACTTTTTGTAATTTCAAAAGATCGTTGGAAGCTTCTTGTAATGGCTCAATTATAGATTTAAGTCTCTGCTCATCTTCTTTGGAAGGATTTGAAATAATATTCTGTACAAATTCGTAGCACTGATCAATGGTTTCAAGCGGTGTCAATAATTGTTTTTGAATTGAAATTGTAAGTTGCAGTAAATCAATACAGCTTTTTAGTTCTGTGATTGATTCTTTTATATCATCTACTGTAACAATCTGAGCAGATTCTTCTTTTTTAATTTCATTTATAGAGACTTGTAACTCTTTCAGTGGTTTCGATAAATTAGTTAGATCTAGTAAAACACTTCCCTCTGAAGTTATTTGTATTATTTGCTCTACAAATGATTGAATACCATTCTTAATTCTATCAATATTTTTAGAAACTTCTTGCAGTGTGGCTTTCTGTGGTCCAGCAGCTCCGATCTTGATTTTTTCTAATTTAGCTGCTATTTTATATATTTCAGCTACTACAGTCTCCAAATTAAGCAGTTGTTCTTTTGGTTGTCCAACAATACAATTTTCAATCCTAATTAAACACGTATGCAATTCTTTTAAAGGTTCTGTCAATTGTTTTACTGTTTCAGTTGTACCAACTTCTTGCTTAATCTCTAAAATATTTGTTGTAACAATTGGTTCCTCAAGAATTGTAATACATTGCTGTATATTGACAATAGGTTCTTCTAGATTTTGGATTTGTGCTATGCTTGCAACATTTTCTTGAATTCCCTCTAAAGATTTATTTAGAATGTCGAAAACTGCAGGAAGTTTGTCACTTTGTTTGTTTTCAACATTTTCTATAATCAGTTCCACAGTCTGATTAAGTTTATTTATGTTTTGAGATAAATCTGTTACTTTAAGTTGTTGTGCTTCTCTAATATTTTGCACTTTCTCGCATTTTACTGCTGATAGTTTCTCCGAAATTTTCTTCAATGGAGAAATTACAGTTTGTAAATTTTGTTCAGTGCCTGGCATTTCTAATATATTGTTAACCGTCACTAAACATGATTCTAACTCTGTTAAAGGCTCCTTTAGTTCTTGTATAGCAGATTTAACTTCATTTTTTATTTCTTGAGTAGATTCTAACGGGATTTGTAAAGAAGATATGCAGCTTTGTATTAATACTAATTCTTCTTTTATGTCTTTACCAGCACTTGGTATTTGCATTTCTTCAACAATTGTTTCTTCTTCCAAAGTTTGTTCTCCTTGCTTCACCGTTTCAGAAATAGAAGCATGAAGTGCTTTGAGTGGCTGAGTCAAGATATTAATAATCTGTAAAGTTGGTTCAGGAGCTGATAAAGTAATTTCTTTGATTCCTTTTACAACAGCCATCATTCCCTCTTTCAATTCATTTGCTGTTTGTCCTACATTAGCAAGTTTCAATTCTTCTGTTTGACTTGTTTTTTGGCCATACTCAATGGGAAGCTCTCTACAAATTTGTTCTAAGGGCTCAGCTAGATTTTGTAACACTGCAACTCCTTTTTGTATGTCAGAAGGATCTTGTAGGGTCTCTTGAATTGTTGATATGCAAGATTTAAGTTCTTGTAAAGGGGTCTCCAACTGTTTAACATTTTCAGAAATATTGCCTGATTTCAATTCTGATATACAGCTTTGTAATTCTTGTAATTGTTCTGAAATTTGATTTGTTGCCAATTTAGGAGAAGGAAGTTCTTTTCTTTTAGCTTCAAGTTTTTCTGTGGATAATTCTTTCTTTTCCAACTTGAGTTTCTTAGCCGGAATCCCTTCTTCTGATTCAAAATCATTCTGAATTTTTGTAATTGTTTGTATTAGCTTGTTTGACGACTCAGTAATTGAAGTGAATAATTTGTTATTTTGTTCTTGTGCGATAAGTTTCATACTGTTTTTAACATCTTGCAAAAGTTGAGAGACACATTTTTTTATTTCCATTTTTTCTTCTTCACTTGTTGACATACTGATTGATTGAGAAAATATTACAGATTTTGTCAGATCTTTGAATGATTCCGTTAAAATACATATTTTTTCTCTGTTGTCAGAGGAAATTTCTTGAGTTTCTTGCAGTTTAGATTGCTGGATTTCTACATTACTGTGCAGCATTTTTAATGGCTCAACTAATTCAAACAAATATGTTATATTTTTTTGCTTGAATTCTTGTAGGTAATCTACACAGTTTTGTATTTCACTTAAAGCTCCTTTAAAAACAGTTGTTCTAGATTTGTCTTGAGTAGTTTCCATGAATTCAGCTAAAGCTTGTAAAGGTTGTACAATATTTTCCAACTCACTCATAAGCTGCGTTGATTCTGGTTTATGCTGCACCATTTCAGCTACAGAAACTTCTAAGGCTTTCAGTGGTGTTTCAATATCTAAGACTTGTGCTTTCTCTTCTGTTTCGGGCTCAGTTTGAATGATTTCCATCAATCCTTTTACAATATCAGTAACTACTTCTTTCTCTTCTTGTTGTTGAGGGGCTCCAGATTCATTTAGACAGGACATAAGGGCTTGTAGAGGTGCTGCCATCTGAGTAGCAATAGCAGGACTGTGTGTATCTTCAATCATCATTTTCAGTTGCTTCAATTTTTCTGGTATTTGTTTGATAATTTGTCGCTTTACTTCAGGATTCTTGGATATTTCGTTCAAGCGAGATGTCATTGCTTTTAAACGTAGATAAATTGTTAAAAACTCTGAGCTGTATGAAGAAAAGTCTGATGATTTATTTTCAATAGAATTTTGAAGATTTTGAATTATTTTATTAAAAGTGTCAATACGTTTGGATGTATGCTCTATATTTTCAACAGTATTTAGTTGTGCATCATGTTCTTGTATTATTTTAATGACACTATCAATAGCACCAACTTCATCAGGCCCCAATAAAGAGAACAATTTTTCCTGGCTCAAAATATTACTCATGCTTTCAAATTCGTTGTTCAAAACAGCAATGGAAGAAGTATTTTTCAACATGGATTTATTTAAAGTTTGTTGCAAACCATTCAATGATTGTGTAAGAGCACTAGTTCGAAATTTATTATGCGAAATTATTGCCGTTTGGGATTGAGCAGTTTGGATATTCTCACATAGATTTTCCAATGGTTTTAAGAGTTTTTCCAAAGCTAATTTTTGTTTCTTAGCACCTACTGTTTTTTCTTTTTGTGCGCTTATGATATTCTGAATAATTTGTACTGGTTTTTCAAATACATCTTCAGCAATATCAATTTGCTGTACATTTTGGTTCAGTTGATCAATTATTCCACACAAATCATTTAATTCTCTAGTAGTTTCTTCACATTCTTGCTCAGAACATTTTTCAATTGCTTGTTGTAGAATCTGTAGAGGCTTTTGTAATACTGTTATAATTTGGCCTTGTTGACAGTGCTCTGATTTTTGACTCACAATACTTATTGTTTGTTCTAGATTTTTCAAGGATTGTGATAAAGCAGAGATACGTTTTGGCTCGACTACTTCTGCCTTTGAAACAGTTACTTGGTGAAGAGTTTGTGACATATTATTTTGTAATTCTTTCATAGAAGCTACCAAATTTTCATTGGTTGCTTGTGTAGGAATTGAATCTAATTTATTATCTAATTCTTGTAAAGTACTCTGCAAAGCAGTAACCGTTTCCAAATTAGGCTGTTCTGCCTCTAATACAGAATTAAATTTCTTCATCGTTTGCTCTGTGAATTGTAATAATTCACTTGTTTCTTTGCTTATACCTTCCTTGGTATTTTCAATAGAAAATTTGACTTTTTGAATAGAATGCTGCAGAATTTCAACTTTAGGTAGCTTTGATTTAACAGTTTGAAATGATTTGTTCAAAGCATCTAACAGAGTTGCCTTTTGTATCTTTGGTAAGTCGATTTGATGTTGAATTTTTATAACAGTATTGTCTAAGTCTTGCAACACTGGAAGCACATTACGGATGAGAATATTTTCTTCTTTATTTATGTCCTCTTTCTGCATTAGGTTAGAAATGGTGGATTTTAGTTCCAATAATGGGATTGAAATGTCATCAATTTGTATAGATTCTGATGATAGTAGACAATTATTGATTTGTTGTAAATATCTTCCAATATTGTTCATTTCTGCTAATTGAGTTTCTGACATCAAAGCTACTTGTTCTGTAGGAGCGGTGTTTAGACTTTGATACAACAATTTTATTGGTTTATCTATTGGTTTTAATAATATTTTAATTTTCTCTCTAGCTTTGGATTTTTCAGGCGAATTTTTTCTTTCTGTTTGAGTTATTCTAGTGTCTATTTCTTGGAGCATAGTCAACAAAGGTTTCATTAGTTCCATTTTAGCTGATTTAATCTCCACAATTTTCAGCCTGAATAAACTTTCGTCCAATTTTTTCAAGTTTTCAGAAAAATTTTCTATTTCTCGAGTATCTAAAGGTGTTAAAGGTAATCCCTCCACGAAAATTGGAGTTTGTTTTAAAATTTGAATACTGTGATTTACTTCTTGTAGACAGGCAACTGTTTCAAGCACTTCTGGAGCAGGAAGTTCTTCATCTGTTGATAAGCTGTCAACTGATTGTTGTTGTAAAACAGCTACATATTTTTCTAATTCCAAAATTGGATTTGCTAGGCTTCTTTCTTTACCTTTTTCCATTCTGGAGATCTGGGATATATTCTCAATTATAGGATAACTTTGTAAAACTGTGATTTGTTCATGGAGAACAGCCAGTTGTTCTTCTTTGCCTTTTTGTTTGATTTCTTGCAAATTTTCCAAGAATGCTACTTCATGTTGAGGAGCAAACAAATGTTGGCAAATATTTCTCAAACTACTCTCCAGGTTTTGCAAAGGTTTTGCTAAAACAGTGTTAGACATATTTTTCTGGACCATGGGCAAAATTTTATTCACTTCTCCTACGGAGCTGACAATATTTGTAGTTTCAATAATTTCAGTATCGCTTTTTGCCAGTTGTTTTGCATCATTTTGTAAGTTGATTACTGACTGTTCTAACTTATTTAGAGGTCCGATAGTTACAGCGCTAGGTTTTTCTGACTTTATCAACTGAGATTCGACTTGTACGACATCTATGCAACGTACCAAATCTATAAGAGAATCTAGTAGACATTTTGATTTAGTTTCTTCAATTATAAGTGCTGTTTCTCTTGGAATATCCTGTTCAATTTCCATGGGAGTTGGAATCAAAGTTTTTTCCACTTTAAGTTTTATTTTAGTCGCTTCTTCATCCAAAGTATTTTTGATGTCATTTACATGCTCAATAAATACATTGAAATTTTCTCCTAATCCAGTATTATTAATAACAGTTTTATTCTGTTCCAATTTGGTTTCTAATTCAGAGATACAGCTTGATAGATTATTCACGATTCTGAGCGGCAGTTTTTCTTGTCCAACATTTAAGAAAGTTTGACTTAAATCTTCTATGGGTTGAGATATGTGGTCCAGAAGAACCATCATATCTTCAGTACGATTATCTGCAGACAAAGCAACAATTTCAACTAAATCTCTTTGCAAATTTGTCAAATGTTTAGAAGTTTCTTGAATGAAAGGACCAGGAAAATTATGTTTAACAGTATCGATATTCGATTCCATTGTCAGCACAATTTGAGAAATATTTTGCAGAACCAGGTCGCTTACCCTTTCGAAAACATCTCCAACTACTTTCGATGACTGTACTTCTTCACTTTGGACATTCAAAGTGGAAATTTGATGTTCGATTAGTTCAATTTGGTTTAAAATTTCTTGAACTGGATTCACAAAGGATTCTAAAAGATTCAGAGAAACGATATTTGCAGATTTCTTATCTTGTTTCTGAACTATTTCAATTCCTCTGTGTAATTCTTTTGTCGGCTTACTTACATTGTCTAAAATTGCAATACAAGTATCTTGAATTAAAGATTTTTCTCCAGCATGCTTCATAGCAATTTTTTCTATAATTTGTAATTGTTTCGAGAGCTCATTAACTGCAGGCGATAATTTGTTTACCATTTCAATATTAAAATTTGAATCATATTCTGACGTAGTTAATTTTTCTTCCAAATTTCGTAAACCTTGTTGGATTTTATGAACTGGCTGAAGCACTCTGAATAATAAGTCTTCTAGCTCCACGAATTTATTTTCCTCAGAAGAGATATGTTCTATTTTTTCAGGTCCCTCTTTTTGGACAGTTTGTTCCGCAGATGTTTTAATCTTTTGTGCTTCTTTTTGTCTTATATATTTATCAGAACGTTCTAAGCTGTGCTGAATTTCTCCTAAAGTAGTACTAACTTCTTGTAAAATTTTTGGGGAGGTACCTCGGCACTCCTTCGCAGGTTTAAGTAGAGATATCTTATTTTCAATAGTTGTAAGATCTTTTATAAGATTCAAATCCCGTTGAAGCTTTGTACCAACTGCTTCTAAAATGTTTGTACTCGTTATTTGGATAATTGTGTGCTCTTTGCCTTCCATCTGCATGCATTTTGTAACTACAGATAAACTTTTTTGCAATTCAAATATTGAAGGAGCAAGTAATTCAACTAAATATAATTTTTCACGTTCGGAAACTGTTTTGCTTTCAAGACTCGTGAGACAAGTTTGAATATCGTGTAATGGTTGTATCACGTTACCCAATACTTCCAAGCTTTTATTTGCGGAGGCTGAAGTTGTTTTCATTGAAGACTGAAGGAATACTTCTTCTTCAACAGAAAAAAGATCATTCTGTATTTCAAACAAATTTTGTTTTAATGTTGCAGTAAGCTCTGTTTCTTTTTTGTGCAATTCTTTAACTTTAGCGGCATTTTTGATAGTTTCTTGGCTTACAAGTCCATCTTCTTCTTCTCCTTGAATATCTCTTGGAACTAACTTTCCTGATTCGAGGCTATCAGAACGTTCTTTGGTACCTTTGGCCTTTTTGTGAGTTTTAAGACCATCCTTAGAAGAATCATCACTACTTTGGGATGATCTTCTACTCGATTTTCTCTTTCTTTCAGTCTTCTTTGGTTCTGGACTAGTTTCTTGAGGAGCTACATGCAAATCGGATCCAATTTCATGGGTAGTTTGTAAAACTGGGCTTTTAGGAGGCTGCTTTTTGAGGATGTCGTCTCCCGGAAGGCTTACTGTTTCATTGATTTCTGCTATTTGATAAGCGCGATTTGATTTGTGCATTTTTTCAGAGCTACGAGCCGATGCAAAAGTTTCTAATTCTGATTCCATTTCTAGTTCTTCGTTGCTTGGTTCATCAACAGAAGCTTGCGATAGATCTTTAGACAAACTATAGAAGCTGTTATCACTTTGATGCGACTCTGATCTGTCTGATCTTTTTCTTGGAGGTCTTTTTGGTGTTCTTTGCTGGAAATCTTTGTTAAGTTTATCCAGAGACATTGCTCCAGATTCATCTGGAGATAATGGATGGCCCATTGATTCAGTTATACTCATGTCTTCTAGATCGGCTTCCGTTCGAAGGAGTTCTTCTTCAGCGGTTACATAATATTCTGGAGATACATCAATGACGACTGCTTCCATGAGGAGATTGCCGGATTGAGAGGTTTCTTTCACGAAGCGTAAAGGAGGAAGTTCAATTGCGTTATGTTCTGAAGTATAGAAAACAATTTAGTAAGCATAATGGAATTATAATTGTTAGAGAATTCAAAACTTTATTAGTTGTTAGCTTTAGAATTATGATTTAATTGATGTAGAAAGCAGCAACAGCTTTTAGGAGTAATTTCGCGAAAAACTGAATAAACTATGATAATGGCTACATTCAAAATAATCCTAATTTTCCTAATAAAACATTTTATTATCCAAAAAGGAGTTGATGCTCTGTTTCCTCAAATGCTTTTTTTTTTTTGAGCACTTAGTTGGAATTCATAACAAAATATCTGTGTCGGCTTTGTGAAACTTGAATTTAGAATTTTCAAACTGATATTTTTTTGCAATTCAATAGCGCGTAGCTCATAAAAAAATTGGGATTCATAGTGATCTTCGAATCACTTAGATTAAATTGTGATAAATGTGCTGTTGGCTACAAAGTCTTATAACGATTTTGATATATGTAGACTTACCTGAAACATTTTCAGAAAGTTGTTCAGCATACATTTCTACTATTTGAAGAGCTTCTTCTTCGGTTAAATCAGGTGTTTCGTATAGTGAAACTGACACTTCTTTGCCGTCAAACGAAAAGGATACTTCACCACGATCGTCTATTGTCAGTGATGCATCACCTGGACAAAATTAAGTAGATATTAGCAATTATTTTTAATTAAGATAACTCCTGAAATTTTTTCAAGTGATTCTATATTTCAAATTGAGAAGTTTATCTAAATTCATAATTACAGAATTTTGGAGAAATGATTCTCCCGCATTGCAATCGTAAATCATTACTAACAGCAAACATTTCTTGACAATTTTACTACAAAGATTTCTTTGAAGATTTTTATTTGATGCGAAAAAGTATACTCCAAAGAATATTCACGGGTATATAATGTAGCACTGATGTTATTGTTTTTGTAAATATGAATGATGCAGTACGCACCTTGTGGTGTATCATATATTTGTGATGTTCTTTCTTCATGAATCGTTGAAAGACTTGGATTTCGAGCTAAGTCAATTCTTTGGTGCTCTTTCATAGCTGCTTTGTCTTCAAAGCCAAGTAGAGATGCGGAAGATGCTACAATGCCCATGCAGTTTCGAGCTTCACAGGTATATGTACCGAGACAGCAAGTTCCATCCTAAACAAAAAAGAAATTCTAATTGAAAACATTGAATAAGCAATATATTACCTACGAAGAATGGGATACTAATTAGGTTTTTGAGTTATAAGAGTTTTTGATCGTGCGCTTACCTGTCCCGAAATAATTCTATGGATATCACCAGGTTTGAGCTCTTCACCATCTTTATACCACTTTAAAACAGGTTGCGGAACTCCAATCACTTTACATTCTAAGTTCACAGCTCCTTCCTCTGATAATACTGCTCTCAGTGCTTCCAAAAATCTGGGTTTTTTGAAATGCTTTGGAATTACTAACTGAAAACATAAGATACAAAAAAAAATAGAAAATTGATCAGTAGAATATATATTCAATTCATCCAATTCAAATAAGATGAATTTATCATTTAAGAGGATGTACTACCCTATTCCAAAAAAGAGGAAGGTGTGGCACAGATCTCTTTTTATTGAAGCGCTACTTCTTTTTAATCAACTCAAATGTGATTCTATTGCTAGATCTCAGTAGTTACCATACTGATTGATACAAAATTCTGCATGTACATTTATACAGGTAATGACAGAGCCCGAATTTTAAAATTTGATACATAATCGGAGATATTTAAGGTAGAATTACGTAATGCTAAATCTACGGCAAAATTTGAGCAGAAAAAGTTAGCACGCACACTATTATTCTATTGGTATTTTTTTTTTACGTTTGCAGGAGAAGCCCATGTCAAGTCAAAATAAAATAAATCGATTCAGCTTTAGGCACTTGATAAAAAATAATAAAAGAGAATGGATATGAAAACGCTTGATGTAAAATTCACAAAATTTAATTTAATGTTCTTTATCGATTTCGGCTTCAGAAGAACTGACAATTATTGTTATAGTTCTTCTGATTATTCTTGAATTCATTTCCCGCAAGATTGTTTTGAATCCTGCATTTAATGTGAGTAAATCGTGTTCGCATTCTGTCCAATCATAAGACTCAAATAATTGTAATCCAAGAAGAGCTCTTGGACCGTTCTTAACTAAAATGAACTATAAATATCTCATTAGGTTCTACTGGCACTAGGGTTTTCTCTCAACTTATAACGTGAGACATTTTATTAAAAATTTCTAGTATAGCGACGTTTTCCAAACATATCTTTTATTAATATTTTAGGTATACTGAATATTGGTGAACCCAGGGTTGTTAAAAAAACCATTTTTTTAGATTTTGACCAGGGCACTGGTCAAAAATGGTAAAAACCGTTCAGAACTGATTTTAACCACATTTTTATTATATATTCACATATTTTGTATCTTCCTCTCATTTTATTCTTTTATTCAGTCGGGACTGATTCATTCCATCCAGTTTTCGAGTTTAGTTCTGATTCACAAACTATTAAATAAATATGAAACTAAACAAATTTATTTTTGAAAGCTTAATTAAATTTCATAAAATTGTCGAGAAGGTATCAATGGTAACTATTAAATAAGTAATACAAGAAACTCATATGAAGATGGAAAAAATCTACTTTCGTTTATTGCAGGTGTTTAAAGCTAAAATCAAAACTTTCTTTCAGGACAACAGTTTTTGCACTACACAAGAGTACCTAAACTTTAATTTCAAGAATATTGAGATGTAATTATGTTCACTTATTGTACTTTTTTATTTCTAACTTGACTTGCTATTAACATTATTCAATGTTTTATAGTTAACAAATTTATGAATATGAATATTATATTGTGAAAATCAGGTGATTTTTATTCAGGAGATGTTAGGAAAAAGCATATTTCGTTCATTCTCTGAAACCTTATAATTCAAGCTAAAAGTTGTCAGTATCGTTCAATATATTATATTTCAATAAAAACCACCGGTCAAAATCGGATAAAGTCCAGGACGGTTTAAACCAGTGGTTTTAACCACCCTGGTTTTAACCGAATCACCCTGGAATCCAGATAATAGTAATAGAGAAAAAAAAGGAAGGGTTTTTTCAATAACAAAAATTTCAAAAGGTCTCTTTTCACACTTGTAAACTTTATTGACCGGATTCGATCTCTTGGTAATCATCTTCAGAGTATCATTGGTGAGAACATTAGCTATAGATTTTTGGGTAAATATCTATTTTGTCGCTACAGCAGATTTTTATTGAAAATTCAAGAGCCGCAGCCTTTTCAAAAAGAGCCACATGCGGCTCCTGATACCCTTGTTTTAAAATATTTTGAATATCATAATTTTTTCACGCATTTTTCCTTCTATTTCTAAATTAGATTCTTACAATTTGCAATCCTACATTACATCTTCATCTTCATGATTTTTAATGAAAATACTTTGATTTACTTAATTTTCGGACAAATGTTCGCTAATTCTCACATAGCTGATCTATAGTGTTGATTTCTATTGATCCGTTGTACATCCTTTTAACTTCTACCATCTAATTTGATGATTGAAATTTGTATGCTGTCAACAGCATAATTCATCACAATTTGATTTTTTATCTTTCTCTTACCTTCAGAAAGCAGCTAGTAACAGAATGTCCAAAATCATTAGTAGCTACACACTTCCATTCTGCTTGATCCATAAACTCTAATCTTCGTATATCGAGATGGCATGTTCCTAAAGTTTCTTTACATATCATGTAGCGGTCTGGTTCGACAGTATCTACAGGCTGGTCGTCCCTATACCAACTCAATATGGCTGGTGGACTAATACTTACTAAAAAATAAAGAACGGAACTTATAAAATCTAAATAGATTTTTTGAAAATAATGTTAATCTTACCCTGCACTGTAAATCTGAAATTTTCATTTATTCTAGCTTCACAGCTCTTTAATCCTTGTACAAATTTGGGTGGCTGATTTTTCGAGAACAATTGCAACTTTTCATCATCATTTAGCTGATTCTGAATATCTTCTATTGTGAGTTCAGCTGAACTTTGTGCTTCGCCCATGCAATTCTTAGCTATACAACAATATGAGCCAAGTGAATTTGTGCCTGTTAGTTGGTAGACATCACCAGGGCGTAATTCGTGACCGTCCTTGAACCAACGTAAGGATGGTGTAGGAAAACCTACAACTTTGCATTCGAAAGACACAAGGCCTTCTTCGGTTAGGACGGCTTTTAGGCTTTCCATAAATCGGGGTTTTCGGTAGTTTTTCGGTACTGAAAACAAAAGCTGGGCTGATACAACCATGACAAATAAATTACTAAGCCAATATTTTTGTTCGGAACTGGGCATTATTATATGAATCCTAGTATTACTTACATATTCTTATTGAAAAATCCTTTTTCGTAAATTTAGCATTCACATACATAGAAAATTAGTAAATCCAAGGTTTTCAGATAAAGTAATATTTTACTTACTCGTCATATGTATTTCACACCTCGAAATAGCGCTAACGCCCTCCTGGCTGGTAGCTACACATTTCCATTCTCCTTGATCACAAGCTTCTGTAGGGCGTATCTCCAATGCATACCCTCCTAAGCCATCCGACAACTTCTTGTAGCGGCTAACAGTGTCTAAAGTCGCTGTTAAAGTGTTTAGAGTAGAATCAGAGATTTCAAAGTCTTCTACGCGGCCAGCGGAATTGTACCATGTTACCGACTTTGGCCAGGGAGGCGTTACCACTAAAAATGTTAATGTTTGTAAAAAATACAGAAATTTGATATTTTAATATAGGTATAAAATATTACCTTGGCATGTTAATTTGAGCGGATCGCCAATTTTTATTTTTTCGTTGTTCAATTCGCGGGTAAAAATCGGCGGTGGTCCAGATGGAATGGAACTGGAATATGAACAAAAATAGATTACATTAATGACATAAATACAGATATGTAAGACTTCAAAGGAAGTCACAAAAATATTACACATTCACACATTTAAAAATGGTATTTTTAAAATCAGTGAAAATGTAATACAGCTCAATTTTATAAGAACCTTTCACCGAGTATTTGAAATGTGTCTTAGACTTTTTCCAACACATGTTTTTAGAATGAAAATGGTGGACTAGAAGTATTTTTTACATGTATCGCCACCAGTAACCAATTTAATAGAATTTCTAGAGGTTTCTGAAGAGTAATGGAATTTGTGTGCAAAAGTATTCACTCAAAAACATATATTGTGTGAACAATTCATAGGCCCGGTATTTCAGTCCTCCGTTTACCTTAAGAGGAGCTTAATTACTTTAGTAACAATTGTTCTAACAATCATTACTATGGAAATTAAGCTACGTTTAAGGTAAATCATGGACTGAAATACTGGGCCTTAGTCCATTAAGGTTTAGAATGGATCATAACTCATTTTAGGGTTAAGATTCTATTCTTACGATTGGTCAAAGCAAACAAAGTTTACAGTAGCATTCCTGAATAGCCTGAAAGTCATATTCGGGTTTCTGTCAGTCATATCAACTGTCAGCAATGGCGTATTTTAAGATTTAGCACTCTGGGACTGTAATGATTGCCGCCCCATAAGCTGACGAATCTTTTAATAGTGAAAAAATTCTATACAGAAGAACGATAGTAATTTCGTGTATCAAGACCAAAAAGGTAATCTTTTCGGGTAGAATCTGTTTTCAGGTGAAATCAAAAAAGAACATTAGGCCTAGGTGTACCTGTACACAACGTTTCTTACGCGATCAACACGGAAAAATTCAAAGTCAAAAATTTATATCTATTAATTTCTAATACATTGCAAATGTAAATTTTGGTTGCCGTTGAAATTGTTGATTTATTGTCTTCTATCAACTTGACATTTGTAAAAAAAAAAACTATTTCTCAAAGAGTACATCCAGCTGCCCATATAGGTAGGTATAAAGTCTATGAAGCAGTTTTTGACGAAAAAGTAACATTTGGCAGATGTGCATGAAAAAGTAATATTTGACATATGTGTGCAAAAAAATTTAAGCTTCACGGTCGCAAAAGATGCCATAGAAACACCTTTTTTGTTGTGATCACCTAAAAACATATTTCACTGATAAATTTTTTGCGATGCACAAATTGGTCAGCAATGGCACTATCATAATTAACGGATTTTGTTGAGTCAGCTTCTATATAAGAATACCTAAGCTATTTAAACTTTTTTTCTTATACGGGAACGTAGATGATTTTTCAATCTCTTGAATACATCCCGGGCAGAGCTGGGCAAAGTACTCATGAAAAGTAGATACTGCAAATACTTGAGTGTTTGCAAAATTACTTGAAGTATAAATACTCTTTTAATTAGTCAAATACTTGAAAGTACTAAGTACTGACAAAAGTGCTCGAAAATTTGAGTGCAAATATTTCTTCGATGTTTTAGTAGTTGTAAATATCAAGTAATTTTGTAAATACTTATTTAGTACTTCTTCCACATTATAAAATCGAGAAATTTATTCGTAAAAAGTACTTCTAATATATGTACCAAGTACTTGAGTGTTTGTGTAAGTACTGTGAAATATAAGCTCTTATCACGTGATCATCATCACTGGCGCAACAGCTCTTGTTGGGCCTAGGCCTTCCTGATCGGTATCACCGAGCCGCGGTATAGGTAGACAACCTGTAGCACCCGAGAGTGTTAATGCAAGTAGCTGCATTTTTACTTACTTGTACACAGTAGAAGTAAATATTGTGGAACCGACAAAATTCACATATTGAGATTTTGATGGATATATCCGTTTTGAGCATCCCTGAATCCATTTTGACTACTTTCGGCTTGATGTCGGTACGTATGTGCGTACTTATATGCGTAACTCGCAAATCTCAAAACTCGTCAAACGCATAATGCTGAAATTTTGTATTTAAGACTGGTATAGGGTTTTGATGTGCACCTTGCATTATGGTTGCAATCGTCTGTACCAGAAGTGCATTTTACTTGAAACTTTTTTTGAATTTCCCGCATAAATCCAGAATGATTGGCCGTAGGATACTGAAATTCAGTATTTGAAATTGCTGTAGTATCCAAATGGTCATCTTATATTTTTGTACCAATCGGCTAAGCCGTAAGTGCTCTTTAAATAACAGATTTTTCGAACTTTCCTCATAAATTCAAAACAATCAGTCGTAGAATATTGAAATTGCGTATTAAGTGCTTCTATTACATCTAGTTGTGCACCTTGTATTATGATTGCGATCGGCTAAACCAAAAATGCAGTTTGCTCAAAACATTTTTTGAATTTTCCGCATAAATCCAAAACAATTGAACGTAGAATGTTAGATATTTATTTTATATTAATGTTTTCAAATAACCCAGTACCATATAAACAGAACGAAAGTACTTAGACCAAAACAAAGTACCGGAAATATAAAATATTCCAAGTACAATATACTTGAATTACTGAAAGCCGGACAGGTAGCCTGGGGAGGGACTCGAGAGGCTGAGACCTTCCCCGAAATTCTGATAAGCTTAATTCATTTAAATGTATAAATATTTGAAAGTTTGTTTTTGTGAGAATGCTGCGAAATATTTTGTCCCACAAAAATTCAAATCTAAGAGTCGATTCTTAGGACAAAACACATGTAAGCTGTATTCTTTCGTTCACGGAGTACTGATCTAACTTATCTGGTTCACTATGTGCTTGTTCTTTCGTTTACGGATTAGTTACCCCCACTCCAAATTTCAACAACTCCAGATCACCAACAACTCCTCTAACGAAAAGCTAGAGGAGTTCTTGTGGTTCATATGTATTCAAAAAACGGCGGAATTCGTAGCAATTGCATCATAAGAAATGAAAAAAATTATCTTGAAATAGCTTTGGTTAGGCAAAATCGAAAGTTTTGTGATAATTCATCCTGAAATTGAGTTATAATTATTAAACAGATGAAAAAAAACAACATGTATTTTTGTTTTGTATATTAAAAAAATAATTTCTATTAAACTTTTCTGAATATTCATAATTAAACGAACTCAAAACAAATTTTAGGTCATTAATCACAGACAATCGCAGACTCAACAAATGTATGGTGTTCTTTCGACTACAACAGATCATATGATCTCGACGCCATTTTAAATTGATCTTTAGATTCAGTTGGATCAGTAGCCCGTGAACGAAAGAATACAGCTATATATACAGGGTACGTTCCACTTAACGACTACAACGACCGCGCTCACAACGACCAAATCTCCGTTCCACTAGCTAGGCATCGTCGCGGGCGAAAACTTAAGTGGAACGGATTTATGAACATATGTCAATAGACAAATATCTGCCGAGCTAAACATGACTGCTACTACTGCTGTCATTGGTACGTATATGAGGTGTCGAATAAATAGACAGTTTTCGGGAAGTTCAAGCTCTGATGAAGAATGGGAAGCAGCTCTTTATGAAAGAAAAAAGCGAAAATGTCATCCACGAATCACAAAGTATCCTGATGTTGTTGGCCGTTACAATGGAGCCGAATTTAAAAGCCATTTTAGATGAGTGAGAATTGACAACTTGATTGTATTTATTATGTTGTTCGCTTGTAAGATTCAAAAAATATAACTTAAGCTGATAATTTTATTTGCAGAATGTCAAGGGCTACAATTGAAATTCTATTGGAAATTATACGGAAAGATTTAACTAGAGCAGTAAAAGGTTGCCCCACAATTAGTCTTCTTCTAGAGTTACTAAAACTTCAACAACATTATTATTTTCAGCATTTATGAGAGACAGTTTCTACATTTGTTGTCCTTCCGCCATTTTCTTGTTTGTATACAAGCTGTCAGATTTTAAAAGTGCGCGAAAAATCCCAAACGACCGCACAGACCCATGCTCTAACTGCGAGCGTTGTAGTCCTTAGGAGTAACGTCACTAGTGACGTGTCTGTGACGTTTGAAACCTCGATCGCAACAACTGCGGCCTTAAGTGGAACGCAAAATGGGCGACACAATCGTTGCGGTCGTTAAGTGGAACGTACCCACAGTTGCTCCTCCGTCTAAGATGATGGTTTTAAAAACCGATTCTTAGATTTAAATTTTTGTGGGACACAAGTCTCTTTAAATAGTTTTTGTTTGAAAGTTTATTGAAAATCAGGCATTTTATTGAAATATGTAATTTCATGATAAATATTAATATTTATTTGAACTCATTGATTTATATGTAAAATATTGATATCATCTGACTGAGGCAGTTGTATTAATTTTAAATTATTTGAATCACGCGCTGAAAAGTGATCACAAGATTCCTCTCCACCATTTCTTAAAATTTTGGCTATGGGTCTGTTAAAAGTAGGTACTTGTAGGCTTTAAACCTTTTGAATTTCACATTTAATGTGTGTATGAATCATGATGCGTAAGAGGTGCAATCTTCTCCATTCTAATCATTAATGGACGATAGATAACATTTAATTTCAAGCAAGCCTGTAGTTTAATTGATGTTTTCTACAACCGTAATTAAAATGACATATAACGGATTGGTTTTCAAGGCGTCAAATAATATTTGAAACATGTTTCGGCAAACTAGTGACTTCGGTCATTGGAAACACGACTTGAAGCTGGCACTGGTCTATTAAACGCAAACTGAAGTTAGTTTTAATAATTTTTGACAAAAGTATTCGAAATTTTTCTCAGAATGGTTCCGACAAATTGATTTTGGCTGTTTCAAGTATAAAATGTGACTTATTTCATAAACTCTTCAGACACGCGTGCCTCTAACCACTCGCTTTGCTCGTGATCAAAAAAATTCTGCCCAAACAGACGTTTATGAAACATGATTCATAATACAATAAATTAAAAAAATTTGAAGTTACCGTTGTTTAGAATGAATATTTGAGTAGAAATTACAATATCATGAATTTATTCCATTAGTAAGTTGTAAAATTGTTCCATGAATATTTTAATAAGAAAAAGAGAGTTCTATTAATTCTTCTGTACCTGTCTGCAGGTTTGAGGGAACCCTCTCTGCTGCCTCTGCCGACGACGTGTACTTTAGAGCTGCTGTAGGCGCGTCCCATACAATTAGATGCCTCACAAGTATAAGTCCCTAGAGACGTCGGATCAGCGGCATTCGCTGTTAAGGCGAATACATCGCCTGCTCGAATCTGCAGGCCGTCTTTAAACCACCTACAAAATATAACAAATAATATACCACTCTTCAGTTTCAAATTCTTTTTATGAAATAAAATATTAAGTATTTATTTTCTTCACCTTAAAGTAGGTGTGGGCACACCAACAACCCGGCACTCTAGACTGACCGTTCCTGCCTCGGTGAGTAACGCTCGCAATTCTTCTAGGAAAGTTGGAGTAGTATACGCTTTTGGAACAAGCACATTAAGATGGCTGGAACTAGACGCTCTGCCATGTGCATTCTCGGCGGTGCAAGTCCAGCGGCCGCCATCTTGAAGAGTTACAGGAGCTACGTCCACGCAGTGGTAGCTGCCTTCTGCTACAAAACGAAAACGGTCGGATTCGAGGACTGGGAGCTCATTGCGATACCAAGTTATCTAAAAAAGAAATAGTATATTTCTAATCATTTCCAACTCTTAATACTACTACAACTAGGAGATGGAGACAATGACACATTTTTTAATAAAACTCATTTATAAAATCTAGCACCATATTGACCGCTATATTCCCGATCGATTCATATACAATTATATACAGTCCGGTCAGGTTAGGGAATATATAAAGTTCGTCCGGTTTCGCGACTATCCAAACTGTGATATCCTTTTGTTGACAATTGTACACTAGATAGATAGTTATGCTTAAAAGTCGGATTATTCTTGGACAGACCTCGTACTTTTGCATTTATTTAAATCAGTTTCAAACATCTATTCCTTTTTTCAGTCAAAATAATCAAAGTTGCCTTTTTAAGGCATTAACTGGTTCTTCTAATGACTGGTATTGTTAACCACGCAGTTTATGCTTGATTCTTGAGAATCTAAGATAATTTTCAAAGTTCACAAGTTATCAGAAATATGGAAATCACTCTAGAAGTTGCACGCAATTATTTTTTACAACTTTCAAAGAAAATTATCTCAACAAGAGTGTCTCGTCGAGTTGCTGAACTTCGAAAAACCAACCCTGAACGGCGAGTCATTCTCCACTAAGACAATTCAAATTCGCACACAGCTCGCAATACAAATAAGTTTTTAGAGCATCAAATGTAGAATTGTCAGACCATCTTCCTTATAGTCCCTACCTAAGTTCCTACGAAAGCGGACTGTGTGGTGAAAGGTTTCAGTCGTCAGAAGAAACAGTCGACGCCTTCATAAATGCATTGTTGTCAGTATCAGCAAACGAGTGGAATAACTGCTACCAAAGTTGACTCGAGTGAATGCAAAAATGCATTAAAATTCGTGGAGAACACTTCCAAAAACAATGAAGTCAATAAAATCTATCTACTGTTTTCCTCCATTTCTATGTGCAACACTGAAAAAACAGCCTTCGTAGATATAGATCAGAGTATGTGAATTAGTTAAAATTGTTTTGAGAATCGGACTATAATTTTTTTTGAGCTGTGTGAATTTACTTTTCTTGGTGAAGGATGATTCGTCGTTCTGGGTTGGTTTTCCGGAACACAGTGTCTAATTTTGGCGAACAAATGATTGTTTGTTATGAACCATTCTTCTATTCTATTGTTAAGAGATACATGACCTCATTTTAGTACACGTTTCACTATGCCGTAAGCTTTTTTTGAGCTTCCTTCATCAAATCAGATCTTAGTTTTTTGGCACCAATAGCAGAGAGCAGCTTTTGTTCAATTGGATGTGGCATCAAACAGGAAAGTAAGGATTTCTTGGATTGGGATCTTTTAAATGCTTAAGAATATTTTCGCCATATCTTGCATGTTGATCCATTTTAATTAACAGTATTGATATTTTTCTGGTGGGTCTGTCCTGGTATCGTCGTCGAGACTCAAGCGTCCATCCATGTAAAAATTCGCTGTAAATTGTTGATTTATATCCAAAACGGGAATCAACTTGGCGTTGTTAAGTATGTTTGGTGCTGCACTCTCTAGGAACAGTTTCTCCCCTCTGCCTTAAAGAGAGAGACATCTTGAGGTTAGGTTTTGAGGAAGGTTTAATTGGTACCATGTGCTTGTTTTTCAAAGGTGTAATAAAGAATTATTGTTACTAAAGTCTATTATTTATCATGGTAGCAGAGTACTGTGGTTAACTGGAATAAGAAGAAAAAAATAGATATAACGTTGGATAACTTGTACTTTGGTTAAAGAAGCTGGATAGCATAAGAACGGAGGTATGGATACTAATATTCCAATCCCTTTATTTAAAAACGGTTCCGTGGAACCTTATGATACCTGGAGATATAAATTTTGTTTACTACTTGAAGTGAAAAATTGTAAAGTAGCGATTGAAGGAAATACTAAACCGGAAGGGGTCACTGAAATCGAGTGGAATAAGATGCAAACAAAAGCTAAATTGTTGTTTGCTTCGGCAGTGAAAGTTGAGTTGATAATGGAATGTGAAACTGCAAAACAAATGTTGGACAAACTGGATAGTTTGTACTTGAAAAAAAGTGAACTCAGGCAAGCTTTAATCGAAAGAAAATTAAGCAGACTAAGATTTGATGAAAATGAAGATCCTGAAAAATTCTTTGAGAATTTTGAACGTATAATTAAAGACTTCAAAAATGCTGGGGCCCTAGTGGACAGAAAAAAAAAGTTAACCTTATTAATTATAACTCTACCAGAGAGTTTAGATCATCTTACTGAGACTATAGATCTATTGCCGGAAGAAGAAAGAACTGTAGAGTACATTAAGGAAAAAATTTTAATAAGAAAAGCAAAAAAGGATGACGTCTCAAATTCTGACCAAACTACTAGTTCTGAAGTAAAAGATGCTCATGTGTTGAAAACTATAGTCAAATCTGATGAAATAATATGTTTTTCATGCAATGAAAGAGGCCACATTGCTCAATTTTGTCCAAATAGAGGTAATAATGTTAGAAATGGTACAAGAAGAAATTTTCGTGGTCAAGGACGTGGTAATCAACGTGGAGGTTATCAGCGAGGCGAATACCGAGGTGGTAACAACAATTCAAGAGGCCGATCAAATTTCAACACCGAGATAGATGAGGATGATACACTGAACATTAACTCCTTTAACATTGAAATCAATACAAGTAATGTAAAAGAACAAGGTGAGATCATTTGGATTTTGGATAGTGGTTCTACTAATCACTTAGTTAATAATGATGTTTATTTTCATAAAAGTTGCACTCTTAAAAATCCAGTAAATATTAAAGTAGGAAATGGGAATAGAGAAATAGCAACCAAAATTGGTAATATTAAGTGTAATTTTAATGGAAATATTGTTGATATCAAGAATGTTTACTATTCAGATATATAAGAATAATAAGAATATTAATCGTAATTTGCTAAGTGCTTCATGTATTCTCAATGCTGGCAATTCAATTTTGTTTAAAGACACTAAAGCTGAAATTTTCAATTCCAAGAATTTATTTTTAACTTCTGCTTCATTAAAGGGTGGACTTTTTGAAATCGAAAGTAATATAGTTGATATTAATAATACAGAAATACAGAAGAAGGATGATAGAGAAAAAGAACGTATGCATCGTTTATTGGGCCATATTAACTTTAATGATTTGTATAAAATGTGTAAGTATAACGTTATTGACGGTTTACCGAATAACCTTAATTCAGTCGGAATAAATTGCGAAATTTGCGCAAAGTGCAAGATGGTTAAAAAATCTTTTGAAAATAATCGGTCAAGGGCTAAACAAATCCTAGAAATTATACACACGGATGTCAAATATTTTGATGTTGAAGGATATGAAGGATCTAAGTATATTGTTTCATTTATTGACGATTATAGTCATATTGCGTCAGTTTATTGCATCAAGTCCAAAGGTGAAGTTATTAATTGTTTTAAATCCTACTGTAATTATATGATTAACTTTACAGGAAATAGAATTCGTGAGATTCGGTGCGATGGTGGTACTGAATATTTAAATGAAAAATTTTATAATTTGGCTAGGGAACTAGGTTTTCGTTTGCGTCCGTCCCCACCTTATGTGCATGAATTGAATGGTGTAGCTGAACGTTTTAATCGAACGATGATGGATCGTACTAGGTGCTTACGAAAAGAAGCAGGCTTAGATAAAAAGTACTGGCCTGAAATTGTTGTAGCTGCTACTTATATAGGCAACAGATTAATTTGCTCTTCAACGGAACAATTGAAGTCACCATATGAAATTTTTTTTGGGCGAAAACCATCAATTAAAAATTTGTACTTGTATGGTAGTAAAGCATTTGTTCACGTCCCTGATGTACATAGAAAAACACAGGATGACAAGGCTCGAGAGGGCATTTTGGTTGGTTTTTCGGATGTAGGTTTTCGTATTTTAGTTAATGGAAAAGTTATTGTTGCAAGAGACGTGAAATTCATTGAAAAAGATAAACCTTTCATAAGCTTAAATGATGATGATAGTAGTAAAAATATCGAAGATAGTAAAGAAAAAAATGAAGAAAATAGTGAAAAGTTTTTGGAAGAATCAGTGACGCGTCTGAAAAAGATCAGGATGAAATCCGAAAATCAACTAGATCTAGAAAATGTCCTGAAAAATATCAAGATTTTGAATTATACCACTGTATGGTTGACGTTCCTAAAAATGTTAGGGACTTTAGTTAGTGAAAATTGGAAAAGGGCCATGGAAAAGGAGTATAGTCATTTGATTGAAAATAAAACCAGGGAGCTAGTTAAATTTCCAAAAGAAAAAAAAATAATAGGACACAAATGGGTGTTTGTAAAAAAATTGAACGGTACCTTTAAAGCAAGGTTGGTTGCGTTGGGTTACCAGCAGCCAGTCTTGTTTGATGAAAAACTATTTTCACCTGTTGTAAGTTATACCCTTATGAAAGTTTTTTTGGTAATATCAAGCAAGTTAGAACACTATGTGCATCAGTTTGATGTAGTCGCGGCATTTTTGCATGGGGAAGTTAAAAGCGAAATTTACATGACTCAACCTGAAGGGTTTTCGGATGGTTCAAGTAAGGTCTGTCTTTTGAGAAATGCACTATATGGTTTAAGAGAAAGTCCAAGATGCTGGTTCGAATGTTTTCATAATTATATTTTAAAAATTGGATTTAGAATTTTACCAGGTAATTGTCTATATGTGTTGAGGAATAAATTAGGAGTGGCATTTTTGGCATTGTATGTGGATGATCTGCTGGTGTCTGGAAGTTCTTTGGAAGTAATAGAGGAAATAAAAGATTTATTGTTCAGTCGTTTTCGCATGAAACATTTAGGTGAAGTTAATACTTACTTGGGAATAAATGTTTCTTATAATCGTTTGGAACAAAATTTTAAGCTTGATCAGAGGTTATACATTGAACAGTTAGCTGATAAGTTTGGAATTATTAATTCTCGATTCTTCAAGACACCAATGGAACAAAACTTGAAATTGGAATCTGATGTCAAGGTTTTGATAAATACAGAATATCGTAGTCTCATTGGAGCTCTATTATTCTTAAGCATGGGAACTAGGCCGGATATCTCATATTCGGTCAATTATTTAAGTCGCTTTCAGGATTGCTCCAGTGAAATTCACTTTAAATACGCTAAGCGTGTGTTGGCATATGCATTTCATACTAGGGATTTATGTTTGAATTTTTCTATCTGCAAAGAAGATATTATAGCTTATAGTGATGCTGATTGGGGGTGTGATCCAATTGATAGGAAATCTGTGACTGGAATTATTGTAAAATTATTTGGCTGCCCAGTTTTTTGGTCTTCTAAAAAACAAAGGGTTGTCACGAGATCGTCATGTTTTGCAGAGTGTCACGCTCTGGCAGACACTATTGATGAGGTTAATTTTATTCGCGGATTGCTGGTTGAAATGGGTTTGAATTGTGAGAAGCCAGCAATTGTCTATGAGGACAATAGCAGTGCACTTAGTTTGGCTAATAATTGTAACTTTACTAAACGAAGTAAACATTTAGATATCAGCATTCAGTTTGTTTTTCAAAATATTAATTCTAAAGAAGTCATTGTTAAGAAAATTGATTCAAATAATAATTTAGCTGATGTGTTTACTAAGGCATTAGGTAGAGAAAAATTTTGTTTCTTTAGAAAAATGTTATGCTTAGAATAATTTTGTATTTCTTTGTAAGTAATTTTTAAGTTTGTAAAAACCGTAAAATTAAGGAGGAGTGTTAAATATGTTTGGTGCTGCACTCTCTAGGAACAGTTTCTCCCCTCTCCCTTAAAGAGAGAGACATCTTGAGGTTAGGTTTTGAGGAAGGTTTAATTGGTACCATGTGCTTGTTTTTCAAAGGTGTAATAAAGAATTATTGTTACTAAAGTCTATTATTTATCAGGCGTGACATTTTTGTAGAGATAATTTTCTCCTAACTGTGGAAATTATTGTATGAAAATTTTCTCCATACAATTAAGTATTTTGGGACGACATATTAATTTCAAAAATTCATTGTTATTAAATAACTTGTATCTCAATGACTCATGGTGTTTTCTATGCAGCTAGAAGCAACTTCAAAAAGACAGTTGTCTTATTTTGAAGTGAGTTTGTACAATGGAAATATATATCACTATATAAATCATTACATACTTTATAGTTTTCCTCCTCATGTGCTAGACGTAGATAGATTGTCTTTTAATATTTTGAATATTATTGTATATTTAATTCACTCACCGTTACATCCGTATCACTCCTAACTTCAATCAAAAACCTCGTCCTTGTTCCAACCTTGACTTGCTGATCTTGTAACCTTCTTACAAACTGCGGAGGCTCTCCCTCCAGCGCTGTTACATCCACCACGTCTTCTCTAGATGTACCGCCAGTCGGTGAAGTAGTCCGCGCCTGCACTTGAAGCTCCAATTCTCTGCTAGCGACAGCTCCAGTTTTTGTTCGGGCAGAAACGCGGTAGAGACCGGCATCAGCGAGACGGGAGGCTTCTATATCCAAGGAAGCGGTGTCCATAGAAAGACGTGGTTGATGGCGAGGAGAAAGCGGGTGTCCTGATCGGGTCCTACAAGAAAATATACGAATAAATCCAAAGAATATTAAGGCAGAAGTTGTATTGCAAATTTTTAGAGCACATTTGGGAAGAAATACGCTATTATAATTCACTTTGGCTGTCTTGCTGGCTGGCGTAACGCTGAGTTCTCAGAAACTACAGCACTTATAGAGTTAAAACTGATACTAAATGAAAGCTGCTGTTCTGTAAATTTCATAACCAGTTTCAACGCTGTTTCAAAAATTTAGAGTGTTGCATCAATTAATTGCATATTTCAAGATGACAGCCGTCATTGTCAAAGTGACAGCTGTCATTGTTAAAATGACAGATGCCGGTTATATTTTAGTCCTTACATAAAATAAGTACTTTCGAAGATAAAGAGCCCTTTTCTAGATTTTAGGAGTCTTTAATTCATTGGAACATACAGTTTTGAGATTTGATCGCCGGAAGTGTAATTTAAAGATGGTAACGTGGATTCCATTGATTATACTAGTTGGCAGTTTATCTGATGCCGAAAAAATTTTAGCTGTTGCTGAGTAAATATGTTATCCTAATTTGAAATAAATAAGCAGAATTTTTTTATCAGCTCTAGTTTTTGGGTTTCAGCTATGTACGTTTAAGTCAGAAAAAAGCATGTATTTACATGGGAAAAAATGATTAAAAAAGTAAGTTAATCATTGAGTTCTAAAAAACTTTCCTTTAGAGCTCTTCTCTTATGTGTAGACTTATAGACTTGGAGCTAGTGACAGGTGGGGTTCTCCGATTTTATACCGCTTGCCTTTTTGAGGGTTCATAATTTACCTCTTGATAAGAAAGATAAAAATTTTATTGAGCGATGCACGCTTTCCGGTCATAGTTCAAATTCCAATTAAAAGTCTGAAAAAAAAGTGTTTTTTCCGTGATATCATATTGCATGCCTTTGTAATGTTAAATAATTGTAATTAATCTAAAGCCAGGTACTGAAAGACAAGCGATTCGCAACAGCCCAAGTGGCTCAAAGGGTTGCGTGAACTTGTGAAAAAAAATATGAAAAATGTCGTGTTTCCAAATTGCATGCAAATGGAAAGTTTTAGTCATAAAACCCTTGTAAAAAAATTGGCAAGCATTCCTCGTTGGCGCAAGGGTTTGAAATTTGGGGGTAATCTTGCATAAATTTTGCACCTATTAGCCGTGATTTCAAATTACCTCAAATGGAGCAAAAATTTTATTTTGAAGTGAAATAATTATAAATTCAGAATGGCATGCATGTTGCTTAAGCCCTCCATATTTTAAATAATAATGAAAGTTGCATAAAAAACTCGCAAAATTTCTCTGACTGCATTCTGCCTGCCATTTTATATTACATCAATAAATGCTGTTTTAAATTAGTTTGGGAAATGGCAAGCATGTTTCTCAAGCCCTTCATATTTTAAATGATAATGGAAGTTGCATGAAAAAAACGCAAAATTTCTCCGACTTCATTCTGCCTGCCATTTTATATTACATTGATAAATGCTGTTTTAAATTCATTTGGAAAATGGCATGCATGTAACTCTGTCCGATCATTGAAAAACTTTGGAAAAAGTGGCAATAAAAAGTAAGAATATTTCTGTGATTTTATTTTGTATTTCAATAAAGAAATACTTATGCTTATAGTTAAAACAAGAAAAATTAATGCATATGACATAAGACAAACATTCACAAATGAAAAAAAAAAATCAAGAAAATATGCCTCAGGATCAACTTAGTTTGTAATTATAGACATGGCAGGAGGTAAATCTTTCATAATAGTGCAAATTATATATTCAAAGTAATACAATTAGGTTCATAAACAATACTTTTATACCAGTAAGTTTTCCGTTTGGCATAAATAAGTGAAGAATAGTATGAAAAGAAATAGAGTTGAAGAGCATGATTTTTTTTTTAATGGGGAAAAGTTGAAATATTTTAAGTTAATAATTGTAGGGAGTTAAGCTTCAATTTATGATTTATATATTTTTTATAAAGAAGATACCTGAAGATGACTTCAAAAGTCGAAATGATCATCGTAAATTAATGAAGAAAATCATAAATTGAAACTTAACTCTTCCTCCAATTATTAAAGAGCATGATATTGTAAAAACGATAAGGATAAATCGGACGATGATGACAGCGACACTTATTCTCAAATAGGTGGTGAAACTAGTGAAGAGGAACCGGAAATTGACAATAATTATGATGAAGAAATGGAAATTTGAGAAATTATTGCCAATTTCAAATTCCTTTCCATTCCTATTTATTTATATTATGGAACATCCTATTAGCTAAGTATGATTTTTCTATGATAATAGAGAGTTTTTGCAAGCCTCCGCTATTGGTACGATAACGCTAAAGTAACAAACTATTCTTTTAGGGAATGCTTGCTCAATAATGCTAGCCTGAATTACAATGTACTCACAAGAAACTTCAAGGACTAGCAGACATCAATAACGTTACAATGAATTTATTTGCCAATTTCAGTACGAATGCGCAAAGAAAATCGTTTTTGACGTTAGCGTTAACGTTTCATTAGCGGTGGCTTGCAAAAACTCTCTAATAATTTTTTTTTCTGATAATTATCTTTTTTATTTTTTTATAATGATAATAATATTTTTACATGATAATGAAGATATACCTACTCTTAAGTTCCAGATGAAGGCAATTTAACTTTCAAAAATATATTTTGTTACAATATTCCATCTACATAACTTATTCATATTCCAGGGGAAAAGTAAGTACGTAATTATTATTTTTTTCGTTGTTAATATGTGTGATTATTATTTTATTAATAGCAAGATTCAAAACCTTAATGTTTCACAAATTCAGAAGTTGGGATGTCAACTGTACATACGTGTTTCGTCCTTATTAGGACTCTTTGATATAGTATTATTCTAGTGCCTTATTGGTTGCAATTTAATGTTATACCCAGTTATTTGATATTTCCAGTGATTTCAATTGAATATTTTTGGAATTGTTGCTATGAAAACGTTATGGATAATTTAAATTGTAGCTCTCTGCAATATTTTGGAAGAGACTCACTTAGGCCATTATTGTTTGAAATAAGTCAAAAAATTTAAATAAATAAATTCGCAGAATAATTCCTGTTAATTTTACTGAATTAATTTACGGGCACTTTTTCTCAATCATTTTCCAAAATTTATCAATGATGAGCCTGAGCAACATGCTTGCCATTCTTTGTGTCGTCTAAAAAAATAGTTGGTGCAAAATTTATGCAAGATTACCCCCAAATTTCAAACCCTTGCGCCAACGAGGAATGCTTGCCAATTTTTTTACAGGGATTTTATGACTAAAACTTAAATTCTTTCCATTGGCATGCAATTTGGAAACACGGCATTTTTCATATTTTTTTTCACAAGTTCACGCAACCCTTTGAGCCACTTGGGCTGTTGCGAATCGCTTGCCTTTCAGTACTTGGCTTTAGATTAATTTCAATTATTCAACATTACAAAGGCATGCAATATGATATCACGGAAAAAACCACTTTTTTTTCAGACCTTTAATTGGAATTTGAACTATGACCGGAAAGCGTGCATCGCTCAATAACATTTATATCTTCCTTATCAAGAGGTAAATTATCAACCCTCAAAAAGGCAAGAGGTATAAAATCGGAGAACCCCACCTGTCACTGGCTCCCAGTCTATTAGGAAAATGGCGTATCAGAGGCCAGCAATAGTCAAACATGTTCGTATCCCAGAAACCTTGATAACGTTCTTCCTTCACGTGTAAATCCTGATGCGTACGCTGTCCTTGCTCATTCACAGCAACAGACAAATAGTTGAATTTTGTGAATTAGTGTTATTTATTCTATATTTCTACCAAGCTTATCTTTTCGAGAGTTTCAAATTGATACCAAAGTAAATATAATTAGAATAGCTTATAAAAAACCAATTGACAATCGTTCAAATATCATCTTTGACACTTCTACTAGAATAATTATTTTTGAAGGAGCTTTAACTTGATAATTGATACCAAACACGATAGAACCAAATAACTTATTTTGAAAACAATTGAGGAACGTTTGCATTTGATGCCCAAATATGAGTGATAATAATTCTAATTTCACATCATGATTCTCATTATTTCTTTGCTTCAGAAAAATATAAAGAACTTTATTATAACTCAAATTTTAATAATAACGAATAAACTGCTGAAAATTTTGAAAGATATTTCAGGTAAATGTTGTGTCAAATTATTCAAGGACCAATTTTAGTTATTTCATATTTTATGATAAATATTATCGTTCAAAAAATAAAAGATGAAAGCTTAAAAGCTCCATCAATAAAGTTCTGGTATCACTAGTTGAAAAAAGTTCATTTACGAGCTTGAACCTAGATTAATTCGTGTGCGTTCTAAAATTATCATGCTTTCAGACAGACCGACGGACCAAACAGACCGACTTTTCTTTAAATTATGTTTTTTTTTGTCTAAAACATGAAGATTCATCTGAATCTCGAATATAGAAGAAATGCCTGCATTGCATTTGACGTTACTATGAAAAAATTAATTTATCATTCATAATTTCTTGACTCATATTTTATCTTTTCAAAGAGACTTATCTCCAGAGAATATTGGGTAATCTGTACTTAACGGACGAAATGAATTCACTCAAGAAAAAATTTGAATTCGCGGAATTTTAATACATGGCTTGTGTTCTGGATATTATACATTGGAAAACTATTTTTTTTTACGAATTGTAAAGAATCGATCTGCGCGTCCATGCTCAAATGCTTGAGTAAAGTTGTAAGGTAAAATAACTCAGGTGTGCAAAAAAGTTAGTCGAATGGAATGCCTTCTTTTTATCAATTTAGAACTGAATCTACTACTAAAAATCTATAATAATTATTTCAATATTTAGAGCGCAATATAATATTCTGTCGCTTGACCTTCGATGTTAAAATGTTCGCCTTGAAAGCATTGCAATCGTGGAGAGTAACAAAAATACTATCAAAAATTTTATTGTGAATCATTTATTATAATATGTTGTAGTGCGAATATTTATTTTATAAACTGGTATGATCATAATATCGCTCACAGTTACTCTTACTGATTGACTGACTCTCTCGCTAGCTCTCGTGCATTATATACCCTACTCCAACAATGGGCCAACATTCAAATGTCTAACAGTTGAACAACAATGAACCAGCATTAAAATGCCTGAAAGCGACCAAATATCTAGTAACCATAGGCTGTCAATTATGTCCGAAAATTGAACTCCGACTAGATTGTTGGTCAATGCTAACTAGGATTACAATTAAAATAAATTATTGGATAAATAGCGAAACTCAAATAAATAATAATGTAAACTAATGACTTGAAATATTTCAAATTTGTGACAATACTTAGCTCTCATAATACACTTAATATTTTTGTACGATTTTCTATATGAATTGAATAATTACATTTATTAAGAATTATTTTGTCAAATTTCAAAATAATTTATCTTTGACAAGCATTAATTGTTTGTATATATGGCAATATTCTACTTTATAGCATGTTGCATTGCTATGGAAGACGCGAAATTTGTATGTTCGATTTGATAATAGCACTTTTTCTGTCTCAGCTGTAAAAATATTATTTTTTGTAACACGTGCATCGAAAGTACTCTATTACAGAGTTAAATTCTGCTCCGAAAGTTCTTTATTCCAAACCATGGTAACAATTTTCATTAATTCTCAGTTGACAGGAAATTAATGGATATTTTTGTCCGCTGGGTGAAAATAAATAAATTGTGGGTCATGGATGCCTTTGGAACTCTTTTATTTTATTGGTATATGTCAAATTGATATTTTAGAGAAATTTATATTATAGGAAGTGTTCGTTATAGTGTGTGCATTGATTGTGAACGGGATAGCACAGAAAATGTGAGAAATATCAATCAATCCAATAACGCAGTGACTAATGATCCTGCTACCGGAGGAATAAGATATTTTCGTTTGTCCGGCTATATTTTTTGCGAGCAAAATAATAGCCTGTACTTTATATGCATTCAATTAAATGTTAGTGGGGATTGTTTATCGTGATAAAATGAATTCTTTAGAGTCGTTCCTGGAATATTTGATAGTATTTAATTCATCTTTTTAGAACTTATTTGAGTGCATGCAAAGGTGAATTGATAGAATTAACTTATTTACCCGATTTTCAGTTTTTCGAAAAACGTCGATCTGTCATAGGCTACGTGCATGAAGTCTACTAGCGCCTCTAGCGGGCAATGAAGAACGATTGAACTCCCATTTTATCATTGTTTCATACCTCTAATTTTTTAAATGTACTAATATTATTTTATTCAGCTGTGTGCGTATAATATAACTTGCATACCATGAAAGGTACGTTGAAATTATCTATTTTGAGTATTTTTTTCCTTCAATTATAACGTACCTATTAGAGAAAACGTCTTAATCTAATATATAACGTAATTTAAGCAATTATAATTTTAAGACATTTGACATTGTTTTCATGAATTCTGTAGTAATAAAAGTAACGAAGCATGGTTCAAAAGAATTTTAAAAAGATGTAATGTAACCTTTGAGGGTATACCGTATTTATTAATGCAGAATTGCACAGTTGAAGTACATTTTTCTAGCCGGATAAATAAAAATATATTATTTACCCGGTTACCGGAAAAATTAGAAAAAATATTTTTGTCCGATCACCGGACGAATAGATTCAGCCATAAAATAAATCATGTAAGTTATGTTTCATTGTATTGTCATAATTCAATACATCCAAATTTATTTAAAAAGCTTAGTAATGAGGGTATTTCGGTGCACAAAAATGACAGTTGTTCGGTCCTTGCAGCATAATATACTATTCATGAAATTCCAGAAAATTACCCATAATATATTATGGGAAGGTTGAACATTGAAGCTATCAATTTCTTAACAGTTCGGTTCTGGTAAATTTTGTAGCAGCCAAATATATTGTTTCGTATTCTCACCTCTTGAAGAAGCGCTTCATATTTTTTTTTTCAGATATGAAGTCACACATAAGTATAATACAATTACAACATTATATTATTTAAATATTGAAACAGATGAATAGTACTTGGCACCAAGAATTATTGCAACAATATATCAATGTGATATTTTTCTTGAACTCATCCGGTGTAATACAAATATTCATAAGATTTGAATATAGTTTCAAAATGTCTAAATTTAGAATCATATAGGAGAGCAAGTTGTCCTCAGCTGGCTATTGAAATAGATACACCACAAAAAATAAAGATGCACTCTTCATGCTTGAAAGAACGGAATTCCAAAAATGTAGTCATACAAAATTACATTTTCCTATAATGAAGTATTTTTCATTACTAAGAAAATGTGCAAGGAGTATAAATTTAACTGGAAGGGTAGGTTGACTGAAATTTCGCGAGTATTTGGTCAAAAATAAAGTAATAGTGTTATTGGATGTCAAGACATTTGTATCTAATAAAAAATAATATTAATATAAAGGTGTAGTGTAGGATCGCAAATTGATACATCCTGAAAATCACATTTAGTAATAGAACAAAAATATGTAAAAAAAATATGATATTCTATAGCCCGATTGCATGAACACTCATTTACTAATGAGCTCTCCAAAAATAAGCAATATCAAATCGAATCTATTTGTCAAATAAGTTACTAAACATTGCTTGTAAAATTTCAATTTGATATTGGCCATTTTTAATTAGCTGTTCAGCTAATGAAGTTTCATGCAACTGCAAATGTTCGAGACCAATTTTCACCTTTCGTTGAAGTTTTATCACGGCTGGTCAAATTAAATATTCATATAATCATAATAATAGCTACCTATAGTTATCTAAGCTACTCAAAATAATTGAAGGGTCAAGTTTTCTTCCGTCTGCTAGCTTTAAACGTATTGCACTACAATCTTGAGCATCTGGTTGATTATTATCATGACTGTTAATTATATAGAGTGTTAACGGCTAAAAGTTCTGTATTTCAATATTCTAACTCTTAATAGAGTTTAAATCTCATCTGAAATATATACCATCGCTAAAAGCTTGACCCTTTAATTATTTTGGATAGTTTATATATTGAATTAAGGTGCTTGCTATACAAAAAGTAACATCTGTAGGTCAAACGCTTATAGGCTCTTTGCGCAAACGTTGGAGAGCGACACTAGCGCTCGGAGTGTTTAATTTTGAAAGTAGCTGCAGGAAAAAATTTAAATTGTCATTACGTGGAATAAGTGAATAAAAGCTAAAAAGTTTATATTGAAGCTTGAAATAAGTTTAAAAACACAAGTGAATGATGACTAATGGAGTTATAATAGGAACAGGATTCCAATTCATATAACCTGGTTGTATCCAGAGTACAATATTAAAAAGAGGAAAATTAGTGCAAGAAATAAGCATGTGCTTAATGTTGAAGAAAAACTGTTTTTGGATAAGAGTTAGATTTCTGCGCTTGTTGTAGAGCAAATGTCGATTAATTCTTGTCCGTTAAAAGTTTTTATTGAAGTAAGATATGTTATTTTGAAGTAATTAATTATAGGCTGCTATATCTCTGTCAAACGAATCAAAACATGTCACATGAAAGTATATTTTTTCACATTGCCTTAGGTTGATGAAACGCGAGATATTTTGCATGAATTTTCAAAAACTTATCCGATACATAAAAATAATACATACAAAATTGCTATAGCTTACAATGGTTTAACCTAACTTCTTACATAAATTTTCTAGTTTCATCAAGTAATTTCTGCATTTAATACATATTCTATAATTATTATTGACTTCTTTTTACTTTTTTTACTTGTTTAATAGCATGAATCCATTTTTTCCCATTCCTATTTCATGTTCTCTGGATGGAAACTTGTAGAAATGTTTATATTTTTTTGTATTTCCGTAATTGTTTTACAGTTTGAAACTCAACAATTTGTATAACCAATACGTAATCTTTCAATTTATTGTTAAACTGGCTTATAAATTGCTTTATAATTTACATTTGATACAAATATTCTGAAATCATGTGCTATGATAACGTTTTGTTTTCCTGCAAGTACTGTCAAAATTAACCACTACTGGCGCTGCAATCTATTCGCAAAGAGCCTATAGCAATTTAAAAAAGTGCAGATCAATTATGTTAAAGTGTAAGAGAGATAGAGGTATGAAGAATGTTGAGACTTGATAGATATAGAGAATACAAGGGCGGGGCTGTATATTTATTTTTCATCGTCAACTAAATTTAATAATAAAATATTTGTTCTACTAATCCGAAACTTTTCTTAAAATTTTGGTCAATTAATATTCAATTTATAATCTGTTACTTTTTTGTTGTTATGTTTCAATTTTTATCGCGACTATAACCAAAACAATGGCAAATATGCTATACCGTCCCATAGGACCCCGTGTTTAGTATCGATTTAGGATTCAAATATCTTCCAAATCAAGCCAGAGGAAGTTCTTATCTTTTGATATGTTGTATTGAGGATGGAAAGAGAATTCAGATGATTTAGATGTTAAATATATACAGTATAGACACATTAAGGATATTATATTAAAATTTCAATATTTGTTGCATTGATAGGAAACGTGATGTTTTCCACGAATGGCAAAGCTCGTGTTGCAGATGAACGATGCAATAACAGAAGATTTCAAATGATACACGTATTCATGAATTTTGACTTATAAACAAATTAAATTGAAGGAGTGAATTCTGTTGAAAGATTTATAAGTTGTTCTCTTTCAACACTAGTAAATATTATGATGCCACTCTTAAAATTGTGAGCAAAAATATTATTCATTAAGGGAGAAAAGTGTATGATTTTTATTGAAGAGTAATTTGAAGCTAAGACGAAGCCTTGCTAATTGCTAATTATTTATATTGCAAGTAACTGTATTCACTCAACTTGTGTAATGTGTTCATACAAATTAACATCGAAAATATCCGTAAGAGATAGAGATTGTTCTTCCATTGTAATCTTTCAGTCTAATGATGGCAATTAAATTGCCAAAATCGGATTGTAAAATAAAATTAATTCGTGAGAGTAAAGTTCAAGTGACGGGCTGAAATTTGGACACTGCATTCCTATAACAACATGGATGACCATTAAGAATTTTCTAAAATCTTATCACCAAGCACAGCAATCCAAAATATTAGTGTGAAAAGCCATATTTTTCGCGAGCATTATTATATTTGTATGAGAGAGTCAATTGGATCAGTTAATCTAGAAAAGCACAACAAAAATTTTCTATAGCATAGGACTACCGCAGGCAAAGCGTATGGTTTGCTCTGGTGCTGCAGTCAATGAATAATTTATATACTGTCATTGATTCCAAGAAGTTACCGAGGACAGGATACACGATTTGCCTAGGTGCCGTTATCAATTATTTTATTTCCAAGGAGAAGTCGATTGGATTTATAGACCCAAAATTTGAAAAATATCTGAATCACATTGTTTAATCGGGTGCTGTGATCAATTTCCATATATAGTTTTCATCGCTTCCAAAAAATACATAAGAATGCGGGTGAAACCGCGGGTAACAGCTATTTTCAATAAATAATGAAAATTCGAATAAGCAGAGCATGATTTACCATATATTTTGGCTCAATAAATAGGCTGAAGTCTGAGAGCGTGAAGCCTTAGCACGTGGTGTAGAGAGTGCGTATGTAACCATTAGGTTATTATAATGCATAGAGTTTAATTTTTACTAATGAAATATAATCTAAAAAATTTGAAACTTATATATTTAACGAAGTTAATGGAAATATTTTATGCGAAGAAACGATTTAGAATAATTTCCAATCAATGTCTAAGGCCCAGTATTTCAGGCTCAGTTTAATCTATAGATTACTTAAACGAAGCCTAATTACTATGGTAACAATTGTTTTTACAATCGTTGCTACGAAAATTAATCTACAGTTTTCGTAATCCGAACACTGAAATACTGGGCCTTAGGTCCGGTATTTCAATTCTCGGTTTACCTTAAGCGGAGCTTAATTACCTTGGTAACAATTGTTCTAACAATCATTACTATGGAAATTAAGCTACGTTTAAGGTAAACCATGGACTGAAATACTGGGCCTTAGGTCCAGTATTTCAGTGTTCGGATTACGAAAACTGTAGATTAATTTTCGTAGCAACGATTGTAAAAACAATTGTTACCATAGTAATTAAGCTTCGTTTAAGTAATCTATAGATTAAACTGAGCCTGAAATACTGGGCCTTAGACACCAAACGCCAGCGGTGGTGAAGCTTATACTAGACATAGGGATAATGGAAGAAATAATGACAAGTGGAGATCGAGTTCCTATGACCTTGAAATCATCGATGTTGGGTTGAAATACAGTCTATGAAGAAGTGCCCGTATGTAACGATTATAGGCTAGGTCACTACGCTCGTACTTTCGAAAAACATCGCTGAATATTATTGAATTGCACTGCGCGCGTCTGTGGGACAGAACTTTAGCCCGAGAGAACCGAGAAGGGTGCACTAAACTCCTCATGTTGAACCTAAATTCAATCTATAAATAGGTGTTTATAGGTTAGCTCGCTACAGTCGCGCTTTCATAAAACATCCCTGAATATTACCGAATTGCACTGCGCACGCTTGTGGGACAGAACTTGAGCCCGCGACAGCCGAAAAGGGTGCACTGAACTCTCCATGTTGGGCCGAAATCCAGTCTATAATTAAGTGTCCATGTCCATGTGTAACAATGGTTATAGGTTTGCTCGCTACGCTCGCGCTTTAGTAAAATATCCTTAAATATTACCAAATAGGGTATATTCATGAATTTATTTCAAATTTTCAATTCGCTGCTTACATCGTTATAACATAGTAAAAAATATAAATTATGTTTAAAAGTGCTATATTCAAGTTTAAAAAAATATTTAAAATTGAGAATTGAGCTGTTTAAATGCCGTCATTTTCGCGCGCTCTATGGATGACGTCAAATAACATGTCCAGTGACATTACAGTCCATTGTTTACTACAGGTGTTTTCATTCTCAACTTATTTCAGCATTAAAAAAGGTCAAAAGTCAGTTTATAAGTATTGCATTGTGCCTGAATGCAAATTACTAGCAGAAATGTACCTGATAAAGTCTTTTTTCCAATCCATACAGGTTTCAAAATACGTAAGAAATGATATAAGGTTATCAGAAGAGATAAAGTGTCATAATAAACTTGACAGATCATGAATAACATTATTGGTACGTTCCACTAGACTGCCGCAACGCTCATGTCCCCTCAATAATCGTTCCACAAGACGATCGCGGTCTTGACGTTCATGATAAATATGTCATAGATGACGTCATTGATCTCGACTACTTCAAGCTCCCTACGCCCGCTCATTTTTGAAGAAATCGCCAAGAAGTTCAAATTAAATAAGAAGATGCCTTTCCAATTTGTATTTTCGATTCCAAGCTATGTCAATTGATTCAAGATTTTCCATTTGTCATATAACAGATAATTTCATGGTCTCTCATTATCATTATTTATTATTCAAGAGCGATTAATTTACACAGGCATGTTGGATTTATTCCATTCGTATATCCTTTTTGCTACAGGTTAGTTTAATCTTATTAATGAATCATTTTTCGATTCTAACCAAAAATTGTCAGTTTATTTGACATTTAACAAACACTTGCATCGTTCCACTTGAAGCACCAGCCACGTCGACCATGAGTTAGTGGAACAACAAAAACCGCGGTCGTGAGCGCTGTCATTAAGTGGAACGTACTCTAAATGTGATAAGTCCTAGCAATAAAATTCAGTGTATGTATGCAGCCTCGTTTACTACTCATCATATTTCGAATTGTATTTATTAAAATAGCGTACATAATGTGTTATTATTGAATAATTACTTTGCAGTGTTCACTCTTTTTACTTCAGCTGACGTGAAATTTGGATTTAAAGAAAATAAGAGGACATCATGAATAGATCTATTCTTGACAGATTATCCGATTGTGCTATTACAAAACCACTATCTTAAATGGTTTATAATCTCACTAGGATGCTAAAATTACACTTAAACAGTAAATGAATTTACAACACACACGTTATTACTATATTTTCTAATCAAAAGCCTGCAATGCCATACAAATGTAAGCAGTATTAGTAGTATTTGACGTCACATTTCGTTTTAACCAATGGTGTTGCGTTTTAGAACTTTGAATTTCCCGCGCTTAATTTGCATTTCTATTTATCAATTTTGAGCAATTAAAAAGATATTAAGTACCAAAATGATGGTTTAGTACAAAAGTCCGGCCAATATAAATTCGGAAAAAAAATATTTGAACCAAATTTAAATTTCATGCATATTCCCTATTGTGCTGCGCTCACTTGTCATTATTTTTCTCATAATTCCCATGTCTAATAGAAGCTTTTCCCAAAATTTCATTCATTCTAGAGCTGGTTTCCCTAGTCGACAACATTACTTTCAATTATTGATTTTTCTTCTGTAGATTTGATTTATTTCGATAATTCAAAACCCAGGTCTGATATCCTTATACTGAAGTTGAGTTTTCAGCACTACTTTATCACATTTTGTTCATAGTAAAGAGGCTCATTCTGTCCAAATACTGTAAAACGTCGTTAATTTCATAGCTCCAACTCACATAAGGAAACGTGCAATATCTTTACATTCCTTACAGCTTTCATATGTGCTTTATGGCACTATTCCAGTCTTCTTAACCTTCTATTTGTTATACTAAATTGGAAACGACGTATATTTATTACACTAGAAGTAAACAATAAAAGCAAAAGTCCTAGTTTCTATTTGTATCAGCATCTGCATAGGTCTATAATAAATTTCTCAGTATCTATTAGCCGTTTCAAAGCATTGTTACTTATGGCTTGATGCAAAATTGGCTAAAATAATACACTGCAAATAGAGCGGCCAATTGTGACATACAACACTTGTATTGTATTAATTATTTTGTGTTTAATTGGAGTCGACTGCATAATTATATCTGGGATCTATTTATGTCTGGTAAATTTGGTAATCAGGAAATCATTCCAATGTAAGTTGATTTTGGGCGTCTAATTGCATGAGGTAATACCTTTCCACATCTTAATAATAATCATGCGTCCACATCTTAATAATAATCATGCGTACAAGATACACTGTCAAAAACCAGTTTTCGGGGAAATAGCGAGTGAGGCCAAGCTCTACAAGACGGGTTATTTTGTTTTTACCTATTTCCATACCAGCTATTGACTTAGATAAAAAGTCATTTTGAAATTGCTTTATCATTTTTTAATACCTATCTATTTGATCATGAAACACTAAAAAGTTAGGATAGGTAACTCATATTAACTTTGAAAATGGATTTAGCAATCGATCTTTCCTAGACACATCTATACAAATACACTTCTTTTAATTCATCCACTCATTCAGTTTTTGCTCATTTCTTGATCTTCAAATTTAGCTCTCGTTGCGGAATAGAAAATTACTAATACATATAAGTTTCTGGAGAAAACCCTCTTTCTAGTATCTTGTTAGGCATAGCGTTATTGAGCATAAAAAATTTGGAACTAGAAAGAATGCATACAACAAGTGAAGTGAGTACAAGGTGAGTTATACGGAAATGGACCTTCTTTATTCGAACATACATAAATAAGTGTTTTCGATCAATTTACGATAATATATGCACGCTTATTTTTTTCAATAATAAATTTGTTTAAATTAGTACTTTCTTCTTCCAACCTTTCCCTTGCTTTGTTGTATAAATAAAAGAGAAACATCACATTTAATTCTATAGAATGGCAAAACACTTAATTTTACATTCACATATAATCTAAATTTATCCATTTGACGTGCAAGCATTGCAGTGGGTATGTTTGTTTATCTGATTTCAAATCTAAAGCGGACGCACACAAATATGTCACCAATAATTTATTTTATATCAAACCTGTTTTATTAGAATCAAATAGGAAGCTGCCACGCAATTTGAGTAACAATTTTTTGAAATATGGAGAATACTTTGGCTACTAAAAATTAATTTCCAGCAAAAATTCATTATAAACATGTATAAACAAATGTGAAATATTTTAAGTCATTTGCTCACATTATCATTCATTTGAATTTGCTATTTATTCAATAATTTATTGTAATTGTAATCCTAGTTAGCATTGACCAACAATCTAGTCGGTGTTCAATTGTTGGACGTGATTGACAGCCTATAGTTACTTGATGCTCGGTGGTTGTCAGGCATTTGAATACTGGTTCATTGTTGTTCAACTATCAGATATTTGAATGTTAGCCTATTGTTGGAGTAGGATTATTTATTGTGTTATCAGAGTATCCGTTGTTAGTCGTGATTTCATAGATGGTTTTAAGCTCTTGTTTAAAGGTACGGTTTTAAGACGGTAAAATAAACTTTTAAATGCTGCGTAATTATGTTGTTTAGGATGTTCAGAATTCGTGCGTATTATACCTATTATCAATTTGGGTGGGCTTACGATTTATAATACAAGCGATTTAATTAGATGATTTGGAAATGGCTAAGTCCAGATAATTAATTTTGTTGTCTAACTCTTCTGAAGTGAATTTTATATTACTATTACAGCTATTAATTTCATTAAGTATTTCCTGAGGATTATTATGATCTGTTCTACATAAAATATTGTCGGCGTAACGTATCCATTTAATGATTTTAAATTCATGTTCGATGTTATTGAGTGATTTTGTCTCTAAATTTTGTAAGAAAATTTCAGATAATATACCAGGAAGAGGACTTTCCATACCCAGACCATTATTTTGTTTATTATATTTATTATTGAATTTAAAGTAATTTTGATTAAGTACTGTAGTAAGGGGATTAGTTAATTGCTCAGTGAAATCGGTATCAAAGTTATTATCTTTAAAGGTTTTTTTTATTATATCAGTCTTTTCATTTATAGGGATATTAGTGTATAAATTAGTTATGTCAGATGATATTAACCGAGTAGTTTTATTTATAATGAGATTTTTAGTTTCGTTTATCAGATCAGTATAATTTTTAACCGTGTAATTATTATCTGAGTTAATCGTTGTTTCTAGTATATTTGCGAGTGTTTTAGATACATTATAGATCGGTGCTTGCGTGAAGTTAACTAATGGTCTTATTAGTACCTACGTTAGTTTTATGAATTTTAGGTAAAACTTTTAGAACCGGGGCTTGCGGATTCATATTAAAATGATTTTTTTTTATATGCTTGATGGGAAACATTAGTTTAAAGTCAGTAAAAAAAGTACCAGTTTATCACTTAGCAATAATTTATTAATTAGCAACAAAAAATAATGAACAAAAAGCACACTATAACACGCGTCTAGAAGACAGCTTTAACCGAATTAGTAAAACATTACACGTTCAACATACATATAAGAAAACAAAAATTCTCTCGATTTGGAAACAAATGTAAAATCACTTCTTTAGCTGCATCTAGAATTTCGCGAGAATCTTTAGCCTCTGACTTTTCTAATAAATTAATTTTTAATATTGTTTATTTGTTACTATGCTTTTCTATTCTTGGCATCTTCCACTGAAGTTTTTCCATCAATTATACAAAAAAATAGCATGTTCAACACGTAAGAAAAGCGATATTACTTTGCTCGTGTAAATTTAATTCATTCACTCGTTGCTCTCGCTTGCAAATTGAAACATTTTCACTCGCTAGTAAACTCTAACTTTTCTCTACTTTTCAAACAATCTACTACTATTGCTATCTATAATAAGAGGAGGTTGTTTAATCGTGTTTTTCAAATTAAGTTTGTATTTATCAGTGGGATCTGTTTTCAATTCAGTGCAATTATTATTATTAATAAAATCCAAGGTTTTTTTTTGTGTATTCATCTTTATTTATTATAACAATTGTATTGTGTTTATCGGCTTTAGTTAAAATCTCTGTTATCTTATTATTAATAGATTTCACTGTACGTTTGTATTGTTTATCTGGTTTATCATTATTAGTTTAGTTTTTTATGATTTTTTCCATTTTGTTAGCCGTGAGTTTCCAAAATCTTGTTAGAGAAAGTATGGTCTACAACATGTTTGGAATGGCGTATTCCACACTCGCCAACCGTAATCCGAGCCAAAGGCGAGGATTACAAACTTTTCGCTTATTTGGAATAAGGGCCATTCTAATACTTATTGTAGAATAGACTATTTTCTTTTTTCAATAGTACGCGAGTTATGAAGACTCTAAGAAGATATTTTTTTTTGTCAAAGACTTGAATCAAAAGCAGATAATTGAATACTCTTATAACCATTGAACAAGTCTCATAAAAAAAATATTGTAATTGCAATACTAGTTTTCTACTATTACTTCTGGTTTCGGAAATCCCAATACTGACAAGCAAAGCATTCCGTACGAGCCCTATGATTCTAAACATCTGTGAAATTTACTCAAATTTTGATAATTAATAGTTAATATTCAATTATTCACAATTCATTGAGAACAGAGATCTATTAGGAATCAGCCGGTGGGATTCGGATCGGGCAAGGGTCAGGTTTGAGCTTTCTGCATATGTAGAAAAAATGCGAAATATTTTTCGCAGATATGGGACGTGTGCGGAATGTTTTTCGCAGGAGCGGAACGGTTGCGAAGTGTTTTTTGCAGGAGCGGAACAGTTGCGGGATGTTTTTCGCAGGTGTAGAATGAATACGGAATTCCGCAGATGTAGAATGTATTTCAATCATGAAACAATATATACCGGATCTTTTAATCAAGAAACATCTACCGATTGTGTGCGCGACACTGCCCTCTCTGTTCTAGTTTGCTACTTGAGTGCTACAAAATATATTAAAAAGAAATATATTCGAAGTCTTTTTTCTAGTACTCAGCGATGTATACATAGCGGACAACACTAAAAAAACGTGTTATCCACTTTTAATATTATTCGTTTTGGGTTAAAGATTGTACGTACATTAAACTCAATTAATAAACTTTAAATAGCTCTAAATCGAAAACCATTGATTTTCCGATTGTGTCCCCATGGATATTTTTAAACAGCACATCAACATCTGTTGGTCTTTGAAATTCGGGCCCAATTCACCAAGATCCAAAATCATAGAAATTCGTGCTGGGTCCTTTATTAATTGTGCTGGTAATACAACGATCTGTTCTCAGGTACACTTTTTGCCTATTATTCAGTGTACTAACACTCAACACTTCATGCAGGTAGACTCACGACATTAATCAAATACCTTGTCATAAAAAATAGTAATAAGTGTAATCGAAGGCGTGAAGATAATCTTTTTTTGGTCAAATCAGCTGAGCCTGCAATCCAGGTGAGACTGGGTGAGAGGATGAGACCAAAAAATAACATACGGCCGAAGTGTACAATACGTTTTTTATGTGATCATCAAGAAAGAATTCATATTATATTCTTTCGTCAACTTTTATAGTTTCTGCAATTCAAGAAATAGATACGCATTTTTTACAAATGTCACATTGATAGAACGATAGAAGACAATAAGATAAAACAATTTCAACGGCAACTAAAACTTACAATTGCAATGTTTTTGGAATAAACAGATAAAATTTTGTGATTTTGAATTATTTCGTAATGATCGCCTAAAAAATGTTGCATGCACCTCGGCCTAATGTTCTTTTTTTTTTGGTTTCACCTACGCTTTGACCGCAAACAGATTCAACCAAAAAAGATAACCTTTACGACCTTGATACACAAATAACTATTATCTATTCATTTCTAAAATATTACAATTGTATGTCTTAGTTGCCGTTGAAATTGTTTCATTTTATTGTCTTCTATCAAGTTGACATTTGTAGAAAATACGTATTTGTTTCTCGATTAGCAAGAACAATAAAGGTTAGCAGAAGAATATAATATGCAACTCGACAAAAACTGTTTTCTAAACATACTGACTGTATGGGTAGGTATGACTTGTTAATAAACAGTAATTTTTGATAAGTAGATCAGTCTTAAAAAAATAACATTTGACAAATGTGTACAAAAAAGTGATATTTGATAGATGGATACCGAAAAGTAGAACTTTACGGCCGCAAAAGGAGCCATAGAAAAATAGAAAGGTGATTAAATCGGTTAATCCTGAAATAAAACAACTAAAACTATTGACAGCACAGGAATTGGCCCATGGTTTGCCCTGTTGCTGCAGTAAATTTTTATATTTTGAAGAAATCCTAAAATAAAACAATAATAAAAATCGATGGCAAAGGGCTACCACAAGTATAGTAGTACCTATACTTATATTTATAGTTTTCTATGGAAACGCTAATCTTTTTAGTAGCTGTATAAGACCATCGAGGCCCGTCAGGATAACTTTTATACCTACAAAAACTTAGCTATTTGAAAGGGTGATCCAGAATTATGAGACAGTAGATATAATTTTTTTCGGGTGATTTCGAAACATAAAAGTATTCAAATTTTAACTGATCGAATATTCTTCCTTCAAGATATTTTATCCTGTAGCTTAATTGCTGAGCTTCTGAACTAACGAGTAATATTTCAAAATCAAATAAATAAGGTCAGTATAAAATGTTGAGAAAATTGTTGTTGGTATAAAAGAAAATGTTGATTTATTATCGAACCTGTTGAATTTAAAATGAAAACTGTTCTATTCAGAAAATTATTTGTTAACGAAATCCATCCAAAATAAAAGTATATTCTATAAATAATTTCAAAATTCTTGGAATTCAATTCGGAATTTCTGCACTGTAAATATCTCAGAGATAAATTCTCCAGGTTTTAACTAATCAGATTAATTTTTCATGAAACCATATTCAAGTCAAATAATGAAACTTTTTTATAATAGTTGTAATTTTTTGCTCTGCTGTACTTTCTAAACCGATCCTATTAACTAGGGCTAGTTTTATTCCATTTTCAATAAGTTTCATCTCTTGGTTAATATCGTTGTTTCGGAGACTTGAAAGTGATAGTTTTGACAATAATAATCTTGGATTTAAAATACATATTTAAAATTAATAATTAATGTCTGGTTCTCTAAAGCATGGATGAATTTACTTTTAGAGTAAAGAAAAATTGACTCTATTAGATGACAACCAATTATTTGACAACACTGATTCTGGTATCAATGCCTATATGTCATACCAAACAGTGACCATGAGTGAGCACTCATGAAACAACAGAATGCACCCATCACTCATAAAAAAAAATAGCGGACCCTCTAATTTTCATCAGAGTTCACTGACGAAAAAAATACAGCTAGCTTCATGCGCATCATATGCTACTCATTTCACTTTGTCATTTTGTTTGACGTTTGTTGTGCTTGATTATTGTTTTTATTGGAATGTATTTATTTCTTGAGTAAAGTCACTCATGGCCACTCATGGTCACTGTTTGGTGTGACATAGGCATAAACTCAAAGTGAGTGGAATTTGTTAAATTAAATAAATTTACTCTGGAAGTAAATTTACTTAGCCTTTTATAAAACCGGCCATAAAAAAGATAGAAGTTTAGTCTTACCCTAAATAACTGGTATCGCTGGAGCATCCAGGAACGTGCTTTCCTTGTTTTCCGTTTGCGCACTTACAACAACTACTAACTGATTGACCCATTGCCCCCTGTTCAGTTACACCATTGACACTTTCCTTTGGAAATCATATTCGATAAATTTCGTCTCGTCATTTCCAATATTTCTATTTTATATTGTCTGTTGTTCTTTGTTGATTATTTGAGCTCTAAATTTGTTAGAGTATTTCTTATTATCAACATGTTATGATAATATTAGAAGATAGTTTTTAATGTGTCTGGAGCTTTTAGATCCCAGTTTTTTGTAGTATACTAATGAGAAAAGCAAATAGTCTAGATTATGAACATAAATTTCATTAGGTTTAAGATTGAGTTTTGTCTTGTTTTCAAAAAGACAAAAGTCTAAAAACATCCTTTTAGCATAAATATTTCGGGAATGAGTTTCTCGTATATCTCTATTTTGAAACAAACGTGAAAAGGATCTCAGCCGCAAAGTTTCTCATAGGTTATTTCATGATATATTCAGAGTATTAGGCGATATATAAAATTGTATTTTTTCTATGCTGCGCATCAGACTCCAATATATCGAACCATCAAATTTTCCACCTCGTGCACCGTATAGCGGAAAACCACAATCAAATAGTAGTAGTTATTTATGTATCCAGTGCGCGAAATTATACTTTGGTGCTTAAGAATGTATTCGAATGCACCAAAGAAACAGAAACTTTGCGCACGAGTTGCATACAACATTTTTTCTACAGGCGTCAGAAAATTATAAGAAAATATTAAAATTATATTAAAATACAAAAGTAGTGAAGTTGCTTATCATGCCAACGTGTTCGAAATACTTTGTGCATGTTGTCAAGATAAAATCAATGCACGAAATACTTCGTGCACGTTGTCATGATAAACAACTCCAATGTGACATTACGTATATTGATGTACAAATGTCATCATTTTTCGACGTCTGTAGAAAAAAAAAACTAATATTATTTGTTTCATTCAACGCACAAAAAGTGGAACACCCAGTACGTATTATCATTATTTCCTGGCAGAGATATGAGAAATAAACTTGACAAATATTGCATAAGGCTGAGTAACAAACTGTCCGGCGAGCCGTTTATTATTAGTAGATGAATGGATAAGTTATTTTTAATTAGTTAGTTCACGATTATTGGATTAAAAATAAAATTTTAAGGGCTTCAAAATAACAACTGATGGTGACTTCACTCGTGAAGCTTACTGCCAAGCTTGCTTGTTTATGGAAGAAATCAAGTTACTTTGAGTAAAAATTTTACAGTGGAAATTTCATGACAAGATGAAAGGTTAAACCAATTTAAAAGTAAAAATATAGGAAGAGAGAAAGAGATATACTGAAATACAGCGACAGGCAGTTCCTGTTCCGTTATTAAAATTAACAACGTTTCATTCTAATAAATAAAATCACATATTTCTTTTTGACCATAATTTACGTGATTACATTCTAATGTTCAAATGCAGAAATGTGTAAATAATAAAATATGTTCAGGAATTTCATAAAAAAAAGTTACCATGGTTTCGTTCTCCTTTTTGTTACTCTTTCATCTCAACGGATCAATTTCTCACAGCTGAGCCCTAAAAAGTTTTATTCTAAAAGATATAAGACCGTATCCTAACCTCTTGAAGAAGCGCTCTTTTTACTTAATTGTTTCCATCGTAGCGCTATCTTTATTTATTCCAATTTTTGTTCAAGTATTGCTTCAACAAGTATAGAGAATATGGACCATAAAATTCTTGCATGTTTTAGTTACATCAAATATTCAACACGAGAATAGATTTTTATTTTTTTTCTGCCTGGAGGGTAAATTTTATTTAGATTTTTATACGTTATAAAATTAAAGTATCACAAATTTGGCGGAATGGCTGTGGAGGAATATTTATATTAAATCAAACCTACTTTTTTTCCTATTTTTAGATCCTTGTTTCTATTTGTATGTCAGTTTATTTGAACTTGGCACAAATTAAAAATAAGGAATCAGAATAGTTTGGAGCTTACGCAAGCACTATAGAGAAAAACAGAATTCTTTTTACTTGAATTAATATTTTTAATTAACGATACGTCAAAATACATTATAAACTAAATATTATATTATGCTACAAGGACAAGGATCATGTCCATGATGAAGTTGACTGTACTTGATGAAGATGAGGGCAAATAGAGGCTACTTTTCAGAAAGATGAAGCTAAGAATACTTGCCAATGGCGAATGTTGTGATCATCCGAATGAAATGTGCTTGGCAAATAAGTACTATAATTCATCGATATCATTATATATTTGAAATGTATTTGGAAACCATTTAAATTTGAGATTTCGAATGATGATTGCTCATAGCCACAGTTTTCACTGTTCCTTTAACTTATGGTTGTTATGGTTGGGGCTTCAAGTGGAACGATGTGAATGAGTGTTAAATGTCAAATAAATTAGCAATTCGTGATCAAGATCGAAAAGAGAGTCATTAATAAGATTAAACTCTAGCAGAAAGGATGAAATGCAATGAATCCAATATGTTTCCAATAAATTTTCCATAAATAATGCAATAATGATAATAAGAGACATCAAATAATCTGTCATAGTAACAATTAATAAAATCTGGAAACAGTAATCCTAATTTGGTATAAAATATACAAATTTGGAAGATACCTTTTCAATTAATACAACTTTCTTGATTATTCTTGCGAAAATAAACGCAACGAGTCAACGACCACTTCGACCGCGAGCGTTTGTGTGTCTGAAGCGTGTTGTGTAACGATAATTGGGTGCTGCGATCGCCTAGTGGAACGTACCCTTTATTGATAAGAACATGACATATTACTATCATAGTAATCAATCAAACGAAATAAACGTAAAAATTTGTTGAATAAATTCAGGCTGTCAAGGTCCATTCATAATTATGTCGTACTGCCGATGCCACTACCAATCGGGGTCAGAACTATCATTACCTATTTTTCTATCACAATTAATTTCTGCCATTCATAATAAAATATCTTCAATTTTATTTCGTGTGACATATTTGTCAACCAACATGATAATATACTGGTTTTCACTCTTTAATCTGCTCTCAATGCTTCGAATTAATAGTGGCATCTGCAGTGCGATCTGATTGCAAATAGACCTTTATTGCTAAATACGAGTAGAACAAGATTAATAAAGATGAAAAATCAAAAAATTAAAATTGAAGAGACCTGTATCTCGCAAGAATTCATGTCTAAGAATCGGTTTTTAAAAGCATCATCTTAGACAGAGGAGCAACTGTATACACGTGTTTCGTCCTTATTAGGACTCATAAGGACGAAACACGTGTATACAGTTGCTCCTCTGTCTAAGATGAAAGTTTTACAAACCGATTCTTAAATATGAATTCTTGTGGGACACAGGTCTCTTCAATTTTAATTTATAATTAAAATGTTTCACGGCTTTCTCATAAATTTTACAATGAAAAATAAAATTTATTTGAAGGAGAGATAGCCGCGTAAATAAGAATTTTTCTCAACTAGTCGCATAATGGGCAGCCTTAGGTAGATATGTGAAAGTAGATATTATACATCAATAAAATTGAACCTACTAACAAAAAAGTTTGAAAAAAAAAACACTGGGTGTAAGTTTCCCAACAAAATTATATTTTCTTTTTATCGATTCCGGCTTCTCAGGCTATCATACAGAAAATTATCTCAAATAATATACAATAAGTGAACCAAGCCACACCTATAGTAAAAAGACTAATCAGTAAAACCCTTTCACTTCTATTGAGCCACTTAAGTTCAGCACTTAGAGCTGCAGAACAGTGCAAGAAACTCAATGTTTGCCCAAATTACATACACTTAAAATCTAATAATTCGAGTGTTCAAGCTAAAGAAGCAGTTTTGAGTGCTGAATTTAAGTGGCTCAATAGTCAAGTGATTAAGCTTTACTGGTTATCTATTTTCTGTAGGCGTGGCTTAGTTCACTTATCGTATATTATTCAAGATAATTTTCTGTATTTGTGTATTTATGTCAGTTTTTCTGATTAAACACCAAGAGTTTTTTTTTAAACTGTTTTATATGATACAACTCTCTTTAAGCAGTTGTGATCAAAGATTTCAAACGTCGGAAGAAGCAGTCGACGCCTTCATAAATGCAATTCTGACAGTACCAGCAAACGAGTGGAATAACTGTTTCCAAATTGGAATGCAAAAATGCAAGTGTCACGAGGCTTGCCGGGCCTCAAAAATTGTTTTGCGAATGTTATAATGCTAATTTATTCACGTGTTGTATACAAGATTTTTCTATGGATCTCAACTTTCATATCTTGAAAATTATGAAGCACACAGTACAATTTGGTATTTACAAATATCCTATCAAATGAAACAGTTGTAGCGCACAGTATTACCGATATGAATTCACAGAAAAAATTAATTTTGGGTCATAGAATAAAATTAAATTTCTTTAGTTTACGCATAGTCTGCGAGTATATAATAGAGGCCCAAGAGTTTTCTATACACCTACTATATGAATAAATATGAGAATGGAGTTGTAAGACATGGAAATGTTGGTGTTATGATCCATAAATATACATTATTTATGGAAGTAGCAATAATATGAACAATAATTAATATTGCACTCCAAGGGGTTTTCTTTTGTGATGCCCATTTATTCCCTTTTCTACAACCGAAATTAAAATGGTCTTATTGAACTGGTTTCCATGGCTCTAAATAACATTTTATTCACATCTTGACAAACCCGTGGCTTCGATCATTTTAAGCACAACCTGAAGCTAGCACAGACGTATTAAGCACGGACTGAAGCTTACTTCATGTAGAAATATGAATCAAGAATATAATGAAACTTACGAAGAAAATCTTATGGGTACTCCACTCGAGATTACACAGGCAGCAGCGTTAGCAACAACAAATTTTGCAAACTGTCGAAGAAAGTAAAGCTTATAAAATTGAAAAAGCTGAAAATATTAATTCTGAGATCACCGCAAAAACTGAATGATGAGACAAAAATAAATGTGAAAAAATCTATGATTTCTTTCAACAACTGTCAAACACGCGTTTCTTTAAACACTCGCTTCGCTCGTGCCCAAAAAGCTCGTGTCTAGAGAGACGTTCATAAAACATGTTATATAATATACTATTAGACCCGGTGTTTCAGTCTCGGTTTATCCTAGGCGTAGCTTAATTACCTTGAAACAATTGTTTCAAAAATCGTTATTATGGAAATAAGGCATTACTAGCGGTAAAGCAAGGACTGATATATTGGGCTTTATAGCTCATTTTAGTCGGTCCAAGGGCTTTCTAGGACTACGAATTAAGCCTTCGGATTGGCACAAATGCGAAGCAATTTTACAGTAATACGAAAATCGTACTTGGACATCTGTTAATTGCATCATCTGTCAGTTGTTCATTAATTATCAAAAATAAATTTGAGTAGTTCAAGGATTCAAAATTGTATATATACAGATAATATGTGAATATATTTGTTGCTTTCACTGAATTTATTGCTAAAAAGCTTATTTTGAATCCAGCATATTTAATATGTGTAAATTGTGTTTGTATTTCCGTCAATCAGAAGATTCAAATCGTAGTACCATAAGAATTCTTGGACCGTTCTTAATTGAAATGAACTACAGATATAATTTTTGTTGGAGAATGCAATAGAAGTCACAATAAGTTATCTGGTAATAAATCAATCTAAATTCAAATAGAACATCAATACACTTTTTCCAAAGTATTTAATTTGAAATTGAATCTAGAGATGTGTCAGAATAATCTCAACAATAATTTTTGAAAACAATGAATACATTAAATCTTATTTTTAGGTTATTTTATATACTGCGTCCGATAGCTTGAATAAAATAACTAATAACAGAAATGTCCTGAAATACATAATTCAAGGTATTTCTTCGGTAGAATCCATGATCGTATGACATGAGTCTTTCTCGAAGCATATCTTTGGAAGAGACCTACTAAAAGTCTTGAAATAAATAGACAAACTGCCGCATTTGTGGAACATTGCTTGGACCTGTCTGTTTTTTGAGTGTCAATTTGAAAAATACCCTAGGAGATGAGATATTTGAGCGGTGAAAAAATCTTTTGTGAAGAAATCTGAAAGATGCAAGTGCTAATTCCGTAGTTAAATCAGAATTACCAGAATGAGACTGAATATATTCAATATTATGAAAGTTATGCAAAAAACTCAAAGAATCAGTATAGTACTTGAGAGTGTTACAGGAAACAAGGTGAAATTATATCCGTATACCAAATTTCAACACGATTGGTCAAACGCTGCGTGGAAGATCAGATTATTACTCCTAAAATCGTGTTAATCGTCTTAGAGGACCACAAAACAGGCATATTAGTCTTATTTACAAAAAGAACCGCAATCACTATACTTCCATTCGGAAGAATAAAAGAAGGAAAAATTGTATAGAATTTTTTTTTTAACAAAGTCATTTATGGTACCCATCATCCGGAATGTCTTCCGTTGCCAGAATAACTATTTTAAACCCTTGTTATAATTAAATCGATGGTTCTCTAATGATTATTTTTAATTCAAAAATATATCTATCAGTAAATAAATGTTAAAATGTAACGAAAAATACAACATCAAAGAAGAAATTAACTTTATAGTGATTCAATTAAAATTTTATGATATACGATGAAAAAAATAATATTGCCTATCATTTTTTTGCATTTTGAGTTTCGTATAAATGTGTGTTTGAATAACTTGGAAGGAATACTCTCTGAAATTGATCATCGCGATTCATTATTGCTTTAATAATTGGAACAAATTGATTGGACTTTCAATATTTTCCATGCCTATATTTTTTATATACGAGTATTTCTAATGAAATCATTTAATATCACTAAATCTATTTTAAATTACATTTAAATTTAATAATTGGCTATAATTGTAAATATTCATTCCTATTTAAATTTTGTTATTACTAATCATACTACCTTATAATTATGTAATGCTACTTTGTAATGCTTATTGGTGTGAACCTATTATTGATCTGCTGGTTTACCTTTAATCTCAAATAAATAAATAAATAATAGTGTCAATAATTTAGTTTTTATTCTCCGTTTTATGCTTGTCATATATTCCACATTACAAATCGTAACTATGATGTCTCAGATATGAATGTCAAATTTATTATTTATTACCTGAATATGTAAGATTGTGACGTTGAACACATAAATGCAATAAGAGACTTTCGGGTTTTGGCACAGATATCTATCAATATTTTAACTCTGATCGTACAAAAGCAGACATAAAATCCAAAATATTATTCAATGATCATTATAAAAAGGCTTTCTGAAAAATAATTTTTTCAAATGTGTAATAAACTTTTAATTGATATCAATGTTTTAAATATAATTTTTATTACGTTACACAAATAAATGATAAACGTTATTGTCACGAACATCGATCAAAATAGAAGATTTATTGGTCCATATTTTGTTTTTTTGGATTATTATTGACGTGAAAAGAATTTACGCCCGTTGAATTTTTATACTCAATGTAGAATCAAAATTTATTTTCTAGATTTCTAACACCTTTTTTCCACATAAAATATATTAAGGCCAAGTCTATAAAAAAATTGATTTCTGACAAAACTATCTTCAATATTATCATTAAACCAGGCGTGAGGTTTTATTTTTTGAATAAATCATTTATAAATCAATGACTCCAAACAAATGCACATTACTATTCCTCTCATCAATGACTAAACAAAAAAACCGAAAGTAATTACTTTTATACTGTCCAGTCTTACATTCAAAGAATCTAAACAAAACAACAAGAGAACAACAGACACTACAAGGGCACTACACGCACTATACCACTACACGCGCGGCCTATAACTGTTGGACGATACTACAAAGACGCCAAACATCGCGAGAAGTCGCAAGGCGTCGGAACGACCCAGTCAGTGGTGCAGTATTTATAAATTTGGACGTCATAAGACAAGAAGAGAGGCAAAAAGAGTAAAGAATTATTCCAATGAAGAGAATGTGAGAACAAGTGGATGAGAGAAATAAAATGTGTGTATAAAAAACACGGAAACTATGATGCGCTTAAAAAATATACATTCACTTCAATTTTTTATTTTCAGTACTATAAATAGAAGCGCTGCTACGGAATTGATCAAAGAAAAATTTGTCTGATACTAAAATAATAATAATTTATTTTCGGTCTTCTAATGCATGAGCTGCATTTGAATTTGAGAGCTACTATACGTATAAAAAAAATTCCGATCGAATTACAACAGTAAGCAGTAAGAATAAGTCTCGTAAAATAGTAATTTATGTAGCAAGTGCGTAAACTAAGGTGTTTTGATATGAAACCTGGAATTTCGAGACGAAACTTGTCGAGTCCCAAAAATGGTTGTCGGAATGTCACAATGCTTGTTTATACACGAGTAACATACATTCTTTTTTCCTAGGGCCCTCAATTTCCATATTTCCACAGTTATTAAGACATCGAAACTCAACAAATAACCAAACAAAGGGATCGGTGACAAAATGTTGTACTTAGTATTAACAACATGAATTCATAAAATAACTAAATTTACGTTACGAAACTTGACTGCCATGGGTTTAGATAGAAATGGAATATGTGGATGCTTAGTTTACGCATTGTTTGCGATGTGTAAGCCACCAAGTACCTATCGCTTAATGACTAATGAATTGGTATCGAGTTCGACTTTTTTTGACTTGGATTCTCGTACGTTGTAATATGAGAAGCAAAAGTGAATCTATTATAAAGTGTTTTGTTTACCAAAAAGTGAGGCTCGAAGAGGACATGCTAAGAGGCATTTAAAGTGGTGGTAAGGAAATCGAGCTGTTACTATGTAGAAAATTTGGGGTAGTGGAGCCTCACGTCGTGTGCTTCAAGGTTTTCTGACGATACAACGATAAAAAAAAAACGATTGCAACTCAAATTGATCATTTAGATGCTACAATAGTCCAAAATACAATATTGCAAAATTCTACAGCAAACCGGATTTTATTTATGCGGAAAATTCAGAAAATCCTTCAAGAAAAGTGTCCTTTTGGTGCAGTCGACTGCTACAAAAATGCAGAATGCACAAATAGATGATGTAATAGTAGGATTAAATACAAAATTTTATCAATCTATGGTCAATACTTGATAATGGTATGGACTTTAATATATGTTTTAATATTTAACATTATTTTAAATCATTTATATAGACATCATATCAGTAGGAATGATTTCATTGACTTTTAAGAGCTAACTTTCATCAATCATATTGTCTATATATGTAATGCTGCCATGAAGATGCTTGGTTTTATCATCCGGAGTACTAGGGCCTTTCAAGATGTTGCACCTATCTTTACCCTTTACTTCTCCTTCGTTCGATCCAAGCTGGATTATTGTTGTATTATTTGGAATCCTCTCTATGAAACTTATCAGATCCGTATCGACAATATACAAAAAAAAATTCTTAAATTTATTTACTTTGGAGTTAATGGCCACTATCCAGACAACTCGGTGTAGTATAATCAATTACTTGAGATATTTGATTTACAGAGTCTCAATGTGAATCGAGAAATCATCGCAGTTCGCTATTTAAATAAATTAATTCACGGGGAAATTGATGATCCTCATTGTCTAAGTCTAATTCCTTTTTACTCTCCTTCCATCAACACTCGCAGTACCCGTACTTTCTATTTACCTACTCCACGAACAAATATTTTTTCTTCTTCTCCAATCCACCGAATGTGTAACACATTTGAAAAAAGATTTTCCGATGTTGATGTTTTTCTTTTGGAACCAAAGGACTTTGCCAAAAAAATTATTTTATGTGTTCAGTAATTTATTATTTATTTATTTTGTAAATTTTTAATTCTGTTCAATAACTTATTGTTTATTTATTTTGTATGTTTTTTATTCTCTGATATGTACCATTTTATTGTTTTTTTTAATGTGTTTCTCCTGTCCATTCATTGGGTATTACCTGTAGGGCAGTGTATGTATGTAATAACAATAATTATTATTATTATTATTTGAAGTTTTTTGCTGATGTCCACTGACATATATTCATACATCTATACGTCTACAATTATAATTAAAACGCTATAGCACTCTTGAATACTAAATTTTATCATTCTACGGCCAATAGTTTAAAATTTATGTGAAAAATTAGAAAAGATTGTCAAATTAAGTTTACTTTCGGCTTGATAGATTGCTATGAAAATATATAAAGCTATCATTTGAATGCGACAATTGTTTTAAATAGTAAATTTCAAGATTATACAACTGATCGTTCTAGATTTATGCGAAAATTTTAAGAAACTGTTCAGCAAACTACGATTTCTGTTTAGCTGATCGCGATTATAATGCAAGGTGTATGATTAGATATTATAGAAATGCTCAATACAAAATTTCAATATTCTACGACTGTTTACGCAGGAAATTCGAAAAGACTGTTATATATAAAGTGCACTTCCGGTTCAACCGATTGGTACAAAAATGAAAGATCGCTATTTAGATGCTACAGCAATTTCAAACATTGAATTTCAACAACTGACGGCTAACTATCTTAAATTTATGCAAAAAAATTCAAAAAAAGTTTCTTGTGAATTGCACTTTGTGCATAAACAATTGCAACCATAAGACCTTAGATCAGTCTTAAATATAAAATTTTAACATTATATATAGTAATTAAAAATAAATTGAAAATGGTTAAAAACAGCACCGAAAGGCAATAAAATAGATGTGCAGCCTTAATTAACTATTAGAAATGAATAATAGATGCATAAAATTTCTTGTGAGAAATTGCACTATAAAAACACGTCCATTCAAAGATCAATAAAAAACGACTTATTTAAATATTTACAGATCAATTCCTTTATTTTTCAATGCATAGTGCTCCAATTGTTTGTGTGGATAATAGAAATGTAACACAATGCTATAGGACAAAATTCTAAAAATGTGTTACAGCCATGCTACAGATATTTGCTTGCGTTACGTATGAATATTTCCTCAAATAAGATTTTCAATAAATTATGATGACCTATTTATTAGCAATTGCCAAAAGAATGATCTATTAAATAAAAATTTTGAACGAGCTTTATGAAGGATGAGAAATGCATAATGATTTCATTTGAATCAACGTAATTTTATGTATATATTTTATCCATACAATTAATATATGAACCCGAACCGACATATTAATAATTGATTTTAGCACCCAGTTTAATCTACCACTCATTTGGATGCGTGTTAAATCATGATATCTGTCGTTGAAATGACAGATGATCAAAATCTTCCTACAAATAATAAAATAATGCAAAAGAAGGTATTCCATTCTTTCAATGCTTTATGAGAAACAAGTCAAGCGATGGCGCCGCCAATAATGTGTTTAAGGTATTTTGTGGCATATATACTATGGCTCATTTCAGTTAAGAACAATCCAAAGTCTCTTACGGAACTACAATTGAGGCCTCATGATTGGCCGAAATGCGAACACGATTTACTTACATAAAAAGAAGGATTTTAAACAAACTTGCTGGAAATTAATTCAAGAAATAAAAGCAACAAATATATTCACCTATTACTTAAATTGATACATATTCAAACCTTCGAACTGAACAAACCTAGTTATAATAATTGATGAGCGACTGACGAATGAACAGACAGATAAACAAGTGTGACTTTTGTGCTAATGTGAAATTTGTTCGCGTTTTGGCTAATCAGAAGGCTTAAATCGTAGTCTTATAGAAGCTCTTGGACCGTTCCCAACTAAAATGGGCTATAATTCTGAAGATTATTATAAGATATCATTGGAATTATCAAGAAATTTTATTTCTATTATATATAATTACTTGGAGTGAAATGCGAGAAACGATGAATTTGAATCTTCAATGATTTATGAAGATTAATAGGATCTATTGATTGTTGATTTGATTTTAGTGAATAATGTTTTTCAGCTAACTGAATGGTCAGGCACCAAGTGTCCCCTCCAAGGCACCCTCTCGCAATATTTAAAACTAAACTGAATAATAATTGCATATTGATAGAGTTTACTACTACGCGCAAGATAATGAAAATTTATTTGAAATACCTTCCAGAAAAAATAAATATCACAATGAATTGTGACACTTGTGAGAATTTGATTGAGAATTTTAATTAAAGAGACTTGTGTCCCACAAAAATTCAAATCTAAGAATCAGTTTTTGAAAACATACTCTTAGACAGGGGAGCTACTGTATACACAATACACATGTTCTGTCCTTATTAGGATCCGTTAGTATAGCAGAATTTGGATTCAAGATCAATATTGTCATAAGATGATATGTGAGGACTGATGAGCAGAGCTAAAATTTACGCCATGGTGTTGCATTTAAATTTTACCTCTGCTTATTAAATATCATCATAATGATAATATTGGTCTGGGATCCAAATTCTGACTATCTGGGTTTGACTATACTGTGATGACGTGTCTTATCAAGTGCTGTCTCCTATACTTCGATTAAATTGCCAATAACTTATTTAAAGCACGGAACAATGAAGAATAATGGACTTTGATTGGCTGGATACGTAATGTTTGAAATATTCAATGCTATTTGAGGTTGACAGCATTTTAAAAGCAGTGAGAATGATGATGTGAACATGAAATCACAGTAGCTTATTTGCCTTGCTGTACAATAACTTGGTTTGAGATCAGGCATAGGAGAAAATATTTGCCAATATTTCCCGTTTCATTCTTATATTTATCGTAAAAGATTATCATCTTTGGTAGACATTTGGAACTATTCTGTAACATAAGTGCCAAGTATTCATCGATCATTGACTCTTTCGTTCAATGAAGATAAGCAGTAGTGATAAAAACTCAGAAAAACCATAGTCACAGTTGTTTCTATTTGTCAGAATTCTTATAAATCGGTAATGAATTAATAATTATCACATTTTAAAATTTTTGTTCTACAGTATGATCACAAATGATTGGCTGTGCCGTTTCATTCTGATTTGTTCTTTGCCGAATCGTTGTGAAGATAACTACGATTGACGAATCATTCTGATCTAAGAATTTAAAAAAATGACAGTTCTATTTGATTTTTTTTACTAATACAGTTCTTTGCTCACTGTTTTATTCCTTAGAACACGTTATAACCAAAGAATAAGATAAATAATATATGTAGGTACATATGTACTGTACTTATTTTATTACTTAGAAGGTAGTTTCGATCATAATACGAACCTTGAGAAGTCATCTGACAGTTAGTCATTTATGATCTATGATCAGCCTGTATTTTTCCAACATCTCAAATAAAAATATCAAAGAATATTAGTTCAATATTGACAACTCCTCTTACGATGGGATACATAGTTTTAAGCTAGCAGAGCCCGTAAAATAGCATTTTATCTATTTCATTCTACTCATGGACAGGGAAGATTATGGTTTACTAAATAATGAATTGGCATATTTTACCCGTACATCATTCAAGATAATGATATGAATCAAACTTTCTCAATAATACAATATGTTACAATAATCAAACGATTACATTTCATGATACATAATTCTTCAAAATGTCAACTTAACAGATGATAAAAAAAATAAAAAAACACTAACGGCATCTATGGCTCACAATTATTATTATTTCCGTCTCAGGAGGGTAATGGATCATTATTTCTCTGTCAGTAGAAAAATAATAATTTCAGTAATTGGGAAATTTCAATGCACGTGTGACAAGAATTTATTAATGTAATGATAATAAAGCTGCATAACAAAAATTTACTTATGACAAATATTCTTGTGTATTGAAGAGAAGAATGACAATTTTAATTATGAGAAGACTCCAGGACTTTTCACAAGCTCAGATAAATCAAAAAAAATTTTTGAATATAGTTATCAGGTCTTTATTTAATGTTGAAAATAATCTGGTTTATTCAAAAATGTGATGTTCAACAAAAATAAACACGTATTTAGTAATGAAGTCATGTGTTTTAGGTTTGAGGACGCTGTTATAAAGATATGTCACATTAAGTTTGCCAAATAAACAACGCAACGGCCTTGACACCCTCGCAAAATATTTGCTCAGACTTAGACGTTATTATAATATACCTTTTCTCATTACTGAGCTGTCATCTGAATATCTTTGAATTCGTTCATATTATTTTAATAGTGATCAAATAAAAATAGTTTATCGTAGAAATAGCTCTGTTATGTATAAATCTAATCATTGGAAGCGGATATCAATCGTAACTAGCTCTTTACTGCTTCATCTAATTCTGAGTTAAAAATATGATATTGATCGGTACAAGTATTATAGAATTGTAATTTTGAGTTATGGACTAAAAAAGAATACCTAAAGGATAATAATTCAAAATTTCATTTGAATATTAAAAAAAAAACGAACTAATTTATTTCTATTTTACTTGATATCTCACATTATATTGAGCTTGATACAGCTATTTCAAATTTTTCAGTTAAAAATTTCGCTTTCTGCTTTTAAACTAGCAGTATGCAACCGAGTGTGCTTCTATGAAAGCTATTTTATAATTTTAGACTCACCATTCTATTTCAACTGAGCCAGGAGGATACTGCTGTGCGAACTTTACTGTAAGATTGGCGGTATCTCCTTCAGTACAGATCACCACTTCCAGATCATCGCCCTGGTCCTGGAATAGTGGCACCGGCGTCGGCATCTGATATTTTTCACCTGGTGGAAAAAAAAGATAAATTCAGAAAAAAATTATATAAGTTTGCAGTTTGTATACGATTTTTTTTCGTGAGAAATAGAAGGAAAAGTTTATTATTAGAGTTATGACTGATTCTACAACTCTTTGGTATACTAAATTTGTTTTAAAAGTTGTTAACATAGTTATTATAGCATGATAAATAAATGGTAATTCACGCAAAATAATATGAGGCCAATGTATTTTGAGATGTGGTTTGCTTCTATGAACATGGATCCGAAAACGCTCCGTTTCAAAGAAAAAAAATATTAATTTTTATAAAAATTCTCTTCCATCAACAAACACAGAAACTGTCATTTTTGGTTGTTTAGCATATCAAGTTCCGATCTAAATGAGGTTCTTTTGTTTATTTCGCTTTGAGGACGTGTAAAATCGCATTCAGAATCCTGTGAAACAATTCGAAACACTCTGTGCATTTTTGAACGTGTTTACCAATAGAACAGAAGTATGTTCATAGGAACTTTTTTTCTTATTTTCATCCAAGCAACTCGTCTTATAAGTGTGTCGCAATATTCAAGAATTATCTTATATATATTAATTTTCTTATGTATATATATTTATTTATACATATATTAATGAAGGAAAAATCTTTTCAGAACTCATTTTTTAATAAATATGTTTTATTTGGATAAGTTCTGTACATAGAAATTATTAGAAACACAACGTTTCAACAGCAAAGTGCTGCCTTTTTCAAGTGTAAAGAAATATGAAAATAAATAAACAAAATTGTCAAGACAACAAAAATAAAAGTACAAATAGTAACTTGATTAGTTTAAAATATTGACTCCTAGGTTCAAGAGGCTTATAAGAGAAGCAATTGAAATAAAAAAATCACCGAATAATTTGAATTTGAATACCAGTTATGAACTTAATCGATCATGGCTACCAATCATTAGTTCATAATTTCATGTTATTTTTATCTACGAATCTACTTGCAAGAGTTACTTCATCACCACCTCCTGAAAATCTGTGGATGGTTCAGTTATGCGTCAAACCAAAAAGAGTAGAGCCAGATTGACCTAGAACTACAAGGAGTTGACAATTTCCCTATTTAGACCTTCATTATTATCTCCTGGAGACCATTGGATATTGAATCATCAACAACAGGCAGACTTCTACGATCCTAGGAGTTAATATTTTAAACTAATCAAGTTACTATTTGTACATTTATTTTTGTTGTCTTGACAATTTTGTTTATTTATTTTCATATTTCTCTACACTTGAAAAAGGCAGCACTTTGCTGTCGAAACGTTGTGTTTCTAATTATTTTTATGTACAGAACTTATCCAAATAAGACATATTTATTATACATATATTTATTTATATATATAAATTTTATTGTGATTAAATAATTATACGTCATACACAGACGTAGTCAGATCTTCTTTATGTAGCTGTGTGCGGCTCCGTAGTTGTCCATAAAGCAGTTTTTTCATGTGTTAATCTCCAAGCCACAACTTCAATTCAGATGCCAACTTCTCATAATCTAAGCGTTCTTGTTCCGACAGATCTGAGAGGACTGTTAATCCGGTCTTCCGAAGAATTCCAGAAAGAACAATTGCTCTTTTCTCCTTGCTCCATCCATTATCCATTGAAACTAATTCAAATTGAGCAAAATAATCATCCCAAGATGTCGGTTTCAAAGTGAAATCAGCAATAACTTTCGTTGGCATTGGTGTCGGAATATTTTCCATTTTTAAAACAGCACCGTAATCATTAAGACTAAGGTTTTTCGGTGACAATAGAGTCTAATTTTGCTTTCAACTCACATTCAACTTGCAAGACTTGATGTTCGACTTGCTTAACTTGACTCTTTATTCCAATAAATTCTTCATCAATCTTCTGAATTTTAATTGGCATAGTTTCGTACTGCTCCGAAGTCATCTTATTCAACTCTGTAGCCATTTATTTTGTTTATTCTTTCACTGTTTTCATCTCTTCAGCTACTACCTCCTGCATATTCGTTCATCATCATCTTCTTCTCCATAGCTATCATCTGTTTTGTTACGGTCGCTTCCATACCTTCTGTAGATTCGGTTATCTTCTTCTCTATAGCTATCATCTGTTCCGCAGAAATTTCTCTTATGCCTTCCTTAGAATAAATTATTTTCTTCTCCATGCACCTCATCTCCTCAGTCATCGCCACTTTTAGCTCAGTAGAAATACCTTCTGTGGCTTGCTGCCGTCTTCATGAACTCCATCATCATCTTCAGCTGATCCTGCATTGTACCAAATAAGACATACTACTCTGTTAGAGGTTTCTTCACCTGGATTTTCCTCAAGCTTTGGGTGAATGCCAGAGGATAATAATTTTTGTTTTGAATGTGATATCCACCTTATCACATTTAGTGTTCTGTATATTTTTAGTATCTAGCTACTTGCATTATTTTATTTCTCTGAAGAAGATCCTTGGGCAAAGGATCGAAGCGTCAAAGTTTCTAATAAAAAAATACAGAATTTATAACCAAGAAGCAATTTATTATTCATTTAAATTCTGAAAGAATGTATAGATTAAAGAAGTATTTTAATTCAAATTCCAGTATTTCGTGTACAATTTTGACACTTCATCAAGGAAAGAATTGGTGTACCTACTGATACAAAGCGAATAAATTTTTGTGAACAGAACAAGTGTATTATAATATATTTATATTGTATGATTGTACACGAAAAAGGAAGTTTGAATTCAAATACATCAACTACAAGTTTAAAAATTTATTGAATTTGTGCCCGATCACAACCGCTTCACCGTTAAACTACAAATTTTATCATTCAAGTAGTCGGTTGCTATTTCCCTTCTTCATTATCATCAAGAAATGTTCGCAATATAGTGTAAATGTCGAGTCGATATTTGACGGAAAGAAACAGGATCAAAAAATAATATAATATACATAGCTAACAGTTACCCGCGGTTCTGCCCGCATATAGATGTATATTCCAGTCAAATAAGAATTTATCTACCGAATAAATGGTACTGTTTTATTTGCGGGAATATCTTCGTTTTGGCATGTACAATACGTGTGCAAAATTCATATTGTCAAATCGAAGGCCAAAGATCAAAGACCCCGTTTATGACCAGTTTTTCGCAAATATTTCATTTTCTAACGATCGTAGAGCATTTCAGGTTATGAGTAAAAATATAGTATATTATGTGGCTAGGGACGAAATAAGACGATTTCAGCCGAGGGTAAGTGTTGCTTGCCCGAGCGAAGCAAATGCTGGCATCATCCTCGGCTGAAATCGTGTTTTGTTTCAGGGTAGCTTCTTGTGCATTATCAATAATATGTTGTGTTGTACTTGAAATTGTCGTAATAATACTTTTTTTCTTGAAACTAATCGTCTTTCTAATTTAATTTAAGGTTACGAATTCAACAACTGTCAAATTGAAAATAATAAATCTCTATGTCTGAATGATCGAGCAAATTTAACAACAACAAAATTACGCAGTGTTTCAATCTAGTTTTTACTTTTCAAAAAATTTTGTCAATTTTGTTTTTCATTGACATATTTTGATTATTTCAAGAATTTTTTGAGAAATACACTTCTATTTTCTACAAACTTATTTATATTCTATTTTATTTATACTAGTAATACGTTCAATCATTTATCTACGTTAAAACCAAATTTTGAATCCTGTAGTTATATAGTGTGAGTATAATCATTAAATTACATTTGTATTTGCGTTTGTTTCAAATTAGAATTTTGAGTATTTATGTATCTTCTTGTCATAGTCTCCCGGTTCTGAAGATGGCTACTCAGTAGCCGAAACCGGTCCACAAAATATAAAAATACATTTTTGAACAGTGTGATACAAGACTTTGATTTTCCTCTAACTTTAAATACAAATTAACTGATGTTATATGATTTTCATTTAGAGATTAACATTGAACAAATGCGACTCTGCCAGGGATAAAACGATGTAAGAAACAAATTCAACTACACTCGCATTTGTCAGAAATTGTCTTGTTTCGACTGACAAAATAAGCGTTGAAACCCATTGTTTTAATGCAGGTATTATGAAAAATTATATATTTTTCTCTACGAAAAAGATTGTACAACGTGTACCGACGCACAACCATGCATTTTTTTCCGTACCCCACTGGGGCAGAATGCAAGGTTAGATAGATATAAATTTAATGTAGGAAAAAACTTTCCAGAACTTATTTTTAAAATATATTTTACTGGGCTAAAGTTCTGTATATAAAAATTATTCGAAACACAACGTTTCAACAGCAATGTGCTGCCTTTTTCAAGTGTATAAATGTATACATTTGTACACTTGAAAAAGGTGGCACATTGCTGTTGACACGTGTTACAAATAATTTTTATATACAGAACTTTATCCAAATAAAACATATTTAGGCATAAACTCATCATTTGAATCATACAATTACTTTAAATACTAAATTTCAAGATTCTACAGCTGATCGTTCTGGATTTATGCGAAAAATTCGAAAAACTGTTTGGTAAGCTGCACTTTCGATTAAGCCGATCACAATCATAATGCAAGGTGTACAACTAGATGTTATAGAAGAGCACAATACACAATTTCAATATTCTATGGCTGATTGTTTGTAATTTATGGGAAAAATTCAAAAAGACTGTTATATAAAGTGCACATTCAGTTCAGCCGATTGACACAGAAATATAAGGTAATCATCAAGATGCTACAGCAATTTCAAATACTGAATTTCAACATCCCACGGCTAGCCATTTTGGATTTATACGAAAAATTCTAAGAATGTCTTAAGTAAAGTGCACTTTCGGTACGGACGTTTGCAGCCATTATGCGAGATGCACAACTACACCTTAGACTTGTCTCAAATACAGAATTGCAACATTATACGTTCGACGGGTTTCGGTATTTGTAAGTTTCATACGAACATACGTACACACATACAGACATCAAACCGAAAATTATCAAAATGGATTCAGGGATATTCTTATCAAAATGGGTATATAAATGTATGTGTTGTCGATATATGCTTTCCATTGTCAGATCCCTCAACATATTAATGTGGAATCAGTAGAAGATTGTGTCAACAATCTTCCGAACATTCTCATTAATTCATACGAAAGGTCCTGTCCTTTAACCACAATAAAACCAACTAACACACCCTGGTGGTGTGGCGATCTGGAGAAAATGAGAACAATTGTCAGAAAACTGTTCAACAAAGCCAAAAGTCAAAGGTAGAGGAAGACTGGCGCAACTATCAAAAAGAAAAAGCTTTATACAAAAGAGCTATTCGACAGAAACAGAGAACTGCTTGGCGCAACTACGTAAGTATTTTTGAGTCAACCACTCCTGTAGCTCGACTGAAAAAAGTTCTTTCGAAAGAACCAAATCAACAACTTAGCTGCCTCAGACGTGAGGACGGCTCTCACGCTACTTCCATTGCAGAAAACTATCAGATTCTGCTAAAAACTCATTTCCCAGGCTGTGTAATTTCGCAAAGCTCTCCGTGGGTAGCTCGTGAGCACTCTATCTCAGAGGAGGCGCTCAGGTTCTCCTGCGTAGTCGTTGATGAAAGTCGCATAGCTTGGGCAATAGAAAACCTGAAGCCATATAAATCCCCAGGCTCAGATGGGATTGTACCAGCCCTTCTTCGGTGGGGGTGCAATCTGTTAATGCATCACCTGGTTTGGATTTTTAGAGCCTGCATTACCCTAACTTATGTTCCACACCTATGGAGGGAAGTAAAAGTAGTCTATATTCCAAAACCCGGGCGTGTAGACTACTCTACACCAAAATCCTATCGCCCTATAAGTCTTACCTCTGTTTTTCTTAAAACCTTGGAGAGACTTTGCGATGACACATAAGAGATACGGCTCTGACTACCAACCCGCTACACTCCAACCAACATGCCTATATCCAGGGCAGATCTACCGAGACTGCTCTTCACGCCGTGATCAGCAACATCGAGAAATCTCTGGAATATAAAAATTCCACCCTGGGTATATTCATTGATATAGAAGGAGCTTTTGACAAAGCAACATTCTTCTCCATTGTCCATGCTCTCGAAAAACATGGAGTCGAAGCACCTCTTGTTAAATGGATTCATTTCATGCTAGAACATAGAGCTATACAATTTCCCACTCCCTCAAGGAGGTGTACTCTCACCTCTTCTGTGGACGATTGTTGTTAACAGTCTTCTGGAACTCCTTAACAATAACGGTTATCATACCATCAGATACGCGGATGATATTGCAATTCTGCTCAACGGTAGATTCGAGACCACTCTTTCTTGTATAGCAGGTGATGCTCTCAAACTCACTGAACACTGGTGTAGAGAACATTCTCTTTTGGTCAACCCAACCAAGACGGAAGTAGTCCTTTTCACAAGGAAACGAAAGATTGGCACACTGAATATGCCAAAAATCTTCAACCAAACACTAAGTTTGTCTAAGTTCGTCAAGTACCTGGGCATCATACTTGACAGCAAACTCAACTGGAGTTTACACCTGAACTTCAAAGTTGAAAAAGCCTGTATAGCCTTTTGGCAATGTCGTCGAACCTTAGGTCAAACTTGGGGTCCTAGCCCAAAGCTTACCTTATGGCTCTACACTGCTATTATTAGGCCAATGATATCCCATGGTGCATTCGTTTGGTGGCCTAGAGTCAGACAATCAACTGCACGATCAAAACTAGAACATATACAACGGTTATCATGTCTAGCAATTACAGGTGCCATGCGCACAACTCCAACAGCAGCGATGGAAGTCCTTCTATGTCTTACCCCTCTAAATCTTCACTTAGAGGAGGTTGCTACGAAGGGAACTCTTCGCCTCCTACACTTAGGTTTGTATCCTAAAACTGGAGCTAATACCAGGCATTGCTCCATCTTAAGGAAGGCAACATCGGGTGCTCCTCTCCTAGAGATGAGTACCGACTCCATTCTTCCAAAATTCTACTTTGATAAATCTTATCAAATCATATTAGATGGTCAGATATCCTCAACCTCTGATATTAAAATATTTACTGACGGTTCCAAGAAAGGAAAAGGTTCTGGTTCTGGTATCTTTTCAGACCAAATGAACTTGTATGTCAGTATACCCTTAGGACAGTACCCCAGCGTCTTCCAAACAGAGATCTTTGCAATTTTGCATTCCGCGACATTGATCAAAGAACGCAAATTTATAAATAGAAATATAAAGATATATACAGACAGTAAAGCTGCTCTTCGCAGCCTAAGTGGATGCAAATTCACATCTAGGCTTGTCGAACCCTGTCACCTTGCATTGTCAAATATATCTCAACACAACGTTGTGGAACTTATTTGGGTAAGAGGGTACAATGGAAATGAAGGCAACATCTGTGCAGATAACCTTGCTAAACAAGGCTCGTCAGTTCGACCCTATGGTCCAGAACCAATGTTGCCCCTATCAAAAACTGTTTTTCACAACATAATCCACAGAATTACTTTTGAGAAATTCTCCAGCAGCTGGAACACTTCAACTTACTGCAAACAAACGAGAAATCTTATCCCCAAGCCATCCACCGAGCTGGCCAATTATCTCCTAAGACTTTCAAGGAGGAATCTTAAACTTCTCGCAGAGGTCCTTACCGGGCACGGTCGCTTAAATAAGCACATGCACCGAATAAAAATTTCGAGCAGTCCTCTTTGTAGAGGCTGCAAGGACGACGATGAAACAGTGGAGCATATTCTTTGTGAATGCTCCGCTCTATCTCGTAAAAGAAGATCCATACTGGAGGAAGCATGGCCTTCCATGGCTGCACTTAGCACAACTCCTGCTGCTGACTTGTTAGCCTTCTTCCTCAGCGTTGACTGGCTTCAAGACCAGTAGCATGTAGCTGTGCACCCGGAGGTAGCACAATGGGCCCTTAAAGTGGCCTCGGTGCGCGTGTTCTTCACCCTCCCCCTCTCTATCTATCTATCTATCTGTCTATGCTTTCCATTAAAAACAATAGGTTGCACTTTCACGCACGATATCTCGTTAATGATTATAGATATGCAAATAAATCATACAATCTTTTTTGTCGAAAAAATAGTGTACTTAATTTTTACTCATTACTTCAAATGCTCTACGTCCGTTAGAAAATGAGATATTTGCGAAAAACTGGTTAAAAAAAGAGTTTTTGATCCTTGGCCTTCGAATATCCTGAAACATCCTGATTTGACAATATGAGTTTCACACATTTATTGTACATGCCAAAACGAAGATATTCCCGCAAAGAAAAGAACAGTACCATTTATACGGTAGATTTTTTATCTAAATTGACTGGGACTAGTACTTTTTGAAGTCGATGAAAGAACTTTAATGATTGATTGCAGTTCTCGGGCAAACGGTATCATAATTTAAATATTATTGTACGTATGAATGCAGAGAGAGACATAAACAATTTCTAGTTGAAATTTTGCAAGATGTTAAAGCATATATAGATACAAATTTTCAACATTTCATAATCCTCTTGATTTCCATGTAACATTATGTTTTTCGAGCTATCATTTTCTATGATTATAGATTGATCTGGACGATCTGCAGTACTTGTACGTACCTACTGAAAATATTATTGCTATAAAACATCTGATTAAGTGAAAACGGAATACTTCTCATAGTCATTTAAGAAGAACCGGGCTGGATCATCTGCAGTAGATATCATTTTACATGAACATTTAGGTGTAAGGGAGCTGACTAGTCGAGGGATTTTATATCTGTTCACCGAAGAACAAAAACATGTACTGGTAGATTGATGCAGATTTATGATAGGAAAGTTCTATGAAAGATCTTTGAAGCAAAAAACTAATATCGTTATGGATGAAGAATCGCTGATGTTAAGTTATGGTACCGAGACGAAACAACAATAGATTTTCATAATACCTGCATTGGAACAACGCGTTTCAACGCCTGTTTTGTCAGTCGAAACAAGATAATTTCAGATAAATGCAAGTGTAGCCTGACAGAAATAAGCCTGTTTCTGCCCTAGGGGAGAAACAAGCTTGTTTCTTAAATCGTTTTATCCCTGGCAGAGACGCATTTGTTCATTGTCAATCTCTAAATGAAAATCATATAACCTCAGTTAATTTATATAATATATATATAATAATTTTAAGAAAAAAAGTAATAATACGACAATTTCAAGTACATTACAGCATCTTATTGATAAAGCACAAGCAGTTACTCTTGACTTGTTACTTGCAAAATCAAAAGAAAAATATTTACTTTGTTATGACAAATTTGTAATATGGAAAGTTTCAATGCAGGCATTGTGAAAAATACAGTGTGTGGCACGGGACAAAACACGATTTCAGCCGAGGGTAATGCCAGCCCTCGTTTCGCTCGGGCAAGCAACACTCACCCTCAGTTAAAATCGTCTTGTTTCGTCCCTAGCCACACAGTATACTATTTTTCAGTGTTTGAAGGGAAGAAAATGCTAACAAAAGTTATTTGTGATGAAAGGAATGCAGCTGTCTTCAGATATAGTGATCCAGCAGAAGTAATCACATTTCAAATTTGTAATACTATAACCGGTGATTGGCATAAGAAGTTTGCCTTTGAAAAATTGTCCAGTGATCGCTCAAGATTTGGTTTTGGATGGAATTTTGTGACATTACGATAACGCAACTCTTCACTTCAAATCCGGAATCCTAATTGCTTATTTATTCACCCCCGCAGTTCAAGAGCCAGTTGCATAGAAATATTCTATATGCTGTCAGCCAACATTGCTGGTAACTCAATTTTTGAATGATATTTATATAGAAAGAATTGCGCGTGAAAATAATTTAATTGTTTCTAATATTTGAATAACTATTTTAAAATGTATTTGTCATCAAATTAAATATGAGAATATCATCATTCGTATCTAGATGTCGAATAAGATTAGAAACACCTAATCAAATATTTGACAATGTGCTCAAAGTTAACAATGCTTAATGCAACTGGGCACAACTCTTGCCGCTAACGATTTTTTTTTGTTTCCGTTGATTGAAAAAGCTATGTGTGATACGAGATTTCCTGACGTCAATGCGATGGATGCTAAATTTCAGTGAGTTCTTGACTACCTTCCAAAAGAGAATTTACAGCCTGTGTCAAAGAGTGTATCAGGAGGAATACTTTGAGAAACAATCTATATATTTTTCAAATTCTGTAGTGTTTTCATATCTACAAATTGACAAGAGCAGTTTTAGTAATTATTTGCAGACAGCAAGTGCAAATATTGAATTAGGAATTCACATCTGTTTATAGGAAGCAGACTAGCGTGCTCATCCATGTGATTAGAATTGATATCCAATTTTAATTATTTTTAATTATTTCACTCAATTACATCCCCACATATTGCACCGATTGAGCTTAGATGTCATATTTGGTTTGAATCAATAGAAGCAATAAAGTATTTATGTTCTAAATGAGCCAAACAAGTATCTTACAATGTAATCAAAACTTCGACATTCATTTGTTGATTTATGCTAGTCTAAATTCAAATTTATTTGGTACCACTACCACATCTAAAGCAAAATGCAGAATTCCTGGAAAACTTTAAGGAAGACCATTCATAAAGTAAAGTAAACGTTTTCTTCCGTATTTCTGCATTACATGCTGTATAATAATGCATGACATATGTTGAAAATAGCTGCATATGTGTTTTAAATTTAGTTCAAAGTGAGCAACAAGTCTTCAAATAACTTTTCAATACGAAAATATCCATGCATTTCTGATCCGCACGTTCATGGGTGGCTGTACATCAGTGTGTACATAAATTTTATTTGCTCGTTTTGTCTGGTTTTGTTGGTGTGTATGCATTTGTACACTGTTTGATTCTGAATTTCTATAATAAGATTTTCAGAATTCCACTTTAATGGATGTTTGTGTTCATATTTTGCTCCAATGGTGAGCTTACTTTTATACTAGTACGGAAATCGACGGCTTGGAAAAATCTTTTTTATTACTCATGCGGGATAAGTACTATTTTGCGCACATTTTTCCGGGTGGTAAATGGCTCTTTGCCTTTAGCGTGCGCCAAGTATAATTTTCTCATAAATTTAAAATAATCAGTCGCAGAATATTGAGATTTCGTATCAAGCACTTTTATAGCATCTAGTTGTACACTTTGCATTATGATTGTGATCGGCTAAGCTGGGAGTGCAGTTTACTCGAAACATTTTCTAATTTTCCGCATAAATCCAAAACGATTGAATGTAGAATATTAAAATACAGTATTTGAGATGATAGTACTGTCTAGATGCTCATATCCTATTTTCATTGAGATCGACTGAGTCGAAAGTGAACTATACATGACGATCCTGGAATTTTGCGCATAAATTTAGAACTGTTAGCCGTAGAATCTTGGAAATCAGTATTTAGGAATGTTATAGCATAAGAATGATGGCCTACTTTTTCCATAGCAACCGACTAGCCGTGGAATGATGAGATGTTGTGTTTGATTATATATATCCAATGATGTACAAGTAATTCACGTGATGTCTGTCAGATTGTTTTTGTCAAATGACACTTATAAGCTGTCAAATAGTCAAGTGCAAGTATATATGCCAATTGCGTAAAGCATTGTAAAAGAAGTTATTCCATTCCAACGATGCATTATGAAAGATATATCAAAATCAGCATCAATATTTTACACATTCTGACTCCTACAATACCTTAATATTGGAAAATGTGCTTTTAAAATTTTACTTTCCCAAAATTATATAATAGGTGAAGTATTCTAATCGTGATTTTTTGACAATTCGATTTCGATAAAATTTTACATTTCAGTCACTACTGAACTCAAAAATAATGATTTCAAAAAATTTAGTTAGTCTGTCTTCCGGCGATCAAATAGTCAAAACTGTATGCTCCAATAAATCAATGATCCTGAAAATCTGGAAAAGGACTCTTTATTTTCAAAAATACTTATTTTATGTGAGGACCAAATTAGAGCCGCTGTCTATCACTTTAAGAATGACCGCTGTCAGTAGTAGTGATTCGCTTATGAACACAGCCTTTCTGGCTGTTTCTGACGTCACACCTCACCACGCACATATTTCTGATGGATCCAGCCAGATTTTGTATCAGTCAAGGGGGGGGGGGGGAGGAGTATTTTCAAAAAAAGTCGAGAGGAGGGCACAAATGAAATATCGTTTTCATTGTGGTATCGCAGGCGCGGCAAGTGTGGTAAGCGTAGTACGAAATTGCAAAATGGTGGTGTGAGAGACGTGGCAGCTGACAAATGCGTATTGGTATGAAAGCTCTAGATTGCGCGAGCTCTTATTTTTAAATTACAAATAACAAAATTAATGTATCAAATTTTAACATTTTTCATAAATATGACGACCACAATGCGGCGCAAACGTATAGCTTTGTTATATGAATATTTAAATTTACTTCGATATTAGGATTAATTTCCCATCAAACTCCATCTCACTGACTTTATAAAATAAGAGCACGTGGATGTGAACAAGATGAATTGTCAAAATATGAGAAGATTTACGCATGCGCGGAGGCGAGCGTGGTACAAAAGTTGAATATTTCCAACCTCTGACACCACGCTTTTAACACCGCGGTCCCAAGACTACGGTACGGTGAAATTCAAAATCCGGCAATCCTTTTGGCTCAATTTCTCGTACCACGCCTGCGACACCACAATGAAAACGATACTTGAACCTGAGCTCTCGCGATTTGAATTGATTATAAGATATTTTATATATCATGATTATTTAAAACGCGTGAATTATTTCTATTTTCGCATTCCCAGGAGTAGAAGACGAATTTATTCCCTCATTCCAGGGATTTAGGTTTGAGTTTAGTTCCTAGGGATCAAAAATGATCGGAAATCCTAAGGGAATAAAGTGAAATAAACATATTTTTCTATGACAACTGGAAAATCAAAGTACCAACCTAAATGTCGAATTGAATTATTGTATTGGAAACCAAACCTTTATTATTGATGATTCATATTAGCATTATCGTAATTGACACAATTTCATAAATGCATCGTATTGTTACTCTGGCCAGGCTCGTTACTCAAGTTTGTTGTTGTCAAAATTGTAAGATTGATTAATCTGCTTTTATACTATTGTGATTCAATAAAATATGGTAGTGCGAAAAATAGCGTAGATAACACATGACTTGAGTGCCATTAATCCCTCAGGTGAATGTTGCCCTTGACTTCGTCTCGTGCAATAAACTCCACCCTCAGAATTAAATCAAGCACTTAAATCCCTCGTTATATAATAATACTATTTCATCGTTGTGAGAGTGACAGTGGACGCAGTAATTTTTTTATTGAAATTATTATTTTATAGATGGCTTTACCACAAAAATGACGTGGTTTAAATGTTGTGGATGAATATTTAGAGACATTTTGCTCTGAAGAATTCGAAGAATACGAGCATACAGAATACTGACTACCTTCTATAGTTTATGCAGAAATTATAGTTTAAATAAATCAAATACAAGATGGGTGTCCATTGGCTGAGAGATTTCATACTTGTTTTGAAATTCACGTCCACGTCACTTTGTTTATTTATTTATTTATTTATTTAACATTTCTTCTGCCCAACAGACGAATCCATTAATTGAACAGGAACAAATAATTTCGTATAAAAATTATACACTGAGAAATCATATAATGTATGTATAACATAAAATGTAAAATGTAAAAATATTAAATCAAAATTATTGATAGGGACATCATTATTTATTAAATATATCAATAACATTTTCTGAATCATTAAGATTCAAACACATTCTGTTTATTGGAGATTTATAAAATAAATTAGAATGACCAGAATCGGGATAGAATGGAAAAGAACTTCGTGTCATATATGTAGGTGCATGAGAGTTAAGTTTGCTCAGAGTTGTCGGATCATCAATACGACCCTGCACTAATTTGTGTAAGATATTCTAAAGATAGTTTTTTCCTGCGGTTAGCAAGTGATTCAAATCCAATAATGTCAATTGATATTTTATATGATATATCATTTGGAGGATAAGTACCATTAATTTTAAAGTGAATATATTTTAAGAATTTTTTTCTGAATTTTTTCCAACATGTCTATTTGAGTGTTATATTCTGGGTCCCATATTATAGAGCAATATTCAAGCTTAGACCTTATGTAAGAATAATATAAAGCAAAGATTGCATTTATATTTGTAAACGAGCGACAACTTCGAACAATGAAACCAAGTAATTTGATACTTGAAGAGAATATTTTTTGAATATGAGCGTCAAAATTCAATTTTTTATCGAAAGTTATACCAAGATCTATTATCTCCTCACAAATTTCAAGTGAATGATTCGATATTCTATAGTTGAAATTAATCGGCTTCAATTTCCTTGTAAAACATAAAACCTTGCATTTTGATAGATTTAAATGAAGCTTATTTAATTTACACCATTTATCAAGATTATCTGAATCATTTTATAGGGCATGAGAGTCTTCAAAAGTATTTATTACTCTGAATATTTTCAAATCATCTGCGAAAAGTAATTTCTCACTATTTATGACAGAAGTAACGTCATCTATGAAGATTAAAAATAATAAGGGTCCTAAACTGGAGCCCTGTGGAATCCCAGAGGTCGCAGTGAATGAGTTTGAATTATATCCAAGAAAATATACAAATAATTCACGATTTTACAAATATGAGGTGATTAAATTAATTTCCGGAGTAGAAAACCCAAAGCGATGAAGTTTATGTATAATAATTCGGTGATCAATTTTATCAAACGCTTTCGCGAAATCTGTAAATACTGTATCTACTTGGCCACCATAGTCCAAAACCGAGGAGAGATAATGAGTAAAATAATATAAATTTGTGGCTGTTGATCTTGATTTCATAAAAACATTCTGTGAGAAAAAAAGTTCGTTTCGGATTTGAAAGTAAATATTCTGATAAATTGTGGGCTCAAAAATTTTACCGAAGTTATTTAGAACTGTCACTGGTCTATAATTTTTTATATTTGATGTGTCGCCAGATTTGAAAATGGGGGTCACTCGTCCAATTTCCCAAATAGTGGGAAAGTAGCTTGTTTCAAGGGATAGATTAAATATATGATACAGAGCACGCGAAAGTGGATGTGTACAATCTTTGATTATCATATTTGGTATTTCATCAGGCCCACTTTTCAAGTTGGCTTTTACTTTTTTTATTGCTTTTTCAATTTCATCTATTGAAATATGATTTAAAGATAACAAATTATTCGAACAATTGTTCAGAATGGGGAGAGGATCATTGGTAGAACTAGTGAAGACACTCTGAAAATATGTAGCGAAACCATCTCCAATACTCTCTTTCGATGTGAGTTTCATATTATCATGAGACATTGAAGCCGGGAATTTAGACGTTGTTTTTTTAGAATTGATGAAACTCCAAAATTTACGTGGATCAGAAACAATTGAATTTTCACTGGTGGTTATGAAGTTATTGTATGAAGCTTTCAGGTCATTTTTAATACTAGCTCTTAGTTCTTTATATTGCAATAAATAATATTGGTTATTGTACCTTTTGTACATTTTATAGTAATGTAATTTCTTTCTTAATTTATTTTTGATTTGAGATGTAAACCAGGGAGGATATGAGAACTTTCTGACAAATTTGTAAGGCACAGATTGCTTAAACATATTGTACAGTGTTAAATAAAAAAACTTGCAAACTGAATCAGCATCTTTAAACATCTCAAGTTGATCCCAATCAAAATTGTCAATCAAATTATAAAGCTTGATATAATTTGCTTTTTTGAAATCAAACTTTTTTTTGTTGTTGATTAAAAGGCAGTCGTCATCTTTGATTGTGATGCTTAAGGACGGGTGATGTTTCTATTCTCTATCCAATATTGGCAACTCATCTCTCGTAACACTACATTCTGTATTTGATATAACTAAGTCCAACAGGCGACCATCGCAATTTGCTATGGAGTTATATTGCTTTAAATTAAAGTATGACATAAAATTGTTCAGTGACTCAACAGTTGCAGAGTTACTATCAGAATTCAATTCTGGAATATTATAATCACCTAGTATGATGAAGTTACTATTATATAAGAATGGAATGCTTTCAAAAAAATCATAGATTTTATCATAATTCTCTAAAGTCATAGCTGGGGGAATGTATACATTGAAAATATAAATTTAATCATTATTTAAAGAGATTTTGACACAAACGATATCCACATTAACAGGAAGTAAGTGCATGTAAAGTTCTAGTGCAACACTTGATGAAATAATTCGATTGTCAATCAACAACATAACACCTCCTCCTCGGGACATTCTGCATTCGTTGAAATTTCTGTCTTTTCTATACACTGAATAGTTATTGTCACACAATTCAGAATTAAACACACTATCGTTCAACCAGGTTTCAGTGAAGGCTATCACATCGAAATCGAAATCGGCAAGTGCAGAATGTAATGATGATAATTTATTGTTTAAACTCTGTATGTTTTGGTAGTAGATTTTTAGTGGATGGTATGAGCTGTTGAGCAGAGACTTCTCAATCTCAGCACTGTATGGTGAAAAATGATAACTGTCAATTTGACAATTACTGCTGTCACTAACCAGTAACGTATTACCTCAAAGTTTTGATTTTCCACTACACGACGTTTTCATCAAAAATTTGAAAAACACAAAAGGCGTATGAATTCACTTGGACGAACTATATAACAACAACTAGAACAGTAAAATAGCAATACTAGGAAATGGGCGCCAAGTTCATAAATTGGGACTAAAATTTAAGATCTGACATCCGATTTTATTCCACATGAGAGTGTAACTTCTAGTTTCCAAAAATTTTAATCGAACAACTGAAAATTGATCTCAGGATTTTTAATTTAAAAAAGAGTTTTATCAACATGCACTAGATGCAGAAGTACAAAAGACAACCGTCATGACTGATTGAAGGCTCACAATAAAACTTCTAGCACCATAAATTGGCTCGGTAGATCTCAATAAAAATAGGATATGAGCATCTAGGCGGTATAGTCGTCCTGAATACTGAATTCTAACAATCTACGTTTAATCGTTTTGGATATTGCAGAAAATTCAAGAATGTTTCGAATAAAGTGCTCTTCCGGTTTAGTTGATAGCAATCATAATGTAGGGTGTACAACTAGATATCATAAAAGTGCCTAATACAAAATTTAAATATTCTACGACTAATTGTTTAGAATTTATGCGAAAAATTCAAAAAGTCTGTCATATAAAGCGCACTTCCGGCTTAGCCGACTGTTACAAAAATAGAAGATGACCATTGAGATGCTACAGAAATTTCAAATGCTAAATTTCAGTATCCCTCGGCTGATCATTCTGGATTTATGAGGAAAATTTAAAAAAAAGTCTCAAGTAAAGTGCACTTTCGGTTTAGTCGATCGCAATCATAATGCAAGATGTACAATAAGATGTTATAGAAGTTCTCAATACAAAATTTAAATATGCTATGGCGGATCATTCTATATTTATGCAAAACATTCAAAAAAAGTTTCAAATAAAGTGCACTTCTGGCCTGGCCGATTCTTACAAAAATAGCAGATAACCATTCTGATACAATATCAAGTTCAAATACAGGATTTCAACATCCCACGGTTGATCATTCTGGATTTATTAGAAAAATTCGAAAAAAGTTTGAAGTAAAGTGCACTTCCGGTACAGACGATTGGAACCATAATGCGAGGTGCATAATTAGACCCTATACCAGTCTTAAATACAAAATTTCAACATTATACGTTCAACCAGTTTTAAGATTTGCGAGTTATGCACGCACGCACGTACGAACATACGTACCGACATCAAGCCAAAAATAATCAAAATGGATTCAGGGATGCTCAAAACGGATATTTCCATCAAAATCACGATAGGTGAATTTTTTCGGTTTCACAATACTTACTTGTTACTTTGTACAAGTAAGTAAAAAGCAACAGACAAAGCATTACTGAGGAAAGTAGTGGAAAATTTGATTTACCTGAAGGCTTATCACATCAATTCTCCTGATTGCAAGATTATGATGACAATTTATGACCTTCTGAAGAAGTTCTTCTATTAATTGTTTACCATACTGGTAGATAGAACCATATTATGCGAATCTCAACAAACATTAGTTGAGCATTAAAGAGAAAATAAACTTATTTTGAAATTTTGAACAGCCTTGCAATATTCTAGACCTGATCCTCTGCAATTATTATTTGCTCCATTTGTTGGAACAGCATTTATGGAAAATTTACTTCATAAGACGGAGATCCAATTGGATCTTTCTCAATTTCTTTTTTTTTATATATTTTTTTTTTGACAAGTTTAATCTAAAGTAATAATTTTAAAGTTTGTTGTACTCATCAAAACTTTATAGTCATTTAAATTTATTGATGTCTTCACAAGTGTGCACGATTTGACTGGTGCGGGTGAGTATAAAAAAAATTACACAACAGACTGTCAATCTGATATACAAGAAATATAAGCGTGTGTCATATTTTGTGATCATTTGTGCCTGGTTTAGGTTTTGTTTTGTACATAGAATTGAAATTTTAAAAAAATGGACCTCAATAATCTTCTGAAGATACCAAGCACGATTAGATCAAATGCTATTCTAGCTGGCCATATGCTCATTTTTAAACACGTTGAACACGTGCTAATATATTTTGATGAAAATATCCGTTTTGAGCATTTCTGAATAAATTTTGACTGTTTTCGGCTTTACATCGATACGTATGTGTGTATGTATGAGCGTGTACGTAACTTGCAAATTTTAAAACTCGTTGAACGTATAATGCTTCCATTTTTTTTTGAGACTGATCTAAGGTCTAATTGTGCACCATTCATTATGGTTAGCCATAAGATGTTGAAATCCAGTATTTGAAATTGCTGTAGCATCTTAATGGTTACCTTCTATTTTCATACCAATCGACTGAGCCGGAAGTGCATTTCATATAACTCTCTCTTCGAATTTTCCGCATAAATTCAAAAAAATCAGCCGTAGAATATTGAATTTTCGTGTTAGGCACCCACGGACATTATTTAAAAAAATAATGCCTTCGTGTATTATTTGTTACGTAATTACCCTGGAATCAGTATTATTGTGACAGCAATAATAAACTAGTCGGACATTAATTAATAAACATCCTTCGTATAAGTTCATACATTTGAAACAAAAACTCACTATTTCTGTGGTTACGTTGAGAGATTGACATTTCTGCTGCTTCATTCCGAAATTAAAGGTAATTATAGAATGAACTCACAGCACACAATACAGCAAATAAAACAAAAATTTGACAAGTGAAGATATAAACAAACAGCTGTTAGAAGTTCAGATTAACCGGCAAGAGACGTCATTACGACAACCATGACTTTATATCACAGACAGAGTTAAATAAATTTCAAAAGGGGCAAATATAAATTATTTGCGAACATATATTCAAAGATAACTTATGTTTTGCTCTTTTTGTTCTGGAAGATCTGTTTCAAGAGATAAATCACGTATAAATTTATAATTCAATAGTTATTATATCTCCGAGAGATTTTCCTTGCTTTAAATTAAATACAAGTTTGCTATTTCGGATCTAATAGTTAGTTGAAGAATTTTAAATGAATTATTGGACAAAAAATTTGTTGTTCATTTTATTTAGTAATCTAAACATAGAACTTTGTAAATCATTCTATTTAATTATGCATTCAAAGCCAGATTGTCTAATCTTATTTATAATTTAGTGTCTAGGTACAAAAACTAAAATTGGATCTTTATGTGGTTTTACAGAAAATATAGTAAACTATAATAAGTTTATGGAGGTGTGATATTGCCAAACTATGACTCACATGTATTTATATTATAATTTTTTTTCAAGTACGTATTATTAGAAAGTTGTTGAGGGATCCGGTGCAGTAATTGGTAGAATTTGATAAGGCCTTAAGAGATTCGGTTTCTTTTAATAGGTCATTTATTTCAACATAAATTAGGACGTTCCGAAAGTCCTACTGCTCTCATCATCAGCTAAAAATCTATACTACGACAAAAATATTACAGATCTAATTTTTAAGCGTTATTGATGAATAATAGAATTGTTCGCTCACCTTCGAGACGTTTGACACTGCCTCAGATGTGGCCCTTACCATGGATTTACGCTGTACATTTTGCAGTTCCAAATTTTATTTATCAATAACGCTTAAAAATTAAAAAATAAATCTATAACATTTATGTCGTAGTATAGATTTTTAGCTGATGATGAGAGCAGTAGGACTCTCGAAACGTCCTAATTTATGTTGAAATAAATGACCTATTAAGGCCCTATGTAATAGTTTCATTACCTGTTGCTATATTTTATTATCCGGCTTCGAAGAACGAATTAACAACTATCAATATACTTGACAGAAAAAAATATATCTTTTATTTCAAAAACAACTAACTTACATTTTAATATAACATGCTACTGTGATTATTATTTTAGCTCCTATATGTCATGCATGTCAATTGTCAGTATCCTGAATGTCAAATAGTCTTCACTCAGTGACACCCTATTAAATTCTACCTATTATAATGCAGGGGCCACACTTATGTCTAATGCCGTTAAGTAAGGTGTTATGTGACAATTGACATATTGTCATTGACAATATGTTCAGTATTGAATAACGCCTTAATTAATGACATTCGACGTAAGTGTGGCCCCAGCATAATGCAGGGGCCACACTTATGTCTAATGCCGTTAAGTAAGGCGTTATGTGACAATTGACATATTGTCATTGACAATTTTTTCATTATTGAATAACGCCTCAATTAATGACATTAGACGTAAATGTGGCCCCAGCATTAGGAAGAAGAATTAGAGTTATTACGTGGGAATTTTTAATACTGATATCTATTTAGAACCAGTTTTTTTTTTAAGTTTATTTATTTTTCAATTATTTAAGATTATATTGCAAAATAGAGTATGTCACTAATCATTTATAAGTAGTATTAAAAATACCTTAGAAAAATTATTAGTTTTGATTTCGATTATTATTGGGCATTTAGCAAGAATATAATATAAATCCGCTCACAACTAACAACTTGGGGTTTTAGTATTTTCTTGAAAACCTCAACAATTGTGCTTTGAAGGACTGTTTTTCCACTCGGATGCACATATTAAATAATAACTTCATTCGAATTGTGATAGAAAATAAAAAAAATTTGAATAATATTCAAATCAATAATATCTATTAAAAAACTCACTGATTCAAGTCATGATTTAAATTAAATGAATATAAACTAAATGTGCTCACAGCTTGAGCTTCACAGTGTTTCAATAAAAATCTTAAAAACCTGTTTTGAGGAATAATTTTATTTCCCTCAAATACATATTAAATAATAATATTATTTGAATTGATACTTTTTCCTGCAATGGAAATAAGAATGAATTAACAAAAAATGCAAAAATAACGCTACACTGATTTGAATCTGACCCGGCTCAGAGTATAAGAAAATACAATAATTTTGAGCCTTCCATCATTTTTGCACATGTGATCGCAAATAAAGTGATATATACATATTCTATTTATACCTCATTCCTTGTGATACATAATTTGGTCATATCTTGTTTTCAGGAATAAATGAGTAAGAGAATAATTGTATTATTGAGTCATTTTTTGAACTAAACTGTCAGGCATTCAAACTGTTGGGTCGGAATAATCTACCAATCGTGCTTACCACCACAACGATGCGGCAAAGAACAATTAGGACGAGGTGGATCGGTTTATCATCTATAATCATCTGTTCAATCAAAATCAAATTAGACACATGATGCTCAGCAACTGAAAACAGTCCTAATACTGCTATCAGTGTAATGTTGATTTTATTTACTAATATCTCACTCATGACCACAAATAGGCAGATCTCATCAGGTCTGGTTATTTCAAAGAGCTTCCAGTAAATTGTATCGTGATTAAATTCGTAAAACAATAGTAATTTACATTACTAGTGGGCTAAGTAAGGACTTATCCATAAAAAATTGTTTGACCCACGATGCCGAAGGCGAGTGGGTCAATATTTTCGTATAGTTGCTGTAGCAACTAGTGGGTAATGGAATAACAGTGGGTAATATATAACTTTGGTAGTTTAAAAACACCATAGTAACATAGCGTTTATTCAATGAAATTGGATAAAAATTATTATAGATACTTTTCACTCATTTAAACTGTCCTTCCATAATTTTTGCTTATTCAATACACGTGTTTCTCCGTCTAATGAATGTCTCGATGTCTCGAAGGTGTTCACCGCAAGTTTAAAATATCCGCGTCCGCGGTCATGTGCGTACGTACGAAAGTATTGTACACGGTGCAGATATTTATAGCGAGCATCATGGCCTAGTGAATGCGCTTGCCGGCCGGCAAATTTTATCATAATGTTTTATCTTGAAAACATCATTCACACCATGCCATCTAGCGGTGATAATACAGGTACAGGTGACACTAAATATTTGGCAAATAAATAATAGATATAAATAAATATGTCATCATATACTTTTGAATGTCTCACATGGTTTTGACAATAACTGTTTTTGTTTAATATTACGTGGGTATTTTTGTAGTAAATTAAAATGGAATTTAAGTCCCTCACTTAAAAAAGGCACCTGAAACGAAACTCTTTTTGATTAATCTTTGTTCTAAAGCCTTTCTATAATCCAGTCAATCGGATGAGAAATAAATGCAATCTAGCAAAAAATTGCCAGAGGTATTTTTTTCCATTTAGATTCTTTTACAAGATTTTTTTACATGAATTCCCAAGAATCTTTCTCTGAGGGTGTGTATACTTCACCATCTTGAAAATAGTTCTAATTTAGTTTTTCTGCTTTTTCTCATATCTCGTTGGTTCTACGTTAGAAATAAATTGAGACAATCCTATTCTATTAAAAGGTTCAAATAATACAATAATAAAAATTTTGTAGTGCAATTCCCAATCAGCAACTCTATTTAGTTTTCTTTTCCTTGTACAAAATAGAAGTTAGTATTGTGAAACCGACAAAATTCACATTTCGAAATTTTCATGCAACTATCCGTTTTGAGAAGCCCCGGATTCATTTTGACTACTTTCGGCTTGGTTTCGGTACGTATATATGTATGTGCGTTCGTCACTTGCAAATCTCAAATTACCGTTGAACATATAATGTTAAAATTTTTTATTTGAGACTGGTCTAGGATCTACTTATGCATCTCGTATTATAATTGCAATCGTCCGTACCGGAAGTGAACTTCACCTGAAACTTTTTATGAATTTTTCGCATGAAACCGAAATGGTCAGCCGTAGGATATGGAAATTGTTGTACCATCGTAATGATTATCTTCTATTTTAGTACCAATCGGTTGAGCAGAAAGCGCACTCTATATAAGTCTTTTCGGATTTTCTGCATAAATTGAAAAAAATCAGTCGTAAAATATTGAAATTTTATATTAAACACTTCTATAACATCTAGTTGTACACTTCGCATAATGATTGCGATCGGTTGAACCGAAAGTGCACTTTACCGAACAGTTCTTCTGGATTTCCAGTGACAGCTCTATTTCTCCATTTCCTCTCTCGATACCTCTATTATGAAGCGCTTTTATGCCCTTCGCCTTGGCATGTTACATGTCGTCTTCGTGCAACAATTTTTGGCAAACAAAGCTTTTTCTCGTAGATTTAATTTCTGTTTCTCATATAACAGCGTGAGAGAAACCACTGATTGTAAATTGAGTCCACGAAAGTCGAATTGAGGATCAGTTCAAAAGTTGGTTTTCCAAAGTAATCCTCTCTAGCTCAAATCATCATCATCACTGGCGCAACAGCCCTTGTAAGGGCCTGGGCCTTTCTAATCGGTATCACCGAGCCGCGGTAAGACACCGCCGTACTGCCGATCAGAATTTCGTGCCATTGCTACATATTTTAAGGTGTATAGGTTAGCAACCTGTAACACCCGAGTGTGATGATGCAAGTAGCTGCATTTTTTATTTTTACGACAAATCACACATTGTTGGTGAGTTGATTCAAACCTGCGACCTCTTGGTCGAATGACGTCACAGCATATATAGGTGAACAAACACGCTCGGCCATCCGCACTCACTCTCTAGCTCAAATACTCATCCATTATTTTGAGCCATTTCTTGCGACAGGCAGCATATTCAGCCTTCAGAAGCTCCTCAAAAACCTTCGGAATTATGTAACGGCCAAGTTTGCGTAGAGAAACCTACAAGGTATGTTTCTTGTAAGATTGGAGAAATTTTTAATCATTTGTAGCAAGATCTGGACTGTAAGGTGGATAGATGACCAGTTGCACTCTCGATTCATGTAAATAGCTTGAAGTTTTTGTAGCTGTAAATCTTCCATATACCAATCTACAGTTATATGGTCTTATGATCCCGAAGAGGAATGATCGCAAATGGGCCACTCTTTCTGCGATAATCAGCAATAATTTTCTTGATCGATTTTTCCTCGCACACTACTTTGTGAATTTATTTTCATCTTTTAATCTCAAGCGATTGATTTTGAGATAATGATTGACAATTTTAGATCAATATTCATCACTCTTAATATATATCTCCTATAAATGCCTATCGGTCAAATTTGGCGAGCATTGCACCAGTCCTCATGTCACGTATTTTTCAGACACAGATACTAATAGGAATTATTAACTACTACAATGGATACAATAATTGAGCTTCGCTGAATTTTCGTATGTGTTACATTCTGATTTCCCTTTAGAATTTTTTCCAAAGCACAAATGTTTTCATCATTAACAAGTCCTAAGTCTTTGTTCATCTTTCAGATTACAAACCACATTTAAATTCATGCAACTATTTGGATTTTCAAGAACAATCATGTTCAAGAGCTGCCACCAAATTTTGATGACTCTGCTCGGATGTCAATCCTCTTCCATCAAAATAATTGTACGGAAAGCAATTTGTGGTATTTCTAAGAGATTACATAGATTTTCATCATTCTCAATGAGATTTTAATAGATTATGATCAACAGATACTATATTAGCCTATGATAATCATAACACATTTTTGTACCAACTAAGTGCTCAGCTGCTTAAAAAATGTTATTTTTACCTATATCAACCAATTTGACCTACATGTAGCGTAAGCCAAATTTTTTGCTTCATAAATTGACTTACATGTTTTTCTTGGAATTTTAATATATTTTTACTGAATTTGACAAATTAATATTTTTCATATTATTATATAATCGACATAATTCAAAAAGTATTCTATGCTCTGTACCTAATAATTGTTAAAATAGATATTCAGATAATACAGATAATAATTTCACAATGAATTTTGATAATATGACGAGTTGTTTCGTCCTTTCGAACATCTTCAGACATACATACATAAAACTGGACAAAAACAAAAACACTTCAAATTATAGGGAACAAATTTGAAAGAGAAGAATCATATACATCTACCTGTTCATTACAAATGGACCTACTATTGTTGACTGCTTTTCTCATCTCTAGGTTTTCCAATAAATTCATCCTTGATCCCTTATCGACTACATATAAAATCTCAAACGAGTGGTTGTTGTACAGGCAATGAGCGGAAGAACTCATATTATTGTTTCTTTTGTTGATTGATCTAATGTGTTTGTGTATTCTAACTTTGAAATTTCATGAATTTCGGTCCGCTCTTCTTCCCGATTTTGTCTTTATTATTTGTCAAAAGCTTGCCTGAATTATTTTGTTTGTCACTATTATATTCATATAAGCTACAAAATTATTCAACTTATTACTATATGCCAGAAAAATTAATCTGCAAGAAAAGAGAAGAAAAAAAGAGATAAAGGAGATTTCCCCAAAATGTCAAGATCAAGATATATCAAGAATTCTTGAAACAAGATAAGAGATACATCGTCAAGAAATGGGCAAAACGAGAGATTTATATTTTCTTGTCTTGAAAATCAAGACAAGACAAGACAAGCAATGATTATCAAGACAAGAAATCTTGTCTTGATGAAACACAGTTGGCTTAGCGGGTAAGTTAAATGGAATATAAAAGCGTGTGTCAATATGAAGAATATTCACATTAAATGCAAATAAATATAAAAAAATAATGTTCTTTCGTAATCAAGGCTAAGTCAAAACTTAAGTCACTTGCTAATTAATCGTGATCAAACCACCTGAGCAGATACAAATTTTTTACTTACAGTGTTCCCAACTATAGTATAACTTGAATAATAATAGCAAGTATTGAAGATATTAAAAAATTATTAGATCCAATCATAGAACAGAACAATGGCCTGAATAAAAAGGTAGAGAAATTGCAGAGTACTATTGAAAAATTTGCTACTACGGTTGAAGAAAATAAGTACAAAATTTACAAGCTTGAAAATTATCTGAAATTGAAAAACTCCCAAATAGAAATTTTACAACAGAAAATTCGTGAGAAAAATTTGATAATTCATGGAGTGAAAGAAACAAAGAATATTAATTTGGAAGAACAAGTTTTACATTTATTCACTGAAATTATGGAAATTGCTAACTTTAAAGCTGAATATCTAGATGATATTAAAAGATTAGGGAAAAATAACAATAATATTTCCAGACCGATCTTAGTTGAACTTAATTCAAAGAAAGCCAAGAAATTCATTCTTCAAAACTTAAAATCTCTTAAGGGCACAAAAATTACGATAAGTGACGACTTTACAACTAAAATAATGCAAGAAAGGAAAATATTAATACCCCATCTGAAAAAAGCACGAAATGAAGGGCACCGTGCATTCCTAAATCACAATATTTTGAAAATAAATGGCGAATCATTCAAAGTAGAAGATTTTGAAGAAAGTCATTCTCATTTATCCCAAAAAACTGAGGAAAATAACTTTCTAGCAGTACATGATCGGAGACTGACTTCATCACTTACAAGTTTGAATAATATTCAGCATGAATCCGTAGCACAATATGAAATAAGAGATGAGTTCCAAAGAGTCTTCGAGGCAGATAGAGAAAAAAGAGAAAAACCAAAAATATGGGCCATTAGACGAACACATTGTAACGAGGGCACGAACTCAGTCCATCTCAAAAAACTCGAGTGCAAAAAAGTCAAACTACTAAACACAAAACATTTCACTAAAATCATGTTCTGGAACATACAGAGCTTGAAAAATGTTTACAAACTTAACAGCTAAGAAAAATCGTTTATCACTGCTTAACAGAAACATGGGCAAATTATGAGTTACAGGAGAATCCTTCTTTTCTGGAAATTTATGTCAAATTTGAGCAACAAGCAGCTAAAGAATCTATATTTGGGAGAGCTATTGGCGGAATTTTAATCTTCTCAAAAATAGAGCCTAAAAATGTGAAAGTTATCGCAAAAGAGCCTCACTGGATATTCATAGAAATATCAAATAATATTCAAAATATCATTTTGGGCGCGACATACTTCTCTCCTTCTTATGCCTACTCAACACTCCTGGATTTATTCTCTGATCATCTCTAAAATATAACTAATTCATACCCTAATCATGCTGTAATACTCGGTGGAGATTATAACGCTCGCATTGGAAATCTTAACGAAATTGACGAAACTATAGTCATGAATACAGACTTAAATTTTTCCAGAAGTGTTGAAGATTGCACAATAAATAGAAAAGGGACAGATCTTCTAGAAATAATAGAAAGAGAAAATCTTATCGTCCTAAATGGAAGGACTCAAAGCGATATTCCAGCGGAGTTCACATTTATAGGTTCTCCTGGAAAGAGCATCATAGATCTCATATGGGTGGATATTAATGCAACTCTGTTAATTCTCGACATGAAAATATCTGATGAAATCCACCTATCATATATGATATGTTCTCTAACAACTCAAAACTTAAACGACTCTATTACAGCTGGCAAAAATTGTAGCATTATGAAGCTTAAAAAAACTAAATGGGACGAAGCAAAAGCAAACTCATTCAAGGAAGAGTTACAGGAACTTTTACAAAACCCCACATATATAAATAATATTGAAGAACAATATAATTTTTTTGAAGAGTGCCATAAAAACAGTTTCTGACAAAATAGGAGTTTCAAAACAACTCTCAATTTTGCAGTCTCCATACAAATGCTCAAACAAAAAGAACTCAAAAGAGAAACAAAAAAATCTTTTCAGAAGTTCAAAGCAAGTAACTTCAACAAAGAGTGCTTAGAACTCTATTTAGGAAAGAAAAAGCAGTATAAGCAACATATCTCAGAACAGAAAAAGAGATATAAACTAGAAATTCAAATAATGTTACAAAATGTATCAGACCAATCACAATTCTGGAAGGCAATAAGATCTCTTCAAAATAGCAAGTTTACTCCAAATCCTATAAACTTGAGCGACTGGACTAGCTTCTTTCAAGAGTGGTTTGGACCAAAATTATTTAACGATGATATTTACTTTGGTACATTTCATCCATACTTAGACCAAGAAATCTCTGCTGATGAACTCAATTATGCCATAAATAAGTTAAAAACGAACAAAAGCCCAGGTATAGATGGTATTTTGAATGAGCATTTAAAAAACTTAACAACAAATTGGCAAGAATTTTTAAGAACTTTATTAAATCGTTTTATTACAGAAGAGGACATACCGATCCAGCTAAAAAACATTAAACTATCATCAATTCATAAAAAGGGGGATAGACTGGATCAAAATAATTACAGAGGAATTGCGTTGGTGAATACAATAACGAAGCTGCTTACTTTCATTATTAATAAACGGATGCAAACTTGAGTCGACTCTCATGCATTCCTCCCAGAAGCACAAGCTGGCATTAGAAAAGGAAGATCATGTACAGATAATTTATTCACCTTTAACTCAATAATTCAGATGAACAGTCTAATTAATAAAAATGGCATCTACGCAATATTTGTTGATTTCAAGAAAGCGTTCGACTCTGTACCGCACAAAATTCTCTGGAATAAGATTTATCAAGTCGGAATAAGTAGCAAAATAATCAGGATCCTAAGAATATGAATGAATTTACATTACAAGCCAACGTGAATAATGAATTAAAGTAAAGAGTAAAGATTGAAATAACAAAAGGTGTTTTACAAGATGAATGCACTAGTCCCCTACTGTTTGCGCTGTACATTGGCGACATGGAAGCATATTTCAGGAGTAGGAATCTAGAAGGCTATTATATCAATCAGACACACGATATTCTAACATTGCAATATGCAGATGATATAGTAATATTCGCCCACTCACCATCAGATGTACAAAGAAAACTAAATACTCTCACTGATTATTGCGACTCCCTTCTCCTGGAAATCAATGAAAAGAATACTGAAATAATGCATTTTCATAGACCTCCAATGCGGCACTTAAAACATGTTTGTCAAAGAAAAAAAATTACTTTCACAAATAAATATACGTATTTTGGAATAACGTTCAAAATCTCAGGATCCTTTGATGAAAACATCAAGGAAAAACTGAGTTCGTCCAATAGAATCGGTGGAGCGATAAAGAAAACAATGGTAACGGCAGGCACGTATAGTTGGGACACCATCATAAAATTATATTCGTCTGTGGTCATTCCTTCTTTAATTTATGGTTCAGAAGTATGGGATCCAATACAAGCTAAAAATCTTGAAAAAGGAATGGTGCAATTTTTCAAAAACCTCTTTGGGTGGCAGAAATCAACACCAAACTATTTTGTACGTAGAGAAACTGGTCAACCACATATAGAACTTGAGATATTCAAAATACTTGTTATGAGTGGGAATAGATATGTTAAAATGAGCTATGAAAAACTATTACTTCTTAATAATCGAACTGCTATTTCTATTCCCGAACAGAAACAAGTTAGGCACAATTGGACAAGAAATTTACAACAGATGATGCTAAGCAAAGCAAACTTTTCATGGATCTGGGATGAACAGTGTCCCGAATTGCTAAAGACTGAAATGAACAACATCATAATTGCTTACAATGAAGTTTTGTACATAGAAGACTCCAGAAAAATATCATCTACCTCATATAATCCCAGCTTCACACTTTATAACTCAAGCCAGCTATATCTTTCCACGAACATTTCTTTCAAAATCCTGAAGACAATTAGCCAACTACATACCGCAAAGACAGTCCGATTCTCGCTCTTCCATAACGACCATCGTCACACATTCGACCAAGAAGAATTATGCACTATTTGCAATTTAGATCAACCAAATGACCTAAATCATTTTTTTCTCCAATGCCCCATTTATTCTCCTATCAGAATTACATTTCTTTACAAATACACCTTGTGCACCAGCAGCGCTAAAGCTAATCCAGAACTCTTGGCTAATCTAACCGTGGAAAAGATGAGGGATATTTTCAACTACTGCAGAGCCGCCCTAAGCCTCAGAGCATTTGCGATGGACATGTAAGAAGCACAACTAAAATGAAATCAAAGAATAAAAATAATAATAATATATAATTACTATGGGAATATACTTTTTCTTTTTGCTGTCAATTCATTTGTATGTGAATTTTTACGTATACAAATAAAATTGGTAATTGGTAAAATTGGTAATAATGGTAATTGGTAATATGAAGAATATTAAAGCTATAGAATATCGTCTATTATTGAATGTACTAATTTGTGTAAGTATTTGACTGAATTTATGCTACATCGGTCATACAGTGATTTGAAATTAAATATATCTATATATTGATACGTGAAGAGGAACTTTCCGTCCCCTTTTTAAGCATATTGCATGCACGAAGGAATTTGAGATTTGGCATATTCAAAGATCATATGGAGAAGGAGTGCAGAAAGCGAAAATTATGCACAGGTTGTCCCATTTTAATCTATATATTAATACGTGAAAAAAAAACTTCCTATCCTTTTCAAGTATATTGCATGCACAAAGGAATGTGAGATTCGGCATACTTGAAGTTTATATGGGAAGGGAGTGCAGAAAGTAAAAATCTTATATAAGATGGCCTATTTGAAATTTATATTAATACATTAAGAGAAAACTTTGTACTCCTTTTTAAGCTTATTGCACGCACGGAGAGATGTAAGAATTGGCATACTTGAAGTTTATATGAAAAAGAAGTGTAGAAAGCTAAAATTATATACAAGATGTCCCAGTTTAATTTCACGTGAAGAGATTACATTTAATCGCGCGCACGAAGGAATGTGAGATTTTGCATATTTGAAGTCAATGTAGAGAATGAGTGCAGGAAGCTAAAATTATATACATGGTGTCCCATCTCAATCAAATGCTGAATAATATATTTTTTCCCTCTAGAATATATAGAGAAAAATGCACCGAATGAGAAAATGTCTGGAATAAAAGTTTAATGTTCCTTTCCCCTCTTCAAGATGCGGAGGGAGGGGGGTGAAATCACTTTAAAATCTTGAATGAGAACCACTATTTTTTATTCCAAGCTAGCTAAAACTGTCGAAAATGGAAGGTTAAATTCAATATCACTCAAACTTAGCAATATAATGAATCACGGTCGAATTCCGATCACTGCGCGACATTAATACATGAAGAGAAAACTTTATATTTCTTTTTAAGGGGTGTGCGCACGAAGGAATGTGGGATTTGGCAGACTCGAAGTTTATATGGAGAAGAAGTGCAGAAAGCTGCAGTTAATACAGGCTATCCTATTTTAATCTTACATGAAGAGAAAACTTTATACCGCGCGCACGAAGGAGTGTGAGATTTGGCATATTTGAGATTTATATGAAGAAGTAGTGCAGGCAGCTGAAATTACATGAAAGGTGTCCTTTTTGCAATTTTACTTGACGAGAAAACTTTGTACCTTGCGCACAAAGAAAGGTGAGATTTGGCATACTTGAAGTTTATTTGGACAAGGAGTGTAGCGGGCCAGAATTATATACAGAGTGTGTCATCTCGATTTACCGTTGAATATGATATTATTTCACACTGGAATATATTATCGAGAAATTTGCACCGAATGGGAGAATGACTGAAGTAAAAATTTAATGATTTCTTTTCCCCTCTTCGAGGAGGAGGGGCGAAAGGTAGTAAGTCGCTTCTAAATCTTGAATGAGAACTACTATCTTTTATTTCAGATTCGGTTAGAGCGTCGATTACTAAGTTAATTTTACCTCAAACCTCCGATAATGGGAGGTTAGTTTCAATAACGTTCAAACTTAGCAATATACTGAATCACGGTCGAATTTCGATCACTGGACGACTAGTATATAATTGAATTTTGAATTATCTTACAAAAGATACCAAAGGAGACAGTCCTGTTATCTATCAGTTGAAAATGAATATATTTGTCTTAATATTTATAAGTCTAAGATTTTTTTATCGAATAATTAGGAGCTATAGTTCATTTCAGTTAAGAATGGTCCAAAGGATCTCAAAGGATTGCGATATAAGCCATCTGAGTGGCCAAAATACGAACCAGTTTCACATTAGAACAAAAATCACACTTGGCTATCTGTCAATTGCATAATTTGTTAGCCATTTATCAATTATCATGAATAAATTGGTACAGTTCGCAGATTCAAATTTGAATCTATTTAGGTAATATGTGAATATAATTAATGATTCTATTTCTTGGATTCATTTCCAACAAACTTGTTTTGAATCCTGCATTTAATGTGAGTGAATCGTGTTCACATTTCGGCCAATCCGAAGGCTCAGATCGTAGTTCCATAGGAGCCTTTGAACCGCTTCAAACTGAAATGAAATATAAGTGATACAGGCTTTGAATTATATTATTGTAAATAACTATTTCGAGTGAAATTTCTTATTTTAAGGTCTTCTGTGTCTCCGAGTTTTCTTTTCTTAATTTTGAAATATTGTCATTAAATTCATATTTTTCCATCAGAATTCAAAATTGAATTCTTTTATTTACAGGGAATAGAATTCAGAGTGTAGCAAATAAGGGAAAGATAATATTTATTCTGAATAAAAAATGAAGTTTCTGTCAAATTTGATATTGCCGAGGATAGGTATTATGCAATCCAGAACTATAAAAAAATTATGTCTGTTAAACCCAAGCTTACAAAGTTGACATTAATTTTGGTTTTACCGGAAGTTGTGTGATCAATTATTTAGTAAGTTCGATTTTGTGGACTAGTGTTACATACATGAAATAACTCAAGCAATTTATTGTTAGTATGATTCCTCAGCTTCAAGAGCTCAATTAAACTATTCATTGTATAATAATTCATTTTGATATTTTTCTCCCGAAAAAGATAACAGTCTTACTAAAACGCTAAAAATATATAAAATAATAACTTGAATAAAAAATGATTACATTAGTTTTGAATAAAACCGCTTTAAAAAATAGACCCACTATACTGTTTTTAAATATAGAAAACTGTCAAAACATCTATCTATATCCCTCCTAATCTAAACGATCCATCTCAAATAAATCACAGATTCCTCTATTCCAGACAGAAATATAAAAACAAAAACACACTACATAAATTTTATTATGCAACCGGATCCAAAATTACACTACTTTACAAATTTGCAAATTGTCTTTCATCTATGACGTCGTATTTATCAAGCAGAATATGTTGCCATCCCTAGACTAACCTGCAGCTTGTGTCATATCCTAGTGCACCTACGAGGAAGATGTAGAGTCCATGGCAAGAATTGGCACTAGCACAAGCACTGCCGATCTGTCGAGCGGTTTGGTGATACTGTGTGCCAGATGAAACACGCGGGAAGCTCGGCGAAAATAACACGTTCCATTAGTACGAATGGCAAAAGATATAATATTTTTACGTGTTTGAATCTGGATTGTATAAAAACACTAACACCGATTTGAATTGAAACTTTGCGTATTGAATGTACAGGAATTGATCGAGAGAGTAAAATGATCTTCACATTTTTTTTTTCTCTTATTTTTGCACGTAGTTTCTTTTAGATGGAGGATTTTTTAATGGTTTCCGGAACAAAATTTTGGTAATGGCCGGTTGCACCGCTCTAGTTCAAATTATAAGTTTTACTTAAACAAAAAAATGTTAAATCGGAACAATGGCAGCAATATTTATGTCACATTTGACTTTTGAGCCTTGATACGATATTGTTCAATTGAGCGACACTTAAAATTTAAGGGACAGCAGTGCAACTGGCCATTAAAGTTTTACATATGGAAGCTATATAAGCTTCTTCACACCTCTATGAAATCAACGTATTTATTCAAAAAATCACTTATATAGCAATTATTTGGCTATATCGGAATTTGAGAAACTGACCAGAGAATTTCTCAAGAAAATTTCCAACTTTCTGGTGGGAAAAGATAATCAAAATATATATTGAGACATATGTATTTGTTTCATTAATAGCAAACAGTAGATGAAATATTGCGCATGCAAGTTTTATTATGAGACTTCTATTTCATATGAACTTACTAGAGTGAATTATCTATGAAGGTGATGGGTATTTCAAAATTGGAACGCATAGAATTGCAAACACAATATTCAGAACAAATGTTACTTTTCTGTGTAATCTATCTGTGGGGATCTTTCATTCAGATGGAAATGAAAACTTACATGGATATTAAATTCAAAGTTAATATTGTTAGCGATATTTTTCATAGGTTTTGCGTAAGATTAATAATCATATCATTTTTAACAATTTCAGCAAGTTACACAACACGTAGGTTATTTAAACGGTCCGACATCCATTTGTCACTTCAGTTTGTGTTATCATTTAGGAGAGTGAAGTTATAGTGTATAAGTTAATCTTGAAGAGTTGAGGGTGAGTTAGTCACATGATGTATTGGAGAGTGTTTGTATATTGGAGATGTGTGAATTGCAGTGGTTGTGTGGTATGTGATTTATATCCTTCTTAATCCTCATCCTAATGGCGCGTAACACCGTAATGGTGGAAGCCGAGGCGCCCAACGATGTAGCAGTTACCGACCTGGTACCAACGGTGCACTGCTTACTGCTTAGTACAGTTGTCCAACGTTTGCTTACATCTGAGTGGGGGGTTGAGCTTCGGTTTGTTCTCGGCTTTCATTGAATACCTCAAATGCCTTGTTTAACCCAATGGTGTCAGATACTAAGTCACTACCAGGTCTGGGACCTGAGGCGAGTCTGGGACCCTCTGCAAGCCTGGGGTTTGCGTGTGAATCAGGGATTCACAAGAGCGTCTGGAACGCTCAGTCCGAACTTTTAACCTTATTATCCTAGTCTACCTGCATGAACTTGAAATGGTGTGATTGTGTGTTGATGATGTGGAGTATATACCCCGTGTGTGGATGTGATTCCTCACTAAGCAAGGTAGTTTGCATATGTTATGTTTCACTTTCAGAATACATGAGATCAACACTCTTAGACCGGCGGCCACTGTACATCAGTTATAGATGGATATTGTTTTCTTGTACGAACATTCTACCCTTTTCCCAGTGTTCCCTGGTTGCTTTTGCTCGAGCGCCTTCTGTGGAACAGTTCAGTTTTTATTCGGCGGCGGAACACTAAAAAAGAGAGCCTACGGGCTGCTGCAGTGGAGAAGGGCCAGGAGTTTTGAGGGTACACAAAAAAATCAATGACTGTATATTTGGAAACTTAATTATTGTTTATTATTCAAAATGGAAAAAAATGCAATAGAAAATGAAATCTTAAAGTAACGTAGAAACTGAAATTTTAAAGTAAAATAGAGAATGCAACAATAACGTAAATAAACAAAAATATGACAACAAAATGTTTATCCATCTAGTGAATTTCGCGGGGACAACTAGCAATGACATTTAAATCTGCGGCGGCGGTTATATCAGTAACGGTGGTCCTGGCCTCCAGGAGGATCACGGTTGTCAAGCCACTAAAGGATACTCTAGTCGACTGCCAGGAGAACCACGGCAGTCACTAGTGCGGTGGGACAGGATTGGTATGGGGTTGCCAGGGAAGCCACGGCTACCAGGAGGGATGTTCTAGACGACTGCCAGGAAAACCACGGCTAACGCTAGCACCAGAGAAAGAATGATTGCCAGGATAATCACGGCTATCAGGAGGAACGTTTTAGACGTCTGCTAGGTGAACCACAGCTGACGCTAGCACAATGGACGGAACGGTTGCCAGGAACACCACGGCTACCAGACGGATAAATTAGATTTAGCCACTTGCCTTTCTAGCTTCTCTCTCTCAAGTGATATCAGCGGACTTCTCAGGTACCGATCAGGAAGACCACGATCAAGACACCTTGAGCTGCTCACTGACTTTGCCTTCTACAGGCTTACGGCGCTCGTTTTATACCCGTTTGTTAATTCAAATTTAATTAAATGGACCTGAACTCGCTGAAGATTCGAAAGATTGTCAGAATAAAAAATAAGAAGTAAATATTGATTCAATCGGGAATTGAACTCGGGATACATGTATCCATAGTCCATCATCAGTCCATTTGTAAAAATTAATGTTGCTGTTGTATGACTTCGTTATAATATTTATAAAACTTCTGGACCTGAAAATTTATTAAAAAACATCCAAATAACTCCAAAACATATCTGCAACTGCGGTAGCAATATTATAAAACTTGAAATTGGAAATATGTTATTAGTGGTTAGCAAAAATTTTAGTTGGAAACTTGCGTCATACAGTGCTAAATTATTTGCTTGGTTTCGCTGAACGTTGTGGAGCTGACCGTTCAAACAAAAAAATCGGCTAAGTGCGTGTTATAATACGTACAGTGGAGGACTTTTTAGTGGGGAAGAACGTTTACCGTTTCATAGTTCATCTCAAAGGCACTTTGACAATGAGGCTATTTCTGCAGTTGCTAAGCTCAAAAAAATAATGTAATGTGTATAAATAAATATCTCAAACCAAGTTTTATTGGAAGTATTATTCAAACACTATTATTTTTAGAATTTTACACAATATAGTTGAAAATTTAAATAAAAAAGTCATCTCGAAACTTATTTCTTATTTTTATAACCTATCTAACGACATCTCTCAGGGTTATTATGTATACTCAAATATTTTTTCCATCCCAGAGTTACTTGTGTGGTGTACCATCCCTAATTGTTTTTTTTTATGATTTTACTACACCATTATATAGAGGTTTATAGAAAACACTTTCCTTCCAAATTTCATGTATCTAGTGTCATTAGTCTCCAAGTGGAATAGCTGTGACATACGGACAGAAGAACATGACGAAATTATAAGGGTCCTGTTTTTGCTTTTCGGCTACGGAGCCTTAAAAACTTAAGGGAGTTGTAGCTGAAACTGAATAAGCTGAATGATGAAAGATCAAATAAAAATGTGGATTTCATCAAATATCTTTCCATAGGTGCTTTCAGCCGTCAAAAGTAGTCAAATAATAAAATCAATAAGCAGCAAAATTTTTCTATAATTTTGAGTTTCCAAAAAAAAATTGTTATATCTACAGTTCTAAGTAGTAGCATGACTATTGAGTCATTCAGAAGCAAATGGACCAGCACACAGATATTAAGAAGATATAAATGTTACGAAGTGATAATTTTTTACTTATTTTCATTTTATATTTTATGTGCAACGAAGAAAACGAACAAGCAACACCACCCTGTTTCATACTCATGTGATTATATATTAGTTTTCTATTGGTTAGGTACTAATCGAATCCATCAGATAAACAAACATGAAAAATAGCCCATATTTTATCCTGAAATTTAGATGTAACCGTGCAGTGATGTCATTTTACATCACAGTATCCATCACAACTACAGCAACGAAACTAGCGTCGTCTGACGTGGGCTTCAAATGGTATTTTGGTAAACAACTTTCAATTGACCAAAACAAATACGATTATTATGGACAGTAGTTTGACATCTAGTCAATAGGTATTTAAATCTATTCAAATCTAATATCTATCGACGATGAAGTACTTCTTTTCGATAGGATTGTGCACGGAAGAAATTTATGGAAGATACAATGTTCTTCCTATCGGGTCGCAGATTTCAAGAGAAGATCAACAGTGAAGCATTTGGTGCTGTTTCACTCTTCGTCGTTTCATTTGTGTGAGTCTGATTAATTTGTCTGGGATCTTCAGTTCGAACATTACTTTGTAAAGTATGATGATACTACGAATACAGAATCATATCATTTGACCCAACAAAAACGTTTCGAAATATATATTCAAGAAATTTTATTGCGATAGTTCAGGGAAAAATTGATTCACTTAGCACATATAGTTCTCAAACGGTGTAATTTGGTTAATATTTATGAAAAAAATTGCAAGTGAATAATTATGCATGACCATGAAATCGCTAGATGAAAATATAATGAGCAATTCATATCAATTGGCCCATGAATACAGACCTTTCATCATCATATTTCTCTCCAAAAGTGTTGCTTCGAATGGAACAAATGTATATCATTAGATCACTGACAATTAGGGTAACAATAATAATTTTGCAATTATAGTTCGTGGTAAAATTTTATCAAACGATTCATGTAAAGTTATAGTTGAATTGTTATTTCTGGCAGATATTGAGGCACAATTGCTAGTCAATCCCATTATGTACTGTAAGAAATATAATAAAATTGTATAAATCAACGCAGAAAAAATTGAATTTGGGAAGTACTTCTAAAATATCAAAAACAAGCTTAAGATCTTGGTGCTGTATATTGAAACTAAATTGTCGTGCAAATTGTAGAGAAGAAACTGTGAAATGGAATAAAGCAGCTTAAGAAAAAATTTCGGAATCGTGATATAAAAAAATTAGGCTACAACTTCTCTAGGTTGAATATTTCAATCGAATCATTTAAAATATAGGAACAAAAGAAAAACCACCTCTAACAGCTGAGCATAATAGAGCCGAGTAAATAGGACAAAAGTTTATAAAAATTGGACCCAAATTGAATGGAACTCAGTCATTTGGAGTGACGAATCCAGATTTAAAGTTTGTGAAAAGCATGATAGAAGTAGAGTTTTAAGAACAAAAAACGAAGAATATCAAACAAATTGTTTACGTGAAAAAGTGAAATTTTCTGCATCTCTCATGATATAAAGATGCATGTCTGCTCAAGGTGTTGCAATATTGCACTTTATAAAAGGAACTGTTAATACTGATAAATACACAAATATTCTAATACAATCTATAGAATTTCTGCAGTCTGCAGAAAATCAGTACATTTTCCATTAAGATAGTGCTACATGTCACAGTTAAAGAAGCTAAGACATGATTATCGGAACATGATCTTAACTTGTTAAATTGGATGTCTAGTAGTCCTGATCTATCACCTCTTAAAACAGTGCCTGAATTGAAGAAAAGGTTCACACAAATTTGGAATTAATTCACTCGAGATGATTTTCAGAGTTCAGTAAATATGATGCATAAACAAATTCAGGCAGTTTTAAAACAGAAACGTTATGTTACTCAGTGGTAATTGTAATCGGTACCTATGAGCCAAATGAATTGAATCACTGATATAATCTCTAAGCTGGTAGATTTCTGTTAATTTATTTTAATTCATAATGTTACTTTAATTAAAATATTGCTATAAATAATACCATTCAAGGTATACATTTCTGATTGAAGCAGTTTTTAATTTAATTGTAAGTTTATAAAGAAGAAATTTGAAGAACTTTTTTGAAAAATCTTATTTGAGCCAAATGATTTTATTTTGGACGCGTATAGTATACCGCTCTGGAGTAGATAAGCATCTGTTATACAATCGTACTTTATTCTGTTGCTTTCAGAATGATATTCTTTTAATACACAATTTTGAATAAAATCCTGAAAATTTTCTGGAATAGCATCCCTCTTAATTTAAGATACGACCACCACTGCTTTTCCCAATAACAATTTTACACCCTTCATCAAAGTAATGGATGTGAATCATTGCACAATAAATTGGAAATTAATATGGAACATTCAAAATGTGACCGTATTGGGAATCATGTGCAATGTTTCGTCTATTTAAAATCGCACAGATACCTATGCGCGGTCTGTGTGTGTATAGTAAGGTACTCATGCGCCTAGCTACATAAATACGTCTAGATGCTAATCGCCGCGACGCACGGCGTCTGTTCTACACACACTTGCATCGCATTCATATATTCATGTATTTGTATAAGTGTGAATTATACACTCATCGAGTTATTTCTTTCTCATAATGTTCATCGCGAATTATATTTGTTTTTAAACGTTTTGTGATAAGATCACTCGTTTTTATGATACAGATACTGGAATATGAGGAGGACCTTTTAATCAAATGTAGACTATTTTTCATTTAACAACTATCAGAAGGTATTGTCTTTTCATTATTTTAAGGCTGAAAACTATGAATTTGTATTAAATCGAAATAATTCTTATTAAAAGTATGAGGCAGGGTCAATTCAGTTTTTTCTATTGATTTGTCACATTAATAATAACAATATAAAAAAATTCCATTTTCAATTATAGTTAATTATTTTCCATGGCACACTAAATATCAAATTAAAAAAATAAACCTGTAATAATTTTGTATATAGACTAAAATAACGAAAAAATAGAAAATGCGAATCATGTTACGAAAATCCATATATGGGATAAAAAAATATTCTGAACAGCTTTTCCTAATATTTTTTTCTCAAACGCGAAGCAAAATATTAAGAATCAGCATTATTTGTCAATTCGTAGTCGTAGTAGGCTGAGTTTAAAGTTCATATTCGAGTTCAGTATCGTAAAATGGGACCGATCATCTTGTATCACTGTGCAAAAATTCAAATCTGTATTCCTTTAAATAACGAAAATATGGAGGTGTCCTCATCTTAAATGCGACACACTGTATAATTAAAAAAACCAAATAGTTATATATGTATCTAGTGCGCGAAATTATACTTCGGTTCATGAGAATAATACCAATATTGATGTACAAATGTCAGCATTTTTTTACATTAGCAGAAAAAATAAATTATAAATATTTCATTGAGTGAAAATTTTGTTCGTCACACCATAGGTAGAGTAACTAATGAACTAATTATTTTGGTATGAATATCCGTTATAATTTATTGATATGAGATGATAGCATCACTTTTACTCGATTTTTCAATTGCCGAATGATTTTATTTGATGAATATCATCTGTGGCAACAATTTATACAGTAATAATTACATCAGTTATTCATGTTTTCATAGTAGTTGACTGGCGGATAAAGTTATTCAATGATTGAAAGGTTGGGTCTCAGATTACATAAATAAACAATCATAATTGTTGACTCTTTGGATACAAATCCAATACCAAGGCAAGATTAATCTCAAATCACGTCTTGTGGCAACACTGGTCTCTTCTCCGTTTCGCTTAGCTCAGTCTCGCTATGGTCCTGATTAGTCTAGTCTCATCTCGAGTCTCAAATCTGAACAAGAGTCTCGAGCATTCGAGCTATTTAGTTTTCAACAACAGAATTACCTTCTGCGTCATGAGTTCTTCCATTCAATTCCATCACAAGAATATTTCTGTTCAACTGCTTCAAGAATATATCACTTTTTACAATATTCTAGCATCCGATAACACCCACATCTTTGCACGAATACTTTTTCATTAAGAGTATAGTGGATTACCTCATGATAAAGATATATTTCATGACTCACGTGGTTATTGTCTTTTACGTATCGATGACTGAAATTTTACATGCATAATATATATCCTTTTTCGTGGTCTTGATATCTAAATAACTAATGATGGACAGACAGAACAAAATTTCATTTATAACATCATAAAAAATCTGATGCGGACATCACGTGACTTACTTGTATATCATTGGATATATTTTTCGCCTATGATAATACGATAATCAAACACAAAATTCCATCGTTCTACGGCTAACCGTTTGGAATTTTTCCAAAAAATTATAGAAATCTGTCAAGTGAAGTGCGCCTTCGGCCCAATCGGTTGTCTTGGAAACAGTAGATCATCATTCTTATACTACAACATTCCTAAATACTGATTTTCTAGATTCTACAGCTAGCAGTTCTGAATTTATGTGCAAAATTGGAAAAAAAAAGCAACTGAAGTGCACTTCCGGTTCAGTCGATTCTTATTAAACTAATAGGCAATCATTCAGATGCTACAGAAGATTGAAACATTAAATTTCAATACTCTACAGCCGATTGTTTCGAGTTTATGCGAAAAATTCTAAAAGACTGTAAATTAAAATGCACTTCCAGCTTAGACAATCTCAATGATAATAGGAAGTATTATCGTCCTAAATACTGAATTCCAACATTCTACGTTCAATTGTTTTGGATTTATGCGGCGAATTAAAAAATGTTTCGAGTAGACTGCACTCACGACTTAGCCGATCACAATCATATGCAAAGTGTAAGTAAAGTGCACTTCCGGTACAGACGATTGCAACCATAATGCGAGGTACACATCAAGTCCTAATACAGAATTTCAGCATTATACGTTTAGCAGGTTTTGAGCTACGAAAATACATACGCACATATATACGTACTGACATCAAGCCGAAAATAGTAAAAATGGATTCAGGGATGCTCAAATTTACAATACTTCCTTGTACTTTGTACAAGTGAGTAGAACACCGATACCTTTCTTGAAATATAATTTTCATTTACTTGTACAAAGTACAAGTATTGTGAAACCAACAAAATTCACATCTCGAAATTCTGATTAAAATATTCGTTCTGAGCATCCCTTGATCCATTTTGACTATTTTCGGCTTGATGTCGGTACGTATGTGCGTTCGTAACTCGCAAATCTTAAAACCCGTCGAAGGTGTAATGTTGAAATTTTGGTCTAGGGTCTAGTTGTGCACCTTGAATTATATTGTACCTTTTCCTATTTCCAAGGTGGCAGTAGGAAATTAAAAAAGGTAATGTTTCTTCACTATTAGCAAAAACTTAATGTACTGCTGATTGACACTAAATTTAAGTAATGGAATATCCTACCTTGAAAGTGAAGACCCAGGCTAGCTATTAATAAGGGCACCAGAAATATTTTACTTGAAAAATAGGAAATGGACGCCACTCCCAGGAAATGATCAAAGGAGAAAAAGGTACTATTCTGGGAGACAATAGCGACAGCAAAAAAGAAATAAAGCATAGACGTCGAAATCAATTTTAAATAAAATTATTATTAATTTAAAGCAAAGAATTCCAAAAATTATAATTCAAAAAATTTGTTACTTATGAAAATGATTGAAGCTATTATACAAAAAAAAATCTCACTGCAACAGCCAAAAGGGAACTGGAGAGCACGTCACAGACGTTCAAAATTACGTTACAAAAACTAGCTAAATATCCTCTTCAGGCGGAACTCAAGACTAGTATCGGCAGAGAAGATAGATGTCGAATTGGTAGCCACAAAAACAACGTCAGACAAGAACGTTCCCTGAATTAAGTAAAGTTGATCTTGCGTCTTATAGGGCTTTGATAAATACCCAACGGTCCTTGAAGATTTCAAGGTTGGCCGTGCGCTTGGTCGTCAACTTCGGGAGATATTAATATTCTTCTTAATTTCGTAGACGTGTTGATGTTTTTCTTAACTTGAAGTTGGCCAAAAACTAGTCTCAAGTGACCACTGGTCCTTAAGATTCCTAGCAGTTTACACTGAAAACAAACAACCCAAACAGTATCCAATTCAACTGAAACAGGAGGTTTCTACAAAAAAATTGGAGAGCTCTCTTCAAACGTGAAGCGTTAAACTTGAATGAATAAATTTAGATTCAATTAAAAAACGAATAAACTGTAAATTTAGTAAAAGTTAAATAAAATAATCAGTCAGTTATTTATTTGTCTGATTTTAAATAGTGCACTAAAAATTTACAAAGTAAAAAAACTACGCTGAGCATTAAAGAGAAGAAAAACAAAGAAAATACAAAGTCTAGCAGGACAAGAAAAAGGATTTATTAGCGACGAGTCGATAAATTTACGAACGTGGTTCGTTACTAAAAAAATTGGATCAATCTTCACAAACTCGTAGGATTTTCCAGCTTAAAAACGGGAACTAAAGCCCACAACTAAATATTTTAAGCTTTGGAAACAAAAAACTACAAAACAACGTAAGAAACTAAACTACGAGTTGTTGAATGACAAATCCGCAACGCGTTGGATCCAAAATATAGTTAAATTATGTATTATCAACTACTTTCACTAATCATTCATACATCACACATACTTAGGTGAGGAAAGGTAAAGAGAGGAACGAAGATAGCCACAAATCTCGTAGGTTTCATTACTTCGAGTGTACATATGAAGTTTAAAAAAAAAAAAAATAAACTTAGAACAAAAATATTAATTTTGTAAAAAAAATTCAAGATAGTAAAAAGGTTTTGAGCACAAAAAACTAACAAAGAACTAAGGATGAAAGAAATAAATTTGGAAAACAAAAGGTTAACCACGCGGGTCACCTCAAACGAAATCACTAACAAAAATAATACTAAATTTGGAATAACGTGAACAAAAATAATAAAACAAATACTTACAAAATCATAACACTGATTCTAATTAAATCAAATAATCACAAAATTTAGAACAACAAGAAAAATCACAAGACTGCTCAAAAACAACCCGTCTGCAACAACGGCTCGGACGGAAGAGAGGAAGAACCAGACGCGCATACTCTCTAAGTTAGCGCTTCAATCAAGTGTCATACGCACGTACTATTTTACAAAATTAGTGCGAATCTGTTACATAGATGGCGACATGGGTATGCAATGGGAAAACAATTGTACAAAAAAAAGACGTCAGACGAAATTTTTGTAACACTATATAATAACGGAAATGCACTTAACTTGAATTTTTTTTTGAATTTTCCGCATAAACCCGGAATAATTAGCCGCAGGATACTAAAACTCGATATTTGGGATTGTAGCGTCTAAATGTTCATCTTTCATTTTTGTACCAATCGGCTGAGCCGGAAATGCACTTTATATAACAGACTTTTCGAATTCTCGCATAAATTCAAAACAATCAGTCGTAGAATATTGAAATCTCGTATTAAGCACTTCTATAACATCAAGTTGTACCCCTCGCATTATGACTGCAATCGTCTGGACCGGAAGTGCACTTTACTTGAAATTTTTTTTTTAATTTTCCGCATAAATCCAAGACGATTAATTGTAGAATGTCAGAATTAGGTATTTAAGACGATAGTACCGTCTAGATGCTTATATCCCATTTTCATTGACATCAACTAAGCTAGAGGTGTATTTTACTTGATAGTCCGCTGTAGCATCTGAATGATTGCCTATTATTCTGAATCGACAGAACCGGAAGTACACTTCAGTAGAATTTTTTTTCAATTTCGCGCCTAAATTAAGAGCTTCAATCCGTAGAATCCTGGAAATCAGTGTTTAAAAATGTTGTAGCATGAATGATGACCTACTGTTTCCAAAGTAACCGGTTGGACCGAAAGCGCACTTCACTTGACAGATTTTAATTCTTTTGTATAAATCCAAAACGATTAGCAGTGGAACGATGGAATTTTGTGCAAAAAATATATCCAATGATGTACAAATAAGTCACGGAATATCCACGTCTAAGTTTTTAGTGAGAGTTATTGTTATTTATATTCACAACTTTGTGTACTTTAGGGACGTTTACATGGAATGTGTCTGTTTCAAGGGATGTAGGATCAAATGTTGTTTTATTATATACTTGCGAGCTAGGGTTCTTGGAAAAAAGTTAAATCCTTGATTATTTCTTTAACAGGCTTTTATTTAACATGTGCTAGTTTTTTTTCACATAACCTTACTTCTTTCTACTCATCCTTTCTCCGCCTTCATAGATGGCGCTAACTGTATTCATAGTAAAAATACATTTAATTATTTACATTACAACACATCCCCCTTCAAGATATAATTATTGTTATTAATTAGTCTTGCCTATAACGTAGTGGCTTGTGCACAGCTCTACCGGAACGTGTAGTACATTGCGGAGTTCCTTGTATAGGTCTTGGAATTGGATGAAATTGTCGTTTCACACTTTTGTTAAGCTTCGATAAGTCGACGCAAATGCGCACTCCTCCATCTTTTTTAATGCTCACAACCATGGGTGCACACCACTCTGTTGAATGGTCCACGGAGACGATGACTTGTTTTTTCACCATATCATCTAAAGCTTCCTTTACCTTATTTTTCAGAGGAACGGGTACAGCTCTAGGTGCTGAAATAGCGTATGGTTTGGCATTTTCCCTTATTTCTATTTTATATTCACCCTCCATATTACCTAAGCCTTTAAAAAGGGTAGGGAATTCTGCATACCAGTTTATTTCACTTTGTACAGCATAAATACGCTTCACCAGATTCAGACTTTGGCATGCTTTCCTGCTCAACAATGGTACATCAATTTCCTCAGACAAAAATACCTTTTCAGTAATTTGCCTATTTTTTCACTGTAGATTTAACCTTAGTGTACCAATTATGTTGAAACGGTCTTGTTTTCTTGCGCTAAAAACGTTACTGTTATTAGATGTGCTTAGTGGCAAATCTGTTATTACATTCTTCAGCACATGCATAGGCAACATGGTTACATCAGCAGCTGTATCCAACTTAAATGTAATAGGATCGAGTATTTTCTCCCCACAACTAACTTGTAGCTTTTGTGTCCATGCCTTTGCTTCATTTTTAGCTTGAACCTCGTGAACGTATGAGTCTACATTCTCGTCTGAATCCTCATGTTTGCTATTCACCTCTTGTACTTTCTTATTTTTGTTTCTGAAACACATCTTACTGTAATGACCTACTAATTTACAGGTTCCACATTTCGCATTCTCTGCTGGACAGTCTGTTAGTTTTCCATGAAAATCATAACCACATTTGTAGCATTTTTTGTCTCCACTACTTTTCTTCCTATTTCTAGTACTTTGTGGTTTCTTGTTCGACTGTTTTTTATTTATTTCAGAAACACTGGGCTCCCTCAGATCTTGTTTTTGACAAATTAACTGCTCATGTTGTCTTAGGCATGTAATTGCTTTTTCCAGAGTAAGTGCAGAATCAAGTTGTAGCTTGTCACTTATACTTGAATCTCTCATTCCAATTATGAGAACTAGTAATATCATATCCTCATTTAAGGTTCCCCAACTACATGTTTTCGCTAAGCTATGTAGGTCTGTTATGAACTTTTCAGCAGATTCATTTCCCTGCTTGTGTTTTAAAAATTTCGCTCGTTCATATATTATGTTCCTACGAGGGACGAAATACTCTTCAAACTTTCGGAGAGTTTCATTATATGTCGTAGGGGCGGGTGGAAGTGATGTAAATATTTCTTCTGATCTTTCCCCCCTATTGTAGATGAGAACATCAATTTGTCGTTCTTCTGACGTTGTATTGAGACCGCATCCCCGCCTAAATCGTTCAAATCGATTTTTTCATTGACTCCATTTATTGGGTTGGAAATTAAATGGCTCTGGTGGTGGTAGAGATAAATTGACAGGCGTCCCAAATGTTACAACTCCGTCAGGCATAATTAATAAATTGTTTTTCAAAATCTTCAGTACATACGTACCTTTTCCGTACTGTAAATTGTGTAGACAGTACTAACAGCTTTGCTATTTTCCAGATTTTCTTTTCCTGTAGCTCTTGTACTTTGTACACCGCAATTTTTGTATATTTACAACGCTGCCACCATGTTTTATTATATACTTGCGAGCTAGGGTTCTTGGAAAAAAGTTAAATCCTTGATTATTTCTTTAACAGGCTTTTATTTAACATGTGCTAGTTTTTTTTCACATAACCTTACTTCTTTCTACTCATCCTTTCTCCGCCTTCATAGATGGCGCTAACTGTATTCATAGTAAAAATACATTTAATTATTTACATTACAACAACTGTTAGTTTTTCATGAAAATCATAACCACATTTGTAGCATTTTTTGTCTCCACTACTTTTCTTCCTATTTCTAGTACTTTGTGGTTTCTTGTTCGACTGTTTTTTATTTATTTCAGAAACACTGGGCTCCCTCAGGTCTTGTTTTTGACGAATTAACTGTTCATGTTGTCTTAGGCATGTAATTGCTTTTTCCAGAGTAAGTGCAGAATCAAGTTGTAGCTTGTCACTTATACTTGAATCTCTCATTCCAATTATGAGAACTAGTAATATCATATCCTCATTTAAGGTTCCCCAACTACATGTTTTCGCTAAGCTATGTAGGTCTGTTATGAACTTTTCAGCAGATTCATTTCCCTGCTTGTGTTTTAAAAATTTCGCTCGTTCATATATTATGTTCCTACGAGGGACGAAATACTCTTCAAACTTTCGGAGAGTTTCATTATATGTCGTAGGGGCGGAGTATGGAGTACTTGTATTCGCATTGTATTTAATGCTGGGCGTGGCTGCAAAAGCATAGACGGAGAGTGACTGCTGCGGAAATAAGATTTATGCGTGATGTTTGTGGATAGGAAATCGAATGCAAAATAAATTGGTATATGAAGAGTGTAATAACAAAAATAGTGAGCATGAATCAGTTATATTGGTTTGGGCAAGTAGAGCGAATATCAAATTCAATATTTTTAAAGAAAATTCATGTTGGAGAAATTGAGGGTGAAAGGTTTTGTGAACGTAAGGAAAATTTCTATTATAGGTGGTTTGTTGCACAAAAGAAATTTTCAGAGTAGGAGAAAAATAAATGAGCTTATATGAATGGAATTATTTATATGGATGAAGATGAAGCGAGAACGACGTGTTTAGATAGGGGTATCTGGCAAAGAATGATTGTTGGTTGACTGTTTAATGATGTTTATGCTGGGCGTGGCTGCATAAGCATAGACGGTGAGTGACTGCTGCGGAAATAAGATTTATGCGTGATGTTTGTGGGTAGGAAATCGAATGCAAAATAATTGGTATATGAAGAGTGTAATACCAAAAATAGTGAGCATGAATCAGTTATATTGGTTTGGGCATGTGGAGCGAATATCAAATTCAATATTTCTAAAGAGAATTCATGTTGGTGAAATTGAGGGTGAAAGGTTCCATGAACGTTATGAAAATTTCTATTATAGGTGGTTTGTTGCACAAAAGAAATTTTCAGAGTAGGAGAAAAATGAATGAACTTATATGAATGGAATTATGTATATGAATGAAGATGAAGCGAGAACGACGTGTTTAGATAGGGGTATCTGGCAAAGAATGATTGTTGGTTGACTGTTTAATGAGGTTTATGCTAACCTCATTTTGGGGAGAAGGCGTCATTCATATTATATGCACAACTTTGTATCAAATAGGTACGACATATTTCTATGAATAGGCTATCTACAAATGATGTGTGATGTGTGTGTTTGAATCTCTCCTTGCCGAATGGTTCTAAGGCCTCTGATGAAGATTGCCAGCTTTATCGAAATTCCGGGATCCTCCTAGGGAAAGAATCTTGGTTATGAAAATCTCCCGGCTCCAGGAAAGCTGCTGAAATCTCTAAGAATTTTTTCACACCTCTATCGTATCGTAGTTTTCACTCTAGAACTTGGAAGATGTACATCTCATGATTTCATTGTTTCTAATCAAAAGATGTTGCAAGCTGCTGCTGCTAGCTGTGCAAAAAATATAATTTTAGAAGAAAATATATTTGGATATCATTTAATTTGATTCCATCTCAAAGCATGGTCGTCAGAAGGATAGGAGAAAAGGCAGTACAAGGCCCGAGCAAAAAATTTGCGCTCTTCAAGCTTTCATTGAAAAATGCGGAAAAAATTGTCCTCCCGACGATCATGCCTCGAGGCTTCTGAGCTAGAAACTCTAGTTCTGAGGGTGTTGAAGTGGTACAATGCGCCTATGTAAAGCACGCGGCATACGTCGAGCTCACAATAGCATTATTTTTTTTTTAATTGTGGCACAAGTAACATGTAAAAGGTTTCTATTACTATGTCGATAAATAATACATAAATTTATATACCTACTACAGACTGAATAATTCAAGTCAACTATTATAATAATATTTGAATACAATATTGACACAAATTGATTCGTGGTCTTAGAATGTTACAGATTACAGTACACTTGTTTACTTTACAATTTGTCGCATAATAACAGAATAGATGACCGTCACTTTTATTGGATCATTCTTTTATCCTTTTCTCACCAGCCCACAACACTTCATGTATTTATTTTCCAATAATGAGCTAGCATTCAAAAGTTTGACAAATGAACATCTTGCAATAATAAGACAGCATTCAAATATTCGACAACTGAGCATCTCGCTACAGTGAGCTAGCATTCAAATGTCTCACATCTAAACATTATCTAGATTATTTTTGAATGCTAGCTTTAATCGTAGATACAATTAATAACAAATCTAAGATATTCCATATTTGTGACATTGCCTCCTTCTAATGGATCGTTGATGTCCTCGGCGAACACAGTCTCATCCTTGAGGGCAACAATCTGCCACCGTGAATGATCTTTGCTCTTTCATTTCTATCCTTTTGTATTCAGTACATCATTCCGGCACTTCACACCTTTGTACGATCCCTCCCAGTTTCTCTGCAGCTTGGGACTAGTGCTTATTTTTCTCTAGGAATTGGGGAGCCACCAAATCGCCTTGATTCTCACATATGTTCACGGCGTATCTTCATTTGTTCCACTGCATATTGACACGTTGTTTAGTGTTGCTTAATTTTAAACGTTCGCAAGCCCTGCAGAATCTTTCGACGTTTTCTCGACAGCCAACCAGATTTTCTGTCATTTTCGTCAGAATTTTATTACAATCAGTACAAAACGCCGTTTCTTATTCTCAGAGAATTTCATCGTACTTAGTAGGTCTTGATAATGGAACCCAAAGCTGATGTCTCTCGGTAACTAGACCTCTGCTAAATTTTCCTTCATTTTAAGATTGACTTCAGAACGACCTCATCCAGCTATGCGTGCTATAGCTCGTTCAGTGACGAGAAAACTCTTTCATTCTGCTATTTTCTGTGCTATATTCTGGGACGTTATCTAGATCAGTCGGAATCATCTTTACCGAACGAGATGAAACTTGGAAATTTCTTGGAGCAACATAATTTATCATTTCTATTCTTCGCACTTGGAAATCGATGACTTTGGAGCTCTCGATGGGCGATTTAACCAGCCTCTACCTGTCGAGGCTGGCCAGTTTTATTCTTCTTGATGATGTATTCTCACCACAGTCAATGATATACTTGATACGACAATCGGCTCGAAGATGTCCTTTCTGACTGCATTGCCAGCATCTCATTCTGTCAAATCTGGTAAATTTCTGTTGTTCAGACGACGTGATCGTGCCACAATTAACGCAATTTAATTGTTATCCTAGCATAATATAGGTTACAGCACACTTGTTTACTTTATAATTTACAAGAACAGAATCCCTGACCGTCACTTCTATTAAAACGTTATTTGTTCTCTCATCAGCCCACAGGGCTTTGTATACTTTTTTTTAACAATGAGCAAGCATTCAAATGTTTGACGACCGAACATCTTGCAACAATAAGCAAGTATTCAAATGTCTGACAAATGAACATTATCGAGATTGTCTTCGAATGCTAACTTGGATCGTAGTTACAATAAATAACAAACTGATATTTGATATTTATGACAATATATTACTGTTTATGAACTCTTCAGAGAGTACTGGAGTCGAAATTATGTTCAATGTACGGTTTGAGACAAAGATTGATGCAAGGTACAATTCAATGTAGCAAACCATACACAACACTCACTGAATCACATAACTTGTCACTATGTTATTAACAACGCGTTTTGTTCTCTTGAACTTCGAACGTCATCAGGTATGGACTGATACCATATTCCATGGTATTAAAGATGGTATCTGGAAAACAATTGTCATGACGCGAGCCTCATAGTTAAATACTTGTCATATTGCTCAAATCAACTCAATTCTTGCATTTATTATAACTGCTCTATCAACTATTTGATTCATTGTACACATCATTTTTACATTGATTCGTTTAAATAATATATAGGTTCTGATAGATTCGTTAATACAGACTGATCTCTAAGAATTTGATACGCATGTCATGCTATGTTGATATCATTCCGATTTCAAATGAGCCACATATCATGAAGTTTTATAAAACAGTCAACCAAGAAAACTGGAAAGATTCTATTCGAGGAAACTATAGAATAATACTATCTCGGTCCGCCTAGATGGTACAGAGTTATAGTCGTGTAGTTTTTTTTTTCTTTTGAAAACGACTGATATATTCGTTTCAAGGTCTTTTAAAACAATTAAGACCATTTCCAGGAAGAATTTGATATGATAGTATAATGTGTATGTATTAGTGCTGTTAAAAACCGGAATAAAATGGAACCGGTTCCACGGTTCCAAAACTAACCGGGTACCCGGGTACCCGGTTATCGAGTCCAAATTCGATTCCGATTCGAATCTCGATTCCGGTCCGAATCTCGATTCCGGTTCTAATCTCGATTCCGGTTCGAATCTCGATTCCGATCCGAGTCTCGATTCCGGTTCGAGTCTCTATTTCGGTTCGAATCTCGATTTTGATCCGAATCTCGATTCCGGTCCGAATCTGGGTTCCGATTCGAATCTCGATTCCGGTTCTTAATACCGAAAACCTTTCTTGGCAAATATCATTTCTCTACTGCGTTTAAGTTACAAATACCTTCTGGGCTTTTAGTTGAGCGTTTTATTTTATTATACTGACTCGTCCCAGAACAAACAGAACATTTAGAATTTTTAAGAATTATATTTTGTACATTATAGTTGCCACACATAACTACATTTACTTATTTCTACTTTACTCCTATCGGTGACACTGCAGACTTTGAAACATGAATGAACGTAAAGTTCTGAACATCAAAGAGGATTGCAAATTATCCCGAATATCAAATATTACTATTTTCTAAGAGATCCTATCTTTCTATTAGTTTATTGAGCAAAACAATTACATTGAAATGAACTGAAAGAGGCTAAAAATGGTAGTATGCCATCTGCTCTTAATCCGGCCATAAAATTAATCTTACCCAAAACTAGAAATAGCAAGCGGCATCATGGGTAGTCTTTGATACTAAAACTACCTGATTTTGTCAATACACTCAATTATTATTGTCATAATATCTCTAAATTTTCATCACACTTTGTCGTCGATTATAAAATTAAATAACTACATTATACACTATATATTTTTGTTTAAGATGTTGAAATATTTCACACATACTGAATACTGATAGTTCATATGTTCAATGAATGATTCGAAAGGCTAAAATTAGTCTTCATAACATAAAACCAGTATAGGTGACGCAAATTAATTATATGTGAAAAAAAAAGAAAAAATGCCTTTTTTCGCTTCGTTTCGAATCTACCAATTCGAAACAGTGCATCGGTTAGGTACAGAACACATTATTTTTCAATGAATACTGAAAATAACTGTCTAAAATCGGAATTTCTCTTTTCGGTTCTGGGATCGAGTCGAAGTGAACTGGGAATCGAAAACAGAATCGGAAACCGATTCTGGAATTGGAGCTGAAAACCGATTATGGAATCGAAGGAATCGGAATCGAAAACCGATTCTGGAATCGGAATCGAAGACCGGTTCTGGAATCGGAACCGGACTCGGAACCGAGAACCGGTTAGTTGCATATTCAAATAACCGGGTACCCGGTTCTTACAAAAACCGGTATCGAATAGTACCGATACCGGTTCCCACCACTAGTATGTATTAGTCCAAGAGCCCGCTCGGAAATACTACCTTGAATCGTTAGACGATTCTTACGTATTCTAAACGATTCGTCGTGAAAACATTACTCTTAAAAGTCAACGGTGCCATTTATTATTCTGCCAGAAGCAATTAATATTAATTATTCATTATGTGAATTTAACGCACAAACTACCTTTTTATGTTAGACACTTGGAAATTACACTGGAACATGTATTTTAATGTGTAAAACAAGAAAAACTCACGGTGCCGAGTCTCATTTTGCCACAACTCCCGGCACCGTGGCTTCAAAGTGGTTGGAAATATCGATAAAGTACCTTTTTCTGTTAGACGAAAAAGTCCTATACATAAATTGTAGCCAGAGACCTGGCGAATTCAAAGAACCAACGGTGCCGACTCTCATGTTGCCAGAAGTCCTCGGCATCGTGGATCAAAGCGGTTGCTCGCGTGGCCTATTTTCAGTCTGAATAAAATTTCAAAATTTGTATACATTTATTTTTGATGCAACAGTATCTTAAAATGGAGAGTGTAAGGTGTAGTATGAAATAATATTTGATATACTTCCATCCTGTCATCTAAGAATGATTAAATATAGAGTAACAAAGTTTTTAGAATAAATGCATACCGTCTCAATTCCGGTAAACTGATAAAAGCAATCAGAGAACAAATGTATGAATGAAATGGAATCAATCAATCATCGAAGCATACCAATAGAAAAATTTAATTAAGTGAGCTTCATACTTACTTGTATAAAGTACAAGTAAGTATTGTGAAACCGACAAAGTTCACATTCCAAGATTTTGATGAGAATATTCGTATAATGTTGAATTTTTGTATTTTAGACTGGCTTAGGATCCAGTTTGTACTAATCGACTGAACCGGAAGTGCACTCTATATAATAGACTCCGAATTTTCCACATAAATTGAAAACAATCAAAAATTCTGAAACATTCAATTATTTGTTCCAAAATATTTTAAATCTGAGAATCGGTTTTGACACCAGCACCCCAGATCGGGAAGTAACTGTATTGTTTCGTCCTTATTAGGACTCGTCACTTCAATTTAGCCAAGAACCCAAGATAGTCAGGGCTTGGATCCCAAAGTGTTTAAATTCATATGGATAGATGGACTGCAAAAGTAAAAACTATATGCAGCGCCATCTATCAAGCATAAAGCCAGTTGAGGCATGTGGATAAAGTAGAGGTCACAAATTATTTGTGACAAAGTTTATAGATGGCGCTGCATATAGTTTTTACTTTTGCAGTCCATCTATCCATATGAGTTTAAACACTTTGGGATCCAAGCCCTGACTATCTTGGGTTCTTTGCTAAACTGTACTGACGAGTCCTAATAAGGACGAAACAATACAGTTACTTCCCGATCTGAGATGCTGGTGTCAAAACTGATTCTTAGATTTAAAATTTTTTGGAACAAATAATTGAATGTTTCAGAATTTTTGGTTGTCTTCAATTTATGTGAAAAATTCAGAGAGTCTATTATATAGTGTGCACTTCCGGTTCAGTCGATTGGTACAATAATAAGAGATAACCATTTGAATGCTACAGTAATTTCAAATACTGAATTTCAGTATCCCACGGCTAATCTTTCTTGATTAATACGGAAAATTAAAAAAAAGTTTCAAGTGAAGTGCAGTTCCGGTGAAGATGGACGATTGCAACCACATTGCGAGGAGCACAATTAGATCCTAAGCCAGTCTAAAATACAAAAATTCAACATTATACGAATATTTTCATCAAAATCTCGAAATGTGAACTTTGTCGGTTTCACAATATTTACTTGTACTTTGTAAAAGTAAGTATGAAGCTCACTTAATTAAATTTTTCTATTGGTATGCTTCGATGATTGATTGATTCCATTTCATTAATACATTTGTTCTCTGATTGCTTTTATCAGTTTACCGGAATTGAGACGGTATGCATTTATTCTAAAAACTTTTTTATTATAGATTTAGTCATTCTTAGATAACAGGATGGAAGTATATCAAATATTATTACATACTACACCTTACACTCTTCATTTTAAGGTACTGTTGCATCAAAAATAGATGTATAGAAATTTTGAAATTTTATTCAGACTGAAAATAGGCCACGCGAGCAACCCCTTTGATCCACGGTTTTACACATAAAAATACATGTTTCAGTGTAATTTCCAAGTGTCTAACATAAAAAGGTAGTTTATGCGTTAAATTCACATAATGAATAATCAATATTAATTGCTTCTGGCAGAATTAAAAATGGCACCGTTGACTTTTAAGGGTAATGTTTTCACGACGAATCGTTTAGAATACATAAGAATCGTCCAACGATTCAAGGTAGTATTTCCTAGCGGGCTCTTGGACTATATGTAAATTGAATAAGTGAATCTTTTGAACTTATAAAAAAACTTTATTTATTTTACAAGTTATGTGCAGTAGCTACAAATAACTTAGTGGCTAATATGCAGGGCTTTTATGGAATTAATATATGATTTGAGTGAAAGAAATGAGTATAGGGCTATTTACCATGAGGGTGGCTTACATAATTTGTAATCTTTCACGATAACAGTCTCAGTACTGGACTATTCCAGCTGAAATTTGTTATACGCGTATAATTTTTTTGTGATTCGACCGTATTCAGATTGTGATTGGAATCATCTCAACGAAAGATCCTTAGGTGCTACAGTGACTCTTTAATGTTCGCATAGCTTCCATAATATTGAATATATTGACTCGAAAACTAATATACAAAGACAGTTATCAACGAACACATATTGCATCCTTGAAAACCCAATAATCAGTTTTAATCATTTGACAGCCTTAATTAATTTGTCAAGTTGATATAGCATACAACTAATATAACGAGGTAATCATTATTTTGGATATTGGTGTTTTTTCATTGAATATAGTATCTGACCTAATTTTTTTTACTAAAAAAGATTTTTGTACTGACAATTTTGGATTCTTCATATACTTCAGGAGAATAAGAACCAATAAACATATTCATTTCTCATAGAAATATAAGACGAGGAAAGTAAATACATATCGTTAAGTTGCATGTATTCTTTCATCCAAAACGAAATTGTATCAGTTTACGACAGTAAATAATACCAATAGTTTCAATATGATTCATATATTTTACTTGCAATATATGAACATATGAATATCATGTAACATGTTCTATAAATGTCTCTTTAGTCACAAATTTCTCAGTCATGAACAAAACAACCGCAAATTAAGGCAGCGAAAATTAAATTAGAATGAATATTTTGAAACAAATGTGTCTATGGTAAAATCACGAGACTAGGAAGGAAGTTTATATTTCGAAATTTTGATGGAAATATCCGTTTTGAGCATCCCTGAATCAATTTTGACAATTTTCGGCTAGACGTCGGTATGTACGTATGTATGTACACTCGGACAAGTCAAATGAGTCCCATCGGGTAAGTTCGGTAATCGTATGATTCAAGATCGGCTAAGATAGGAGACTGACGTCGTCAGTGGCGTACGCATTTTATTCTCAAATGTCTTAAATTCATTAAAGAATACTTTATTTATTGAATATGTACATATATAATAAAAATAATAATGATAAAAATGATAATAGAATAGAATAAAAATCAAAAGATAAAAGCAAGAATTGTCATAAAAGATATTTGTTATCGTAATTAATAATTTACCATGTTATTGAAAACATATCATTATCGTTACAATCACCAGCAACTATCGGAGTCATCGGTATCATGACTGGAATCCTCTAAATCTATAATTAAAGGTGATACGTCGCTTTGATCTATTACAACTTCTCGATTTCCATTTGGATTACCTCTAAAGCATTCAAATTATTTTCATCACATATTATAATCTTGTTCAAGATTAGGATTATTATTCTGAAATTTGAGTCCTGTTTCTTGGAAATTATAAGGTAACGCAGACTTGAATAGATTTTTTGCATTTAACATGGTACATGTTGTGTTCTTGAAAGCATTTACCAATATTTCTTTTCGTTTGATCTATGTATTGTTTATCAAAGTTAGAACTTACAGAATGGATTTATGATTTGTCGTGGTTGAATTAATCATATTAAAAATCAATAACTACGATAAAACAGTTTTCTATTCTATCAAATATGAATAATTAAAAATAAAAGAATTGTATTCTGATAATGTTTGCTTTGCATACGAAATATACATAATGTCTTAGATCAACAAGTGAGAAGAAAGAAGCGTTTAATTCAGTTATATTCAATCTTCGCGTGGCTCAAACCTTATTGATTAGCCAAACAAAATTACTAAGTGCGCTTATGGAAGCGAATGAACTAAATATTTTCACGCAGACATACGTTTCTTACTGGTACAAGGCGGTAGGTAGAAATTAAAGAGGACATCAGCTATAGAGTATGTCTTAGCTTGGAAAGTCAAACGCCATGCAACAATTGTTTTTTTCATACATTAGTAAGAGAGAGATAGATACAGTTAGGTCAGGCTATTTCTAACTCCAGAAGATAAATTCTTAAGCGACAGGTTAGGCTTGTCCGAGTGTATGTACGTATGTGCGTATGTGCTCGTCGGACGTATAATGTTGAAATTTTGTATTTAAAGCTGGTCTTCGGTCTAGTTATGCACCTTTATGCATCGTTTGTACCGAAAGAGCACTTTACTTGAAACTCTTTTTGTATTTTTCATATAAATCCGAAATGGTCAGCCGTAGAATGTTGAAATTCATTATTTGAAATTATTTTGGAGTCTAAATTGTTATTCCATACTTTTATATCAATCGGCTGAGCCGGAAATGCACTTATATAATAATTTTTTCGAATTAGGATTGCGATTGGCTGAACCAAAAGTGCAGTTCACAAAAGAGGTTTTTGAATTTTTGCATAAATTCAGAACGATCAGCTGTAGAATCATGAAATTTAGTATTAAAGCATATGAAGCATTCAAATGATAACTTTATATTCTCATAGCAATCGACTGAGCCGGAAGCAAACTTGATTTGAAAATCGTTTTTAATTTTTCTCATAAATTCGGAACTATATGGCCGTAGAATGATGATGTGAGCCTGCTATTGTAACATCTAAATGATCACTTCAAATATTGGTTAAAATCAATTTCCCCTTATGTCAATTTTTTTTAGAAAACTTGGTCATTTATAATTTTTTATAGTTTGATATTTTTTTTTGACATGGCGTAGTAATTGATATTTAGAATTGGAATGGTTGCTAATTCGCAGTACTTTATTATATCTATGACTTTAAATGATTTGACAGGAAACAGTTGATTGACTACTTTAAGTATTTCATTGTGATCTATGTATTCCGTATTCGTGCCGAGTAGTGTGTCAATATTTTAATTTATTATCAGAAGTGAACCTTATCATCAGTTTGATTGCTTCTATGTTTTCACAAAAATTAAATGAATAAATTGAGTGATCTGAGCGTTTTTTCCTTTTTCTAGAAGTAAATAATGGATGATTTAAATCAAATTCTGTATATTTTATATATTCTTGATGTTTAGACTCTGTATTCATTTTGGTATTTAAACAAGTTGCTATGACAACTGTGCAAAAAGCTTTAATTTCTTTGGACAAGCACAAAAAGTAAATCAAAAATCACGTCACCTAATTCGTATCTCCTAACTACTAGTTAATCTAAATACTAATATTCATTCAAATATTTATTTGATGCGTCAATCATTTTAGTGAAACTGGCTATCTCATATTGGCAGAAGTTAGTATAATGTTTCAGTTCTACAATAGTTAATGAATTAATTCTTCAATTACATTAAATGAAAAATAACATCACTAATCAATTTTGTTTATGTTTATGCGTAAAATAATTATTTTAAAGAGAAAAAAGCTCTCAAAACTCATTCTTAATAAATATTTTTGATTGGGAAAAAGTTCTGTATAAAAATCATAGGGAACAAAGAAACACTATGTTCATATCCTAAGAACCAGCGACATTTTCTGACAAACCTATCTTAAAATTAAATCAAATGAAATTTCTATTTCTCATCTGAAAGTTTGGCAGCCACTGCACACAATCTTTATTCCAATTAATCCCTTTGCTGGTAGACCTTACACGTAAGCCAACACAACACTGACATTCCCATCTTTATTTGCAATTCTAATACTTCCGTTGTCTGCCTTCATCCCTGAAACTCGGAGCCCTGCCTCTGAAATTTTATTCTGAAAGTGCTCTCACTCACATGCTATGAATATAATTACACTTTGATCTTTAACCCTTGTTCAATTTATTTTGATATTATTTCCAAAAGATATACATATTAGGCCTAGTTGTACAGTCTAATCTTATCTAAAGTTTATACTGTATAATTGGGCCTTAGTCTTTCTATAAGACTGTAATTTTTGAAATAAATATATTGATATGTATGTCTATTTTTATATATAAGAGACGTAGATATCCTAAAGAGATGAAAGAATGCGAGGCTTCAGCATAAATTCAATGTGAAATAAATGGAGCAAACTTATCGTAAATGTAGGGCTATTGAATTGATAACAAAATTACGAATGATATTTTATATCATGAAGTCAAAATGGCAAGAAATATGCTCGCTAATATGTTGACAGAGAATTAATGAATATTAATTCCCTACGAAGAAGGGAGAAATCATAATTGTGGATCATGAATGCCATTGGTTTTTTTAATTTCATTGTTATATGTCAAATTTACATTTGGAAAAAAATTGTATTATGAGATGTGTTCGTTATAATGCTTAAACTTGTTGTAAACGTGATAGCATAGAAAATATGGAAAACATAATGTAATATCAGTCAATAAAATAAGTCATGTAAGTTATGTTTGGTATTATTAGTCTACTGTAAATGTGACCACAATTGCAAAAGTTTGTTTGTAAAATCGATAAGATAGTTTCAATACATCTAAATCTATTTAAAAAGCTCAGTAATGAGGTACTTCATTGCACTTGTTACAGAAAGTATCGTATGCGACACGGACACTGAACGATCGTCATTATTGTCGCGGATTAATTTGGTTGCATGAAGCTACGCCTTAGGCTTCGACCCCGTCTTCGCCTCGGGCTTTGCTCTCGTCTTAACCCATCAGTGCTCAGCGGCATCTTTAGTTGCCAGGAGATAAGAAAAATTATTGCTGAGATATTTGATGTGAAATATTTGCTTCTCTCATATTGGTACTTCCTGAATGAATAGAAGAAGACACTTAACCTAAAAAAATTGTATAGTTATATGTCATAGACTGGAGAGGTGTATTCAAATTTTGTGAAATAATTGTTTGTGAATCTTGTGCTACGAAAATGTAAGTATTATTATGAATAACATTTGCTTGTGCAATATTCATTCAAAAAATGATGAATTAATATTCAATAATTCAATAACTACTCATTTTGGATCTTGAATGAATCATTTATCCACATAATTTTGAGCTTGAATATTGATGGCAACTCAAGTTGCCATTGAGCACAACCCTGATTTATTTGTACATTTGCATATTTTTCTGTTATTACAGGGATAAAGATTGAAGACAGCACATTCACTGTAGATGAAATAATAAATTCTTACGAAGAGTATTATGGACCGTCTAGCGTAAGGCAGATCAGATCTGAAGGGATTATTCCTCCATATGAGCCACCTGAAACTGATACAGATGAAGATTCAGATTTATCTGATGCTGAAGTAGATGGTCTCGCGGCACATTTACCAGTCCGAATACTTAGATCGAAAGTTGACTTGCAATTTGAGGAGAGTAACGAAGAGCCGATTTTAGAATTGGAAACAGCAGCTGCTGAGGATAGATCTCAGCCCTCAACATCAAAACGTAGGAAGACAACCACTAAAGTAAAACCATTCTTCTCAAGAAATCTAAGATATGTGGTCCATGGATAGGATTCTGTTCAGGTAGTGACCAATTACTCTCATTGTTCTGTGTCCAGATTGATTTGGATGGTTTTACTTTAGTGGTTGTCTTCCTACGTTTTGATGTTGAGTGCTGAGATCTATCCTCAGCAGCTGCTGTTTCCAATTCTAAAATCGGCTCTTCGTTACTCTCCTCAAATTGCAAATCAACTTTCGATCTAAGTATTCGGACTGGTAAATGTGCCGCGAGACCATCTACTTCAGCATCAGATAAATCTTCCCCGTTGGAGGCATTCAAAACTTTTTTTTCTGATGAATTGATAGAACATATTACAGAACAGACCAATATCTACGCCGGACCAAAAAGATGTCATAATTTGAATACTACGTCAAGTGAAATTAGCACAGTAATAGGTATTATGTTTTTCTCAGGGTATCACAGGCTACCTAACAAACGCATGTATTGGCAACAGGAGCCAGATTGTTATGTTTCCCTTGTGGCTGGCGCCATACGCAGACGCAGATTTGAAGAGCTCTTACGATACATCCATTTGAATGATAACACCAACATGAGTGATGATAGAATGTATAAAGTAAGACCAATTTTCGAGCACATGAACAATAACTTCAAGCAGATTCCTATTGGAGGTCAGCTGTGTGTTGATGAGAGCATTGTTCCTTATTATGGACATCATAGTGCGAAACAATTCATAAAAGGGAAGCCAATTAGATTTGGCTTCAAGTTATGGGTGCTTGCCAAACCTAATGGTTTCTTATTGCATACTGAACCATATTATGGCTCCAGCACTCGATTACCTGAGACTGGGCTAGGTCAAGGTGGTGATGTGGTTATTGGACTTATCGAACATGCAAATATATCCAGTGGAACAAGATTATATTTCGATAATCTTTTCACTTCAATCCCACTACTTGAAGAGTTATGCAAGAGAAATATTGGTGGAACGGGTACGCTCAGGGAGAACCGGATCAAAAAAACTATGAATCTACCTTTAAAAAAAGAATTTCAAAAGAAATATAGAGGATCTTTCATAACAGTAAGTAATGATCAATTGATCGCAGATGGAATGACAACGCGGTTGTAACGATTCTTACAAATTGTGATGCTTTGGAGCCATTGAAGAATGTTCCAAGGTATAGCCGAGCTGAAAAAAAAAAAATCACCGTGAGAATGCCCAATCCAATCACGCAATATAATGCTTATATGGGTAACGTGGATTTGAATGATCAGTTCACTTCCCAATATCGGACAAAAATACGGATCAAGAAGTGGTGGTGGCCTCTATTTGCGTGGTCAGTTGATGAATGCTGTGTGCAAGGTTGGCTGTTGTATCGACAATTAGGCCATGATATTTCCCTATTGCAGTTCAGAAGACAAGCTGTTCTACAACTACTGGCGATCCATGGAACAGCAAGTTCAAAACCTGGACCATCGGTATCATATGCTTCATCAGTATCTTTAGATGATATCAGAACTGACAGAAAGGATCATCTTATCATCAGAGGAGAAAGCAAATACCGTAGATGTAAAGCATGCACACGTCGCACCATTTATTTATGTTCTAAATGTAAAGTCCCTTTACATACAGAGTGTTTCGAAACCTTTCACAAGTTTTAGGTGATGAATAACACTTTATTATCCGCTATGTGAACTAATGAATTATGCTTTATTCTGTAGTATATATATATATCAATAAACATGTCAGAAGAATGTGCAGTTGTATGTAAATTATGTTATACTAGTTTTCATACTTTGCTATTGCGCATGATTACCCCCTCCTATGATGTAGGTGTGACTTATGGTAGTCAGAACTTATAAATGATTGTAAAATGGGGAAAAAAGGCAATCACTACTTTGTCGAGCTGTTATCAACTAATTAGAGAAGTTCATGTAACTCAATTGTATCTGAAGACAGAAAATAAATTTATACTTTTAAAAATTAAAAGTCCTTAAAACTTAATTGGCGCAGTCGGTAGGATATTGAAGACACAGAGAAATTAAGTACAAAAATTTCATTTGTGGCACTTTTTCAAAAGTCTTACTTCAATATATTCAAAAACCTACGAGAACTTCAAACCGGCTTCAACCTAAGCCCATCAGGGTCTAACCACGACCCATCTTTAACGGACAACTACACCAAATCGACAACTTGCTGCTCAGGTAACCAGACCACGTCCTCATCGTAAGGAAGAGTACTTGCTGATCGGTACCAGTTCACGTCGTCGAAGAGAACAGTCATCCGCAGAGGTACAACTCATACGACAACTTGTAAGATTCCGGAGATGTCCGTCAAACTCACGATATTGTTAGCTATTTTACAGTAAGTAATTGTAAGCAACAAATACACAAAGGGGTAAATCTAACAAAAGTTAGTAATAAATTTACCGAGAGACCGGCACAGTCTCACACACACACATTCACACTTATTTGTTAGACTTTGTACTAATTGAAATAAGATTTTGAAAAATTTATGAGTAATAACTCATCAGAATCAGAAGATTCACAGGAATTAGATTCCGATTTAGAAATAGGAATTTCCAATCCTATTCAAATAAAGTTAAGACCAAGTCAACTTTCAAAAACCATAGCAATGGCAAATATTACATTAGCCGAATTGAAAACTTTTACTGATGTAATTCCTCAATATGAAGGAAACATAAAATTGCTCAGTAATTTTATTAAAACCATTGATGAAGTCTATGCGACCACAAACACTTTAGCTTTATCTCCTTTACAAACAACATATTTATTTGGAATAATTAAAACAAAGTTAGTCCATAAAGCTGCAGAACTTCTTTCTGAAAATAATTTCCAGAATTGGCTAGAGTTGAGATTATATTTAACAAATAATTTCGCAGATAAATTATCAGCAGAAACTATACTTTTGGACATAATCAATAGTAAATTCAAAACAAATGCAGAAATTACTTTGAAATATATGTTGGACAAATTCTTGCAATATAAATCAAAAATACTCTTAACCGAATATAGTTTAGCTCAGAAAAGTGCAATTATAATTGAGGTACAAAAATTAATAGTAAAACATTTCATATCTTTACTACCTACTAATATAAGAGGTTCATTTGTTGTTAAGAATCCTGACACTTTAGAACAATGTGAATTATTGATAAGAAATGAATTTAATTTTATTAATCAAAACCAACATACTTCACCACTTCTACGAAACGTAACTAATAATAAAATACCACCGCGGAAATTCCCAGCTGACAATTTCCCCTCACATGCTGTAGACATGAAACCAAATTTCTATAGAAATAATATCCCTTTTGCACCCAAACAAAATGTTAAAAACGCCGTACAAACTAGACAACGTTTTAATCAACAGCCTATGTCAATTCAGACCAGACAACAGCCCATATCGACTCAAACCAGACAGACTCAACCTATGTCGTTTCAAACCATAAGACAAAATTATAATATAGATTCAGTTGAACAGACAAACGAAGACGAAGACGAAGACGAAGAGATTAATGACCAAGAAATTGACCCAAATAATGATTTTTTAGATTTAGGAACAATGATAGACGAGAATACTACATAATGTCATCCTTAACAAACGATTTACCTTCATTACAGCAACACTATTTTAATATACTTTTCGACACAGGATCTTCAATCAATTTAATGCACCCAGATTTAGCAGAAAAATTAAAATTGCAACAAAAAGATATAAAATTAACATTTAAAACAGTAAATGGTAAATCTACCTGTAACAAATATGTAGAATTTAAAATTAATAAAAAATTAATCAAATGTTATATATATAAATTTCATAAAAATTATAATTTATTATTCGGAATGGAAGCATTTCGCATACTCAACATAAAATTGGATTTTGAAAATAATAACGTAATAATGAATGACAAACAGTATAAATTACAGGATAATAAAAATGTATCAGAAATAAATTCAATAGAAATTCGAAATTCTCATTTGAATCCCGTAGAAAAACGAAAATTAGATGTATTACTTAAAAATTATGAAGATTTATTTCCAAAAGATAATGAACCTTTATCGCACACAAATGTTCTCAGACATAAAATAATAATGTCTGATGAAACACCCATTTATACGAAAAATTATCGTTTACCACAAGTATATGAAAAAGAAATCGAATTACATGTAAATAAATTATTAGAAGAAAAAGTTATTCAAAAATCATTTAGCCCCTGGTCCAGTCCTATCTGGATCGTTCCAAAGAAAGCAGATGCGTCTAATAAAGCGAAAACTAGAATGGTTATCGATTTTAGGAAAATCAATACACGAACAAAAGATGATAAATTTCCTATCCCAAATATTGATACACTTTTTGATCACATTGGTAAATCAAAATATTTCACAACTTTAGATTTACACTCGGGATTTCATCAAATAGTCATGGATGAATCAGATAGAGAAAAAACAGCTTTCTCCACACCATCAGGACATTACGAGTTTTTGAGAATGCCTTTCGGCTTAAAAAATGCCCCAGCAACGTTTCAGAGAATGATTAATACAGTTTTAGGAGAATTGGTAAATGATATTTGTCTTGTATATTTGGATGATATAATAATTTTCGGAAAAACTTTAGAAGAGCACATAATAAATGTAGGACGAGTATTTGAAAAATTACGAAAAGCAAATTTAAAAATTCAAAAAGATAAGTCAGAATTTTTGCGACCCGAAGCGAAATATCTAGGTTACATCATAAATCAGAATGGACTTAATACTGACGAAAGAAAAATTGAAAGTATTAAAAAATTGAATATCCCTAAGACAAAAAAAGAGATAAAACAATTTTTAGGAACCTTGGGATGGTACAGAAGGTTCATTCCAAATTTCGCGAAATTAACAAAACCGTTTACTAAGTGTTTAAAGAAAGATTCTCATATTGACATTTATGATCACGAATATCGTGCTGCATTTGAAAACAGTAAGAAGATAATAGCTGAATCATCATTGCTACAAATACCAGACTTTAACAAAGAATTTATACTGACAACTGATGCTTCGGATTATGCAATCGGAGCCGTATTAACTCAAACACATGAGAATCAAGAAAAACCAATCTGTTACGCTTCAAAAACTCTAAATTCAGCTGAACAAAATTATTCAACGATAGAAAAAGAATTAAAATCAATCGTTTGGGCTATCAAAAACTTTAGACCATATTTATATGGAAGGAAATTCAAAATTAAAACGGATCATAAGCCTTTAGTATGGCTTTTTAATATGAAAAATCCAAATCAAAAACTTATGCGTTGGAAGATTGAGTTAGGAGAATATAATTTTGAAATAGAGTATTTAAATGGGAAACAAAATGTAATAGCTGACCTCTTATCAAGACAGCGCGCAGAAACAAAGATAACAGAAGTAATTGGAGACGTGGTAGAAAGAAAGATTATAGCACATTGTGTGTCACGCGACTTCGAAATGTCAAAAGGATTTGCTAGACAAATAGTAGAGAAATATGATAGTAAAAATTATTGTAAGAATTATGATTCATCAAATAAACATTTAGTTGTACAGAAATTAGGTGATAAAACAATAATCCATTTAATAACAAAACAAAATTATTTTGATCAACCTTCCCTTAAGAATTTGGATAAGCCTTTGAAAGAATTGAGAGATTATTTAATATTGAATGATTTATATGAAATTAATATCCCTAAATTAGGTTGCGGTTTAGATAGATTATCATGGACAGATGTTAAACAAAAATTATATAAAATATTTGAGGACACTAATATCCAGATAAATGTTTTCAGTTTCAGTCTACCAGAAAATTATCATGTAGAAAATGTTAGTGAAAAACCAAATAGTGAACAAGATGATATTAATACAGTGCATTCAGACAATGAGAATATTATAGCAGGAATTAAATATATGAATAATCGTTTGAATATAGCAGATAACCAACTTATATTTGACTCACATAAGCAGGAAACAAGTATCCAAATTACAAGATTATTTAATCATAAAAAACAGAGAATACATGTGAAAATTAACGAAGATAATTTTGAGGAAGAAACGTTAAAATTTTTAAAAGATTATATTATCCCAAAAATTAGATATTTTGGTATTTTCAATAAAGATCTTGACAAGAAGGTAACAAAAGTTATATCTGAAAATTTTGTTCCGGATTCAATTAATATAATTGCAGTAGATAAATTAGTTTCTGATATCGAACAGGAAGAAGAACAAGTAGAAATTATTCACGATTTTCACAACGGCATTACAAACCATAGAGGAATTAATGCTACTATTCAAGCATTGAAAGAAAAATATTATTGGCCTAAAATGAATAAAGATATTATAGAATATATTAATAAATGTGAGTTATGTAAATTAAATAAATATGATAGGAAACCGATACCCGCAATAGATAATATTACCCCAACTCCTGAAAAACCTTTTCAAATAATTAATTTAGATTTATTAACTTTAGAAGGTAAATATTTTTTGACTATTATGGATCAGTTTTCAAAACATGCGCAAGCATATTTTCTTGATAACAAAACAGCCAAAACTATTTGCGATGTTTTAATCAAATATCTTCAAACTTACAGGATACCTGATAAAATAATAACGGATAGTGGAGGAGAATTTAAAAATAAATTATTACAAGATTTATTGAAAAGATACGGAATTAATATTCATTTTATTTGCGTGAATAATCCAAAGAGTAATGCAATCGAAAGATTTCATTCCACAATAATAGAATCATTACGGATAATTAATCAAAAAGAGCGGATAAAAGATAAAAATTTAATTCAAAAGGTAGATTTAGCGTTGATAGCATATAACAATACAAAACACAATACTACCAAATTAACACCCAATGAGACATTATTCGGGCCTGATCAGAATAAATATTTCAAACAAGAAACCACATTAGAACAAGTATTGAATGAACATCAAGATAATATTAATATAGTAAATGAATTGGTGAAAATTAGAATTATGAATGAGAAATTGAGTAGATTCAAAGAAAATGATAACCCATTGCAATTGAAGAAAAAAATATTTATTAAACAGAACCCAAGATTAATTGGTAAAGTCAAAAAACCTTTGTATAAGAAACATTTTGTAAAAGCTTACGACCCGTTATTAGGAAAAATAAAAATTAGTGACGAACATGGTGATAAAAATATAAGAATAGATAAAATCAAACAATAAAATAATATTGACCACTATTACAGACTATGCCATGGACAACTGACTGACATTTCCAAAAATAATGGATTCCATTTAATTGAATTAGGCGAATGCAAAATAAAAGAGTCTGAACAATTAATTTATTATAATTATGATATATCCCAAGTAGAAATAGAATTTACTAAGGTTACAAATACTTTTATTAAGATGCAAGAGCAATTAAAGAGTAAAGAACATTTTGTCCAAAATATGTTAAATATATTAAAATTTAATTATGATGATTTGAAGGATCAAGTTATGAAATTATTTATGAGGAATAATAAGAGATTTAAACGAGGTTTGATAAACGGACTTGGATCCGTGATAAAAGCAATTACTGGGAATTTGGATTCGAGTGATGAAGAACGTTACAATAAACTTTTTGAAAAGATACAGAGTAATGAAATAACATTACAAAAACAGAATGAAATAAATTTACAAATTTCAACTAATATGTCCAAACAATTCAACCAACAATTAGAAAATATTAAGCACAATGAAGAGCATCTTCAAGAGAAATTATCAATAGTTATATATAAATTAAATAAGAATCAAGATTGGCAAAGTATGATGGGAGTGAATAATCAATTATTAGAGTTAATATTGATAATAAAAAATCTCAATGAATTTTGTAAACAAATTGAAGTAAGTCTTACTTTTTGTTCTTTGAATAAAATACATCCTAGTATTATCACGTATGATAATTTGAGGAAAATTTCCCAGAATAAAAATATATGGAATTTCAATGAATTAATTGAAACTCATTGTAAATTTGAAAATAAGCAGATTCATTTTTTAATTACGATACCAAACTTTTCAAACCATTTTTATTCATTATTTCAGTTTAGTCCTATTCCCACATATGATAAAGAACAGAAATTGATAACAATAAATGAAAATCAAAAATTATTTTTCAAATCTGGGAAAGAAAATTATGTAATTAATAAATGTATATTGATAGACAATAAATATATGTGTATTACCCAATATTTTGAAATAAGTAAATGTATTTTGAATTTAATTGATAAGAAAAAGGATGATAATTGTTTGTATCATTATATAAGTATAAGAGAAATTTTTGTAGAAGTAGAAAAATAGAAGAGAATAAAATGGAATTAAATCCTTTAGCCTGAAATTATGCGATATAGCAAAGTCTTGCAAGGGAGGAATTATGTTATACTAGTTTTCATACTTTGCTATTGCGCATGATTACCCCCTCCTATGATGTAGGTGTGACTTATGGTAGTCAGAACTTATAAATGATTGTAAAATGGGGAAAAAAGGCAATCACTACTTTGTCGAGCTGTTATCAACTAATTAGAGAAGTTCATGTAACTCAATTGTATCTGAAGACAGAAAATAAATTTATACTTTTAAAAATTAAAAGTCCTTAAAACTTAATTTGTATACTGTTAGTGCTTAGTGGCAACTTCAGTTGCCAAGCGATTTCAACCCTTTGTACCATCAAAATATTTTTTTTAATATGTTTCCTCACTTAATAAAAGCCTATTTGTGTAATATAAGAGCAATAAAGCAAGAATAGAGAGCAAAAATAGTTCTGAGCACTAATGGGTTCGAATGCAGTCAATTTGGACAATAATGACGGTCGTTCGATTCTTGCAACATAATATTATTTTTGTATTAAGTGTGCGAAGTGATTGTTTTTTTTGTTGCGCGTGAGAATGTCAATTTAAACCGAGACCGTAAGGTCAAGGTAACAAATTCATTCGAAAGTGCAACAAATTACAATCAGTTCGCACACGAAATACAAACAATATTTTTTCGCCAAATGTCAAAAAATAATAGATCAACAATAATTACTGTTTTATTCAGTAAAATGTAGGAAAAAAGTACAAACTATAATTAATTTGCAGTCACCTGGGTATTGTAACCAAAAGTAAGCGCAATTGTTGTTTGATAAATGAAGAACTGTCAACAATTAATTTTTATATTCAAAAATAAGTAGTTTTGTGTACAAATTCATATTTCTTTTTTGTTAAATACCTGTTTGTTTCTATCCATGTAGCATTACTTAATTGATTTATATTAGATTAGGTGGGTAAAAATATGTTTCATTGTTTTACTAGTGAAAAAATCCCGAACTTCGCGTTTCCATAACAATATAAAAATATCATGTTTTTTTGACAGTTGGCGAGAAAATATATTTCATTCATAAAATAGTCTTGTATTAAGAGAGAAAATACAGAAAACATTTTTTTAAAATTTTTACATTTACATTTTTTTTTTAATTGTATCTCATAGGTTACTCTGTTCGTTAATCAATTGAACATTTTACTTAGTATGATATTCAGAAAAAACAGTTTTTTGCACCGTTTCCAGTCACTATGCTAACCGCACATTGCATTTTTCACATAATACAGTCGTTTGTCCCGTAGTGCAATATCTACAATGTCCTTTGGTTATAAATTTCAATATCACAAACAATGAACTGTAACCAACGTTACACTAAAATATATGTTTGTATCTTGGCGTCTACATTGCCTGCTACACTCCAACTTTCAGTGAATAACCTTGAGTATATGTACATATTATGTGAACATATCTGATGGGATACATTAGCCGTTTAAGGGTTAATGTATGTACCCGAAGCTGTGAAACACCCTGTATATATGAGTAAGATATTTAAAGTACCTAGATAGGGAAGAAACCAAGAAGCATTAGATTTAAGAGCTCCACCCGCACCTAACCGACTAATCATAAGTTACCATTCATACTTCGCCGATACTTTATTTGTTTATTCAACTGTCATAAATCTGTCACTTTGTCATATATTTCTCAATATATTTCATTTTTATACAAATGTGACATTCTATATATTTGCAATAACCTTTACCCCCCATCCAGCAAGAACGCATTAGTTCTTTGTTATATCCGATTTAGGGTACCTATAACAATACAAACACACGAGTAAAACAAAGTGCGTGAGTTTAGAAATAATTACTGAGGCTTTGCTTGAAAGCTGGTCCTGCTATATAGACGATATTGTCTGTACAGGCTGTCTTGCTATCTTGCTGCAAAAATGCAAAGCTTAGGATTTAGACCTTCACTCGAAACGCTAGTAATGCTATAATTATTTGAGTAATCGAGATACAATGAAACGGTGCGAATGAAAATTGTAAGAAATTTGATAGAATTTTCATCGCAGGATCAATGGTATTCTGAAACTAAAAGAGAGATGAAGGACTGAATCCAATCATTATTCGAGATTCGAGGTAGAAAAACATGCTTCGGAGTTGGATGATGGATAAAAAGAAGAACGAAGAATATAATTATATCTTTTCAAGTTGCAATTAATTTTTTAATTTTTCAACCTTCTTTTTATCAATCATTCGATGACTACGATATTATGTATCTGTTTTCAGCTCACTTGTTCAAAGTAAGGGCCCACACTTACGGACCTTATGCACTTGCTGCGCTTCTGAAATTTTCACTTCCCCGAACTATAAATAATAAGAGAAGTATTGTAATCGTCATTTTTTGACAGTTCAAGATTTGGATGATCTTCACTTCTAAGACCCTACTGAACCTAAAAAAATATAATTTTAAAAAAAGTCGGTCGGTCTATCAGACGATAACTTGAGAACGCATAAGACTTTTCGACTGAAATTTTATATTTAGGTTTTTTATTGAAAAACTAGGTTCAAGTTCATAAATAAGCTTTTTTTCAATGAGTGGTACTAAAACATTATTGATGGGACTTTCTAGTTTTACATGCTTATTTTATAAACGTTAGTATTTATCATGAAATATAGAATGATTGAAATTGATCCTTCGATAATTTGGCACAGCAATTTACCTATCTTTCAAAATCATTAGCGGTTCATTTATAATTATTAGAATTTGAATTATTATGGAACTCGTTGTATTTTTCTGGAGCAAAGAAATAATGAGAATCATAATGTGGAATTAGAATTAATATTACTCATATTTAGATATCACATGCGAACGTTTGTCAATTGTTTTTCTAAAATAAGTAATAAAATAAGTTTAGTAGACATCTAAAGTGAATAATTTTTTTCGATTGTTAATTGTTTTTTTTACAACTTAACTAGATACTGACAAGTTTGGGATCAGCTGAAGTAACTGGACATAAAACATGACCATTGTAAAATAAAATAATAATTTCATATAATTGCTATCTGTCACTTTGACAATGACAGCTGTTACTTTGAACAATGCAATTAATTGATACGACACTTCAAATTTATGAAACAACAATGAAACTACCTATATAATTCATGATTACTGTGAAGGCCACAGCAGATTATTTCATGTATGTAAATAAAATTATATGAACAGTAAATTGCATCGGTCATTTCAAAAGCAACATAAGTCAAATCATTCTGATTTTACAGAAGCTAATAAATAGTAGATTGTTTGACAAGTACAGCAAAGTAATATCGCTTTTCTTACGTGTTGAACATGCTGATCTTTGTACCTATACTTGATGGTAAAACTTGTGTGGAGTACGCCAAGAATAGGAATAATTTTCTACACAAAATACTTTTGACAACTGCCAAGCAAAAGCATAGTAACAAATAAACAATAATAATAATAGAATATTATGCTACAAAGACCAAACGACTGTCATTTTTGTCCAGGATAAATTTGGCTACATTCGGTGAAGACGAGGGCAAAGCCCGGGGCAGAGACGAGGGTGAAGTACGAGGCGAAGGCAAGGGCGAAGCCCAATACGTAGCTCCGTGCAGCCAAATTTGTCCGTGACAATAATGACAGTCGTTCAGTGTCCGTGACAATAATGACAGTCGTTCAGTGTCCGTGTTGCATATGATACTTTTTGTAACAAGTGCACCGAAATACCCCTATTACTAAGCTTTTTGAATAAATTTCGATATATCGAAACTATCTTATCAATTTGACAAACAAATTTTTGCAAATGCAATCACAAAACAGTAAACTAATACATTGAAACATAACTTACATGATTCATTTTATGGATTGATATTTTTCACATTTTCTGTGCTATATAAATGCACATACTATAACGAACACATTCTATAATACAAATCTCTTTCAAATATCAATTTGACATATTGAAATGAAAAAATCCAACGGCATCCATGATCCATGATTGATCTACAATTTTATTTTTACCCAGTGGACTTTAATATCCATTAATTCCCAGTCAACAGAGAATTAATGGAAATTGTTACCATGGTTTGGAATTGAGAACTTTCGAAGCAGAAATCAGCTCAGTAATAGAGTACTTTCGGTGTACGTGTTAAAAAAAATTAATTTGTCAGAAACATCAGAAGCTAAAGATTCTCGCGAAACTCTGGATGCAGCTAAAGAAGCGACTTTACATTTGTTCCCAGCGAAATCGAGAGAATTTTTGTTTTCTTATGTTTAACCTGTAATTTGGGTTCGTGTCATAGTGCATTTTTTGTTTGTCTTTTTTTTGTTGCTAATTGGTAAACTGGCACTTTTATTCACTGATTTCTACATACAATTTCCAGAATCTGGTCAATAATTATTGTACTAGGGGATTTCAACATAATTATGTATATACTGCCACGTTATTTTGAATGTATCTCAAAATCGTCTGACAAAACACAAAAGGGAATTTAGAAAATTATATTGCTTTTGCAAAAAAATTATGATAATATTTATAGAAACATAGGATGAAACGAGTACTTAAATTTTTAGCGCATTTTTCCGAAAAAAGCGTTATTATATTCACTTTGGCTGTCTGGTTGGCTGGCTGGCTGGCTGGCGTGACGCTGAGTTCTCAGCAACTATACTATTTACAGATCTGAAACTGGTACTAAATAAAAGCTACTGTTCCGTAGGTTTGCACAAATTGCTTTAATTCAAGCTCAGTGATTGTGGAAGATTAAATTATTCAATTACTTGTTTCAAGTGAAACAATGTTCATGGATATATATGACATTAGGGATATGGCATTTAAAATTTATTAAAGTAGATGAAAATTTAGTTACAACCTTAGCCGCGGGTGTCACTATTATTATGTACAGTTGTCAAATCTGTCCGAGATTCATTCAATGACTTGTTTGACGCAAATTTGAAGCTTATTAGAATGAATCACTATTATTGGTTGAAAATTTATTTAATTTTGGTGTATTTTTTTTTTATATAGCTTTGATAAAGAGCAAATTTTAATTTTAAGTTATAGCACTTGACCTCCTGTCAGTCAATAACCAAACAATGAAGAATAAAAGGTATTTTTGAGTTTGTACTTGCATAAATTATGTACCTATCAAACTGTCAACTTGAAACTAGTACTAAATGGAAGCTGCTGTTTCGTAAGTTTGCCAAAACTGCTTGATTTCAAGCTCAGTAATTGTGAGAGATGGTAATTTGCGAGATCTCTGAGGTAACAAGCATTCATGAGCTGTCAAAAATGCGCTTTCATCATCTAGATGATTCTTCCATTTTTTAAACTTTTTAAGTATATCAAATTGGGCTGGAAAATATTTAAGCCTATTTAATTGGAATTCAGACCGTTATGGTACATAATTATATTCTCCATCAGATTCCATATATTCTGAACACTTTGCCCTCAGTTAGATATTTCCTGATGAGTATATAATTACTTATGTGATTTTTACAGTGCATATGTAAATACCTCAGTACATATGAAATTCGATAAAACTCCATTTTCTTCTGAAGAAATGAATGACATGTAGTTTCTGAAATAAGCATTTCAATTGCATTTTTTTGAGTATATTTTTCGTGAAATTGCAATACTTCTAATTATCTATCTCAAATTTTATTTTTGATTCACTTTAGTAATTTATTCAGTAACTACTTCTGCCATCTGTTGATGATGCGAGAACTGCTCTCCCGACAGCTGTTTTGAATTTTGTTTGTTCGTGATTTATGTAATTTTTTGCATATACTTGTCCAGTAGATATGAACCATTAGTATTTAGTAGTGACTCGAAATGGTGGATTTTGTGCTTTATAGTGTTTTGTTGTTATTTTTATTTACAGCTCTATCAAGAAAAATGTTTATCGGTGTTTATAATAAACTATCGAATATTTGTGTGCTTAACTGGAGTGACATGGAGATATTGTCCGTAAAAAAAAGAAGGTGGGAGTTTTGATTCATTTATTATTATCTTATGGAATTTGAGTGTCTCACACAATTGATTTTTTCTTCTCTAATAATTGATAATATGAAATTCGATTTGATTATTTATTTTTTAGGCGATCATGACAAAAAAGGTGTTTTTATGACTTCTTTTGCGGCCGTGAAGTTTCACTTTTTGGGACTGATCTGTCGAATTTTACTTTTTGGGACTGATCTGTCAAATATTACTTTTTGGGACTGATCTGTCAACAAATATTTCATAAACACTTTATATTTACCTATATGGGCAGCTTGATGAACTCTTTAAAGGTGGATTTATAACTGACATAGACTTAGAAAATAATTTGGCACAGCTTAGTATAGAATTTGGTTATGTGGAAATCAATGCACCCATTTATAACAGACATAGTGCACAGAACTTAGTTTAGCACAGCATAGGAATTGACCAAAGTCACGGTACAAGATATAGTAGGTAACCTAACTCGCCCCGAAAATGCGTCCGCTGAGATGGTTATAGTTCGCGCTGTCGCCGCTAGAGACGCCTACATCTGTAAGGCCTGTTTTACAACAGTGTTTAATGTATAATTACACTAAACTTACAAAATTTTACGAAATCATTTATATATTGAAGTTAACCGTATATGTAATGTTTACAGCATATATTTTACTTTAATTAAAAATAGATATACTTGTTAAATTAGTGTTGCATTGAGCAATATTTAATATTTAATTATTACCTATGCAAGAAACTCAGTTGGATAAATTCCGAGATCACATGCGATTAACAATAATTGAGAAATATTTGAAAAATACATTAACAATGTGTTTAATCTTCAAGAATACATATAGATGATATGTTTTCAATTACAAGAAAATTGTTCGAACTTTCAATAAAGGAAACATGAAAACATAAGTTGAACAAAAATTAGATTCAGTTCAAAATATTATATTTCTATATTATACATAATGTTTCACAACGTAATAGTTTTTTCTGTATTAAGGGCACTTATATTTATTTTTAACAAATACACGTTATTTTAAATTATTTTATACTTAATTCATGAACATTGTCAAAATATAGATTTCATTTGAATGACTTGATACAAATTTACTCTGTGAGTAAATTTGAATGAGAATTAGGATTCATTTATGAAACTGGACCTAGCTTAATAGTTATTTATACAAGTGAATTAAACCACTGTTTATTTGCGAGAAGAAAGTTCAAAATCACGAGCGCGTTCAGCGCGAGTGCTTTAATTCTTTGAGCAAATAAAGAAGTTTAATTCACGTGTTTGTATACATAATTTCATTCAATTGCTTTGTCCCAAATTTCTACCATGTCAAGTGGAGCTCTAAAAACACTATATTTCATCTTACAACTCTCATATCCAGAATTACAATTCGGGACAAAACATTTTCCAGGCATTTTAATTGAATGTTCATTTGTCACACGGCTATCACTTTATTAAATTATTGTTCATTTACTATAATCTGACTGTATTCAACGACACAAACACTAAAATCAAACGCTTTTCAATTGGCAACTAGGCCCTTCATATCCGCCATCTTGAAACATTTCCTCTCACCTCTCACGTCCACATGCTTGACGCATTCAGCGGACACATTTATAGTAGGCCGGCAATGAGAGTTGTGGGGGCCTGACCAAAGTTTAATTTTCTATGTTTTTCGTGAATTACCGTGACATTTCGTAGTAGTTCGGTTGATTTGCAACAAACGCCGCATGCGCCGCAAGAGCGCTATTAGAAAATATCTACAATATGACAAATTTCATAGCGTGAGAATAAATACGTAAAAATATAATATAATGTTTATCGTTTTAAATTTGACAAGACCGAAAACATGCACATGTTCTTATTATTTTTGTTGATACTTCTTCTTTTACTTCGTGTTGATTTCTATGTCTTGTGTGATGTTATAAAACCCCTAAGTGAAATTCTATGTTTTCTGTGCCAAACCAAGCTGTGCCAAATTATGTTCTGTGTTTTAAGTCAGTTATAAATCCACCTTAAGAAACAGTTTTCGCTTAAATAGTACATATATTCTTCCGTCAACCTCTGTAGCTCTTGCAATTCAAAAAATAAATACGTATTTTTTGTTAAATGTCAACTTGATAGAAGACAATAAAGTAAAACAATTTCAACGGCAACTAAGATTTACAATTGCAATGTTTTAGAAATAAATAGATAAAATGTTGTGTTTTTGAATTATTTCGTAATGATCGCCTAAAAAACGTTGTGTGCACCTCGGCCTACAGTTCTTTTTTGGTCTCACCCAGGAGTCGGCAACCTGCGGCCCTTTGCAACTTTTTGTGCGGCCCGCCAAAGCACCAATATTTATTTTTACTGATATTTTTACTCGTATATGATATAAAAGCACTATTCAAGTTACATTTGACATTTCAATGTGTGGCCCGCATGAAAAATTCTATTGTGAAAATGGCCCGTCGTCTGAAAAAGGTTGCCGACCCCTGGCTCTCACCTGAATTGCAGCCTCAGCTACGCTTCGGCCGCAAACAACAGATTCGACCAAAAAAGATAACCTTTACGGCCTTGATACACAAATAACTATTCTGAGCCTATTGCAGATATCTTATTACTTCTTTATTCTCATAAGGGGAGATGTGAATTTGGTCTCAAGAAATTAGACAGAAAAATGTCTACGGAAAATTTTTATTAAACAAATGTAACTTTTGTAGTTTTGTGTAGTATTTATTTAATGAATTTAAATCACAAGGAGTAAAATATTTAGAATTTTATTCATTTCAGTAAAACATTTTTCACATTGAAACAATTGTTACAAATAATTATAAGAGTCACTTTTCAAAGCGAGTCGAATATGTTATTTTTAACTTTAACAAGCACTTGTGTTACATATACTACCCCAATTAACACGAATTTGCTATTAATATACAATTAGTTACTAGGTATACTTTGTGTACTGAATGTGCCAGTCAAGGTGATATCAGAGAGCGATTAAAAAATTAAAAATTATTGAAAAAGATATAATTTCATGATAAATCTGGCAGGTATATTAAAGGATTGCCACTGATTTGATTATTGTTTTATTAAGCTTATATATTATCCAAACTAAAGGACTGTTTCCTTTAGAGTAACTACAGGGGGCCTGAGGAGACACAGTCCTCCCCAGAATGTTGTAGACTCTCTTAGAAAATTATAAAAATATTAAATTTAAATATAGTTTTTAGCTGACTATATTTGAGTAACATAAAGTAAAGAATCAATCTAAGCTATGCCAATAATTATTTTAAAATTGAAAACATTTGCAACTGATGACAGGGTGCGTTGGGCGTAGGCTGATTGGGAATCAAGTTATAAGGCAAAAAACCTTGTAATGCTCTATGTATGATAGATATTCATATATGATTCAAACGACATATATAATAACTCATAGCAGCTTGGTAGATAACTAGATAAGACCACATTAATATGCAACTTTTGAAGGTCATCCTGCATAGAATAAGTTCAAAATTTTGACTATAAAGGTTGGCTACTTGAAATTCAGTTTGCAGTATAATATTACAATTATTCACTCTCATTTAATTGCTTATCAAACTTTGTAATCAAAGATTGAATTGGTAATTATACATTATATTATATATTGTGCAACAAATTCAGAACAGCTTTTTGAACTGGTAATGTGCTATAATCGACCACAATGACGATGATTGATTGAGAAGAGGAAGAATTCATGTTATTCATGATTATGAATGAGTTGAAAGCAATAATAAATGTTCAACAATTAGAAAAAAATTGGATGGCTTTTTTGGCCTACTGCACTGAGATTAGAAACTGCATACATAAGAATATTATTTTGATCAGCGATCAGGCTCACACATGGCAAGAATATATATCTCCCTAGAATTAATAAGTCAAATATTGTGTACAAAACTGATATTTTTGTAAAAAAGAAAGTAAACTTAGTTCCCTATTATTATGAGAACAGTTCAGCATACATTCAGATCTTGTTATCATTCATTATTTGTAATCAGAACTATCGAGTAGTATTGGAATGACTCATTTCGCAGAATACATTTGATTGTCTATTTGATCGTTTATTTTATGGTTTTAAGGGATCGAAAAAGAGATTAGTTTTGGGAGCAAGGTAATACATATTTATTAATAATTCCATTCAAAATAAAGGCATTAAATCAATAATAGCATAATTTTTGACTCTATCTAAAATATATATTGTGTGAAACAATTGAATACTTAGTCTGCTGGCAAATTCAGCACATAAAATAAAATTCAGTAAATACAGATTGTCTTATATTTAATTTTATAACAATTATAACAAGAAAATATTTCTCTATTATTCCTATAAAATAGTGCACTTTGTACAAAAATATAACTTCAATTTATAAATAATTTAAATAATAGTTTAACACATTTATTCTATATTAACTCTATCAAAAATAAGTATACGATGCTTAAATAAAGACATCTATCCATATAATATTTACGTATACATTTCTACTCTAATATTTGCACTGATTAACATGGCAGTCTGCTAACATTTATTCTCTACTAGATATGTTCTCTTTTCTAACAATTATTAATACTACATATGTGTGAATAATTCATGTAAAGGCAGTACACATTTTTTTAAATAATTCCATTCATGCCAAAATACATTTTTCTGACTAAATTAAAATATCATACTGTTAGAAGAGAACGGGCAGAATTTTATGTTTTTATTTGAGGTATCGTACATTTGTATGAATTATAAGAGGAAATTTATTAGTAAAATAATATTGCCGTTGTTGCATCGTGGAGATAATGATGCTAGAATAAAGGACTTCAAAATGATAAAATATACATTCGTAATTTACCAATTCCTCAATTATTTTTGACAGATAAGTTTCAGATGTAGAATTTATGGCCAGTTGCACCTCCGTCACTTAGCTTTAAGGGAAGAATAATAACCATGATAACAATTGTCCATACAATAGTTGCCATAGATATTAAACTCCACTTGAATTTAAGTGACGATGGTGCAACTGACCATTAGAGCTTCAAACTTTGCATCAAATACAGATGACAATCATTAATTGTTTGACTAGGCAGATATGAGATTATATAATAAATGTAATATAATTTAAGTGAGTTGTATTATAACAAAAGAAAGAAAACATACTCCAATGAAATCAACTACTTGCTTTTGGATTTTATGAATCAGTTAGGTTCGGTTGCTCAATCTAAGCTTATCTATAGTTTAGTTGAACCAAGCTTAATTGCTATGGTTATAATTACTTCAGCAATTGTAACCATAGTAAATAAGCTTGGCTCAACTAAACTGTAGTTAAGCTAAGAATATACATCCGGGCCTCAGTGAATGATTCAATTTCACGTAGAAGATATTAGTTTGTCCTGATACGGAACATTATATTATAAACCGGACTAATATTGTTTAGGCAAAAAATATTTTGCAAAACACAATTCAAGCCGGACTAGTTTTGCGTAGACTTAATCAATTAGGCTGAAGCGATTATCATTAAGCTGTTGCTGTTACGTTATTTTTGACTTATAAATCATTTCTTGACTAGTTTGGCGTGGAAAAAACTAGTTTGAACCTGAAGTCTGAAAAATTCGATTTCATGTTAAACTATGTCTAGGTCAAAAAATTGTGGGTAAATCGATTGTCAAGAAAAAAAAAACACACGAACGCCTCGAACATACTATTATGAGGTTTTTCCTTTTTTTTTTCATGATACAAATGGAGTATTTCTCCACTAGTTTGATTTAGCAAAAATTGTTTGACTAAAATTGGTTTTTGCCGGTAACAAGATACCGACAAAATCCGATTTTAGGGCATATTAGTTTGGCCTTGAATGTGAATTTTGTTGCTAAATTTGACAAACTGATATTATCTAAGCGAAACTCTTTTGCTGAACTAGTTTAGCTTATTTGAAATCCAAGCAGATATAGAAAATTGTAAACTCACACGTAAACTATCAATCGTATGTACCTGCATTATTCAATGCTCTAACAAACTAATTGCTTTTAATCTGGGCTTGCACGTTTGGCTGGCAACACACATGGCAGTAATGTGAAAACGTAGCAAGCAAAGTAAGAAATATCTACGTGTATCAATAAAGTCAACCTCTGCTAGGAACATAACAAAAAGGTTCAAATTTGGAAATCAATACAATATTTAATGCTTTATAATACCAAATAGATTACATTTTTTTGCCGGTAACAGAAAAAATATCCCCCGGGAAATAGAACCCCGGAAAAAATGCCTCGAAAAAAATCCCCAAAAAAAAAACCCCGGAAAAAAGCCCTCCCTGTGATAAAAACTGAAGAGAGTTGATATGATGCATATTTTGAATTAGGTATATAAGAGTATTTTCATTATGTTTGATAATAAAACCTAGAGTTATGAACAACAATTCTAAATAACGTGTAAGGTATAGTGTAATACAGGCATGAATACACGGTCTTCTATTTTATTTATCTATTAGCGCCAATAATAATATATGCAGTGGTGTAAAACATTTACATACATTTATTATTTTCAATTGTTTTATTTAAAAATATAAAGGCTTGATATTAGCATAAGTTAAGGCATTAAATATAATTCAACCAACACAAAAAAATAAATTTCATATTATTGAAATAAGAAAAAAATATATAATTTTTTGCTGTTATTTTTATGTATTAGTTATATTTGAAGAATTATAACTTTGTGTCGTATTTGAAAAATATGCCTTACAATAAAAATATTCATGTATTCCACTGTCTGGGTAATAATAATATTCAACTTTTTTACTTGAAACCTTTTTTCCTATTTGCGACAGTTCAGGAATTATTTACAGAATGGAAAATCCACCAAAATCAGTTTCTCGTCATTACCTAGTTACCTCTGGAAACTTTTCAAAAAAACAAAAATATTCTTGAGATCATCTCTTAAACATGCACAAAAATTATATATATGTAAATTTTTTACTCCACTATATTATTATTGACGGTAATTGATAAATAAAACTTATGCACGTTATATAAAATTGTTGCTTATATTTCTTGGTTATCAAACATAATGAAGACACCCTTATATACCTAATTTATGATATTCGTTATATAAATTTTCCTCGGATTTTATCACAGGGGGCTTTTTTCCGGGGTCTTTTTTTCCTGGGGATCTTTTTTCCGGGGTTTTTTTTTCCGGAGATTTTTTCCGGAGATTTTTTCCGGAGTTTAATTTCCCGGAGGTTTTTTTTCCTAGATTCTTTTTTGCCATATCTCTTGATTCTTGCAGTGTTAGTTATAAAAAGTTAATATATATTCTTTGATAAAACCTTTGAAAAAATTTCAACAATCAAATTCTGGACACCTGAACTACAAAAATTTTGGTTGCCGGATTAATGTTGCTTTCTTTTTTATATCTCGTGCTCACTATTACAACTCGTACTATAGAATAGATGACCTTATGGGCATGTTTCGAAATTTTTATCTTATTTGAAGAAAGAGAAATCGCTTATTTATTGCTTTATTCATTCTTTCCAGTATGCTATTTAAATTTATTTTATTTTTTTGTACAGGGAATATTTTGATTTCTATTCGTAACATTCAACATGTAAATTATATTTAGCTACTATTTTCTATATTTATATTATCCTTCTATCGTATTATTTTACTTTTTGAAATCAATTTTCAAATTGTTTTAAATCTATTGATTATCTTTGTAATATATTTTGTTAAAAGTTGTTTATACAATTAATTTCGAATTTGGTGTGCAAATCAAATCAGCAGATTCACTAAACTAATTTAATATTAATTAAATTTAGTAACTTTATGTAATTTGAATCAGTTGATTAATTATCTATTGATTTTCACTCTATTTGCATGCCTGTTGTTTTGCACAACCAACTAAAAAAATGTCCCTGATGTACTTACACAAATTAGAACATATTCTTACATACAGCAACATATATGATCGTTGAAATAAGAAATTCCAATAATAGTTTGAAAATGTAAGGGAGTGATCAAAAATTGAGATTGATAGTATACAAAGTGATGATATGGTTCTAAAACATAAGACTAACTGCTTTAGCAGTGTCTAATTTCTTCCATAATTTTGTAGTATCCATCTGTTAAAGTTAAATTCATACGAATTTGCACCTATACTACTTATATACTTTATCAGAACTCTCTTTTTATAAAATCCATGGATTGATGATATTTTATTCAAAAAAGTATTCAACCAATCAAAGGGCATTATTTGCCATCTTTGTATTGAGACTTATCAGGTTTTGATTTTTTAACAATTCTTCAAATTTTCTGTTTGAGAACCACAGTCACCATATTGTAATGGATCGAGAAACGTTGCAACTGCTTTTCCTGCCCCAAAAATCCTTTCTATTTAATATTGCCGATGTGCACTCTCTTAAAATCCCCTTGAATCTATAAAATAAATGTAGGAAAACCTTGTTTGATATTCATTAAAACTTCTCCGATTTTCTTGCGAATACAAGTTCTTTAATATCAGCAAAAAGGGCTAATTTCCGTACATGTTTCTGTTTTTATATCGTGATTAAGAAATTTGGTACCACATGTTATTTATTTGGTATAAAATATCACGTGAATGGAAATGGTTTATTAATATGTTTTCTATAATAAGGTTGCATGGTTATCACTATCAAATAGCCTTATTCACACTAAATATTTTGGGAATTGCAGATATAATTTTTTGAGAACAGTGTGATTAAGAATTTTTTTTATTTTTGTAAAAAAATTCTTACTGTTTCCTATGGTTATTTAGGCAGGCCCTATCAGTGAATATTTTTACTGGAAATGATCATAAGTTTTATACCGGGTGCATGTCTGACCTGTCATTTGATAAAACCCCGAAGCCGCAAGCCTAAAGGTTTTATTCATGAACTATTATGTGCAAAAAAAAGTAATCAAAGGAAGAATTTGAAATAGTGATTTATGCAACTTTAGTGTGAGCCTAAGCCAAGTAGATGTTTGGTGGCAAGACTTGTCGAGTCATGAAAATTTTTGATCGGATGTCATACTTAATGCTTATTAACTAATTCGCTGTGATACTAACTCATAAGATTTTTTCTACGGTTCTAATTAATAGCTTTCGAAACAAATTGGAGACACAACAGAGCACTGGTTAACAATCAAGTTTGAGTTCATGAATGCTCCTTAGGAACATCTCAAGCTAAACCTTCCTTAAGGAATGTCAAAATGGCAGTTTCATATGAAATACCCATACTGAAACCTGATTCAACTTAAAATAGAAAATAATTCTGAACTACCCGTTTTAGAGAAGCTCTAGGGATCACATTTTCTGTGCATTGGGTTGGTTTCACAATGAAGAATTGACATCAATCAACAAAAGAAGATGCGTTTTTATAACAAAAATCGTTTTGAAAAACTTATTTGGAAAAAAGTTTCAAGAATTGAAGTCGAAAATTATTAGAGCTAGCTGAACTCCGTGCTTGATTATCCTGTAACAATTCGAGGTCGTGCCTCAAACGACCAAAACCACGGGTTTGCCATTATGTGTTTAAAATGTTTTTTAGCGCCATTAAAACCAGCCTGGTCAGTGCTATTCTAATTACGGTTGTAGAAAGATTAAATTATTCAAAAGAAGTTAGAAGCTTCTGATTTTGCACAGTTACGCAAAATTATTTCAATCACTGATTCAAAGTACAGAGCAATTAGAAATTTTGCTCTCTGATTGATAGCATACGAAATGAGTAGAATAGTAATTGAAATGAAAGCTTCTTTAATTTTTGATTATATTATATTCTATTCATTTCACTATTTTATGCACAAATGAAATACAACGCACATACAATAACTATTGTCGTGATATACTCTATATCTTTCTGTCACAGAAATTAAAATTTGATTAGTAGACAGATTTCATTTGTCAATTTTTCCTGATTTCTTTCAATCTAATTCATGATAAAGTTCAAATTATTATCAGGAGGATCATAGATGAATAAGAATTGGAGTGCTTATCTTTTGACGTTTGATGCTAATTATTCACAAATGATTAGAGTCTGCATGAAATTACTTATGTATTTCATATAAAATATAAATATTTAGTGTGAAAAAGGCTTTTAAAAAAATATTTCAGTCAGAATGAGTAACCTATATGATATTTTACTAAATATGAGTACTCTCTAACAATAGCGCAAAACATATAATAAACTACTTCAGATTCTCACAAAAAAAAAAAAAGGTGATTCGGTGGTCATTTTCAGTTTTAGGTTCCTTATAAGCTGTGAACGAACTCCTGCATCAGGCAAATACAAGTAAAATATTTGTCAAATTCCTGCACTATGTTTTCCATAACAAAGAAAACAAATTGGTTTTAATTATCGTTAACATTGTAAGTTAGTTTATGTTCAGCTCACGATCGGTACCTTTTTATCTGGTGTTACAATACAATTGCAATGACTTAATACTTAAATAGGTATAATAACAAACAAAATATTTGTACAAAACTGTGTAGCTTTTAAGATTCAGTGACTGGTCTTCGGGCAACCCAATCAGCAATACTTGGTATGCTGAACACTTTATTCTTGAGGCCTTTTAGTGCAGGATACTGATCTAACGCTCCTGCGCCAAAAATTTGTTCGAAGTTTTCTAGAGACGTTGCAAATACGAAGTCCGTCCAGGTTAACTGAAACAGAAAGTTTATAAATTGAAGTGAGTAACGAGAAATCAGGAGCATTTTGAATAATCACAAAGCACACTTCTAACTTAATTGTGATTGGCCTACTTGAAATGAAGGAAATAAATTTCAAGATTATCTAAAAATAACATCACTTTAATGTATAATATACTATATAAGTTTCAAGGTCGCGAGTTGAATTAATCCGGGTTAAATTGAACATATCCTTGGAAACGAATCAATGTCTTAATTTTTATGTCATTGTCATTATTGCCCGATCAAATCTATTAAATGAATCAAATCATAGTTCATTAGTTAATTCTTTGTTACTTTAATCCAGATTATTTTTACTCTTATCTATAAAATTAGCATTAATTACTTAGAAATGGTTTTGATGTCTATTTTTTTACTATTTATTTATTTATTTATTCATTTACTCCACAGGATAAAAATCCCAATAACGAAACAAGTATAATGTACAAGCCAAAAAGAGAAAAAAAAAGTGTACAGACGAAAACCAAATATGGATAGTAATATTTCTCTCTAACACTGTTTTGGAATTTGCAGATTTTATAACCAAAAATTATGTTGGAACCAATAACATTCCAAAATGTCGTTTAGAATGATTCCGTTTGCCGTTTGGAATCATTTCGACGAATCAGAAGCTGTTAGTTTGGCTACTACCATGGTTACTGCCTAACAATTCAAGAATTCATTTCTGGTTATGAATTTGACATTCAATAATTTTCTTTCAGAAATATTGATGAGTTTCCAAAACCTTGTTAGAGAAAGTATAGTCTACAACATGTTTGGAATAGCGAATTCCACACTCGCGAATCGTAATCCTCGTCTTCGGCTCGGATTACAAACTTTTCGCTCGTTCAGAATATAGGTCATTCCAATACTTATTGTATAATATACTATTCTCACTCTAGCGCAGAATATCTTAAAGACGGCCCTGATATAAGACAATGAGGGACTTCAATCCGAACCGAATTCCAATACTTATTGTAGAACATACTATTAAAATATAGTAGCAGTTAATTACATAAGCAGATTAACTGAACTGTACTTTTGATAAATTTTTCTTAAATAACAGTGGACTACTTGAGAAATCAAGATGAGATGCAACGGCATTTTTGATATTACACATAGAATTGATCGGAGAGTTGCGATAATAATTTGTTCTGCAAAAATTACTTAGAAATATAACAGGGCTTCTGGAATCCTCAGATGGAGCATAAAAATTCAACTTTGCCAAATTGTCAGAGCTATCTACAATATTATTAACAACTTTGAACATGAATAAAATTTACTGCTTTGTTCTAAGAGATTCAAGTGGTTCCAAATTGAAAAGATCAAGTAAATAATCATATTTTTGTGTAGGCCATATGTGAAATAATGGATGACACCTTACAATACTACAATATTCAAGTTCACTTCGAATTAAAGACATATAGACTTTGGAGACGTTGTTTGTTACGGAAATCATAAGTTATTCTCAAAATAAACCCTAGATTTTTACTTGCCAAGGTTATCATTGTATTGACTTGTAGATTTAATGCAAGTTTAGGGTCAAATATTATTCCAAGATCTTTCTTACGATTGACTCTTTTGAAATCGTTCATTTTGCAACTGAAGTCAATTAAATTACTTTTTCAGAAGACAGTCGTCATTTCACATTTCCTAAGTTGAAACTAAGTTAATTCTTGGCAGATCATTGATAAATTTTATTCAAAACTTTTTGTAAATAAATGCAGTATTCCTGATAATTCATTACATGTATTGGATGTATAAAAACTAACATAAACATATTGCCTTCGCCCATATGAATAAGATGAAAGTGAATTTGAAAGGTTGTCTGCAAATCCTATGTACCCCAATTTAGGCAACGGTATTTTATGTGACACTTAGTCAAATCTTTCAGAAAAATCTGTGTAGATACAGTCTATTTGGTTTTTTGGGACTAAATCAACGGAAATAAACTGTGTTAACTCCACTAAATTCGGTCGGAAACAAAGCCATGTTGACAAGTACTAATTATTGGCCTTGTCTGATTCTGAATACGTTTATAAAGAATATTCTCAAAAATTCTTGCAAAAATATCCAAGCATGGAACCGGTCTCTAGTTATTTATTTGAGTATTATCGCCTGATTTCAGGATAGGGCAAATTTCAGCCAGTTTTCAATCCTCGGGAAGGTTGCATTAATTACGCATAAATTGAAAATATCACAAAGTGGTTTTGTCATGATATCTGCAAAGCCTTCAACTATATAAATTGAAATGTTATCAGAACCTACTAATCTAGAATTATTTTGTGCTTTGATTGCTTCAACAACTTCATTATATGTAAAATTAGATATTTCGATCGAATTAATTGAATGTGAAGTATTAGTTGATATATTATATATTATACCTATAAGACTCATAATCAGTTGCAAAAACATTTAAGAAATGATTAGCAGAGCCCTCACCAATTTGATTACCACCTACAAACAGATGATTGTTTGCATACATAGTTGTAGGAGCCACAAAAGTAGACTTTCTACTACTAATGAATGACCAAAAGTTACTCATGTTGTTGTTCACAATGCCTGATTTGATATCAGCTATGTTTTGTAACGTACTTTACGGATACGGCACAAGGTTTGCTCGGGTGCCAAACGGTCGGGTAGCAGGTTTAGAGAAAAGGGATCTTTTGAAAAAAATAATACCATAGACACAAGTTCGTCTATTTAATTTTAGATATCCAAAATGTTTCAAAGTGAAGCGAGGTGGTTGGTGGTATGGTGAAATGGTAACGATCCTATTGTGGACTATAAATTAACAGGTTGGTATCCTGATTGGTAAACGGCGGTGGTTAACGGTGATGGCAAACAGCTGGCTCGACGAACGAAAATAATTTTAAGGGTCGGAAACGGTGCTATTATTTCCGAATGACAATAGAACGATTGGATGTAAAACGGGTACTTTGTTTGGCAAACCTCAAGACTGGGTGCTTGGATAGCTCACAAGCCGCGTAGGCATAAAACGACGGATAAACTGGTTTGACATAAAACGGCGGCCTGAAGATGGAGTGCTTGTATAACTCACAAGCCGCGTAAGTGTATGACAACGAATGAACCGGTTTGACATAAAGCGGATACTCTGTATGCCAAATGGTGACCTAAAGACGAGGTACTTGGATAACTCTTAAGCTGTGTAAGTATATGACAACGGATGAACCGGTTTGACATAAAAAATACTTTGTACGGCAAATGGCGGCCTCAAGATAGGTGATTGTGTAGCGGCACAAGTTGCCAGCGCTACCCTTTATTTCAAAATTAAAATGTTTTATTGGAAAGGGGAAGCTCTTTCAAAGAATAAGATATTGTTTTATCATTGTTTACATATATAGAAAACAGTACAACCGTTAATAAATACTTGTTCAAGTTTCCCTTTCGTTTTGTAATTATTAATTCAAAAGATCATCTCGAGTTAGTTGCGAGAGAGCCTATGCAAAATAAGTCATAAAGGGATGATCGAAGATTGACTCTCCACTGGGGCTTCGAGACGTTCTCAAAGACCTCCAGGAGCGATAGAAGCTGGTTCTTCACACAAGTCACGAGAACCGTTTCACTTGCATAACTCACAAGCCGCGACGGATGAACTGGTCTGATATAAAACGGGAACTTTGTATAGCAAACGGTGGCCTGGAGATGGAGTGCTTGGATAGCTCACAAGTTGCAAACGGGGGTAGTTTTGTGAGAGATCCTCAGAAATCTTGTTCCCTGTTATTCGGAAAGCTCGAGGAATCACTGCAAACACGACTTTTGAGTATTCTCTAACGGGTGGTGCTGATACACCAGATCGGTTTAATGGAGAGGTTCACTTGGATGAATTACAAATTGTGCTGCAGTCAAATTCCCACAGTTCCGTTCGTCGTGATTTGGATAACTCACGAAATCACAGGAAACGTACTCTTCGATTTGTTTCCAGCCTTTGAGGATGCTGTTCCAGGTCGGACTGGCTAGTTGGTAACTAGGATAACTCGCAAGTTACAAGCTAGATCAATCGTGGTCAGATCTTTGGGTCTCACCGTTTGTGATTTGAAGAACTTGCGAAATCAAACACAAAGCAGTACCGTCAGATCGCCTTCTGGTTATGAGGATGACTTCTTGCACACTAAGATTTGGAGACCTCACAAATATTATGTGTGCAAAGCTTTCGGAGATGAAGGTGACGGGCCTACGGTAGAAGGAAAGGTACGGTAGTGAAAGAGCTCACCTAGTGCTCGCTGATGACGAGGTCAGTAGACGAACTCGCAGTTGTTAACTTCAGATACTTCGGATATCTCTCGGATTGTCAGAATCAAACAACTGATGTCGGAAGAGATTCTGAATCTCTTGTTATACTGTTTTTACTAATTAAACGGAAATATTTGGTCATCTTTGGTACAACTTGTCTGTTGGGTGCTAGATATCGGGTGTTTCGTTTGCGTTTACTAGGGATAAAACTTGTGATTATGCATATGGACAATCTAGCCTATGTTAAGCGAAGGAAAGATGCCGTTGACCACTCTAACTTGTCCGTAGAGCTAGATTTAACACTTGTGACGATCCACTTCGTCACAGTTGTTCGCATATGTCGATTAAATGTTTTGATTTTCTTGAACTTTTATTAATCTGTACAGTGCGCAGCTTTGCTATCATATTTTTATGTTGATTTGTCGCTAATGCTAATGGCAACGTGTTAAAAGTAATAGCAATGTCATAAATTGTTATTTTCAATACGCTAAGCAACCATTAAAAGTCGTACTTCTAATAGTGTTTGTATAAAAATAAGTTTAGTAATCGTAAATGTGTAGTTCAGAACGTGACTCAAGAATATTGTTATAAGGATCGCATGCAGATTTTAGAATCGTTTGACACAATGCATTAAATGCTGTATTTTGATGCAAAAAAAAAATGCACCGTGTCGTACACAAAATTTTGTGCATTGAACTTTGATATTATGTACCTATAGCACGGTGCATATTTCTTCGCATTAAAATGTAGAGAAAAATTCAACATTTAATGCAGTTCCGCGTATGGATATTTCAAGAATATTAAAAGTGGCATATTTATACATTAATATATCTTATCAGCATTCATGATGTCTTCCAAAAAGTGTAATTTATCGTCTTCTCTGATTGACATAGATTCCCAAATCATCACGGACGTCACTTTTATTCAGTGTGATAGATTCCTTAATTTCTTAATTTTGGTTGCCACTAACGCGAACATTACTCTAATAATATGGAAGTGACGAAACTATATTTGCAGTGTTGTTGATAGTCAAGGCCAAGTCGTGAGGACATAAGCAGAAAATTATGATACGAATTATCCTAGAAAGAACATTGTTTTCGGTCTCCGTGATTTATATTTATTAGAGAGTTCAGTAAATGACATTTTGTAGATATCAAGAACGCTGATAGATAAAATAACGTCATTTGAAAGTCTTAGAACGTAAGGGAGCCCAAAGTGTGAAAAATTACAAGGGAGAAGGGGGTGGTTTTTAGAAATAAAAACTCCAAAAAGTTTTTTATGTTATGTTTACGAGAACAGTCTGTGAATAGAAGACTTTTTGGAGCTTCTATTTCTCTCTCCTTGGAAAGGTTTTCAAACCATAAGTTCAATAGATATATTTGAACAATGTTGAATGTATATTCCAGCAAGATGATACCGCTTGTCATACAGTTTGAATCTTAGAAAATTGGATGTTGAAAATCAATATTTTACTTTTAGAGTAAATATCAGTAGTACAGTTTCCTTGCCAATTAAAATCTTGTAGCAAATCATGAAAAAAAGGCTACGGCAGAAACACTCCAGATAATTCTCAATCATCAGCTAATACAATATTAAGATTTATCAAGGCGTAAATAGTCAAAAAGGCGATGATGTAATGCGAAGGTACTTTTCTGTTTTATTTTAGTTGATTTACTGTATTATGAAAATATCAGCAAATGCCTAGAACTCTGTTTATTACTCAGAATATACGTTCTGCAAATGAATAAAATTTTTAAGATAAATTTTCCAAAAATTAGCTTATTCTCTTTCAAGAACATATTTTTGTTGATTTGGCCAATTGGTCTAAGACAGAGCTCGCATACTATTATATGTATATTAAAAAGAAGTTTTTTGGTTAAGATTGAAAATTCATTTATTCATCAAAGATTACAATAATTGAAAATCATTAATATTTCATTAAAGAATCAATAATAATCCAAGATCCTTTATAGCAGTCGATCTGCACCGATAAACTAATCGAGTGAAATTCATTTTTTATGAAATAAAATATGTTAATAGAAGTATCGTTGATGAGATGCCTGAAGAAATCTGTTCAAGGTTATGTTTGATTAAAAATTCAATAATTTTTTTTTCTCCATATCTTCACCGACCTTGTAACCAAAAAAGTTTGACACTAATTGAAAGTATAAGGCCTATAGAATATGCAAACATAGGGTTGCTTATCTTTTTTTGTTCAAAGCTATATAGTTGCCAGTTTTAAATAGGTGAATTTAAAGTGATACAGAAAAAGATAAGCAACCCTATGTTTGCATATTCTATAGGCTTTATACTTTTAATTAGCGTAAATTTTTTTTGGTTACAAGATCAATGAAGATATGGATAATTATTGAACTTTGAACTACACATAAACTTGAACAGATCTCTTAAGGCAAGTCATCAACGTTACTTCTGTCAACATATTGTATTACATAAAGAATAGATTTCATTCGGTTACTTGATCGGTGCAGGTTGACACCTATAACGGATCCTGTACTATAACTGTTTGTAGTAATGGATAGTTTCCGATGCAATTTTATTTTCTATTGTTAAAAAAAAAAATAAAAAATATGTATTATAGGTAGATGAGAGATGTGGAAAGCAGTCTATATATTCACCGTTCGATCTCTAAGAAGTTTTTCTTCCAAAACATCAACTGGCGTCTCAGGAATTTTGAATATTCCATATTCCATGTCATTTTTCATTTATTGAATGTGGATCGTTTCAAACATACATTAAGTATCATATCACATCAATGTTATTAGTATAGATATTGTTAGATATGCTTGAAATTTTCAACCCCCAAGAAAATTGATAGAAGTAGACGTATATGAACTGTTATAATGATTTCTGCAATTTTTATCAAGGACAGGCAACTATAATTTCATCTCTGCATTGTAGACAAGAAACATCCTACATTATTTCGTTTGTAAGCTGGGATAGTTATATTACTAGATTGTTCTATTTAGAGAATAATTCTATTTTAAGAATGGTTCTATTTTTGGATATATTCTCTGAGGTGAGAGAGATGCGTAAAGCCAAAACGAGGTCAGCTAGGGCTAAATTAAACGAATTTGATCGGGGATGTTACGTCACAATTAGTAAATTCGGAGTGAAAATAGTTAACAGAGGTGGCGTAGTGCAATGTGACGTTTGATTATATTTAGATATTTCTGATAACGATGTTGGATGATTTTTTGAATGGAAAGAGTTTTTCTGAGATTCTAGCTTTATTTATATCACATGTAATGTAAATATGAATTGTTACGGTCTTCTCATTGAATTAACAGACATTGTTTAGACATGAATTGTAAATTCACTGAACTGCAAAAATAAACAACCAAACCGAGCTGGTAAATAGTATTGTATACTAATGCTCGAACTAAACAATGTGTGTAAACTTAAAGGGGGAAGATATTTTAGTATTCACATGTGTTGAAAGATAATTACTTTGTTCATTTAAATAATTTCCTATTTAATCCATGCATTTGTTTGTTTTATTCTTATTGTATTATTCTTTTAAACATACCGTGCACAAGTTTTCACCAAATTGTAATTAATTTTTTACGTTACAATTTGGAAGCGTTCGTGCAGAAATGTAGGAGCTCTCACCAATTGTAAGACACTATTCTGGACGCCTCACAGGCAGGTGTATAAAAGTACGCGGCTTACACTTGAGGCAGTTGATATTATAGTGAGTACTGGTGAAACATGTGAATATTTAGTCCAACAGTGTATTAAGTTAGTGTTAAGTTAATTGTTAGTATTTCTTTATTTCAATAAACAGAATTCAATTTTGATTTATTAACAAAAAAAAAATCGAGTTCGAGTTCATCAAGGTCACAAATACACAAAACATGTCATTTGAAAAAGCATAGTATACACCTCAAGTAGAATATAATTCAACCTATTGTCCAATGTCCAACATCAAATAGGTCAGATCTATGATCTTGAAAAAGATCACATACTTTTTGAACATTATGGTCTGTACGATATTCGCAGAATGGAGAATCAGTGGTTTCCGAATTCCATTTTGATTAATTGTTTTACTTAAGCACTACTAGAGCATTTATTATATAGTTTTAGCATTTTCATTTTACTGAAGCATGATGAATTTTATAGGCGCTCAAATTACTATTATGTTTTTGAGTCTCGTATATAGAGCGATTTTTCTAAACTGAACATGAAGAATGGTCAATGTTAAAGTATTGGGACAGGACCAAACTTGTCTAATTACAAATGCAAACGCTGCAATGTACATTCAGTTGGAAAATAATTATGTTTAAAGTTTATTTTATTTATTTGTTTGCTAATAAATAATATTATGAAAAAATTTCAAAACCAAATACATTGTTTCTACTTAAATTTCCATTCTACATAATATGTTTTGTTAATGTTTTTCACAGGGATTTAAAATACAAAATGAGACTATTACAATTAATTTCAATTTCCCATTTTTTTTTGTGTTGTTATATGTAATATTATTATTATAATTATTATTGAAACAACGCAATAACGATAAAAACGAGAACACGAGAGTGAAAACAAAATTTAAAGTAATCTCGATGATCTTTTTTATGATCTGAAAAAAAAAATCCTACTAATTCCTGATATGTGATCTAATAAAATAGATCTTAACACAAAAATTGATCTCTGTTCTAATCTAGAATACCTATCATGAGATTATCTCGATCCTAGTCTGGATATTTTTTTATTATCTGTTACAGCACTGTTTTTGTTACAATGTATTTTTACTTACTTGTACAAAGTAACAAGTATTGTGAAACCGACAAAATTCACCTAACGAGATTTTGATGGATATATCCGTTTTGAACATTCCTGAATCCATTTTGACTATTTTTGGCTTGATGTCGGTACGTATGTTTGTGCGTGCGTGCGTAACTCGCAAATCTCAAAACTGGTTGAACGTTTAATGTTGAAATTTTGTATTTGAGACTGGTATAAGGTCTAGTTGTGCACCTCGCATTATGGTTCCAATCGACTGTACCGGAAGTGCACTTTACTTGAAACTTTTTTCGAATTTTTCTAATCAATCCAGAATGATCAACCGTAGGATGTTGAAATTCAGTATTTGAACTTGATATTGTATCAGACTGGTTATCAGCTATTTTTGTAAGAATCGGCCAGCCTAGAAATGCGCTTTACTTGAAACTTTTTTTAATTTTTTGCATAAATATAGAAGGATACTGGCATTTAGCATTTGAAATTGCTGTAGCATCTAAATGGTCATCTTCTATTTTTGTAACAGTCGGCTGAGCCGAAAGTGCACTTTATATGATAGACTTTCAGAAATTTTCCGCATAAATTCCAAACAATCAGTCATAGAATATATAAATTTTGTATTAGACACTTTTATAATATCTAGTTGTATACCTTGCATTATGATTGCTATCGAGTAAGCAGGAAGAGCACTTTATTCGAAATATTTTTCGAATTTTCTGCATAAATACAAAACAATTGAACGTAGATTGTTAGAATTCAGTATTAAGGACGATTATACCATCTAGATGCTTATATCCTATTTTTATTGAGATCCACGGAGCCGGAAGTGCACTTTACTTGACAGTCTTTTGGAATTCTTTTGCATAAATTCGAAACGATCAGGTGTAGAATATTGAAATTTGATATTTCAGTCTGCTGTAGCATCTGAATGATTGCCTACTATTTTCATAACATTAGACTAAACCGGAAGTGCACTTCAGTAGAAATTTATTTTTTAATTTTGCGCATAAATTCAGATCTGTTGGCAGTCGTAGAAGTTTGGAAATCAGTATTTAGGAATGTTGTAGCATAAGAATAATAGCCTACTGTTTCCATAGCAACCGACTTGGCTGAAAGCGCATTTTACTTGACAGATTCTTAGAATCTCTTAGGTAAATCCAAAACAATTAACTGTGGAACGATGAGATTTTGTGTTCGATTATATATATATATATATATATATATATATATATATATATATATATATATATATATATATATATATATATATATATATCCAATGATATATATAATCAAACACAAAATCACATCGTATTATATATTTATCCAATGATGTACAAGTAAGTCACGTGATGTTCACGTCAGATTTTTCTCATATCCTCTCCTAGAATAATGTTCAAACCACAATTTACTTTTCACTACTGCAAAATAATAAATTTACTTCTTAACGTCCAATTTTGTAAACCAAAAACCAATGAATTCAAACATTTATGTCTATGTCACATCAACTTATATATATATATATATATATATATATATATATATATATATATATATATATATATATATATATATATATATATATATCCAATGATGTACAAGTGAGTCACGTGATGTTCACGTCAGATTTTTCAATAGGAAGTAAGCTTTCACCAGTAATACATCCTGACGAACCGCGACCAGAAAAATGCATCAAAACTGATGCTAGTTGATGAAATTTATCAATAATGAAAAGTGAACATTAAATTATCAAGTTTTATTTGTACTTTTCTTCAATTATCGTTGTATATCTAATAGAGCAAAATCACAGATCCGCCAGACGTTACTTATTTTCTGAGAAACAGAATTTGTGGAATAGAGTAGTGTTACTATGTACTTTGATCATACGCATACTTGCTAGTTTGTGCCGACGGCCAATTTACAGATACGAGGTGCTAGAGATACGTTAAGACATTACTCACTTTTCTTTAGTCTTGAGTGCTGATTTTTATGTATGTTTTATAGAATATTGCTTAAAATTGATAATCAACATTGCTAGACACTTTCCATCGGGATAATTTTTGCTAGACCCCGCTTACAAAGAATAACGTAATCTTGCTTATAGTCCAATTTTTATATACACTTACAGATAAAAATATTTAATAATTTTTTGAAGTAATAATTTTTTTCAAAACATTTATCTGTTGTACTTTTTATGTTTTTTGTTGTTAAATGGAGTGTTTCACATATACTACAATTCATTTTAGAGATAGAAAACTAAGACGTGGCTTTTGTAGCCAAATAAGTGACCAAGAGTAATATTTTTTCAAATGAACGATGGACAGATTTATACAAACATTATCATAGTGTAATTTGGCGATTAATAACGTATGCTCCTTTGTTTTTTGTTATTCGAATGACACTCTGAGTGCTTTATTTCTTGTTTCTAAAGTTTGGGTTGGAGATATGCCACATTAAGCGAGTTGGATCCATAATTGTTACTTGTTCTAAACTATTTTATTAGCTTATTCAAGAATCTGCTGGGAAGCTTCCATATGTAATTTATTCGACTATAATTAACTTATAACACTTCAGTCAAATAAATAATCAATAAAAATACAGCATTTAAACAAAAAAAAAACCTATTCATTAGAAGAAAAAATTTTGACTTGAAAAAGATATGCAATATTTTCGTCCGTGAGTGTATGATACTCAGGGAATAGTACTTTTTGTTCATAGCCAGATCAATCGTAGGGCTAAACATCCATCAGACACAATTAAAATATCGCTGTGAGTAAAAGCGCAAGGTCACTATTTATAGGCTTGATAGTAAGCAAAGTATCTATGGGCATCCAACTCTTCCTTGGTCTGGCTGGTTACAAAAAGGATTGAAATTTCTCCCTGAGTATCATATATAAAAATTAGGACTCAAACAATTAGTAAGATTACGTTATTTCTTTTGCGAGCTTTAAAGTGTTTGGCAGGAATTACTGCCGATGGGAGATGTCTGGTGGTGTTGATTATCAATTTTCGACAATATTCTCTAGAACATACATAAAAATCAGCACTCAGAGTTTGAGAAAGTGAGTAATGTCTTAACGTACCTATAGCACCTCGTATCTATAAATTGGCCGTCGGCACAATCTAGCAAATATACGTATGATCAGAGTACATACCAACACTACTCTATTCTACAAATTTTGTTTCTCAGAAAATAAGTAACATCTGGCGGGGCTGGGATCTTGGACTATAACAAAATGACAAAATATGAATCAGTAATGCAGGTGCAAGATTCACAATTTGACAGATGGGTTATCTCGATTTCACTTTTGAAGCTCTATAAATTGTATATTTTTGCCAAGCAAGGATCTAATTTTCCTATATCTAATTAACTTAGAACGTATTTCTTATTTTATTAAATTGAAAAATCCAGATTGTTATTGGACGGTCATGATCTCAGTTTGTCTGTACGTATATACCAAATATTCTATATCATATGATGAAATTACATAGTTCTCCTTCAGTTCCTTCACGTATGATTCGTACGGAAGTCTGTTCAATCTCAGAGTAATGAACTAACAGTTTACCAATATTATAAATATATTTGAGCAGAGACGACGACCATTATTAAATCGAATGATCATAAGAGACCTTTCTGTAGATAATAGAATAGATATTGAATAATTAGCCAACGATATTTCTTCATTGATTCATCAATTATTTCTTATTCAATAATATCTCTGTGATATTTACTGAAAAGTGTTATATCAACTCTTAACTGTATGAAAGAACTTTCTATTCTTTAGATTTTCATGTAACCTTTCAATTAACAGTTTACACAGAAAACAATTTTATCATAATCACGACATCACAGGTAAACTGCGATAATTTAACGACTTTCATAATAATGAGTTCTGTGAACAATTACTAAAAGTAGAATAATTATTCACTAGCTTGGCCAAAGAAATGTTACTTTAATTTGTAATTTGACATACTGTTGTTTCTTCTGATTCGTAATTTCGACTGTCATAAAATTGGCACCAGATGATTTACACGAACATTTTTCCTAATATTTTCTTTGATATCTTTTTCATAAATATCACCAAATTCGAGCATTTTGCATTAAAAAATATTTGAGAACATTATTGTCAACTTGGTTGCTAAAAGAAATATAGATATGGTTCTATCACTTTCTCTATTCGCTCTCAAAGTTGCTTATTTCATGTTGCAGTTGAATTATCAACGAAAATGCTTACAATAACTGTTAATACGTATGACTTGTTGCTATATTGTATTCCATCTTTCACCTTTTAACGTCTGTTATGTACAAATGTATTACAAATAAATCAACGAGAGAGAAGACAACTATCAAAATGCACAGAATGCGAGTTTTGGTTCACGCTTGTCAAGTACGTTCTCGCTAAGTTGATGTGACATAGGCATAAATGTTTGAATTCATTGGTTTTTGGTTTACAAAATTGGACGTTCTATGAGAAGTAAATTTGTTATTTTGCAGTAGTGAGAGGTAAATTATGGTTTGATTATTATTCTAGGAGAGGATATGAAAAAAATACTTGATCAAAATTTCATCTATTGGTTTTTAATGTAGTCTTCTCCTAAGTCAATACACTTGCTCCACTTAGTTGGAAGAGCTTCAATATTGTCAGGAAATAATTTGAATCATTCTCGGCGAAAAGTGAGGAGTCTGAACGCTTGATTTCTTCATCGGTTGAAAATTTCCCTCCTCATAGGTATTTCTTCAAAGGTTGAAATAAAGAGAATTTGCTGGAGGCAAGGTCCGGGCAGTAAGCAGGATGATTAAGTTCCTGGAGCCCACAGTCATGTACAGCAGCTGATGCAATGCCCAACTTGTGAACAAGGGTATTGTTGTGGAGCAGCAGAACCCAATGGTTGAGTTTTCTCCATCGGTTGTCTAGGATAGCTATCTCCAAATTTTTCAAACCCCCGGCATAGAGCTTCATATTGTCTGCTTGTGGGAAAGATAACCAATCAAAAGTATATCTTCCTTATCCCAGATAATTGTAGCCATCACCTTCTCGGCTTACGGCTAAGTGCGAAATTTTTTTGCTGAAGGAGAGCCTTCATGCTTCTTTTTCATTGACTCGTGTATCGTCTTCGGGTCCCAATGGTGAATCCTATAGATCCATCATCCATTACAATTTTAGAAAATGATTTTGCTTCTGCAAAAGCTTTAATATTCTTGGCACTTACCTTGCACTAGTCTAATCATTGAATTTTTGTGCAGGATTCACAAAACTGATGCTTCTGGAATGCCACACATCGTAGTTAATTGAGCTTTCAATTGACGGTCCTCAAGAACAAGTTTCTCTACTTTTTCGACACGATTTCTAAAATTATTGCTCCTTCCAGTCTTTCACTTTGCGGATCATCTTCAATAAATATACGTCTCCACTTGAATTGTTTAGTCCAATATTTTATAACATAATAAAAAAAAGAAATGTCTTCATACACTACTTTCATATCTTCATTGATAATAATATTCCGTTCATTTTCTTTTTATTTAAAAATTCTATGACGGGACCGGGTTTCGAACAAAAATTTTCCAATTTAATGTAACTAACTACTTGCCACCCACTGAAACGAATGACGAACGACTAAACCAAGGAAATGTTAGTAGTTCCACTAACATCCATATTAAGTTAGATTACTTTTGAATCTTCCCTAGTATCTGTTTTATCAGTATAAAAAGTAGTAGTGGGAACCGGTATCGATACTATTCGTTACCGGTTTTTATAAGAACCAGGTACTCGGTAATCTGAATATGCAACTAACCGGTTCTCGGTTCCGAGTCCGGTTCCAATTCCAGAATCGGTTTTCGATTCCGGATTCAGAATCGGTTTTCGATTCTGATCTCGATTCCCAGTTCACTTCGACTCGATCCCAGAACCAAGAAAAGAAATTTCGATTTTAGACACAGTTATTTTCAGTATCCATTGAAAAATAATGTATTCTGTACCTAACCGATGCCTTTATGTTATGAAGACGATAATTTTGGCCTTTCGAATCATTTACTGAACATATGAACTATCACTTGTATACAGTATGTGTGAGATATTTCAACGTCTTAGACAAAAATATATAGTGTAGTGTAGTTATTTAGTATTCATAAAATAAATTTTATAATCGATGACAAAGTGTAACGAAAATTTAGAGATATTATCACAATAATAATTGAGTGTATTGACAAAATCAGGTAGTTTAGCCTCAAAGACTACCCATGATGCCGCTCGCTATTTCTAGTTTTGGGTAGGATTAATTTTATGGCCAGATGAAGAACAGATGGCATACAACTATCAGCCTCTTTCAGTTCATTTTAATGTCATTGATTTGTTCAATAAGCTAATAGAAAGATAGGACCTCTTGGAAAATGGGAATATTTGATATTCGAGATAATTTGCAATATTCTTTGATGTTCAGAATTTTACGTTAATTCATGTTTCAAAGTCTGCAGTGTCACCGATAGAACAAAAGTAAAAATAAGTGAATGTAATGTACAAAATATAGTTCTTAAAAATTCTAAATGCTCTGTTTGTTCTGGGATGAGTTACCATAATAAAATAAAATACTCAACTAAAAGCCCAGAAGGTATTTGTAACTTAAACGCAGCAACACAGTAGAAAAATGATATTTGCCAAGAAAGGTTTTCGGTATAAAAATTCGAACCGGGTAACCGGTTAATTTTGGAGCCGTGGAACCGGTTCCATTTTATTCCGGTTTTTAACAGCACTAATAAAAAGTAAATATTTTCAAATTATTTCCTCAAAATCTGGGAATATTACGCCGCAGGTAGATGTTTGAACGTTACGAACAAAACAGAGAAGTTCTCCTCGCATTGCATCGGATCATTTGACTTCTTTTCCCGTGAATATACTTCTACAGCGCGCATTATATTATGTGAATCTCAAGTGATATTTTGCTTTATACATATTCTCCTATTTTGATTCCATTCCCTCTTTGTTCATGATTTTATTCTATCCCGTCGCGTATTTACTGCCGTTAGAGCAAGTTTTTCTCAATAATAGTTGAATTACGAGTTGGTGAATGTGTTGACCATTTTATCAAAAATTAAGATTTATAATTACTAAAAAGTCACGCTTATATCCAACTAGGGATTCTGGAATCAGGGGATAAAACACTAATGCCCACTTGTATTAAACATTGATAGCTCAATTTTTGAATGACATTAACTCAACAAAAGCGGATTCTTATAACAATTTACTTGTTTGTAACATTCAAATAACAGTTTTCAGTTGTGACATATTTAGAAATATTAAAATCTCCATTGAAATGTCAAGAAATAAGGATAGAAACAGTGATCAGATATTATGACAATATGATTAAAGTTTACAATGCAATAATTAGCATGCTGCCAGCTAACATGTTGTTGACTCAGTATTTGAGTTAAGTTTATTCGGAGTTAATTGATCGTCGGGATAATGTGATTGCTTCAAATATTTGAATGACAACTTTTAATTGTATTTGTCATTAAATTATGCATGAGGACATCATAATTTGTATCTTAGATGTCAAAGAATAAGGTTAGAAACATGTAATCAAATATTTGACGAACTTGTCAAATACTTGATCACGTGTTTATAGCCTAATTTTATAACATTTAAATGTGGATAATGTTATTTTTATGAATTAATTTAAAACAGATACAATTTAAAATTGCTGTTTAAATGTTACAAACAAATAAATCATTCTTAGAATCTAGTTCTTCCCATTAAACGTCATTTGAGAGATGAGTTAAAAACGTGTTAGCCATAACAACATGCTAACAATGCAACTGGACTGTGTCATCCAAACTCAACCATCCTACAGTCAAGAGCTTTCCCAAATTTTTTTTTCATCCTCCAACCTAAGGAAAACATGTGCACAAAATCAGCTATTACTAAATTTGAGGTACATTTTGAGAAACTTTAGAATTCAAATGTTCTGTATGTTTTGAGAGATGTTCCTAAAAAATGGATAAGCATACATAGGCCAGAAGGGATTACTTTGAAAAACAATTGACCTTCTAGTTGTCTTGATATTTACTAATTCCAGACCATCCCTAGTACGAGTAATATTGGAAAGAATTTAGGTGAGAGAGTTTGAATGAAGTATTTGTATTGGTTTCGGTAAAAGGAACGAATATGGAATGATAGTTTTTTCAAGAATATATATATATATATATATATATATATATATATATATATATATATATATATATATATATATATATATAAATATATATATATATATATAAAATATATATATATATATATATATATATATATATATATATATATATATATATATATATATATATATATATATATATATATATATATATATATATATATTGAATAAAAAATAAAGTTGAATTATAAATATGTGTATAAAGCAAAAGTGGTATGTTTGAATAAAGCTGGCTGGAAGGTTGATTGTTGGTTTAATGCTGAATGAAATTCATTTCATTTTCTACCAACCTCATTTAAAGAGGTGGTGTGATTAATATGAGCGTTCATGCTCATTTATATACAAAGTTTACACTTGAATAATATATAGAAGATCATGACTCCTGATATTTTCCCAAAAACTAATTGCAGTACCCACTTCTCAACATATTCCCTGGATTAAATATTAATGAGTTTCCTAAGTATTTGACCACAAAACTTAGCTCTTTTCCATCGATTAAATTAGGATCGGAGTCCATCAACTCGTCGTAAAATTATCAATCCTTGAACATGATTAAACGTAAGGTTCAAGGGTTCTGTTGAAATATTATACCCAAAGGGATGTAAATAGCCGTTTTCAATTACAGATTTAAATAATTTTGGCTGGAAATATAACGTTAAGGAGATTGCGAGCGCAAATATAAATTCTACAAAAAAATAAACAAAAAAATCAATCAAACAGATTCTTTTTTAGTCAAAGAGTATAGCAAGCTTAGAAATAAAATTCTCATATTCCAAACAAGTTTTACATAAGATCAGCAGCTTATGAAATAGCAAATTTCCCCTCTATTGACTAATAATAATTGTCAAAATACTATCCCATTGCAAAAGTGATCGAGGTCAACTATTAATACATATATTCTCGTAGTGTATTATACGAGTACATCAAGGGAAAAAATATATTATTTTCCTGAGGTACAATTTGAAGGAAGTGGACAAAGCGCTAAAGGAATAATATAAGGTTATAGGGATGAATATCTATGACAATGGAATAATATTTTGTACAACCTTCGCGGTCATATCTGCAAATTCGTTCTCGTGCGGTAGATGCATATCCATTCGAGTTATACAGTCTCCATTTTCTTCGATATCAAATATATATAAGGTGTAACAAAAATAAGTACAATAATTTGACAGTAATAGAACTCGTCAGGTATAACAATTTTTCTTAATAACTTTTTTTCGAATTCTCATTTTTTTTTAGCATTATTACTACTTCATAATTTAACGAGTCGTTCAGGTAAGGCACTAAATACATGAGTATTATCATCCGCCATTCTGTGTCCTTAGAAAGCGCTTTAGCATATGTGAACAGTGCAAGAAACGCGATGATTGAGTCGAAATAGTTTGATCTTTAGATAAAAAACGTGATAAAATAATATCGGAGTCTATCAAACTGTTTATTTTTGGCATGATGTACTATTTGTAATCAAATTACATGCTTCAATTTAGAATTTCCAGTTTTCAAATGTTGAATCAAATTACTCGGTTTTCACTCATATATAATTAGAGTAATATTAAATACTCAGAATATCATCATGGAATTTTAATTTATATTCTGTAATACAATTTTTGAAAACAATCTGACAAATTATTGCATTTCGGGATCTCTAAATATGTAAAACTCTATTGTTTATTTTCAAACTTTGTAATCTTTAACTTTCCTAGAAAAACTTTTATGCATATTTATTGGAAGATTCATCATTTTACTGCTCTCACCCAAGGGATAAAATACATGGAAGTCTACTATTTGCAATTTTTATATCGCATGTCTTGATAAAAAATTGTGAGTTCGTAATATTCTACTTATCAAAGAAATAATTGATTATATATTATTTATACTCATAATATATTTATATATGTGAATATATAATATATATTTTATATGATAGGTACCGGTGTATAATAAAAAAATATATTGATCAATTATTGCTTGAAATTGAGGTTAGGTTCTATGATCGAGTCTAAAAATTTAGATAAAAATATATATTAAAATGGACTGAGATAACTTCAATCAAAATTTTAATCTGATTATAACTTTTAATGTAAATTTTGACTGAATATACGTACTTTATATGACATACTTATAATTCGTCTGTGAATCTCACACCCACAATTGTCGCTAATAATGATGATAAATCATTCGGCACATCAATGAGTCACTCTGATACTATTTTCTTTAGTTCTTCAAGTTATAATAACATTTTATTCCCGTCAAAAAACGCATTTTCTGTAATGTTTACATTGGTTTACATAGGGTTTCTTTTATTGACAGGACACGAAATGGCGGATGATGATACCTATGTTTTTAGTGCTCTAGTTTAGGTGCATAATTATTGGATCCAGTAGCAGTAACAATGGAACAATTGATTTGAACACATGTGTGTTTGTCAACTCCTTCAAATAAATTTTGATGAAAATCAATCAATTAAATTATCACAAAAGTTTAAGCCTGTAGAAATGTCAGAATTGTCTGTCTACGATTTCGCAGGCAGTTTAGGATTAGCTCCGCGAATTTATTTGGAACAGTTCCCAAACTGTCATTTTTCATTCAAAGTTAAATTATTGTAGCTATGTTGATGTATTCCATGTCAAAATCTTACAAACTCAAACATAATGATGAAAATACTATGATGTATTCAGGACTTATTGTTTATCTGAAACGTAAAGCAGCAGATGTGATGAATGAAATAGTTTGATTCATAAATGAAATCCTTTTTTTCCTCATCTTATTACAAACTTCAAATTCTGGTCGTTTCAATAATATGTGTCCCTTGAATTATTTTACCCAACATATGAGACGTACGTATTTCAGAGAACATTCAAAATCATTAACACAATTTAGTTAGATTACATTTGTAGGTTATGTTTTCTGTTCTTTGAGAATAGAAAGTTTTAGAATTGTGGCAATAAATTAATTATTTTAGAATTGAACTCCATTTTTTATTGCACTGTTTTCTTCAAATAAATCGTGCAATAATTTTTCTCTTTATGTTTGCGAATAACAACTACCACAACAACAACTTTTTAAGCCGCTCATAGATGGCAGTGCAGACTTTGGCTGTATTTAGACTGTTCAAAATTCAAATCAACTGATCTTTGAGAAGGTGCTACGGAAAGTGCAATGAACTTAAACAATCTAATTTTAAAAAAACGTTCTGTCTGAAAAAATATGTGAAATCTCTGAATAGGAATCAATTCACTTTACAATGAGATATGGATATGGCTAATAGACCAAAAAGCTGATCTCAGAGATAAATTGAATCTACCTTACAACATGTGCAAAAATAGAGTCACGGAGTCAGTCGACCCATCGTCATGGGACAACCTCAAGAAAGCTGACTTCAGAATCAGCTATAAATTTGGGCAGATCACTGTTAGACAGAGGACTAACAAGCCTCATCCCAAATCTAGCTCAAAGGGAACAGAAATGGCTAAGGATAAGAAGCCATCATCGAGCACCAGAGCCAAAGAGATGGTCCAAAAGCCAGTAGCAGGTGCTGTAAAGGCTGAGAACAAAAAGCCTTCTACAGTTATCTCAAAGGCTAAGGATCAAAGTCATAAAACGTCCACCGGAGGGAAAGGAAGGAAGAGTCCTGACCCCGGCCCAGGAAAATCCAGCAGCAATGGCCAATATAAGCCTACTGCAGGTGAACGTTCAGCATAAGAAAGTGGCCTCAGATATGCTGAACCAGTTGTTCACCACCACCAACATACATATTGTGCTGCTACAAGAGCCATATGTTTACAGAGGCATTATTAGAAGACTAAATACTCAGGTAGGTAAGCTCTTATATAAACAACATGAGAACAACCTCCCACGAGCAGCAATGCTCCTATAGTCCTCAATTAGTTATATCCCTCTAACACAATTTCTGTACAGGGATCTTGTCGCAGTGGAAGTACAGCTTCCGATTAATGGAACTATGCAAGAGGTAATTATTACCTCGGGCATATTTTCCTGGTGATGAAGCAGACGTTCCGCCACCAGAGGTCCGAAACCTCATCTCCTACTGTCAAAACAAGAACAAAAACTTCATCATTGGGTGCGATGCCCACCATGAAGTTTAACACCAGAGGTGAGTACCTTTTAGATTTTTTATCCCGCTCTAACATAGATATATTAAATAGGGATGGTGAACCCACTTTTGCTACTAAAAATAGACGGAGAGTACAAGACATTATACCAGTTAGCCCCCTGATTAGTTCCAAAATAAAAAACTGGCATGTCTCGAATGAAGCCTCACTCTCTGATCATAGATATCTAAGATTTGAAATAGAGGCGAATCGAGAAAATAGCAACAGAATTAGGATTCCAAAGTTAACAGACTGGACCTTGTATGAGGGACTCATAAAGTCTGAAATGAAGGAAATTAACTATAACATAGATTCAGTAGAGGAATTAGATATAGCCTCAATTGAACTACACAACCTCTTGCACTCAGCATACGAGAGTAGCTGCCCTTTAAGGCCTAAAGCTGGTACAAGAGACGTTCCATGGTTGAATGGTAGACTGGAGTTGCAGAAAAGAAACGTCAGAAGGCTATTTAATAAAGCCAAAAATTCTAGAAGCAGCGAAACATGGGATGAGTACAGATGTGCTCTAACAAGCTACAATACAAGCATTCGGGAATCCAAAAGAAGAGCTCGACTACAGAAAGTTCTTGCAAAAGAACATACGAACGAGATAGGCTCTCTCATAAAGCCAGACGGACAGTATACAGAAGGCCCAAAGGAAACATTAGAGCTACTTCTTAGTACTCACTTTCCAGAGTCTAAACAAATTGATGGAGATAGCCCTTCTATAGTAGCGGTGGAGAGGACAAACAGTAAAAGACTTAAGGGTCTTGCCGAGAAAATCTTCCCACCAAACCGAGTAGAATAGGCAATAAACTCCTTCAAACCCTATAGGTCACCAGGAGGAGATGTAATTTTCCCAGCCCTGTTACAAAAGGGACTACAGGATATTCTGCCATGTCTCTCTGCACTGTACAAAACCAGTTTCGTCCATGGACATATTCCTAAGCCCTGAAGAGATACTAATGTCGTTTTTATACCTAAAGGTGGAGGGCGATCGAGCGTCCAACCTAAGTCGTATAGACCTATTAGTCCATCTTCTTTCATCCTAAAGGGTATGGAAAAAGTCCTTGACCAATATTTAAGAAATGAGGTGCTTACGATAACGCCTCTTCATGTGAGCCAATTTGCATACTAAAAGGGCAAATCAACAACTACGGCCCTTCACAACTTTGTCGCCAAAATTGAAAAGTACATCGCAGTCAAAAGTTTGGTGGTTGGCATTTTCATAGATATAGAGGGTGCCTTTGACAACACCTCTTATGAATCTATACAAACGGCAGCCACCCAGAAAGGCAGCGACAGATCGATTGTGAGATGGATAAGTGCGATGCTAAATAGCCGTACAGTAAGGGCTCAATTGGGTTGGGAAACATCAGTGGTACAAACCAGTAGAGGCTGTCCGCAAGGTGGAGTTCTATCACCTCTTCACTGGTCCATTGTCATTGATAGCCTACTAGTTAAGCTTACAGACGAAGGCTACATCGTTCAAGATTACGCAGATGACCTAGCGATAGTAGTCAGAGGAGAATGCGACTCAACTGTATCAAATCTCACACAAAGAATATTAAACCTTGTTTCCCTATGGACACAAGAACATGGTCTCAGTGTGAATCCTAATAAAACGATAATTTTCCCATTTACACGAAGGAGGAACCTAAAACTAACAGCCTCCACATTAAATGGAACGATAATCGAGTTCTCAAGAGAAGTTAAATATCTAGGTGTTATACTAGATCAAAAGCTTACTTGGAACTCACATCTAAATAAAATATACAAAAAGAGTTTAGTGGCACTTAACACATGTCAACGACTCCTGGGCAAAAAATGGGGTCTCAGTCCCAATTTAACACAATGGGCATATGCAACAATTATCCGACCAATGGTCGCCTACGCTTCACAAGTATGGTGGCCAAAAACTAAGCAGAGTACTGCACATGTTCTGCTGCAGAAAGTGCAATGTATGGCCTGCATCTGCATAACAGGGGCAATGAGAACATGCCCCACTGCTGGTATGGAGACACTTCTGGGGATAACACCTCTACATCTTCACGTGAAGAAAGAGGCGCAAATAGTGCCTTAATGCTCAGCAGAACAAAATCATTTAAGCCTAGAGATCTTGTTGGACATCTAGAGATCTTAAAGGAGATACCAACCAATAGATTAGCCATGCCTACATGTGATCTCATGTTGACGAAGTATAGTTTTGAACACACGTACAGGGTCATTATAACAGACCGCATTGGCAATAGGAGGACCTAACTTCAAAAGAGGCTTCTTGTCCTGGTTCACGGATGCTTCAAAATTAGAAAGTGGTGAAACTGGAGTAGGAATATCCGGACCAAGAACTCAAATTTCTGAATCTTTAGGTAATAGCGTTACAATATTCCAAGCAGAAGTATATGCTATAAATCTTTGCGCTAGAATAAACCTAGAGAAAGTTTTCAAAGGAGCAACAATTAATACATTATCCGACAGCCAGGCCGCTCTGAAAGCTAAAGGTGCCCACACCTGTCAATCAAAGCTGGTCTGGAATTGAAAAAATACCCTGCAGCAACTGGCAGTAAAAAACCATGTAATTCTTTGGTGAGTGTCAGGGCATGAAGGGGTACAAGGCAATGAAGACGCGGATGAGCTTGCCAAGCAGGGAGCTGGCTTACCATTTTGCGGACCTGAACCTTCTTGTGGTCTTCTAAAGAGCCACATAAAGACTGAATTGAAAGTATGGGAGGATATTCCAAAAGCCTCATACTGGGACAACGTCAAAGGCAATAAACAGGCAAAACGCTTTCTGCCGCCTTCACCAACAAACCTGAAGGAGATACTTTCTCTCAGCAAAGAGGACCTAAGAACCTTGACAGGTCTTCTAACTGGTCATTGTCCTCTTAATTACCATCTACACAAAATTGGTGACACTGAAAATAATATATGTCGTCTATGTCTAGAAGACGAAGAAACTTCAGAGCACGTGCTGTGTAAATGCGCAGCTATGGTCTCTCATAGGAAATCTCACTTTGGAAAGGCATTCATGTCAGCGAACATTGTGAAAAATTCTAGTCCTGGAAGGATACTAAGGTTCTTTAAAAGCCTCAATATAACACAGGATTAAATAACTAGGGCTACATTACCAAAGATCTTTAAGTCGCAGTGATACAGGCGGTTGGACGCACAAGCCCTTCACTAATAATAATAAATAATATATATATAGAGACCCATTCTTTCGCTCTTCTATTATGTCTCTATAATAAATTCCAAATGCTGAGATGAATGATTTAGATATTTGTTGTAAATAAAACATTTATGAGCATAGCAATAGTTTCAGACAGAGTTTGTTCTTGAATAAAGTGCGCATGCATTGAATTTCAAGCTTTCCTGAAAAATCCATGTAAAATTTGAGTCGAAAATATTGCATGGATGAATTTAGAAAAATATCGTACATGAAAAGTCGGAAATATAACACCATCATGTCAGTGTATATGATAGTATGAAGATATCACGCCAATATACCGTATATAGGGAGTAAAAATAAAACATATATTCTAGATAAATTGCTTTCAAGCTTCAATGAACTGTTCTTTAATTCGTATAGTACATTATATTTATTCTTTTGGCTTTCCAAGTACGATATTTTTTCTGAATCCATCTATGCAATATTTTTGAACTGATGCATCGATTTTTCAGGTTTAAGTAGCCACATGGCAAAAACGGGGCCCTTATAATTTCATTATGTCCGTCTGCTTGACTGTCCGTCTGTCCGTATGTCACAGGCATTTTACTTGGGGGCTATTGGCATTATATAGATGAAAGGAGGGAAGATTTTTTTATATGAACCGCTATACAATGATGTAGTGAAATTACGACAAAAACAATCAGGGATGGCACATCATACAAATAACTAAGGGATGAAAACAAAACTCAAGTTTACATAGTCATGTGAGGTGTCGTAAAATAGGTTCTAAAAATGAATGAAATTATTTATAAAAAAACCTTCTAAAAACAAATTTCCAGTTTTAATCCAATATTTCAGTTGTACTAGAATAAAAATAGAAATTTTATGCAAGGGCTGTGCTGAATGTTATTTATATAGGTGAATATAATTGAATAAATCGATCGTGATCCTCTATAAAAGTATGTATATATACAGGATGTAACTGAATCTTTGTAACAAAATTGAGAAATGGCTTCAATCAAATGAACAGTTTTGGGCCATTGGGTCAATAATTTCATTTAGAATTACAACATTACTCATAACTATTACACAACAACTAATCACAAATTGAATAGATAATGCATAATACATGAATGAATAAAATAGTTTTCTATCAATTTCTGTCGGCAAAAGTTTACAAGTTTGTAACGTAAAACAGTGTTTGATGCTATTGTTATTGAATTTGAAAAAAAATATTAATGAAAATGGATATTGCATTTAGTCATTTAGAGCTAACTGATATCAGATAGTATATGTAGAAGTGAGGCAAAACGGGAGAGCAGCGCAGCGTTTGTATGCAGAACGATATCCTGACAGAAGGCATCCCAGTCATCGAATGTTTAGAAGACTACTACAGCGTGATACAGGATCACTTCGACCTAATCTTGGTAGAGGTAGAGGACGTCAAAGATACCGACAAAATTTTGAAAATGTTTTATCGGATATAATTGATGTTGATCCTACAATTAGTACTCGCCAAATTTCACGCAGCTTGGAACAAGAAATTTCTCATATGACTGTATGGAGAATTCTTCGAAACTTGAGGTCCCATCCGTTCAATACCAAAAAGTTCTAAATCTGATGCAACGTGACCACCTCGAGTGAGTAAATTTCTGCCAATGGCTTCTTCACTAACATCCTCAAGACCAAAATTTCACATTAAATGTAATTTTTTTCCGATGAGTCCTTGTTCACTCGAGATGATATCTATAATTTCAACAATTCACATTACTGGTCACGAGAAAATCCACATGTTATTAGAAGAAGTCATTTCCAGCATCGATTATCTTTGAACATTTGGACTGAGATTGTGAATGGTACTCTACTTCGTCCATACATTTTACCTGCGCGTATGAATGGTAACGATTACTTAGGGTTTTTACAAAACACTCTACCAGAATTGTTAGAGGACATTCCGCTACATGTTCGGCAGCGCGCATGGTTTCTCCATGACGGTGCACCTCCGCACTACAGCAGATTTGTGAGAGAGCATTTGGATACTGCATACGAAGGTCGTGGGATAGAGCGTGGTGGTCCTGTACCATGGCCTCTGAGATCATCAGATCTTAATCCTCTTGATTTTCATTTTTGGGATCATTTAAAGTCATTACTTTATGATAACTAAGATGCGCCGCAAAGTATTGAAGAGCTGCAACAGCGCAAAAATAATAAAAAAACACAATTACCTCCGTCAAGCTTGTATCGTTAACCTCATTCAACGTGCTGCATTGTGTGTTGCTGTGAACGGCGACAATTTTGAGTAATTTTCATAAATTCATGATTTTCCAATTCTTTTCTCTAGATTTATGTAATATCTTGTGTTGTACAAATTTTATTTAATCTGCAATTGATAAAAATATTCTTATTCAATTAATTTAATTGCTTCACTGATCGTCAATTACGCATGTGAATATTGTGTTTTTTATTTATTTTGTCTAGGAGTACCTATGACAACCAGTGGTACCTAATATGCTATATTTTTGCAAACTACTGCTGTTTTTACGAATTTCAGCAAAATTCTTTTTGATTCATGATCAGTACATCCAGTACTACATACCATCAAATTTTGTTACAAAGATTCAGTTACACCCTGTATAGACACAACGTTATGATCATCACTGCAAAAAAAATTCATAGTCATACCTAATACGTTATTACATCAAATAATTTTAAGAGCTTGGAACGCGCAAGAAATTTATTTAGTTCAACAGCATATTAGGTACATATAACTGTAAATTTTAATTTACTCAGTAATTATCATAAAATCGTGCCTATGTAACTAGGTACATATATACAGGATCTTGTTCGATCTATTCAATCATATTCACCTATATAAATAACATTCAGCACAGCCCTTGCATGAAATTCTTATTTACATTTTAGTACAACTGAAATATTGAATAAAAGATTGTTTCTAAGAAATAATTTTAATGTATAATTTTCATCTTTTCAGTTTTGTCTTGATCTGTGCATTTCTAATAATGCATTATTATTGCAAGGTGTTTTGCCTGTTAATTTTGAACTATCTAATTCTTCAATGAGGAGGCCTACTAGAGTTTTAACTCGGCTAGGTGTAATAAACCTGTCCAGCGGCGAAAAGTTGGTATAGTTTGTCCATCTTTCATTTAAAAAAATGTCTTTTAAATCCCTCCATAAACACTAATCGCAGCTACTGTATATAATTCTTAGTTTCAAGCAAATATATGCTCTTCGCAAATTACAAAAAATATGTAGTAAAGATGAAAATTGCTTGAAAATTATTCAAGTTTATCGGATTGTACCGTCATAAACACGACCGTAGTTACTCAGCAAAACGTATTACAGGACAGTATTACTGTATAATTTTCATTTTTCTACCTGTACTTTGAAGTTTGAAGAAGTGCTACTTCATATCGGTGAGCATAAAAGCTAATTGTTGTCGAGAGTATTGATTGCTTTCAATCATTGCTAATTACTTAGATAATCCGTCAAGTTGAATCAGATTAAAATAGAGCAGAATTTTTATAATTCATATTGCTATTGAGAAATAACAATTTTGGTCATCCCAACTAAGTATTTAAGTTGGGGCTACTATTCCAATTTAGATTATCTAGTGCAGCAATATACATGGTAGCTTAATTTTCTCATTTTGTGGTTATTATTCTACGTTCGGAAATAAAATGTTTAGATCGTGGTTAGATGCAAGTGTTTAAGAAAAGGAAGAAGGATTGAATGTTTCGAGATCTGAATTCTTTGCTAGTACTTCGACTGATGCTTTTCGTTCACATCTTCACGAACACGGACAACAAATTGCTGCTAAAATGTATAACGTATTAAAATCTCAGATTGGACACGTTGCAGCATTCAAAAGAACCACATAATTGACTAAGGTACGTGCACAGTAAAAAGAAGTGACTCACAGGTGATCGTGGAAACATGCTGATTAATTATATATTTATTCTATTGGATATGTGCATTATTTTTGCCAATATTCATAAATAAATTTAATACTAGCCAGTATATTCCGCACTAAATATTTGCTAAGCACAAGATAAGTATTTTATTGAGTAACTACGGTCGTGTTTATATATAATCTAATAAACCCTGCCTGTACTTGAATAAGTTTCAAGCAATTTTCATCTTTCCCACATATCTTTTGTAATCTGCGAAGAGCATATATTTGCTTGAAACCAAGAATTCTATACAGTAGCAGCGATTAATGTTTATGAAGGGATTTTAAAGTCATTTTTTCAAATGAAAGATGGACAAACTATACTCCTATTCAGCAGTATAACTGTCCGTTTCATTGAATTTAGAGTGACGTCATTATATTTTTTGTATTCTTCTCAGCAAATCCTTTCATTTGATACCCATCATGATGGTAGATAGAAAAATTTTGTCTGCCATATTGAATTTAGTGTGACGTCATTCAATTTACGTATTCTTCTCAGCAAACTCTTTTATTTGATACCTATATAATGAAGAAGAATAAAAAAATAACTGGTTCGCCATTTTGAAGAATCTGTCATATTGGATTTAGAATAACGTCAGTTAACTAACCATGCATTACTATCCAAACTAAATGTGTACGCAAAATTTTAGATTAATCGGCTGGGGATAATTGTTTTAAAATTCAGTGTAGATTTGAGCCCAGCCATACAAACAAAGCAAGTTAAATAATAATAACAATAATGATAATAGAAGCTTGTAAAAGGGAGTCTCAAGATGACTCTTTTATTCAAGTAGATAATTGATGAGATATGTACTTCTAAAGCCGTAAAAAAAGCCTCCCCCCTCTAACTTTTATACTACATACTCGGTGAAGATTTTTGAAAAAAAAAAATTGTGGTATCCTTCAATGAAAATTGGTTTGAATAAGATTTGTAGTGTAATTTTAGAAATATGGGATATTTTCAACTACACGCTATTTTTTGAGCTCAGCGACCGCAGAAATAATTTTGCTTTTCACAGTGTGTTTCAGAAATACTATATGACACGGTAAACGTCTTTTCCCACCATAAAATCCTTAACTGTGCGAGGTCTGACATGCACTTGGCCGGATTTCTCAAATTATTCTGACTATTCCATTCGTAGTATTTATAACAAGGCTAACAATGCTAAATCGCCATAGAAACGGTGCATATCAGTGAGTATTTGGACGTGTAGAAATACCATCGGGTATTACTCTAGTGATCAGAGTGAGTATTTTACTCAAAGATGTGGATACCTCCAATTTGTGCTTTCTTCGTATTTAATGGAATATTTTTCCGAATATCTTCATCAATTTTATCTTCTGATCTATCACCAAATCTTTCTGAACTAGATTCTATATCAAGACGCAATATATTTCTCTATTATCCGTCGAAGAAAATGCAAGAAATTCTAATTTTTCAGTTTGACAGAAGTTTGTTTACTCGTTGCTATGAAAATTACGTGAGTTGTTACTAGATTCATAGAAAACTAATTTGAAAAAATGGTTTGACTCCTGGAATAGTCCTCCATATACCATTTGTAGTTAAAGTATTATAGACTATTTTTGTGGTGCAATCACTCATGTTTATTGTGCTTGTGAATACCACTCGTGCTGCACACTCGTGGTATTCAAACGCAAGCACAATAAACATTCGTGATAGCACCACAAAAATAATCGATAATATTTCAACTACTTATGGTATAATAAATGATTATACAATTCAATTTGTATTTTATTTACAAGTATCTCAAGGCCAGAGTAGTTATATGAAAGATTATCAAAGAGAATGACTTTTTCAAGCAAACTTTCTTAATATGGGGTCTACCCTTGCATTATAAGCCATCTTTTGTTCTTATGATTGAATATCCAATTCCCCAAAAGTATATAAACATATTTTTTCAATTTATCAATTTTCAAAATTATTTACTCAAAAGTTTATTATTAATCGGATTATATTTAAATTCAAATGTTGTAAAGTTTTATAAGATCAAACAAACAGAGACTGCGTGAGCATGAATTAAATGGATAACTTTGTACAATTCACTTTGGAGATTGAAACAAAAGTGGAGTATTTGTATTTGAACAAATTAAATTATGTAAGCAGTTTTTTTTTGTTCTGTTTACTTGGTACATATTCTAGATAAAAGATTTTTGACATGAATGTTTACAAACTTCCACTCGCAGCATACTTTACATATTTTGTGTAAATTTTATGATTGAGAAAGACCAATCTCACAAACGGCTGTTAAAATTTATACAAAAACTATTAGAGTCCATGCATGTTTCTTAATAGGAATAGGAATCTGGTGGCGAATAGAGATATTTTGACAAAGGCACATCATGTTTATATTTTTGTGACAGAGCGTACGGCTATTTTCTTCTGAGGAATTTGATGTAAATTATCTTATCAAAAGAAATATATTTTTTTTTTCATGAGTATAAATTCAATCTATAAATATGAGACGACTCACGAGTTATTCATTGAAAATATTGCCATTGAATATACGTACTCAACTACATTTTACTAAAGAAACAAAACTAAGACAAAATAAGAAACAAATATTACAGCTTGTATAATTCCACAAGGACTTTTTCTTTGTCTCACGTTGAACTTAAGGCGGGTCTCTGCGTAAAAGGCGATAATTGTCACTTTCGAATCGTTATACAGCTTTCATTTATTATTGGAATGGCAAATGTTATATATCATTTTGAAGATAAAAGGTTTATAAACAATTGTTTATATCGAAATTTGATAATCTTTTCTAGATCCAGAGTAAAAACTCCCCAAACATAGTACAAATATTGATTTCAAGATTTTTCAAATCGTTTTAACTCATATATGATTTGACTTACACTTATGAAAATCTATTATATGAAAGAAATTACTGTTGGCTTCAAATAAGCGTACGTAATTTCCAAAGAGTTATTTCAGTCTTTAGTAAAAAAATTGTGAAAGTGACTGAAATAGGTACTTTTCAAACCTCTTTTTCTTGTATGAAAATCAGATAATCAGTACAAATACCTATATGTTGATTTACTTTCAACCTTTATCTCTCATTTTTCAGCCATTTAATTATCAGAAAAACCATATATTTGGGGTGATTAGCAAAATAAAATTATGAATGAAGTAATATACTTTCTGGAAGACTAGCATTTGGCATAACTCCGCCTACCAATTTGTTTCCATTGCAACGAATTTTTGAATGAACTGTCAGGTACTCGAAAGTAACAGCGGTATAAATATGAATTTTGTTGGTTTTTGAGGGATTTACCAGGATTTTTACTTTTCGACACTCATTTGCCGATTGAAAGTGAAAGTGGTTGATTTGTGGATTTCGTTGGTTTTTGATTTTTCTAAGGCCCGGTTTACAGTACATTTTTTAACTCTGAATTAAATTAACATCGAGATTAATTTAATCACGCAATTAATTTTCTGTCGGTTTACAGAAACAAAATCAACGCGATTAAGAGTTCGATTAAGTAATTCAAAATTAATAAATTAATCACGAAGATTGGCAACATATTTAAATACAGAACTAGCTTCATGCTGATGTTACTTGCAGGTTATATGAATTGACAACTGTCATATTCAATAATTTGCAGACTTGTACGATTGCGCATGTAGAACAAATTTTTTAAAGCAATCAAAAGTGTATTGAGGACGTAACAGAACTAAGAAAGAATTTAACAGAAAGAGAAAAAGGAGATGCAATTTATATTTTAGCAGAGTATATATATTTTCCATAAGTAAATGATGTTTTATTTTATATTGCATCGGTTACATTTTTATTCTCTGGAATTGCAATTGCTGTTTTTATTCATCCACTATAAATCGTTATGGTGATTTCTTACCGTGCCCTTTTTTCTATAGACTCAGATCTATGCTTGAAAATAAAATCACAGATGAAGCGTCTTTGAAAGGGAAAGTGAAAGTTTGGGATATAGCGATTAAAAAATTCTGCAGTATTTTCGGCTCCCAGGAGCTCAAAGCAGTTCAAACTCAAACAATGGTACTCAATTAAGATCTATCATGTGAAAGTGTAACTCTATAAAAAAATTTCTTATGGTCGATAAATAAATGTCTCAAGCAGATTGGGTATTTATTGAGGCAGTACGAATTGCAGTATTTTCATTGAAGTTTACTAAGATTCCTGGCTCTTCAACTCCAGCATGCAACTTCTGGCGCGATTGGCAGCTCGTCATCAATGATCATATTGTTATAGCAGGCAACGCACAACAAGCAACAATAGATTTTGAATTTTAGTTTAGAACTCTTTTCAATAGTGTTTCCAGTCGTCTTATGCGAATTGTTATATGCTTATTCTGCTACGGTTCGTGGATTTAGTCAAGACGTTTGAATGAAAGAACGACAAATATATTCACTTAGTAGGAAATCTTCACCATAACGTCCAGATAAGCACATAAAACAGTCATTGAGAATACTGCTGTTATGCACACTTTACTCCAGGACCACCAGCAAATTTTATTTTCATATATAATATCATAAGTGGTTAAATTTTACCGGGAAAATTTTTAGATTGTTACGAGAGCTTGTTGCTTAGCAATTTATTGAGTGATATTGACAGAAAAATCACGAGCTGTCAAGCGAGTGATTTTTGATCAATATCACAAAATAAATTGGTAGCAAGCTCTCGTAACAATCTAAAAATTTTGCCAGGTTAAATTTAATCACGAATGGTATTCGGAAGATTATTTTTCCCATCCAAATTCATCAATATATTCCAGAGACTCGACTCTGAATCTGCTCATTTTCACATTCAATCTGTCTGTTAGTTTGACAGATGCTGAATCAACGCGGCTGAATATTCTTTGTTTTGTATATATAACCAACAGACAAAATTTCCGAAAAATTTCCACTTGAAAACCGTGTAGGTTGTACCACGTGACGTTGAATGGTGCAATTCTATTTGGATGGTAAAAATAATCATGTGAATTCAATCTGTTGCTCCTATTACTCCAAGTATTCTTCGAATCCTACAGAAAGCCAATTTCACATCTTAAACCTCTTCTAGAGTAGGCATTTTTATATATTGAGGCTCTAGTTGTACACTTTATGCACTGCATGTTTTATAATATTACGAGCAGTAGATTTATGCACTACAAAGAAATCGTTCAATAATTGCTGAAAGCACTGGTAGCTTGAAATTGTATCGTAAGTAAAGTTTGATGAGCTGAAATAGATTTTCTTTGTGTGGTAAGTTTTATTCCAGCACCAATTAAATTTCGCAACAACAAAATACTGCATTTTTCAATACAAAATCTTAGTTATAAGTTCTCATTATCAAGAAGTTCTCTTAAGAGATCTCACCTAGGAACTTTTTTCACTCACTTCATCATCAGAAGATGATAATAATGATATATAATAACATACAAATTATATGTATCCATTTTTTTATTCATATTTTTTCAATTTTTGAGTACCAGACAATTATGTCATGAAGAAAGTGACATAATTTGTCAATTTACGGAAGATAATCGGGAAAGATACTACGTTTGACTTAATTCTGAATTAAAGTTGAAGATAATCACGATTAACTCCTAATTGAGGTTCTATAAACTCATTCATGGCCAGTTGCACCGCCGTCACTTAGCTTTAAGGGAAGAATAATATCTATGGTTACCATTGTATAGACAATTGTTCCCATGGTAATTATTCCGTACTTAAAGTTAAGTGATAGCGGTGCAACTGGGCATTAATGTTTAATTTTGAATTAAATGTAATTTAATCGTGAATTAATTTGACTGCGATTAAATTATTGTTTTGTTTTTAATCGAGGTAGAATGACGTCAAAAAATTGAATTAATTCTGAATTAAATATTTAATCGCGATTAAATATTAATTTGCTTTCTATAAACCGGCCCTAAGTGTTGTGATATTTTTGAATATTAAATATTCAATACAATATTAACAATGGTTCGCTCAAGCAAGACGAGAATTGGAATGAGAAAACTAATTTCAAAAAGATGGTAAGTTATAAAAACATCTTCTTCATGAATATTCTCTGATTTGTGTAATCTATATTCCAGGATTGGATCAGAATCTTCATCGAATATGGAATCATCTCTGAATTCAAACACTCCTGAACCATCATACAAGTGATTTCACATAAATATGACATTCTAATATGTTTCTGTAATGTTGAATAACTTATTTTCTTTCATAGATAACGCGACATGATGATTTTTGGAGCTCTAAAATGAATAATTCACTGAAACTTTTTTATTTTGATTGTTTGCTACCAGAAATTATTGACCCCCCACTACCGAAAAATTTACCAATCAAAAATCTTGAATACAGGAGAAAGATTAGATTTATTGCTGCCATTTGACAGTTCTCTTTTTCCTTATTGTTCTTAATTAATTATTTTCAAGACCCATATTAATACTTCTACTCAAACTTCTTTGTAACAATTTGTAATTAATGTGGAATCCACATCCATATTTATTTTTGTATCACTGTTCTCTGATGATGACCCTTGATGGTAGAATCGAAGCGACAAAACATGAATAAAATACTATACCTATTGATTGAAATTCATTTGTTGTATTTGCAAATTATATATTTATTTATTACAATAAATAGTCATGTACTTTTATTTTTTATTTTCCGTACTTAAATTATGCCTACGGTCTGTTGATATATGTCAGAGTGTGCATGGAATACTTTTTCAATGATTTTTAATGCACTGCAATCATTTATCCACTTTTTTTCTACTTGCCTGAGCTACATATAAAAGAAGAAGTTTTGTAATCACTATTATAAGCTCGAAATTTTGAGGAATCTTCACGTTTTAACCCCACTGAACCTAAAAAACAAAATTTAAAAAAAAGGTAGTCGGTCACTGCCAGTTGAATTTGAATGTTCTGCAAACCTGAAGGAATTAACATTCCTTCAACTTTGCACTAATAGAATGGACTTTCCTAGAAATAGGATTTAAAAAAGTAGAAGCTTAGAACAATCGTGAGAATTGAGCCGGATATCTTACTGATCCTACTGATAATTGGATTCACAGGACAATTAGAACTTAGATACGAAGCCTTTCTCAGAAAAGTAGGTGTAACTGATATAAAGAAAAAATTATAATTTCCTTCATAGTTTGTTCTTTTATAAACGTGTGAATATCTCGGCTATTTGTTGGAGCAAAAGTGAAATTTCTGTAAATGCTGAAGATAACAAAACGAAATCGTCTCTAAAACCTAATGGCCACACATAGTACTCCTCCGACCATGAATTTCATGGCCAGTTACATCGCTGTTTCATAAATTTGGAGTGTCACATAAATTACTTGCGTATTTCAAAATGACGACTGCCATTGGTAGAGTGACAGATGGCTTTTATATTTTAGTCTTTACATAAAATAACTATATTTGAAAATAAAGAATCCTTCTCTAGATTTTCGAGGACTCACAGTTTTGACATTTGATTAGTGAAAGTGTAATTTAAAGATGGATTTGATTGTTGGTTTGCTACGTGAGAGAGAGAGTTCATGAGTGGGAAGAATAAATGAGCTTGTATGAGAAGAATAATGAATGTGGATGAAGCGAAAGAAGTATGATTGGACAGACGTATTTGGCGAACAATGATTGCTAGTTGAATGTTAAATGGGGTTTAAAATCATTTATCAACTGGAATATAGCTTTTCAATAATATATTTGAAAATGAAATTTGCAATTGTTGTCTGTAAGTTATATAAATGACGTCTATATTGGTTTCAAAATAAGCTCAGTTGAAATAAATAATATAAATAATCAGTGGAATCCATGTGATCATCTTTAAATTACACTTCTGGCGATCAAATGTCGAAATTGTATGTTCCAATGAATCAAAGACCCAGAAAATCTAGAAAAGGACTCTTCATTTTTGAAAATACCTATTTTATGTAGGGACTAAAATATAACCACCGACTGACATTTTGCCAATAACAGCTGCCACTTTGAAATATGCAATTAATTATTGATGTGACACTGATTCACGAAGCATCGATGAAACTGGCAATGAGATTTATGGTCGAGAAATCACTGTGATAGCCATAGCAGAGTAGAGTAAGTCCATCTCATCAGTTTTTCCGATGTAATTATCATTCTAATAAAAATTGCGAGCTCATGCATTGATATGCAAAATAATCATAAAATATACACGTGCATTATACACTTATAATAATTTGTCCAAATATTCAATATATGCACTGAAAAAATTGTAAAAATGTATTCTTAGGGTGATGATTGTTGATTTCAAATTCAAAAATATTCAAACAAAGAACTGATGTACGTCCACCCTGGTTGATGAAGTACTGAAGTACCCACAATGCTGCTTTCTGTTACCGTCCCCTTTACACCTCCAAGAACTTAGATAGTCAGTGATTGCAAGAGACCCCCCCTTAAGAACCCTCGAATGAAGGTTGAAATAGAGCAGTCATCAAAAGGAGTAGGCGGAAGTCAAGCTCCAAAAAATGTCGAATATTCTAATTGAAAATCAGAATGATAAAGAAGAACATTCATCTGATTTATTTATTTATTTACTCGAGTAATTATCCAACAGCAAAAACCCAATTACAGCACAGGATAGTAAAAATCATGTTACAAAAAGAAATATAAATTCATCATGCTTAGAAAAAAGTACAAATAGCAATAAAAGCAGCAAAAAGTATTTAGCTAACGTCAATTATTTAAAATAAGATTTTTGGAGCTATCAAAATCCAAAAGAAAAATGTCAATGTGAAAGAATTTGAAATCATAAAGTTAATACATCTTGTGAAGAGGAGACAATAATAGAAGATTTATGGAAGAGGTGATAAGGTAGAAAGTGGAAATGAATCTGGTCATTATGGTAGGAGTATGCATGGAAATTGAGAAGGCACGAACAAGATGGATCATCAACATTAAGTTGACAACAATTAATATTAAGTATTTCGGCTGGATGTATTATTGAATTGTTCTCATGGCATTCAAATAGATTTTTAGAAATTAGATAGAGATTGAAAGGAAACGTAGGGAACAGAACGGTCTGAATAAATTTTGTGGATTTTAGAATATATAAATGAGGAACTTATATGGAACTTGAATTGAACAGCTTCTACAGAGTCCTGATGGACGTTAGAATTCCAGACGATATTACAGTATTCAAATTTGAATCGAACAAATGAGTAGAATATTGGGCAAAAATATCTGAGATAGCTAGGCAAGTACAAGTACTTCTGATTACGAAACCCAATATGCGTATTGCTGCATTGCAAGTATCTCGAATATGAAATAGAAGAGTTAACTTACTGTCAAATTTCTATTGTTAATCTAATATTGGATAATTTTAAGTCAATGGTGTGAGTTTCCTAGTTAACGGAAATACAAAGCATTTTTTAGTATTTTGATGTGAATTATTGTTTAAGCACCACTGACTAAGACTATTCAAGTCATTTTGTAATAAGTGACAGTCAAGACAGAGTAAAAAAGTTTTAGTTCATCAGTAAAGAGTAATTAATCGCAGCTTAGGAAGTCAGTAGCATATCGGTCGTTTATAAATAATGTTAGCGATATTTTTCATAGGTTTCACGTAAGATCAATAATCATATCATTTTTAACAATTTCAGCAAGTTACACAAGTAGGCTATTTAAACGGTCCGACATTCATTTGTTACTTCAGTTTGTGTTATCATTTAGGAGAGTGAAGTTATAGTGTCTAAGTGAATCTTGAAGAGTTGAGGGTGAGTTAGTCACATGTGTGTATTGGGGAGTGTTTATATATTGGAGGTGTGTGAATTGCAGTGGTTGTATGATATGTGATTTATATCCTTCCTAATCCTTATCATAATGGTGTGTAACACCATAATGGTGGAAGCCGAGGCGCCCAACGATGTACCAGTTACCAGCCTGGTACCAACGGTGCACTGCTTAGTACAGTTGTCCAACGTTCGCTTACATCTGAGTGGGGAAGTTGAGTTTGTTCTCGACTTTCACTGAATACCTCAAATGCCTTGTTTAACCCACTAGTGACAAATGCTCACCAGGTCTGGGACTTGAGGCGAGTCTGGGACTCGTTGCAAGCCTGGGGTTTGCATGTGAATCTGGGATTCACAAAAGCGTCTGGGACGCTCATTCCGATCTTTTGACATTATTATCCTAGTCTACCTGCCTGAACTTAAAATGGTGTGATTGTGTGTTGATGATATTGAGTATATACCCCGTGTGTGGATGTGATTCCTCATTAAGCAAGGTAGTTTGCTTATGTTATGTTTTACTTTCAGAATACATGAGATCAACACTCTGAGACCGGCGGCCACTGTACATCAGTTATAAATGAATATTGTTTTATTGTAATGTTTGATTGGAATTTAATACAAGTGTTATATGAAATTATGCTTGGCATATGCTTGGCATCAAGAATAAAAGCGACCTTGTAAGTGAAGTACATCAAGTTAAAACAGTCGACATGATTTTGTTGAATACTTTGCTAGAGTTTGACAATATGACTATAGGGTGATAATTTTTAACATAAAAGACATCGCCGGATTCCAAAATTGGTGTAATTCTAGTCATTCTTTGCAAATCTGGCAATGCGTTGGTCCTAATGCTAAGGTTACGTATGTGAAATATAGCATTAGACAAAGAATAGGCGCAATCCTTGATGAAGAGACCAAATCCGGACCACAAGAAAGAATGAGTCTCAAAGTTTTAATCACAGATTAAATATCTTTGATAGAAATAGAGTGAAGTAAGACAAATTGAATGGGAAGATAATCTACAGTGATAAAGCTATAACCCATTAAGGACAAGTTTCACCAACATCAGTTACATTCATCTGCAGGTTATTTTGAGATAGCAACCAAGGTGATAATGGTACCTATTGTAACGTTTATTGCTTGATGAATCACTCTGTAAATAAATAAAAGTCACTATTTAATAATCTAAATGAAATAAAATCTTTAATTCTGCTTATGTCACTAATAACAGTATATTTATATATTAATCACTTAATTCTAATTCAATCAAAGTCACAGATATTTATATTTCACTATTTATATACACTCTCACTTCACTGTCACTGTTTATTATTTATTTGCACTGCTACTATTATTACTGTACTTGTTACTTCATTATTTATTTCACACTAATACTCTTATTACTGTCTGTCTGTCCGTCTTTCTGCTTGGCCTTATATAGTGAAATATTGTTCTCGAATTTTTCCATTTCGCGACTCTTTCCATTTCTAGAAATCACCAGATGCTTCCATTGAGAGGGGTGATGGGCTGCGACGCGGTGCGGCGTAAGCGGCCGAAGAAGCTCCGCCCCATACTACGTCTTTTCTACGAGCTCCCCCCTCACTCCGCACGTCACACTATCAACAATGATTGTCGTTTAAAAAAATATCGGATAAATTTAACTGACCTTGGCAAACCCCGCCCAAAGTCTCTAGAATCACTACATATCAATTGAATTTAACGAATTTATCAGAAATGTCAGTCATCATTACTATAATTATTAATATATTTCCAGTGCGGTGCCATCATTTGGATAATGAAAAATATCACGTTCATGTTAAATTATCTCTACACTTTATTGATTCAAATTTTATTAAAATTGGATCCAATAAAAAAATGTAAACGTCACTTCTACCAGCTTTGAAATATTCGAAACAGAAAATACCGCATAAATAGTTGTATATGTATAACCAATCCGCATCTTGCACACCGATTCTAAAATTTCCTGTTTGATATACATACTTAGAGATATGAAGGAAACGAAGTGTGGGAATAAACATCTGTGTGTGATAATAAATTATGTAAAAGTCGAAGTAATAAGAATGAGAAAAACAATCATGTTTTTGGTCAAAAAAATTTAAAATAAAATATTTAGAAAAACTGTGCTTGGCAACAACTGACCGTTATGAAAGCCAAAGACCAAGTACTTAGTCTTGTGAAATATTATTTTGGATTTCCGTAGTACTCATAGAATTCTGTTTTGACGAAGGATCGGCGTCTTATTTTTTATTTATATCATGATATGAGAATATACGCTTACAAATAACTCACATTCCGTTCTTCGCTTGAACAAGCATTCGAGTGGTATTTAGAGCAATATCTATAAGTTGAAGATTCTTACCTCCTGCCCTAGATTCTTTCTCTTACAGTGTTCCCTAAGTGAACTTGAAAGAAATAGATGAGAACTATTTTGTATGGAAAAATTGATGCTTTGGTTTGACTAGAAAATATTGCAGAGAGAGCATTGAGATAAAAGAAGATAAATGGGGCTATTCTGTAACTCAATCGATAAATTTTGGTCGATTATTATCTATTTCAGCTTATGAACGTAGGTAGCACTGACAAAAATTCTGAATATTAGCTTATTACAATTGTTTCTATTTGTCAAAAATCTTATCGATCCATAATAAGTTATATATATATATATATATATATATATATATATATATATATATATATATATATATATATATATATATATATATATATATATATATATATATATATATATATATATATATATATATATATATATATATATATATATATATATATATATATATATATATATATATATATATATATATATATATATATATATATATATATATATATATATATATATATATATATATATATATATATATATATATATATATATATATATATATATATATATATATATATATATATATATATATATATATATATATATATATATATATATATAGTTTATAGTGGCCAAAAATAAAAGAGTTCTCTTTTAAAATAGTCAAGCTTTCGATTTATTCCATAATCTTCATCGGGACGATTTTATGCGAGTAGAATAAGTAGATTAACATTCGTCAATTTATATAAGAATTTTTTTTGTCAAAAACACATTTACAAAAAAAAAACTAAATTCTTACATAAATTGACGAATGTTAATCTACTTATTCTACTCGCATAAAATCGTCCTGATGAAGATTATGATATAAATCGAGAGCTTGACTATTTTAAAAGAGAACTCTTTTATTTTTGGCCACTATAAACTGACTGCTACGCCCACAAAACATTGTTTTCTCAACTAATCGGCAGTTGCGATTAAACTTAACTTATCAATTATAAATCCAGCCAATCGTAGACATTGGTTGACATGTCAGGAGTACCAAATTGACAATTGTCACAGAAAATATATTCAAATCATGAATATGTTGAAAGAGCATCCATATTTATATGATAAAAATGATAAATCAATCTGAAATTCAATAATTTGTATGAATAAAACAATTTTGGCGATATAAAATGGCTGCTCAAAAAGTAAATTTTAGATTATATTTCAGAAAATGAACGAGAATGGAGATCTAAAACTATTAATCTAAATTTATAAATGTAAATTCCTGAATGAAATTCATCATAAACCAGCCATTATTTCCAGATCATAAGTGAAAATTGACATCATTTGGATCCATTATTTCATCATCTTGATTTATTTCAATGCACCCTATAATCTACTTTTTTGATATTATTTTGTCGTTTTGCAAATGAAAATATTTTAACAAGAATGCAAGGGTTTTAACTAGAATAAGTGAAAATAATTATTCGAATTCATCAGAAATAGAAATAAAATGAAAAATAGGCATCAGATATGTCAAGACGCGAATATACTCGTGAATTCAAGTGGTATTTGTTGAAAAATATTCACGGATATAGATAGATTTATCCACATCAAATAATACAATATTGTATCGCTATTGTGTTGCCATGAAAAAAGTAAATAAAAATCTATGGCTGGTACCACAAGCTCTGTTTTTTGCTATACTAGCAGTGTTATTTTAAGAAGAGTTTTAAGGCAATATAAATATTTCGAGCTATTTTGATGGAAAATATGCAAATAAATTTCGAAGATATATGCGTTTTCTGTAATTTGTATCTGAAGACTATTTTCTAAAGTATTTGGGAAAATTCTAATTGCGTTAAAACAGATCTTGACACAACGCTCTTAGTATCGCCAAAAACAGAGCTCGTGGTACCAGCCTATATCTTTATTCGTGCGCGAAATCGTTTCTTTATAAAATAGAATTATCACATAAAAAGTTATTTCCATCCTCCGATACTAGAATAAAACTCGTAATTTAATTGAAAGTCGTGTAGATCAATGCGAAAATTGTCATTTTTATTGTTAAGTCATCGAAGTTTAATTTATCGTACTGTCAAAATACTCAAACAAATGCATAAGCTAGATTATGATACGAGGGTTGATCTGGAAATAATAAGTACCAAAATATGAGAGGGTAAAGGCTGGTTTATGATGGATTTAATTTAGGAATTTACATTTAGAGATTTAGATTCATAGTTTTAGATCCTCATTCTTGTTCATCCTTTGAAATTTAACCAAAAATTGATTGTTTGAGGAGTAGCCATTTTACATCACCAATATTGTTTTATTTGCACAACTGATTGAATTTCGGTTTGATTTATCATTTTTTTCTTATAAATATGGGTGCTCTTCCACCATATTCATGATTTGAATTTATTTTTTTTGACCGTTGTCAATTTGAAATTTCTGACATGTCAACCTCAACCAATGTCTACGATTGGCTGGAATAATAATCGAGAAAATCTAAATCTGTAAATTAAATCCATCATAAACCAGCCTTAATTCTCTCTGGACTAGATACAATTATCAAAACAGGCCACATAGTAGGTTCTCAGAAGCTCCTTAAAAAGTCTCGAAGGATCAATTTGCGTCGAAAGATTTTTTGCCATGCATGTTTTTTACTTACTTGTACAAAGTACAAGATGGAAATATCTGTTTTGAGCATACCTGAATCCATTTTGACTATTTTCGGTTTGATGTCGGTATGTATGTGCGAGCGTTCTTGCGTGCGTTCGTAACACGCAAATCTCAAAACTAGTTGAACGTATAATGTTGAAATTTTGTATTCAAGACTGGTATAGGGTCTAGTTGTGCACTTCGCATTATGGTTCCAATCGTCTGTACTGGAAGTGCACTTTAGTTTTTCGAATTTTTCTGATAAATCCAGAATGATCAACCGTAAGATGTTGAAATTCAGTATTTGATCTTGATCTTGTATCAGAATGGTTATGTGCTATTTAAGTATAAATCGGCTGAGCAGGAAGTGCACGTTATTTGAAACTTTTTTCGAATTTTCAAGTTCCAATTGAATATTTTAGATAATCGTGAGTGCGGATACCAGCCATCAATATTTTTAGCATTGCAACACTTTTTCAATATCTAAGTTAGTTTATAAATTTCAATTGAATATTAATAGAGTGCAAATCATTGGAACTAATTTGATTTGAAACACTTTTTATTATGACAATCAAATATTTTGGATATTCTAACAGGCGAGACATATTTATTCTAAAACTAGCTGCTACCCATCCGCTTCGCGGGCTATTATAAAATGTTACTAAACGTCAGCTAAGCGATACCATCAACCTACTATGGATAGCAAGTTACCAAACGTCACGTCAGCTCAGTGAAACTTTTGCATTATTCATATTGTTGTAGAGTGTAATTTTTGCAATACCTTTTTACTAACTTGTACTAAGTACAAGAAAGTATTGTGAAACCGACAAAATTCACCTATCGAGATCTTAATGGAAATATCTGTTTTGAGCATCTTTGAATCTTTTTTGACTATTTTTGACTTACTGTCGGTATGTTCGTGCGTTCGTGCGTGTGTGAGTGCGTGCGTGCGTAACTCGCAAATCTCAAAACTGGTTGAACGTATAATGTTGAAATTTTGTATTTAAGACTGGTAAAGGGTCTAGTTGTGCACCTCGCATTATGGTTCTAATCGTCTGTACCGGAAGTGTACTTTACATGAAACTTTTTTCAAAGTTTTCTAATAAATCCAGAATAATCAACCGTAGGATGTTAAAATTCAGAATGGTTATGTGCTTTTTTTGTATGAATCGGCCACATCAGAAGTGCACTTTACTTAGAACATTTTTTAAATTTTTTCCATAAATCTAGAATTATCAGCCATAGCATATTTAAATTTAGTGTTTGAACTTGTTGTAGCATCAAAATAGTTATCTACTATTTTTGTATTAATCGGCCAAGCCGGAAGTGCAGTTTATGAGTATAACAGACATTCAGAATTTGCGGTGTAAAACAATCAGTTTAATTGGAATGATAATGTAGGCAATGATAATCTCTTGTCAATTTTTTTAATTTTTTTGACATTTTACATATCAAGATATTTTTCCCAAAATTTCATTTCGTAAGCATGACAAAAGCGACAAAATTGGATCAGAACATGCTTTTTCATGAAAATTTAAAATTAATTTTCATTATGTTGGTCACACTGTCCAGCTTCAATATCAGCATTATTGAATTCCAAATATACATACTTATCAAATCTCTTGAAGGCATGAAAAACAAAATGAGGCACAGAAATCTACGACTATCTGACGGTCTAAAAGTACAAGAAAATATTGTGAAACCGACAAAATTCACATATCATGATTTTTATGGATATATCCGTTTTGAGCATCCCTGAATCCATTTTGATGTCGGTACGTGTGTTATGGTGATGTTTTATAAATAATTATATGATATCAAGTAATCAATGTAAAACAGTAGTGAATAAATAAAATACGGACCGTCTTGTCAATAGTACTTAATACATGGTGGTAGCGAAAAAAGGCTTAAATATATGGTAAAAATGATGAATTGGCAAATTCCTGAACCTATTAACTTCAGTAGAGGAGCTGAAGAGTGGTCCAGGTGGATTAGGAGATTCGAGAGATATCGAATTGTTTCTGGCTTAAGTACCAAGTCTCAAGTAGAGCAAATTAATGCTCTAATCTATTGTATGGGTGATGAAGCCGATGATGTTTTGTTAAGTCTTCGTTTGGGTGAAGATCAGAAAGAAAATTATGTTAGTGTGAAACAAGCGTTTGAAAAACATTTCATAATAAAAAGAAATATTATTTATGAACGAGCTATATTCAATCGTCGAATCCAAAATAAAACTGAGTCAATTGATGAGTTTGTGACAGCATTACATTCTCTATCTGAACATTCTCAATATGGAGAGTTGAAGTATGATTTAATTAGGGATCGTATTGTAGTGGGAATACGAGATCTGAAATTATCAGAACGTATGCAACTAGTTAATGATTTAACATTAGATAAAGCTGTTTTGATGGCAAAGCATACAGAACAGGTCAAGAAACAAAATCCAGAAATACATCAAGAAATTCAACAATTGTCCGAAGTTGATCGAATTTCAAGTAGGAAGAAAAATAATCGAGGATCCTTCAAAAGAAATTTCGGAAATAATCAGGATTTTGATTTACGGAAACAAGGTCAATCAAATTGTGGGAAATGTGGGCAAGAATTTCATGTAGCAAATAAATGTCCTGCAAATAAAGTAACATGTTTCATATGCAATAAAATTGGACATTACTCAAGAGTATGTCGTAGTAAAAATAAATCAGTTGGGCAAGTTACAGAATCATCAGAACAAGATACTTTCGTTGGAATAGTAAATGTGAATAGAATATCGACAGATGGAAATTGGGAAGTTGTAGTTGACATCAGAAATAAAGAGATGAAGGGTAAAATAGACACTGGTGCAGAAGTTACGTGTATTTCGAAAAGCACATATTTAAGATATTTTAATAATGTTAATTTGCTTCCTTCGCAGAAACTTTTGTTCAATGCTGATCGGTTGCAAATGAAGACCTTGGGATATTTCTGTGAACAGATAAGATATGAAGAAAAATCAAGATTAGTAGAGATTTATGTAATAGAAGGTCTTGAAAGTACATTATTAGATGGTACGACTTGTGAACATCTTGGTATTATCAAACGAATAGACATAAATGTTGTTGAAGAGGCAAAAATGTCGTTCGATCCAAGAAAAAGTTTTCCCAAAAATATTTCATGGATTAGGAAAAATAGAAATTCCATACAAAATCAGGTTAAAGGAGGATGCAATACCTTACGCGCTTACAACATAGAGAAGAATTCAAATTCGTATGATGAAAGAAGTGAGAGAAAATTTAGATAATATGATCAAGTTAGAAGTAATCGAGCAAGTCGAGGAACCAACAGAATGGTGTGCAGGTCTGGTTTTAGTTCCAAAACCAAATGGAAAAATCAGAATGTGTGTTGATTATATTCACTTGAATCGATATGTTCTTCGTGAGATATATCCAATGCCAATTACTGAAAACATTTTGGCACAGTTGAGTCAAGCTAAATATTTCTCAAAGATAGACGCAAATCACGGATCTTGGCAGTGTGTTTTGGATGAAGAATCACAATTGTTGACAACATTCATCACTCCTTTTGGTAGATTCAAATATAAAAGACTGCCATTTGGAATAAATGCTGCTCCAGAGTTCTTTCAAAAAAGGATGTCTCAGATTTTGAATGGAATAGAAGGAATTTTGATTAATGCGGATGATGTATTAGTTTGTGGTAATACAATTGATGAGCATGATGAACGATTACGTACAGTGTTAGAACGTTTTTCAGAAGCAAAAGTTACGTTAAACAATGAAAAATGTACGTTTGGAGTGAAAAAAATCAAATTTCTTGGCCATTAAAATTGATGAAAGTGGAATCCAAATAGATGAAGACAGAATACAAGCAATAAAGAATATGGACGCACCACAAAATATATCTGAAACAAGAAGTTTGATGGGATCAATAAATTATTTATCAAAATTCATACCAAATCTAGCTTCAAAAGCTCGTCCACTCAATGATCTATTGAGCTGTAAAAATATATTTTATTGGGGCCCAGAACAAGAAAATGCTTTCATAAATTTAAAAAATGAATTATCGAAAGCTCCGATACTTGCATGGTTCAGCCCTGCAAACGAGACAGTCATTACTGCAGATGCTTCCTCATATGGCATTGGAGCTGAAATAAAGCAAAAACAAAAAGATGGTAAATTTTGGCCCATAGCATTTGCTTCGAAATCATTAACGCCGACACAAAGAAACTGGGCGCAGATTGAAAAAGAGGGTTATGCTCTTCTTTGGGCGTGTGAAAAATTTAAAGAATACCTAATTGGTAGCGAGTTTACTCTAGAAACGGATCATAAACCTCGGATTCCAATATTTTCTACAAAAAGTTTGGATGATATTCCTCCAAAACTTCAACGAATGAGACTACGTTTATCCAGATACAATTATATAATTAAACATATTCCCTGGAAAAGAATTAGGTACAGCAGATATTTTGTCAAGAAGACCATTGAAAGTTTACGAAGATAGTAATTTAGATGAAAAGGTAATTACATATGCAAGAGAAGTAGTAAAAGGACTTCCTGTAACTGATATGCGACTTCAAGAAATAATCTCATTACAAAATGAAGACGAAATTTGCAGAAAGTTAGAAGAATTTAGTAGAAATGGATGGCCTGAGAAGCATGAACTAGATGAAAATTTGAAAATTTATTGGCAACATAGAGCCAAGATAATTAAAGAAAATGAAATATTGATGAAAGGTTCAAGAATAATAATTCCCAAAAATTTTAGATCAGAAATTCTCAATAAACTGCATGAAGGTCACTTTGGGATAACAAAATGTAGAATCAGGGCTCAACAATCAGTTTGGTGGCCTGGTATATCCAAAGAAATAGAGAACATGATTAAAAACTGTCAGAAATGTATAATGGAACAAACTAATCGTAAGGAGCCATTAATACCGACGGAATTTACCGAACGACCATGGCAAAATGTTGCAATGGATCTTTTTTATGTTAAAAAGAAATGGTATTTACTAGTAACGGATTTTTATTCAAGGTACCCTGAAATAGCATTGTTGAATAGTCTACGTGAGGCAGAAATAATTACACGTTTGAAGTCAATATTTGCTCGTCATGGAACCCCAGAATTAGTTTTCAGCGATAATGGAACTCATTTTGAGCCTTTGTTGACTTCAAAATTTTCAAAATTTGCGGCAGATTGGAGTTTCAAGCATAAAACTTCAAGTCCAAAATTTCATCAAAGTAATGGACTTGCTGAGTCTGCTGTAAAAATAATAAAACGTAGTATGAAGAAAAGTGAGGATACTTATATTGCTCTTCAAAATTATAGATCAACACCATTATCAAATGGATATTCTCCTGCAGAATTATTGATGGGAAGAAAAATTAGATCAAGCCTTCCTATTTTACCCGAACAATTGATACCAAAGATTCCTGATCAAGGCGATCTACGAGAGAAAGAAGAGTGTCGTCGACAAAATCAAAAATATCATTTTGACATGCGTCATGGAGTGAAAAAGTTATCAGAATTGAAAGAAGGAGAGAAGGTATGGATTACAGATTTGAGAAGATTTGGGAAGGTATATAAGAAAGATTCGTCACCGCGTTCTTATATAGTTAATACTATGAAAGGAACAATTAGAAGAAATCGATATCATTTGATTCCTGTTCATGGAAACTCCAACGTAGAAGATGAATCAATTTGGAATCCAGAAGACAATGAAGCTGAACAGTCGTTATTTGAACCAAATATAATTACAACGCCTCCGCCAATTGAATCTGTAGAAGAAAATGGAAGAATGTCAGAATCTCCCAGCATATTCAAAACAAGAAGTGGAAGAGTTAGTCGACCTCCTTGTAGATTAGAATATTAATGTAACTTAGAGGGGAAGATGTGTTATGGTGATGTTTTATAAATAGATATATGATATCAAGTAATCAATGTAAAACAGAATAAATAAAATACGGACCGTCTTGTCAATAGTACTTAATACAGTACGTATGTACGTATATATGTGTGTAAGTGCGTAACTCGCAAATCTCAGAACTCGTCAAATGTATAATGCTAAAAAAAAGACTGGTATAGGACTTAGGATATTGATGTGCACCTCGCATTATGGTTGCAATCGTCTGTACTAGAAGTGCACTGTACCTGATACTTTTTTTGAGTTTTCCGCATAAATCTAGAATGATTAGCCGTAGGATACTGGAATTCAGTATTTGAAATTGCTGTAGTATTCAAATGATCATCTTCTATTTTCGTCCCAAGCGACTAAGCCGGAAGTGCACTTCATATTACAGATTTTTTGAATTTTTCTCATAAATTTAAAATAATCAGTCGCAGAATATTGAGATTTCGTATTAAGCACTTTTATAGCATCTAATTGTACACTTTGCATTATGATTGTGATCGACTAAGCCGCAGTTTACTCGAAATATTTTCAATTTTCCACATAAATCCAAAACGATTGAACGTAGAATATTATAATACAGTATTCGAGATGATAGTACTGTCTATATGCTCATATCCTATTTTCATTGAGATCGACTGAGTCGAAAGTGCACTATACTTGACGATCTTGGAATTTTGCGCATAAATTCAGAACTGTTAGAATATTGGAAATCAGTATTTAGGAATGTTGTAGTATAAGAATGATGACATACTGTTTCCATAGCAACCGACTAGCCGTGGAATGATGAGATGTTGTGTTTGATTATATATATCCAATGATATACAAGTACCTAAGTCACGTGATGTCCACGTCAGATTTTTTTAATTTGGGGAACAAAGAAAAATCATTAAGGGCAAGATCTAGGAGGATTTGACTAAAACGCACTTTTAGAACGGCGCAATCTCATCTTATTATCTGTTAGACGTGGACTTTTTATGGTCATTGTTGAAAAATATAATCGATTGTTCTTCTTTAGTTTCATGTATTTGAATACATGTTCCTAGATTAGTAACCAGAGATACATCAAATTTCTATCTACCTACACCGCGAACGGATGATTTGTAAAGATTGCCAATCTACAGCATTTGCTAAAGTGCCAGACCCTTTTCTCGGATACATTTAGGTCTAGTGTCTATAAATATTTCGTACATGAATATATTTGATATGAATTTTCCCCTGTAATTAGTTATACTGTTGGAGAATAAATTATTACTATTACTATCATCATAATTATTATTATCATTATTGTTATTTAGAGTGTAGAAAGGATAGGAAGGTAATTATTGCATCCGCGATTCATTTAAAAAAAAATTGGAGTCTACGCGGCTGTATGCGACCCAATCTTCTGCTCTCTATGCAATAAACTAAAGATTTCGAGGGCACAGATTTCCGTAAACCTATTTGCAGTTCTAGTTTCATGATCCTCAAGAGGAATAATTGCAACTGGATCATTCTTTCTGACGGAAGTAGCAATTATTTTTTTAAGCTTTTTTCGCGCACTTTTTTTATATCCTCTAATTTGTCTGCAAACTGCTCATTGGATTCAATTCAATTGTCCAGATCGATCGATTGATCTGATTGATCAAGAGAAGGAATCAAAGATCGGTCACAAATTTCCGAGAACGCATACCCTATCTTGGGCAGCCTAAAAATGTACGTGTACAGTATCCAGATTTTGATGGGATAACATGGCTTACTTCTGAATTATGAGGGCTATGAATCCATTTTGACTTTTGTGCACAGTCGAGGAATCAACTCAAATATTATTTCATTTCCGTACCTCATATCTCCCATAGATCACGTGATAATGGTAAGAGCTGTTTTTCATCGATTTTTCCTATCTCGAATTCATTCCTAGGAACTACATGTGATGAAAAATTTTCCGTACAGAAACATTTATAACTAGAGAATAACGTATACATATTTCTTTCACCAAGATTTGACATATTAGTTCAGGCTTTCAAACGAAAGCCATATTTGATAGTATCCGTCAGAAATGTGTTCAATTTTTGTCTTTCCAGCAATATGAATTTTGATCAATTTTTTCTCTTCCATCTCCATATTTTGATAGATGTCTTTCCGCACGGAGGAAGAATCACTTTTTAAGTTTTATCTTGTCCTACGAGCAAATCATTTTGATTATCATGATCAATGAATTTGATTAGAATTTCATTATGAATCAAACATTTTTGTATTGTACTGGAATTATTCGCTACTTCAATTTACTGGTAGATATTTAAATTCTGAGAGCTATGGCCCATGCAATTTTACATCATCCATGTGATTGAAATTGTCATCTTCAAAAATTTGAAATAATTTATTTTATTTACATTGTTTTTGTTAACAATTTTAGCCATAGATATTATCCGACAGACAGATGAATTTATTCAAGGATAAAGAAACCAGTCCTCGATAAGGATCCGAAATAGTATACTCCGGTACAAGTGCGGAATGGGGATCATTCTATACGAATGTGAATAATTCACATGAGCATGAAATGAGCGAACCGCACGAGTGACGGATGTAATTTTTTTCTGCAGTCAAAGATGTCTGCGGAAATATCTATAACAGAAATACGCCGTTTTCTAAGAGAGAATTTGCTTCATTGATCTTATTCCAATCCATAAAACTTTGATAAAATTATTCTTATTGACTCCATCTTCAAGAGGAATGACAAGAAAATCAAAAAGAAATGCAATTATGACAGCAATGAAACAGTTTTTTTGCGACACCGCGCAGCTTTCTTAAGAACCTCTGTGCGTGCGAAATGACCCCTATTCCGCACGATACAGCTACCGCGTGTGGAATGGGTATCATTCTATAGTGACTGTAGAAAAACAATATCATGCAAAGGATAACGCCGATCCTAAATACGTCACTGAGTACAATTTAATAGGTGTACAATTTAGATATGGATTCTATACAGTGTGAATAAGAATTTGAGAAAGTCATGCTCAGTACTATTAGGCGAACTCGCGATCCCACACTTTCAGGGCGTATGAACAAATCGCTACACTACACTGTGACCCTAAGCTCAGTTATTCGGAAATGTACATGAATTCCTCGGATGTGTCACGATTGTAATGGCGCATTTAACAATCATGACATCCAAGGAATTCATGTTCAGCGTAGATTGATTGAGCTTAGCGTAGTTCTGTGTTCAGTTAAATTCTCAAAATAGATATATAACATTTATAAAAGACTGTTCATACTCGCTTGGTGTTACTATACACAAATCTAGCACCTGTGACGTCACTATGGATACCGCGATACGATTTTTACCAAAATTATGAATAAAAAGTGTCACGTGTGTGTCAAGTTTTTTCTGCATAAAGATGTTTGAAATTAATAGATCTATCATAATAATAGAAAATAAATAGAAGTTATTTATTTTTTTAGAAAGACTCCATTTAATGAATCTTCACGTTTTTGATTCTACTGAACCTAGGAAACATTATTTTAAAAAAAGTCGGTCGGTTGTCGGTTTGTCGGTCTGTCTGAAAACACGATAACTTGAAAACACGTACGAATTTTCGACTGAAATTTTATATTCAAGTTATTTATTAGACAGCTATGTTTAGATCGTAAATGAACTTCTTTCAACCAGTAGCACCAAAACTTTATTGATGGAGCTTTTTAGAGTTTTGCCTTTATTTTATAAACGTTAGAATTTTACATGAAATACACAATAGCTAAGATCAATTCTTGAATAATTTAATACAGCATTTATCTGGAATATTTTCAAAATTATTAGCGGTCAATTTTTTATTATTAAAATTCGAATTATATCTTATAAAATTTATTATATTTCTTTCAAGCAAATAAATAATGAGAATTATAAAATGAAATAAAAATTATTAGTACTTATATTTGATCATCATATTGTAACTTGCGAAAGTGTCATAATTCGTAAAAATAGAATTGGCTCTGAATCCGACTCTGTTGTCTGAGCGGAGCCTTTTATCCCTGCGTCGCACCGCGCTATACAAGCAAAACGTTCGAGCAGCTTACTAGTATGATGTAGAAATTTCTAGACGTATGGACATCTGGATATATAAGAGCGAATAACCTGAGTGGGGGAATAGTGAATATCAAGATGAGTGAATATCTAGAGCGTGATCAGCTGAGTGAGAGGTGAAATAAATGAATAAGTTTTTGTAAAACAATATTAGTGGCTTTGTAGTTGAACTACAATAGTAGAGAGTGAGAAATAAATTGTATAGTATTTGTTTTAGTTGCATCAAAGAATAAACCTTTATTTTTTTTTATTTAATAAATAGTAACTTCTATTCCAATAATGAACAATTCCTTCAAGGCTCGGTCTTTCCATCTCCAAATAACTTTATTCCCTAGATAATTACTATGGTAATAATTATTGCAACAGTTGTTGCTGCGAATATTATGACCGAATAAAGTTATTCAAAGGTAAAAAGATCGAGCAATAAACATTACATTATGCAAACTTTCGTAGATTGTTTTTCCAAAATAAATAATTCAGTTCTATCGTGCTTAGTATTAAATTAAATCTCCTGCAGGAACAATTCTAGTAGAAGTGTCAAAAAGTATATTCAAACGATTGTCATTTTTTTTTATAAGTTATTCAAATGATGTCTAGTTTAATATTAATTCAAAACTCTCAGAGAGATAAGCTTAGAAGAAATATAAAATAATCAGTGGAATCCACGTTACCATCTTGAAAATTACAGTTTCGACAATCAGATGTCAAAACCATATGTTCCAATGAATCAAAGACCCCGAAAAGGACTCTCAATTTTCAAACATATTTATTTCATGTAAGGACTAAGATATAGCCGTCATCTTTCTTTTTGACAGTGATAGCTGTTACTTTTAAATATGCAATTAATTAATGCGAAACTCTAAATTAAAGAAACAGAGATGAAACTAGCCATAAAATATAAGGTCGGGGTAGTAGTGCAGTGGCCACAACATGTTTTAGCATACGTGATACTTACAGCACTAGGTACATGTGCACTTGGATACTAGTGAGTGATCAATAAAGACTGTCTGTAACGTGACTAGCGAAAGTTCGCATTATGATCAAAACTATCTTCATGGAATACGCCTATTGCGTATCCTCAGTGATTTCGCTCTATCGGGTAAATTTTACATCCACGAGGTGTGCCGTCAAAAACGTCAAATTGTCAAACGTCATTTTTGTATGACATATTATTCGATAATCATGAGTATAAATCATTCACTTAGAAGTTGTTGTGTTGTTGGATGTACTAATATTGTGGATAACAGCAGTTAATCGAGTGTGGTTTTATGCAATAATCTATAAAAATGTATTAGATATCATTCAATTCTCAGTATTAACCATCTTTATGAGAAGTTAAATATTATAATTGTAAAGAAACTCAATAAATACCACTTAGATAAGTTTCTCAATTGACTGAACAATCACATAAATTCGTCTCAGAATCCTTTACTAAAAGCACCAAATTTCTGCTTGATATTTTTTCTTCTCAAAATTCAAGAATTGTTTTAAAGATAAAAAAGATGAGAAAATCTTTTTTCCCCAAGGATTTCACTCAAATTCTGTACGTATATAACACATTATAAATCTATGAAGAAAACGGAATGTGGGACTTCAGTCAAGAGTTTTATTTTTATTCTACTCTACAGTTTCGGTCCTACCTGGACCATCTTCACGAGTGCTACATTGTACAAAAGTGTGAACATGAGGGACAAAATGACGGAGTGAAATGAACAGTGTACTTACAATAAAATTAATGTTTGTATGTGTTGACATCTGTGTGTAATAATAAGTTAAATAAAAGTCGGAGTAATAAAAATGAGGAAAGCAATTATGTTTTCGGTCACAAATTTTAAAATAAAATATTTGAAATATTTAAAAAAAACTGTGCTTGTACAATGTAGCACTCATGAAGATGGTCAAGGTGGGACCGAAACTTTAGAGTAGAATAAAAATAAAACTCTTGACTGAATTCCCACATTTCGTTTTCTTCATATCATCTAACAGTCAGCATTATCCACTACTTCTATTATAAATGTAACTGTAATTGATTACCTTTAGATGAGTCACATAAACAATAAAAAATTATAATGACCATGGTTGATTTGCTTCTTTTAGAATATTTTTGTCTACAAATGTTGTCATAAATTAAATACAATATTATTATTAGGAATGATACGTCATGGATTTCATTTTTATTTTAAAGCAGATTTACATATTTCAAAACATTGACAGGTGACATCACACCTCGAAGTTGTGATTTTTGAATAATATGCGGCGCTTTCGTCGAAATTTGAAGATACGCAACAGGCTCATAGGCTATGAGCAAGGGGGCGGAGTTTGAACAAATATCGATGCGAGCGCTCATGTGTGAGCACCATTGTAACCATTGAACTCCATTTCTCAGAATACTTCAATGAGCTGTCATTGAGCATTGTAGTTTGAAAGTGAAAATAATTGCATATAAAACATGGGAAAACGTTTGTTCTGTTCCAGGCTGTTGTGTTAAGGATGATTCAAGTGAAATATAGCTTCATAGATTTCATGTACCCAGTTATAACATAAAAAACGAGTGAAGTGAATCAAAGCGGTAAATAGAGTATTGTCTGTCTTTCATTATTAATCTATATAACAAATATGTTTGCGATTCAATTGTGAAATCAGAAATATACATCATCGATTTGGGATTCATGAATTTACCTCTATCTCTAATTTGTAAGATGTTCCGGTGATAGAAGTTTGTAGGATGCACTTCGCAATAATTTTGTTGTTAATATTGTCAGCAACATATTCTTCAACATGTTTAATATGGCAAAACTAATTTCACGCTTTTCTTCAATGCTTCCTTGGTAAAAGGGGTACAGTGTTTGATAAATACAAACTCGATCTGCAAGATCACGACGTCATAATTTGAGGTTATCCTGTCAATTTGGACGGATTAAGACGTTTTCTTTATAATAGGTACGTTATAATTGAAGAAAAAAATACTCAAAATAAATAATTTCAACGTACCTTTTATGCTATGCAAGTTATATTATACGCACACAGCTGAATTAAAAAATATTAGTACATTTAAAAAATTATAGGTATGAAACAATGATAAAATGGAGTTCAATCGTTTTCCATTGCCCGCTAGAGGCGCTAGTAGACTTCATGCACGTAGCCTATAAAGAGTGGGATTCTGTAACTACATAACGTACATTATAACCGGTATAGTTATTTATGTATCAAGTACCGAAAGTGCATATTTTCAGTACAAGCATGGATAATTGTAGCCCGAGGCAACGCCGAGGTATGCAATCATGCGAGTGCTGAAAACGCACTTTCTGTACAAGATGCATACAATATTTTTTTTAAATTGTGTTACTTAAGAAAATTTACATATTATACAGTTCTTGAATGATGTAATTTAAATAAAATCAATCTATGGTTTCTAAGGAGACGACAATTCAAAATGTTTATTGACAACGAAAGAAATAATATTTTTGACAGACGATTTATGTAATAGTGTGCAAATTGTTATTTAACTAAGAAAATTATTGATAAAATTATGGACGAGAACAGTGATGTAAGTGATTTTGAAATGACCTGAAATTGCACAGGTTTCTAACGCAGCAAATTAAAATTTACTGCCTTTAATGTCACGAGAGAAATAGTACAAATATGAATATAAAAATTCCAAGATTGGTGCATACAAGGAGAAATGAAAGAAAAATTATATATTCTCCAGTTGGGTTACTTTTTAGTACTAGTACCGAAAAGTAACTACTTTTAAGTACTAGTACCGAAAAGATTGATTTTCTGTTGATGTCTTGGTTACCATAATGTTAACATTTTGTTTAAATTTTGAAAAAAATATGTTACATAACGTTCCTAAATTGAGATTGCGATTCTGTAACTACATAACGTATATAAATACGTTTTGCGAAGATAATTTTTTTGCAAAAAATAATTGTCGATTGAATTTTACTTTTGATTTCCTGTTGATGCCAGAGAAATCATTGATAACAAAACTATTAGGGATCAATTCCAAAAAACAGAATAATTATTCTTTCATGATTTAGATACAATAAATCTGTTTCAACAAATCTGGATGAATAAATAATGACAATGAAATACAATTATTTCCAGTTTTGTCTTATCTCTTGGGAGACTATCCAATTTTCTTGTTTCATCTTATAAATATTGATTTTACTCAGAAGAGTTGATAATATTAATTGCATATTTCGCTGGAGTATGAGAAAATGAAAGCAATAACGTGAACACGAGAACACGGTTCTAATTAGTAGAGAACTCGTTAAATATCCCTCAAAACCAGAAGCAAATTAAGCCTAGTAACGTGAGAATTCTACTGGCAATATAACAATAAAATTTTGAGACGATTATCATCAGTCCCATTTGTTCTTTTCAAATTTTACTTCAGTTGAAATCTATGTAAGATTATCAAATCGCTTATTTCTTTATTATCTGGAGACTGGATATATAGTATCTTGAAATATGAGATAATCATAGCCTAACCTTTAAAGTGGAGAAACTATAGAGTGACAATTACGGGCGAAATCAATTTTGGAATAAAACGGTCTAAACTCAGTGACTTGAAGCCGTACATGTTATGATTGTTTCTCAGAGTGCAAAAATAATGAAGCCATAAATAATACACTCTTTATTATAAGCATTGTTTTCAATAATATATGATAAATGAAGATAAAATTATATCTAATATTTACTAATAACGCTGAAATGAAACTTCTGAACTGAATATGAGAAACAATTTTTTGTTCTCTATGTTTGTGCAACAGAAACATGCAGTACATCGTTCACTTGAGGAATCAATGCTTGTAGAACTCTCTGTCAATCAGGTGGATTGTTCTTGACGTGAAGAGACTGTAGTGAGGCAATGAAAATTTTAATCCATAATATTTCGTGAATAAATTCACTATACATTGTAACGGAACTCACAACTTATTTTTTCCGAGGAGAAATGTAATTATGATTATAATGAGCGCCCCTTCAAGATATATATTTATCAAGTTTTCTCAGAGAATTAATTAATTTATTGATGCAAATTCATTTGGATGTTCAAATTTTATTTTATTTTTTTAAAATTTTAAATGTGTAGGTCATTCAACAGGACAATGTCCCAATGAAAGAATAACTGTTACAAACAAGCAAAAAATCTGACGTGAACATCACGTGACTTACTTGTACATCATTTGATATTCATTCAATAAAGTTTTCTGTCACTTCAGATTATAACTAATAATATTTTGACATGTAAAATGTCAAACAAAATCAAAAAATTGACAACAGATTATCATTGCCTACCTTATCATTATATTAAACTGATTGTTCTATACGGCAAATTCTGAATGTCTGTTATACTTATAAACTGCACTTCCGGCTCAGCCGATTGATACAAAAACAGTAGAAAACTATTTTGATGCCACAACAAATTCAAACACTTAATTTCAATATGCTATGGCTAATCATTCTAGATGTATGCAAAAAATTTGAAAAAAGTTCCATGTAAAGTGCACTTCTGGCTTGGCCGATTCATACAAAAATAGCAGATAACCATTCTGATACAACGTCAAGTTCAAATACTGAATTTCAACATCCTATGGTTGATCATTCTGGATTTATTAGAAAAATTCCACAAAAGTTGCAAGTAAAGTGCACTACCGGTACAAACGATTGGAACCATAATGCGAGATGCACAACTAGACCCTATACCAGTCTTAAATACAAAATTTTAACATTATATGTTTTACCAGTTTTGAGATTTGCGAGTTACGCACGAACGCACGCACGCACGAACATACATACCGACATCAAGCCAGAAATAGTCAAAATAGATTCAGGGAAGCTTAAAACGGATATTTCAATCAAAATCTCGATAGGTGAATTTTGTCGGTTTCACAATACTTCCTTGTACTTAGTACAAGTAAGTAAAAAGCTATACAATTTCTTGACAATTGATTATATTAAATATAAGAGAATCAAATGAATATGAGGTGCAGTGAAATTGAATAAGAAAATGATTGAAATAATCATTAGAATCAGATAATACCACAAGATAGTCGAATTGAAATGATTGAAATCTGTTTCTTTGAAACATAATGCTACTAAGACACGCATTATTCTTCCGACTGTCAACAGATTAAACTGTTTAAATTGATTGAAATCTGTGTGAAGTCATTTTAATAGTGAGTATAAACGATTCCATAAATACTTTTCTTCATACCATTCGACACATAATGGAATACTAGCAATGTATGTAAAAGTGGGGACAGTATAAACAAAACGACAGCTTTAGGCCATTGCTATAAAGGAGCTCCTTTTGAAGTAAGAAAGGAGTTAATAAGAAACTGAAATAGTTCTTAAAACAACTATAAGGAATTGAGAACACATTACCTAATAAATTTATTTGGCGCCAAAAGCCAATCATGTGAATAATAAAAATTCCAAAACTAACAATACTTTCCAGACTTCTGCCTTCTTCTAGTTATTCTCATTCCAATGACATCTACCCAATGAAAACTAAGATATATATCTGATGTTTAATATGAGGTGTTAGGATTGACAACTGATATCTGATGTCTGAGGATTAAGATATGATGTCTGAGGTTTGAGGACTGTTCTCTGATGTCTGAGGTCTGATGTCTGAGGGCTGAAGTTTAGAGTCCAAAGTTTTTTCAGTGAGAGTTGATCCACATAGACCAAAACAGACTTTTCAAATTGAGTCGAGTACCTACGACTGGGTCAGTTCAGCACTGGAATATCGGACAAAGATAATCCAGGAGAAAATTGCACTATCCTGTTCACAGAGTTGCCTGACCTTCTTCAGGGCTGATTCACTCTTGTGAAAAAAATTAGTAGGGCACTAAATTTAAATCTGTTTTTTCCCTCCAGATGAGCCACGGCCGTTCACAACCCATTGTAAGGAGCTCCGCCAATATCCTCACAATGATCGCCAGAGAAGTATCTTGCAGCGTGTGGTTTCTCTGGTTTCACGTTCAGAAATCCCAAATTTATTAAATTTCAAGCTATGTTATATATCAGCTCTGCACTAATTTATCAGTAATGAAACAATTGAGAAGTGAAGAGAAGAATTCATTTATGGATTTGTTCACTGGCACCCGATAAAACCTCAATTAACAAGGATTAATTCAGATAAAGAATCTTAACTAACCTTATTAATAAAATAATCAATTGAATTGTAAACTACATCAAAGTGGAATGAACCGAACAATATTTACTCTACTTCTACAAATTTTATATTTCAGATGCATAGATAAGGAAATCAGCACATGATTCCAAGCCCCAAGCACAGAGTCAGTACAGACTTTGTTAAAAATTAATACTGTACTAGCAGTAGCGCTGAAATACAAGGGCTGGCAACTGTCGTTGCGTGTCCAAAGGTTCCTAGTGTAATCTAAATCTAATAAAACAATTATCACATGTTCCACTGTTACAACATATTTTTCTTTACTTGTCGCCATTTTTAAACAGGTAACTTTAGAAAAAATCTTAACTCAAAAGTGTTCTACAAAAATTCAAATCTAATATATCAAGAAGGATGTCGAGTGCCTTTTAAGGGATGATGAGAAAAAAATATTACGAATGCTGGCAGAATGCAACTATTGAGCATTTAGAAATTAAGAGCATTCGTATTAGCTCTGTATATATATATATATATCTACAGATCCATTGATTCGGACAAAACTCTACGATAAGTTTTTTTGTTCAATTTCATCGTGCAATCTTGAATAAATTATAACCGACCAAAGTTTAAAATATCGATCGGCAAGGGCCTGTCCGCAAAAAACTTTGGAGATATGCTATACATTCAAGAATTAGAGTCATAATGTAAAAACTGTAGGTTCAGCGGTTTGGTCTGTCAATTAATAAGTATTTGCATGAACGAATTTAGAATTAAATGAAGATTAAAAAATTTGCTATGAATTGTTTATATCGCTTATTGAGATATTATTTAAGAGAGATATTCAAACTTGAACGTGAGTCACGCTAGCGCAGCGTCAACAACAACTATTCAATGCCTCAACTCAGTCGGATGAACGATGTGCGAATAAACAATCATCTGATCTGAATCGCACAGCACCTATTGTATGGTAATATTACTATGTCAAAAACTTTCACGCAAGTACCAAAAACAACTGTAAAATGTTTGAATTCAATTGGATGAACGATACGTGAACGAACAAATACGACTTGTGTACCACTTATTGTACGTTAATGATACCAAGTCAAAAATCTTTAAGTTAGTTCTATCAACATATATACTTAGTTTCAGATCAATCAAATTGACGATGCGCGAGCAAACCAATACAACTCTTGCGCCACTTATTGTATGTGATTAACTATGTCAGAAATTTTTATACAAGTACCAACAACTACTGATGAAAGTTTCAACACAATCAATTCGACAGACATACAGACAAATATTGGAAAAATCCGTTTTTTTGTTTTGATATCCTGTAAATTTCCATTTGAGATTGGGAAAAAGTCTTTATTTAATTTTATTCATACGTATAGATAGCCAGACTATTATCTTTTACCAAAACAAAAAGAAAAAAAAAATATTGTCAGGAGAATAATAAGTGTTATCGAATACTGATATCAACTGTTTAAGAGTTTGAAGGAGACTACGTAAAACAATAATTTGTTCTCTTTCTGTTGCAAGGCAGAGCCTCATCAACATCCTCTTGTATAGACCGTCACATAATATAAGGTAACATTCTCCTATCGGCTCATAAAACTGTAATTTTGTGATTAAAATGCAGCAATAGGACTTCAGTTACTTAAACTGGGATATAAAAAAGTCCATTCATCTTAGGGATTATCCTTCTCTATTTAATTCATCCCATTATCTTCCACCTAATGATTGAATACCAAAAAAAACCTATCCTCATTTCTATCTCCTTTGTTTTAATTTAAATAACGGAAATCTGCCGCGGAAGTAATCTGATCCTCGGCGTAAAGTGACAAGGCGCAGCCATTTTTTTTTACAAGTTTGTGGTCTGGTTATGATGTAATATAATATGCACACAAAAAGAAAAGACCCTAAATGAATAAACGGATATGCGTGCTACCTTATCATTTATTCTTGCGGGCAAAGATTAATGAAGAAAATTTATCTTCAGAAAACCGTAGAATATAATCAAGTTTAATTATGCTTTTTATGAGAAGGGAGCATGGCGTAAAATAAGATCTGAAAACTGTTTCATGCCTTTTATTTATTTATTCTATTGTAGAGATAATTATTTTTGCAACTTTGGGGTTTTAAATATAACGAAAAGGAATTGATTATCCCTAATGAAGAGTGTAGTCATATTCTTATACATAATGGATATTTGCGTTCATGACTTCTGATGAAAAAAATATTTTAAGCATAAAAGTTGAGAGTACAAGATCGATTTGATATATTGGTAATTCAAAGGGATGTGCAACGAGGTGACAGGAATTCGCAAATATATATAACCCGGCAAGGATAGCAACTATATGAGGAGTGTTTAATAAATGCTCGATTTCGATATTTTATAACCAACCGTGTTTTATCGCATTCAGTTGAATTAAACTGATGACAATGTCATTGAGAATATAGTAGATTATAGGTGCCAAAAATAGTGACCCGAATAAATGTCATAAGCTATTTGTCTGTAAGAAATTTTCTACGATAAATCTGGAAGCATTTGCGAAATTCCACGCACTATTTTGAATCCATCCGCAAAGGAAAGATATATAAAGCAGGTTGCTGAGTGTGTGAGTCAGTTGATAATTCGAAAGACTCAGTGAAATGACAAGCGAGAAGTAGGAGACATGAATATCTTAGTGTGTTCAAATGAATCTTCATTAAAACTATTAGTGTTACAATTAATTAAGATTAATTAAAAGAATGTGATAGTGATTAATTTTGAGGACTAATTATTTATTTTAAGATCAATAAACTCCACATCACAATGTTGACGACAATAGAGCACTGTGTTGTGATTAAACCTCTCAGTAAACAGGGAAAATCACAAAATTGATATAATAAATCGAAGCGTGGAAAATAGGGCATCGAAGATGACCTTCGTCCGGGCTGGTCTGTCGAGGCAACTTCGCAAGAAAATGTGGAAAAGTCAAGAAAGTTTTACTAGAAGTTGCTCGAATCACTATGAAAACAATAGCAGAAAAAAATAACCTCCCAATCAGTGCCTCACTTCCAATATAATCAATGACCATCTAGACATGCTAGAAGTCAGTGCAAGCTAGATGCTACATATGTTCGCACTATATCAGAAACAAACATATATTGGCTTATAGAGAAATTTTAGATCAATTGTTAGATAAGATCTAGGTCCCTCATTATGATCCACAAAGCAAGCAAGATTCGATTCATTGGCATATCAAAGGCTTATGGTTCGCTTAAACGAATCAGCCTTCCACGTATTTGGGCTCCAAGAAATTATTCATTCACCTTATTGAGGTGACCATCAAAAATTGTTTGATGCTTCCAAATGCTACAAAAGATCTTCCTGGGAATCGATTCGAAGACGATAAATACTTTTAAATGACTGTAAACAAACTTTTTGAAAGCGAAGAGGGAGCCTATTCTTTATTTTTTTATTCAAACAAAATCATTTCGAGAATCTAATGTGACCTACAGATGAAGTAGGACCTTGTTGATGATCAAAATTACCTTCAGACTGATAATTTATTATTCTTATATCCCTATTTGGAGTTTATTGAACTCCCGGTATATTAGCTCTAATAAAAATTTAACCCAATGTATTACTGCTCGGTGCCAAAATATTCCCGGAAAAAAAATGCCTAAGAAAATTATAATATTGAAGTAGATTGGAGGACCCAGGCATAAATTCGAATTAAAAGTAGGTGTAGTAGTCCAAAATTTTATTTTAGTAAACTTGATATATGTATAAGGTACGTTTCGGATTAGATCCATATATCTTTAGACAAAAAACTACACAGTTAGAAATGAGAGATGAGTTACATAAAAAGTCTGACGTGAACATCACGTGACTTACTTGTATATCATTTGATATATACACAAAATTCAATCAAGATTTCTGACACTTCAGATTATAATTAATATCATTTTATTAATATTTTGACATGTACAATGACAAAATCAAAAAATTGACAACAGATTATCATTGTCTACCTCATCATTACAATTAGACTGATTGTTTTATACGCCAAATTCTGAATGTCTGTTATACATATAAACTGCACTTCCGGCTCATCCGATTGATAGTAGATAACTACTTTGATACTACAACAAGTTCAAACACTAAATTTCAATATGCTATGGCTGATCATTTTAGATCAATGCAAAAAATTTAAAAAAAGTTTCAAATAAAGTGCACTTCTGGCTTGACCGATTCATATAAGAATAGGTGATAACTATTCTGATACAACATCAAGTTCAAATACTGAATTTCAACATGCTACGGTTGATCATTCTGTGTGTGCACTTCCGGTACAGACGATTGGAACCATAATGTGAGGTGCACAACTAGACCCTATATCAGTCCTAAATACAGAATTTCAACATTAAACGTTCAACAAGTTTTGAAATTTGCGAGCTACGAACGAACGCACATACACACGTACCGACATCAAGCCGAAAATAGTCAAAATGGATTCAGGGATGCTCAAAATGGATATTTCCATCAAAATCTCGATAGGTGAGTTTTGTCGATTTCACAATACTTACTTGTACTTCACAAGTAAGTAAAAACGATAAAATAGCATGAAGTGATAATGAAATACAAGGTGCTACTATTAATCGTAAATATGAAGTACATATTTTCACAACAATTATGGTGAGCTTGATGCAACAATACAATTGGAATTTATTAATACTCACAATGATTCTACATACATATGTTGGGAGTGCAACATTGAAACAAACCCACCCGTGGATGGCGGTAGAATGACAATTCACGTTCAAATCGGAGATAACAAAGGCTCCTATAGACTATGTATATGTACTAAGAAATTTTGTGCGGAACTCAAATTGCTTTAGTTTAGTGATTTATGCATTTGGCACGATTCAAATTTATGTATAAGCTTCCATGTTTCATGAAATAATCGTGGAGCTTTATTATTTAACATTGGAAGAACTTGAGGCTCTATAGAATAAAAATTATGAGCTGTTCCTTGATGGTGCCTCGTGAAGGTGCCCTGTTCTAGATTCAAAACTCTTCAATAATAATTATGTTGATACAGTCTTTTTGACGGAGTTTGGCATGAAGAAAACGATGTATGGGAATTCAGTCACAAGTTTATTATTCCTATCCTACCCTACAGTTTCGATCCCACCTGGACCATCTTCAGGAGTGCTACATTTATACAAAAATGTGAGAGTGTGGGACAAAAAGACAAAGAGTATTGAACAGTGTACTTACAATAGAATTAGTGTTCGTGTATGTTGTCATCTGTAGTGTTAACATAATTATTTTGTTTCTTTTTAAAAGTCGATGTAATAAAAATGAGAAAAGAACAAACATGTTTTTAGTCAAAAATAAAAGAATAAATGAATGTATATATAAAAAAAAATTGAAATATAAGAACTAAGCGTGGCAACAACTGACCATTATGAAAACCAGAGCCTAAATACAAGTTACATAAAGTGAGTGCCCGTGTAATGCGGAAAAGCAAAAAACGCACAAGTCACAACAGTCAATTGTTGACATGTTTGCCATGTTCCTCCAATATAAGTTTTTAATCCTGGACAGGCACACTTCATTTGTAGTTGCATAAGTGTCGCACTGGAATCTCAGAAACCACAAACGAAAACGTAGTTTTTCTGAAAATTGGATGTTGTTTTGACTTATTTTCATGATAAGTTATCTATCCAGGATAATCATGAAAGGAGTAAGAGAACATTGAGTTCTTCAAGAGCACAATTTATTGAGAAAAAGGACTCAATGCATAAAAAGTACAAATTTTTTGAATTTTTTTTGTTCAGTGCATAAAATAATAGATCTTTCATGAATTTCACGTTCAAGTTCATCAGTTATCAATGCAGAAGGATCTTTGAATTCCGAAGGTATCTTTTTCTGCTGAAATGTCAAAATGGCGAATAATAGAGGGCTTTCAGCTATGCTAATAAATCTAGCGCAAAATCCCAATCGAAAACGTAGTTTCTCTGAGAAATGGATGTTGTTTTGATTAATTTCCATAATATGTGATCTATTCAGGATGATAATAAATGAAGTGAGGAAGCATTGAGTTTTTTGAGAGCACAGTTTATTGAAAAAAAGGACAATGCATAAAAAGTACATATTTTTCAAATTTTTCTTGTTCAATGCATAAAATAGAAGATCTTTCATGGATTTCGCGTCCAAATTCATCATTTATTAACGCAGAAGGGTTTTTGAATACCGAAGTAGTCATTTTCTGCTGAAATGTCGAAATGGAGAATAATAAAGAGCATTCAGCTATACCAATAAATCTAACGCAAACAGTCACACTGGGGTCTCAGAGATCCAAATACAAACAAATCCCTAAATTTTAACCCACTTACTTCAGATATCATCAAAATACATATAGTACATACTGAAGACATTACTGAACTAAATTTACGAGGTGATCACATCGTACTATATCGACTTTGTTCTTGTGCACAAAATAAAAATTGGAGCATGGGGTTTCTGAGCCCCTAGTGTGCACTTCCAGGATTAAAATTATAGCAATCGACTTAATAAATCAAATTTTTACGTTCTTTTAGAGAAACTTTGTCTTTGATTTTAATATAAAAATTATTTAAAACAATTAAAATATTATTATCACGCAGTTTTCCGCACTTCACCCAAATCTTGTATTGCAGCATAGATGTCACTTGTCACTGATTATTGTGTTTCACTTACAGATCTGTGCTGTGAAGTACGTATTCTACGGTTGATAATGGAGTACAAAAAATCTTCACGGTACCTATTACTAAGAAGTGCATCAAAGACAGTAACTCAAATATCTGCCAGATGCAGTCAACTTCTGGAACCAATCAATAACAATTTTTAATTTTTAATTTCAAGAGTGACATCTGAGTAGTTGATTTTATTGTCTACGGAATTTTCTATAGTGGATATTAGGCTTGGGTGGAGGCTTATAGAAATTGAGTCTATGTTCTCAAACGAAGCTATCAAAATGCAATCATCGACATACCGTTCATAGTATAAAATGCTGAAATCAGCACTGCCAAATGCATAAATTTTTAAACTGAAGCAATTTGTCTTTCGCACAAAATTTCTTAGTAGGTACATTACATATACGCAATCTATATAGAAGCCTTTGCTATCTCCGATTTAAACGTGAATTGTCATTCTACCGCCATTCATCGGGGTGGTGGATTTATTCCAATGCTGCACTCCCAAAATATGTATGTAGAATCATTGTGAATATTGTTAAATTTCAACTGTATTGTTGCATCAAGTTCACCATTATTGTTGTAAAACTATGTACTTCATATTTAAGATAAATAGTAGCACCTTGTACTCCGTTATCACTTCATGCTATTTTATTTTTCTTCATGTAACTTATCTCTCTCCAATTATTTCTAGCTTTGTAATTTTTTGGCTGATTCTCATCTAAAACGTCCCTGATGCACACATCATGTTCATCAAAATGGATATTTTAGACTACTACACCTACTTTTAATTCAAAATTATAATAACCAATTTAAATTATATTCAAAAGAAAATAAAAAGAATCGTGAATTAATTCTTGTGGTATCAAAAAATACCTGATACTAAGTTACATCTTCTCTAAGAAATCATTCAAGAACTGAGCTTATTTAAACTCCAACAAAAATATATTAAAATATATAATGCCATTCTACTCTCAAACAGAACAGAAATTTTAATTCATGCAACAAGTGTGTAGAGTCTACATCCCAGAAAATAGGGTACAATAGAAGTGACATTGAATTAAAAGCCTGAGAGAGGAAATTTCTCCATTGAAAGTTGAGAATCAAGTAAGCGTGTCTTCATATCTATTGCAGCTTTCTTTCCGCATATATAACTATTGGAAATAGCTCAATATAGTGAGCAAAACGATTCTGGGGAGATGAGTTTCTCGTAATTTGATGCAAGAATCCAGCTACAAGTTGATTATACTAAAAGTAATAAGTGATCAAAGTTAGCGTTTTCCATATCCACTGCAGTTTTTCCGTCATTTATTACGATATGCTATGAATTTTTTAACGAAGCACAAAACTGTTTAAAAAACGTTTGCAGAAAAATGTTTTCTGTGTCTTCTGTGCAAAAATTAAGTCTATAATGGCCAGTTGCATCCCAGTTGCTTATCTATTTAAGTCATACTTTACTCTAAGCTTAGCTTAAATTTGTTGCACCGGTTGCTAAGTGATTCTTAAATAGTATAAGTAGAGTTTAAATTTAAGCTCTCAAAATCGGTGATTTAACAAAAAATTTGAGGCTGGATATATACCATCGCATTTTTATGTATAACCTTGTGGCTCTATAAGATTGGAAAATGGATATATTTGATGACGATGAGGAATTTCAAGAAGAATATATGAGCAAGCAAATTATTTTGATAATTTAGATCATCTGGATTTTTTCAGAGATTTGTACAATATGTAAGTGTGAATTATATTACTGATAAAATAGTATACTTCGGTACAAGTGCGGAATGGTAATCATTCCATGCGAATGATAATAATTCAGCCACGAGACGAAATCGAGTGGCAGAATTCACATGAGCATGGAATGATCGATCCGCACGAGTAACGGATGCTGTTTTTCTACAGTCAAAGGTGTTCATTAAAATATCTATAACCAAAATATGCCGTTTTTTGAGGAAGAATTTGCTTCATTGTACTTATTCCAATTCATCAAACGTTGATAAAATTACTCATATTGACTTTTTTTGGAGAGGAATGATCAGAAAATCAAGAAGAAATGAAATTATAACAGCAATGAAACAGTTTTTTAACTACGCCACACGGCTCTCTCAAGGAACTTCTAAGCGTGCGAAATGACCTCTATTCTGCACGCTACAGCGTGTGGAATGGGTATCATTCAATAGTGACTGTAGAAAAAAGTTATTTCCATCTAATAAATAATTTCGGTAACAACTATATATCTTCGATAAATCAATTACTGATATGTCTTCGTGTTTTCGCTATTAGTGGGCATTTGATAAACATGAATGATTTTGGTGGTTGTCACAAACTGTTTTTTCATTCATCACTGACATTGCGAGGTCATATATATTGTCCGATGATGATGATCCTGCAATGCATGGACCCCCAGCATCAATTGTCAATCTATTAATTTTGTCTTCTGCTACATCTTTTCTAATTTTCTTTTTTATGTTAATATAGAATTTGCACAAGGATTCTGTTGTGCGTAAAACTTTATTTGGAAACCTCGCATTAAACTTAGTGGCGATTTCGACCCAAGTCATTTCTTTATCTTTATTATATTATAAGTAGCTTGACATCTATAAAAGCAGCGGAACTTCAACCGGCTTTACTTCATGTCTACAAATTACATCCCAGTACCACTTAAGAAGAACTGAAAAATTACTTAGTGCCTCTATTTCCTGAAGTTTTATGCAACAAACTTATGTCAAAATATCCCAACTATTATTCATCTTTTGAAATAACAGTTTGTGAAACGAATCGTTCAAAAACTATGGATCCCGCTATATGGCCCTGTGGCACACATATCAATAAGTTTTTTCAATTACGGGGCCTACCGAAAAAGATGTGATTGTAAATGTATCTAATATTTCAAGTTGTGATATAAATGTTTCAGATTTTACAGAGTTCAGTATTTTTCACATCAATGTGCAATGCTTGTCCAACAAAATTGATGAAATTAATTTATTTTTAAACCAAACTGAGTTTGGCGTAGTATGTATTTCGGAGCACTGGCTAGATGCGGAAAGCATAAAATTGGTAAGCCTTTCTAATTATGTTTTAGGATCTTACTTCTGTGGAGATTTAAATAGGTATAGAGGAGTGGCCATTTTTTTAAAATCCAAATTGAACTTTAAAACAGTAAACCTCGATGATTTTTGTATTGCTTTTGAAGCTGAATTCTGTGCTATTGAGCTGCCAGATTTGAGAGTATTAATTATCTTAATTTATAGACCTTGTTCAGGTAATTTTGATGCTTTTCTAATTAAATTAGAATTTTTACTAATATTTGTGACGAATAAATATAAGAAGATAATACTTGCGGGTGACTTTAATTCAGATTTCAATTCAGTGTCTTCAAATGCATCTAATTTGAATAACTTGATATCTTCTTTCAACATATTTGCTACAATTACAGATTATACACGAGTTACGCCGCACACTTCATCTTGTATAGATAATATTTTGACAAATATGGATGTGGACGAGATAAAGACTGGCATTTTGGACCCTTTATTATCAGATCATTACGGTCAATTCATCAAAATAGAAAACGTAAATCAGTCTCCAACTTCTAACGAAGACTTTTTATTTAAAAGAATTTACCCTAATAGTAATATTCAAAAATTTAGAAATCTAAAAGCAAGACAATAACTTAGTTTTCAAAATCTCTCGCAATAATGAGAAATACATTGAATTGCCTGAAAACTATTTGTATTGTTACAAAAAAAGATAATGATATTGCTAATTATAACAATTACAGGAAAATTTATCGCAACGAAATCATTAATCATAAAAAGTCTTCCTATAGTAATTATATATCTAAATCAAATAATAAGATTAAGGACTGTTGGAAATTGGTAAACGATGAAAGAAATAAGAACACAAATGTAAAGCCAAGTCCTAATATTTCATGTGATGATTTTAACACCTTTTTCACATCTGTTTCTGACAATATTATGAAGGAACTACCTAATGTGAACCTTGATGCTCGTGATTTCTTTTTAATTTCTCAGAACAATTATGTTTGTTTTGAACTAACTGAAATTTCAGTGCAGGAAGTTCTAGAGGCCACTCTCTTTTTAAGAAATTCTAAATGTCGTGATATATACGATATTGACATTGGAATTATTAAAGAATGTATCAATGAAATAATTCATCCCCTAACTTTTATTTTTAATAGATGTTTAGATGAAGGCGTATTCCCTGATTCATTAAAGTTCACAAAGGTACTTCCTTTATATAAGAAAGGAGATAGGGAAAGTGTGGATAGTTATCGTCCTATTTCGATCATTCCGGTGTTTGGCAAAATATTTGAAATGATTATAAAGAATAAATTCGCAAGTTTTCTTGAAACTAACCAAATATATAGTAGTACGCAGTTTGGCTTCCGTAAAAACCGATCTACGATACAGGCGGTGTTATCCATCATGCAGGACATCGCGGAAGCTTTAGAGCAAGGCAATCATTCAGCTATAACGCTCTGTGATTTGTCTAAAGCTTTCGACTGTGTCTCTCACAGTGTTTTAATTGAGAAACTCAGACTCTATGGAGTAGTTGGTTTAACTCTAAACTTATTCAAATCATATTTATCAAATCGAAAACAGTGTGTCACAGTAAATCAAAAACATTCAGATTTTTTACCAGTAAGTGATGGAATTCCGCAAGGAAGTATTCTTGGTCCTGTACTTTTTTAAATTTACATAAATGATTTTTCTCATTTTGTGTCTCCCATTAAAACAGTACAATTTGCTGATGACACTAGTCTTCTTTGTTCCCACAATGATATGTCATACTTGAAAGAGTTTACTCAAACTTGTTTATTAAAAGCAGAAAAGTGGTTTCAAGCCAATAAATTGGAATTAAATTCCGATAAAACGCAAACAATGATTATTTCATCTAACAATAATATATCAAAAGGAGAATACGTAAAAATACTAGGTATGTTTGTGGACGATCGATTAAATTGGTTTTACCATACAAATTTTTTGTCTAAGGAACTTGCAAGTATTATTTTTCTATTACGAAAACTTTACAATATTATAAATACAGATACCTTATTAACTACTTATTACGGTCTTTTTCATGCATCCATAAATTATGGAGTTATCCTGTAGGGAAACTCCTCACATGCAATTAAAATTTTTCGTCTTCAGAAGCAAGCTATAAGAATCATGGCAGATGTGACAAGTAGAGAACACTGTAGGCCACTATTTTTACGTTTTAGAATTCTACCGCTTCCATGTTTGTTTATTTATTCTACATTGGTGGAAATTCACGAACATAAAGAAAATTTCCGTATGTCATCTAGTTTTCATAATTATGATACACGAAATTCAAATTTAATTCGTTCGAAACGTTTTAAGCTTTCAAAATCAAAAAATATTTCACTAGATGTCAATTTGTACAATTTCCTACCAACAGAGGTAAAGAATTCTGAAAATTCTGTGTTTAGGAAGAAAATTCGGAAATTTTTACTACGTCATTGCTTTTATTCAGTACCTGAATTTTTAAATTATAAGTACGTAGACGAGGATTGGACATAGTTGTAATTTTACAATATTTATTACACTTTTATTTTTTTGTATTTCATGACTTGCTATAAACAATGTATTTTGTAAAAAATAGTAAATAAATTACTCTACTCTACTCTATCAACATGATCATTTTTTTATTCCCAATAATATGTTTGTAGTCTTGAACTAATACTAGAAGCAAAGTTTTTCATTCTGACTGTAATTGGCAGAACAAGTTCTTTTTCTTTCAGAGTCTGACAACTCAAAATTATAATAAATAATTACACAATAGAAAGGTTTATGATCAACTTTCTTACCTTCGCAATTCATTTTTGTAACACACCGTTATTCAATTTCGAGCCAAATCCCAATATAGATATGTCACATTCAAAACAAAGTAAATATGGACAATTGATATTTGTAATAAATTCACAGGTGACATCTATTATATTTTAAAAAGTATACCAAACTGTTTATACAGTTTGCTGTATTATCGATTCTCTATACCAAGTTCATTATCATAATATTTAAACTTCACTTAACTAAACTAAACACTAAATGGAAAGGAAATAGAATTAGTAGATGAATTTGAAAAAGCGAAATTAGATATACTAGCCATCACCGAAACGAAAAAGGAAGGTAAAGGAATAACAAAATTGAAGAATGATCACATACTAATATATAGCGGAGTGGAAAACATGGATAGAGCCAGAGCGGGAGTTGGATATATAATAAATAAAAAACTGGAATAATCAATAACAAACTGGAAATGCGTAAACGAAAGATTACTAATAATTCAAGTAGAAGACAAAACAAATTTGAAGGCAAATATAATGATAGTGTATGCAATAAATGAGGATGAAAATAAAGAAAAAAAAGATGAGTTTTGGGACAAAATGCAAACCGAATATGAAAAACTGAAAGAACCGATATATGTTATGGGAGATTTTAACGCAAGAGTGGGAAATAAAAATAAGGGTGTTGAAGAAATAATGGGAAGACATGGGGAGCCGACTATAAATAACAATGGAAAAAGGCTCATCGATTTTTGCATCATAAATGAATTAATTATATTAAACACTTTATTTGAGCATAAAGAAATCCACAAGTATACTAGGGAAGAAAAAAGCAGAGAAGAAAAGTCAATAATAGACTATTTCTTAACTAATACGCAACAAAGAAAAAAAGTGAAGGATGTAAGAGTGAAACGGGGTAGTGAAATCGGTAGCGACCATTACCTGGTAATAGCGGTAGTCATAGCGTTGGAAAACGAGACAAAACATAATCAAGAGATTAATTCTAAAAAAAAACAAACAGTAAAATTTGGAGTAGAAAAACTGATAGATGGACAGATAAAAGCAGAATATCAAAATTGTATTAACGAATTAATAAAAGATACACCCAAGCCAGATTTAAACAATATAGAAGAAATGTGGAATACATTCAAACACATACTAACAGAAGCAACAAAAAGATCATGCGGAATAGTAAAAAATTCACACAAGAGAAGACAAACACACTGGTGGAATGAAAAAATAAAAGAAGAAGTCAAGAAAAAAAAACAAAAATGGAAAAAGTATATCAATACCAAAAAAGAGGAGGATTATGAAGATTACAAAAGACAAAGCAAGATAACGAAGACAGAGATAAGAAAATCAAAAGAGAGAACCTGGGAAGAATTTGGAAACAAAATTGAGGAAAACTTTAAGGAGAATCAAAAATTATTCTACAGAACAATTAAGAACTGCAAGAAAGAATAAACACATAACATTGAAACAGCTAGAAAAAGACAAAGAAATCATGGAAAGATGGAAAGAACATTTTAAAGAATTATTGAAAGAAATACACATTAACAATGTCAGTAGAGAAGAAGAAAGTACAGAACTGGAAAACACAGGAATAGTAAATCCAGAAAATATTACAGAGGAAGAAATGAAGACAATAATAAAAAAATTAAAAAACGGTAAAGCACCAGGTCATGACGGAATAAGAGCGGAACAATTGAAATATATGGAAGAGGAAGGAGAACAAATATGATTAATAATGCTAAATAAAATATGGGAAATAGGGCAAATACCAAAAGACTGGGAAATGGCAGTGATATTCCCAATACACAAGAAAGACGACAATAGAATATGCAGTAATTACCGAGGAATATCACTGCTATGTACAGCTGCAAAAATTTATGAGGCAATATTAGAAAATAAATTAAGAAAATCGATGGAGACAAAGATGGAGAAAGCACAAAGTGGTTTTAGAAAAGGACACTCGACACAGGATCACATTTTTACCATAAGAAAATTAACAGAAAAGACCATAAGAGAAGACAGTGAACTGTATACAGCATTCCTGGACCTGGAAAAAGCTTTTGACAGGGTACCGAGGGAAAAGATGTGGGAAATCTTGAAAATAAGACAGATTGACAAACAGCTAACGCAAGCAATAAAAAGTATCTATAAGAAGACATCCAACTATGTTAGAACAGGAAATGAAATTTCAAAGGAATTCATCACAGCACAGGGACTAAGGCAAGGAGGAGCATTAAGCCCACTATTATTCATTATATACCTAGACAATATCTTAAAAAACATGAAAGACAAAACTAAAAAAATTGAAGTAGGACACCATAACTTAGAAAGGATTACTTTGCAGATGACCTTGCAATACTTGCAAAAAGTGAAAAAGACTTACAACATAACATTATCTTGTGGATTGAGGAATTGAAAAAGCACAATATGACCATAAACATAGACAAAACAAAAATAATGGTAATAGCGAGAGAAGAAATAGCAACGGAGGTAAAAATAAATCAAAGAGAAATCGAACTGGTAGAAACATTCACATATTTAGGACACACATTGAACAACAAAGGTAACTTGGAGCAAGAAATAAACAACAGAATTTTGACAGCAAACAAAAGTCACTACCCAATGAACAAAATAATCCTAAGCAATAAACAAGTTAAGAAAAAGACCAAAATGAAACTATTCAAAGTATTATACAGACCAATACTGTTATATGGGAGTGAAACATGGACGACGAACCAGAGAACAAAGAGTAGAATACAAGCTGCGGAAATGAGATACCTGAGAAAAGTAGAAGGGGTAACAAGACTAGATAGAATAAGAAACGAAGATATACGAAAAAGATTACAAATAGAGAGTATACATACTACCATGGAGAAAAAACAACTTGCTTGGTACGGCCATCTTATAAGAATGCCAGATGATAGACAAACAAAAATGGTATGGAAGGCTAAGACGACTAAAAAGAAGAGTAGAGGAAGACCACAAAAGACATGGGAAAATAATATAGAAGAAATACTGAAAAAGAACAATATCAGCTGTCAAGAAGCAAAAAGAAAAGCATCAAACAGGAAAGAATGGAAAGATTTCACAAATAACATAGCATAACAAAGGATAGGAAAACTAATCTCGACACCCGAAAGGGTAAAATGAGATTTAAATTAAATTTGAAAGAAACACTAGCTTGATTGTTTTATAACGTCTGGAAGAACTCACTTATATATATATATATATATATATATATATATATATATATATATATATATATATATATATATATATATATATATATATATATATATATATATATATATATATATATATATATATATATATATATATATATATATATATATATATATATATTAACTAAACTGTCCGAAAATTTGACGGGTGCAACGCGAACTAGTAGAATTTAAGATCAACTAAGTTTAACTGAGATATCGTTCAAGCATATGTAGTGCAACCGGGCATAAGTGAGTTCTTCCAGACGTTATAAAACAATCAAGCTAGTGTTTCTTTCAAGAAATCTTGAGGATATTCTCAATTTTCGAACAGTAAAACAAGAATGAATGAGACTGTTGATATGGTAGCAAAAAGCCGGCGACAATTTCTGTTCCCATAATATCACTTCTGCTATACTCTATTTTTGTGATCTACTTGTAAACCTTGCAGATAATGTGAACGATATATATAATAATTTTCTGGCCACTTTTTTGTACTACTTCAACTGAGAATCATCAATTCTGTAAACAAGAAGACTTCATCCACTTGGGTCACTGCTGACATAAAATATGCCTCAGATGAGTTACGCGATCTGTACTTGTTGTACCAAACTACTAAAGATCAAAACTTATTAGTGAATTACAAAGCAAAAAAATCTCTGTATCAACATATGATTCGAACTGTCAAGCAAGAGTTTAAGGACGTTCACTTGGCAAGAGAGAGACAGAAAAGTTCGTGCGAGAGAGAGGGAGTGTGCGTAGTTTTGTGTGATAGAAGTGCGGCAACATAGCTTTACATGGACAGACGTAATCTGTGTCTGTATGAGTTGAGCAGACCACAAGGTGCGCAGAGCGAATCCGCAACGTTGTAACCTTTCTCTCATGTCTCTTCCTCCCTACGAAAAACTGTAGTGTTTACATTTTTATTATGGCTCGTTCTTGATAATGAATATGGATAGGTGAAATATTTTGAATGGTAAGTTTTCCTCACACTCTGTTCTAACGTATATTGTTTTTTCAGAGATATGTAAAAAAAACTTTTTTTGATATTAGTAAAAATGTTTATTTGTACGATGTATAACCTATACCTTCCATGTTAAAGTCGCCAACTTCAGCGACAAATTTCTCTAAATTTTGCATGGATAGCGATATTTAAAAAAATACTACTGTATAGAGGGCATTTTCATTCACAACAATTTTTAATTTGAGGAGAATCAAAAGAAAATCGATTTAACCAGTGAACGTCCTTAACGAAAAAAGTATTACATCCAGTTCAAATAAATCCAAAGCAGCTTGGGGTATCATTAATGATGAAATCAATAGAAAAAATCGTCAACATAATTTGAGCATAAAAGATGAGTCTGGTACTATAATTTCAAATCCAAAAAAATTAGCCAACTAATTTAACAATGCTTTCTTGCCCGATTATAGTAGGCCTTAAGAGAATGTCAGTGATCCGGCACGATTTTGCTACCAAAATATGTTTATAATACCCACGGATGAATGAGAAGTTTATTCTGTAATTAGAAATTTAGCATCAACAAAAAGCTGCGGCCCTGATGAAATCCCTTGTAATGTCGTTCGTACTGTTGCGTCCAGTATATCTGCTTCTTTGTGTGACATAATAAATGCCTCTTTCCTTAGTGGTATGTTTCCAGAACAATTAAAGGTTGCCAAAGTCATTCCCGTCTATAAAAAAGGATCGCGTCAAAATTTATCTATCTACCGACCGATATCCTTATTATCTGTTTTTGGTAAAGTTTTTGAAAAATTGGTGTACTCAAGATTAATGTCACATGTGAATAACAATAAGATCATTTCTCAAAATCAATTTGGTTACGTTCCCGGGAGATCAACAGAAGATGCAATATATAAATTACTTATGTATATTATATTGAATTCTCTCAATAATAAAAATGTAGTGGCAGCAATCTACTATGACCTGAGTAAAGCCTTTGATACTATCAATCATAAAGTATTACTGAATAAATCAGAAAATATGGGCATCAGAGGTTTTTTTAAGGAATGGATTAAATTCTATTTATCTAATTCCGTTATGAAAAGTCAAACTTTACATCAATTCCTGACGTTATGCAACGTCCCATTTTTCATAATTGCAATGCAACAGTTGCGTAAAGTAGCATAAAGTAGTTACGTAATGACTTCACGTAACTGGCCATGTTTCAGAGCTAATCAATTATACTTATCTGCGTACAATTAAAAGAAAGATTTATTATTCACAGTATGCAGCATTGGCAGAGTCTTTGATATCAAAGAGTACTATATCACTCAGGATATTACTGCTTGAGCACATTTAAAAAAATTATTTTGACGTTTTGTGAAAATTCGATATTTGTTTATTTCAGTGCACTCTTGTTTCTGTAGTGACAATAGATGGTCATGAATCACAGTCATCTGAATTTGGTGATGTGACGTGAGAGATGTTCCCATTGAAAAATATACTTAAAATTATTCTGACGGAATTAGATAAAATTTTGTACAGAATACGTTATGAAAAGCCATATTGTTTGACTCACGTAATTTGCAAAACTCGCTTCGCTCGTTTTGGCAAATATTACATTTCGTCAAACAATATGGCACTTTTCATAACTAATTATTTAAATAACTATTGTCGCACCGAAGTCAGTATGTCTCAGTTACAGTTGAAAATGAGAATTCGTTGCTTACTGCAAGCTCAGAACAAAAGAACCTGTTGAGAGGAGTACCTCAAGGATCCATACTTGGCCCCTTACTTTTTTTACTTTATGTAAATGATCTGGAGAAACATATGGTTAGCGACTGCTTGTTTCAATTTGCTGATGACACATCCTGCACTACTCAAGCACAAAATTATCATGATTTGTCTGCCATGGTCTCAAACTCAATTGTCTCAATGTCAAGTTGGTGCAATGAGAACCGCTCATTTTTAAATGAAATGAAAACAGCGATTTTGGTCTTCAATTCGAAACAAAACTCTACTGAAAATCTTTATGTGAAAATGAATAATAATAGATCCAAGCCTCTAGCTTCTAGCCATAAATTCTTAGGTATGATTTTTGAACCAAATTTGGGTTGGTGTGAACATATCAATTTATTACATACAATTCTAAGTACTCTCTACTGTGCAGTATATAAATTAAGGAAAGATGTGAATATGAATACGTTGAGAACATTTTATTTTGCCTGCATTCATAATAGATTAAGATATGGAATAGTATTTTGGGGTAGTTCTGTGCACATGAACAAAATCTTTGTAATGCAGAAAAAGATTGTTAGAAGCATGAATTGTGCACCTACGAATACTCATTGTAAATCTCTTTTTATAGAACTTAATATTATGTCCGTATCATCGCTTTATATCTATGAACTTGTTATCTTTGTAAGGAAAAATTTTGATTTATTCATGATGAACAATGAAATTCATTCGAAAATGACAACACGTAATACTAACGATTTAAGTATATCAGTTCATAGATTGGAAATACTAGCAAAAGGACCTCATATTAGAGCAGTAAAATGTTATAATGCTCTACCAAGTTGTATAAAAGAAACTACTAATTTCCTTAACTTCAAACATCAAGTAAAACATTTTTTAACAGTATTGTTTCTACAGCTTAGATGAATTTCTATCTTGAGTCCTTGGAGTAATATAGATATAACTTGAATTCATATTTTTCATTTATATCATTTATGTCTGACTCTGTTTTGTATTTTCATATACTTCATATGACAATAAACGATTATTATTAAAATTAAGCATTATGTTATGACATCATGACACCAATTATTAAGATTACAACAAGTTGGCAAGGTAGCACAGAGCGCAAGTTGGCATTCAGTCCTTATTAATAACCGAACAAATTGCACATTGTTTATATGTGTATGGACATCAAAGATTGTAGAAAAAGTTGTTTTTTTATATTTCGACTATATAATAATGCATCAAATATAATTTTGTTCCAGTTGCACGTTCTTTTGTTTATTCTAAGCATAGCTTAAAGACCTAAATAACCATTGTGAGTAGTAGAAATCCAATCAATTATATAATTTTTTTTTCCAACTCTATAGCTTCGGTTGTACCTCAACTATGTTTCAACAATTGTTATTTAAGTAATCAAGCTATGCTAGGGATTACTTGCAAGGATATGCAAGCGGAACTTAGAGAAGAAACTTTTTTCACAAGATTTAAGGAATGATAAAAAGCAATCAATTTTAATATTCTAAAGACATTTCCGAAAGCATCATTAATCTGCGAGAGATTATTGAATATTGTTTGTTTACTTCGAATGGATGATCAATGAATCGGGTCCACAGAATATGAAAGGAAAATGTTTTCAGAATCCATTCACATGGAAAACAGAACAAATTCTCTCAGATCCTCGCTTTTTATCAATAACAACTCTCAGTTTTGTATTGATATTGGTTTCTTCTCCCTGAAAACGCAATACACGCCGATACATAAAACTTGATGAAATATAATAAAGATACAAATATGTATTTCAGTATAGTAGAATTCATGCAAACAAGTTCAAGATATGATTTGTCGTATTGATTCTTAGAAATTATTCAAGAATATTCCCAACATAAAGTTGTTTTTGAAAAAAAAAAAATAATAAATATGGTGTCAAACGTGAAACAGTGATAGTGATTACCGGGACAATTTGAGCAGAAAATATAGGGTATTTCAACAGCATTAAATTTTTTATTTTAATACTAAAATTCCTTATATACCAACCTCGAATCCCATATATCCAGTTTTACGAATTAATCATTCAAAAAATTATCCAACCCTACTTAAATTTTGACTTAAGTCACTGAGAATAAAATCACATTCAGCTCGAAACAGAATACTAGAGACATCAGTTGCTCACTAGTGCAACCAACGCACAGCAAAACAGGAATTGACAATGTCAATTACCTGTCTATCAACGCTCAGGTGTTCTGCAGGTTGGAAACTTGTAAAAATATAAAAAGTAAATAATAATACTACACTCCAAGACTATACAAAGCCAAATCAAATAATTCAAAATGACTACAAACTCTCAAACTTACTCTCAAAAATTATCTAATGCTAAAAATATTGAAACAACATTCCCAACCAAAGAACAAGTAATTATCTTGAACTCAGTAGAGGATATTCCTATCAAAGATTATGCCATATTACTCGGCAATATTATAGGCCCAAAAAATATACATTTTCTATCCAAGATCTCGAATAACCGCATCTGCATCTATTTGTCAAGCAAGGAAGTCGTCAATATTTTATTAGACAGCCACAAATACATCGAAATAAATACTCATAAGATTGAACTTCGCAGACTTATAACACCTTCGATTAGATTAACTCTCTCCAACATTTGCCTATCAATCCCTCACTCAGATTTGGAAAAGCTACTCATTAGTTATGGCCTGAAACTAGTTTCACCCATATATTTCCAGAAAGCAGGTCTCAAAGACGATATTTATGCTCACATATGTAGCTTTAGAAGATATTTATATATATCACCAGACAGTAGACCCGTACCCGATAGTATTCTTTTCAAACATAATGAAACAGAATACAGAATCTACCTGAGTGGAGATAATGTAATATGTCATATATGCGGCAACATTGGACACCCAAACAACAAATGCGACCCACATTCTCAAGTACTAGGAAATTAACAATTTCCCAAACTTAGCGAAAAAAACAATAAAAGACCAGCCCAGACCGATTCAGAACCTGAGACAATAACACATGCAACCCAAAATTATAATTTAAACACAAATATTGATATTGAAAATCAAACACAAATTACAGACCAAGAAAATAGAGACCAAACAGCACACGAATTCAAACAACCGGAAAAAAACGCGAAAAAGAAATCCAAAATCCGAACAAGCTCACGGAGTCAAGCAGCAAACAGTGGATACACAAAAGAACCAAAACACTCAATCGTCGATGGAACAAGACACTCAGTTCAAGCAACCGGAAACTAAAACTAAGAAGCTCCCTGTAGTCCGATCTAGATCCCAAAGTCCGGCTAGTCAACAAACTATGGATGAACAGCTACTACCAATGAAAACAGAAATAGAAAATAACCCAGGCAAATATGTACTGACATATGATGAACTCAAAGATTTTTTGGAAAATATACAAGGCGCTAACGAACAACTTTGCATCGTAAAAGAATACACAGCGGAAATAAACGAATTAACAGAGATGCTTGAAGTCGCTAGACTTCAAACCAACAACAGAGGTCTTAAAAACAGAATATCTCGACTGATAACGAAAATAAAAATACAACAACTCGAAGAACTCAAACAATTAAACAAAAGTCAGGACAAACTTAACACGAAATAGGTTTGAATGACAATAATCCAGTGGGATAATAACGGTATCTTAGCCCATCTCCCACAATTACAAATATTAATTCAAGAATATCAACCAAAATTTATATGTATTCAGGAAACAAGACTTGCAGAGAATAAACAATTTAAATTAAAACACTATAAAACTTTCAGAAAAGATAGAGAAATAGACAGAATAGCTAGTGGAGGGGTTGCTATTTTATGCAGAGCTTCAATACAAGTTGAGCAAATGGACCTCAAAACAGACATTGAAGCAATTGCTATAAGAACAGAATATCCGATTCTAATGAGTATTTGTAATGTATACGTACCTCCGAATAGAACCATCACCACGAACGACATCAAAAAACTTATGAAGCAACTCCCTAAGCCACGTGTTATTTTGGGCGACTTCAACGCGCATAATATACTATGGTGCTCACAGTTTAATAACTCGAGAGGTAAAATTATTGAAGATATACTACTCGATAGACCTAATCTACTAAATGATGGCTCACATACTTATATTTCATCGCGATCTGGAAACACAAGTATTTTAGATTTAGCATTTGCAGATTCTAGAATAGCTACAGAAATGATATGGGAAACAATACCAATTTTATTCAGCGATGGACATCTCCCCATAAAAATTTCATGCAAATATAACGACCCATATGAAAATAAAGAAAACGAGAACAAGAACTGGAATTTCAACAACGCTAATTGGCAACTTTATGAAGAAACACTTGTAAATACTGTAATACCGAGTAACTTTGACGACATCAATACAACCATTGAAAATTTCACACACCAAGTGACAAAAGCTGCTGAAGCAACCATAGGCTATAAAAATAATAGAAAAATGAAAAATCAGGTTCCCTGGAGGAACCCTGAATGCGCAGAGGCGATTAAAAATCAAAAAACAGCCCTATACAAATTCAGGAAAAATAATAGTGCAGAAAATCTAATAGAACTAAAGAGGACCAGAGCTCAAAGCAAACTGACCATAAGAAGAAGCAAGAGACAATCATGGCAGAATTTTGTCGCTTCAATAAACACAGACACCCCAACAAAAATTGTATGGAATAAAATAAACAGACTCAAAGGCAAAGAAACCCCTAGAGATATCAATACGATTAAGATTAATGATAATATTATTACTGATCCAAAACAAATTGCAAACGAAATTGCTGAACACTACAAAAGAACATCAAGCAATGAGTTTTACGATCCAGAGTTCATAAAAATCAAAAACAAAGCTGAGAATAGAGTATTAGATATTCAACAAGACTTGTCAAATCCCCTTAATAAAGAATTCAGCCTATGGGAAATGAATACAGCAATAGAGGAAATGAAGCTCAATTCTAGTCCAGGCCCAGATAACATTCCTTCGCAACTTATCAAAAAATTCCCCTTGAAAACCAGGGAATATCTATTACAGATATATAACCATATATGGACTTCACATTCGTTTCCTGATCTATGAAGAGAATCAATCATTATTCCGATAATAAAACAGAACAAAAACAAAACTGATCCGTCAAGTTATCGCCTCATATCATTGACAAACTGCTTATGCAAGATAATCGAAAAAATGATAGCTAGAAGACTGAACTGGTACCTGGAAAACAATAATCTGTTAGCACAGACACAAAATGGTTTCCGAAACGGAAGATCAACTTTAGATAATTTAACAATCTTGACCTCAGAAATCCTACAGTCGTTCAAAAACAAACAACATCTTGAAGCTATTTTCTTTGATCTTGAAAAAGCATACGACACTACCTGGAAACTAAACATACTGGAGACATTAAAGAATTATAAAGTAGAAGGTAACTTACTCCACTTCATAAAAAATTTCTTAGACGAAAGATCCTTCAAAGTACGAGCCAACAATATTTACTCGGAAAAAATGGAACAACTTAACGGCATTCCACAGGGATCCACGCTGAGCGTTACATTGTTCCTAATAGCAATCAACAATATCGCAAACAGTATTTCCAGTCCTGTCAAATTTCTCTTATTCGCCGATGATTTAATAGTGTTCCACAGAAACAAAAACATTCAATCAATCCAGGAACAACTGCAAAGAACAGTGAGAAAATTGGAGGAATGGTCAACTAAATGCGGATTTCGGTTTTCACAATCCAAAACAAACGCGATCCATTTTAGCAGACACAAAAAAAGACATATTAATCCAACCATAATACTTAACCAAAAAAATATAGAGTTTGTGAGCCAAATTAAAACCCTGGGAATAATCCTGGATAGAAAGCTAACATGGAAAAGTCACATTTTAGGACTGAGCGGCGACTGTTGCAGAAAATTGAATATCCTCAAATCTTTATCACACCATGACTGGGGATCTGACAGGACTAACTTACATGTAATATACAAGACACTGATTAGAAGTAAACTTGATTACGGCGCGGTAGTATATGCCACAGCAAAAAAATCAAATTTGAGAATTCTGGACACAATACACCACACAGCATTGAGACTTATAACAGGTGCATTCAGAACAAGTCCAGTTGAATCTCTCTATTGTGAGGCCCACGAACTCTCACTCTATGATAGAAGAAAACTCCTAACTCTGACATACAACACAAAAATATCAAGCCAACCTAATCATCCTGTATTTAAATATATTATAAATCCCATGAATTCAAATCACACCAGATCTCATACTCCGTACCAAAATCATATATACGAAATGATAAAATCAATAAATTATAATCTTCCTCCAGTACAACCTAACGGACCATCCCAATTCCCCCCCTGGTTTGTCGAAATACCTAATATAAATTATGATCTCCAAAAATACGATAAAAAATTTACTAATCACAATATTATTATAAATCACTATAAACAACTCGAAGAAGACAATAAAGAAAACCAGTTTATATTCACTGATGCGTCCAAAATAAACAATCAGGTGGGGCTAGCACTGATAATGCAAGGAAATACAATTTCATACCACCTACCAGACGAACTCAGCATTTATACTGCGGAGATGATAGCTATCCTCTACGCTCTTCAACATATAGAAGCAAAAAACGAAGAAAGAAGATCCCATACAATATTTTCCGATTCCTTAAGCACTCTTCAATCCATCCAAAAGATTTTTCCCAAGCAACCCTTCACTAGAAATATACAAGATATCCTATACCAACTTTCCACCAAAGATGTAAATATAAACTTTATCTGGCTACCCTCCCATGTTGGAATACCTGGGAACGAAATGGCGGATGAAGCAGCAAAAAATGCAATCGAAAATGACACCAAAACCATACCTGTTGAGGCTAGAGACATTGTTTCAAGTATCAAGAACAAGATTAATGAAAAAAGGAATCAGAGATGGCAATCCCTAAGTACAAACAAATTACAGAGAATACAAGAAACGATAAAACCGTGGAAAAATATCAAAAATACAACCCGAAGAGATCAAGTGGTTTTCACCAGACTGAGAATAGGTCACTCGAAACTAACCCACGGAAACATATTACAAAAGACGAGCCCAGAAACCTGTATGGACTGTGATACACAAATATCCATAGAACATATATTAATACGATGTAAAAAATATGAACAAAAGAGAAGGCAACACCAAATTCCCAACACGATTGAACAAACCCTGAAAATGAATAATTTCTCATCCACTATAAAATACTTAAAAGATATTGAACTGTACAATGACATATAAATAACATGTAAACCTATATAATAATATGTATGTATAGCTAATACCCTGTGGGTGTAGCTTTTTTTTGAAAAAAAAAGAAAAAAGTTGTTTTTCTTTTAAAAATGTAATTGGGTTGTGTCATGAAAATAAAGTTGTGATATTATATTATTTTTTCAATATATAATATCAAACTATGAATGTGAAAACTATTCTTATAATTTATAAATGAGTATATCAATTATAATTAATATTTGAAATTCAATAAATTTTGAATAAATGAAAGAAGCGTTAAAACGCTTTCTAATTGGTCCGACATTTACGTGACGTCACTTTGGTAATAAGCAATCCAGCAGTTATATACTCAAGTAAAGTTTTCTTGTATATCGTCAATTTTTTTTTGGAAAAACTATTTTAATATAAGCAATGTGTCTCAAAGATAATTTCACAAAAAAGAATTCAAGTAATCCATTTATGATTTATGAATACATAGTGGTGAATGAGAAATTCAATACTCTAGAAGTAAGAGGTATTAAGTTATCAATGTGCGCAGTTTTTGAAATTATTTTCTCAATATGCAAATGCTGTTATATCTTTTTGTACAAATCCAGTCGAGAATCAGTTTGTGATAATGCTATAGGATAGGCTATGTGTGTATCCAACGCGGAAATAAAACTTGTATTGTGAAAGAAAGAATCACTCCAGGATACCTATTCTATAATTTTTCATGACTCTCCACCCACTTGAGGTGATATATTAATGACGTCATATCACTTTCCACCGTTGAAGCATCTGAAGGTACTCTTACTTGCTTAAGTTTCTGGTTATATTCATTTATGCTGATACACTATATACCTATAGCTTGAAAATTTTTTAGATATTATAAATATAAACAATATAAAAATCATCCATATTCTATAGTATTTATCAATGAGAATTAAAATATGGCTGCGTAATATTTACCGTTATTTAAATTTGATCTATTGCATTTTTAACGTGAGTAAGATTTCAAATTGATATTTGTTCACAATTATTATAAATTTTCATCTTATGGTGGGCTTATGCACAATAATTATGTGTACTTTAGCCCACAGCTAAATATTAAATCCATCTCAAAATAAAATATGAAGCACTATAACCAATGACGTATTAACAGTAGACCCAGCACGCGGCATTTGTTTTGATGCAGGAATAAACAGTGGGGTGAGGAAGGTAAACATCGTTGTATCGCAGGTTGCGTTTTTCATTTGAAAAAATATCGATTGTGAGATGTGGGAAAAATCTCGTATTTTTTTATTTTGAAGCAATTAATATATTATTACTTCTATTTCAACAAATATATACATACAGTACAGAATGAAGCCGCGCACTTCTCAAACATAAATAAAAGCAGGCAAACCGCATAACAAGCATGTTTACTCCCTTCGCTTCTCAGAACCTCTCACCTTGTAAGTGCTAACATCACAACAAACTGTGGTCTGCCATAGGACGCGCTGGGTCTACTTTAATAATACGTCATTGACTATAACCCTGACTATAACCTCAAACGTCAAAACATCACCGGTGATAACATTCTATCAACACCTCTCTGCTTACAAAAATCTTATCAGGACATTTTTTTTTGTGTGTTAGGATAAAAACGAACAAAACAACATCTATATAACTTTTTTCTGATATAATTCTTGCAATAACGTTCAGTAATTACTCTGAGTGAATGGTAATGTGTGCTCTGAGCACCGAAGTGACGTGACATCGATTGCGCTCGGGCGTTTACGGCAATTTCCGACGTATTCAAAACTTGAGGTTTTTAATTTATTGATTAAAAATGTAATGTTTATCAAAAAATTGTGTGAAAAATAATCACAATACAAAATTTAATAAACTTTCATATGGTATTATTACTTTATATACGTGATAGACTGATGGAATCCAATTCTGTTCAACTCAACATAATATGCTTATGATATAAAAAAAATTATTTTGAGAGAAAAATTTTACCAGTGTCAATCTTGCTAATGGTGAACGATAATCTTTTGTCTGAAACTTTATTCAAATAGAGACTGTTCCCAATGTTTTTCGAAATCATGTCTTATTGATTGACCCTTAAGCCTATTCTAAGAGACGAATAACTTATTCTATGTAAAATAGACTCCTATTAGTTTTTAAGATATTTATCACAATTGGTAAGGTTTTGTACGCTGATAACATCAACCGCATATTTATTACAGTCATACCAATCCCTCATATCGCAAAAAAAGTTTCATAATAATCATTCTGGCATTATCAATGAGCCTGTTTGAACATCTACATTTTTATGCCAGAACAAAGAAGCTTCTTCGATTGTACTGTCATTTCAAGAGATGATTTTTCTAGTAGAAACATCTGCAAATGATTTTTTTTTCTTTACTTACGTCAGTTCCCACGGAATATCCTCCATTGTCAGCTACAACCTTCTCGAATTTCCGCAAGTAAAAAGGTATGGTTTCTCGCATTAATTTCACTTTTCTTTCTTCCTTTTTGATAGGATCCTGCTCCGTGCGATATTGCCACAATACTAAACAGAGCACAAAACAAATATAAGAATAATTGTTATTTATATCTTTGAAGTAATGTACAGGTGCACAAGAAAAAATGGAAGCTTAGATATAATCATTAACTATAATTTGAAGTAAAAATTCATGATATACAGTCTATGCTCATTCAATAAAATGAAATGTAGAATCAAGAAATATAAAAGGATTATTAAATTGGGGCATCCATCATCCAATTAGATGAGTTTCATTACAGTAAAAAGATACTACCCACGCAAAAAGCACTAATTGACAAAAGATGGTTAATACAAAAATTAATTTAGTTTCTTTGATTACATTTATAGTAACATTTCAGTGATATTACACGAAATATACCAAATTTCGATGTGCTCATTCTCTTTATTTCTCCTCTAGAAGTATTCTAGTCACTAGATTAGGACATTGTTCTAAAATTTCATAAAATGATTAGTTGGTCTTAGCTTAAGCGGCCATAAAATGTTGAAACCTTGGATTAATACGTGAAAAATCCTGGACAATTCCATTCTAGCTGCGAACGCACACAAAAATGCACAAAATCAATGAAAAACACTACAAAAACTCTGTTATTACGTAGATACTTTTCAAACTAGGAAATTCCAAGTATTTTGTGAGATCGATTGAACTGAATAAATAAATAATCACATCGCAAATGTTGCTCAAATTTTATTTAAGAACGAAGTCTTTTAACTGTCATATTCAAACTTTTATTATCTCAGATTTTTTGGTTTCCAAGTGAAATAATCAATCAGCTATTCAAATGAACTTTAATCAATCTGAGCTCAAATGAATTTTGAAGTATGTTGAATCCAATCTATTGCTGACCTAGTAAAAATTAATCATTGATGGTATGAAATTATTTTAATACATTAAACTTATGAATTTGTTCTATCAGCAATAGTTTTCCTAACTAAGCTGAAAAAGTACTATTTTCCTGCTTTTTCTGTTGATTGATAGATAAAAATAGTAATTTGTGTATGAAAGCCGTAAAGGTGATTCTTTTTGGTCGAATCTGTTGTTTGCGGCGGAAGTGCCAGTTGAGGCTGCAATTCAGGTGAAACCAAGATAAACTATAGGCCAAGGTGCACACAAAGTTTTTTAGGCGATCATCACAAAAAAAAAACAAAATTTCAAAATTTTAGTTATTTATTTCCAAAACATAACATTTGTCAATCTTAGTAACCGTTGAAACTATTTTTTTCTATTGTCTTCTATGAAGTTGACATTTATAAAAAATGCAATTTATTCCTAGAACTGTAAAGACTGTAGAGGTTGATAAAAGAATTTTAATATGTATTTCGGCAAAAACTGTTTCTTGAAGAGTTCATTAAACTGCTCATATAGGTAGGTATAAAGCCAGGTTTACACGCTACGAAAAATCGTAATGATGAGATAGTGCAATTTATTGTTTAAATAAATCGAAAGATTGAGTACTGTTTACATGCAATGATTTCTTGTCCAATATTCATTGTCGACCGCAGTACACTAAGAATTTTTGCCATGAAGGAAATACTATTGTGCTCTTATATATCGTTTGTTTAGTAATAAAAGTGAAAAAGTCGTGAAGACCAAGAGGAAAGTGGCGCCGTTAGTGGTTGTTGAAGAAAAAGGCATTTTTTTATATAAAATTATTGCAATAATTGCGAAATTAACCCAACGATTGGCGAACTTATCCAAGAATAGACTTATATTGAGTTCATTGTGAAGAATTATAATATTATGAGAAGAGCGATATCTCCGCACGAAAGACTCAGTATTTTACGATTCCTTGCTACCGGAAGAAGTTTTAAGGACAAGGAATTTTCAACTGCCATATCTAAACCAGCCATGCAAACTGAGTCAAATCGTAGCGAATAATGGCTACTACTTGTTTATACTTTCCAACCTGTCATTACGATTCGCAGAAATTAATGCCGGTCGGCTTCAATCATCCATTCCAATTCCAATTCCAATAAATTGCTACAATGTCCTGTTTACTCGCAACGATAAATCGTAACTATTCGATCGCTATGATAAATTTCTAGCATTTATCGAAGCGTGTAAACCTGCCTTGAAGTGTTTATGAAGTAGTTTTTGACAGATCAGTCCCAGAAAAGTAATATTTGACAGATCAGTCCCAAACAGTAAAATTTGACAGATGTGTTCAAGGTAGTGAAACTTCACAACCGCCAAAGAGGCCACAGAAACATCATTTTTGTTATGATCGCCTAAAAAGATTTTGTTCAAACGAAATCACCTCTATTTCTTATACTTACAACAAAATTGGTTCAAAAATTTACTCTGCCTGTACTAAAAATTGGAAAAGAACAAGACTTCCGGAAAATATTCATCATGGCATAAGGTTCAAGAAACTAACGAATCATTAATGATTTAGAGAGAATAAGGCCTAGTTGCATGAACGTGCATTAACTAAAGAGTTCTTCAAAAATGAACAATATCAAATCGAATATATTCGTCAAATCAGTTGCTTAGCATTGCTGTCAAAAATTCGATTTGATATTGTACATTTTTAAAGAACTGTTTAGTTAATGAACGTTCATGCAACCGGGCATTAAAGTGTCAAATGTCTAGTTTTTTGCCTATAACTGGAAGGGATTGAGTTTTAGATACTACTGAAACGGGTAAACGGGTGGAAAACGCAACTGTGTCATATGCGCCAAGGACCTAGTAACGCATGGTGAAATTTCTGTAGCTCACTAGAACTTGTTAGTGAGTTCGAAAAACTCTAGACGGGAATATTTGAGCCCGGGCAAGATCGAGCCGAATATTCCAGATGAGTTTTAGTGGATGAAAATAAATAAGCGAACCAGTCAAGATAAATGAGAAGTGGTGAAAAAAAATAGCAGACAGTGTTAATGTGTAAATAATAAATAAGTATAGTGACAGAGTGTCTATTTTAGCGTCGGTTATATAATTGTGGCGTTGAATAAAAATAAATTTATCAAACACATGTTATATATTTTGTTACACTACATTTTAAATCTTTTTGTAATGTTTATTGCTCTTAAGAATTGTTTATTGTTGAAATAAATGTCAGTATTTATGAATATAATAGAAATAAAAGTTTTATTCTTTGATGCAGCACTAAAACAAACACTATACAATTTTTTTCTTCAACTTCAACTACAAAGCCACTAATATTTATTTGCAACAGCTTATTCATTTTTTACACTTTCGCGATCTGGATATTCACTAGTCCCTCGGCCAGACCGCTCGCCTCTATATATTCAGATGTTCACTTCTAGAAATTTCTACGTTATTCTAGCAAGCTCGATTGTTCAAATGTGTAGAGCGGCGCGACGCAAAGAGATAAAAGGCTCCGCCCAGATACAGTCGGATTCAGGGCCTATTTCATTTCTACGAATTATGACACTTTCGCACGTTAAATAATGTTTTGTCAGAGCTTTATCTTCTTTCTAGTTTTTGTACAATTAAAAAGTTAAATTTTACTGTATAATTGATCTAGCTTTTCGTTAGTATCTTATATTTGAAGACGAATCCAGGTTTTCAAGCTCTAGGGGTCCCATTTTCCGCCAATTTAAGAACCTTTATATTAGGAAATAGTGGATTCGAAATTGAGATTTGGTGGCTTCATCAATTATGTTACAGTAGTGATCAAAACGAAACAGATTTTACTATAAATTTTTATTGGTATCATATTATTGATATTATCCATACAATATGTGCTTATTTTAATGAAACAGTATCAAAAAGATTTATGATAATAATTCAATTTTTGTGACAATTGAGTGCTTAGAGCTTGACCCCTATTAGTACCCATGTAGATCTGCCTCTATTCTCGTAAGTTAAATTTAATATTGTTTCTAAACTCCACAAATAAAAATATATTTCCATGGAGCTGATGATAGTTATTTTATTCTGAACAGTAATAAAATCCTGTTTCATGTTCAATATTTCAGAAATAATATGAAGATATAGAATTATGACATATTTTACTAAAAGATTATTACATTATTTATTGTTTTCCTTATGGCGTGAATCATATATTTATATAAATTCAGTTTTTTATATATAGTGGAAATCACTCATAGCGTCACTCAAGAGATAATATCTTTTTCACCTTTATAATCGACAGAATTTGTAACAGATCTTCCACAAAAATCACTTAAGAAAAGGAAAAATTAGCTACATTGTGGTATAACAAATTAAGACAAATGAAATAAAAAGAGAACTACATAATTATGTACATATATAAGCTCATATGTAATCATGTATGTACAATAAAGATACATTCATATTTTTTTATTGAATGATATATTTTTTTTCAAATAATTTGTTAGTTTTTTTTTGACGTGAGTATTTTCACTTGCAATTTTTTTCCAACAAAAATATATTATATTTTGTAGTTTTGTCTCAACTTCATTACGAGAAACTCAAGAAAGATGAAACGCGAACAAGATAGAAAAGAGAACTGGACAAACTACCATAAAATTCTAAGGATATGTTGAAATTGATACGTGCCGCCTTTCAATCCCATACAATTTGTTCTAGTGACCATAAAATAGTGACACTGTACGTGATGTTTCGTATCAAACTATGGACAAGAGTTTCTTACATTGTTTGGATAGATGGTTCAAATAATGTCGGAAGATAGGCCGTATCAACTAATGCCGCATTAACAAACCACACTGTACAACTTTTTTTTATTTATTCCCTCCTTCTTTCTACTGTCTACTTTATCCATATTTGTGATATTAGACATTTTTATTTCCATGCTGAATATAGTGACTTGTCAATCGCACAGCATAAAGTGTGATCTACTGCATGGAAATATCTTCCTAGATTGTAAATAAATTAATATTGGGTAGATTAGTTATTATTTTGCCGTGCGACAGTAAGATTCACTATTTATCTATCTATCTATCTATCTATTTTAGTCCAGTCAAAATAGACATTCACCCTTGCATAAATTCCCAAGAAGCTGAAAATTGACATGAATGTTAGGGATACCATTATAATGAAGTTGTGAAAATTCCCCAACGATCCCGTGTGTGCAAAAAATTTTATGCGAGGTCAAAGTTCGCAAAAATGGGTTTTTTGAATTTTTTAGCGGAACGATCAGTTTTATGATATGAATAGCTCAGATACAAATTATAGATCTTTCAATTCTCTACAAAAATAGTCCGTTCCTCTTTATTCCTAAGATCTACTATTTCTGAGAAAAATCCATTCCAAAGTTATATTCTCCATTGCCACGCCACCTATGAGGTAGTGTACTTGGCGCGTATTTCTCAATGTGATTTGCCCGGTAGGCCTACTCTATGGTCTTTTTATTGAAGTTCAATATAATACTAGGTCTTCTTATTCAACTTCTTCTTCATCTTCATCTTCCTGAGTTGACGTAAATTGCTCAAATAGCGATACAGCAGTTGTTTCACCGTTGATATAAGGATTATCTTCTGTTGAAGATTTAGTATTTGAACACGACCAAATTTGACAGCTGATGCAGTGGTGCATGCTTGTGAACAAAGTCATCTTACTTTCTTGCAGCCGCATTTCGAATTACAGTCTTTTCTGTAGATATAAAAAAAGTATTAAGGAGCTTTTCTAGTGCAGGTGGAAGTAGAGTGTGGATTGATTCTAATACATTATTAATTAGCTTCCAATCCCATTCTTCTGGGTCCAGTTGAACCTGCTAATATACTTGATAAAAATGTTGATAAGCAGAATCCGAGGTTGGAAGAAGACAAGCTAATTGAACACGTTTTTTATTATGTGTATGTTTTGCAAAAGATACGAAACGTAACTTATCTATGCAAGTAATTTAAAGTAAGTGAAAGACGGACACTGCTACGTTGACAATTGAACAGCAGACAGATTTTGCTCAAGGCCTCATGGTCACATAAAATGAGGGACTGAGTTTCTTTTCATTTCATATTCTTGGAATTATCATTCAATATTAATGTACGAGTACTAGTTATGCAGACTAATAGTTGTACCTATATTATACGTTCATAATGTACATAGGCAGCGTAGTCATGCATATTATTGAGAAAATAATTTTAGAATGACTTTTTCTCAGGAATGGTGACTCTTAAGGAAAAAGGGATTGGAACCATTTTTGTAGAGAATTGAAGGATCTACAATTTTTGTCGAAACTATTTTTATCATTTAATCAGCCGTTCCGCTTAAAAACCCAGAAAACCCATTTTTGCGAACTTTGACCTCGTATAAAATTTTTTGCACACATGGGATCGATAGGGACTTTTACAACTTCATTATAATAATATCCCTAACGTTAATGTGAATTTTCAGCTTCTTGAGAATTCATGCAGTGGTACACCTATTTTTAAGGCTAACTTGACTGGACTATTTGGGTAGTTGTTACGTGTCAGTTTGGCTTTTGGTCAATTTTTGTTCGAGTCAAATTCTGAAATTTAATTTGGGTCAATTCGGGTTTATTTGATTCCATTTTACTATTTACTTTTTTATATAGATAATTGTTTTTTAGTTAGATTCAAAACGTGTTATTGTTTACTTTTATGAATTAATTTTAGTTGTTGCCACGGAGATAGCGATGGGCAGTGGCGGTTTGAATTTATTTTAAATGTTATTCGCTTGGGCTACCGCTAGGATTTTTTTTTGGCGGGATTTTAATTAAAAACTGTTTTTGGTCAATTAGAAGGGAACATGACGGAAGTTGAGGCAAGTCCGACAAAGCAGGAAATCGAAGAAAAATTTCTAGAACAAACGGTCGATAAAGAGTTTTCCGTGATCGAGATTTACTTGAACTTTGGGTAAATCGAAGCCGCTTGCAGGATTATTGTAGATCAGAGCTTTGCTCCAGGTCGCGTAGTGTTTTGAATTGAAAATACGCAAACGAGCAGCCCATTTTGGAAATAGGGAATATGGATGAAATTTGAATTTGGTTCAAATATTTTTATTCCGAATTTTTATTGGCCGAACATTTGTACTTAACCATCGTTTTGGTAATTGATATATTTTCAATTGCTTAAAATTGATAAGTGCAAATTAGGCTAGAGAAACGTGACGTCAAATACTATGTCAACAAATGTGCACTGCTTACTTTCGTATGGCATTGCAGGCTTTTGATTAGAAAACATAGTAATAATGTGTGTGTTGTAAATTCATTTATAGTTTAAGTGTAATTTTAGTATCCTAGTGAGATTATGAATCATTTGAGACAAAGTGGTTTTGTAAAAGCACAATCGAATAATCTGCCAAGAATAGATCCATTCATGATGTCATCTTATTTCTTACAAATCCAAATTTTACATCCACTGAAGTAAAAAGAGTGAACACTGCAAAGTAATTATTCAATAATAACACATTATGTACGCTATTTTAATAAATACAATCCGAAATATGATGAGCAGTAAACATAACCTATAATTTTTTTCATTTTGAAACGAGCAAATTTTAAACGAAGCCGCATACATACACTGTATTTTATTGCTAAAACTAGTCACATATAATGTTATTCATGATCTGTCAAGTTTATTATGATACTTCATCTCGCTCCATCTCTTCTAATAGCCTTATATCATTTCTTATGTATTTTAAAACCTGTCTGAATTGGAAAAAAGACTTTATCAGCTACATTTCTGATAGTATTTTGCATTTAGGCACAATGCAATACTTATAAACTGACTTTTGAGCTTCTTTAATACTAAAACAAGTTGAGAACGAAAGCATCTGTAGTAAACAATGGACTGTAATGTCACTGGACCAGAGCTATGCAATTCCCTATCTTAGCTGTGTTGCAAAAGTGAAGTCAAAAATGTAATATTGTTAGAGAGAGAAGGTAACTGAGAGATAGTAGAAGCGGGCCCATGTTTATATGAAAGTAAATGGCGATTTTCGCTCTATTTAGTATCTTCATGTGGAAATATATTGTAAAATAGGAAGAAAATGTTTTGTGCCAAATTGTAATAGTGGGTACAGAACTTGTAAAGAGAAGAATGATATTTTATTAAATAAGGGGCGCAAGAACATAACACGACAGAATAGAACATTGGAAATTACAGATTACGTTTGTGAAAAATATTTCTGAGAGGAGGATATCATAAAAGAATGGTCGTTTAGAGATGTAAAAGTGAGTAGAAATTATTTTAAGATTCTAATAGCAGATCTACTGACAATTCTATGTTAGAAATTGAAAGGTTATATTAATGTTTCAAATTATTAAACGTATCTAACCTAGATTTTTAGTGAACAATTCAACTTCCAGGAAACTTTTTGTCAATAAATTTATTGATTCATAAAACTTATAGATTTATACCGAATTGCAACATTGATTTTTCCACTTTTTATCAATATATAAAAGTTATTGAAAATACAATTGTCAAAAGTGAGCGAAGCAAGTTTTCTTGTTAGCCCTGTGGCATACTAGAATAGTTTTCTTATTTCTCCTGTGCTACTTTCGAGAAATTGGACTATATTGTGCAACAAGTGCAATTAGTTCGCCAACGAGAGCTCAAATAGACAACTGACAACACCGCACGAGTTGCAGATACTATTTTTATTACGAATGTGGGTAAACACTATTCTGCGCTTGTTTTTTTACGGGCGGTAAATTATACTTGGCGCACGCAAAAGCCAACGAGCCATTTACCGCCCCGAGCAATATGTGCAAAATAGTACTTATCCTGCATGAGTAATAAAAACTATGTTTAAAGTATCTACTGATAGAATAGAGTCAAATAATGAAACTTTTATTGCGCAGTTTGATTTAAAAGCTTTTTTTGCAACAGAAATTATGTCAAAAACAGTTACTTTTTGTAAGATCGTGGATGTAAATTATATTTTTGTTAAATCTTCCGTTCATGTTCAACAAACAAAATATTTTTGCAAAGCAGCATTTTCCATTTCAACCTTTCTTCTAGTGAATAAGAAATTGTTTGTGTATATTTTTTTAATTTTATCACGCCTATTGTAATATAAATTATTCATCAAATTATTGATGTGCCTATCATAATTCATAATCAGAAAACTCGCGTCCAAAGAAACGTTCATAAAACATGTTTCATCATAATGTACTAGTTCTTTTACTTTTGCCTTCCATTTAATGAATAATATAGTATTCAACGTAATCAGAATAAGAAATCTATCTGGCAATTGTATTTTATTGAAAATAATTGAAATATAATCTTATTTCTGCATATGACGCACGCAAAGCTGGGTCCGCTCTCGCTATCTCTCTTACAGATGCCGCATAACATTTTAGGCTTCACGTTTTCCAACTAAGTGTCCGCTCCTCTATTATTCTCCTTCATGCACAGGACATAGTATTTGACGTCATCAACAGAGCGCGCGAAAATGGCGGTGTTTAAACACCACAAAATTATACTCAATTTTAAATATTTTTTTAAACTTGATTACAGCACTTTTAAACATAATTTATATTTTTTACTATGTTATAACGATGTAAACAGTGAATTAAAAATATAGAATAAATTCATGAATATACCCTATTATTAGAAACCCTTTTGCTACATCGTGTTCGGTTTTTGTTCTTTTTCGCCACGAACATCTAAGGCAAATCTTTTGACCTCGCACAGAGCACCCAATTATGCGAGTTTCGCATTTTGTCGTCCGGACGTCAGTGTACATTTTACCTTCCCTTTTTAGGCTTTTGATGGTGTCCTAGTTTAGCTAGAGGCACTGTAATTATATTTATACATATTGGGAGACATTCTAGTTATTGTCGCGCTATACGTCGGATTTTGTAGGGCTAGATCGGTCTAGTTAGGCCTATTGGACGACGAAGACCCTGTGAATATTTGTGGTTGGCGCAGGCGTACAGGCGCGGTATTGCTTGTTAAGTTGTTCATTGCGAGGGTAGGCGTTTAGACGCCGTATTGCTTGTTGGGATTCTCTTTAAAAGGGCGTAGTATTTTCATTTTGTTTATTTGCTTGGGCAAATAATAGAAGATTCATTTCACCCTTTTTTTAATCTTCTTGCAATAGTAGAGTCATAATTTATTATGAATCTTTTGGTTGAGATTTCATCAACTTCATTACTTTTTACCTCAGTTTTTATATATACTATCCACCAATTTTGCTTGCCGTATCAAAATCACTTAGTTAAATATCAATAGTTTGTTTAATTTATTGCTTGATAGAAAGTGTGGAACTTTACCATTTTTTTTTTCGCAACCACAGGCCCCGTTTGAGGGTATATTTTTTATGGTTAGTTTTGTATTGCCAGGTCAATCACATTGTAAGAGCAGTCACGTTATCTCGTACTACGTGTGGAGGTATTGACAATTATATGGTGCATGGTGCGATGATGTAGTAAATTCCGTTGTTTTATTTTAGTGGGGTAGAATTGCTACCTTAAATTTTAACATAACATAGGGTGCGTAACAAAAAATTGTATGAACTGCAGAATAATTTTGTAATCGCATTTATTTATTAGGAACTGCAAAATTACTTATGCAGTTCGTATATCTAGAAAACAGGACTGAAATTGCGGTATGTTCTAGTTTGTCCTTGCTTCATAGGCTAAACACTTGTTGAATTCAGAATTTGTAGCTTATGTGTCTACTAGAAGTATCTTAGAATGTTCGTGATCGGTAAGTGTACCAGTGATAAAATTAAAGAATTTTGACTTACAATAGATCCTAAACAATATGTTTAAATTGAATGTTATTCAAGAATATATAGTTCGCGTCAAATAGAATTGGTCCTGCGCCAAAAACGAATTTCCGTCCGTAGTTTCAAGTAGCCAATCGCAGAGGTTTCTGTTGTAGGCCTTCTGATCAGTGGCGCACGTATATAAAATCAAAATTTGTCAATTAAATAAAATTATTTGAGTTGATCACTGGTATTCTTTTGGTATAATCATTTCTATATTATTATTGTTCTGTTTTTGTTTTGATTTTCACATCTTCTTGTTACTGTGGTTATTATTGTTATAGTTAATAGTGTTCTATTATATATAACTATATAATCATGGTTTTGAATAGCCAAAGTAGAGAGTTGGTGTATAATTTAATAAAATTTATGGAAGACGAAGCAAGTAATGGTTTTACCATTCCATTCCATCAATCAAAGTGAGAGAACGTGTTTGCAAAACTTTGGGCATATCCAAGAACACTGTTAGTTTGATTAAAAAAGAAGAAGAAAATATGAAATTGATAACAATAATTTTGGAGTTGTTTCATTACAATTTGATTATACTATTTTTTGAACTGGTGATATAGTATTAATAATATTTCATTTGTTTCCCCCTAATATTTAATCAATTTCCTATAAATACGCTTCTTTTCAATTATACTTCATAACTCATCAATAAATTGCAGTATTTTTATGATTAAAATATAAATAAACAGTTATTATTTGGAAACATCTTATTCTTGGATGAAAAACTGCACGACACTGTTTTTGTCCCAAACGGTTAGCCACAAAAATCAAAAAGCATTTCACCATTGCAGTTTTCAACAGAATTCATAGTTACCATGAGCAGTATTGAACTGAACAACTACTGGGGTACGTTCCGATTCCTTGGATAATTGTCTGGATGTATCTTGTCTAGATAATGACGTCACAGAGGAGAATGTCGTTTGATTCTGAACGATGTTCTATTGGCAACTGAAATTAACCCATAGCCACCTAGCGGTTATAAGCCGAACTATATTGTAAAGTGGATTCAACCTTAATTTCCATATGATCATATGTTATGTTAATGGCTTTGTTAGCAATATTCAATGGCTTTTTTGAGGTTGTTTGTATGAAATTTTATACTACAATAGTTCATATTGGATTTGTTGCAATTAATTCAGTGAAAAATACCTAGCTTTCGACTTTATTGTTAAATTACATAACCTCATTGCTATACTGAAATTAGTCTTTCTCAAGATTTTACTCTTCAAAATATGGAATCTAAACGAAGAAGTGTTAAAAATTGTTGTGTTTATAGATGCCATTCCAAATTTAGTTGAATTGTTGATTTTAGTTTCCATAAATTTCCTAAGAGGGGAAAAGGAAAGTGCTGGTAGTAAATAAATTTGGAGACTACGATCCAGTTCATAAACAAGCTATGCGGATTAGAAAAATTCGTACAGGGACAGCTGAAAGCTGAAATGTACAAAGCAAAAATGTCATAAATATTCCCTTGTAATATTATTTTCTTTATGCTTTAAATTTCATAACCTCATTCAGTCTTCCAGTTACAACTAAAATTCACATATAAATAAAAAGATTTTAAAAGAAAAAACTATATATTATAAAAGAAGAAAGTCTATACTTCCCCGCACAATTGAAATTGAATTAAATCAACTCTTAGGTTTGAAATTTCTATGGAAATATTCTTTGTTAGAATTATTCATTTTTTGAATGTTCCATAGCACTTCACATTATTTTACAATTTTTTGTGTGAAATTATTATATATGTGATTTTTTCTTTATTTGAATTAAATCATTCCATGGAATATGAATATTTCTTTGCTGAATATCAGTGTATTTACATTGTAAACAGATTACAAACTTGCCGTGAGCCACTTTTAAGCCACCATTTTGTAAGAACAGTGCTGCCGCCAACGGTACTTTCAGTTGCCAATAATAGTGTGACTTCCCACAGTGCGCATGCTCATTTGTTTCAAGCGCCTGCTGTCACTGTCACTTTTGTTTATCTTTTATCTTTGAACCATGGCATTATTTGTAGCAATTGTTAATGCAGCTAACTATTTTTTTGAAAATGTTATTTTTAATAATAATGATGAAGAAAGTGATGATGAAAATAATGAAATATTAGATGCTCTGAGAAAATTTTTAAGAACTCCGCCTGAAAATGATTCATGTAGAATAAGGAACTACTTAATATAGGGCGAAATTTTTCACAAACAAAAACTGAACAGACGTAAGCTTGACAAACTGCGCTCTGCGCATGTCGGAGAACTTTTACCTACCTCTTGAAAGTAGGTAAGATTTCGTTGTCTGGACGTTAGCCGGACAATGATTCTGAACAGAATTAAAAGTTCCCTAGACAAATCCTCACTTGATTCTGAACGATTTTGGAGAAATTATCTTGTCTGGACAGTGTCCAGATACTGAATCGGAACGTATCCCAGGGCAGGGCTAGAATGTAGTACTAGGCATAAAGTTTGTAAAGCGGAACACTAAACACGATGGGAAAAACGTTCAAATCTATTTGCGCTCTGAAAATGTGGGTGCTATACTACATGCGCGAAGAATGATTGACAGGACCTTTTCTAGGTGATTCCTACTATACCTAGTTATATTATGCCCTCTTGGTTACTGAGAATTCAGGCATCTATAGCTTGATGTACAACAAAGTCACAAAGGGGTCAAAAGTGCCCTGAATGACTTCAAAAAAAGGATGGTACGGCTGTGCTTAGTTCGCGGACCTCCAGATATCTTTCATTTAGATTAATATTTGAAAAAGTCAAAGATAAGTGAACTCCGTCTAATAACTACTTGTTACTTCATTTTTCATGATTAGCAATTTGATAGTTTGAGAAAATCAAGCAAAAATTTAAAAAAAACTTCATTTTTTTGCACTTTGTCCAACGCTGCTCCAGTTCATTGATCCCTTCCAAATAATGGAACTAGTAAAATTCTGTGAAATAGACACGTCCTCGTTCAGGTAAAATATCCTTCCAATTCTTATATATTGGAAAACAGGTAATACTCCGATAGAGCCAAACTTGGAGACTAGAAAGGATGCGAAATAATTTGAAACCCTTACTCTGTCGATATTGTGACTACAATCCTAGAGGAGTGATTTGTCTATTGTCGTGATGAACAGGAACTTTTTTATGGGTCAATTGTGAATATATTTTCTGCAACTCGGTTTTTAAGCGGTCTAATAACGATGCATATGTATCTTTTATAGTTTTACTGTTTTTGAAATAGTCGATGAAGATTATTTCCAAAAAATAGTTACCATAATGTTTCCGGCATTGATACTTAACAATAGTATCATCGTACTGACTTTGCACCCACGTATGATTCAAGCAAATAATAATCAGGAATTGCGGAAAAAATGCTCATTGTTCTGTATTGCATTGTTATTTCCAAGAGTGCTGTAGCATCAACTATTATTTGATTGATATTTGAGTGGAATTTTCGAAAACAATAATAGAAATGCACCTCGAAGCACGATTTCGGAACGTGTTTACCAACAACTTCGAGTGTATTTTATTTTTCGTCATTAATTTTTGAAAAAAGTTTGCTTACAAGTTGAAATCATGTTCTGGTGTCTTCTGTAAGGCTTACCATGTTTTAGGTCTTGCAAAGTATCGACAAGAACATCACATTGTAATTCTTCCCAGTCGTCTTTTCCTTGAAGACCATGTCTTCGGGCTAACCACCGAGCTACTGCTACGCTTTGTGCAACTGCTTTTCCTTCAACTTCTAGAACGGGGAGCGCGCCCCATGGAGTTTCTGTAACAAACAATAATTGTCAAAAATATAAAAAAATGATAGTTTTCATCGTAAAAAATCGGCATGCGGATAATTGAAGATTTTATTTCACATCCATTGGAGTTATATGTGAATATATTTTTGCTTTCATTTATTGTATTTATTTTCAGAAATCTTATTGTAGATCGAGATTTTCATATTTGTATTCCGCTCAATTCAAAAGTTAAAAATCGTAATTCCATAAGAGCTATGCAAAATCAGTAGCGTGGTGTGCTCGTTCATCATTTTCAGTTATTTTAATATAAAGTTTCTTGAAATTTGATGCTCAACTCAACATTATTTATCAGTACTGAGTACAAAATACTGTATCCATGACTCCCTGACCATTCTGCTTAAGTATGGAGCCCGAGGCTCAGTTTTCCCAAAATCAATCTGAGTACTAAAAATGCTGGACCTAGAGTTTTCAAATCTGTAAACAATAATCACTTTAAATTTACAGTTTCTGAAGAAGATTGGAGTGGTGTTTATAACTGCAATTGCAATGACTAAAATGCCAGAAATAATTCTTTTTTACGAGTTTTTCTGGCAGTTTTCAATACAGCTTTTCGTTTTGAACAACTGTGAACAGCAATACTATACACCATATAAATTTGTCTAGAACTGCCTGGAATCTAATAAGAGATAAAACATCAAACTCCCCTGATGCTCATCCCCTTCTTCCATGAAATATATGACCATTGAAACTAATGATCCTGCTCTCGCTCCTGATGTATTCAATGAATACTCAATTAAACTCCTAGTATCTAAATTTTCCACAAGTAACACTATTTCTGCAGTCACTAACATAAAAAAATATTGAAGTTTCAGTTTTCTGGCAAAAATATTATAAAAGGAATATCATGGCAACATTCTGCTGGTAATATATTACTATATTTTAAGGGTTGCTAATGCTATTGTGGATCCTCTAGTTCATTGAATTATTAAATCACTGATTCTCTTCATAAGAAGAGTAATGAGCATCTTATCTTTATTGTACCTGCATTTTCTAAGATTTTTGAGAGAGTTATGTATTCATGTTTGATTTCTTTTATAAATTGTAATGATTCATGAACAAAGTATCAATTCGGTTTCTTTGAGAATAGATCTACTGAGTATGCATTGTACATTAGTCTTTGCAGCATTATTCAAAATCTTGATAGTAGATAATGCACTACCGGTGTCTATTTTGATCTAGCTAGGGTTTTTAATACTATCAATCACGACATTTCGTTCGTGAAAGTATCCTTTTATGGTATTCGTGGTAATGCCCTTCAATGGTTGAAGTCTTATTTGCTTGATAGACTTCAAGAAATTTGTGCTTAATTTGATGAACAAACATACATATCTGACCTAAAAGTTCTACACTCAGGAGTTCCCCAAGGTAGTGTTCTTGATCACACTATACTTTTCCTGCTTTATATCAAGGATCTATCTCTCAATTTTCCCGAGGTTGATGTTTAAAAGTTTTAAATCTTCTTATACCCTTTCGGGTGTCGAGATTTTCTTTCTTATTATTTACTTTATGTTGTTTATGATATTTTTCCACTCTTTTTAGATCCTTCGCTTTAATCTTTGCCTCTTGCTATTCCTATCCAATATTTCCACTATGTTATTCTCCCAGATTTTGGTTGGTCTTCCTTTTTTTCTTTTGTGTTTTATTCTTGCTTTCCATATTTGTTTTGCTTATCTTTCCTGTGGCATTCTTATTAAATGCCCGAACCATGCTAGCTGTTTTGTGTCAATGGTAGTTTGGATTCTCTCTAACTGTAGCTTATTTCTTATGTAATCGTTACTCAATCTGTCCATCCTAGTAACTCCCTCTTCCCGTCTTAAATATCTCATTTCCATTGCTTGTATTTTACTCTTTGTTCTTTCTTTTATTATCCACGTTTCACATCCGTACAATAATGTTAACCTACATATTGCTTTGTATAGCGTGATTTTTGTTTCTTTGGACACTTGTTTATTGTTCAATATTGTTTTGTTAATCGCAAAAAAGCTATTATTTGCTGTGCAAACTCTCCTGTTCATTTCATTTTCTATTTCTTCTTTACTACTTCTGTTCCATTCAGTGTTACGTTTGCTGTTATATTAGCCTTGGATACCACCATGATCTTTGTTTTGTCTGCATTTATTGTCATTTGGTGTTTCTCTAGTTCTTCATTCCATATGTTTAGATTGTGTTGCATATCCTCTTCATTTTTTGCCAGGATTGCAAAGTCGTATGCAAAAGCACATTCTGTTATCGTTTTTATGGCCAATTTGTAATACCCAACTTCTACTTTTCTTGTTTTGTTCCTTACCCCTTTTAGGATATCATCTAAAAATATTATAAATAATAGTGGACTCAGTGATCCTTCTTGTCTTTGTGTGGTGTCGAATTCTTCAGATATTTTATTTTCAGTCCGTATATAGTTAGTTGTTCTTTTGTATAGACTTTTTATTGATTCTAATAGTAAGTTGTTCATGTATTCCCTTTCTTCTCAGTATTTCCCATATCATGTCCCGTGGTACCCAAAATATTGATGTCAATTTGATATATTGTGATGTGGTAATTTCATATATTATACTAAATCTTTTCTGGCAGCTCTAGTTTTGGAGATATTTGAATTCTTTACATTCATTAACATTTAGGGAGTAGATTCTCTTTTTCCAGTTTTACTTAGCACATCTGTCAATTTACTAGTGAATAATTCAATGGTTACGAAGAGGAGACGTTTTACGAACGATCCAGACAGTTTTTGTTTTATTTGTGGTGAATAACACAGTATCGTGAATCTATTACAAATAAGAAGAGTCGTTAGTTGTTGATAAGCAAAATGTGATAAATCCACATTTAGTGAATCAAAATCGAATTATGTTGTCACCGCTTCATATTAAACTCGGCATTATGAAACAATTTATTAAGGCCCTTTACAAAGATGGTGAATGTTCTGCTTACCTATCAAATCTCCTGAGCAAAGAGCAGAGAAGTTGAATGTAGATATTTTCGATGGCCCACAGATTAGATGGTTGATCAAAAATCAAAATTTTGTTAAAAACATGAATGAGCTCGAAAATAGGACATGGAAATAATTCGTTTTGATAATCCAAAATTTTCTTGGCAATTATAAGTCAGAAAACTATTTACAATTAGTATGTTGCCAAATTTGAGAGATCTTGGATGTAACATGAATATTAAAGTTCATTATTTACATTCTTATTTGGATCGACTTCCTAAAGATCTTGAAAATTTTAGTGAGGAGCAGGGTGAAAGATTTCACCAAGATACGAGTTATGGAAGAACGATACCAAGGAAGTTGGGACACTCATATGATGGCAGATCATTATGCTGGAATCTCTGTCGGGATCTTGAGTAGGCTCCTTATTCCAGAAAGTCCTATAAGAGACAATTTTTATGGGCTCAAATTAACTGAAGAATTTATAGCCGGTGTGTGATTTAAAAACAAGAGCTGCTAGAAAAAAACTAATGCTATTTTCGTAATCAGCACCCTCAATTTAACCAAAAACTAAACAGAAGTCTGAAAAATTTTGACCAGTTTTATTTATAGCGGCTATTTCATCAATATTGATTGGTACTACAGCCCAAAGATGTATTGATACCATGCATTATTGTTGTGAATTTAACGGAGTAGTTCTTAATGCTGTCAAAACACAGTTGGTGCAGTTTATGCTGAGACGTCATGACTTTAATGTTTTGTCATCTGTTGGTGATGTAACCATTACTCCAGTATCTTTTACTCAGATTTGTGGTTTGAATTACAATTTCAATTTCATTTGATTAAAGCATTCCCAATTTCTTGTCAGACTTTCATATAATGCATACTACGAGTTCACTTTACGAAATTTGCAAGCATTGATGTCTTAAAACAATAATACTACGCTCATGTCTACAGTAGATTGTCATGCTGTATTATTTACTGGAGTAACTCACCTCAAACTATATCTGTTTTTAAAACCCAAAAATCGATAAAATCAGAGCCATTATGAATTGTACTAATCGTACTCTGAGCAGAGATATTTCTATCATCTTTGATATACTCACTCTCCCATGTTTATTCATTTATTGTTGTTTCCTTTTTGTGAAAAACAATCCACCTATGTTTCTCACAAATAAGTAGGTCCACGAATTTTTCAGCACACGTGATACTAATTCCGTACTTATTCCAAAGCATCATACACAAAATTCTTATGATAATGTCTCGTACATGTCAATCAAAGTTGATAATTGTTAACCGCAAGATATAAGAGCTGTTGGAACTCTCTATTCATTCAAACAAAAACTCAGAAATTGTTATATTTATTTTTATGTATTTCACTATCAACTATTTAATCATGTAATTGTACATATTTTCTTGTATTTTTTCCGAGACTTTTTTAATATTTTGACTGGCCATTATGTTCATATGTTGAATGTATTTCTGTGGCTTATAAATTATTAAATTATTATTCAAATGGAATAGAATCGATTTATATAAGAAACGTGAATTTAAAAATATGCATTCACAACACTTTCTATTCCGATTATCGCTAGATAATGGAAATCTATCTAATCCCTAGCTAATAAAAAAATTCCTCTCGCAAAAGAATATTACGCCTCTCTTTCATAAAGAATAAATAGAGATTTCATCTTTGAGCGCAGGAAGTAAGATATTTCACAAACAATTATATCTCTGATCCGACTCAGAGGCCTTATTAATTTTTGGAGATTTCAATTCCTAGAGCGACCAGAACATTTAGTCTTTATCCCAAGCTAAAAGACGTTGGTAAAATCTTAGAATCAGGCTTTACTGAAAGTAAAAATAAATTCACGAAGACCTACAGCTGGATCGGAGTGGCTCGGATTCGCTCTACAAAAGTATAAGTGAAAATATCTGTGATTGAAACCAGTGGAATTGTGACCTTATGCTTCAAATAAGTTTAAAAATAAATAAAGTAATGGAAACTATCGGAAGCAGATTTTTCTATATTAAACATTTCTTATAAAATGAGTAGAATTTTCAGTTGGTTGCTCATACATACATTAATATATAGTCAAGTCGAGAAGTGAGTTTTTTCAGAATAATTTAGTAATACTTATTGTAAATATACATACAACTATTGAAAATTGAATTTTGAAATAAAACTATTCGCACTCACTTCAGCTGGGAGATTATCAATATCAGCTAATGATGACACAGATGACACTTTTAATTTCTTTAATGTCCGACTAGTCTATTATTGTTGTAATAATAAAACTGATTTCAGAGTGATTACGTGATAAATAATACCCGAGGGCAATATATGGCAAAAATAACAAACAAGTTTCCTAGTTGCAGCAAGTAATTTCTCTGACAGAAATCACAATGACAGGACATACATTGCTAAAATTTTTGATTGAAATACAACAAAAGTCGGACATTAAACATTGAAGGCACCACGAGAGTTGAACAGACAATAATATCTACAATCAACGTACACACGTCGGGCCAAAGGCCCTCGGAAAGTAGTCTGTTGACCTTAGGCATTATTGTCCTTTTAACACCCTTGATACCCTAATTACTATTTCAATTTAAGTTTATGTTTATATCGTAACCATGACAAAATTGTATTGGGCATTATGGTTTAGCTTGATCTCAGAGCTAATTGCATCACACGAAAAATAAATCGGTGCAATCTATTTGGGCATTCAATAAAAGGTCCCTTAATCTGAGTATTCCAGTTGGGCATTTTCATCCCTTACAATGCAGATATCAGATTTACTTTTACCTGTTTTAATCCTCAATAATATAATACAATTTTGTGGTTAAGTTATATTAGCGAAGAAGCTCGGTTTCCTCCTGAAATATAGGCTTGTGCTGATGGTTCTATGTACAGAACAACAAACTTGTATCTAATGTTTCGTAGCCAAAGTACATTGTAAATAAAATATCGCTGTACAGAATGATATTCAAATAATGCGTTATCATTTATGACCTGGGTATCTTTTTTAATTCAACTTATCGACTTGATAAACTTAACAAGATCTTGATAACTCACTAGTTCATACAGAATTATCAAGACCTTGTTAAGTTATCAAGTTAGTAAGTTGAATTGGACATACCCTTCAAGTTCCCAGTATTGTTTCAATCCCTGCGGTTATCGCTGGTGGAGCAACTCAGCTATGAGATTATAGATACCTGAGGTCTGGTGTCTGATTACGCTGATGGGTTCCTAGCTGGTTGCGCCGCTGGACATTGTGATATTGGCTTCACACGATGCTAGGTTGGATTAGCAGATCTTTTTGATACGCGTACGACGCCAGAAATTGTCGTTATTATTCAGAGTGAAATGTAGCTGCCAAATTTTAAATAAAACCAACAAATGTCAATTCACCAGAAATTTAATGCACCTGAGGATCACTTTTCTTGAAAAATAACGGTGAGTAAATGTGACATTTTTTTGAAATTAAATGTCAACGTCACATTTTGTACTCACGTGATTAGGAGCTAGCTTTCTATTGGTCATCGTTTGAATCCATCAGACAAACAAGCATGAAAAATAGCACACGTTCTATCACGGAAACCATGTACAAAAATCAGTAGTGACTGTCATTTTCTATCATAGAAACAAGCCAGCACAACTCCAAGCAGAAAATCGTAGTGTGAGGCGGGCCTAATTTTTATTTGAAAATAATTTCTTCGGCGATTCCCAACTCGGCACATTTACAAGTAGTCTCTGCTAATGACTCCCCAACTCGGCACATACGAGTATCTCAGGTACCTGTAGCGATATCCAACTCGGCACACTTACAGGTAGTCTCTGTTGATAATGGAATGGCTCAGATACCTGAACGAAAGGAGGACTGGGCATTCTAATGTTTTTAAATTGGATAAAATCAATTTTATAGTTTCTTTTTTATTATCATACAAAATTTGACATACAATAATACAAAATCATAAAATATGTAGGGTGCATCATACAATAAAAATAATAACTTCAGCGTGATCGTGGATTAACTAGACTCGCTCATGGTATGAAGAACTACTTTGCACTTTCGAATAAGACACCGCCACTTCACTTCACCAGATAAAAAATTTCTATTTTATTAACTGAATTTATGTTGCTCTATAATTATTAGTATTTTACCACGTTCGCTAGTTATCTCGTAAATTGATATCTTATTGATTGAAATGTTAGATTGATAATGAGTAGTTACTAAACACAGCATTTTAATTTAAAATTTTCTAAGGGTGGGTTTTTCTGCATACACTTGTTTAAGATGTGCCGAGTTGGTCATACGGATTACCACCAATCCTTGATTGATGTCCCATCGGGAGATTAGATGTGCCGAGTTGGGGTGTGCCCAATTTCTTGTAGTTCATAATCGATTTTTTCTTTCCCGACCAATATAATAGGAGAAATAGTGTAATCGTGATTTTTTGACAGTTCGAGATTTAGATGAATCTTCACGTCTTAGACCCTACTGAACCCGAAAAACATAATTTTGAGAAAAGTCGGTCTGTCTGGAAGCACGATAACTTGAGAGCGCGTACAAATTTTAACCTAAAATTTTATATTTTAGTTTTTCATCAAAAAGCTCGGTGCAAGTTCATAAATAAGCTTTTTCCAACCAGTGGTACTAAAACTTTACTGATGGAACTTTTTAGCTTTTTGCGTTTATTTTATAAACGGTAGTATAAGCATAAACGGGTGCTACAGATTGCCAACCTATACACCTTAAAATATGTAGCAATGGCACGAAATTCTGATCGGCAGTACGACGCGGTGATATTGATTAAATAGGCTCAGGCCCTTTCAAGGGCTGTTGCGCCAGTGATGATGAGTATAAGCATAAAATATGAAATATCTAAAATTAATCCTTGAATGATTTGGTACAACATTCACAAAAACATTTTTCAAAAAAATCAGGGATTCATTTGTTATCATCAAGATTTAAATTATTATTAAATTCGTTATATTTCTCTGAACCATAGAAATAATAAGAATCATAATGTGAAATTAGGATTATCATCACTCATATTTCAACATCACATGCAAACGTTCGTCAATTTTTTTTTTTTCAGTAAGTAATTTAGCCCTATCGTGTTTGGTATCAAATTGAAGCTCTTTTGAAGATAATTATAATAGAAGTTTCAAAGAGGATATTGTCAGTTGTTTCTTTCACAAATCATTTGAATGATGTCTAGTTTGTCATCAGTTTTAAGCTCTCGGGGCGATAAACTTAGTAGATATCAAAAATAAATAATCAGTGGAATCCACGTTACCATCATCAAATTACACTTCCAGCGATCAAATGTCGAAACTGTATATTCCAATGAATTAAATACCCCAAAAATCTAGAAAAGAAATCATCATTTTCAAAAATACTTATTTTATGTAAGGACTAAAATATAACTTTCATCTGTAACTTTAGCCATAATAGCTGTTACTTTGACAATGACAATTGCCACTTTGACAATGACAGTTGTCATCTTTACAATGACAGCTGTCACTTTGACAATGATAGCTTTCACTTTGAAATATGCAATTAATTGATGCGACTTTCTGAATCTCTGATGAAGCAGCGATGAAACTGACCATGAAATTTGTGGTCAGGGAAGTACTATGTGGCCACAGCACTTTTTTTCCATATATCCACTATTTACATTATTAGTGGAAAAATTATTGCTCATATTTTTTGAACTCTCACAACTATTTTTCTCTGAGAACTCACTAGCTCTTTTTATTACGAAGTGATTCACTATCCGCATCAGAAAAAAGATACGACAGTGTCTTATATGTTTGCTACACAAAATCAGTCCTGCAACCCTAAAAAATATATCGAAAGTACGTGGTTAAACACGGACACAGTAAAAAACTTGCAAAAATGGCAGATTATTCTATTTCAGTTCATTTCAATTCACTTTTGTTTATTCGATCCCATTCTCAGCTATGAAATTTATTGAGTCATTATTTTGTTTTTATTTACACTCATCTATTGTAGCAGAAAACTTACTATAACGACTAACTTCATCATGGAAAGGTCTTTTTTATCTATTAGAGAAGTGTTTTCCACGAATTTGTTAAATATTCTGTTCGCAATTTGAACAAATCTTATGTTGTGTCTCAATTTTGATCATAGTCCATTGAGATAATAGATATAGTATGTATGAAAATTGTTTTATGAGCATACAATGTATGTTATACGCTACCGACACAACCAACATTCATAGTGACACTAGCGGCACCTTTTATAATAAATTCATATACTCCGGCTTGTCGTGGAGGCAAGTGTACATTTAATAACCAGTGGGAAAATGAGCGAAACGAAGTTAAGTAGAACTATTTGAGGATCAACTTTAGTTATGTCATATTTTGAGATAAATACTACCGTTTATAAAATAAACACAAAAAACTAAGAAGTTCCATTAATGAAGTTTTGGTACCATTGGTTAAAAAAAGCTCATCTGCGAACTTGAACCTAGCTCTATGATGAGAAACTTTGATATAAAATTTCAGTTGAAAATTCGTACGTATTTTCAAGTTATCGTGCTTCCATACAGACAGACCGGCCGACCGACTTTTTTTGAAATTATGTTTTTTTTTATTCAGTAGGGTCTGAAAAGTGAAGATCCATGAAAATCTCGAACAGTGAAAAAATCACGATTTCAATACTTTTTCTATTATATAAGTCAGGGAAGTAGAAACTCTGAATGAGCGTGAGCGGAAACGATTCAGAACATTCATATTGTAACAAACGGGAGCCCTACTACAGGCCAGACTTCCAACTCAACACGCCAGTTAAACGGGTGGAAAGCGCAATTGAGTCGTAAGCATTAAGGACGTAGTAACGTCTCACGGAATTACTGGCAGCCAATAGAAATTTCTAGAGGCTTCAAGAAACTCTAGGCGGGATATAAAAATCCTGACTCGTTTGAGCCGATAATAATTATTGTAGTCCAGTTACGGAGCAAGTAAGTTTGAAAATAAATAGCGAACCAGTTGGGATAAATAATAAATGAATGTAGTAATAGTTAAGCTTAGCGTCAATTAAAAATAGAAGTATTTTGTAGTATATTTTTTCCAGTTATATTATTGTAGCCTTGAGTGAAGATAAATTTATTACACCCGTTTATATTACAATATTGAATGACTGTCAGATTTTTATCGATGGTAGCTGATGGGTCCTCAATGGTTTGGACTTTTTTCTCATCATCTCTCTACAAATGTTTTAAGTCGTTTTCATATATTGGTACGATCAGTAAAACATAAAAATTGCCATGAAAAGGTTATTATGATGTCTACTATTTCCCCTAACTTCTCTATTACTTTCTCACTGAGGTATAAACAATGAATATAATTTTTATAAATGGCAATAGTGACAATCTGATTATGAGAAACAATATTATTGTGTAGATTGATATTTCAAATACTCAACAATTAATGTGATATTCACATATTAATATTGTGACGTGCGAGAGTGAGGGGGGAGCTCGTAAAGACGGCGTAGTATGGGGAGGGGCTTCTTGTCGTCTCTTACGCCGCGCCACGTCGCAGCACATCACCCCTCCCAATGGAAGCCTCTAGTGATTCCTAGAAATGGAAAGAGTCGAGAAATGGAAAACTCGAGAAAAGAATATTTCTCTATATAAGGCCAAGCCAAAGACGTGTAGAACAGTACAGTAATAATAGTAGCAGTGTGAAATAAATAATGAACAGTGACAAGTAAAGTGGACTGTGTATATAAATAGTGAAATATAAATATCTGTGACCTTGATTAAATTAGAATTAAGTGATTACTAAATAAATATAGTGTTATTAGTGACATAAGGAGAATAAATCTTTTATTTCATTTAGATTATTAAATAGTGACTTTTATTTAATTACGAACTGGAATTCGTCGAGCAATAAACATTACAGTGGTGTCAGGAGTGGGATTGTTATAAACAATTTAGTATTTTGTTTATTGCTGTTTTGTAAAATTGGATAATGGCGTCTACAAAGTTGTTGAAGGATTTGAAGGTCGCAGAGTTGAAATATCGATTGGAAGAGCAGGATTTGGAAACCAGTGGCCGCAAAACAAGTTTTAATGGAACGACTTCGAGAAGCTATGACGGAAGACGGTAAGGACCCTGATACGTATTTGTTTGAGGTTCAACTTTCTTTAACCGATTTGGCAATAAAATTATAAGAAAATTCTACAAGTTTAAAAGAAGATTTAGAATCAAAATTAAAAGAAAATTCTATAAATTTGGAATCAAAATTGAAAGAAAATTGTTCACTTTTGAAAGAAGATTAAGAATTGAAATTGAAAGAAAATTCTACAAGTTTGAAAGAAGATTTAGAAACAAAATTAAATGAAAAATTAGGAAAGTTGGAAGAAAATTCAAGAAACCTGAGAGAAGAACTGCATGGAAAGATGGAAGAAAATACAAAGAAAGTTGAACAGCAACTGGAAAAATTTTGAGAAAATTCAAAGGTATGGGAGGAGGTATTTGAAGATAATTGTGAAATGTTAGAAGAATTGGATGCAAAATTGGATTCGAAATTGGATGAAAAAATGAAGATTTTTGAAGAAAAATTCAAATTTGGTGTTTCATTTCCAGAAAAAGCTTCAAAAGCTGAGATAATTGAATTATCCACATCAAATCTTGACTGAACTACAAAAATGCGTGTCAAACCTCCAACCCCTGATGGTCAAACATCTTGGATTAATTATCATAGACAATTTGAAGCCGCTGCTAAGGCTAATGGCTGGAATGATACTGAGAAAGTTTCAGCACTTACAGTTGCTCTCCAAGGAGATGCGGTAAACATTTTACAGGCTATTCCACCGGAGGAAGACAACAATTATGAAAAATTGGTCAAGCGACTGGAGCTGCGATACGGCCATGCACACTTGGAGGAAGTGTATCACACGCAGCTCAAGAACCGATACCAATGTCCCAGCGAGAGTCTACAGGAGCTCGAAGCTGATGTGGCACGCCTAGTTCGACTTGCATATCCAACTGGCCCGGATGATTTCTTGGAAAGCTGGGCTGTGAGAATATTTGTGGATGGCATCAGAGACCATGAAACGCAACAAGCCCTGCGTTTGGCGCGACCGAAGAAGCTGGTGGAAGCATTGGCTCATGCACTAGAATACGAAGCGGCAAAGCAGGCGTCCAGAAGCAGTGCTCGAGTGCGAGAGGTTACCTGCGACTCCAATACCACGGAAAGCTTGGAAGCCCAGGTTCAGCGGTTGGTCCAGGAAGCAGTGAAAGATCTCAAGAATTCAAGAGAACTTCGGTGCTGGAACTATGGAGAACTAGGTCACCCAAAAAGTCGAAGCAAAAAGCCTCTGAAGATGCTATCCAAAGATAACTCCAAACATGAAGAAGAACGCCTCGCAAGAATAAAACTCACCAACCAAGACACAAAGATAGAGCCTAACTGCGATAAACTTTCGAAGGAATTAACGATCCTATTACTATCCAAGGGTCAACAATTAAACAATCGGCAACGCGCACAAGCAGAAGATCTGATACGCCGATTCCAAGAGGTGTTTGAAACCAGTGAGGGGCGAAAAGGAAGAACAAATATTGTCCATCACAATATTGACACAGGCGATGCACGACCAATTCGGCAAGCACCACGACGACTCCCGATTGCGAAGAGAGAAGACGCTGAAGTCATCATTCAAGATATGGAGCAAGACGGCATCATTGAACCCTCGAACAGTCCATGGGCCTCTCCGGTGGTACTTGTGAAGAAGAAAGACGGATCTACACGATTTTGTGTCGACTATCGCCAGCTGAATAACGTTACCAAGAAGGACAGTTATCCTCTGCCCAGGATTGATGACACCTTAGATACCCTGGCCGGGTCAAAGATCTTCTCGACCCTAGATCTCAAAAGTGGATACTGGCAAGTAGCGATGGATGAGAAAGACGGAGAAAAAACTGCATTTACCATCGGCAGTGGATTGTGGCAATTCACAGTCATGCCATTTGGTCTGTGTAATGCTCCTGCTACCTTCGAGCGACTTATGGAGACCGTATTGAAAGGACTATCGGGAAAAACTTGCTTTGTATACTTGGACGATATAATTGTGATGGGAAAATCATTTGAAGACCATTTGAAGAATCTGGAGCAGGTATTTGAACAATTAAAGAAAGCTGGTTTGAAACATAGTCCAAAGAAATGCCACTTATTTCAAGAACAAGTGAACTATTTGGGGCATGTAGTCTCCATAGAAGGCGTAGCAGTTGATGCAGAAAAGATTAGGACAATTCAAGAATGGCCGGTACCTGCGGATAAACATCAGCTGCGCAGTTCCCTCGTGCTCTGTACCTATTACAGAAGATTTGTTTATGGATTCGCCAATATCGCCAAACCATTGACCAGACTGACGGAAAATAATCGCAGATACAGCTGGGATGAAGACTGCCAGGTCGCTTTCGAGCGACTGAAACTACTCCTAGTCCAAGCACCAATCCTGAGCTACCTGAAGACGGAAGGACGTTTTGTTCTGGACACAGATGCCAGCGACGTCGGTATTGGGGGCGTCCTGTCCCAATTGCAGGAGGGTCAAGAAAGAGTAATCGGATACTTCAGTAAGGTTTTGTCAAAGCCAGAAAGGAACTACCATGTCCAAAAGATTGTCATCATTGCTCTAAGGTTGAAGCGAAGGCGTTCCGAACAACTGTCATTGACGATGCTTGGCAACCACAAGAGATAGAAAAGGACATAGATGGCGACTCAGAGTTGCGAATTATTCAAGAATGGAAGAAGAAAGGAACAAGACCGACATGGCAAGAGGTGGCACCATACTCCCCGACGGTCAAATCATACTGGGCGCAATGGGATTCCATAATCCTGGATGAAGGCGTCTTGAAGCGTGTCCTGAAAGATCCGGATGAAATCAAGAGTAGAGAACAGCTGATCGTTCCTAGAGGTCGGGTTCCGGAGGTCTTGAGACATCTCCATGATGGAGTGAGTGGAGGACACCTTGGGGTAACGAAGCGGTTTTATTGGCTAAACTGCAAAGAAGACGTTAGGGAATGGTGCAGGAAATGCACTACGTGCGCTTCAAGCAACGGACCGCAGAAACGACCAAGAGCTCCGATGCGACAGTATAATATCGGTAGTCCATTCGAGAGGATAGCCATCGACGTAGCAGGGCCATTTCCCGAATCAGACTTCGGAAATAAATACATTGTTGTCCTCATGGACTACTTTAGTAAATGGGTGGAGGCGTATGCTCTTCCAAATCAAAAGGCCGCTACCATTATAGACGTCCTAGTGGAGAACTGGATCTGTCGTTTTGGCGTACTCTTGGAACTCTATTCTGACCAGGGAAGAAACTTTGAATCCACACTTTTCCAGAGAATATGCGAAGTATTGAATATTCGTAAAACCAGAACTACTGCATTACACCCGCAGTCTGATGGAATGGTGGAGCGGATGAATAAGACCATAAACAGACATCAGACCAAAGTTGTCTCTAGTCATCAGAGAGATTGGGACAAATATCTTTATCTGTTCCTTTTGGCCTACCGCTCATCCGTACACGAAACAACCGGACAGACCCCCCAACAAGAATTATTTTTGGACGGGAACTTCGGCTACCATGCGACCTAAAGTTCGGCTGCAAACCTGAAGAAGACCTGGCTGGTGAAGATTATGTCATTAGTTTGAGGCGCCAGATGAACGATATCCACTCCCGAGTCCGTATAAACATCCAGAATGCCAGCGACCGGATGAAAGAGACCTATGACGTCAAGGCACAAGACGGGGGTTTTCAACCAGGAGACTCTGTGTGGCTTTATAACCCAGGGCGGTGACGTGGCCTGTCTCCAAAATTACAGACATCTTGGGAAGGGCCTTACGAAGTCATCAGAAGAATTAACGACATAATCTACGAGATCAGACGCAACCTCAAGAGCAAATCAAGAGTGGTGCACTTCAATCGGCTAGCACCATTTGCAGGAGACAATAATGAAGATCCCAACGACGCACGTGCTCGTAAGATCCATGCGCAGGAAGATTCATTTGAGGAGTTCATGAAGACATTTTCAAGTGGACGTCGGGCTCGATTCGGAATAACTACCGAGGTGCAGCAGGATCTATTCAGAGTTCCGGGCGACTACTCCTTGGCTCATTGTGTATCAGGAGATTTGAAGATGTCCCGAGGGATAGCAGCAGTTTTCAAGAAGAAGTTTGGCAGGCCAGAACACCAGAAGCCTACTGTAGGGAAGACCATCTGTCTGAGGGACAATACGACAACCAAGGAACGCTATATTTACCACATGGTAACGAAAGATAAATTTCATCATAAACCAACCTACCGTTCCATGTGGGCTGCGGTCTGGATGGATTAGATTGGAAGATCGTTCGAAATATGATAGAGGTAACATTCCAGAACAGCGGAATTCAAATATTGGTCTGCTGTTTTCACCCAGCAGGCTCGATCGAACCAAAAACTGTCGACTGCTACTTCTACCACACTACTGGTTGCACCAAGGGCGGCGAGTGTCGATTCTGGCATAGACATGAAGATGTGTTTCGGGACGAAACATTCTTAAGAAGAGGGCAGTGTGACGTGCGAGAGTGAGGGGGGAGCTCGTAAAGACGACGTAGTATGGGGAGGGCCTTCTTGTCGTCTCTCACGCCGCGCCACGTCGCAGCCCATCACCCCTCTCAATGGAAGCCTCTAGTGATTCCTAGAAATGGAAAGAGTCGAGAAATGGAAAACTCGAGAAAAGAATATTTCTCTATATAAGGCCAAGCCAAAGACGTGTAGAAAAGTACAGTAATAATAGTAGCAGTGTGAAATAAATAATGAACAGTGACAAGTAATGTGAACTGTGTATATAAATAGTGAAATATAAATATCTGTGACCTTGATTAAATTAGAATTAAGTGATTACTAAATAAATATAGTGTTATTAGTGACATAAGGAGAATAAAGCTTTTATTTCATTTAGATTATTAAAGAGTGACTTTTATTTAATTACGAACTGGATTTCGTCGAGCAATAAACATTACAATATGGTACAAGAAAATTAATTCAATAATCAAGATTTTCATGTTCTTATAATTACAAACTGAGTTATTCAAAAGCATTAAAGCAAAAATTTATTTTATCCTTATGTACTAACACCTTGGGAAAAAAGCATCTTTGCTACATTATTTACATTAGTTCTCTCTCTCACGGGTTGGGAATGAAGCTGAAACCTTTCAAAAGTAACGCCTTTGTTCCTTTTGTGTACGTATCAACAATATTGCATTGTATTATGATATCAACCTTGTAACATTTATCTTTTGGAAACTTCTTTTTGACGTGGAAAAGTCTTCACACTGCACCTCGAATCGTTATCAATATTACTAAAGAAATAGATCTTTTGTTGGACAAACATTGAGGGAAAAAATAATAAGAGTAATAGCCACATCATTTATTTACACCAATATCACACGTCTGCGTCGTTTCAAATTTACGTATGTATTTCTACATCAGTGTGATAATTGGATATTGAATCACCATAAATACATATTTTTACAGTAGTGTAGTCAAATTTGATGAAGAGACACACATCTATCATAACTTGGTTGCTGATGGTTTGGTTAATGATTCATTCAGAGTGTAATATTATAACAAATTTTCTATGCTAGAATGTGGATTATTTCGTGTGAAATTGTAGAAGCGTATTATAAACATCTTTCAGCAATCTGAGTCTACTTGAACAGATATATGAGCACGCACGGTTCGCACTCAAGTCAATGGCTTGTCAAGTGAAAATAAATACAGTTCAAATAAATTTCAATTTAATTATTTGCATTTTAAAGGTTAAAGGTAATAATCAATTATTCAAAACTTTTTGGCTTAGTAAATAGACCTTAATTCTGATCTATTCTAAAGATTGACATTTAATTTTGAGGCCAATAAATCTTATAATATATAATTATAGCCTTGAAAAAGAACTACTTGAGTTTGAAACGTCAGTTTGCTACTGATTATACCTATTCTAATTCGTAAAGACAGCATAGTGACAGGTCGTAATCTCTTTGTCGATGACGTCATGATATAGTTACATTTATAGGGACCTTAATATTGCATATTGGTACAGACAATATGATCTACTATTTTGTCGAGATGACGTCAAGCAGCCGTCTCTACGAATTAGAATAGGATCTCTTGTGTGAATAGATTTTAAGACTGATAATTCTTTGTCTTTTGTATGAATAAAATGCATCTTACTTCCAAACTCTGATGACCAACCAAACAGTCGAAGCTCTATAAACATTTTATCTGAAAAAATGTTGATCTGAAAAACCGCAAATAGCCGCACGTATCTATGTCAGACTGAAAATCAGGAGACTGAACTCTCATGAAACATATAAAAAAAAAATCTAACGTACATGCAGTTATTTGCAGTCTATCAGACGGTTTTTTTTTTTTTTGAATAATGAGAGAAGTTAAGACTTTCAATTGTAGAAGTCCAGAAATCATTCCAGAATATCCCCTTCGAATCAATCTGACAAATACTTCCGGACTTTTCGTCTAATATTCACATCTATTTTATAATGCTGTTCCATCAAGTTAATATAAATCTTAATTTGCACCCTTATTATTATTATTATTAATGTAACGTGCGAGAGTGTGGAGATTCGTGAAGGTGACCTTGCCTGGGCGGAGCCTTTCGTCCTCGTTGCGTCGCGCCGCACCGCATCCCATCACTCCGCCCGATGAAAGTCTCTAGCAATATTCCAGAAATGTGGTAGAACATTCGAGAAATGGATATTTCTATATATAAACGCAAGCAAACGATTTGAGAGTAGTGTAATGGTGAATTTAGAACAGTGAATATCAAATAGTGAAGTGAACAGTGTATATAAACAGTTAAATATAAATATCTGCGACTTTATTTGAGATAGTAGTAAGTGATAAATAAATAATATGGTGTTGTTAGTCTTAGTGATATCCGGAAGAATAAAACTTTTATTTTATTTTCAATTATTAAATAGTGATTTTTATTTAATTATAAATTATTTCTTCAAGCAATAAACATTACATTATTATAAACTTTTTGAATCTCTAAATACCCTTTCGGGTGTCGAGATTGTTCTTGTTTTAATTATTTAAATTGTTTTCTATTTTGTCTTGTTGATTATCTCTTTCCATTTTCTCCTGTCTCTTGCTAACTTCTTTGCTTCTTGGCCACTGATGTTATTTCTTGTTAATATCTCTTCTATATTATTTTCCCAAGTCTGTTTTGGTAGTCCCCGTTTTTCTTGTTTTCTATTCTTGCATTCCACACTGCTTTTGTTTGTTTATCTTCGGGCATTCTCAATAGGTGAGCATGCCAATTGTTTTTACTTACTTGTTTTTCTATGACATTATGAATGCTCTCTATTTGTACTCTGTTTTTTATGTATTAGTTCTTTATTTTATCCATTATCGTGACTCCTTCCACTCTTCTTGAATATTTCATTTGCACCCTTAAAAGGTTCAATTCATATCTCTGTGAAAATATGCTGGCTTTGTAATCCGAAGGTCGTGGGATCAAATCCCACCGACGGACAAAAGAGTCAGTAGGGTTTTCACTAAATTATAATTTATTCTGTGGCGTACCCTTCACAAAAACTAAAAGTAACCCTAGTTTGACGACTGTGCTACTTGAGGAATATCATTTAATTTACCAATTGCATTATAAGTGTCCGCCACATTCCTATCGGATAGATTTTCAATTTTGTCACAAATTTTATTGTGAATAAATTATTATTACAGGTTACAGTGCAAATATTTATTTTACAAACTCGCACAATTGCAAAATCGCTCACAGTTACTCTTATTGAATGAATACTCTCCCGCTACTTCACGAGCTTCATATACTCTACTCCAACAATGGGCCAATATTCAAATGTCAGACAGTAGAAAAACAATGAATTAGTATTCGAATGTCCGACAACCGAACATCTAGCAGCCACGGATTATCATTCACATGCTCACATGTCTGACTATTGAACACCGACTAGATTGTTGGTCAATTATTCAATAAAACAATTATTTGAATGAATATTAAGTGGACTAATTTCTCAAGACTCTTCACATTCGTGGCAATATCTTATATTTTAAAGTGAGCAATTCTTGTATATACATTTTTGGTATTTAAAAACGGCTCTAACGATTTGGATAAAATCTGCTATTTGAATGTTGATTTATTTTTCAAATTCATCCACATATGTCTCATCTTTCTCGATAGTATAAGATTCGTGCAAAGAATAAAAACCGTCGAAATTAAAAAAAAATTACAATCCCACTAAAAACATTTTCATGTAAAATAGTCAGAATATGTGGCTTGACCGTTTCGTTACTACAAGAGCTATTGTATAACAGAAAAGGAATGAACAGTGAATAAATTTTTCGCCCTATGCCCACGTTTCTGTAGCGAAATAGCCAAGCCACATATTTTGAGTTTGCGAAATTAGGGCTTGTATAGTTAGGGCGTGTTGGGTTAGAAGCTTGGCTCTACATAAGATTTGGTAACTTTTTGACAGTGCGAGCCATTTGATCTCGTCTTGGCAACATTTTACATGAAAATGTTTTTAGTGGGATTTCACTTCTTTTTGTAAGTTGATTATAACAATATTTTCTTATTTGATTTTATTTTTTTAGGCTTATTTTACTATTATCTATAACAAGTAGTCCCTATATCAATTTTCAGACTTCCAGCATCAAAATTTGCGGAAGCCTTATACAAACTTCCATTCCTTAGTTTAAGGGGTTGAGGAATTAAAGTTCCAAGTTTTAGATTTTTTTTGTTGTTTGTGTACTAATACTAGCTCACATACCAAATTTCAGCTTTCTAGGATCCCAGAAGGTGCCCTAAGCATTTTGATGATCATCAATGAGTGAGTAAGTGGTTTTTTAGATATCAATTAAATCTGAAGTATAAGAACTATGTCATCGAAACTTCACAAACTTAATAATCTCAATATTGACATCATATCCCGAAAATTTTGTTCATCTGGTATAATCCAAACCCAAATTACAAGGCTTCAAAATAGCGACGAAGCTCTTCGAGAAAAGCTAGGTAGTGCCCTTGCGCTTCGCTTGACTCGTCTCGGCGAGGGCACTGCCGTGCCCTCGGATTATATCCAGCAGATATATACAAATAATTGTTAAACGTCGATGACATCTGTCAGCTTCTACCTTCGACACTTAGTTTTACATCAATGACATCTGTTGGCCTAAACTTTATGTAAAATAATATAAATGTCCAATTAGTAATTAGCCTAACTGTAATGATAAGTGAGAAAATTGGATGTGTTTACTTTTTGAACACACACTGTATAGCGTAACTTGGGAAAATTGATCTATCTGATTAATCTGTTTTTTATTGCTTGTATAATCGATTCTATGATGTTAGCGGAAGTTGAGAATAAAGTATTATTTTGCACTTATTTGTTCCTTTTGTGTTTTCAGTACAACTAGCTTAATCTTCGAGAAAAGAAGTTATGAAATTGTTCAATAATTGAGTTTTCTATAAAATTAATAACGGTGTTTGCTATAATACATCATTTCAATCAAAACCAGAAATACAACGTGCTATTATTTTAACTATGCCGTCATTCCTATTGTGATATCACGAGTACAATATTCAATAAAGAAAATAGGATAAAAAAAAAAAAACAGAAAATAGGAAGTGAAATAATTCAATTAAATCTTAGATAAATGAAGCTTTTACGGGAGTAAAATGTTCTGAAGTACGACGCACAGTTATGAACGCTTGAGTTTGAAATAGAGGAACTTTTATTACATTGTGACGAAAGCCAGAAGCGGATTAACGAACGATGTAATGTAACCACCAAATTAAAGCATGTTTATCACAACAGAATCACGTTTGGACATAAAATTTTGATATCAAAAAGCTTATTTATTTATTATCGATAAAAAATAATAGTGGCATGAAACTTTCCTTTAAAGAAGTTTTCTTTGCATTTACTCAATCACATGAATCTTTTGATAGTTGGATAAACATTTTTTCTACGATCACTATGAAAAACAACATATTTCTCGTACAAAATACATCTAGAAAAATCACAATATCACACAACTGTGGGAAAACTTGTGAGAAATTATTTCTCACAACAGTTTGACCAACTTATATATTAACAGTTCATTTAAAATATTCTTCAGGTGATATATTTAGCAAGATTATTGATGAATATCTTGGACTTGATTGCAATAAGTTCTCTTAGTACTATTTTCTTATTCTTATAATATATATTTCGAGTGTTGACAGCACTACGAATTACAACTGTCAAATTGAAGCCGGCAACACACGTTCTGTTGAAATCGAGGAATTATATAAGTAATTATTGTATCAAAACCAAAATTAGGTATCTACAATTATCATTACTGCAGTTAGGAAATGGATAGTGGCAAAAATTTAGAAAACACGTCACCCGAGATCACAGAAAACTCTACTAAATGAGCCAATCGGAACGTCACCTGGCGAGAGTAAGCCAATCAGATACAATCTTTCGGTAGTTCGCAAAAATTAGATTACACGATAATGGAATGTCAATCGACTGATAGAAAATATCTCAACTATGTTCCAAATCATAACTAAAATATATATCACAATAAATAAGCAGAACAAGCAATTAAGATGCGTAAGATATTATACATTTGTGGAAATAGATTTAAAATCTCAGTTATACAAATAATTTATCTAATCCAATAAAAACTGTGATCGTAGAAAAAGTATAGTGTACAACACGTATAGAATCACCTATTTCACACTTGTGTGACTCCAGCACTCGACACTGTCTCGTGCTGAAAATTTCACACCTCGTCTGAAATGGGTAATTTTCTATACTTGTTGTACAATATACTATTATGCATTTATACAAAATCAGATCTATTTTAAACTTGAGTAAAAAATAACTGATGCAAACACAAGAAATTAAATATTTTATCAATACATATACCTGATTCGTCCAATGTTCATCAAATAACATTGCTAAAATTTTCAACGAAATGTATTTGCAATTGAATTATATTCTTTTTAATGAAACCCGTCTGTGGTTAGTAATTGTCTATCAGTGTATAGAATTTATATAAAATGCGCTCAGTGTTCAGTTTAGATGACAAGTTATTGCAATAGGATCTCCCACTTTGTTTCTCCTTTTTCCTCTGAAAGTTAGACCCAGAATAATAGCTTTAAAGTTTGTTTAATTCACCAAAACTATAGTTTCTCAAATATAAGTTTTTGAAAATTTCATGTTTCAAATTTTGTGATGACGTATCAATTGCCAGTTACTTAACTGCCAATCAGAGTTGCCTACATTTTAACACGTTATGCACTCGTTTTATGCGCACGGTCTTTCACATATATCTATAGCCCGTCTAACCACGAATGTAATATGTTTTTAATAATTTTAGTTCCATTTCATTAGGCAGAATGGAATATTTCTTTTGTACTTCCTACTTTAACGTCCAAATGTATTTTAAAATAAATCAAGGTATCAAAATAGATGTATAACATTTATAAAAGATTATTCATATTGACTTGGTGTTACTATATACAATTCTAGCAGCTGTGACGTCACTTTGGATACCGCGAATTGTTTTTATCAAAATTATGAATGAAGAGTGTCACATAATCAAATTTATTCTGTATAAAGACGTTTCAAATTACTAGATCTATCATAATAATAGAACATAACCAGAAGTTTTTTTATTTTTTTCGAAAGGAAGACCCCCTTTTAACCTAACCGAGCGCATAGCTATCCTATTTGCCGCTGGATTTCGTGCGTGCTGTACTGTTAATGTTGATTGTTGCAGAATATTCAAATGTGCTTCTTACTGTTTATTAAAATATTTTATTCACAATCATTATAGTAATATGGCAATTCCTAACCTTTTGGAGGTTGGGAAGTATGTAATTTCCAACTGCAATGACTAGCTCACGGGTCGGAAGCGATACTTCCATCTCTTGGGTGGGAAATGTTTATATAGGGTTGCCTAGCATCAGTCATAAATCTTTGTTGAAATAAAATTATCTCTGCTGTCAAAAATACTGATCATTTATAATGATTCAAATAAAACAATATTGAAAATAAGCGGATTTTTGTTGCAATTTTGTGTAAATCTATGTCTTATAAATTCATAAATTTGTAAATTATGAACAAAATTGCTATGAACTTACATCCGTAGCACTTTTGTTCGATTCGGGGCAAGTATATAGCTCCATTTCACTGTTATTACTAATTGATATCTGCACTTATCACAATTTCAATGGATACACGTATAAATAATTTGATTCATGAATCATAAATCCAACAAATGTCAAATTAGTTAAATTTTTCAAAACATTCTTGTTTTCATAGACTACTACATCAATTTATTTTGTTGAAAAAAGAACGAATTCGGATCAATAATTTCTCGGAAAACTAGGGATGATTGTGGATAAAATAGTATACATACTTCGGTGAAGATTTCATATCAGCCTCGAGCTTTATCTGATCCTCGAGGCTTCGCCTCTCGGTCATATAATAAGCTCTCGGCTGTAATGAAATACTTTCCACCTCAGATGTAATATACTATACTTCATATAGATAAGGAATGTAATCTAAGTCAACTTTTTGTCATTACAATATGCAAACTGCCCAGTATTATGATCTAGATTTAGAGAAGATGAAATGAAACAAATGAAAAGCAATCATACACAAAACAAAATAAAGGACATGATAATAGATATGATAGTTGATGAACAATATAACTATAAAAAATAATTATAAAACAAAAGAATAGTAACGAATCATATGATATATGGACAACGAATCAGAAATAAAATTTATAAGAAGGCGGTCACAATGCTAACTGGACTATGGAGGATTTCTGTTCTCTCAAGAATGAGTTTCTCGTGGGCACCATCTTCTAGAAACCATATCTTGTCTCTAAGGAATTGTATCCTTGAATTCCTCAGAGGCTCAGAGGCATGATATAAAGCAGGTACATTAGGATTGCGTTAATTTTTTCTTATTGGATTTCAAGTTTCATTAAAACAATACTGAAAACTTTTGAAAATATTACACTAATCATGCAGTACACTTGAAAATACTTCATTAAAAAATTTATCGTACAAATTTCGCGTTTGAAAAAATAAACATACTTAGAAAAGAGATACTTCCGATAATTCGCCATTTTGTTTAAAGGAGAGAAATGATTTCAGATATATCTCACACCTTGAAGTAAGCTGCAAAATATTGTAGTAAATCATCAAGCACAAAATTCTAAAATAAGCTGTGATATCATGTTGAATTTTAAAACTTGTAGAGATTAGCATTGTAGAAAAGTATTCTCTCTTGCAATTGTTACAAAAATTTCGTCTGACGTCTTTTTTTGTACAATTGTTTTGCCCATTGCATACCTATGTCGCCATCTGTGTAACAAATTTGCACTAATTTTGTAAAATAGTACGTGATAATGACACTTGATTTGAGAGCGCTAACTCAGGGAGCATGCGCGGCTAGTTCTTCCTCTTTTGTGTCCGAGCCGTTGTTGCAGACGGGTTGTTTTAGAGCAGCCTTGTGATTTTTCTTGTTGTTCTAAATTTTGGGATTATTTTATTTAATTAAAATCAGTGTTATGATTTTGTAAGTATTTGTTTATTATTTTTATTCACGTTATTCCAAATTTAGTATTATTTTTGCTAGTGATTTCGTTTGAGGCGACCCGCGTGGTTAACCTTTTGATATCCAAATTTATCTCTTCCATCCTTAATTCTTTGTTAGTTTTTTGTGTTCAGCACCTTTTTACTACTTTGAAACTTTTATACCAAATTGATATTTTTGTTCTAAATTTATTTTTTTCTAAATTTTACAATAGCGTAGGCAATAGCGTTCCGGTCGAAGGAGCTGGTCTTTTTCTCTTTGGGAGGTTATTATTGTTTGTTGTCCTTCCTCGGGAAGATTCGTTTAATTATTTCTGATGTTTTATATTCAGATTAGTTTTGATAATCATTACTACTGATAGTGTTTCGTACACATGTTCCTGTTGCTACCTGCCCTAGTTTACCATACTATTCCGTTTACAAGAGTAGACATTCTTTTTTTGTAATTTACCGGTTTTTTGTATTTCTGTTTTAAATTTTTTTTCTACTACCAAACGCGATCAGACGGATATCGATTCGGTGATACGCGATTTTTTAATACATACACTCGAAGTAATAAAACCTACGAGATTTGTGGCTATCTTCGTTCCTCTCTTTACCTTTCCTCATCTAAGTATGTTTGATGTATGAATGATTAGTGAAAGTGGTTGATAATACATAATTTAACTATATTTTGGATCCAACTTGTTGCGGATTTGTCATTCAACAACTCGTAGTTCAGTTTCTTACGTTGTTTGTGTAGTTTTTTTTGTTTCCAAAGCTTAAAATATTTTGTTATGGGCTTTAGTTCCCGTTTTTAAGCTGGAAAATCCTACGAGTTTGTGTAGATTGATCCAATTTTTAAGTAACGAACCACGTACGTAAATTTATCGACTCGTCGCTAATAAATCCTTTTTCTTGTCCTGCTAGACTTGGTATTTTCTTTATTTTTCTTCTCTTTAATGCTCAGCGTAGTTTTTTTTTTACTTTGTAATTTTTTAGTGCACTATTTAAAAAATCAGACAAATAAATAACTTACTGATTATTTGATTTAACTTTTACTAAATTTACAGCTTATCCGTTTTTCAATTTGAATCTAAATTTATTCATTCAAGTTTAACGCTTCACGTTTAAAGAGAGCTCTCCAATTTTTTTATAGGAGCCTCCTGTTTCAGTTGAATTGGATACTGGTTGGGTTGTTTGTTTTCAGTGTAAACTTCTAGGGATCTTAGGGACCAGTGGCCACTTGAGACTAGTTTTTGGCCAACTTCAAGTTAAGAAAAACATCAACACATCTACAAAATTAAGAACATTAATATCTCCCGAAGTTGACTACCAGGCGCACGGCCAACCTTAACACCTTCAAGGACCGTTGGGTATTTATCAAAGCCCTATAAGACACAAGATCAACTTTACTTAATTCAGGGAACGTTCTTGTCTGACGTTGTTTTTGTGGCTATCAATTCGATATCTATCTTCTCTGCCAATACTAGTCTTGAGTTCCGCCTGAAGAGGATATTTAGCTAGTTCTTGTAACGTAATTTTGAACGTCTGTGACGTGCTCTCCAGTTCCCTTTTGGCTGTTGCAGTGAGATTTTTTTTGTATAATAGCTTTAATCATTTTCGTGAGTTACAAATTTTTTTAATTATAATTTTTGGAATTCTTTGCTTTAAATTAATAATAATTTTATTTATAATTGATTTCGACGTCTATGCTTCATTTCTTTTTGCTGTCGCTATTGTCTCCCAGAATAGTACCTTTTTCTCCTTTGATCATTTCCTGGGAGTGGCGCCCATTTCCTATTTTTCAGGTAAAATATTTCTGGTGCCCTTATTAATAGCTAGGTACGTCTTCACTTTCAAAGTAGGATATTTCATTACTTAAATTTAATGTCAATCAGCAGTACATCAAGTTTTTGCTACCAAATAGTGAAGAAATATTACCTTTTTTAATTTCCTACTGCCACCTTGGAAATAGGAAAAGGTACACATTTTTTCATATGTGCTGCGCAAATACGTCACAGACAAAATGAATTTTGATTCACATGCATTTTTTGTTTGAATTCACATATGACTAGAAATATTGGAAACAGTGTGTGCATTACAAGAGTGAAAGAAAATCATAGTGCTGCTATTTATATTAACAAATTTCTAATCTACTTCCGGAGTGCTAGCTATTGTACAGATTCATGACTATATTAGAAAGATATAACTCATGCTTATATATGATATAGATTAACAAAATTTTAATAATAAATTCAATTGCTGTAAAAGATTTATGGTTTGCAAACGTTTTCACACTGACTACATAGTGGCGTGACTGAATTGTGCATTTTTGTCACGTATATGTTCATATTGAGTTATTCACATTGACAATTTGGTTGTGTGTATTGTTATATATGTGCTACTGTTTGAAACTATACTTATTAGCGATTCAATCACCAATATAAAAGTGATTTTGATTTTATAGATATGTTTTTAAGAAATAATTGAATTGACATTGAAGATATAAAATTGAAACTATTAACGCTGGAATGACAGTTTCTCCTTTGTAAGAACGAATTCTGTCAAATTTCATCATTGGCTTGAAAAATGACTTCAAATAGTTAGAAAAAAGTATTGTGACGTAGACCAAGGTTAGAGTTTCCTCTTTCATCTCACTTCATTCAAAAAATTAATGAAAATCATTCATACATAAAGTGGTTGAACCATTTGTTTGGAAATCAAACACGAAGGGGATCTTTTGAAGTTTCAACGATGTTCCTCAAAACTTTTTCGCTCAGTAGCACAACAAAAGCTCTCAAGGTGTTCACTGCAGAGGTACAGAAATAAACAAAACTTTTGGGTAAAAGAAACAAAGCTTTAAATCCAGGATAGACTACATTATACTTGTGATATTGAAACCAGCCTTGAAGGCTCTGGTTTATATCTCACAATCACGCACAAAGAATAGTTGATCTACATTCGCAGTTGCTTCACAATCCTGTTATAACTTCATTCAGAGAATTATTACTATAGTAACAATTGTTACTCAGATAATATCAAACGATGGCAACATGGAGCCTCAGGGTCCATGTTGCCAACATTTGATATTATCCTCAGCCAACACTCAATGTTATATTATCCATTGTGATTTTGTTGTGCGATCTACAAATTCTTTATTGAATGAATTCATTTTTGGCTGAAGTTATATGATCCATCAGAATAAAGCCTTTGGTTATTATTTTTGAAAGACCAGTGTATTGTTCTTTGGGTTATAGTATGTGTGAACAGAGGATTTGAACATCTGACGAGAAAAATAATGTTTACAGTAACAGTTGCTATTCTACTAACTTCAAGAAATGGGTAGGATGCACATTATTGCCAAACGGTAAAGCTTTGCGTGTAAGTCCTCATAAAAATTCAATTTAGATAATCTAGAATCAGGGGTTCATGTTTCAGATACCTTTATAACTTTATATGTTTGAGACGTAAAATGGGAACCAAATCAAATAGTTCTTACATACTGATGGAGAAGAAAATGAATGAGATGCGTCAAGGAGAGTCATTTTCGAGCCATAGTACTGTGGCACGAACACATCGACAGAAAATCTGAAATTAGTCTGTTTTGGGGAGCAGAGACTAGTTGAATTTTCCATTGAGAGCCTGAAGGGCATAGATCTCCAGGTAGGTACTGAAAAAAAAAACTGGATCAGTTGTAAAAGGCTTCGTTTACTTCAATTACAATTGAAATAATTGCCGTAAGCAATAAGAACATGAAAAAATCCGCATGTATCACAAGAATAGAAAACTTTGAGCAAGATTGGTCTGTGTTATCATTGAATAAAATGCAGGGTGCTCAGCTGGATGATTCAGTTTTGAAACCGATCATAGAGAGATAAAGACCAATCAGAAGGCTGGCTTCCAAGAAACATCAGCTATGAATTCGATCACCAAGGCCTATTTAGCACAATGGAACTGTCAGAGAGTAAGAAACGGCGTACTTTATCGACTGTGGGAAAGAAGCAAAAGAGAAGCTACTAGTGCCGGAGAATTTAAGAGGAGAAGACAGTTGCACACGGTAATATTGGTGGATATTCCGGCATTGAAAAACCCTCGTTAAAGCTTGTGAGCGCTTTTACTTGGTTTGCTGTCCTTATTGAGAATGTAATTTCGACAATCAAGTTTCTGTTGGAATTAAATTTTCGTCATGGTAGAAACTTCGAACCTAAAGCTTTGTTGTGATGAAGATTTTGAGCTTTGGTATGAAATAATGTTATGAGAGACCCCAAAGATCAATTCTTTATGCTTCAAAATATTTTCATCAGATGAAAAAAAAAGTCTGATGTGCACATCACGTGTCTTACTTGTACATCATTTGATATATACACAAATTGATTCAATAAAGTTTTCTGTCACTCCATATTATAATTAATATAATTTTAATGATATTTTGACATTTAAAATGTTGAACAGAATCAAAAAATTTGAAGAAAAGTTTCAAATAAAGTGCACTTCCGGTACAGACGATTATAATCATAATGCGAGATGCACAATAAGATGTTATAGAATTGCTTAATAAAATTTTGAGTTTTTATGTGAAATTCGAAAAGACTTATATGAAGTGAACTTCCGGCTTAGCCGATTCATACAAAAATAGCAGATAACTATTTTGATACAACATCAAGTTCAAATACTGAATTTCAACATCCTATGGTTGATCATTCTTGATTTATTAGAAAAATTCGTAAAAAGTTTCAAGTGAAGTGCACTTATGCTTAGACTTTATTTTCGAGTGCCAATTCAAACAGATGATGCAAAAGCAGTAGTAACACAGAAACAACTAGACAAATAAAGGAATATTTCGTACACCCTAACTAACAGTAGAACACTTCGTTCTAAAATACGACCGGAAGCGATGAGGACACAGAATACTTGAAAACATCAAAGAAGCTGTAAACACGATTGACAGACATATTATATAAGATAAATATGTATTACACCCTAAATACCAACTAATTGTAGTGCTGATACCAAATTACCAACAGTGGAAGCATGAAAATTTTAAAAATCTGACGTGAACATTACGAGACTCACTTGTACATCATTTGATATATACACAAATTTATTCAATAAAGTTTTGTGTCACTCTAGATTATAATTAATATAATTTTACTTACAATGTCAAACAAAATCCAAAAATCATCATTTTAATTGAACTGATTGTTTTATACGGCAAATTCTGAATGTCAAGTAAAGTGCACTTCTGGCTTGGCCGATTTATACAGAAATAGCAGATGACCATTCTGATACAACATCAAGTTCAAATACTGAATTTCAACATCTTACGATTGATCATTCTGGATTTATCAGAAAAATTCGACAAAAGTTTCAAGTAAAGTGCACTTCCGGTACAGACGATTGGAACCATAATGCGAGGTGCACAACTAGACTATATACCAGTCTTAAATACAAAATTTCAACATTATACGTTTAACCAGTTTTGAGATTTGCGAGTTACGCACGCACGAAAAATTCGTAAAAAGTTTCAAGTGAAGTGTACTTATGCTTAGATTTTATTTTCGAGGTTTCAGATAAATCGTGGAAGACCATGTTGGTGAAATAATATTTCTACAAAAAATCACCTTCACAAATCTAGCCGAAAATAGTCAGAATGGATTCAGGGATGCTCAAAACGGATATTTTCATCAAAATCTCGATAGGTGAATTGTGTCGGTTTCACAATACTTTCTTGTACGTAGTACAAGTAAGTAAAAACAATACATGTTAAATTTCTCGCCTTGAATATCGTGCATGTTTCTGATTTTGCAATACAGCAGCGAAAATTACTGAATTTCTGGGTACGTGGAACTAAATCTTTCGATGAATAATTCAAAATTATATCATGTATGTATCCTGCCTGTCAGTTAGGCTCGAATACATGTGTTCAGTGTTCTTCAAATGTGAAAAATAACGGTGCAAGATATCTGACAACTACAAGAGTTCGAAAAAATAATCCCATGCTGTCTGCATACTCTCTTTTCTTCGAAGTCGGATGTTCTCGGGTTGTTAATGTTTGGCTCTTATAGAACCAAGAATCTTATTGGGAACACGGTTTTTTATATGTTCCAGCACAAAGATTAATTCTCTCCGAATCGGAGAAAATCGGATTTATGTAGTCCGGCGTTAGATCCTATTTTTAATGTCAACCAGCGGAGAAATATCCCAAGTAATATAAAATACTAATAAATATAAAGATAACTAGTGCAAGAGTTCTAGATCAATTACTTTTGAGCTCAAAACTAATACTATGTAGCTTATTTATTTCAACTGAATGAGAATATAACTTGATAAAATAGACTAATGAGAGAGTAAAATTACACAGAATAAGAATTGTCGCATAATTCTTTTCTTGCTGTGAAAATATTCATCTTTTGTCGTTAGAACAAGAAAACTCAAGTCAAGAACAAGAATTTTGTATAACAATAGTCTTGTTTTGACTATAGGAAATCTTCAGTATATCTCCATCGTAGACCAGAATATTTGAATGATTATGACAATGAAAAACTAAAATCTTGTTAATCAGATCGTACGGAGTGAATAAATTCTGTTCATGGTTCTGTGACGTGCGAGAGTAAGGAGGGGAGCTCGTAAGACGACGTAGTACGGGGCGGAGCTTCTTCAGCCGCTCACGCCGCACCGCGTCGCAGCCCATCACCCCTCTCAATGGAAGCCTCTAGTGATTTCTAGAAATGGAAAGAGTCGCGAAATGGAAAACTCGAGAACAATATTTCTATATATAAGGCCAAGCGAAAGACGTGTAGGACAGTACAGTAATAAGAGTATTAGTGGAAATAAATAATAAACAGTGACAATGAAGTGAGAGTGTATATAAATAGTGAAATATAAATATCTGTGACTTTGATTAAATTAGAATTAAGTGATTAATATATAAATATACTGTTATTAGTGACATAAGAAGAATTAAAGAATTTATTTCATTTAGATTATTAAATAGTGACTTTTATTCATTTACAGAGTGATTCATCAAGCAATAAACATAACAGTGGTGTCAGAAGTGGGATTGTTATTAACAATTTAGTATTTTGTTTATTGCTGTTTCGTAAAATTGGATAATGGCGTCTACGAAGCTGTTGAAAGATTTGAAGGTCGCAGAGTTGAAATATCAATTGGAAGAGCGGGATTTGGAAACCAGTAACCGCAAACAAGTTTTAATGGAACGACTTCGAGGAGCTATGACTGAAGACGGTGAGGACCCTGATACGTATTTGTTTGAGGTTCAACTTTCTTTAACCGATTTGGCAATAAATTTAAAAGAAAATTGTACAAATTTAGAATCAAAATTAAAAGAAAATTCTGTAAATTTAGAATCAAAATTGAAAGAAAATTGTTCACTTTTAAAAGAAGATTTAGAATCAAAATTAAAAGAAAATTCTACAAGTTTGGAAGAGAATTTAGAATTAAAATTGAAAGAAAATTCTACGAGTTTGAAAGAAGATTTATTAGGCAAGTTAGAAGAAAATTCTAGAAACTTGAGAGAAGAACTGCATGGAAAGATGGAGGAAAACTCAAATAAAGTTGAACAGCAACTGGAAAAATTTAGAGAAAATTTAAAGGTATGGGAGGAAGTATTTGAAGATAATTGTAAAATGTTAAAAGAAGAATTGGATGCAAAATTGGATGAAAGAATGAAGATTTTTGAAGAAAAATTCAAATTTGGTGTTTCATCTCCGAAAAAAGCTTCAAAAGCTGAGATAATTGAATTATCCACATCAAATCTTGACTCATTCACAAAAATGCGTGTCAAACCTCCAACCTTTGATGGTCAAACATCTTGGATTAATTACCATAGACAATTTGAAGCCACTGCTAAGGCTAACGGCTGGAATGATACTGAGAAAGTTTCAGCACTTACAGTTGCTCTCCGAGGAGATGCGGTAAACATTTTACAGGCTATTCCACCGGAAGAAGACAACAATTATGAAAAATTGGTCAAGCGACTGGAGCTGCGATACGGCCATGCACACTTGGAGGAAGTGTATCACACGCAGCTCAAGAACCGATACCAACGTCCCAGCGAGAGTCCACAGGAGTTCGAAGCTGATGTGGCACGCCTAGTTCGACTGGCATATCCAACTGGCCCGGATGATTTCTTGGAAAGCTGGGCTGTGAGAATATTTGTGGACGGCATCAGAGATCATGAAACGCGGCAAGCCCTACGTTTGGCGCGGCCAAAGAAGCTGGTGGAAGCATTGGCTCATGCACTGGAATACGAAGCGGCAAAGCAGACGTCCAGAAGCAGTGCTCGAGTGCGAGAGGTTACCTGCGACTCCGATACCACGGAAAGCTTGGAAGCCCAGGTTCAGCGGTTGGTCCAGGAAGCAGTAAAAGATCTCAAGAATTCCAGACAACTTCGGTGCTGGAACTGTGGAGAGCTAGGTCATCCAAGAAGTCGATGCAAGAAACCCTTGAAGACGTGGCCCAAGAATAACTCCAAGCAGGAAAACTAAATCGGGTCGATGTGCCGGGGCAAATATCGATCCAACCTAAACCTGCCCCACAAAATATTGCAATCATCGCTTCGCTATGTCATCAGTTTGATACTTATTTGTGGATGGATACATAGACGACAAGCCATGTAGTATTTTGTTGGACACAGGCGCAACGAAGACCATAGTAAGACCCGATTTACTGCGTCCAAACAAATCGTGCATGAGGACAAAATGGCGACTTCGAACAGCTACAGGTGACTCAGCTATCACACATGGAGGAGTTGACGTCGTCATCATGATTGGAGAAACAAAAATTGGACACCGTATCTTGGTAGCTGACATCGAAGAAGACTGTATCCTTGGGATGGATATAATGAGAAGATACGGATTCGATCTCGATATGAAAAACGGCGTGATTAAAATCAATAATGAAGAGGTCGTCCTACATTATCAAGAAGATTCTTCAGCTTGCTTAATGCTGGCAGAAGACCTTGCGATTCCTGAGCGATGCGAAGAAATTGTACCAGCTACAGTAGGTGGTGAGATTCGAGAAGGGAATGTCGCAATGCTGGAACCAAACGATAATGTTCAGCAGGGGATTTTGGTTGCTAAGGCCCTCATAAGTTCAGGAGGAATAGTACCGGTAAGAATAATAAACGTTAATTATTATGCAGTAGAACTGAAAGCCGGTACTATTTTAGGACGCCTCGCAAGAGTGTCCACCATAAAAACCACCGGACAAGATGTAAAGATAAGACCCAACTGCGACAAACTTGCGAGAGAACTATCCAGTTCAGTACTATCCAAAGGACAACAATTAAACAATCGGCAACGTGCACAAGCAGAAGATCTGATACACCGATTCCAAAAGGTGTTTGAAACCAGTGAGGGGCGAAAAGGAAGAACAAATATTGTCCATCACAAAATTGACACCGGCGATGCACGACCAATTCGACAAGCACCACGACGACTCCCGATTGCGAAGAGAGAAGACGCTGAAGCCATCATCCGAGTTATGGAGCAGGACGGCATCATTGAACCCTCGAGCAGTCCATGGGCCTCTCCGGTGGTACTTGTGAAGAAGAAACACGGGTCTACACGATTTTGTGTCGACTATCGCCAGCTGAATAACGTTACCAAGAAGGACAGTTATCCTCTGCCCAGGATTGATGACACCTTAGATACCCTGGCAGGGTCAAAGATCTTCTTGACCCTAGATCTCAAGAGTGGATACTGGCAAGTAGCGATGGATGAGGAAGACCGAGAAAAAACTGCATTTACCATCGGCAGTGGATTGTGGCAATTTACAGTCATGCCATTCGGCCTTTGTAATGCTCCTGCTACTTTCGAGCGACTGATGGAGACCGTACTTAAAGGACTTTCATGGAAAACTTGCTTGGTGTACCTGGACGATATAATTGTGAAGGGCAAATCATTTGAAGACCATTTTAAGAATCTGGAACAGGTATTTCAACATTTAAAGAAAGCTGGTTTGAAACTTAGTCTAAAGAAATGCCACTTATTTCAAAAACAAGTGAACTATTTGGGACATGTGGTCTCCGAAGAAGGCGTAGCAGTTGATACAGAGAAAATTAAGACAATTCAAGAATGGCCAGTGCCTGCGGATAAACATCAGCTACGTAGTTTCTTCGGACTTTGTACTTATTACAGAAGATTTGTTTGTGGATTCACCAATATCGCAAAACCATTAACCAGACTGACAGAAGAAAATCGTAGATATAGCTGGGATGAAGACTGCCAAGTCGCCTTCGAGCAACTGAAGCAACTCCTAGTTCGAGCACCGATACTGAGTTACCCGAAGACGGAAGGACGTTTTATTTTGGACACGGATGCCAGCGATGTCGGAATTGGGGGAGTCTTGTCCCAATTGCAGGATGGTCAAGAAAGAGTCATCGGATATTTCAGTAAAGTTTTATCGAAGCCAGAAAGAAACTGCTGCGTCACAAGACGGGAATTACTAGCAGTAGTCAAGTCCATCGAGCATTTTTACAAATATTTGTATGGCAGAAAGCTCCTGTTAAGAACTGACCACGCTGCTCTAAAATGGTTACTCAAGTTCAAGAATCCTGAGGGTCAGGTCGCTCGTTGGATCGAGAGACTTCAAGAATACGACTTCGACATTGAACATCGAGCCGGTACAGCGCATAAGAATGCTGATGCCTTATCAAGACGACCATGTCCCAAAGATTGTCAGCATTGTTCTAAGGCTGAAGCAAAAGCATTCCGGACAACTGTCATTGACGATGCTTGGCAACCACAAGAGATAGAAAAGGACATAGATGGCGACTCAGAGTTGCGAATTATTCAAGAATGGAAGAAGAAAGGAACAAGACCGACATGGCAAGAGGTGGCACCATACTCCCCGACGGTCAAATCATACTGGGCGCAATGGGATTCCATAATCCTGGATGAAGGCGTCTTGAAGCGTGTCCTGAAAGATCCGGATGAAACCAAGAGTAGAGAACAGCTGATCGTTCCTAGAGGTCGGGTTCCGGAGGTCTTGAGACATCTCCATGATGGAGTGAGTGGAGGACACTTTGGGGTAACGAAGACTCTGCAGAGAGTTCGTGAGCGGTTTTATTGGCTAAACTGCAAAGAAGACGTTAGGGAATGGTGCAGGAAATGCACTACGTGCGCTTCAAGCAACGGACCGCAGAAACGACCAAGAGCTCCGATGCGACAGTATAATGTCGGTAGTCCATTCGAGAGGATAGCCATCGACGTAGCAGGGCCATTTCCCGAATCAGACGGCGGAAATAAATACATTGTTGTCGTCATGGACTATTTTAGTAAATGGACGGAAGCGTATGCCCTTCCTGATCAAGAGGCCGCTACTATTGCAGACGTCCTAGTAAAGAACTGGATCTGTCGTTTTGGCGTACCCTTGGAACTTCATTCTGACCAGGGAAGAAACTTTGAATCCACACTTTTCCAAGGAATATGCGAAGTACTGAACATTCGTAAAACCAGAACTACTGCATTACATCCGCAGTCTGATGGAATGGTGGAACGGATGAATAAGACCATCAACGGACACCTGGCCAAAGTTGTCTCTAGTCACCAGAGAGACTGGGACAAATATCTTCATCTGTTCCTTTTGGCCTACCGCTCATCCGTACACGAAACAACCGGACAGACTCCAGCAAGAATTATTTTTGGACGGGAACTTCGGCTACCATGCGACCTAAATTTCGGCTGCAAACCTGGAGAAGACTTGGCTGGTGAAGATTATGTCATTAATTTAAGGCGTCAGATAGACGATATCCACTCCCGAGTCCGTATAAACATCCAGAATGCCAGCGACCGGATGAAAGAGACCTATGACGTCAAGGCACAAGACGGGGGTTTTCAACCAGGAGACTCTGTGTGGCTTTATAACCCAGGGCGGCGACGTGGCCTGTCTCCAAAATTACAGACATCTTGGGAAGGGCCTTACGAAGTCATCAGAAGAATAAACGACATAATCCACGAAATCAGACGCAACCCCAAGAGCAAATCAAGAGTGGTGCACTTCAATCGGCTAGCACCATTTGCAGGAGACAATAATGAAGATCCCAACGACGCACGTGCTCGTAAGATCCATGCGCAGGAAGATTCATTTGAGGAGTTCATGAAGACTTTTTCAAGTGGACGTCGGGCTCGATTCGGAATAACTACCGAAGTGCAGCAGGATCTATTCAGAGTCCCAGCCGACTACTCCTTGGCCCATTGTGTATCAGAAGATTAGAAGATGACCCGAGGGATAGCAGCAGTTTTCAAGAAGAAGTTTGGCAGGCCAGAACACCAGAAGCCTACAGTAGGGAAGACCATCTGTCTGAGAGACAATACAACAACCAAGGAACGCTATATTTACCACATGGTAACGAAAGATAAATTTCATCACTAACCAACCTACCGTTCCATGTGGGAAACACTGCAAGACATGCGAGGGCATTGATTGCAGAACGACATCCTGAAACTGGCAATACCAAAATTGGGCTGCGGTCTGGATGGATTAGATTGGAAGATCGTTCAAAATATGATAGAGGTAACATTCCAGAACAGCGGAATTCAAATATTGGTCTGCTGTTTCCACCCAGCAGGCCCGATCGAACCAAAAACTGTCGACTGCTACTTCTACCAAACTACTGGTTGCACCAAGGGCAGCGAGTGTCGATTCCGGCATAGACATGAAGGTGTGTTTCGGGACGAAACATTCTTAAGAAGAGGACAGTGTGACGTGCGAGAGTAAGGAGGGGAGCTCGAAAGACGACGTAGTACGGGGCGGAGCTTCTTCAGCCGCTCACGCCGCACCGCGTCGCAGCCCATCACCCCTCTCAATGGAAGCCTCTAGTGATTTCTAGAAATGGAAAGAGTCGCGAAATGGAAAACTCGAGAACAATATTTCTATATATAAGGCCAAGCGAAAGACGTGTAGGACAGTACAGTAATAAGAGTATTAGTGGAAATAAATAATAAACAGTGACAATGAAGTGAGAGTGTATATAAATAGTGAAATATAAATATCTGTGACTTTGATTAAATTAGAATTAAGTGATCAATATATAAATATACTGTTATTAGTGACATAAGAAGAATTAAAGATTTTATTTCATTTAGATTATTAAATAGTGACTTTTATTTATTTACAGAGTGATTCATCAAGCAATAAACATTACAGTTCCAATAAAAATTATGTTCGTGTTTCTACAGTATTTTTATCTTTTATAAAGAAGAGCTGCATAGAAACTGAAATAAGATAATATTTTATCAACGGTTTGCAATTGTTTGCTTATTATTTGGGAATCGAGTTATCAATCTTGAATTGTCCTCATCTGGATAAAGATATTTTCAAGTACTTCAAGTTCAAGAGGAGCTGATATCAACTTGAAATTTTGCAAAACATTTGTATTTCTTTTCATCTCTAAATTTGATCGATCGCAAACAATAGGTAAACTGATCGTTTACCCATCCCAGTTCTATATAATCGGTGGAATTTGAGATTCGTAACTTAAGTTTAGCTTTTTGTGAACTCATGTTGGTAGCTGACACCTGTCTCTGTGCTTTGTTTTTTTTTTCTTGTTGTGCTCAATAATTGACAAAATATAGGAATTTGAGATCGTAAACTGACATTATGACATGAAGACAACAATTTTCGTGACTTGGCAAGCTTTGTCTCGAAATATTTGACTTATAACTAACGTTTTGCTTTGGGCGGAACTGTATGTCTCGCTCAAACTACCCGTCCCGCTCGCTGTCTCTAGTGAGGGTGTGAAAGTCCCGCTTTCGCAAATAGACCAAACGATAATTTAATTAACAATTATTTTGTACATTCGCAGACTCGATATTTCAAAAGATATTTGTTCAGTAGAAAAATACAAAAATACTGGCACGTCTACTCATGCAACCTATTCATTATTGGTGCTTTGATTATTATGCATTGGTATTCGTATTCCTTAATGATGATAATTGGGATAAGGGAATTCTGTCACTAAACAATTATTCTTCTTTCTCTCTACAGTTTCGACTCCACCTGGGTCATCTTCAGACGTAAACAGAATCTAGTTTTTAAATAAAATGTAATGATAATAATAGAAGAACAAAAAACGTAAAACGTTACTGTTTCGTCATAAAAAAATGTAAAAAATATGAAAAACTCCTAAATTACAACAGCCGACAGTTATGGACATATAAGACCAATTAGTTATTTCATGAGGATTTTGGTCCTCAAAGCTACATGTATACATTCCATTTGAAAACTAAATTCTTTTCACTCCTGAAGATGACCCAGGGAGAGGAGAAGAGATGAGCAAAAAAATTACTGAATTCCCTTAACTCAATTATCATCATTCAACTTAGCAGTCAGCTTCATCAAACATCCATTATTATACTATTCTCAATAAAAAACTTGGAAAAAACCAAAAACTTTATTTTCACATAGTTTCGGAAAAGACGTCCCGCTTTGAAAAAAAAAAATAAATTGTCGCGTTACCAATAACCAGAGTTGACTTGATTTAAATTATTTGTTTCAAATAACGATTTAAATCATGATTTGAATCAGTGATTTATATGAATCATTGATTTAAATTATTTTTCGAATTTTCCTGTATTTTTTATTTACTCAGTTATATTTCTATTGCAGAACAAACTCATGGTCAACTTCAAGTAATAATTTAATATATTTTAATTGAAATTTGTTGAAAAAAAATTCTTATACTCATCTTTTGCTATAAATTTAAATTCACGATAATAATCTAAATCTAAACTAATTATCTTTTAAAGCAATTCAAATATTGATTAAATTATTTTTTCAATTCAAATTCTATATATTTATTTATTCTTGACGTTTTGACCCTTTCAGCAACGATCTTTATCAGAGAAACAATGATACAAAAATAAACAAGGCAGTTATCTAGATGATTATTCTGATCTTGTTTATTTTTGTATCATTGTGTCTCAGATGGAGACGGATCCTTGATGAAAGGGTCAAAATTTCAAGAATAAATATACAAAATTCAAATCAAAAAAGCAATTTAATTAGAAAAGAATCTGAAAGAATGTATAGATTATTATTATTAATAATTTCGTCTCCATTCTGCGATACAATTATTAATAATTTAATAATTCAATAATCAAAAAACTCTATGATCTTTTATTTTTTCACTTCAATCATAGTTTTTCCTATCTATAACTATTCAACACGCCATAGGATTCTTAACAACAACCTCCTGTAGTAGACAAAGATACTGTAACGTTATTTATTTTAATTTAGGGAGCAAAAATTACTGAACACTACTATTTATTTTTATGATTTATTAAAATGATAAATGAGATAACTAACATCATGACTTAACTTCAATTATTTATGTCAATATTGATTTATTTGAATTACACAATTTATTTCAATCAATAGCAGTCCATATTATAAGGTCACTGAGTCAAAAATCAATAATCCTTCTCGCTGAGTCAGTCACATATATATACCTTGGGTCTCGCCAACGTCCAGGCGTTTCTAGAAAACGCTAGAAGGTACCAGCAATTTTCTAGGAGAAAAATATATTCGCTTCCATTTCTTGATGTAAAATATTTCCACAATAATTTTAAGCACCAGTAAAGCCGAAATGACTGATTTATAGATTTAAATTCGTTACACTGCTCCCTCCTTAGGACGGTTCTTCACGAATCTCTGAAGAGTATCTTCGATTATAATCTACATTGGTTCTTTCCTTGGATCCTTTGTCATGTTCAAAAACATCTTGATATCTCTCAATTACATGTATCGCCTTGGTCCTCTGGTCGGCCATCAAGTCTTGGAAGGATGTTGATATCTGGTTCAATAACTTGTTCGGGATTTTACACGATGTGCTATCCTTGACACTCCCAGTCATAGTTCGGACAATCGAAGACACTGACGAACATTCCCCTACTATTGTGCCTCGTTTAAATATGACTGGATAATAATTTATGTTCATCATTCGAACTGGTATTACTTTGTTAGCCTTGATTAATGATTTCCCCACTACAACTCCAGGGCCAGTTCGAAAATCATAATTTCTTGGTTCCAGCACGACAATAGCCTTTCACAAAACTGTCCTTCAAGCTGTGCCTCTATGATGACCTCACTGCGCACTGGTAATGTCACATCTTCGATTATAAGTGCCCGTGCTGCGCTGTCCTCTCCTGGATTTAGTATTACTTCTTCTTTGTTGACTCTCAGAACGCCGTTTTTCAGATCCAGCTTGAAACCGTGCTTTTTCATTATGTCCATGCCAAGTATAAGTTCATCTTCAATTTCAGCTACCAACACACGATGTTTAAAGGAAATATTTTCAATAGACATGGTCAAGTCTAATTCTCCAGTCTTCCATTAATGAATCCATCCACGAGGATGCTGTTGGCTTGATGATACAGCGAGACGACGTAACCGATAAATTGTACTGGATTACGGGTCGACGATGGCCCCTTCGCATCAACCCGGCTTAGTTTTTCCGACTCTTCTTCTTCTACTTCTTTGGTTTTGATTGCCGTCTTAATCTTCGGTTCCTTACATAGCCTCTGCGGATGGCCCAATTCTCCACAGTTCCAGCAGCGGAGCTGTCTCTTCCCTGCAGTAATTTTGGACTTGATACGCCATAACTTTTCTTCTAGGCGAGTTTCCAAATCTTCAACTTCATCATGTTTGTCGGCATTTATTTGTCTAGCTCTGGACTGTCCATGCGATGCTTGTTTTGCTGCTTCATGCTCTAACGCATACTATAATCCATCAACTTAAGACTCCAGACGATATATCCGTAGTGCCTGCTGTTTTTAACTTCTGTCATAGATAGTTATCTTAAACTTATTCATGCTGTCTTATTTTCCGTTAGTAGAGCACATGTGACTTATTATTATTCCAATTCTTGTTAAAAACTCTTCAGAAACTTGTATCTATGAACATTTACTTTTCTTGTGATTGAATAGCTTATGACTAGACGGACATATGTAAAACTTATCACATAATGTACTTTTATGGATGCGCACTGAGTAAAACGTATGATGAATAAATGTATAACTTTCATTCCATATTTTGACATTCATGTTAATATTTCCACTCCACTTCTATGAATTTTTTTGCAGATTGAATATTTATGAGTTTAATACAAAATTGAATTTATACTGCATTTCATTCAATTCTATTTGCATATTTATTAAACCCAGTCTTATTTCCCTTTGATTAATTGTGCTAATTACAGATATATTATAATATTTTCTCACATTTATATTTATTATTATTATTATTATCGTTTTACATCCGCTATTACCTTTTCGAGTGTCGGGATATTTATATTTACCAATGTGAAAAGACTGAATAATAGATTTTGCATCATAAATTACTACAAGAACAGAAAATCTTAATTCAAGAATATATTTGCAATGCCTCTATATCGTATAAATTGTAAAATAACTTAGAAAACTTTTTAGAATAGTCATCGTGTCTACGTAATATGCTACACATAGTAATAATGTCATTCGATCTTCAAAAGGCGTATGATTCAACATGGAAATATAAAGTCCTCAAAACACTTCTAGAGAGACATGAAAATCCAAAAATTACTCTACATAGCAAAAATATAGAATATGTCAACTATATCAAAACACTAGCTGCTACCCGCGGTTCCACTCGCATACTGATGTACTTTTTGAAATCAATGAAAACGATATATAATAACTGACTGCTGCTATTGTCCAATCGGGTGCTGCATCCGATCATAGATAGATAGATAGAGAGGGGGAGGGTGAAGAACGCGCGCACCGAGGCCACTTTAAGGGCCCATTGTGCTACTTCCGGGTGCACAGCTACATGCTACTGGTCTTGAAGCCAGTCAACGCTGAGGAAGAAGGCTAACAAGTCAGCAGCAGGAGTTGTGCTAAGTGCAGCCATGGAAGGCCATGCATCCCCCAGTATGGATCTTCTTTTACGAGATAGAGCGGAGCATTCGCAAAGAATATGCTCCACTGTTTCATCATCGTCCTTGCAGCCACTACAAAGAGGACTGCTCGAAATTTTTATTCGGTGCATGTGCTTATTAAAGCGACCGTGCCCTGTAAGGACCTCTGTGAGAAGTTTAAGATTCCTCCTTGAAAGTCTTAGGAGATAATTGGCCAGCTCGGTGGATGACTTGGGGATAAGGTTTCTCGTTTGTTTGCAGTAAGTTGAAGTGTTCCAGCTGCTGGAGAATTTCTCAAAAGTAATTCTGTGGATTATGTTGTGAAAAACAGTTTTTGATAGGGGCAACATTGGTTCTGGACCATAGGGTCGAACTGACGAGCCTTTTTTAGCAAGGTTATCTGCACAGATGTTGCCTTCATTTCCATTGTGCCCTCTTACCCAAATAAGTTCCACAACGTTGTGTTGAGATATATTTGACAATGCAAGGTGACAGAGTTCGACAAGCCTAGATGTGAATTTGCATCCACTTAGGCTGCGAAGAGCAGCTTTACTGTCTGTATATATCTTTATATTTCTATTTATAAATTTGCGTTCTTTGATCAATGTCGCGGAATGCAAAATTGCAAAGATCTCTGTTTGGAAGACGCTGGGGCACTGTCCTAAGGATATACTGACATACAAGTTCATTTGGTCTGAAAAAATACCAGAACCAAAACCTTTTCTTTTCTTTGAACCGTCAGTAAATATTTTAATATCAGAGGTTGAGGATATCTGACCATCTAATATGATTTGATAAGATTTATCAAAGTAGAATTTTGGAAGAATGGAGTCGGTACTCATCTCTAGGAGAGGAGCTCCCGATGTTGCCTCCCTTAAGATGGAGCAATGCCTGGTATTAGCTCCAGTTTTAGGATACAAACTTAAGTGTAGGAGGCGAAGAATTCCCTTCGTAGCAACCTCCTCTAGGTGAAGATTAAGAGGGGTAAGACATAGAAGGACTTCCATCGCTGCTGTTGGAGTTGTGCACATGGCACCTGTAATTGCTAGACATGATAACCGTTGTATATGTTCTAGTTTTGATCGTGCAGTTGATTGTCTGACTCTAGGCCACCAAACAAATGCACCATAGGATATCATTGGCCTAATAATAGCAGTGTAGAGCCATAAGGTAAGCTTTGGGCTAAGACCCCAAGTTTGACCTAAGGTTCGACGACATTGCCAAAAGGCTATACAGGCTTTTTCAACTTTGAAGTTCAGGTGTAAACTCCAGTTGAGTTTGCTGTCAAGTATGATACCCAGGTACTTGACGAACTTAGACAAACTTAGTGTTTGGTTGAAGATTTTTGGCATATTCAGTGTGCCAATCTTTCGTTTCCTTGTGAAAAGGACTACTTTCGTCTTGGTTGGGTTGACCAAAAGAGAATGTTCTTTACACCAATGTTCAGTGAGTTTGAAAGCATCACCTGCTATACAGGCAAGAGTGGTCTCGAATCTACCGTTGAGCAGAATCGCAATATCATCCGCGTATCCGATGGTATGATAACCGTTATTGTTAAGGAGTTCCAGAAGACTGTTAACAACAATCGCCCACAAAAGAGGTGAGAGTACACTTCCTTGAGGGCATCCTCTAGTAACGTAGCCTTTGTTATTTGATTCCCCAGTGGGAAATTGTATAGCTCTATGTTCTAGCATGAAATGAATCCATTTAACAAGAGGTGCTTCGACTCCATGTTCTTCGAGAGCATGGACAATGGAGAAGAATGTTGCTTTGTCTAAAGCTCTTTCTATATCAATGAATATACCCAGGGTGGAATTTTTATATTCCAGAGATTTCTCGATGTTGCTGATCACGGCGTGAAGAGCAGTCTCGGTAGATCTGCCCTGGATATAGGCATGTTGGTTGGAGTGTAGCGGGTTGGTAGTCAGAGCCGTATCTCTTATGTGTCTATCGCAAAGTCTCTCCAAGGTTTTAAGAAAAACAGAGGTAAGACTTATAGGGCGAAAGTATTTTGGTGTAGAGTAGTCTACACGTCCGGGTTTTGGAATATAGACTACTTTTACTTCCTTCCATAGGTGTGGAACATAAGTGAGGGTAATGCTGGCTCTAAAAATCCAAACCAGGTGATGCATTAACAGATTGCACCCCCACCGAAGAAGGGCTGGTACAATCCCATCTGAACCTGGGGATTTATATAGCTTCAAGTTTTCTATTGCCCAGGCTATGCGATTTTCATCGACGACTACGCAGGAGAACCTGAGCGCCTCCTCTGAGATAGAGTGCTCACGAGCTACCCACGGAGAGCTTTGCGAAATTACACAGCCTGGGAAATGAGTTTTTAGCAGAATCTGATAGTTTTCTGCAATGGAAGTAGCGTGAGAGCCGTCCTCACGTCTGAGGCAGCTAAGTTGTTGATTTGGTTCTTTCGAAAGAACTTTTTTCAGTCGAGCTACAGGAGTGGTTGACTCAAAACTACTTACGTAGTTGCGCCAAGCAGTTCTCTGTTTCTGTCGAATAGCTCTTTTGTATAAAGCTTCTTCTTTTTGATAATTGCGCCAGTCTTCCTCTACCTTTGAGTTTTTGGCTTTGTTAAACAGTTTTCTGACAATTGTTCTTATTTTCTCCAGATCGCCACACCACCAGGGTGTGTTAGTTGGTTTTATTGTGGTTAAAGGACAGGACCTTTCGTATGAATTAATGAGGATGTTCTGAAGATTGTTGACACAATCTTCTACTGATTCCACATTGATATGTTGAGGGATCTGACAACTTTCCAATCCCGAGGATAAAAGATCTTGGAATTTGGTTATGTCAGTCCTCCTTGGATTTCTAAATACCCGTTGCTCCAGATGTTTGGAGTTGAAAGTAGAGCATATCCATCTATGATCAGACATGGATGCCTCGGATGATACGTGCCAATGGAAATCTTTGGAGTGGCAAGGGTAATATCAACTCTAGTTTGTGCACGGGAGGTGACAAAAGTAGGTTCGATTCCTTTGTTAAGGATTTGTAGATTAGTACTACTTATGTATTCACAAAGGGATCTACCTCTAGGGTTTGTATCTCTACTGCCCCAGATAGTGTGATGTGAGTTAGAATCACAGCCAACAATAAGATGTTTGTGATTGACTTCACAGAATTCTACTAGCTTCGTTAGTTCAGAACTAGGAGGAAGTTGTAGAGAGTCTGAAGGAAGGTAGCAGGAAGCAAGAACGATATCTTCCTTGCTGGAGTTGGTGATTTCACTTAAAAGAACTGCTGTAAGATCCCAAGTGCAAAGTTGTTGTAAGGCAACAGCTTGTATGTGCTTGGGTATTATGATACATGTCCTTGGATTTTCAATACCAAAACCTGATATTATAGAGGAATTCTTATCGCCTAGTCCATATATCCTAGATTTGACAATCCAGGGTTCTTGGATTAGGGCAATACTGTTCTGCTTCCTGTTAAGGTGGCACCTCAGAGTAGAGGATGCCGCCCTACAGTGTTGCAGATTGATCGGAATGAAGGAAATGGAAGTCTTAGATGGAGGATTGGTTTTGGGTGATGGAGAGGGATGGGTTCTAGATGGTTTGAGGGGAGGCATTTTTGGAGAGGGACATTTCAGATATTAGCAGAGACTCGAGCTCTAGCAGATCAGCAGCCTCATTGGAACTAGGTTCCGTTGAGGTTGCACACTGCGAAGACTGAGCCGTAGTCTCCGTTGAGGAAGGCTTGGCAGGTGTAGAATCGCCTACCTTTAGCTTGACTGTAAGCTGAGAGAAGTGATATCTCAGCTTCTTACCTTTTGCGATTAAAGTTTTACCGTCAAGGTCATTGACGCCGAAGACCAATAATCTGCCCATTGGCTCCTCCTTGACTGCGTCGTGAAAGACGCACCAGTTGGAGACTTTGAGGTCGGGGTTTTGGGCCGCTAACCTCCGGACGACAGTCTCCCTTTCATCAGCTTTACCCGGAATCCAGACAGCTGTCTTGACCAGACGTAGAAGCTGGTCCAGTGCCACGACCTCTAGCTGGGCGTTGTCCCAGAGAACGGGAAGTTTGCTCACCGTGGATTTAAGCCATTCCAAGAAATGGTTATCGCCACAGGTGATACGAAGAATCTCACCCGAGTATAGCCATCCATCAAAGATAGGTGGCGATTGTCCTTCCTTAAGGGCGAACAAGCAGATATCCAGCTGTTGAGACAGTTGGTTCTGCAGCGTTTCGGCCTGTGAGGAAGTGAGTTTTCCTAACGGATTGCTTCGGCAAATTACCGCTACCTTGAGATGTCTCTTGGAAGTATCTGCGTAGTTCCCGGTCGCAGGAACTTTTGCAGACGGATGAGGACGATTCTTCTTCCTAGCGTGAGGAGAAGGTTCAGAACCATCCGATCTACATCGAAGGCAGCCAGCCTTCATTACTGTTTTGGACTGTTGTCCAGAGCCAGTAGGGTTAGCTTTCCCTTGTTTCGCTAAAGACGTGGAAGACGGTTTGCTGGCTGAGTTAGCTGCGGCCAGCTCAGCTTCGCGTGCCTTCTTTCTACGTTTTTGTTCAGCGCCGCTGATTTGACGCCTCTTTTGTTTATTATCAATCGGGGTGACTGAAGATGTACCCGATTGAGTATTTGTATTCAGAGTATCCGAAGACGCTTCTGCTACAGAAAAATTTTGCGGGGTATCCGAAGATGCACCCGCTGTACCAGTCGTGTGATTTACATCCATGAGGAAGTTAAGATTCATCTCACCGGCGCCCCACCCGCATGGGAGCCCCAAAAGGGGGCGTTGAACTTCAACGCCAGGGCCTACCAGATCGATATAGCCTCCAAGGGTAACGAACAACACGAAGAGGTGGCCAGGCAACCAAAGAAGTGTGACTGAACACTCAATGGTGTCTGGATCTCCTGTATGCCCATTATCCCCAAAGACTCACCCTGATGACGGTCTGACCCGACATCGCAGCCGATTGATTAAGGTGGGCTAGCCTTAACCGCCCGTTTAGGTGAAATCAAGGCCAAAGTGGAGTGTTGTCTCACGACTCAGCCACCAGGATCCTTTCATCCAACCGACACGGGTTTCCACGAACGGCACAGACACGTGGGAGATTGGTCAGCGGAAATAAATTCAGCGCCATTTCCATTGACCACCCTCATCCGATCATACAATGTACCTTAAATATTTCAAATTTTTTCTTAACCAAGTTTCAATTCAGTCGGATGGATAATATGCTCACAAACAAATACGACTAGTGCATCACTTTTCAATATTATATATTAATGGTTTCATGCTAGAGATCTTCACGCAAGTGTCAACAGCAACTGTAGAATGTTTCAACTCAATTGATGAAGGCTTTTCGGAGATTAGACTGGACATTACACTGCAGTGCGAGTCACACTTTGATGGTTCTACAAATAAAGTTATTCAATACGACTTACACGTCGCCTATTGTTCATTGATAATACTATGCTGAAAATATTGACGTAAGTGCCAGCAATATATGTACAAAGTTTCAACCCAATCGAAAGAGCGATGCACGAATAAACAATTATGATTCGTGCGCCACTTACTGTACATTGATATTACTATATCAGAAAATCAGAAATTTGTTCGCAAGCGTCAACAACAACTATTGAAGTTTCAACCCAATCACTTCGAAAATCGGGCTGGACAAACAAGTAGGCTGACAAAGATTTAAAAAATGTGTGTCTGAGTTTTGGAATCTTATTAGATTGAGAAAAAACCCTCATTGCTGAATCACAGACAGACCCTTCGGTTTTATTTTTTGTGAGGCTACGATATCAACATTGTTGGATCGAATACTAAATGTCATGATTCCAACAGCAAAAACATAAAATTTCCTGTCTTCGCTGTCGTGAAATACTTCCTCAACTAACATTTGCTTTCCATAAACTACTCACCTACAAAAGTTCAGAGTAATTCATATTTTTCAATATTTCGTTGGCTACCTTAATCCATCCCTGTTGTAAAAGTCATATCACAGTATGATTATGACATTGAAATTAGAAGTATCGGACTCTCGAATAAAATTATTATACTTAATTCAAGTTCCTGACATTAAAAACAAAAGGAATCCCAAAGATAGTTTTATACCTCTTTGGATCATCCTAATCAATCCCTGTCAAAAAATAATATAACGGTATATATTTTTTTCTCGTTGTCCACCTGAATACCAAATTTCATGCTTCTAACAGCAAAGAAATAGAACTTTCATATGAACTTGCAATCTACTTCATACTCCTTTATTCTGCCCTGTCGCAAAATCCTTGATCAAATGACTTCCACACAGACTATTTACCTGCAAAATTTGATCCATCCCTGTTGTAGGAATCATATTATAGTATTTTCCAGAAATCGACACTAAAAACATTGAGCTTATGTAAAAACTAATATAATTCAAATTTCTGACCACCTGACATTGAAAACAGAGCTCTCAGAGTAAAATTTAGTCCTCTATGTACCATCGCAATCAAACCCTGTCGAAAAAATTATATTGCGCTATTTATTCTTTCCACGTTGTCCACCTAATTCCTGAATTTCAATCCTCTACCAACAAAAAAATAAGACTTCCACATAAATACTTCTTATAATTCGGCCCTGTTGCAAAATCCTTTCTAGGCGGACATCTACTTCCGAAACTTGTTGAATTTCAGTTTAATCGGCTTGGCAGCTTTTGAGATTTTGTGTTGCATTTTCATCAGTGAGTGGTATTTCGCTTTTATAGATATAGATTGAGTTTTGTAATAGACAATAAACTTACATAAAAACAAGTGCTGACTGCCTTAGTAACCTGAACGTCTTTAAAATCCTTTCGAATTACGGCTGGAGATCAAATGGAATGCATTATATTTGCAAAGCTATTATGAATAGCAAATTGAACAATGGTGCATAGTATATTCAATTCATTATCTCCGGTTCTAACTATCAAGAATCAGACTATCTTCCAATCACAAATGCTTGCTTCCGTAAATCATGCTATCTAAAACGTGCAAACTAATGACCTATCAAAAATACCTTCTGGTTTATCGAAATGTTTAATATCAAATTGAATTTAAGTAGATAAGACAAAAAAAATACTTGACATAGGATCATCAGAAATAATTTTTTCACGCTATAAAAACAACAACATGGGAGTCGTTTTCATAAATAGACGTCTCAAAAATACAAGAAAGCTAAAGCAGCTCTCCTCACACCAGACAAAATTTAGCATATACACAGTAGAAGTGCTCAGAGTATTCTATAGTATATATTCTATATAGCACTTGAAACAATACTTTCTATACCATATGCTCGAACTTTTTCCGCTCCCTCTCCAATCGATCCAAACGATATATCCCAAATATCCTATAATGAAGAATACCAAATTACTTTGAGTCACATACACATTATCTTTATATAGATCCTCTCGCATATTGGTATACCAGGAAATGAACAGGCAGACATAGCCGTAGAAGAAGTCACAGAAGCAAACATTATTGCAGTGCCAATTCAAACAGATGATGCAAAAGCAGTAGTAACAGAAACAACTAGACAAATGGAGAAATATTTGGAACATCCTAACTAACAGTAGTACACTTTGTTCTAAAATATGACCGGAAGCGTTGAGGACACAAAATACTCGAAAACATCAAAGAAACTGTAAACACGATTGACAGACATATTATATAAGATAAATATTTATTACACCCAAAATACCAACTAGTTGAAGTGCTAATACCAAATTACCAATAAAGGAGCATGAAAATTCTCAAATTTAAAAAAAAAGACAAATATTGTAAAGTGATTGGAAGCATCCAATTTTAGTACATTTGTCTTGAATAGGACTGATATTTCCATTATTTTGAATATACAAGTTGTGTGTTGCTTTAGATATTCAGGTATCCAACTTTAGAAACGTAAGGCTGCTCTCAATGCAACTAATTGAGATAAAAGTATTATTATATTCATCATTATCATATCGTTCCAGAAAAATGAATATCGCCGTATTGCAACATTTTATACAATGTAAATATTAAAACAAGAAATCTTGCTCTTGCTCATGCTGTATTCAATTTTTCTGGTTTGTAGCGATACAATCTCTTGTATTATTCTTGCAACAAGAACAAAATGAGAACAAGAGCTTTATTAGAGACTATACTCAATGTACGATTCAATTAATTAAATTATAATAATAAATTGACAAAGCTCGATAGCTACTTTTAATTCATCAAGTTTCTGGACTCCGCGTTATGTTATCAAAAAAATTCTCAAAAATTTTAATGACTTGTAGTTTTCATACTTACTTTTTTTGTATTCTGGCCATTTGTCTCGGGCAATACGAACATCTTCATAGTCCACTCCAGCGTATGCGAAGATAAATCGAATATGTTCTGCTCGTCCTCTTGCGTTGAAGTAGATTAATTTGTATTGTGGTTGGGCCATTCTTCTATTAGTTATCTATAACAGAAAAAATACTTTGAGTATCAACGGAATTTGATCCAATATCATTAAAAACATTCTGTCTAATCTGAAAAAAGACTTTATTCTACAGCTTTATGAATGTAGATTATTTATGTATCCTACTTCAAATATCTGAACCTAGGTACTCATTATATACACTGTTAGATGAAAAAAAATTTAAACTCTTACTTTAACCTGATGATGATCGGAGGACCAACACATATTAGCCTTATTCATAGTAAGACACATAAAACCAGGTTTAATCATGGTTTACTAGACCTAGTTCAATCCTAGTCTCAATAAGTCAATTCATAAAGATTTTTAAACCAGTTCTAAACTAGGTTTAACAAAACTGAGTTCAAATCAGATTCAAGAATTATATTTCATAAGCTCTGGTTTCTTTTATATGCATTGACATTTGACAGTTATTAGACCTAAGGATTATCATATTTTTTGTAGATTTTATTAGGTCAAAGTGAATAAACGATTGGTCAGTATAATAAAATAAGATAGATGAACAAAAATTTAAATTCACTTTGAAATATATAATTGAATAGAAAACTGAAAGAGAACCATGGATAGAATTTCAGACAGAGTGGTTCCAAATATTCAATTTCGATGAATAAACGAAATATTGATGATGGTATGATTTATAACACAACGAGATTTTGATCTTGACTACAGATTGAGTTATAGAGCAAATTCATTTGGAAAAAAAAATGGAATAGGTTATGGAATCGGAGATAAACACCCTCACTAAATAATATTTGACAATCATTCATATAATTTTAAGTGTGAGAATAGATCCCAATTTTCTTTAACATAACAATAACTATGAAAATAGTCTTAGTGAAAAAACAGAAGGTCTTGTGACGGAATTTGATGGTTTATACTTTATAATGTACTATTGATTGTTCCATTATTATAATCAGTGAAAGATATTGTTGGCTTAAGTATTGGATTTAGTTTATCCATGAAAATTGTTTGCTGATTCAATTGAGAACGGAGGAATATGGTCATATCTATTGATTATTACATTGTCGTAATCAACCAAACTCATAACTTCTCAAATTTGTATACTAAATTGATCTTTATCGAATACTTTGTTGTAATCAAGAGAGAATAATCATCATCGTAAAATAGATGATGGTTGAAGGATAATTGATAAATCGCATAACTATTATTTTGAGCATTTATTATTCATGAATAAATTATTATCTATGTCCGTTTCCAATGAGTGCTTAAATCATTCTCAAATTCGAGAAAAATATTATAAAATTCTTAGAAGTCATTGAAATATATCTGATCAGCTGATCTTGTCAAGTATTTGATGATAATAGTTCAAATTAGGATCAACATGCAAATAATACACAATCTTCTATTTCTTTATATTTCGCAATTATGTATATTACATTCAAACAAAGTGAATATGAAGTTTTTTGGAACATATTTTTCAGAATTCATTTTTGCTATTAATAAATTTGATGAAGATATGAAATAATTCAACACAGTAAATATCAGTATCATCTATTATCATCTTTATAGGATCCAAAAGAATAAATATCAACTTTTATAATAACCTATCACTTCAGCTCTGGATTTTTGACACATAGGTTAGGTTTAATAATATATCATGTAACAAGGACCGAACGATTGTCATTTTTGTCCAGGATAAATTTGGCTGCACTCGGTGAAGACGGGGGCAAAGCCCGAGGCAAAGGCGAGTGCGAAGTACGAGGCGAAGGCGAGGGCGAAGACGAGAAGGAAGCCCAAGGCGTATCATCGTGCAGCCAAATTTGTCCGTGACAATAATGACAGTCATTCAGTGTCTGTGTTGCATACGATACTTTTTGTATCAAGTACACCGAAGCACCCCCATAACTGAGCTTTTTAAATAAATTTAGATGTATTGAAACTAACTTATCAGTTTGACAAACAAATTTCTGCAATTGCGATCATATTACAATAAATTAATTCAATGAAACATAACTTACATGATTTATTTTATTGATTGATATATTTCACTTTTTCTGTGCTATCCTGTTCACAATCAATGCACACACTATTACGAACACCTCCTATGATAGAAATTTCTTTCAAATAATAATTTGACATGTACCAATAAAATAAAAAATTTCCATGATCCACAATATATTTATTTTTACCCAGCGGACAAAAATATTCATTAATTCCCTGTCAACTGAGAATTAATGGAAATTGTTACCATGGTTTGGAATAGAGAACTTTCGGAGCAGAATTTAGCTCAGTAATAGAGTACTTTCAGTGCACGTGTTACAATAAACATATTTTAACTAGGGTGCAAGTGGATTCAAATTTTTGAACCGGGTTTACTTCTAAGTCGTACCTATGAATAAGAGTTGGAACGGATTTGAAGATAAACCATGTTCAAACCTAATTATTTCGACTATGAATAAGGCTGATTGTGATCAATATTGTGATGAATATTGTGACTGATTTAGTGTGGTGTGAAGTTTGCTACATCAAATTGTGCTCTGTATCGATCTTCGTCCCAGATCCCACATCGAATATTATCTCAATCTCATTACTATTTAGTGAGTTCATGAAGGTGCAATTTCCATATAATATTGTCACATTGTGATTTCATAACTAGGTCATAGTACACTTATTTTCTTTACAACTCGTCGCACAATAACAAAATCGCTAGCTATCACTTTCATTGATTGACTATTCTTATTATCACCAGTTCATTTGGACTTACTTATATACTCTTTTTCAACAATGTCTAATATTCTTATCAATCAGAATGAGATCAATCAGCGAGTGGACCAGTCATAATAATGATAATTGCAACAATGAGCTAGCATTCAAATGTCAGACAATTGACATTTTCTTGATTTTTTGCGAATGCTAACTTGGATCGTAAATACAATAAATTATTGAGTGAATAACAAACTTATATCAACATCAAAGTAGAATAATAACTTGAAATATTTCATATTCGTGACAATAAGCTTCCATATCCTAAAATATTTAGTTTATATAGTAAGTATTTGAATCGAGAATAATGGCTATTTTGGTTCATGTTCTGAACTTCATCTTTCTGAGAAATAGCTTCTATTATTCGTTTATTGAATGCTATATTATTTTGTCCCCTATTTAATGTAAGTATTGCACTAAATCCATAATATTTCGCTATTAATAATGTTCGCAGTGGATTTCGAAATTGTCATCCTGATAAAGTTTCACTTTGAATTTGAAAGAATTCCTTTTCATACACTCACAGTTTTTATAATGTAAAATATTTTTGTATAGAAATGATTTCTCAAGATTTACATCAATTTTTCTGTAGTGAGTACAATACAAAACTTTTCGATAAGGAAATAGAAAAAGTTGAACCGTTTCCAATCTGAAGTGAAATATAAATTTGTTCTGTCACCTCGTTCAAAAGATTCAATTTTTCTGTTTACATATAGGTGGATACATAAGAAAATCATCATCAACATCTATTCACATATACATATATTGAGAACTGTATCGTAAAAACCAAACTTTGAATGAACATATAGGTAATTGCAATTAACAACAAAAGAAAAAGATTAAATATTATATTGCAATCGTGGAATACGAAATGAATATTTATCCTGCAAAACATTCCATGAAACTGTTATTCTTGACAAACTTTGAAAAAAATCATGCTTGACAAACATTTTTTCTGTTAGTATTATAGTATAACTTATTTTTCTATTACATAGAGAACGTTTGTGCACTTTTGACATGATGAGCTATATTTTAAGTGATAAAAAAAGTTTTGAACTTCTAATGTAACTAAAATGCCGAAAAATTAAAATGAAAGAATATCTCTGTGTTACAAAACCTTTTCAACTTGAGTGAAATTGAACGTTATTTGTGAGAGGCAAACACGTAACTATTTAACGTTCCTTGTGGGCTATGATCGGAGCTTCTTCCTCTTTCTTTCAAGATTTCGGTCGACAAGAGATCTGGAATAATAGACTTTCATTCAACAAAAAAAGAGGAACTCTTAGCCAAATATTGCCAAAATACAGACATTCTACGAAAATCAAATAGCAAATTATCTTCGCGTTAGATCGCAACTTTTAAACTATTAACTCCCTTGATAAGTCTCAACATAGTGTCCAATGATGACTAGCAATTATATCGAATAAAATTGCTCCCAGTTTTTTGGAGACGAGCACGTAACCTTGGAACATACCTTGTGGGCTGTAATTGAAGCTTCTTCCTTATGGTATGATACAAGATATTGAGCGGCAAGAGATCTGGACTATTTGACACCCAAAATTCCACGAATTCAGCCGTATGACAAACAGCATCAAGTTCTTGAAAGATATATTCAACAGGATTCTCACGCAGCCCTTCAATTTGTGGTTCTAAATTCTTTTGGAAGATGCTATCTACAAAGTTTAAATTTTCGCCTGTTCTACTTGACATGGATTCCTCAATCATCTCAGAAGCCAATTTCATGATCTTGAGTCAAATTAATCCGATTTAAGTGGCTAATTTTTTTGGTAACAATTAACAATATTAATTTCGCCATTTTTTGTGTCATTACTTGCCAATCAAATGAACTCAGTGAATCGAAACCTAGTTTATTGGTTAACTCTCCGTCACTTTAATCCAGGTTAATTTAACTTCTGGTCATGTAATCGGGCATTAGTGTGTCAGATTCATTTTGGATTCCTTGCAACTCAGTTCTGGCTATCATCAATGCAAATATCAACTCTAACTGTATGAAACTCTGTCATTTTACACTATGAAGTGTAGGAATTATTTTTTGGAGCTTGCATTGTCATAATTAAGGTCGAGTAATAAGGCTTAGAGCAGAAATCTGTCATACTGGCTGCCTTTAGAGATATGTTTTCCCTGATCTCAATAATGATTTCAAGATCCATGTCAACTAGAGGAGGTTGCAATTTACACTTTGAAGATGACATCATAAACACCAGTAGATACATTAGTGTCCTTTAAAACGACGAAACCACAAATTCAACAGATGCGGTAGAATAATATCAAAAGAATTATTGTCATATTGAATGACGCCGCTTGTCATACGGCTGGAATCGTGGGAAACAATATGCTACTCTAAAAATAGACGTCTAGTAGTCTAGATCTCTTTCCGATCAGAATATTGTAGCGTATTTTGAGGAAGAAGCTCCGATCACAGCCCACAAAGAAACTTATAGACTTACTTGCTCTTTTTCGGGAAATTAAGATCAATTTCACTTCAGATGATTGCTCAATATCACTATATTGAGACGGATCAAGGAGCTGAATGTTAGAAAAATTAATGTAGCCTAGAGATAATTTGTTATTTCATTTTAGTTGACCTTCTGCATTTCCCTCTTCTCACTACTTGAAATTTAACTCAATATGTCAAAAGTGAACAAACCTTTTGAAGTGAGTGAAAAAATATGTTGATCTCATAATAAATTCGAAAACTGACTGAATACATTCAAACAATATTGGATGGTTTGGAACAACTCCACTGAAAGAGAGCATGTATATTTGGGGAGCGACGAAGTATTTTATCATGTGAAAAGCTAGCTCCTGAAAAAACGACAAATGAAAGCGTAAACATTGATTTTGGTCATTACAACCATAAAAAAATTGCTTCCAAAACTCCATGATCAATATCAACCGATCCATGGATTATTAGATTTTATTCTACGTCCAGCCTACCATCCAGAATTGCTTGGATATCTACATATAGAGAATTTTTGCGGGCATAAAAATTAATTTATGTTACACAAGAACTCTCATACTCTCTCAAAAATATTAGGAAGAGTCATAGAGTAATATATATATATATGCAAAAAGTAGTGTACTTACAACTTATTGATTATATAAACAGATCAAATATATTATGTAAATATCAATCAGGTTTTTGGTGAGACTATAATTGTGAAACGGCTCTTCAATACATTCTGGATGAGTGGAAACAAAATACTTATGATAATCAGTTCACCATAGCTGTATTTTTTTATTTCAAACGAGCTTTCGGAACGAAAGCTCGTTTGAAATATTTCGATCGATAGGAACTATCGATCGAAATATCCTAATCAACAAATTAAGATACTACAATATAAATGGCAATGTAGGTCCTCTTTTGAATTCAAGATTACCTGATTCGCCGCAGTCAAAAAGTAAAATGTGATAATAAAATTTTTAACGAGAAGGAAATAGAGTTCGGCATCCCAAAAGCGTGTATATTGGGTCCTCTACTTTTTATATTTTATTGTAAATGATTTAGGAAACAGTTTAAAACATTACAAATATTACTTTGCCGATGACACTTTGCTGTTTATATCAGGAAATAGTAAGTATTCCAGAATGCAAACAAAAAGATTTAAAAAGACCTCATTGATTTAAATGGTTGGATACTTAGAATGAATTAAAATTTAATGTAAGCAAGACTGAAATCATAATCTTAGGATCGAAGAAAATTGTTTCCATTGCTATGAGTGATAATTTCAATAGGAAATTGAATAATGGAAATATGGAAATCGCAATGTCTTTCAAATACCTTAGTATTTTGATAGACAGAGGATGAAAATTTGACAACCATGTAGATATGATTTGTGAAAAAAATTCCAAGAAACTTGGATTCTTGAATGGATGTAGCAGATATTTGACTTACTGGACTCGAAAAATTGATTTCAACACCATAATACTGACTCATTCCTTTTTTTGCTGGAACTATTTTATATTCAGCAAATTTTGAAGATATTAAAAGACTCATAAATATTGCAAAATATAGCATTGAGAATAATATTACATTGCGATAAGTATACATCAATAAATAATATGTTGAAGATAGCTTACTTAGTTGGAATGAGTGCTCTAATTTTCATAAAGAATTTGAAATTAAAATTATTACTAAATTTCTTTAATAGTATCATCAAGACATTCAGTGAAATTGGACGCACACGAATTTGGCACCGAGGACATGAAGACGATGCTAAACCGATTATCGTGGAGCGCAGACAAACTCGGCAGTGTCAATTTCAAATAAAACCACGATCACTATGCAAAATTTGGTTTTATAAGTGAATACAGCTTCAATTAAAATTATGCGCCAAATATTCACGGAAGGTATTATTGAATATTTTGCAAAACAATTTCATAATTCTTATCAGTAATATTGTCAATTAATGAAACTTCGGTAAAAGTTTCTACTAGACATAAGAATAAGGACAATTTATTTGGAGGAGTTGGCAACTCACATATGTCAAAATCAATTGTTCCATTGTTATTGCTACTGATTCTAATAATTGGGGAAACAACTGAACGACTCATTAAATTATGGGGAGAGGGGGTTGAAATACTAAAAAAAAAATAGAATTCGGAAGGAAATTATTCAGAAATATAGTTACTCTCGACGAGTTCTGAAATCGATTAAATTTAATGTTACACCCTGTATATACAAACAGTATTAATGAATGTCAAACTTGAATAAATTGACGTTTAACATATCAACTATAACACCGAGTAACAAAATACAATTTAGCGCTCCAAATACACAAATAACTACGGCAAAATCTTGTCGCGCGTTGATTTCTTAAGAACATCAATTATGCGTTGACTAATGTAGGCGTGAATTTGGAGTCAAAATCAAATCAATGGTTCCAATAATTATTGATGGTATAAGCAATATCCATTCAAGGAAGGAGATATTTACATTATAAGTAAGATAGACCCATTCAAAATTCAAATATAAAATAATACTTCTTACCAAAATCTACAATTATTTCGGATTATTTCTAATTAGAATTCTTGAGTCCCAAAAAATTGGAAATGTTGCAAAATTAGAAACACCACTTGTACTCGAAATCTTATTCAAAAAAAGTTTTTCTTAACAGTTGTATATGTAGCACCAAAATTACGCCTGAATCTTGATCATGAAAACATGATTGTAGCATCAATGTTTGATTTATTATGATCCGTATGCATATTACACTAAATTATTATAACGACATCAAACTACATCAATTTCTCAGAGCTTCGCGTAAAAGGATTAAGCTGCATCAAGACTGCATTCTGTTGGATTATCACGATCCGCGAACTTATTATGACTCCTGAAATAGATCGAGATAACGCGCATGTATATGCGGCTCTGACGTAAGAAAGATAATGGGATTGGCATTTCAAAATGATGTACCTACGTAGACTTCGAAGTCTACTGGTCTCATACCAAGAATATTCATGCATGTTTATGACACATAAAAGACAGGGCAAGATTAAAAAATCGACAAGTAAGGAAAATCTGAATGAGATATTGCGTAAGAGAAAACATAAAGATCGAAGGATTTAGCTTGAACTTTAAAACGAAGAACACAGGCACAAATAGATAGAAATGAAATAAAGCTTTGAACTATAACATTTGATCAATTTTCTACTAGAATAAGAATATTACAGTCACTGATGCCACAAGTGTTTGAACGCATTATGACATGAGGCCAAACTCACCGAATCACAAAGAACTTCATAATAGAGTTGTACACACCCATGTTGCATACAAAAAAAAATTCTACGGCCCTTGACTTTCGTACTTTGACGATGTTGTTCAAGATGAGCGTGAAGAACAAATGGAATAAAATTATAATTGATAGAAAACATGAAGTTGTAAAGCATATGAATTTTATATCATTGTTGATATATGTAAAGTTCTTGTGTTCAAAAAGGGTGAAACGGTAACTGATAGCAATGTTTTGAAAAATATTTGCATATTTTAGTAGTGTAATGTAAATGATGAGTGGAACAATATGGAGATTATATACTGGATTGTGAAATTTTGGGTAAATTATGGAAGTTTACTCGAAATGTGTCTATTTCAAAAGATACTAAGTTGAGTGTATGTTATTACTGCAAGAGATGCTCTTCTCAAAAACTTTATGCTGCGAACTTTTGGTCTATTGCACACTCTGAATTGAGCCATTTGATAGAAATTGTGTCTGGCTAAGAATTTCCTCTAGATTTAGTTTTTCTAAAATCTTAAAGGCAGCATACCATGTCTGTTGGCATTAAATACCTTGCAATAACATATTACGTGGTCAGAGATTTCATACTCTTCTCCACAACATCTGCATGATGGTTTTTGTTCTGGTCTCAATTATGTAGATGTTTATTCATTGGATAATATAGTCCTGATATTGGTGGCTCAGGTAAAACATCACCCGAAACAACTATTTTAGCGCGAAATTTCAAATGATGAATCTTGTAGCAATATGTTTGATGAATACTTTTTTATAATAAACTAGCTGACCCGGCGTACTTCGTAACGCCACAGAATTGATAAATTCAGATTGCAAGGTACTTGAGCCTACCTTTTATATCAGGACCTTATAACCCGGAAATGATAAGGACATGTCAAACTGTGAAAAGATCTTCTTTTGTAGAAAATCAATCGAAATAGGAGACTTTTGTAGCGAGACTTTGAAGTTCCTCTGAATGTCTTTTGAGTTTATATCACTTTTTTTTTGTTAATTTATTGAAGATTATACATTAAATATATGAATCTCACATGACATGCTTATTCAAGTGATTATATAGAAGTAATTATTATATTGGACATAACTTGTCTATTTGAATATGAACCTAACCAAAATGTAGCAATGAAATGAATATGCATGTGCTGGGAATAATCCAAGTTTTCCAAACTCGCTTTGTTCATATGGCGCTTTACTGTTGAGCGACGTCGCTTCTTTCACATGGCTGCTTGCCTTTAACTGAGTTTGCAACGCTCGCACGGCGTTTTAACGTTGACCGAGCATGCTTCACTCGCACGGCATCTTACCATTGACCAATCTCGTTCCGCTCGCACGGTAGCTTATAGTCAACCAAGCTCGTTTCACTCGCACGGTAGCTTGTCGTTAACTGAGCTCTTTTCGCTCGCACAGCAGCTTGGCATTGACCGAGCTCGCCTCGCTCACACCGTATCTTACAGTTATCCGAACTCGTTCTGCTCGCACAGCGGTCTACTGTTGACCGAGCTCGATTTGATCGTACGGTGGTTTACCGTTGATCGAGCTTGCTTCGCTAGCACCGCAGCTTACCGTTAACCGAATTCGCATCTCTAGAAAGACATTTTAACGTTGACGGAGCTCACTTCGCTTGCACGGCGACCTATTTTTGATCAGGCTTTTTTCGCTCGCACGGCGAAAAAGAGCAGCCGATAGGACCTGAAATTTCCGAATTCATTTTCAGGTCCTATCGGCTGCTTTTATTTCTTCCATACTGGAGCAAATCTTATTAACTGAATACGATGAATAAGTTCTCATGATATCATCAAAAAATCTGTTTCATACAAAATGTATGAGCGAATGGTATTTCTCCTCCCAATTTTTTAATACTTATTCTGCTATTCTGGACGAAGATAAATCCAAAAAATCAAAGATCATGAAAATCGGTCAGGCCGCTCTTGATTTATGAATGGTATAAGTAACCCAACTCTGTTTTATATAATACTGATATTAATCTAATTTCCGATATAAACTTTGATGAAATAATAATAATAGTTCATTATTTGTGTATTGAGTCATAAATAATATACATTCTTTCCACCAAAGCAGAAAGATTCATTGAAAAAAAAAAATATTTATATATAGATTTTTTGTGCCACGAACCGTCTTGTATATTCCCAGAACACTCTATCAAAGTTTCACCACAATCTGATCAATGGTTTCGGAGCTCATAAGGTACAAACATACAAACATTGATTTTTATTTATATAAGAAGAAGATAGAAGATGAAGATAGATAGATAGAAGATAGAAAAAGATTAACAAAGTACTCAGTATTGTGTATATCAAGAATTAGATAATTTATCGTAGTTTCATTATGTCTGCAATAAATCCGTATGAAATTAGTGCTAACATATAAAATTAGCATCATGCATATTTTATATCTCAGAAACATTTTCATTATTACTTATCTGGAAAAAATATATTTACTAGGCACTATACTTGTAGCTATCATATAAAAAAAGTTGATAAAAATTAAACTTGAAAACTTCGATTAAAAAAAAAATGTGCTAAAAATAACAATTTCTCCGAAGATATTCAGTTATTTGAGACAGAATTTGGTAGACCCATAGATCACATTATTCTTCAGGGTGCTGTTCAAAAATTTCTGATTTTTAATTATTAATATTTTGTTAATAACTCTTTTTACGCACATCTAAAAGTATGATATTAAAAAAGCAATTTTTATATAAACACTATTAAAAGTGCGACTTTGCGTATTGAAAATAACAATTTATGACATTGTTATTACTTTTAACACGTTGTCATTACCGACGTGTTAAACGTTTATCACTTTTAACACTTATTTATAATGTTTGCTTATATCTTGATTGTTCTTCATTCTCAACATGGTTCCTAACATATAGAATAATTCGATCATAACGTTGACGATTCCCACAACTTGAACTTCTTCTCAAAGTACGTCAAAAAAACAGTCTCATAATATTCACCGGAATCATTTTTATCTTCGCACTATTTCAAAAAATGTGGGCGATCTCGTACTGTTGCTTCGACTTTGAAAGTAATAGATTATGAACAGCTGCTTCTCCAATTTCAGCTGGAATTAATTCATTTTCTTGATAATTAATTAAATTGAAAATATATGTAAAACTGTGTAAATAACAACAAAACATTGGTTGCTATCAGAGAGTACCTAGTTGCTACATAAATGACAGTTCATTTGATATTGTGACGTGCGGGAGTGAGAGGGGAGCTCGTGAATACGACGCAGTATGGGAAAGGGCTTCTTGTCGCCTCTTACGCCGCGCTACGTCGCAGCGCATCACCCCTCCCAATGGAAGCCCCTAGCAATTCCTGGAAATGGAAAGAGTTGCGAAAATCGAAAATTCGAGAAGGACGATGTTTCTCTATATAAGGCCAAGCCAACGACGTATGGGACAGTACAGTAATAATAGTAGCAGTGCAAATAAATAATAAACAGTGACAGTGAAGTGAGAGTGTATATAAATAGTGGAATATAAATATCTGTGACTTTGATTAAATTAGAATTAAGTGATTAATATATAAATATACTGTTATTAGTGACATAAGAAGAATTGAAGATTTTATTTCATTTAGATTAATAAATTACACATTACATTATGTTATATTTGTATGAATTTCTACTAATTTCGCAATATCACTATGAATAGTATTTGTATAAAAAATAGTGTATGATATACGTGTTAAAAGTTATTTTATTTTATTCCAAAGGTTGTGCCACTGTTAACTCTTCTATCATTAATAACTATATTAGATATCTATGATATAAGTGTTAAAAGTGTCATTTTATTTTGTGAAAAAGGAAGTTTGCGACACATTTTTTAAAATGGTGCGAAGATAAAAATGTTTTCAGTAAATATTTTGAGACTGTTTTTTTGGCGTACCTTGAGGAGAAATCCACGTTGTGAAAATCGTCAACGTTATGGTCGAATTACTCCGTATGTAAAAAACTGATGAAAATAAAGAACAATCAAGATCAACATTATATATTAGTGTTAAAGGTGAATCACTTCTAACACGTCGCTAATAGTGACGTGTTAAAAGTGATAACAATGTCAAAAATTGTTATTTTCAATACGCTAAGCAACCATTAAAAGTCGAACTTTTAATAGTGTATGACTAAAAAAGTTATTTGAATAATTGATTTTTTTTGACATCGGTCACTGAAATTTTGGCTTAAAATTCTCGATATCTTGGGTACTTCTTTGTTGTCCTTTTACATTCTTTTTTCTTTATCGAGATTTACAAGTTCAAATTCGACAAAAGTAATCATGACCAAATATTTCTAGGAAATAACATATTTTTTTGAGAGTGGTGAAAATTATAATTTTCGAGGAATTATTTGTTCTTGTTCAAATCATAGATTTTGTTATAAATTTCAGCGGCAGTAAATTCCAAAATATTGATACAGGAAGATATTTTTTGATTTCTTCTAGTGGTGTGAATACGACTTTCTTACTAGAAAATTTATTCTGTGGCGCTGGCACGTTGTATTACATGATAGCTGTCAATGGATTGTAAACCTAACTAATTGATTTTATCATTTATTCATTTATCAGATAACAAATAGCCTATGGCTGATTCTAGTAACAAAAGCCATTTTGAATATCTGCTTCTGGCTGTATTTGATAAAATGTTATTCATGTATATGATATTTTGGTACTGTATTTAGATTCACATATTTATAAATCAATCTTTCAAGAACCGAAAAAAATTGTTTGTATTGAGTTTTACCAATCTTGTCATATTGGTAAGAAGAATGGTTCGGATTTCGAAAAACTCCACAAATTTGACTTACAATGTTACAGTAGAAGTTCATGGAATAAATACACTAAAAATTGAATTTGAATCTAATTTTGTACAACTTATCTCTTTCAAATTTCTAACTGCTACTATGGCTGGAAGTGTACAGATGAGAATTTGAAGATGCCACTATCATAGTTCTAAAGTTATATAAAGCGACATTCTATAATACTTGATTCGAGTGTGCATTACTATCAGCGATGACGCTCATTTCAATCTTGATGGCCTTGTTAATCGTGAGAATTGTTGCATTCAAGATTCAGAAAATCCACGATTGATTGTTGACAAACAAATGCATCCCCAACGCGGCCCTCTTTTGTGAAAATTTTGGATTGGAGGCATTATCGGATCATTCTGCTTCGAAGAAACAGCTGATCTGGCAAAAACATTCAATGGTGCTCGCTATCGCGATATTACAATCAAGTATTTTGTGCCTACATTGTGAGGGAAAGGGATGGATATATAGTTTTAGGAATTGAGTGCTGTATCAACAAAATCTGCTCTATATAATATTCCATACATAGCTCTTGTACTTTATGATTCAATATGAAATTAATAATTTTCAATTTTAGAACATGTCTTCCATCAAAATTAGTTCTTGTGTGAGTTTTGGTATATTTTCATATCACAATTCCATTAAAATTTATATCTTTGACGCTTATTTTGAATGCGAGCATTAATTTTAATGTTTGAATGTTTTCCTTCTGAAATGTCAAATTTACATTCTTGTCTATCCCGCCGTAATCACTGATTTTTCATAAGTCTGTTTAACTCCAAAACAAAATTAGACTAGACAAAGATTATTATAGTACCGTTTCACCTTCAATCTCCTGTTTGACCCTCTCTTTAGAAATGCCTCAAATAGCCTATGGTCCCATAAATGGTAATTGTAGTCCGTCTTTAGCTGATCGTTCAGCTATCTAGTTTCCTTCAGTCTCCAAATGACCAGATACCAATATTAACTCAAATTTACTCCTCGTTGCCAATAGACTGAAAGATGGTGATAGTTAAGAGCTCTCCGATTTTATACCGCATGCATTTTTGAGGGTTGAGAATGTATCCCTTGATAAGAAATATGAAAAGTGTATTAATCGAAGCACATTTTCCAATTATACTTTCTCTTAAAAATAGGTTTTCCGTAACATTTTGCATGTCTTTGGAACGTGAAATGGTTAAAAGTGATTTAAAGTCTAATACTGAAAAGCATGCGATTTGCGATAACTGAAAAGGCTCAAACGGTCGAGTGAACTTGTGAGAAGAATTTGTGAGATACCGTGTTTTCAAATTGCATTCTAATGAAAAAAATTGTAATTTTAGCCATAAAATCCTTGTGAAAAAATTGGCATGCATCTCTCGTTGGTACAAGGCAGGAAAATGATTCAATAAGCGAGATCCCGACTAGTTGGTTTAACATTTGTGCAAGATTTCCTCGAAATTTCTAGCCCTTATGCCAACAAGGGATGCATGCCAAAGATTTTATGGCTGAAGCTTTAACTGTTCAAGTCTTTTGGACTGTTGCGAATTGCACGTTACAAAGACATGCAAAATGTTGTCACAAAAAACTCATTTTTTTCCAATTCAATTGGAGTTGCGCTATGATCAAAAAGCGTGCATCAGTCAGCGACCTTCACATTTTCTTTATCAAGGGGTAAATTTTTAACCCTCAATAAGGAATGCGACATAAAATCAAAGAGCCTCAACTGTCACCATATCCCGGTCTATAAAGAGTTGAGTCTATGAATGCAGTCCAGACCTCAATTATGTTATAAGCTAAATTCAATTTCAGGTTAGACCAATTTTGTCAGAATCAAATTAGTTGAAAGTTGAATAATGATTTATTTAAGTATTCAACTGATAGTCCAAGAGCTGGCTGCAAAAAACCCGGCCGATCGAGTAACAGAATGAAATGTGTTTCAAAAGTTAGTACTCACCGAAATAATTAAAAAAGTCATGGTGTGCCTAGGCAGAAGTTGTGCACAAGTATAGTATGATTTTCTTTATGATACATTTTTTGTACAGCGACTATACCAATGGCGTAACACTATGAAATTACTCTTAAAATTTAGGTATTACTGAGTAAAATATATGTATATATATATATATCTGTATGCCTCGTCAAATCCTGTTTTCAAGCCTTGGCACACCACTTTCTTTTTCTCGAACCTTTTGTTATTGTCATCTGTATAGTATAGGTGCAGGTATGCTACGCGCAACTAAATTTGGAAAATTACTGTTTTAGACCTAAACCAGAGTCCCTATGACTCATTATACTTGATTATGCTACTGAGAGAGATCTTACAAAAGAAAATAGTATATTCCGATACAAGTGCGGAATGGAGATCATTCCATGCGAATGTGAATGATTCAGTCACGAGACGAAGTCGAGTGGCAGAATTCACATGAGCATAGTGTGATCGATTCGCACGAGTGACGGATGCTATTTTTTCTACAGTCAAAGGTGTCCGCGTGAATATCTATAACCAAAATATACCGTTTTTTGAGAAAGAATTTGCTTCATTGATCTTATTCTAATTCATCAAGTGTTGATAAAATTACTCATATTGATTCCATTTTGAAGAGGAATGACAAGAAAATCAGAAAAAGTTAAAATTATGACGGTAATGAAACAGTTTTTTTGCAAGGCTACGCGGCTTTCTTAGGAACCTCTTAGTGTGCGGAATGACCCCTATTCCGCACGCTACAGCGTGTGGAATGGGTATCATTCTATAGTGGCTGTAGAAAATGATATATATGGACGCTTGGAAAACAGTGGTGTGCCAAAGCATAAGAACATCATTTGACAAGGCACAGGGATATATATATTTTTTTTACTCAATAACTCCTAAAGTTCAAGAGTAATTTCACGGTGCTACGCTATTGGTATAGTTGCTGTACGAAGAATTTACCATAAAAAATCATACCATACTTGTGCACAACTTCTGCCAAGGCACACCATGACATTTCTTATTGTCTCGGTGAATTCTAACGTTTGAAAAACATTTTCGATTATACGGTAATATTTTTTCAATAGATTTGTCCACGCTGAAAAACGCCCCCCAATCTAGAATTTTGCCAAATGAAAAAGTTGTCGGACTCATCACAATAAAGCCATTCACAAAGTTTCAAGGTAAAATTGATGTCCTGTCTCGCGGACTATCAGTACAATCTGAAATCGAATTTTTACCGATATCATTTATAAGGAAGTATTTGTACATGCGCTGATTTATGGTATTGAATGAGGACGTGATTTCACAAGTATAAACAGATAAATAGATCGAATGCGACTTAAACTGATGTATGAAAATGTAATATTTGGAATGATGTTGTTGAAGAAAAATTGAGTTTTTGGGGTGCTGAATGAAGTACATAATTCAACTCAAAATGAAATAAGCAAATCAATTTTTAAAAGATTTTTAATTATTTTGCATTTCAAAAATAATTTAATTACACTCTGAAATAGTTTTTTGAGACTGAGAATGCTGAATGGTCACGCTACTGAGCGAAATAAGACTTCACTTTTGGAAATGTATATCAAATTGTTTACACATTATCCAGTCTTCTTTTTCTTACTACTTATAACAATTCTTCATCAATTTATATGCATATCTAAGAGCATGCTTTGCAGAATTATTGAGCTTTGTGAAGCTGTTCATAAATGACTTAAAAACCTCGGTGAATATCGACTGTCCTAATTTTAGTCCAATTTCCCCCAATGTGAATAGCGCTAGTGTCTGTGTACGTTTTCCTGCGTCACAAGAGATTCGTTAACTCCAAAACGGTTCTCTCTTTTCCCTAAAAATAAGAACTTTATCGCTATGTTTTCAATTTCCACCAGATTCTCTTATCGATCCCTTTTCTTGTTTGAAATTAACGAACTGAAAGAGTGAATCCGAAGAAGGAAATATAATTGAGATGAGGCTAGAGTATTTAATTTCATTTCTAACTTCATCAGTGGAAATACGAAGGTATATCGTTGAGAGCTTGTGGTAGTATTTTCAAAACTAAATTGAATTCATGACATCGATAGCTTTTCTTTTTCATCGTGAAAGAGTTTGAATTAGGTTATTTTTATCGTAATGATCCCATTGTTCTGGCAAATATTGTAGAAATTTCATTGAATGTAGAGAAGCTCTATGATTTTTTTCTGTTGCATTTACTTTGATGGAAATATTCTGCTTACTTGTTGCACAATATGAATTTTGGATCCTATTATCTAGAAAATTTAATTTTTTCTCAAAGCAATTCGACATATTTCTGAACCCTAGAAACTTCGGTATGGTTAACAATCCGAGTCTCAAATCTTCAGAACAAAATACCTATAAAACAACAATTGTGTGTAATATACTAAATTCTATTTAGTCTTGCTACTTGAAAAATTATTGATACACAAGTTCAATTGATTTCGGCACTTATTTATTGATTATCATCAGAGCCTATAGAGCAGTTTTCGTAGTTTTTGGAAGCCTAAGTTTCGTGTACGTGCTAGTTTTTGCGTCTTATCAACAATAAAATGTAGAAATCTTTGTTTATCCTCCGCCAATCTCCACCGGAGTTCATGCGATTGATGTTGACTTAGTATCATAGGTAAGCAATCTGCCTTTATGAATATAATCTATTAATGTCTATATACTGATCTGATTTATCAGCAGTTGCTCAAATTAATCAGATATGGAGAAAAAAAAGATGGAGAGTAAGCTAAGGAGGAAGGAGTTGCTGTGTTTCAGAAAAAAGAGCCTGAAAATGCGACCGAATAAAACCAAGTTCAATGATTGCAAGAGATCATAGCATTTCCCAAGAATAGGAATTCTCTTTCAATACTCATATAGTATCATCGATATGGTTATTGCTGATGTTAACAGCTGACCTGGGAGAGATCTATTTCCAATAGTAACATGAGATATTAAGGAGCTAGTAAAGCTTGTACTATATAATATCATTCGTACTTCTAGAAACAAATTTTTTGACGATCGTAACAAAAAAGGTGTTTCTTTTACGACAGTGAAGTTTCAATTTTTTGCACAAATCTGTCAAATATTACTTTTTTGTACATATCTGTCAAATGCTACTCTATTCGGACTGATCTGTCAAAAACTACATTACAAACACTTTATACCTATCTAGTATCTATATTCTATATGGGCACTTTGATAAGCTCTTTAAAGAAAAAGTTTTTGCCAAGATGCATGTTATATTCTTCCGTTCATGCAAATCGAGGAATGAATACGCATTCTTACAAACATCAACATGTTAGATGATAATAAAATAAGACTGTTTCATCAGCAACCAAGATTTTCAATTGCAATGTTTCAAAGATGAACAGATAAAATTTGATGAATTTGAATTCTTTTTGCTGATCGCCTGAAAAACGTTATGTGCACCTCGACCTAAAGTTCTTTCTTAGTCTCACCTGGATTCAACAGATTTGATAAAAAAAGATAACCTCCACGGCCTTGATACGGAAATAATTATTTTGGTACAATCTAGAAAAAAGCAATCTGAATAAGTCTTTAGAACATTATTCTTAACAATGTAAGTGATATTTTCTTGGGATTTCAGTCAAATAATTTAATTTAATTTTTTTTCTGCCTTACAGTTTCGGCTGCACCTCAGCCATCCTCAAAAGCGAAAGGAATTATTGTTTAACTTATACATTTGTTTAAAATCATTTTAATATGAATTAGCGGAAAAAGAGATATTTTCTCTTGTCAATTGCCACAACCGACATCTGTGGAAAAGGTTGGCTAACGCATTTAGACAGAAAAGAAATCAAAATTCAATTATCTGACTGAAATCCCAAAAAAATATCACTCACATTATTCATATATCCAGTCAGCGTCAACATTTGGAAATTTTGATGGAAATATCTCTTTAGAGCATCCCTAAGTCCATTTTGATTATTCTCAGCTTGATGTCGTTACGTATGTATTTGTGTATGTATTTTTGTATCTGTATGCGTTCGTACTTGCGAATCTCAAAACTTGTCAAACGTATAATGTTGAAATTTGTATTCAAGGCTGGTCTAGAGTCTAATTGTGCACCTCGCATTATGGTTGCAATCGTCTGTATCAGGAATGCACTTGACTTAAAACATTCTTTGAATTTTCCGCATAAATTCAGAATGATAAATCGTGGGATATTGAAATTCAGTATTTGAAGTTTCTGTAGAATCTAAATGGTTACTTTTTATTTTTGTACCAATCGGCTGAGTCGGAAGTGCACTTTATATAATAGACTCTTCGAATTTTCCGCAGAAATTCCAAGGCGATCAGCCGTAGAATATTAAAATTCTGTATTAAGCACTTTTGTAACATCTAGTTGTGCACCTCACATTATGATTGCAATCATCTAGACCGAAAGCGCACTTTATTCGGAACATTTTTCTAATTTTCCGCATAAATCTAAAACGATTGAACATAAAACATTAGAATTCAGTATTCAAGACGATAGTACCGTCTAGATACTCATACCTTATTTTCATTGAAATCTACTGAGCCGGAAATGCACTGTACTTGACAGTCTTCTGGAATTTTTCGCATAAATTCGAAACGATCCACTGTAGAGTATTGAAATTTGGTATTCCAGTCTGCTGTAGCATTTGAATGATTGCCTACTATTTTCATAACAATAGAGTAAACCGGAAGTGCACTTCAGTTGTAATTTATTTTTTAATTTTGCTTATACAACCGACCAGGCTAAAAGCGCATTTTACTTGACAGATTTTCAGAATCTTTTGGATGAATCAAGAACGTTTAGCCGTGGAATGATGAGATTTTGTGTTCGATTATATATCAAATGATGTACAAGTAAGTCACGTGATGTCCACATCAGATTTTTTGTTTTTGAATGTTTATTAGATAAAGAAAGATCTAGAAGTTTTCATAAATGTTGAACACTATACTATGAGAATACAACCTCTCAGTTCGATAGCATATCGGTAAATGAATAACAATGCACTTCTAGTAGTGACTGAATCCAAGTCCGAACTTGTTCTAACACTTATGTCTATGTCAAAATCATGGAATTATTTTCAAAAAAAGTAGGTAGTCAAATTACTAAAAAGTAGTTAAACTATTGAAAAGTATTCAAATTATCAGTAAGAGGTTGAATTATCATTTATTATACCATAAATAGTTGAAGTATTATCGATTATTTTTGTGGTGCTATCACGAATGTTTATTGTGCTTGCGTTTAAATACCACGAGTGTGCAGCACGAATGATATTCACAAGCAAAATAAACATGATTGATTGCACCAGAAAAATAGTCTATAATACTTTAATTACAAATGGTATAGGAAGGACTATTCCAGGAGTTAAACCATTCTGTCAAATTAGTTTCCTATGAATCAAATAACAAGTCACGTAATTTCCATGAGAACGAGTGAACAAACTTCTGTCAAATTGAAAAATTAGAATTTCTTGCATTTTCTTTGAATATAATAGAAAAATGAATTGCGTTCTGATATGGAAAGGTTTGGTGATAAATTAGAAGATGAAATTGATGAAGATATTCAGAAAAATATATACGAAGAAAGCACGAGATTACAAATTGGAGGTATCCACATCGTTGAGTAGAATACTCACTTTGACCACTTGTGTAATACCCGATGGTATTCCTACGCGTCCAAATACCCATTGATATGCACCGTTTCTATGAATGGAATAAGAGAATTCAGCATTGTTAACCTTGTTATAAAAAAATACGAATGGAATAGTCAAGAGTATTTCAAGTATCAGAAAGTTAGAAGAACTCCTGAAAAATAGTAAAATTAGTAGTTGCTCCTCAAACTACCAACTACTTTAATAATTTTGTATCAACTACCAACTGAATTACATTTTTATTTCAAATAATTCAACTGAAACAATTTTTTTCAGAAAGTAGTTCAATTAGTAATTCAACTACTTTGTTGTTAACTACTGCCCAGCTCTGCCTAAAACTCTGAAATTTCTGGAAAATGTACCTTTCAAATTTAATTTCAAATATTTTATTTCAATTAATATGTTTATTCTTGAATAGTTTTCATTTCACATTCTTGCATTTTGAGTTTTAAATCTTCTTCATATTATTGAATATGTTCGTATATTATAATTTGAAAAGTGATTTCTTTTAGCTACTATTAATTGGTCAGGAAGTTCAAAACATATGGGACAAAAAATCATCACTTATAAATAGATACAACTCTTTTCGTCAATCAAATTAATCCATTCATGCTAAGTTCTACGAAAAACAGATAAACTCACTTCCAGAGTGAATAAAATATACTCTATTGAAGGACAGTCGATTATTTAGTAGCAATCATTTGGTTACCACAATAAAAAATGAGTAGAATTGGTTGAATAATAATAATTCATTGTATAGTCGTGTGGAATTTGATATATCAGTAGCGGATGAAATTTTGTAGTCACGATGCCTGAACGACGAGTTACTGTCCGCGCAAGATAACTTGGCAGTCCTGGGGTATAAACTTTTAGGGATTATATAAGTAAAATCAACAAAAATCATAGGCGTGCCAAAAACTTTTATATTTTCATACAACATACAAGTACATGAATAATAATAAATTGCATTTGATAAATCAGCAAGTCATTGATATAAAGTACAAAAATATAGAAATAATAATATATTGCACCACTTATTATGGAGAAAAAATGTTATGAAGTCTATGAATTTTTACTACTCAATCGGTACTTGTTTTTGTCATTGCCTTAAGATTTAAACTCTCCCATGGGATTATCAGATTTGTTTGAGTGAAGGGCACTGAAAATCATCTTGCAGAATGTTACTTTGAAACTATTGTAACAAAATCATTCGTACGTTTTATGTTTTAGCGTAAAATAATATTTTCACATGAAATGTTTTTTTTATTGTCTACGCCAATGGACAGACAGATTCAAATGTACCTCATTGATCATTTATGATGCATTTTCTCTGCTGCCCTATCCCTCTAACCCCCAAGTTCAGCAATAAATGGTTGTAAAAGTAGGATTCATTATTTTGCGTAGTGCGTTACTTAAGCAAAAGTTTAAGTTTAACACAGCGCATCGTAAGCATACTGGATCGCATTACATTCTTACCGACTGCCAAGTTATCTTGCGCGAACAGTACTACTTTTGTTAAGTAACTTAATCACATTTCACACAAGTCCGAAAATTTGTTCAAGCCATTATCTCTCTCAAACCATTTTCAATCGATTTCATACACTGGTTTATTATGTGAGACCTACAAGACATCTGGATGCTGTTAGTGTAATATAGAAAATATAAAGTAGACATTAAATGATTCTTATGATATCTAATACTAACCGTGTCTCCTCTGGTATTCTCTCAGTGAGATACAGATAAGGAATATCATTCATTTCAAATGACTATAGTAACAAGTTCATTATAAATCGGTGATAGATAAAGAAAATTCAAAAAAATTAAAAATTTTGCCTTCATGAACATTGAACAAATGAATTCAAAAAGTGCTTTGCTACTAGTTACGATAATCAATTCTATATTTTCATACGATTTAATCAAGTTTTTAGAGAGCGAATGTCTGAATTTTCGAATTAATTTGCATAATATGTTAATTGAAAAAAAAATATAGATAAGACAGATAGTAATTGCTTCAATTGTTAGTTATCTCAACAAACCAAGCATTCCAATCTATAATTTTCTGGTCACATTGAGGTTTTTATTATGATCTTGAATCTGTTAAAAATAGTAGAAGATTTAATATCCATACATTATTTTGAAATTATTCTGCCAATATATCGTAAAAAATAGAAAAAGTAATGGTTCCCAAAATACATTGAGCAAGAATATTGGATATGTTGCAAAATAACAGTGCAGCAGTCTTGTCGTTATCATTTCTTTATAGTGTAGTTACAAACGTCAAGACATACGATTTCTCTTCTCCCACTACACTTTAGCTGCGCTATTTGAAAATCAATTTCTGTCCTAAGTAGACTACTCCTTAATGGTATTATATCGATTGAATGTATCATTAACATCAGTGTTTCACATTCTACTATTGAAAATAAATCTTCTTCAAATAGTTCCTCAACATCAGGTTCTCTTATACAGAGTTTCTCAAAAGCCGGATTACGACCCAGTACCGGGCCATGATGTTTAAATAAGGGAACATGAAGATACTCCAAAAAATATAGCTGTTTCATTCCATATTTTCGTTCTCATTTGTGTATTTATTTCCACAAAACTGTAAGATTTTCATACATCAAAATATGATAAGGGCAGAAAATATCGCACTGAAATTCATAATACCTATATATTATTATATATTATCTAGTGGTCCGCGAAATTTCTATTTGTAAATTTACGGATCCGCCTCATGTGAAAATACGAGCGAAGGTTGCCGATCGCTGATCCAAGGGATATTTGAAACAGATCTACAACTCTAAAGTCCCTTTAGAACATTCTAAACTTGATATTTTAATTCAAACTTCCAAGGACATTCATACCAACTTCAGCAACAACAATTTAGTTCATAATATCGTTTCTTCAGCTAGCAATAGTTGCCGTCGAAGTAACATTCACAAAAGAAAAAATGGAAGAATCATCTAGATGATAAAAGCGCATTTTTGACAGTTCATGAATGCTTGTTACCTCAGAGATTTCGCAAATTACCATCTCTCACAATTACTGAGCTTGAGATCAAGCAGTTTTGGCAAGCTTACGAAACAGAAGCTTCCATTTAGTACTAGTTTCAAGTTGACAGTTTGATAGGTACATAATTTATGCATTCACAAACTCAAAAATACCTTTTATTCTTCATTGTTTAATTATTGACTGACAGGAGGTCAAGTGCTGTACCTTAAAATCAAAATTTGCTCTTTATCAAAGCTATATAAAAAAAATACACCAAAATTAAACAAATCTTCAACCAATAATAGTGATTCATTCTAATAAGCTTCAAATTTGCGACATTGAAAGAATCTCGGACAGATTTGACAACTGTACATAATAATAGTGACACCCCCGGCTAAAGTTATAACTAAATTTATATCTACTTTAATAAATTTTAGTTGCCATATCCCTAATGTCATATATATCCATGGGCATTGTTTCACTTGAAACAAGTAATTGAATAATTTAATCTTCCACAATCACTGAGCTTGAATTAAAGCAATTTGTGCAAACTTACGAAACAGTAGCTTTTATTTAGTACCAGTTTCAAGTCTGTAAATAGTATAGTTGCTGAGAGCTCAGCGTCACGCCAGCCAGCCAGCCAGACAGCCAAAGTGAATATAATAGCGCTTTTTTCGGAAAAATGCGCTAAAAATATTCATGAAAAACTGATATATTCAACGGAAATTAGGACTATCTAAGATAAAACATAGTAAGTGCAAAAAGTCTTCAATACAATCACAGTGCTTACAAAAACACCCGCTTCGCTCATATCTCATGCCTCTTGTGCATGAATAATAACTTTTTAGACTTGTATCTTAGAAAATTATGATGAATTTCTCAAAATGTCAAACTCCAAAAATCTTTTCATGTTCATGTTATCACTTCAAAAAACTACTAAGCTATTGTACAGAGTGATAAATAATGATTGTCTGTCAGATGACTGGCAAAAGTTCGCATTATGATCAAAACTATCTTAATGGAATAAAGTTAGTATAAATTTATTTATTTTGATAACTACGTTACCGATATTTCAAGAACACAGTAGCGTATATTTTGCATTTTTTATGACAGATTTATTCATAATCTGATTCATAAAACAAGGGAATAAGTAAATAGCTGTATTATTGAGTGATTATTGAAAATTTATTATTATTCTACCAAATTTTCAGGTTAGAATAGTGTTTTCAGAGAAACTGTCGCCTGTCATTTGAAGCTCACTATCTCAAGCAGGCGGCAAAGAAAAAATCAGAACAAGGCGGCACGGACAATCATTTTTGATCACTCTGTATAATATGAATGATTCAAATTGTTCTAATTGACAGTTTCGTTCTAATTGTTGAAACAATTATTGGTTGATGCTATATTTTAAGCTTCTCATCTGTAAATATTAATCCATACCATCCAGTTCATGAATTGAACATCTCTGATGAACATATATAACAAAAAAAAATGGGCTCTGTTGAATCCTATGGAAATGCAACTCCAAATAGACTATGGCTATAAATTCAGTTTTTATAAGTATGAAATTACTTTTCGTTTTAACGACTATGGAGGCGAAAAATTCAATAAATACAATTACGAGAAAATTCATCCTACAACAACTTCCGTTAATCATAAAAACCGGACGTAGATGTCGGGCAATTTGCGAAAGAGATGTATCGAGCAACAAGATGAAATTCAATTTCCCCAGTTTATTTTGTTTCAGTTTAAATGTAAAAGTTCCCTCTGCAGTTTATAAACTTCTTGCTGCGAGAACTAACCATTCTGCAATATTCCACCAACAATTTAAAGTTTGAATGTTCATTACAGTATGGTTTAATTGAGTTCCATTCTTTTTTAATGCATCGTAAAATGTTAACGAAAAATAAATGAGAATAAAATTATCAGAAATAAATATAGAATGAAGTTCAATACTCAAATTATTCCAAACGACAAAATAATTGATGTTTCATTACAAGTAAATCAATAATAGAAAAATCGTACGTTTCTCAACTCTAAATTAGTTTTTAACGTGTTCATGATACTGGATCTGCTTATCCTTTAAGATTAGGGTCAGGAGTAGCATCATGCAACATCTAATTCATCCATTCAAAATAATCATTAACAATAAGAAATTAGTAGTTGGTATTAGTAGCTATGTTTAGTGGTTAGTGTTTATACTTTGAGTTTTAAAAACAGCGTTCACAATGCTTCAAATTAACGCATTATAATTATAACTAGTGTCACCAAGTGGTCAGAATTCGACCGGAGTTGCCAAATTTGAGCGTTATTAAAGTTAACCTTCTATCTCCGGTTCAGAAAAAATGAACTTTGTATTTAACGCTCTATCCGAAAGTGGAATAAGAAATAGTGGTTCTCTTTCAATATTTTAAAGTGACTTTTTTCCATCGTCGGTGCATATTTCTCGATATATTCCAGCGCAAAATAATATCGTCTTCAAAGATAGATTGAAATATATAATTTTGGCTTTCTGCACTCCTTCTCCACATAAACCTTAAGTATGCCAAATCTCACATTCCTTAATGCATGCAAAATGCCTAAAGAGGGGTGAAAAATTTTCTTTCAGCGGATTCATATACAGGGTGGTGACTCGAAGGACGCACCATAGCGTTTTCAATGCTATTTTTGTAATGTTAATTTATTGGCTTTCCTAATTATTTTACATCAAAAAAGTTGAATAGTTTATTGAAGAGGAAAAATTTCTGCATTTTTTGACACTGATGTTTCCAATTTCACTCTATTAGGAACCAGTAAAATTATAAAAATGTTTTCTGATAATTTTCTCAAAATCAACAGTATCATGAGATAAAAAGTAAATGTACCCATTCAAAGTTATTGTTTTTATCTGTCATCAGTCAGCGTTTTATATCAAGTGTCTTGAATCAAAATGTATAATTTAGAACAAAAATTAAATATGGTGAAATAGTTTTATGGTCAAAATAGTGCTCAACAAATATCAAATTTATTTTATGTTAAATATCCAAATCGATCCATTTCAGGATCAACTGAAACTCTCATAAGAATCGGACTGTTAATTGATATCACATTCACTTTGTTATTTCATGGCACTGTTAATTTTAAGAAAATTATCAATAAACATTTCCGTACTTCAAGTGGTTCCTGATAGAGTGAAATTAAAAATATTAGTGTCAAAAATGCAGAAATTTTTCCTCTACAATAAACTATTTCATTTTATTATATAAAATAATTAGGGAAGCCAATAATTGAACATTTCAAAATTAGCATTGAAAACGCTATGGTGCGTATTAGTATAGATTTCTTCCTTAGATAAAGTGTACTTTGGCTTCAATTTAGGACTTTATAATGAATGAAACATATTCTGACAGTCTAATTTCGTGTTATTACAACAGTACTTCTTGATTACAACAATTGACAATAGTGAAAATATATCCAAATTAAATTTTTACTTATGTAAAGTCTTCATTCAAAGCAGGAAAATATCTGTACCATCTTAAAAAATTAACAATAAGAACACGGCAATAATATGTCAGGATGAAAGCTTATTCCATTCGTTTTTTATTACCATGACTATCTGATTTTAGGCGAAAATGTCATATTTTATTTTCTAAATATCCAATGCTACAGATATTCCACTGCATCAAATAAAGACTTTTCATAACTGAAAATTTATTTTGAACAATTTTCCATTCTAGCAACTTTGTTGTAAAATATACATGAGAGCTAATATTCGCAAAATTTGAAAATCTCATGTTAAATATATTTTTAACGGCAAAGATCAATAAATTGATTTTCTATACAAACACTATCAAAAATTCGACTTTTAATGGTTGCTTAGCGTATTAAAAATAACAATTTATGACATTGTTATCACTCTTAACACGTTACCATTAGCGACGTGTTGAACGTGATTCACTTTTAGCACTAATATATAATATTTGCTTAATCTTGATTGTTCTTTAGTTGCATCAAAGTTTTTACATACAGAGTAATTCGACCATAACGTTGACGATTTCCACAACTTGGATTTCTCCTCAAAGTACGCCAAAAAAACAATCTCATAATATTTACTGAAACCATTTTTATCTTCGCACCATTTTAAAAAACGTCCGTAGGCGATCTCGTACTGTTGCCTCGACATCGAAGATAATAGATAATGAACAGTTCTAGTAGCTGCTCCCTCAATTTCAGCTGGAATTAATTTATTTTCTTGACAATCCATTTCATCCAAAATATATGTCAAACTTTGAAAATAACAACAAAAAACATTGGTTGCTATCAAGGAGTGCGTGGTTGCTATATAAATGACAGTTCATCTAATATGTCGTAATTTGTATAAATTTTAACCAATTTCGCATTATTATCACTATCAATAGTGTTTGTATGAAAAATAGTGTATGATATACGTGTTAAAAGTGATTTTATTTTGTTCCAAAAGTTACGCCACTCCGCGGCGCGTCGGTCCCAAACTTTCCGTTGTCACAAAATAAAATGACACTTTTAACATTAATATCATAAATAACTATTATACATAAATAAAACAAATACTATTTTATGCAACAAGTGACATGAGGCCAACTATTAAAAGACGGAGTTTGTCAAGTCACAAAAATTGAATTATCAACCTCCATATTTTGATTATTATGTACGCAGGAAAAAGCTCAGCACAAGTTGATGTAACCTACCAAATAGATCACAAGTGTTATACACAGTGCTAAATATATTTGGATAGCGTGATTTAATTGCCTCGTTGCCATGAGTTAAACGGGTGATACAGCTGGAACGCGTAAACACTTAGTTCATGCATTGTTTACAATATATCAATCATCAAACTTAGAGATGGCAGTAGAATAAGTACTTTCCATTTAGTAGATCTATCACTGGAATAAACGAAGCATATGGTGGTGCTAGAAGACTGGAAAGATAACGGAGCTGTATTGCTTCTACAGGATGTATCTATACCTATGTAACAAACTCTAATGGTATATAGTATTTGGCGTACTAATCATTAATCAAAAAGATTTTTTTTGAAATTCTTCATTTTAAAAAAGGGTTTAAGTAAATGAAAGGTTTCGGGACACTGGTTGGATGACTACTCTCAAGATTAATTACCTTGAATTCATTAAAATAGAAAAATACGTGGACATTACATAAAATTGTGTTTATATTTTCGGATATGGAGATGCAAAATAGTGGTGCCTAAAATTCTCATGTTCTGCTAAGTACTGTTAATTTCACTAATTTTGAAAAAATTCTTTTGGATTCATGATTACTACGGCAAATACTATATACGATCAAAGTTTGTTACATAGGTATAGATACACCCTGTATAGCCGTGAAAATCGCCCAAGTATTTCATAACATACTTTTGTAGTAAGGCTATGTATGTATTAATATTCGTTATTCTTCTACTTTATTTAGCGTAGTTGCGCCAATTATTCTGAAGTGAACAACTTCTTTGATAGGACACTAAAAACTTGGCCATGTAATAAATTAAATGGTCAAAGATTACAAATCTGGGCTAGATAAAATTTAAAATTCATTAGTGTTCTATAAAGTGTATAAGATATTTTCAGTCCCTTTAGCTCTTTTAGCCTAACAAGGTCATAAATTCAAACCTTTAGACGTAAATCTTCATGAAACGTATGTGAGAAGAAAGTTAACACGCGAATTTTGTCATGGCTGAATATTTGAATGATGAAGTGAATGCTTCACAAAGAATTAGCTGAATTTCTCGTGTTTATGGTCAAACATTGGATGAAAAATAAATGAAACTGGTCTGACACTCTGACAGTTATGATATTTTAACTTTTAACCTTCCAAGTTTATCATAAAAAGAAATGACCGCCCTTCAATTATCCACACAGTAGAAACCTCAATAAATATTGACAACTATTTATAAACCTGTCTATCAATTGATGTACGTATTTCACCTCACGAAGTACAAGTATTGTAAAGCCGACAAAAATGATACTTCGAGATTTCAACGGAAATATCCGTTTTGAGCAGCCCCGATCATTTGTGAAACAAGTTCTATTCTGAACTTTCAAATAGTTTAGTAACGCCTCAGTTTCTAATTTTTCTGATAAACCGAAGAGTTTTGCTTGTGGACTAAGAACAGGAAGTTGTTGAGCATCATATCTCTGACTTAATTTGTCGTTTACTAATTTTTGTATTCTAGATGAGTATAAATATTATTTTGACAGTTGATTATTGAGCTACCGTTTCGAGCATTGTTACGACCTATAATAGAATAGAGGAAGTATTGTAATCGTGATTTCTTGACAGTTCAAGATTTTGATGAATCCTAACGTTTTAGACCCTTCTGAACCTGAAAAACATTATTTTAAATAAGTCCAAAACCAGAACTTAATTGATGGCATTTTTCAGTTTTCTGCGTTTATTTTATAAACTGTGGATGAAATATGGAATAACTAAAACTAATCCTTGTATAATTTAGCACAACATTCACGAAAAACATTTTCCAAAACTACCAGCGATTTATTTGTTATTATCAAAATTTAAATTATTATAAAATTCGTTATATTTCTGTGAACCAAAGAAAAAATGAGAACCCTAATGTAAAATTAGAATTATTATCACTCACATTTTGACATCACATGCAAGCGTTCGTCAATTATTTTTTCAAAATAAGTAATTTGTTTCAATCGTGTTTGATATCAAATTAAGGGCCTTGTCCCACCAAAGCTACGCGACAGCGACGCAACAACGACCCGATGTCGCCAGCGTGTATCTTTCGTGTTTAACCCATGGTTTATATATGGCCTTGTCCCACCAAAGCTGCGCGACAGCGATACGATTTCAACATGTCACAAGTAGGGCCTTGTCCCATCAAAGCTACGCGTCGTTGTTGCGTCGCTCTCGCGTAGCTTTGGTGGGACAAGGCCCTGTAAAGATAATACTAGTCAGTGTCAAAGAGGATATTTAAACGATTATCAATTGTTTTATTCCGTTCACACATCATTTAAATGATGTCTAATTTGGTATCAATTTGAAGCTTATGAGGGGATAAGCTTAGTAGATATCAAAAATAAATAATCAAGTAGTGGAATTCACGTTACTATCTTTAAATTATACTTCCGGCGATCAAATGTCAAAACTGTATCAAAGATACCGAAAATATAGAAAAGGACTCATTGTCAAAAATACCTATTTTATTTAAGGACTAAAAAATAACCGCCATCTGTCACTTTAACAATGACAGCTGTCACTTTGGTAATGACAGTTGTCACTTTGACAATGACAGTTGTTACTTTGACAATGACAGCTGTCACTTTGACAATGACAGCTTTCACATTGAAATATGCAATTAATTGATGCAACACTCTAAAATTCTGGAACAGCGATGAAACTGGCCATGAAATTCATGGTCGAAGAAATTTTGTGAAGTCCACAGCGAATATTTACCATTTGTAATAGAAATACTAGAATCTGCTGGATTTATACTGCTGTGAATCTGATTTAGTTACAGTAGATTTGTATGATCCATTATTTGGCTTAACAATGACTGAATCAAGTGTTTTGTTTTTAAGGACATATGAATATGAATATGATATAGAATAGTATATTCTACAATAAGTATTGAAATGGCCTATATTCTGAACGAGCGAAAAGTTTGTAAGCCGAGCCGAAGGCGAGGATTACGGTTTGCGAGTGTGGAATACGCCATTCCAAACATATTGTAGACTATACTTTCTCTAACAAGGTTTTGGAAGCTCACCAATATTTCAGAGGAAGCTTAAAAAAATTATTAAATCCAGATATGAATATTTAAATTGATAGGAAGTAACCATGGTAGTAGCCAAACTAACAGCTTCTGATTCGTCGAAATGATTCTAATGTCAAACATAATCATTCTAAGCGGCATACGGAATCATTCTAAGTGATTTTTTGGAATTTCATTCGTTCCAACAGATTTTTGGTTATGAAATATGCAAACTCCAAAACAGTGTTGGAGAAAATAATTATTCACGATTCAGTTACTGTGAATGATTTTATTATAAATGTTGGACATTCAAGTGATGATTTCGATGTGATCAATGATGATGATACTGTTATTGATCGATTATTATTAACATAAGATAAACATCTTTTCGTCAATAATGTGGCTTTTTATGTGAACATTTATATCGCGTGGCGGGCGGGGTAGGGTAAAGTGACCTGAGTTTATGAAATACTTCACTCCGTCCACCCAAGACTAGGTCTGGTCAAACTCGGGAATGCTAAGAATTATACTATTGTATAAATTTTAACTATTTTTTTGCTCACATAAAAATATATCATGTATTACAAATCATATATATATATATATATATATATATATATATATATATATATATATATATATATATATATATATATATATATATATATATATATATATATATATATATATATATCCTCATATCATTTTGGCGTCCTAATATTGCGCGTTTGCATTTAATCTGGCGTCCATTGTAAATTGGAGTCCGTATATCGGACGCCACTTTAGAATTGCTTCAAAATTTTTTTCTGGCTTGTTCCCGACCTCTATAGGCTAAATTCAAAATTTCATTTTGACGCCAAAATGATAGGGAAATGTAAATTTCCGTATATTTTTAGTTCCGAAGAATTCCGCTCCAATTTTTAGTGGCGTCAAAAATATACGTGTATATTCCCGCTTCATATATTTCGTTATCATACTGGCGTCCAGAAACTTGACAACACTGTCGCAGAACATCGATCGATAATGAAACAGATGCTTGCGCTTCTGACATGGAATTTGTTGGGAGTATGGCCTGAATTTGGAATTGCATTTCCTATGTATGTCATAACATAATATTTCTACCAATATTTTATTGCAGACTGAAGTATTGTAGTACAGTTACTTGATGTCAGAAATTATTCTTGCTTAGAAGTAATTCTTTATCAACTTAAAATTTGAGCAGTCAATTTTAAATATTAGGAAAAAACAGTTGAGTACTGACTCAAGTATGAGGAGTAAATGAGCGAATTCATGTACCTCTTTCTAATAGTTCAAAAGCCGACCGCATCTTAACGTTCCTAATCAGATTTAGGGCTGAATTGTATATGAATTGATCGAACATATAGTAGTCATTAGGATGTCACCTTTATAAATCCAGGATCTAGTCCTAAGGATCGAAAAAAGGCCATATCCGGTCAATAAGGTCGTGGTTAATCTGAAACTAATATCAATCGATTGCAGAGGTCAAGAACTTTAGGACAAAACCAGGATACTACCTCTGTTTTGTTCAAAACAGAGGAAAAAGCACAACAATCAAAAGGGAAGTTCTAAACGACAGGGCAGAGGTTGATACCTTGGTTTTTTCTCGGAGTATCCGACCTTCGCTACTAACAAGTACCAGTTTTAATTATAAGTTCTATCAGAGAAGTTGACTCTGATGAAAATTGACCGGAAGTAGCCTTTTCCTGACGCTTAGGACAAGATTCCAGATTTAAAAAGTCTGTCACCCAATTGACCACTATATTTTCGATTGATTCATGTAAAATTTGACCGTAAGCTCGATCAGGGAACATAAGGTGCAGTCGGCTCCCCAACTATAGGATCACTATAGAATGTGAGAACTCGCTATTTCATCATATCATCGCTTCTCTTATTCAGTTTGTGGATAGATGAACATTGACTCTGTTGTCGCAACTGTAAGAAAACATTTTTTGAAGTCGGGGAGCCGGCCGCACCTCAAGCTCCCTGATCAGACTTATGGTCAAATTGTATGATATAAATCAATCGAGAATATTGTGGTCAATGAGGTGACAGACTTTATAAATCTAGAATCCTGCTTCAAGTGTGCAAAAAAGGTTACTATTTCTCATTTTTGTTAGGGTCAACTTCCCTGTTAGATCTTATGATTGAAATTAGTACCAATTGATAGTGAAGGTCAAATGCCTTAGGAAAAAACCATGGTGCTACCCCCTGCTCCGTTCGGAAGGGAAAGGAGAAGAATAGACAAGGATAATATTATGTGTTAGCAAAATTAGGCTGGTAGCATTTTGAACAATTTTGCATCCCATATTTAATCTTTGATGAAAGATATAACACCGTTTTGCTCGAAAACATGAAAAAAATCGAATGTGAACACCACATGTCTTACTTGCACATCTTTTGACTCAATAATTAACAGTTGATACTAATATTGACTCTAGGCAAAATCGACTCCAACCAAAATTTGAGATGATAATTCGGTTATTCAGATGCTACAGTTCATTAATGGTCAGTTGTACCGCTCTAACTCAAATTTTAAACTTCACTTATACAAAAAATGTCGAATCGAAATAAGGACAGCAATGTTCATGTCACATTCAATTTTCAAATTTTGATACGATATTGTTCAGTTAGGTGGCACCTAAAATCTAAGTGACAGTGGTGCAACTGGCCATGGGACGCTTAAGCAGTCTCATATACCAAATTTCATCATTCTACGGCCTAAGTCTCGAATTTATGCGAAAACTTGAGAAAGATTGTCAGATAAAGCTTACTTCCAGCTAATAGATTGTTATGAAAATATTAAGTTATTATTCGAATGCTACAATTTCTTTAGATACAAAATTTTAAGATTCTACGGCTGATTGTTCAGGATTTATATGAAAATTCGAAAACGTGCTTAGTGAACTGCACTCCTGTTTAATCCGACTGCAGTCCTAATGCAAGGTGTACAATTAGGTTTTATAGAAGTGTTTGATACAAAATTTCAATACTCCACGCCTGATTGTTTTGAATTAATACAAGAAACTCGAATAGACTGTGCAATTTCAGCACAGCCAATTAGTATTAAAATAGAAAATAACCATTAAGATGCCTCAGGAAAATTCAAAAAAAGTTCCATGTACAGTGCATTTGCGGTACAGACGAGTGCAACCATAATAGGGGCTGCAAAACTAGACTTTGGACCAGTCTCAAATACAAAATTCAACTATATAGATACATACATTCATACGTACGTACCGAAGTCAAGCCGAAAATAGTCAAAATGCATTTAGGGATGCTCAAAACGAGAATTTCCATCAAAATCTCGAAATGTGATTCTGGCGGTTCAACAATACTACTTATTTATACTTTGTACAAGTGAGTTAAAAGAGATTCACTTGGATTACTCCGATACTTATTGAATGTTCATTATTTCATATTATGAGTAGTATCTGACTTTGTGCACCATATTGCAACACGAACAGCGAAGGAAATTCTTAAGGATATACGATATGGAAGACTCCCGACTTTCAAAATTATACGTTTACCAATTTGCATTGTGGAAAAACTAATCAGAGAATGTAGTTGTACATAGTTCAACAAAATCCATTCTCAACGCTTGAACTTTTTGCCTTTAGATTGATATATAAGATATGAAGAATGAATACTGATATACGACATGTTCCCAGCAACTTTGAAGAATAGGAGTCAAATATTTGGACAATTTTGGTCGTAGATTAATTTTATGCCCCATAATTGTTGTATTTATCATCAGTTACAGTTTTGCTTCAGAAGTTTATGTGCGATGTGCTATGAATCAATTTTGTAGGCGATTATAACGGAAAAGGTATTTCTATGGCCCTTTTTGTTACCATGGAGTTTTACTTACTTGTACACATCTATCTAAATTCACTATTTGCACGATTGGGCGTATTCATATGTTTACCGGCTCTCCATTCAAGGTGGTATGTTGATTTTACCGGCAAACTGTGATTACTATGGTCATGCTGACTTACCGCCCATAAGCAAAAGCGGTAAGTGAAAAATTATGGACTTCCACAGAAAGTATTAATTTATTTATCGTTATTTATGATTGAATATTCACAATAAAATGTCAAACTTGACAGCTGACAGCGAGTGAGCTATGAGTGGTAACTCAATTTAAAAGAGAATATTAGGATTCATATTTGGGGTAGGTCTTCCAATCGTGCAAAAAATTTTTTAAGCATCACTGTCAATAATTACAGGACCGCTTTTGCTCAATATTTGCAAACCTCGCCAAGGCTCGGCCTCCAAACAATTATTCTCAATCGGTAAACCGTACTTACTGACCTTAATACTTGAATAACTATTTTGGGACTGATCTGTCCAATATTACTTTTTTGGGACTGATCTATGAAAACTACTTGATTAACACTTCACACCCACCTCTATGGGCAGTTTGATGAAGTCTTAGAAACAATTTTCGCCGAAATATGTATCATATCCTTCCGTCAATCTGTATAGATCTTGCAATTAGAGAAGTAGATACGCATTTGCAGACAATAAAATAAGACAATTTCACTGGCAACTAAGATAAACATTCGCAATGTTTGAGAAACGAATGAATAAAATTTAGTGATTTTAAATTCTTTCGTGATGATCGCCTAAAAAAACGAAATATTCTGATACTCTCTTCTGGTCTCAGCTGGCGTTTCGGCCGTGAACCACAAATTCGACCAAAAAAGATCACCTCCATGGTCTTAATACACTAATTCCTTTTTTGTATCTTCCACCTAACAGGATCGATTCATAATGGTGAAGTGAGTTTTCTCTCAGGTATTCATAAGGATATGTATGAAGACTACTCGATAGACTGGTATTTATTATTAAAGTACTAAGATGAGGCATCTTATGCAAGCAACAAATAATAACTCAGTACACAGATAAAGTTTCATTTAGTGGCCTGAAACTCCATTACTGTTGCTATCCAAATTTCATTCCGAACCAAAAGTTTCTGTAGGGAAGATTTCCCAGCATTTCAATAATTTAAATTGACGATCATTGATTGAACTGATAACGCATACTTGAATTAGGGTAGCAACACTTGTTTAAATATTTTGAATGTTGAGAGGAAAGTCGGTAATATGATAATAATTGTAGACAAATATTTTATCCGCTAGAGCTGAATCCAAGGGAAGAACTCTGAGACATGAGCCAAGTAGTATAGGGTATTTGATAAGGTGAGTAGGAAGTATTCCTTACCAGAGCCAGATTATGCATAAAGCCCGATAGGCACGGGTTCACGGACCTTTGCTTAAGGAGGCCTTAACTTTGAGGATTTCAAAAGCATTTGAGTCACCAGCTCATGGATCTCATTGAATTACGACCTATGAGCTTCAATGAGTCTTGATCCGGCATTTGTGTTGATTAAGAGAGGATGTAGACATGATAATTTCACAGTGAAAAGTATCTGAACTAAGATTGTGAAGAATTCAATACTCTTCCAAGAAGTTATGAGATTTTTTGTGTGCCTTACGGCTCTTAGGATATTGCAAAAATACTCTTACTTTTTTTAACAATATGATAACCTAATGAGGGGATGTTTCCAGCTCCCAGAATTAAGATTTATATTCACACTGACCCTCATCACATATTTATAGAAAAATCTTGAGCAAAATGCAAGTTTAGACCAAAATTTTGTCACATTTCCATAGAGCAATTATTATCACAATTTATATGACATCCGTAAGTCCTTCCTGATAAATTATCCTTCACATACTTCCATTCAAGGAATCTACCAACAGTTCACGGACATGGCAAATACATTTTACTTCAGAACTCGAAAATAGCAGTTATCAATCAAAAATCCATATTTTCTCGCAAAATCTTTCAATTTACTATGAGTTCTCTATCAATCAATGACATATTACTACTCTATGAAGATGTCTTGAGTATCAACCCATTTCAAAACTTGAATAATGTAATTCTACGCAAATCTTTGAATATATCGCTTCACATGTGTCATCGATAGAACATTCTACGCAAGAGAGGTGCTTATCGGACTGTAAAAACTAAATCTGGCAACAAGGGAGACGCCGCTTCAAACATGAAGTGAAAGCATATATATAGATAGGACGCCACTATAAACGCAATATGTAACGTATATTATTGACGCCACATTGATGTTATGATGAAAGGAGGTCATATTGTATAGGAAATGGGAACTCTGTGAATATTGCTTGAAATGGAATTTCTGTGTGAAATCTGAAGAGCCCATGAGAAATTATGTAATATACTTCGATCAGATCTCAACTATACGCGTTCCTTTCAGTAGACGCCAAAATGAACATCTTTGTAAGGACGTCAAATTGATAGGGTGATTTATATATATATATACCGCTGTCACTTAAATTTTAGGTGCCACCTAACTCAACAATATCGTATCAAAATTTGAAAATTGAATGTGACATGAACATTGCTGTCCTTATTTCGATTCGACATTTTTTGTATAAGTGAAGTTTAGAATTTGAGTTAGAGCGGTACAACTGACCATTAATGAACTGTAGCATCTGAATGATTGAATTATCATCTCAAATTTTGGTTGGAGTCAATTTTGCCTAGAGTCAATATTAGTATCAACTGTTAATTATTGAGTCAAAAGATGTACAAGTAAGACATGTGGTGTTCACATTAGATTTTTTTCATGTTTTCGAGCAAAACGGTGTTATATCTTTCATCAAAGATTAAATATGGAATGCAAAATTGTTCAAAATGCTACCAGCCTAATTTTGCTACCACATAATATTATTCTTGTCTATTCTTCTCCTTTCCCTTCCGAACGGAGCAGGGGGTAGCACCATGGTTTTTTCCTAAGGCACTTGACCTTCAATCATAAGATCTAACAGGGAAGTTGATCCTAACAAAAATGAACAATAGTAAACTTTTCCGACTTGAAGCAGAATTCTAGATTTATAAAGTCTGTCACCTCATTGACCACAATCAGCCTTATTCATAGTAAGCATGATAGTCGGCGACTAGAACCGATCTAAGTAGTCCTGACTTAGTACTGAACTAGAGTTATGTATTCATAGTTCAAATTTAGACTAGTATTAACTAGTTCGAAGTTAGTTCGCAACATCCATTTGGTCTTGGTTGGTTTTTATACGACACATGCGCATTAGTACATGAACTGTCAAAATTTTCATTGCCAAGTACAATAAAGCAAAATGTTCATGTACTAATTAATTATTTTTCATTTTATTTTGTGATGAAGTTGATTTTTTTATTTTTCATCCTAGTAATGCAGTTTATTTTTCTATTCTTTTTATATACATCGTGAATAAAATGTATGTAAATTTATCTTTTTGAATGAAATTGATTTCCATCGATACATTTAGTAGGCAATTAGATGGAAGTAAAAATAGTTTTTATTTTACGCACAATTATATTTTTCGCATGCTAAAAATTATCAAACTGGATGCGTTATCAATACGAAACATAATAGATTTAAAAAAAGAATTAAAAGAAATTTGACACAAATATATATAAAGAAAAATTAAATACATAAATAAATCATATAATTTATCGAATTCAAAAAAAATTGATATAAATCGAACTATCTAAAATAATGAGCAACTTATCTGTGAATATTATCAAATTCTGTTCTATTATATTTTTTAAACGGATTTACATACATGTATTAAATAAACTTTTACTGATTCCTACGATGATCTACAACAACATTTATATTTTGTATAACGTTTGCATTAACAAACACGAAACAAATAAAATATTATAGGTTAGTCCGCGGCTAAACTATGGCAGAAGCAGATCTAAATATAGTCCGGACTTAGTTCGGTTTTAGTCTCGGACTAAAGTTAAGTCCGCTCTATGAATAAGTATTAACGTTAGTACCAGGTTCATCTTTCTTTAGTTCGGCTTAACTTCTCTATGAATAAGGCTGAATATTCTCGATTGATTCATATTATACAATTTGACCATAAGTTCGATCAGGGAACTTGAGGTTGTACCTTTCCCTATTTCCAAGGTGGCAGTAGGAAATTAAAAAAGGTAATGTTTCTTCACTATTTGGTGGCAAAAACTTAATGTACTGCTGATTGACACTAAATTTAAGTAATGGAATATCCTACCTTGAAAGTGAAGACCCAGGCTAGCTATTAACAAGGGCACCAGAAATATTTTACCTGAAAAATAGGAAATGGGCGCCACTCCCAGGAAATGATCAAAGGAGAAAAAGGTACTATTCTGGGAGACAATAGCGACAGCAAAAAAGAAATAAAGCATAGACGTCGAAATCAATTTTAAATAAAATTATTATTAATTTAAAGCAAAGAATTCCAAAAATTATAATTCAAAAAATTTGTAACTTACGAAAATGATTGAAGCTATTATACAAAAAAATCTCACTGCAACAGCCAAAAGGGAACTGGAGAGCACGTCACAGACGTTCAAAATTACGTTACAAAAACTAGCTAAATGTCCTCTTCAGGCGGAACTCAAGACTAGTATCGGCAGAGAAGATAGATGTCGAATTGATAGCCACAAAAACAACGTCAGACAAGAACGTTCCCTGAATTAAGTAAAGTTGATCTTGCGTCTTATAGGGCTTTGATAAATACCCAACGGTCCTTGAAGGTGTTAAGGTTGGCCGTGCGCTTGGTCGTCAACTTCGGGAGATATTAATGTTCTTCTTAAATTCGTAGACGTGTTGATGTTTTTCTTAATTTGAAGTGGGTCAAAAACTAGTCTCAAGTGGCCACAGGTCCCTAAGATTCCTAGCAGTTTACACTGAAAACAAACAACCCAACCAGTATCCAATTCAACTGGAACAGGAGGTTCCTATAAAAAAATTCGAGAGCTCTCTTCAAACGTGAAGCGTTAAACTTGAATGAATAAATTTAGATTCAGTTAAAAAAAACTAATAAACTGTAAATTTAGTTAAAGTTAAATAAAATAATCAGTAAGTTATTTATTTGTCTGATTTTAAATAGTGCACTAAAAATTTGCAAAGTAAAAAAACTACGCTGAGCATTAAAGAGAAGAAAAAACACAGAAAATACAAAGTCTAGCAGGACAAGAAAAAGGATTTATTAGCGACGAGTCGATAAATTTACGAACGTGGTTCGTTACTAAAAAAATTGGATCAATCTTCACAAACTCGTAGGATTTTCCAGCTTAAAAACGGGAACTAAAGCCCACAACAAAATATTTTAAGCTTTGGAAACAAAAAAAACTACAAAAACAACATAAGAAACTGAACTACGAGTTGTTGAATGACAAATCCGCAACGCGTTGGATCCAAAATATAGTTAAATTATGTATTATCAACCACTTTCACTAATCATTCATACAGCACACATACTTAGGTGAGGAAAGGTAAAGGGAGGAACGAAGATAGCCACAAATCTCGTAGGTTTTATTACTTCGAGTGTATATATAAAAAAAAATCGCGTATCACCGAATCGATATCCGCCTGATCGCGTAAAAAAAAATTTAAAACAGAAATACAAAAAAACCGGTATATTACAAAAAAGAATGTCTACTCTTGTAGACGGGAAAGTATGGTAAACTAGGGCAGGTAGCAACTAGAACATGTGTACGAAACACTATCAATAGTAATGATTATCAAAACTAATCTGAATACAAAACATCAGAAATAGTTAAACGAATCTTCCCGAGGAAGGACAACAAACAATAATAACCTCCCAAAGAGGAAAAGACCAGCTCCTTCGACCGGAACGGCTATTGCCTACGCTATTGTAAAATTTAGAAAAAAATAAATTTAGAACAAAAATATCAATTTGGTATAAAAGTTTCAAGGTAGTAAAAAGGTGTTGAACACAAAAAACTAACAAATAATTAAGGATGAAAGAAATAAATTTGGAAAACAAAAAGTTAACCACGCGGGTCGCCTCAAACGAAATCACTAGCAAAAATAATACTAAATTTGGAATAACGTGAATAAAAATAATAAACGAAATACTTACAAAATCATAACACTGATTTTAATTAAATAAAATAATCACCAAATTTAGAACAACAAGAAAAATCACAAGACTACTCAAAAACAACCGACTGCAACAATAGCTCCGACGCAAGAGAGCGAGGAAGAACCAGACGCGCCGACTCCCCAAGTTAGCGCTTCAATCAAGTGTCATACGAACGTACTATTTTACAAAATTAGTGCGAATCTGCTACATAGATGGCGACATGGGTATGCAATGGGAAAACAATTGTACAAAAAAAGACGTCAGACGAAATTTTGTAACAAGGTGCGGCCGGCTCCCCGACTTCAAGAAATGTTTTCACACAGTTGCGACAACAGAGTCAATGTTCATCTATCCACAAACTGAATAAGAGAAGCGATGATATGATAACTCGCACAAATTGAAATATGAGATAGAATGGATGTATGTTATATGGAATCAGTTTGAGCATATCACTTCCAAACTACAGTTATTGTTGAATACATTCAATATATAGCTCTTTGCAAAAACCGGGCACTCGAATAGTTAAAGCTCTCATTTTTCACAGTAACTCAAATTATCTTCTGATGTACTCTGTTACCGACAGATTCAAGGAAAATAAAGCAACATTTTTGTTTCTTACACAAAATTGTTCCGGTTTTATGTTACCAGTGAATTCTAAATTGAACAAAAAGAAAAACTCAAATGATGTTTTCGGCAAGTCCCAACTTATATGTATGTTGTATACCAACTCTTTACATTTTTCAGCCATGATGGATGTGATATCCTGTAATAGATTATATTATTAGGAGCAAAGATTAGTTTTCATTCCCTTGTATATCACAAGCTTATATTAATCTTATAATGTATTATAGGAGATATGTAATAATGATAATTCATCCATCCATTCTAACTTTCTTTCGATCACACTGGAAGTGCAACTTTGTGACCATCAGGGACTCCAAAAACATGAATAATTTGAGATTCATCAATTTGGTCCTAGTAACAGCAATGATGAACTTGCAACAAAAATGTTCCACTTGCTTCGTACAAACGATATGATTTGTTTTTCTACAAAAATTATAAGACCACATCACGGATGAAATAGTGAGTTCTCACATTCTATAGTGATCCTATAGTTGAGGAGCCGACCGCACCTTATGTTCCCTAACCGAACTTACGGTCAAATTTTATATGAATCAATCAAAAATATAGTGATCAATTGGGTGACAGACTTTTTAAATCTGGAATCTTGTACTAAGCGTCAGAAAAAGGCTACTTCCGGTCAATTTTCGTCAGAGTCAACTTCTCTGATAGAACTTATAATTAAAACTGGTACTTGTTAGTAGCGAAGGTCGGATACTCCGAGAAAAAACCAAGGTATCAACCTCTGCCCTGTCGTTTAGAACTTCCCTTATGATTGTTGTGCTTTTTCCTCTGTTTTGAATAGAACAGAGGTAGTATCCTGGTTTTGTCCTAAAGTACTTGACCTCTGCAATCGATTGATACTAGTTTCAGATTAACCACAAACTTATTGACCAAATATGGCCTTTCTTCGATCCTTAGGACTAGATCCTGGATTTATAAAGGTGACATCCTAATGACTACTATATCTTCGATCAATTCATATACAATTCGGCCCTAAATCTGACTAGGAATGTTAAGGTGCGGTCGGCTCTTGAACTATTAGAAAGAAGTACATGAATTTGCTCACTTACTCCTCATACTTGAGTCAGTACTCAACTGTTTTTTCCTAATATTTCAAATTGACTGCTCAAATTTTAAGTTGATAAAGAATTACTTCTAAGCAAGAATAATTTCTGACATCAAGTAACTGTACTATAATACTTCAGTCTGCAAAAAAATATTGGTAGAAATATTATGTTTTGACATACATAAGAAATGCAATTCCAAATTCAAGCCATACTCCCAACAAATTCCATGTCAGAAGCGCAAGCATCTGTTTCATTATCGATCGATGTTCTGCGACAGTGTTGTCAAGTTTTTGGACGCCAGTATGATGGCGAAATATATGAAGTGGGAATATACACGTATATTTTTGACGCCTCTAAAAATTGGAGCGGAATTTTTCGGAACTAAAAATATACGAAAATTTTTATTTCCCTATCATTTTGGCGTCAAAATGAAATTTTGAATTTAGCCTCTAGAGGTCGGAAGAAAGCCAGGAGAAAATTTTGAAGCAATTCTAAAGTGGCGTCCGATATACGGACTCCAATTTACAATGGACGCCAGATCAAATGCAAACGCGCAATATTAGGACGCCAAAATGATATGAGGATTTATATATATATATATATATATTATATATATATATATATATATATATATATATATATATATATATATATATATATATATATATATATATATATATATATATATATATATATATATATATGTATACATAGTTGAAGAATACTCGCGACTGTTGCGAATAGTTAAGGAAACAAAAATAACGCAGGTTAAACAGTCAAAAATTTTTTGTGAGTGGGCTCAAGTGAAAAACGCTCTTTTAGATTAGTCAAGCTTTCGGTCTTTAATTAAAACCATCCTCAGGACTCTAGAATTCATAATAAAACAGTTGTTATCAATCACAATTTTTTGATAACAATTTTAAAAAACATTTTTTACTTACATCTAGTGAGATTCGAAAAATGAATAAATTTTCATCACAGATCAACATATTTGTACAAGAATTGGAAATACATGTTAAAAATTTGAACAACAATTGTTTTTCAAAAAGTAAAATTTAGTCACATGTTGGACCACCAAACGGAACCATGACAGCCAGCCATTTTGCAACCAACAAGATTCAACAAAGTCAACCAACGAAGCTAGGTCCGAAAAAATAAATTTAAAACTAAATTAGACAAAAATAGTCCCTAGACAAGTTACTAGTCCAGTGGCGGCAGAATTTGAACAAGTTTCAAAAAACCAAGTTAATTAAAAAATTAATTAAAGTAGAAAGAACAAATTATTCAAAAAGAAAAGATTAAAAAAAAAAATTATTTTAAGATAATCTAACACAACCCTGATATTTAAATTTAGTAAAATGTACAACAATGTTATGTTACTATCAAAAAATTGTGATTGATAACAACTGTTTTATTATGAATTCTAGAGTCCTGAGGATGGTTTTAATTAAAGACCGAAAGCTTGACTAATCTAAAAGAGCGTTTTTTACTTGAGCCCACTCACAAAAACTTTTTGACTGTTTAACCTGCGTTATTTTTGTTTCCTTATATATATACATATATATATATTGTAACTTGTTGAAATATGAAGTGGAAGTAAATCACTTTCTTTAGATTTTTCCACTTTGCTATCATTTATTCTCATGGATAATAATTTGTATAATGATCTGTGATATGACAATGAATTTTGATGTCATATAATCTAATTTTATTACCATAGTAATAATGCATAATTTTCATTCCATTAAAACGTCAGTTCAAAATGTCGATTCAAAAAAGATTCCAACAAACTTTTTTGACATAAAATGATTGTAGATGAACTATAGCATTCAACTCGCCCAAAATGGTCATAGCCCAAATCCCAAACTGCATTCTCGTGTAATATCGCTTTAATAAAATGAATATTGAATAATATTCTTTAAAAGAAATATCCACATGAAAGCAACTAAACTACATGTCTCATACAAAGATAATTATTGTCTATATGCTCACAAACTCATTCATGTGCACAAACACAAATTTCCGATTTAGCGTCAGTTTTCCTCAAATATGCAACTGTGCCCATTCGACGCCTGGCATTTGTAAAATCAATGCCCAGGGGTCGTCGTCTGCAGACGCAAAGGGCTGTTATCGCTTATAGTTTCCATCGCTGCGCCAAAAATAACATTCACAGGCAAAGGGTAGAGTTAGGATAATGTGTGTAGTGTGTAATGCGCATATCTCACGATATTCTATATCCGAGATATCTCACCGGATGTAGGGAAATGAGTCACGTAATGTTGGCTATTTTTGTTTTAGAACTGTTATTTTGAATGGTAAGAGTTGGCAACATGGGTTCATAATAATAAAAAGTAATGAGAACGTTGAATTGTAAAAATTCAAGAGAAGTTTGTTGTACTAAGATCTTTGTTTTGTTATCTTTATTTTTAAAAGAACAAGTTTACACAATAGATGTGTTGCAAAGTTTTGTTCATGTTCTGTATATAATCTTCGCTTGAATAACATTTTGGAATGTCTATTACCAGTATTACCTCTGTCTTATATTGACATTATTCAAATCAATTTTTAATTTTTTACAAAATTATGATATTAGAATACTTCAAATTGATTCTATAGTTCATCGATTCTTTCCATAAATACAATTGCTCTTTCTTGTTTAAATGTATGATTTTTTTTAACAGTGAAAAGTTGGGCGTGAAAATTCTCTTTTCATTGCCACCTACACCTAAATGCACGAGTTCGAATCCTGCTATAAGGTCAAATTTTTCTCAAATTTTTAGTATTCCACCCCAAGGGGCTCCACAGACAACACAACTGCTGTAGATGTGGTTCTCATTGAAGACAGTTTTCCCAACAATTCGAAAAATTTCAATTTAGCTTAGTATCTAATATCTCAAATTGTTATAGCAATTTAATGTACTTCCAACCCAAACAACAATCCTTCGCTGGCATATTTAAAAAAAAATCCGCTGTGGCCACACAGTACCTCCCCGACCATAAATTTCGTGGCCAGTTTCATCGCTGTTTCAGGAATTTAGAGTGTCGCATCAATTAATTGCATATATCAAAAAGTAAGCTGTCATTGTCAAGGTGACAATTATCATTGTCAAAGTGACAGCTGTCATTGTCAAAGTAACAGCTGTCATTGTTAAAGTGGCAGATGGCGGTTATTTTCTAGTCCTTTCATAAAACAAGTATTCTTGAAAATTAAGAGTCCTTTTCTAGATTTTCAGGGTCTTTAATTCATTGGAACATACAGATTCGACATTTGATCGCCGGAAGTGCAATTTAAGATCGGAACGTGGATTCTACTACTTGATTATTTATTTTTGATATCTACTAAGCTTATCTCCCCGAGAGCTTGAAATTGATACAGAACCAGACATCATTTAAATTATTTGTAAAAGGAACAATTGACAATCGTTTAAATATTCTCTTTGACACTTCTATTAGAATTATCCTCACAAGATCTTTAATTTAATACCAGACACGATAGAGCCAAATTACTTATTCTAAAAAAACAATTGACGAACGTTTGCATGTGATGTCAAAATATGAGTGATTATTTTTACCATCCAAATTTCGACCAATAGAATTGCACCATTCGACGTCACGTGGTACAACCAACACGGTTTTCAAGTGGAAATTTTTTGGAAATTTTGTCTGTTGGTTATATATACAAAACAAAGAATATTCAGCCGCGTTGATTCAGCATCTGTCAAACTGACAGGCAGATTGAATGTGAAAATGAGCAGATTCAGAGTCGAGTCTCTGGAATATATTGATGAATTTGGATGGGAAAAATAATCTTCCGAATACCATTCGTGATTAAATTCAACCTGGCAAAATTTTTAGATGGTTACGAGAGCTTGCTACCAATTTATTTCGTGATATTGCTCAAAAATCACTCGCTTGATCACTCAATAAATTGCTAAGCAACAAGCTCTCGTAACAATCTAAAAATTTTTCCGGTAAAATTCAACCACTTATGATATTATATATGATAATAATTCTAGCTTCACATTGAGATACTTATCATTTCTCTGGCTCAGAAATGAATAAAAAGCTTTATAGCCTAGTTGCAAGGGATAGAGACTAGAATATTTATATGTGAATTTAGAAGGCGAAGTCATGTTTCGTCGTTTGATAATAAAAGTTGAATCATAAACAGCGACAAAAATATTCTGTGCTTATAACACACAGTAGTTCGCCTACGATCTCCAGTATAAATTCAATAATTATATCCATTTGAAATAATTTTTCTGTCGAATGATTGCATCTATAGTGATATTCTACTGAACGAGCGTCAAAGAACTTTGTCACGTGTTGCTATGAGAGATAAGCGATAAAATTAATGAAATGAAATCATGAGCATCAACTTATTTCAGCAACCGTAGAAGAAATAAGAGTAGGCAGATATAAAGTATCGTCTAAAGAGGCTTAGTTTTGGATTTCCAAAACAGTATTTATGTAGATGTTATGTTTCCAAATTTCCAAATGTTTACAAACGAAAAATCTGTTGACACCCTGGCATATGGATGATCAAAATATTTGACCTAATGTCATAATGATTGAATCTACATACTTCTTGGAAAAATTAATATTTCACGTAAAATGTGCGATCCATTTGTTTAAGATTGGACAAAAGCTTCATTCCTAACATTTGTTGATATCCTGGCATATGGTTGATCAAAATATTTTCATTATCCGTGTTATTTGTTCATTACTTTCATGATACTATAAGTTCCGTCAATTTTAAATCTAATTAGCAAAATCATAACAAATACAGTCTTGGGATTTGATATGACAGTACTATACTTGTTGATATGAAAATTTTACATCGCTATGTCCTAGTTAAGGGTTTCGTAAGTTGAAAACGATTGTCGAGGCTGGATTATTTTCTGGACTCGTTTAAATCACGTATAAAATTAAATCACGAAATATTCTCGTTAGGCTATAATCAAAGAAAAGTATATCAACTCCAAATTATTCGGGAAATAGGTTATAATGAATATTCAGCATTTCTTTTTGAATCATTAGCATGTTCTATTTTGGACACAATGCTTCCATTTCTTTGTACAAAACTTATGAGAATCTCTTATGGCAAATTGATAATACCTAATCAATCTGGATTGAGCAATACATTCTTGTTTTTCTGATCTATTTAATTTTGTTCTTTCCATACAAGTTATAAAGTTAAATAAATATCAGAAGAAAGATTCAAAAAAATTTGAATATGATTACAGAATTTTTTTTTTTCTATTTTCTTGCTCCAATTTACAAGTAACTAATTTATATAAAAAAAGTTTTCTGAGGAACATGTCCAATTATTTATTTACTTATCTCTACACGACCTAGATTCAATTACCAAGGGGATTACGGAGACTTGAGCATTTTAAATTTAATATGAAATTAATGTCAAAATAATAGATTCAAAAGTGGATTTTGTATACATTAGTCTGATGGAAGAATGATTTTTTTGAAATCAAACTAGTGAATTTTAGTTTAAAGAAATTGACGATGGGAAAAAATAGTATTTGGGTGATAAGAATACATATCACTGTTTCTCCTACACCTGATTGTACAATCTAAGGCAGTGATTCCCACTTGGAGGGCGCTGGAATGATCCAGGGGGGCAATAGTTGCCTTGGACACGTTTGGGAACCTTGAATGAAAATAAGGAAAAATGAGGGTGGTAGCATCAATAGGTATAGATTTAGTTCCAATAATGGGGCAAGATATCCTTGAAAAAAAATCTACAAAAAAATAAACAAACCTGAACTCACTGCGCTATCTGGTGTTTACAAATTGAACTGTGATACGTGTAATATTTTTATATTGGCAAAACTGATCAGATATTTGCAACGAGATTCAAAGAACACCTGCTTAAGCTGAGATTCCAAAACATCCAGTCAAGTTTCGCTGATCATTGGATTGAGGATGAACATGGTATCACTCGGAACTTTGAAATCTCACACATCCGCAAGAATGACAAGATCCTTGATTTCCTTGAGAGCTTAGAAATAAAGAAATCGTGAAAAACTATGCTGACTCTAGTATAAATAACAAAACGAACCACAGACACACCGCAGTTTTGAATCTTTTAATTCAATTTACGATTTACATGACCAGTTCTTACGAGTATTTTCATTTTTTTCAGTTCATTTCAGTTACAGTTTGGATTTTTGTTTAACAGATTGAGATATAAGAACAATTCATATAATTTAATTTTTTACCACCATATTACCGCTTTTCCAGTTAATTTTGTTTATAATGATACTGTTGAAGTAAGCTATGAATTAAAAAAGCAATGCTGGTTTTTGATATAATTTAAAATGTCAGTTTCGTGTATTTTAATGTGTTATTGTATTTTCACTATGTTTGATAAATAAATCCTGTATTACTGCGAAGTTACTTTCGTATTTCCTCGTTCTACTCCTCTACAGGTTATGGACCCAGAACTAGGTAAATAACTGCATATTTAAAAAAATATATATTAATATAAAGGATGTCGCAAATGAGCACAGTGAATTCTACGAGACTTGAAATGCTATCAAAAGAAAACTATGATACATGGTGCATGCAAGTTGAAGCATTGCTAGTTAAAAATGAGACGTGGGGATACGTTAGTGACGAAATATTGAGGCCACCAGATCCAATCGGAACTGAGTCCGAGCAAGAAAAGATGCAAAAGGTACTAACAGTGGATGAATGGAGACAAAAAGGCTAAAGCCGTCCTCATTTTATCTATCAGCCCTTCAGAGCTGAAACAAATACGTGGTTATCAAACATCGCATGAAATTTTGAAAAAGCTGGAATCAATTTATGCATCTTCAGGACCAGCGCGAAAAGCAAGTCTGTTGAAACAACTAACACTTCAGAAAATGATTGATGGAGATGATGTACAAGAGCATATTAATAAATTCTTTGATGCTGTTGACAAGCTTGGAGCAATGAATGTAAGGATCCACAAAGATCTGTTAAGTATTATGCTTTTATACAGTCTTCCAGACACTCATGAAAATTTTCGATGTGCTGTTGAAACTCAAGACATTTTACTTGAAGCTGAGAAATTAAAGGTGAAAATTATCGAAGAAGCTGAGGCACGAAAACAAAAAGCTGAAGAAATTGAGTCTGGGGCGATGGTCGCAGTCAAAAATGTGCTGCAAAAGGTGACAAATACCAGATATCAATCATCTGCTGACATCAACGAGAAGAAAAAGAAAAAGTTTCCATACAGATGCAGTAAATGTCATAAATTTGGACATAAGGCTGCTGCATGTTATTCGAAAAGCCAGCATTCACAACGAGCAAATGCTGTCAGAGAATCATTCTATGTGATGTCGAACGGTTCTGAAACGGCCATGAAAACAGAAGTTGTTGATCTTCAACGTAGTTGGTGTCTTGACAGCGGATGTACATCTCATCTTTGCCGTGAAGAAGATATTTTTGACACATGGTCTCCAACATATCGTGGAAAATTGAATTTGGCGAGCAATGCATCTACAGCAGTCAAAACCATGGGAACTGTTACGCTCCAAGCCGAAGTTGGAGCCAAATCAAGGTCAGTAAGTCTCAAAAATGCTTTGTTTGTACCTGATCTGCGCACAAATCTTCTTTCAGTTGCCAAGATCACCGACAAGGACTGTGAAGTCGTCTTCAGGCATGACAACGCGTTTGTTCGCGACAAGAGGGGCCACGTCAGATTAATAGCTGATAGAGTAGGCGATCTCTACTATCTTCGACAACCAAAAGATTCTGCACAGGCTGTTCAATCCTCGGAGACAAGAAAATCTGACATTCAGATCTGGCATGAACGGTTAGGTCATCTTAATTTCCGTGATATAATAGAAATGGTGAATAAAAGGATGGCAATGGGTATCAAGCTCAAGCCAAAGAAGAAACTGCCTTCCTGTACTGTTTGCTTGAAAGTAAAACTGTCAGCACATCCGTTCTCCGAAAGGATTACGATGAGTGAGGAACCACTGGAAATAGTTCATTCAGATCTTTGTGTGCCCATGAGAACCGAATCTAATGGACATGGAGAATATTTTGTTACCTTCATCGATGATTATTCTCATTGGTGTGAGGTGTATATTCTAAGGAATAAAAGTGATGTCTCTCATGCTTTCTTGAATTATAAAAGTTATGCTGAAAACCAGACAGGACGAAAAATCAAAACGTTACAAACTGATAATGGGAAAGAGTATTGTTCAAATACATTTACGGAATACCTCAGATCAAATGGGATCAAGAGAAGACTCTCTGCACCATATACGCCTCAGCAGAATGATGTAAGTGAAAGAAAGAATCGTACAATAATTGAAATGGCTAGATGTATGGTTTTACAAGCTGGTCTTCCACCGTCATTCTGAGCAGAAGCCGTATGTGCTGCCAATTATATAAGAAACCGTTGTCCATCAACATCAAGAAGTCTTACTGGTAGAACTCCATTCGAAATATGGATGAAAAGAATTCCTAGCTTGAAGCATCTTCAAATATTTGGATCCAAAGCTTTTGTACTCAACAAAGAAAACAATAGAGATAAATTTCAGGCTCGTTCTATTGAGGGTATATTCGTAGGATATTCAGACGAAGCTAAAGCTTACCGAATTTGGATGCCAGAGAAAAGGAAAGTCACAATCACAAGGGACGTAAAATTCGTAGATGTTACCAAAGATCTTCGGCAAGATGGCGATATAATCTCGAGCCTAACCAAGTGCGGTACCACCGAATTACTAGAGAAAATTGATGATTCTGATGAAGATAGAGCCGAAGTGGCAAATCAGCAACAGAACTCAGACTGTAATAAAGAAAATGATTCAATGAAACGAGGTAAAGGTAGACCCCGTATTCTTCGATCTAGACGAGGTGGTCGGCCGTCCAAGGTGTACAATATGAAAATAAGAACTGATACTAGAAGTTTTTCGCCTGCAGACACACTTGCAGATTCTGAAAAAGAAAGTTTACCTCAGACTGTCATTTCAAGTGTACCGGATGATATTTTACATTCACATATTCCAAATCAATCCAGAACAATTGAAATTGAAGATATGGAGACTGATATTGTAGCATACGCATTTAATGCTGAAGTAAATTTCGAAGAAGCTATCAAAGGACAAGATTTTCCAGAATGGGGAAATGCTATCTCTACCGAAATTAGAAGTTTGATAAAAAACGATACCTGGAAACTCGTTAATCGTCCTGATGAAAGAAACATAGTTGGCTGCCGATTCGTTTTAACAAATAAACGTAATCCAGATGGCACTATAATAAGAAGGAAAGCTCGTCTTGTGACTCAAGGTTTCACTCAGAAACCTGGTATTGACTACACAAGTACTTTTGCTCCAGTAGCTCGACTTGAGTCTATACGTCTTATGTTTGCGATAGCTGCAAAGTATCGGTTAAAAATTCACCAAATGGATATAACAACGGCGTACTTGAATGGTATTTTGAATGTAGGACTTTACATGAAGACACCGCCCATACTTGAAGGAATTCTTGAAGAAATTCTACAAAATGAGCCAGGAAATAGTGAAATAGCACGTGAGACACGATCTATGATTCACTTATTTTATAAGATGAATCAAGTGTGTCGTCTCAAGAAGGCTCTCTATGGTTTAAAGCAAGCCGGACGCCAGTAGAATATCAGGTTTGACCACAAGCTACGTCAAATGGGTCTTAAGCCGACAAACGCTGATTTTTGCGTATATGTGGCCTGGAGAAATGGAAAAATATTGATTCTGTCAATTTATGTTGATGACGTGCTTATGGCTTCAGTAAATTTAGAATGGATGAAAGAAATCAAACTAAATTTGGGAAAGGATTTTGAAGTAAAAGACCTGGGAAGAGCAAAATATTGTCTTGGGATTGAAATCCAACAAAATTCTGAAAGCATCAGCATATGTCAAAGAGGATATGTCCGTGATTTACTCAGAAGATTCAATATGGAAGGGGCTAAATCAGTCAATACTCTAATTCAACCTGGAACAAAACTAACTAAGGATGGAAGCTCAACTTGTCAAGAGTCTCGTCCGTACAAAGAATTAGTTGGTGGACTTATGTATGCTGCTGTTGCTACTCGACCAGATATAGCCCATGTAGTAAGTCTATCAGCCCAATTTAGTAGTTGCTACACTGATATTCACTGGGGTGTCGCTAAACGTGTGCTACGTTATATTAAAGGAACAATGGACTATGGTATACGTTATTGTGTTTGTCATCAAAATATTAACGGTTTTGTTGACGCAGATTGGAGAAGATGCCTGATTGGTAGAACATCATATACAGGTTTTATTTTTACCCTTTCGAATGCAGTTATTAGCTGGAAATCACAAAAACGGAAATCTGTAGTTCTATCTTCTACAGAGGCTGAATATAATGAGTATATCAGAAGCCATGAAAGAAGCTATCCATCTCAGAAACTTCGTGAAAGAACTTGGCCTTCGAGATTTAGAAAGCATCACTGTTTATAATGATAATCGTAGTGCCAAGCTTCTCGCTGAAAATCATGTCTTCCATCAGAACTCATTGATCGAAACCGGTTGCTTTTGGAGTACAGTGTGATTTAGAATTGTATGGGTTTTTTCTCAAGAAATATTTCCAGCTCCTTTTTATTTTCTATAGTTACAATTGTTCTAGCAATTACAACCCAAGTAAGTAAGCTTGGTTCACCTAAACTATAGATAATCTTAGATTGTACAACCAGGCCTCAAAGAAAAAAGTGAACTGAAATTGGATTATCACATTTTTTAAAATTTTATCCACAAATTCCTATCTATGTTAAATATAACTGAGAACTTCGTACCCAATTGCAGTCTATTACCTCCCTTGCTCTAGCATTCTCAATTGAAAAACAACTATCTCTTTTAGAGAATGCGAATCTATATTGAAAACCTTTTGCAGTGCAAATAAATTATTGTTTTTGAGCCTATTTCCTTCAGGGTCATTCTAAAAATTGAATAGATTCTTCATCTGCGCTAACTGTTGCTCTTTTCGATAATAACTTCTGTATTGGCTGTATTATGTGCTAGCTACGAAGGCTCCAATAGTGAGCTTTTCCATTTTGCATACTTACTGATATGTCATTTGGATCAGAATAATATTGTTTTGTTCACTTATTTCGTTGCACGAAATGTCACATAAACGAAAATGTAATGCTAATTGTGCTGTCGTTGAGTGCTATTATAAATTTCCTGAGAAACGTTAAGCAAATGCGTCGAAAACGGCGAGTCATTCTTAGTTTTAAATCTGTGACATTTTGTATTAGCTGCATAATGTTATCATTTATTTTTTGTTAAAACGGGACGTCTCCTGCAGAATTATGTGAAGAAAAAACATCTTGGTGTTTTACAAGTTGTTTATCAAAAAAGGAATATTAATACTAAAATAATATACTCCAAGCACTAATAAATAAGTGAACTGCATGAGTTGAAGTGATTTCTAGGCAATATTTTTTATTTCTCGGCTGAACAAATCAGTTTTAAGATATCAGGTCTGCGAGTGCACAAAATAATTGTAAATTAGATTATCGTTTGGTCTGTTTGTGAAATCGGGACTTTTATCACCTCACTGGGGACAGCGGGACTTTGGGCGGGACGTATCGTCACGTTATGTATACATGGCATCTCTTATATCAGAACGTAGTGTCGGCTGCCTAATAGAATTGCGAAAAATACATTCGACATAGTGACTATAAATTCTGTATGATTTTCAGGATAATCTATCAATGAAATTTCCAATATTTTACTTTCATCAATAAATTACATTGTAAAATGCGTGATATAGTCCGAAATGTATCGCTCACTTTCAATTTTACCAAATGAGGAAATATTCAGTACTATACTTCAGTTTTTCAAATAATTTCTTTTCTAAACTTGTCGCAAATAAGCTCACAATCAGAAGCCTTTGATAAAACGCAACATCGCAGGGAATTCCCATTTTTACTTGTACAAAGTAAAAATAAGTACCTACATATTGTGAAACCGACAAAATTCACATTTAAAAATTCTGATGGAAATATCTATTTTGACTATTTTAGGCTTGATGTCGGTATGTATGTGCGAATATTCGTAACTCGCAAATCTCAAAACCCGTCGAACATATAATGCTGAAATTTTATATTTGAGACTGGCCTAGGGTCTAGTTGTGCAACTCGCATTATGACTGCAATCGTCTGTACCGGCAGTGCATTTTACTTGAGACCTTTTTTAATTTTTCGCATAAATCTAGAATGATTAGCCATAGGATATTGAAATTCAGTATTTGAGCTTGTTGTAGCATCAAAATGGTTATTTTCTATTTTTGTACCAATCGGCTAAGTCAGAAGTGCACTTTATAAAACAGACTTTTCGAATTTTCCGCATAAATTTAGAACAATCAGTCGTTGCAATCTTCTGTACTGAAAGTGCACTTTACTCCAAACATTTTTTGAATTTTCCCCATAAATCCAAAACGATTGAACGTAGAATGTTAGAATTTAGTATTCAAGACGATAGTATCATCTAGTTCTAGATGCTCATATCCTATTTTCGTTGAGATCAGCTAATCCAAAAGTGCATTTTACTTGACTGTCTTTTGGAATTTTTCGCATGAATTCTAAACGGCTGTAAAATATTGAAATTTAGTATTTTTGTTTGCTGTAGCATCTAAATGATTGCCTACTTTTCTCATAACAATCGACTGAACCGGAAATGCACTTCAGTTGAATTTGTTTTTCAATTTTGCGCGTAAATTCAGAACTGCTAGCCGTAGAATCATGGAAATCAGTATTTAGGAATGTTGTAGCATAAGAAAGATGACCTATTGTTTTCAAAGCAACCGACTGGGTCGAAAACGCACTTTACTTGACAAATTCTTAGAATTTTTTGGATAAATCCAAAACGATTAGCCATGGAACAATGGAATTTTGTGTTTGATTATCGTATTATTATATGCAAAAAATATACCCAATGATGTACAAGTAAGTCACATGATGTCCACGTCAGAATTTTTCAATTTTAAAGTTTTTTCGACCGACAGTGCTGGTGATGTCTTCATACTGCACTTCTCTAGCTACTCAATTTTCAACTATTGAACCGTTCTTATATTTGTTCAGTTGTATCCCAGGTGGTCATTTCCACATAATGGACAAAAGACAATCAGTTCGTGAACCTTGGTTTTACTTACAATAAATACTTATTTACAATTGAGCGCGTTGAAGCAATATTGTACGGCGTGATAGTTTTGTTTCAGGAACGACCACGATACGAGTGTTTCTCAACAACTGAGCGCTTTAAAATATTTAGCGCACATAATTTGTATTGAATTGGGTTGTGTCATGAGAATAAAGTTGTGATTTTATATTTTTTGTTTAATATATAATATCAAACTATAAGTGTAAAAACTATTCTTATAATTTATAAATGAATATATTAATTATAATTAATTAAAAACTATTTTAATATAAGCAATGTGTCTGAAAGATAATTTCACAAAAGCTTATTCAAGTAATATACTAGAAATTAATCCATTTATGATTTATGAATACATACTGGTGAATAAAAAATTCAATACTCTAGAGGTACGAGATATTAAGTTATCAATGTGAGCAGTTTTTTGAAATTATTCTCCCAATATGCAAATGCTATTACATCTTTTTGTACAAATCCAGTCTAGAATCATTTTGTGATAATGCTATAGAATAGATTATGTGTGTATTCAACGCGAAAATAAAACTTGTATTGTGAAAGGAAGAATCACTCCTGGATACCTATTCTATATTTTTCATGACTTCCCACCCACTTGAAGTGATATATTAATGACGTTATATCACCTTCCACCGTCGAAGCATTTGAAGGTACTCATACTTGCTCAAGTTTCTGGTTATATTCATTTATGTTGATACACCATATATTGGAAATTTGTCAGATATTATAAATATAAGCAATATAATAATTATTCATATTTTACAATATTTTTCAATCAGAATTGAAATATGGCTGCGTAATATTTACAGTTATTCAAATTTGACCTATTGCATTCTTAACGTAAGTAAGATTTCAAATTGATATTTGTTTACAATTATTATGAATTTTCATCTTATGATGAGTTTATGCACAAGAATTTTGTGTACTTTAGCCCACAACTAAATATCAAATCCATCTCAAAATAAAATAACCTCAAGCGTCAAAACATCACCGATGATAACATTCTATCAATACCTTTCTGCTTACAAAAATCTTATTAGGACATTTTTTTGTGTGTTGGGATAAAAATGAACAAAACAACATCTATATAATTTTTTTTCTGATATAATTCTTGCAATAACGTTCAGTAATTACTCTGAGTCGTGCTCTGAGTAAATAGGTAATCTGTGCTCTGAGCACCGAAGTGACGTCACATGTACATCGATTGCGCTCAGGTGTTTACGGCAATTTCCGACGTATTCAAAACTTGGGGCTTTTGATTTATTAATAAAAAAAGTAATGTTTATCAAAAAATTGTGTAAAAAATAATCACAATACAAAATTTAATAAACTTTCATATGGTATTATTACTTTATATACGTAATAGAACCCAATTCTCCAACAACAGAATGTATTCCAATGAATAAATAAAAACTTTATTTCTATTGTATGAAAACATAATTTGTTCGTTAAATAAAAATATTCCAAGTACGGACTCCTCGACATTATTCGTAAGCAATTTCGATTTGCCACGAATTTTGATGTGAATGAGTGTTCGATACAATTCTAAATGACTATTGGAGTAAGATACCTTAATCATCATTTTTTTTTTTGCGAGAGCTAGTTGCACCTGTTTCTCGTAGTACCATTTCTCTAACAAAATTGCATTCTCACCGTTCATCATAATGTTCAAATCAAATATTTTGCCCTGTTTATTTTTTCACAACTGATAGAGCAACAATTGTTTGAAATTTTGACGTAATAATTACGTTCCACTAGGAGTAGGCGATCGCAACGATCTGCTCACGACCGCAATTTTTGCAGTTCAACTAACATAAGATTGCTGTGGTTGGTGCTTCAAGTGGAACGGTGCGAGTGTCTGTTCAGTATCAAATTAACTGACAATTCGAGGTTAAAATCGAAAATTTCAAAAAGAACATATGTATGAATGGAATGAGTCCAATATACCTTGTGTAAATTGATCTCTTATGCATAATAAATAATAATATTGAGTAACAGTGAGACTATCTGAATCAATCGACATAATTGGGAGTCAAAAATACAGATAAGAAAGACACCTTTCCAATTAATTCAAATTTCTTGCTGATTTCGCCGCTTCGTGCCATCTTCCAATCGCGGGCGTTGTGAGCTTGAATCATTTGCAATTGATGACGTCATCTATGACGTATTGATCTTAAGTGGAAAGACCACGATCATCCTGTGGAACGATTGTTGAGGCGACTTGAGCGTTGCGGTTGCCTAGTAGCCAATATATTTATAACAATTGAGTTAGCTATATTGTTAGCAACGCCTTACGATATCTTCAAATGAATGTAATTTCAAAATATCATTTTTTTTTAACTTCTTAATACATTTTCACTTACTTGTACAAAGTACAAGGAAGTATTGTGAAACCGACAAATTTCACATATCGAGATTTTGATGGATATATCCGTTTTGAGCTTCCCTGAATCCATTTTGACTATTTTTGACTTGATGTCGATACGTATGTTCGTGTGTGCGTGCGTTCGTATGTGCGTGCGTAACTCGCAAATCTCAAAACTGGTTGAGCGTATAATGTTGGCATTTTGTATTTAAGACTGGTATAGGGTCTAGTTGTGCACCTCGCATTATGGTTTAAATCATCTGTACCGAAAGTGCACTTTACTTGAAACTTTTTTCAAGTTTTTCTAATAAATCCAGAATGATCAACCGTAGGATGTTGAAATTCAGTATTTGAACTTGCTGTTGTATCAGATTGGTTATCTGCTATTTTTGTAAGAATCGGCCAGGCCAGAAGTGCACTTTACTTCAAACTTTTTTCAATTTTTTTGCATAAATATAGAATGATCCGCCATAACATATTGAAATACCGTGTAAAGAACTTCTATAAGATCTTATTGTACATCTTGCATTATGATTGCGATCGGCTAAACCAGAAGTGTACTTTACTTGAAGCTTTTTTTTCAATTCTCCGCATAAATTCAGAATTATCAGCCATAGGATACTTGAATTAAGCATTTGGAATTGCTGTAGCATCTAAATGGTCATCTTCTATTTTTGTAACAATCGGCTGAGCCGGAAGTGCACTTTATTTGACAGACTTTCTGAATTTTCTGAAAATTCCAAACAATCAGTCATAGAATAATTAAATTTTGTATTAGACACTTTTCTTATATCTAGTTGCACACCTTGCATTATGATTGCTATCGACTGAGCCAGAAGAACACTTTATTCGAAACATTTTTTGAATTTTCCGCATAAATCCAAAACGATTGAGCGTAGATTGTTAGAATTCAGTATTTAGGACGATTATACCGTTCAGATGCCCACATCCTATTTTTATTGAGATCCACCGAGCCGGAAGTGCACTTTACCTGACAGTCTTTTGGAATTTTTCGCATAAATTCGAAGCGATCATAGGTGTAGAATATTGAAATTTGGTACCTCATTCTGCTGTAGCGTCTGAATGATTGCCTACTATTTTCATAACAATAGACTGAACCGGAAGTACCCTTCAGTAGGAATTTATTTTTTAATAATGCGCATTAATTCTGATCTGTTGGCAGTCGTAGAATTTTGGAAATCAGTATTAAGGAATGTTGTAGCATAAGAATAATGGCCTACTGTTTCCATAGCAACCGACTCGGCTGAAAGCACATTTTACTTGACAGATTCTTAGAATCTCTAGGGTAAATCCAAAACGATTAACTGTGGAATTTTGTGTCTGATTATATATATATATATATATATATATATATATATATATATATATATATATATATATATATATATATATATACATATTTATATATATATCCAATTACATATATAATCAAACACAAAATCACATCGTATTATATGTATATATATATATATATATATATATATATATATATATATATATATATATATATATATATATATATATATATATATATATATCCAATGATAAACAAGTAAGTCACGTGATGTTCAGTCGTCTTTTGCTCATGTTCTAATAGTCCGTGAGACAACGCATACATTTTTCGTTGATTACCGCTCACTTGAAACTTTGTGAGTGGCTTCATTGTGATGAGTCCGACAACTTTTCCGTTTGACGAAATTCTAGATTTGGGGGAGTTTTTCAACGAGGGCTAATTAATTGGAAAAATATTACCGTCTTATTGATCTTTACACTGACTTTGACTTTGATTATAAAATTTGGAAAAATATTGTCTGACATGAATGTTGGGGCTAGTGGTGAGTCCGACAAATTTTAATTCCAATCGGTGGTAATCCCAGCTGCATTAGACCTCTTGGCTACAAATACAAATGTTAAAGTTGAAATTCACGCAGATTTTTTTTCAGAAATTCGTTTTCTTCAACACTGTTTTGGAATTTGAACCAAAAATTAGGTTGGAACGAATCACATTCCAAAAAACCGTTCAGAATGATTCCGTATGCCGTTTAGAATCATTTCGACGAGTCAGGTCAGAAGCTGTTAATTTGATTACTACCATGGTTACTTCCTAACAATTCAAGTATTCATATCTGGTTTTACGTTAGACATTTCATAATTTCTTAAGCTTTCTCTAAAATATTGGTGAGTTTCCAAAATCTTGTTAGAGAAAGTATAATCTACATGTTTGGAATGGCGTATTCCACACTCGCGAACCGTAATCCTCGCCTTCGGCTTGGATTACAAATTTTTCGCTCGTTCAGAATATAGGCCATTCCAATACTTATTCTAGAATATACTATTCTTTTTAATATTGGAGCGATTTTTACCTTTCTCTATTCCAAAGAAAGAAATATGGTGACATGCTGACTACACTTAATTCATCCTCCATGATTCCATAAATCATCTTATAAACATCAAAGAACAAAGTTGTATGGAAAATGCATACCCCAAACAATTCCGTGTATTTATTGATATCGATCCCTATAAATTTAGCAAACTTGATTTGAAACAGTTCGCTGAATTGTTTAAGATCTAAAACAAGTTCGTTCTACCAAATTTCATTTGAACGTTCTCTCTAATTTCAGGAACAAAGGAGTGCCAACATCAATTAATAATGCAAACTGAAAACTTCTGGAGATATCTTATTTCCACAGAATATTGAAGTATTTCTCTTCACCGTTTCTAAGAAAAAGAAAATTCTTAAATATATGAATTCCAAGCTGCTAAAATAACTTGTTTTTTAATATTCGCCATTAGAAGTTCTCAAGCTCAATTCATGCTAACAAGTGGACCTCAAAACGTGCTATCTTCAATAAGAAGCAAAATCAAGAGGAAAATTTGATGTAATGTGATTCACGATAGAGTGCTTTGAATGATACGCTGTGTGGCACCTAATTTATCTAGCGTGCATAATCTTATTTTCTAATTTTAGAACAGAAAGTTCTGATATATGAGTTAAATCAGAAGAGGAGAAATATTGCATAATTTCAAGGAACACGTTTATCTTCTCCATATTTTATTGATGAAATATGTATTAAACAACTGTATTTCCCGACTAGATTGGCTTATTTCTATTATTTAGATAATTATAAACATTTTTTCATATTCAATACTGCAGGAATTTACAGCGATATTAAACTATCAATAATTTTTGTTGCTGAAAGCGGTAGTAGTTCATGCGAACAGTGTTTAATAGAGTGAGAACCCGACTTTATACTCAAACGTATGTCTGGCAGACGCTGGGCTCTTAGTCTATAAACTTTAACGACCACGTACGCCAAATCATTTGTGGCAAACTACGTCACAAGCAGAATGACAAGAAGCCAAGTACTTTGTATAAAATTTGCCGAGATAAAAATTGCTGTCCGAGTAGAAAAGATGTTCAAAATGTAGAGTTCTGATTATCTTACGAGCGAGAGTAATTTATTGTTCAAAATTAGCATCCCTAGTGGTAGATAAGGTCGTGCTCAAAAGAACGACATGTCGTAGACCTCTCCAGTGTAAAAACTGTAGGCGTAGTTCTAATTTTTGTGCAATATGTCTATCAAATCTCCCGCCAAGTGCGAAGTCCGTTTTTCTCGCGGAAGGAAAAGTGTCTCACGAAATTTTTTTCGCGTCAAAAACGTGTATGGCAAGAGGATAGAGGACAATGAACACAAGTATAAATGATATCGTGAATTTTCAAAGAAAAGAACGAGTGTTTGTGACGAGCAGATGATTAAAAGACCATCAATTTTGACGGATGAGCTGACTCAATAAATAGAAGAAACTATTCATGAAGACTGCAGATTAATCACGGATGGAATTTTCGCGCTGTTTCGACAATTTCCAGAACTCTCGTTTACAGGACAATCCCAGAAATATTGGGATTTCACAAACTGTGAGCACGATGGATGCCAAAACAGCTCACCGAATAACACAAAATGAATCAAGTTGCCAGCTCCAAGGAGATCATTGAGTGTTTCGAACAGGAAGGTGATGATTTTCGAGACTCAATCGTGATTTTTTTGTCTTCAATTAAGTTTTCTGTAAAAATCAAGTACTCTTACTTTCTGAACAATCTTTGTATCACATTATTTGTTTACATACATGTAGAGGATCAGCACTGTCATAAAAAATATACCATATACATATACATATGTGGAAATCATTTGGTAGCCAAATTTCTACAGACTTTATTTCTTTTCATTCACCAAACTCATGACACTCTAGGAATGAAAAAAACTTTCATAAATAAAAAGTGACTAAAGCAAGCTTCTCTCGAAAACATTAATTGTTCTAAATTTATCTTTAATTAGTCTGCATTGCGCGTGTCATTTAATTATAAAAGATAAAAACACCGCTAAATTCACAGCAACCACATCAAACAAAATTAATTTGCGCTTCTAAATCCGCTTAACCATCAAAAAAATCTACCAATTAATTTTCCCTACTTCAGTATATTATTCTAAATTCTCGTATATTTACTTCATGACTATCCTGGGTGTGTTTTACATTTGATAATGAAATACAGAAACACGAACACAACGCATTGATTCGATTTGATTAGCTGATAGCAAGCACATCGCACGTTCACGCAACGCAATCAACATGGACCTTGGCCCGTTAGTGGTTCCATGGTTAGTGGTTAATGTGGTTCAATATCGATGGTTTGTCGATCGCAACTTGCACTATGATATTTCAGGAATTTTGTTAAAGCTTGTTCGATCCACTCCCACGGTGGATAGATTAGCATTTTTTTTTTGTTGGAACGGATAAAATGTAATCGTAGACTTTGTTCAGTAATTTCTGCTTTCAGATACAGTCAAAAATAACATAAATGGTCTTACTTTCGATCCTTCAACAAGCCCAATTGTCAGAAATTATTTTAACATCTAATATCAAATATTTCTTAAGTATTATATTCTGATTCTATGAGTATTGTTTATATATATATAACACTTCATTAACTCAATTTATATGACAGGTACAAATCTTTCAATCAAAATTTCAACTTATTGTAACCGAGCTCGAGATAGGAAATTTTACACACGATTGAAAAAAGTCTGGTATTACATTATATCTATATCCAAAATAGAGATGGATTCAATATGGTGGAACATTTTTCTTATCGCAGCTCTCTTAACAAATCAAAGTGTTCATCAAATGAAATACGATAAACCATGCGACGTCATTAGAATATATTTATAACATAATAGCCAGTGCCCGCGACTTTATCTGTGTTGATCACCATAATCGGAATAAATGATCGTAAAAAATGAATTAATAGTAAAATTGCAGCTAATAATTATTCTAATTATTAAAGAGAGCAATTGGATACTGTAACAGAGATGCATATCGTTTACTTCATGAGACAGAAAGTATTTTCTCTTTCCCCATCTTAAGCATACGCATACTTTTTACCATTGCCACAGTTAAGGATGATCCACATTATACGGAACATAAACATAACATCACGGCACGGCAACGTCACGTCAAAATATTTTCAAATTATTCATGAATGGCCGTTGACGTTCCGTAACGTTCCTGTTATAGTCTATTTCATTGAAATTCAAGAGATCGTCATAAAACGATTAAGCGCCCCTCATTTACGTTCACAAAAATACCCAAAATATATTAATATTTTATATATATTATATTATGCTACAACGAACATTTTTGTCCAGGATGAATTTGGCTGCACTCGGTGAAGACATTTTTCGAATTTTTCTAATAAATCCAGAATGATCAACCGTAGGATGTTGAAATTCAGTATTTGAACTTGATGTTGTATCAGATTGGTTATCTGCTATTTTTGTGAGAATTGGCCAGGCCAAAAATGCACTTTACTTGAGACTTTTTTTTAATTTTTTGCATAAATATAGAATGATCCGCCATAGCATAATGAAATTTCGTATAAAGAACTTCTATAACATCTTATTGTACATCTCGCATTATAATTACGATCGGCTGAGCCGGAAGTGCACTTTACTTAAGACTTTTTTTTAATTTTCCGCATAAATTCAGAATGATCAGCTATAGGATACTGAAATTCAGCATTTGAAATTTCTGTAACATCTAAATGGTCATCCTCTATTTTTATAACAATCGACTGAGCCGGAAGCGCACTTTATGTGACAGACTTTTTGAATTTTCCGCATAAATTTTAAACAATCAGTCATAGAATATTTAAATTTTGTATTAGGCACTTTTATAATATCTAGTTGTACACCTTGCATTATGATTGCTATCGACTAAACCGGAAGAGCACTTTATTCAGAACATTTTTCGAATTTTCCGCATAAATCCAAAACGATTGAACGTAGATTGTTAGAATTCAGCATTTATGACGATTATACCGTCTATATGCTCATATCCTATTTTTATTGAGATCCACCAAACCGCAAGTGCACTTTACCAGACAGTCTTTTCGGAATTTTTTGCATTAATTCGAAACGATCAAGTGTAGAATATTGAAATTTGGTATTTCAGACTGCTGTAGCATCTGAATGATTGCCTACTATTTTCATAACAATAGACTGAACCGGAAGTGCCCTTTAGTAGGAATATATTTTTTAATCTTGCGCATAAAATCAGATCTGTTGGTAGTCGTAGAATTTTGGAAATCTGTATTGAGGAATGTTGTAGTATAAGAATAATGGCCTACTATTTCCATATCAACCGACTTGGCTGAAAGCGCATTTTACTTGACAGATTCTTAGAATCTCTTGGGTGAATCCAAAACGATTAACTGTGGAACGATGAGATTTTGAGTTTGATTATATATATATATATATATATATATATATATATATATATATATATATATATATATGTTCAATGATGTACAAGTAAGTCACGTGATGTTCACGTCAGATTTTTACTTACTTGTACTAAGTACAAGGAAGTATTGTGAAACCGATAAAATTCTCTTATCGAGATTTGATGGAAATATTCGTTTCGAGCATCCCTGAATCCATTTTGACTATTCTCGGCTTTATGTCAGTACGTATGTGCGTTCGTGCGTAACTCGCAAATCTCAAAACTGGTTGAACGTCTACTGTTGAAATTTTATATTTAAGACTGGTATAGGGTCTTGTTGTGCATCTCGCATTATGGTTTCAATCGTCTGTACCGGAAGTGCACTTTGCTTGACACTTTTTTCAAATTTTTCTAATAAATCCAGAATGATCGACCGTAGGATATTGAAATCAAGTATTTGAACTTAATGTTGTATTAGAATAGATATTTGCTATTTTGTATGAATCAGCCGAACCAGTAGTGCACTTTACTTGGAACTTTTTTTAATTTTTTGCATAAATCTAGAATGATCAGCCATAGCATATTGAAATTCAGTGTTTGAACTTATTGTAGCATCAAAATAATTATCTACTATTTTTGTATCAATCGGCCAAGCCGGAAGTGCAGTTTATGAGTATAACAGACATTCAGAATCTGCCGTATAAAACAATCAGTTCAATTAAAATGATAAGGTAGGCAATGATAATCTGTTGTCAATTTTTTAATTTTGTTTGACATTTTAGATGTCAAATTATTTTTCCGTAAATTTTATTTCGTAAGCATGACAAAAGCGGCAAAACTGGATCAGAACATGCTTTTTCATACAAATTTAAAATGAATTTTCATTATGTTGGTCACACGGTTCAGTCTTAATTTCAGCATTATTGAACTCCAAATATACCTACTTATCAAACCTCTTGAAGGAATGAAAAACAAAATGAAGCACTGAAATCTACGACTATCTGACGGTCTAAAAGTACAAGGAAATACTGTGAAACCGACAAAATTCACATATCGAGATTTTGATGGATATATCCGTTTGGAGCAACCCTGAATCCATTTTGACTATTTTTGACTTGATGTCGGTACGTATGTACGTATGTATGTGTGTATGTGCGTAACTCGCAAATCTCAGAATTCGTCAAACGTATAATGCTGAAATTTTGTATAAAAGACTGGTATAAGATCTAGGATCTTGATGTGCACCTTGCATTATGGTTGCAATCGTCTGAACTGGAAGTGCACTTTACCTGATACTTTTTTTGAATTCTCCGCATAAATCTAGAATGATTAGCCGTAGGATACTAGAATTCATTATTTGAAATTGCTGTAGCATCCAAATGATCATCTCCTATTTTCGTCCCAATCGACTAAGCCGGAAGTGCACTTCATATTACAGATTTTTCGAATTTTTCTTATGAATTTGAAATATTCAGTCGCAGAATATTGAGATTTCGTATTAAGCACTTTTCTAGTTGTACATTTTGCATTATGATTGTGATCGGCTAAGGTACGAGTGCAGTTTACTCGAAACATTTTTTAATTTTCCGCATAAATCCAAAACGATTGAACGTAGAATATAAGAATACAGTATTCAAGATGATAGTACTGTCTAGATGCTCATATCCTATTTTCATTGAGTTCGACTAAGTCGAAAGTGCACTATACTTGACAATCTTGGAATTTTGTGCATAAATTCAGAACTGTTAGCCGTAGAATTCTGGAAATCAGTATTTAGGAATGTTGTAGCATAAGAATGATGATCTACTGTTTCCATAGCAACCGATCAGCCGTGGAATGATGAGATTTTGTGTTTGATTATATATATCCAATGATGTACAAGTAAGTCACGTGATGTCCACGTCAGATTTTTTTAATTTTGTTTATTATGTGCTATTAGACAAACAAACGACTCGAGAACGTCCTATTAAAACATATCCAAGTTTATATTATATCATATATAAAATTTGATTACTTGTCAGTTTTTCGATTCAAGTCATGCTAAAAGAACATATTTGATAATTGAATATTGTCATTAAGTTTTATAGTTTTTGAACTGTATATATACAAAATAGTTACTGCGCGTGCGCTCGAAGCGTGAGAACCTACAATGCAACGACGTACAATCGAATTTAGTATATGATAAATACTTGTAATTTGACATGTTAATGTTGATACAAGATATTTATAGAAAAAAATCATTTGATAAACAATTGACAGGCTCAAATACAAAATGATCAATATTTCCAGTTCCAGTTAACAGACTGGGGTCTAGTCAAGCCTCAAATTTTCCTTTTCTCTTTTTCATCTATTTGCCGGTAGGACTGATTTGGTAGGACATCCTCGAGCCGAGAAATTTTGTTTCAAGAAACGTTGACATAAAATTTAAAACAAAAAACAGATGACAAGACCATACACAAATATAAGTTTTCATCAATAATCATCAATTGCTGGAAGTTAGGAGTGCAAAAAATGCTACGGAAAGGCGCTTATCTTCGAGAAAAAAAATATTTTTTGCACGATAGAGCGTTTTCATGTGTTTACCAGCCCTCTATTCGAGGTGGTATGTTGATCTTACCAGCAAACTGTGGTTACTATGGTTATGCTGACTTACCGCCTGTGGGCAAAGGCGTAATTAAAAAATTGTGGATTTTCACGAAAAAATAATTTCATCTTTATTTGTAATTGAATATTCACAATAAAATGTCAAGCTTGACAGCTGACAGCGAATAAACAATCGTCAGTTGTAATTCAATTTGAAAAAGAGAATTCGGATACATATTTTGAATTTTCCAATCGTGCAAAAAATTTTGTATATGTAATATCGATACAAAAAAAAAAATCAACTCTATAAGTAAAATGCAATATTTTCACCAAAATAAAATATGCATAGAATCTTTAGTATAGTTTAGAACATTAATTTCTTTGAAAACCTACCGTTTCTTATTATACTCTTGAAACCAAAATGTGAGCTCAAAAACATCATTTATAACAATGAACCTAATTGTATGCCAGTTTGCAACTATTAATAAAAATTTTCCTAAAACCATTGATTTTCATCCTACAGCAGTACTAATATGCGCTTCGCATATCTTGAAGTGATTTCTAGTGCTTTGTGCTCATCTTATACAAATTGTTAAAATACTTATGGAAGTTGAGGAGTATAGAAATATTTTGTAAGCAACAAGTATATAAGCATAATGACAGTCGATCGACAATATTTTGTGATTCTGCAATTCTCATCTTGAAAAACTTGGCCTCTCATATTACTATAATTGATTTTTTAATCGCTTGATCTTTTATTTGCCACGGTCTTGTCACTGAACTGATAGGTTAAATGTAGAGAAAATTCTATCACTCAGAAATGCAGTAAATAGATCTGACATTTGTATTTACAATGTTTTATTCTCATTTGTGCAATTATGGCTCGTTTTATTTTGATTGTTTTACTTTTAATTTACTCTAAGTGTTCTTGTTTATCGTGTAATAAAAACTTTTATCACGACATCGACACGACAAGTAAAATCACATTTTGCCATGATGCAATCTGAGATTTAAAAGCTGTTCGCAGAAGAAATAAATTCCAAGTCTTGAGCAAAAAATCTTTAATTTTTAGAGTTTAACATCCGTATGGTAAGATTTAAGAAGCTGTCAAAATTGATTACACAGGATATAAGCAATCTGAAGTAATATAAGCGTGCAAGACTAAGGAAGACACGGATTTTTACGAGAAAATATTTCAAGCCTGTGAATCTCAAGCTATACCTCATTAAAAACATTCAAATCGACATTCCTTAAAACAAAATAGTTTCTTAATATCCAATTTCACACAATGAATAACTTTGTACAAATAAGTATTGTGAAAACGCCAAAACCCACAATTCGAAATTTTGATGAAAATATCCGTTTTGAGTTTTCTTAAATCTTTTTTTGACTATTTTTGGCTTGTCGTCTATACGTACGTATTTATGTACATAGCTCGCAATTTTTAAAACTCGTCGAACGTATTTTATTGAAATTATGAATTTAAGACTAATGTGCACCTTGCATTAGGGTTACAATCTCTGTATCGAGAGTGCATTACACTTGAAACTTTTTTTTAATTTGCCGCATAAATTCAAAATGATCAGCCGTAGGATGTTCTATTCTTGTGCCAATCGACTGAGCCGGCAGTGCACTTTTTCTAACAGTCTTTTCGAATTTTTCATATAAATTCATAACAATCAGCCGTAGAATACTGAAATTTTGTATTAAGCAGCTCTATAACATCTAGTTGTACATCTCGAATTATGATCGTAATCGGCTGAACCGGCAGTGCAGTTCAAAAACCGGTTCGTGGTAGAATGTTTCGATTTGGTATTTGTATTTAGGACTATTGTAGCATCTAATTGATCATCTCAAATTTTGGTTGCAATAGATTTTGCCTAATGTCAATGTCAGTGTCAACTGACAATTATTCACTCAAAAGGAGTACATATAAATAATGTAGTGTTCACATCAGATTTTTTATGTTTTTTTTTTCTAGTGCCTGAAAGAATGAAAAAAATATATCATTTGAGAAAGCCTTTCAGAATTATTTTCTTTGTAAAATTTTTTGTACATCACATACTTTTTTATTCTTCTGAACGTTTCGCATATTATGATTGCAGTAGATCTTCGATTATTGGGTTTATTATAAAAAAAAATTATTTACGCCTCGATCAGAGATGGTGGTGCAGCTTTCAGCGTGAAAGTACAGGCCCGTCCTGTAGTTCTGCAGTGTTTGCAGCGTTGCAGCTGAAAGGACTGTGTAAGTTAGCATATGAACATAGAGATATTTCAAAATAGATATGTACCTACTATGTATGCTATGCTGAATACACAGTAGCGTGCGGGCTTATTGTGTTATGATATCAAAGTTTTATCACTTTTTGCATTTTACAACAAATATTTACACACAAGAGAATGCCATGAAAGATTGAACCAACAGACGACTTATGTGCAAAAAGTTATAATTAAAAGCAAATTTTTTTTTTCAAATAAAATTTCAAAATTTGTCAAATATAAATTGGGTTTTTTTTCTCGAATTTAAGAACAAATTTTTGAGCTTGTTTTATGTATGGAAGATATTATTATTTCAAGAGTACCTATAGTTATTCTACTTTTATCAATTGAGTGTCCGATCCATAAAATATCTAACAAAACTATTTAGCCTATCACGGTCTTATACACAGGTCTTGACACACGTCAGTAGTGAGGGTATAGCACTAGATAAAGCACAGCAGACTCGTCCGCCATTTTGGAGCCCACTGTCAGTTGTTTGCCGTTTACCGATGTGTGAACTTTAATATAATTTAATAAAATAGTTTCAAATGACGGGCTGTTCTGGGCCCAATTGTATTATTCATTCAAGATACGGGTTCTGATTCTACAGATGAGTAACTTTTATTTCTCAATACATCATTTGAATGTGGAGAAATATATTCCGAGCTACTTAACCTCAATTTGAATTTCGAATTTAACTGTTCGATTGTCGGAATCTAAGTGCATTGTTCAGAGTAAATGTCAGCATTATTGCAAGAATCTTTGTCCTTCAGTAATATTCTTAATGATTTGCTACTAAATTGTCATGATTTTCCGGAGTTTTGCAGTATTTGTTGGAGCACTACACTGTTGTGAGAGGTTTGAGGATTAGGAATTTTGAAATTTCAAACAAAAATGAAACCACCAGCTACAATTCCAAATGAGCTAACTAAACAAATACAAGAAGCAAGTTATTGTGTTTCATTTGATTTGAACTGTTTTTTGAATTTTTATTGTATTTTCTATGATTACCTTGACTGATATCTTATAAAAAAAAAAACTCTATTTTTTTTTTTGCTTATTATTATTTATTATTCAACCTGCTTTGACCAATGCAAATATTTTAGTACTTACTTAGGTACCTATTTGTTTAAATCACCATACTATCTACTTTAACTTCATAATTTGAATACTAAACATTTACAGATTTTTTGCAGAAAATTAATGCAAGCAGATAAATTTCTTAAAGAACAAGATGCACAACTGCCTGCTATTTTTATCTTGTTATTAGTCATCTAGAAATCTACATAATTCACACAAAATCATAAAAATAAGGATATTAAACATTTCACAGACTTGTCAGTGGGCTCCAAGATGGCAGACGAGTCTGCTATGACTATCTAGTGCTGTAAGTGAGGGTATCCCTTATTGAAGCAGCTTACTAGTTATTAAAATCAGCACAAACGGCGTTACGACCGAGAAGATAATTGTGCGGGAGAAACAGAGAATGTGCATTACTGGTGCATTACAAAAAGAAGAAACAGCAAATCATTTGAATCTGAATCAATAAATATCATTCAATATTCAAAATATTGTCATTAAAATAACAATAGGTCATCTTATATTTCATAATAATTGAATTTAATTCTTGTTTTGTGTTCAAATTCTTACACAAAAATGGAAATTTGAACTTATAATAAATAATAGGTTTTTTTCATAATACCTGCATTGAAACAACGCGTTTCAACGCCTGTTTTGTCAGTCGAAACAAGACAATTTGAGTTTGTTTCTTAAATCGTTTTATCCCTGGCAGAGTCGCATTTGTTCATTGTCAATCTCTAAATGAAAATCATATAACCTCAGTTAATTTGACAGTTTGTTGCATTCGCAACTGTAAATTAAATTAAAATGACAGTAGTTTCAAGAAAAAAAATAATAATACGACAATTTCAAGTACATCAAAACATCTTATTGATAAAGCATAAGCAATTACTTCCGACTTGTTACCTGTAAAATCAAAACAAATGACAAATTTGTAATATGGGAAGTTTCAATGCAGGTATTATGAAAAATACAATGTGTGGCACGGGACAAAACACGATTTCAGCCGAGGGTTATGCCAGCCCTCGCTGCGCTCGGGCAAGCAACACTCACCCTCAACTGAAATCGTCTTCTTTCGTCCCTAGCCACACAATATACTATTTCTAAATTTTCATTAAATTATTATTATAAGTGAATTTATAATCATTAACTACAATATATTACAGCTTTTCAACTTTTTAGTAATTCTTTATTATTGGAGACTTCAAAAATTGAACGTTTCAGTCCAAGGTGTTTTCGCCTCATTTTACATCGTGGTATGAGGCAACAATTAGGCATACATAATGAGTTGTTCTCTCAAATATTTATTAATTGACAGTTAATTACTCAATATAGAGCACAATAAGGCTGGTTAGGCTAGGTTCTATAGTTTCTGTCTTTCTCTAATACACATTCTTCATCTTTATCTTTCGCATACTCTTCTCAATCGTAGCACCTCTTTTGGAGCAAATAATAATTAAATACAGCTTCAATAAGAGTCAACTCACAACAATGGTACTGAGATGCTAGTGTCAAGACATGTGTATAAGACCGTGAGGCATATACAGGATGTTAAAAATAGAGGTCAAGGATTTAAGCGTAGATTTAACATCTCAACGCAATAAAAAAAATTTATGTAAACATATACCCGGAAATGCTTAGTTTTAGAGATATGCGCTACATAAGTATCTCATGAAACCGAGCGCGGAGCAACCTAGCGGCGTGAACTATAAGTTTTCCGGGACATGTACGCGCAGTATGTATAAAACGCTACTTGAGGTAGATTGCCCAAATCATCTGCAATAAATAACAAAACATGTTTAAATGATGTTCCAATTTTTTATTATAAAATAGAAAATCTGCTGTGTATACTTCCCCGACCATGAATTGTATGACTAGTTTCATCGTTGCTCCGCGAATTCAGAGTATCGCATCGATTAATTGCATATTTCATATGAAGCTGTAATTGTTAAAGTGACAGCTGTTATTGTTAAAGTAACAGATGGCGGATATATTTTAGACCTTACTTAAAAAAAGTATTTTTGTGAATAGAAAGTCCTTTTCTAGATTTTCGGTGTCTATAATTCATTGGAACATACAGTTTTGTCATTTGATCGCCGGAAGTGTAATTTAAAGATGGCAACGTGGAATTTTGTGTTTTTTTTATATTTTCATTAAGCCTATCTCCCTGAGAGCTTCAAATTGATACCATCATTTGAACAACATGTAAAAAACAATTGACATTCGTTTAAATATTCTTTTTGGCACATCTACTATAATTAATTTCGCAGAAGTTTTGATTTGATACCAAGCACGATAGAACCGAATTACTTATTTTCAAAAAATCTATTGCAAAACGTCCGCTTGTGATGTCCAAATATGAGTTATAATAATACTAATTTCACATTATTATTTCCCTTATTTCTTATCTTCAGAAAAATTTATAATAAATGAATCGCTGATAATGTCGAAAAATATTTCAGGTGAATGTTGTGCCAAATTATTCAAGGATCAGTTGTAATTATTTCTTATTTCATATGAATACTACCATTATAAAATAAACTCAAAAAACTAAGTTCCTTTAGTAAAATTTTGTTACCACTGTTTGAAAAAAGCTCATTAAAAAATACAAACCCATAATTTAAATAAAATAAAAAGATCAAAAATTCTCATGTATCGTGCTTCTAGAAGTTTTTTTATCAATATTCTTATTTAGGTGCAATTGATTTTTTGCAAAAAACATAATTAAATTATTAATTATGTTATAATACATTATTGCACAAATATATTAATAATTGGAGCCGTGAAACTAAACTGTATATATCGTGACTAAGGTCCAGTATTTCAGTCCATGGTTTACCTTAAACTTATTTTATTTTCGATAGTAATTATTGTTAGAACAATTGTTACTGAGGTAATTAAGCTTCACTTAAGATAAACCGAGCTCTAAGAGTTCATAACTTTTGCTTGTCGACGGATAGTAATGATTCATTTATTTTTGCGTTCGATTTACCCAGGTTTATTCGGGAATGATTAAAATTATACTCCTAGGGCAATTATTCGTGTATTTTTGCACACCACAACATTGCGTTTATTAAATGACATTTTCTTCTTGCCCGGGGAATTTATTTTCATGCATTTTCCCATTTAAAACAATGCAATTATCAGGAAGCGATTCTCGGACAAGTTGCAGCACGATAGCGCTCCTCCAGTCGATGCTTACATAGCGTACATTCATTGTCTTAGTTTTTAATAATTCTGGCAACACATTTTCTAGAATCCTCATAAATGTTTCTATTAAGTCTTACGGGCAAGAAATAATGTCCAATAATTTCATTACCAATAATGCCTAACTATACATTCAGAGTACTTTGAGGAAAGCCAGGAGAGTTCTCTTCCGACAAGAGGTGTGTATAATGAAAATTTGTTATTCCATTCCTATTAAACCCGGCTTCGCCGGTAAATAGTATGAATGATGTGAAGTGAACATCGTTGTAATTTGTAAATTGTTTGGTCATAAATTATGAACTCGCTGAACATGATACGAATGCAATTTTTTATCATGTAAGACATCCCATATTTGTAAATTATGAACACGTAATGCAGGAGAAATTCTTTTTATACTTGTAGAAGGATCTTGATATACGCTATTCAAAATATTTTCTTCCATCTGGGGTGTTAAAACACTTTTAGGTCTTTCTCTACCACCTGAATGAATCTTGAAGCTCTCAAATTCTCTTAGGCGACGATCAATTGACATGGAGAATCTTCTATTTGGTATCCTCCGATTTGGAAAATAATTCTCCTCACACAAACGTCTAGCTTCTACCGAATAACCGTGAGCACGACTGAATATTATATGCATATCTGCTAATTCGGAAAAAGTGAAATTATTCATGATAAAATTTTATTTGCAGCAAATAATAACAATAATTATGACAAATAAGGAAGAACAAAAGATTGTCTCCTATAGTTTTGCATTGTGAACGGCCACTCAAATTTTATTGTAATATTGAAAGTATGACTTTTTTTTATTGTTTTGAGATGTGACTTCTATTTTTTGAGCACCTGTATGTACGGATTCTTTTAAATTTGTTTTTTTTTTAATCAATTATTGTTGGAATATGATTAGCCGCATTAATACATGCTGTAATTCTTTCGAATGAATATTTGATTTAAAATATTATATTGGAAAATTGGAGAATAAGGCAATTTTTCATCTATTTACCTTCATATTTTTCTCTGGCTATTGGCGAGTCTGATTAAGCTCGCAGCGCCAAGTGAGAATATCAGGAACTAAAGGAGCTGTGATTCAGTGTGTTTGGCCGTAAAGTGTAATATTAATATAATTATCAATAACTTTCAAATACTACTTTTATTTTTATAATTTTTTTGTTGTATATATATTATAAGGCATAGAAATTTTATAAGTTGATTTAATTTGATATGATATCGTTTAAATACCGGGAATTTTAAACTTTATTTATATAATCTTCGAAGTTCAGAAGTACATATAACAATTAGATGTGTATGCGAAAGAGACGGTTTAGATGCCGGATATATATAATTATGCGGTGTTTTGAATGAAAATATAACAGATGAAATTAATAATTACGCACTTTGCCGCCAAACATCGACACTAGCGAAATATCCCCGCATTATACAGGGGATGCTAAAAAGAAATGAAATAAATAACTTGAAAGTTACAACCATGACATTTTCTTGCAAAGCTGGAAAAAGCGGCCATTGCAAACATGTTTCGGCCAGGGGCGGACTAAGCCCTTCGTAGGCCCGGGGCGGCAGCAAGAAATAAGGCCCCCTATATATATAAAATATATATATATATATATATATATATATATATATATATATATATATATATATATATATATATATATATATATATATATATATATATATATATATATCCGTTATATTAAATAAAATAGTACCTACATATAAGGAATAAAAATCAATTTAACAACCATTAAAGTAATAAATAGTTATTTATGATATAAGTGTTAAAAGTGTCATTTTATTTTGTGACAAATATATCATACACTATTTTTTATACAAACACTATTGATAGTGATAATAATGCGAAATTGATAAAAATTTATACAAATTATGACATATTGGATGAACTGTCATTTATATAGCAACCATGTACTCCATGATAGCAACCAATGTTTTGTTGTTATTTACACAGTTTGACATATATTTTGAATGTAATGGATAGTCAAGAAAATAAATAAATTCCAGCTGAAATTGAGGGAGCAGCTACTAGAACTGTTCATTATCTATTACCTTCGAAGTCGAGGCAACAGTACGAGATCGCCTACGGCCTTTTTTTAAAATGGTGCGAAGATAAAAATGTTTTCAGTAAATATTATGAGACTGTTTTTTTGGCGTACTTTGAGGAGAAATCCAAGTTGTGAAAATCGTCAACGTTATGGTCGAATTACTCTGTATGTAAAAAACTGATGAAAATAAAGAACAATCAAGATTAAGTAAACATTATATATTAGTGTTAAAAGTGAATCACTTTTAACACGTCGCTAATGGTAACGTGTTAAAAGTGATAACAATGTCATAAATTGTTATTTTTAATACGCTAAGCAACCATTAAAAGTCGAACTTTTAATAGTGTTTGTATAAAAATATATTAATAAAACGTAAATTAACAATCCTGATAGGAACTATTGATAATACTATTAATACTATCATAGTAGCTCTATTTTTTCTTAGATTTTTTTGTTTTTTTGCCTCTATTTGACTAAACTTCTCGATAACGTCGTTAAAATATATTTCCTTCGAAATTATTCTTTCAATTCTTCTTGGTTAATGGTGGATCGAATTATATTTTGCATTTGTATGGAGATATTATTTTGAATTTAATTAAGGTAATCTTCTCGAAATTTTGGGCCCCTCTAGACCACAGGCCCGGGGCGGACCCCCCTTTCGCCCCCCTCTTAGTCCGCCACTGGTTTCGGCTGTACTTTTATTATTTACCAGGTGCTTCATTAGTCATATTTACATAGCTGCGTGCAGAAATGATCGGCTATTCTTTTGTTTGTATCAAGTGCTTAATTTGTCACTTGATTATAAACGAAAGCAAGAGCCTATAGGTGACTACAAAAAATTTGAGTTATTTTGAAATAAATTACTTGGCCTTACTATCTTTAGAATCCGTTTGAGTGACTTTATTTAATCACCCAAAACATATTTTAATGAGGTTTTTAAGAAAATTTATCTCAGATTCGTATATATAAGCACTATCTCTTACTATTCCTATATTATGCTGGAATAATTAACCTCTATAAAGGTAGTCATTCTCATCGAAATGAAGGAAACACACTTTCATAAAGCTACTGACTGATTTTCCATCCTTTAATTTCATGTTTCAAGCTTTTAACTTATCGATTTTTTCTGTTTAAGTGAAAACTTGAATTTCTGTCCTTTTTTGCATGGATTTACATCCATACACGGAACAATGAATATTACTCATGTTGATAAATAGTGCAGCGTAAATATAATGCTTGAATTTTTTTAAATTTAAAGAAAACAACACGAATTTCCTCTATGCTTATACAATTTATCACACTTCTAGTAGTCCTACAAAATGCCAGCAGATGGAGTATCGCTTAGCAAGACTCGCCAATATGCAAGAAAAAAACACTACCCAGAGCACACGAATTTTAAAATTAAAAATGCTTTGATATAGTATTTCTTTTCTAATTTCAATCATTTGTATTGAAAAGTTGCGAAATACATAGTGGGAATAACTAAATCGACTGCAGCGTGAGTAGTGGACAAAATGAGCATTATTACGGGCTTTCTTAATGAATTCAGTACTTTATATTATTCACTTTTTCCAGTTATTATATAATCTACTTTTGGAAATTTGAAAATTAATCTTTATCATTCTGCTTTTCCCAGACCCGGCTGCACAGTCTTTGGTTTATTCTAATTCTAGCTCAATCAACTTGATAACAATTGTCTTAACAATCGTTAGGTACCTAGGTAATTAGATTACGCTTAGGATAAACTAAAGACTGTGCCACCGGGCCTAGCTCTCATCACTTTTGACATCTTGAATAACTTTACTTCAAAAAATGCAAAATAATATATGTCATGCTTAAAAATATTCTTATACCATATTTATGTATGTATAGACTTCTTTCATCGACAAACACGTATTGTATATGAAATAAGAGATCTTCGTACTACTTTTTATACAACTAAATAATATTTGTGTTCTGGATATTCTATACTCCATAAATTCCTTTGAATAATTTAAGGCTATTGTATTTCAACAATAAATTTATAAGGGATGATGGAAATTATTCCGAGACAAGACTTATTACTTACCGTCGGCCTAGAAAGCCTAGAAAATCTTGAATTTAATAATTTTTACCATTCTAGTTCATTCTCATGAAGATTTGTTGCAGACTACAAATAATCTCACAAATAGATTGGTCATAAATATTGCGCACTGTGCCATTAACATGATTAACAGAGAATCAATATCAAGTTACGAAACTTAATCGCCAAGATTGTATTGATGGTGATAGCGCTGAGATGTGTAAAAAAAATATGCACTAAATTTGAAGATGGCTACAAAAAAAAAACTCCTTCTTATCATCTGAATATGTCCAATAGGCATTTTGTTTATATACGAGTAGATATATGAGAATCATCTTATTATTAATGCATAAATAAATATGTAATAATAAATAATAAATAAATCTTATCAAAAATAAATAAATAATACAGCTTCAAGAACTCATCAGTTTTGAGTGGGATACAGTAAATGATAATAAAAAAATGATAATGTGTTATGAAATCAACCGCAATTTCGACAAATTGAAAAATCGATTCAGTCTTAATTTGGGTACATTTAATTTCTCATTTTATGAATATTAATGTAATTTATACAAAGCCAACGAAAGAAACTTCTTTAATTACAAATTTTATGAAGGGGAAAAATTCGAAATTAATGCCGCTCTCTATTGTCGAACTGAATTTATCAAGAACCTTATTTCCAGTATTATTTTACAAATTTGTGAATAAAATTCGAACATGGAACAAATGTTTGTTACAACCGCTGTCAACAAAACTGTGTTAAATTTGAGGTTGAATTTAATTCATTTCATTATAGGAACGGACTTTCACATTTACAAATGTAATTATTGTGGTAATGTACAAAACAAAATATCAAATAACGATTTGAAACATTCGAATTCTTTGTAAAAAAAAAAAGATAAATATGATATAGCGATTCAATTCACATTCACATAATGCAAGTGTTCAATTGATAATGAAAATTAAATAACGAATCAAGCTGGCAACTGGAGGGTCTCGTACCATGTTACAAATATTCTTCCAGCTAATGATCAATAGTTCTATCCTTGAACAAATAATTTTATATTCATAAGTTAATACGTGAAGAGAAAACTTTGTACCCCATTTTAAGCACGAAGGAATGGCATATTTAAAGTTTATATGGAGAAAGAGTGCATAAAGCTAAAATTATTTACAGGTGTCTCATTTTTATTTACCGGTGAAAACGATATCATTTTTCGCTTTTTCATACTGTGTAAGAATATTCATTCCAATACAAGTGTTGAAATCGGCACAAGTAGCGACATCTACTCATTCATGGTATTGATGAAATTCCAAAAATGTTATCTTATTAATTCATACTTATTCTAATAACTGATGTAGTTGTTATAATCTCATTCATAACATGAAAAATTATAATAAATTACTTATGGTTTAAATTCTATATATTTTATTAGAAACTTTGACGTTTCGATCCTTTGACCAAGGATCTTCTTCAGAAAAAAATGATACATAAATAAAACAAGGCAAGTATAGTGCGCGTCAAGGTATAAGAAAACGAGCTTACCAGCGGGCACTTAGCAAAAGGATTATCCCTGAATTTATTGAGGTGCACAGGTAAAATAGAACAGAGTCTTACTTAGAAATATTTTATTTAGTATTTTAGCAACCGCAAAAATGTGCAACAAGATACTGTTCACCCCGCATGAGTAATAAAAAATGAATTTCTAAGTACATTTGAAGAATCATCTTGCATGTTTAAACAAATAAAAATATGAAATATTGAAAATAAATAGGTTGTAAATCTTCCTTAATTCTATCCCTAAAATTTTTTAACCGCACTCCCTACTGGGACAAGTTACTTCTTCCGATTAGTAAATCAGGCGAATTTCTTATATCTTGACGGGCACTATAACTAGATACTAATAATATACAGGAAACTTCAAATAAAAATATATAATTTAAACCAAAAGCAATTTATTATTCATTTAAAATTCTGAAAAAAATGTATGGATTATAAGAAATTGTAATTAAATGCAGAAAATTCAATTTTTGAATAAGAGTAGATATCTATCACAGTGACATATCAGTAATACAGATTTCAGATAATATTGAGGATAAGGTACGTATTTGTTGACTTGAGTTTTATTCAAATTTTATATTTGGACTTAGCGGGCTGCATCTGTTCATCAATTATAATAATTGGTGAAAATATCAAATCAACTTTAATTTAATTTTCAACTTCAGGAGTTCTTGTTGTTTCTATGTTTCAGGGTTTGTAATTTTTGATTTCTATATAAATTGCAGAATTTATGGTCGTAGAGAAAGTATAGTCTGAAACATGTTTGAAATGGTTATCCAACACTTGTGAATCCATCACACTCGCATACGGCTAGTGTTATAAATTCTAATCTTGTTGCAGAATATTCTATTCTAAATTGATTTCTGGAAGAATTTTCCCCTTTCTCTGCTATAAGCTAGACCACTTTACTCTTGTGAATAATTCAGAGAATTCTGTTCTTTTGGTAATCTCGAAAGTAATAAATTTGATTTAGAGATTGATACATGAGTTTTTATTGAATAATATATTTCATCAGATCAATAATAAGATGATTTTTATTAAAGTGCTTTTTTATTTATGAACACTTTCGTAAGTAATTTCATGTAAGTTATTCACCAATCACCTATTTGTCTGGCATTTATATTTCATAATAAATACCCTTCTTAGATATTTATAAAAATATCAAAATTATACTTATTGCTATGATTTGAGATTTGCTACTTATTCTGTTATCTGTTATCTTGTACCAGAGTTAAATGCTACAGTGTCAAGCTGCCAGACTACTTATTGGGTGATTCTCGACTAGAATGCTGTTCAATATCTGTAGGTAATATAGATTCTAGATTTGAAGGAATGACGCAGGTGAAACCGGACTAGACTATGAAATGTTAGTAATGAATAGAACAAGATTTAGTGAATTTAAAGAATTTTATCAATTTGGAAAATCATGATGAGTAACCCAGGAGAAGAAAACTAGGACTAATGTAGTCTACTTTTCAAAAAATGATAGTATTGAAATATGCGGGATTATTCTTCCACTAGCTGCAATATGATTAAAAACAAAATGCATCTTTATTTGAACAATTATAGATGAAATAATATATTTCTCACGATTAGAATTGCTGTTGCAATAAAACATTATGAAGATGAGAACCAAATCTTTGAATTTTTCATCACCATCAAATAAGCATATATGTGATATTCAATGTATAATCTATTCCAATGTTGCGGAGCTGTAAGTCAGAATTTTCATTTTGAAATGTCGTACAGAAGATGTATTGTGTAAATAAACAGATAAAGTGCTGATTTTAGAGGATATTTAGAGTATCTGCCAATAAATTCATTCAAAATTTCATTCTCAAAAAATTTATATCTAATTTGCATTGCTCGCGATTTTGCTTTATCTCTAAGCTACTTATATATCAGTTAAATCTATCCAATATATTTTATCTGACTATATAAAAACTAAACCACTGAGTGTTTAATAAAAATTCATACAGTACTTCATAAATTTACTGTTAACAAAGAAACACATTTTCTCTTAGTTCTTATAGATCTATGAAATTCAAATATTGGATGAAACCAAAACAGCTCTAAGTATCCATGATCCTGAAAATAATCATCCTAATGAAAATTCAAATTTTGATTTAAATCAGTACTCACAATTCATGGATTTCAAGTCAATTTAATTTTATTTCTACTCAATCAAACAGAACTATAAATAAAATAAAAATTGAGGATACTTTGAAAATAACAAATAAAAGATACAAACAGAAGGGGATTAAGTACAGAATTCTTTCTTTTTTAGTTTTGAAGAACTAAGTAGCTGGTGCACAGCAGTGACAGGATTAAGTGTTTCAAGAAGATTGAGAAAGACAATCTAAGTTCGTGGGAATATTTATTTTTAAAAGAATAGATGGTATTAGTTTTCCTCTATACTGAATTTCAAAAAATCTACAACATTAAAAGCAGAATTGTTAGGCACCCATGCCTTAAGACCATCGATACTGAACTTGAAAAATATATATCAGCGGTTATCAAATAAAACCATAATATATATTGTCTAAATCTAACCAACATCGTATCTCTTCACATACAAAAGTAAGCAACAATGAATTCGATAAATGATATACTTGTATATATTTTTTATTTGTCTTCCATTTTTATGATTGAAATAATGAAATATTGATATTGGGTAAATGTCAACCATTTTAATTGAAACAAAAATGGTAATCTATATTTTTCACATTTTTTTTTATAGTACCTATTATTGCGTAAGTAAACATAAAATTTCCCACTTTTCAATCAGAAACTCGAATATGACTCATTTAGGATTTTTTCTCAGTAATTATAAAATCAAAATTCATTAGAAAAAAGACTAGACAGACATACACGTGTACCTTGAAGAAAAAAATTGGTTTAAAAACCTAGGAGAAGATAGTTCCACAAAAAATTAGAAGAGTGAGCAAGTGAGTGAGTGAGCGGCATACATACATATATCCATATGAGTGAAGGTCATTTTTGTCATCTATGACCTCGGACTAACGTCACAGACATATGACCAATCACTTAAGCTTGTCTTCGAGGTGCTAAATAGTCCAGTCAAGTTAGCCTTAAAATAGGGGTACTCTTGCATAAATTCCCAAAAAGCTGAAAATTGACATGAACGTTAGGGATACCATTATAATGAAGTTGTCGAAAGTCCCTATCGATCCCATGTGTGCAAAAATTTTTATAAAAGGTCAAAGTTCGCAAAAATGGGTTTTCTGGGTTTTTAAGCGGAACGATTGATTAAATGATGAAAATAGTTCAGACAAAAATTTTAGATCCTACAATTCTCTACGAAAATGGTTTCTACTCCTTTTTTCCTAAAACCCACCATTTCTGAAAAAAAGCCATTCTAGAACTATTTTTTCAATAATATGCATGATCACGCTGCCTATGTACATAATGGGTGTATAATATAGATACAACTATTAGTATGCGTAACTAGTACTCATACATTAATATTGAATGATAATTCTAAAAATATGGAATGAAAAGAAACCCAGTCCCTCATTTTATATGACCATGCGGCCTTGAGCAAAATCTGTCTGCTGTTCAATTGTCAACGTAGCCGTGTCCGTCTTTCACTTACTTTGAATTACTTGCATAGATAAGTAACGTTTCGTATCTTTTGCAAAGCATACACCTGATAAAGAACGTGTTCAATTAGCTTGTCTTCTTCCAACCTCGAATTCGGATTTTTATCAAGTATATTAGCAGGTTCAACTGGACCCAGAAGAATGGGGTTGCAAGCTAATCAATAATGTATTGGAATCAATCCACACTCTACTTCCACCTGCACTAGAAAAGCCCCTTAATAATTTTTTTTATAGCTACAGAAAGAATAGTAATTCGAAATACGGCTGCAAAAAAGTAAGATGACTTTGTTCACAAGCATGCACTACTGTCCACTGCACCAGCTGTCAAAGTTAATCGTGTTAAATACTAAATCTTCAACAAAAGATAATCCTTATATCAACGATGAAACAACTGTTGTATCGCTATTTGAGCAATTCACGTCAACTCAGGAAGATAAAGATGAAAAAGAAATTGAATAAGAAGACCTAATATTATATTGAACTTCAATAAAAAGACCATAGAGTAGGCCTACCAGGCAAACGACATTGAAAAATACGCGCCAAGTACACTACCTCATAGGTGGCGTGGCAACGTGTGTATAAATGGAGAATATAACATTGGAATGGCCTTTTCTCAGAAATAGTGGATCTTAGGAATAAAGAGATAGGGACTATTTTTGTAGAGAATTGAAAGATCTACAATTTGTATCTGAGCTATTTATATCATAAAACTAATCATTCCGCTGAAAAATTCAAAAAACCCATTTTTGCGAGCTTTGACCTCGCATAGAATTTTTTGCACACACGGGATCGTTGGGGACTTTTAACAACTTCATTATAATGGTATCATTCATGTCAATTTTCAGCTTCTTGGGAATTTATGCAAGGGTGAATGTCTATTTTGACTGGACTAAAAAGACAAAAACTAATTTTGCCGGGATGTAACAATGTCAGTATCTTCCTTATTTCATTACGTAAACTGTATTGCGAAAATTTGTTTTGAATAAAAAGTTATCTATTATTCTTGCATTTTCTGCCAAATTATGCATTTCTTTCTTACTTTGAGTTTGCATTTTCTCCACAACTTCAAGAACTAGCTTTAGAACTTGCAAAATAGTTTGAGAATATTGAAATAGTGAAAACTAGCCATGTTTATGATAGAAAAATAATATCCTGGAAGCCAAATTTACACCCTCAGGGTTTGGTAAAGAAAAATAGGAAAATTTCTCATAAATTTGAAATTGCTGTCGTATCAACCAACAATCAAGTTGATATCTCATTGAGCTTAATAAATATTAAAGATCCTCTGAAAACACACTTGACCTCTTTCCATGTTCTTAGAAGTTGAATTTTACGAAATCCATTTCAGTGGATATGCATGTAAGAAAGGAGAAGCATCCCTAAAATATCAACTCTTCATATTCAAGGACTAGGCAATGCCTTGATAAGTCAAAGGGTAATGAAAATTAATTTCATTATGATTAAATTTTTCGTTTGCTGTTGTTTGTCTTCAGAGCAGACATAATAGAGCCTAATGATAATGAGTCTATATTTAACCCGAAAAAAGGAACGTTTTAACTGTAAAAGAATATTTGAGAACACCCAGTATTCTTCGAGTTAAGTAAGAACAAACAACTTCTTTTTCCCATCCATTTTGAAATTAAAATTTATTTTTACGTTCTAATTTTTTAACAAAGGGTATCACTTTTTTGGGTTCTTACTTTTCGTTCGCAAATTCTTCTTCGATTTTATGATGTTAACGTCAAATATAAATTTTTGTGCGCATGCGTACTGGAATTGTGCCCTTAATGGTATCAAGTTTTTCATGATGTTTTTGTGAGGACGCTGATATTTGAGCTAACAGTATACAATAAGCATGGGCGAAGCATTTATTTTCCTCAGCCTCAGTGTTACTGTATTATTGACGGAGACTTGTAAAAACTGCCCAATAAGGATCTGATGTGGGTTCCACATAACTTACTTGTACACTTTTTAACTGAATAATTGACAGTTGACTATAACATTGATATAAGGTAAAATCAATTGCAAGCAAAATTTGAGGCGATCATTTAGATGTACACGCTGTAGCAGTCTCAAACACTAGACTTTATCACTCTACGGCCAATAGTTTCGAATTTATGAGAAAAATTGAAAAAGATTGTGTAATAAAGCTTATTTCCGGCTTAGTAAAATTGCTTCAAATACCAAATTTCATGATTCTACACCTGATTGATCTGAATTTATGCGAAAAATTCGAAAAACTGTTCAATAAGCTGCATTTCCGGTTCAGCCAGTCACAATAGTACTGCGAAGTGTGCTAAACTAAATGCTAAAAAAGTGCTCAATCAAAATATCAATATTCTACGGCTGATTGTTTTGAATTTATGTGAAAAATTCCGAAAGACTGTTATATAAAGTGCACTTCCGGTTCGGTCAATTGGTACAAAAATAGAAGTTATCCATTTAGATGCTACAGCGATTTCAAATACTGAATTTAAAGAAAGTTCCAAGTAAAGTACAATGCACAGATGTTTGCAACCATAATGCGAGGTGCACAAATAGACTTTAGAGCAGCCTTAAATACATCATACGATCGACGGGTTCTGAAATTTGCGAGTTACATACATACATACATACATTCATAAATACGTACACAAGTACCGTCAAGCCGAAAATAGTTAAAATGGACTCAGGGATGCTCAAAATGGATATCGCTACCAGAATCTCGAAATGTTTATTAGTACTTTGAACAAGTAAGTAAAAAATATAAAGCTGTTTCTAAATGATAGATTTTTGAAGATGCAACTTTTTTAAACGCGACATTAGCACTTTCTATTTCTAAGCAGTCGTCACGTTTCCACCGCGAATAAGTTTAGATTCGAGCAAGCTGAGATGAGCATCGCTGTTATGGTCGACTGTGTTTAGCTCTATTTTATGTTTGCAATTGAGGGCACTTACTTAAGCAGGAATAATTTGTCCAATAGCTAACTGCGGCAGCAATTCCAAAGTGTGAATTATTATCGGAGTTGCTACCGCATTTTCCGGTCAAGATAAAGAGAGGCAGCGCATATCTACATATATATTAATACGTCAAAGGAAAGCTTTCCATCTCCTTTTTAAGCATATTGCATGGACGAAGGTATGTGAGATTTGGCATTCTCAAAGTTTTTATGTAGGTGTGTAGAAAGCGGAATTTATATACAGTCTGCCCCATTTCAATCTATTAACGTGAAGAGGAACTTTGTAACGCGCATACAAAGGAATGTGAGGCTTGGCATACTAAAGTTTATATGGAGAAGGAGTGCAGATAGCTGAAATTATGATAAAGGGTTTCCTATTTTGATTTTATGTGAAGAGAAAACTTTGTACCGCGCGCACAAAGGAAGGTGAGATTGGACATACTTGAAGTTCATATGGACAAGGAATGCAGAAAGCCAAAATTATATACAGGTTGTCCCATCACGATTTATCGTCAGCCTTTTGTATTTTGGAGGGACTGCCAACAATACCTATTGTGGTCTGTTTTTAATATTTCGATCAAGTTATTGTGAAATTTCAAATTAAGATAAGGGAAAAACCGACTGGTTCGATGATATTAAGTTCATATTGAAGCATTTAAATTCAAATGTCAATATTTCCTACGCAATTGTGACACTTGATCAGGAGAAAGTAATAAAATGGTGCTCATAAATATTATACTGTAACGTCCGTAAATTATCATGGGGCCCGGTAGGTACAGGAACAGAATATAGTAAGCATACAGAGTAGTTGAGTGTTAGTGCGTGAAACGTACGGATGTGACATCTCTAAATGATTAGCAAAGAAGCAAACAATTATTGTCTATTCAGGTTTATAATAATATGTGTAAAGGAATTATTGTATATTCAGGTTTATAATATGTGTAAAGTAATCAATGTAATATTAGTTTGTTCAAACATATTTGCATGTTGTTTTATTTCGGTCACGTTACAATACAATAATTTTTAAAAAAATATTTTAGCATTTACAATTGATATACTGACTGAGCATAGCTACGTTAAGAAAAAGCGAGACATTTCTTTGCTAACCGATTTCAACAAAAGGATGAGATTCTCGATTCGACATATTTTTTTTGTATGAGTATGTCATTCGATATCTTCGCTGATTGTTTACCGATTTTCTTCTTTTTAATTGAATAGTATATAGCTTGAAAGTGGCTCCATTTGAATCTAATGGAAAGATTTCAACCCTTTTCAGTCAACTCCAAATATGATATGTAATGTCTTCGCTGACCGTGAACTTATTTTGATGATTATTTTATTATTGAAAAGGCTATGACCCGCGGATCAGACACTGACCCTCGCAGGCTTTTTGAATGACCCAAGAGCCGATTCTCATGAACATATTTTTACTTACTTGTACAAAGTAACAAGTAAGTATTGTGAAACCGACAAAATTCACCTATCGAGATTTTGATGGATGTATCCGTTTTGAGCATCCCTGAATCCATTTTGACTATTTTTGGCTTGATGTCGGTACGTATCTTCGTGCGTGCGTGCGTAACTCGCAAATCTCAAAACTGGTTGAACGTTCAATGTTGAAATTTTGTATTTGAGACTGGTATAGGGTTTAGTTATTTTCACTATAACTAATCTATACATATACGAACTATGCCTCTTAATTTTTAAAAACCAGGCATCTTTCACCCTAACTAATAGTGTACACGAACACAACACTCGCCAAAAAAATAATTTTTTCATACCTACATCTAAATTAAATATTGTTAAGAACTCTCCCGAGAGAATTGGTTTGGAAATTTTCAATAAATTACCAAATCATATACGACAGCACAAAAACATAAAACAGTTCAAAAAGGATCTAAAATTTTTTCTACAACTGCATAGTTTTTACAATCTTTCTGAATATTTTAATATGTAAGTAATTATATGTACTCTTAAACACATTTTGACTTTTTTCATATGCATGTAAATGTATCTAAGAAAATAAATATATTTATTATTATTTATTTATTATTAGTTGTGCACCTCACATTATGGTTCCAATCGTCTGTACCGGAAGTGCACTTTACTTGAAACTTTTCTCGAATTTTTCTAATAAATCCAGAATGATCAACCGTAGGATGTTGAAATTCAATATTTAAATTTAATGTTGTATCAGAATGGTTATCTGCTATCTTTGTATGAATCGGCCAAGCCAGGAGAGCACTTTACTTGAAACTTTTTTCAAATTTTTTGCATAAATCTAGAATGATCAGCCATAGCATATTGAAATTTCGTATTAGGCACTTCTATAACATCTTATTGTACATCTTGCATTATGATTGCAATCGACTAAGCCGGAAGTGCACTTTACTTGAGAACTTTTTTTTAATTTTCCGCATAAATCCAGAATGATCAGCCGTAGGGTACTGGAATTTATCATTTGAAATTGCTGTAGCATCTAAATGGTTATCTTTTATTTTTATACCAATCGGCTGAGCCGGAGGTGCACTTTATATGACAGACTTTTTGAATTTTCCGCATAAATTCTAAACAATCAGTCCTAGAACATTTAAATTTTGTATTAGACACTTCTATAATATCTACTTGTAACCTTGCATTATGATTGCTATCAACTAAGAGCACTTTAATCGAAACATTTTTTGAATTTTCCGCATAAATCCAAAACGATTGAACGTAGATTGTCAGAATTCAGTATTTAGGACGATTATATCTAGATGCTCATATCCTATTTTTATTGAGGTCCACCGAGCCGGAAGTGCACTTTATTTGACAATCTTTTGGAATTTTCCGCATAAATTCGAAACGATCAGGTGTAGAATATTGAAATTTGATATTTCAGTCTGCTGTAGCATCTGAATGATTGCCTACTATTTTCATAACAATAGAATGAACCGGAAGAGCTTTTCAGTAAAAATTTATTTTTTAATCTTACGCATAAATTCAGATCTGTTGGTAGTCGTAGAATTTTGGAAATCAGTATTTAGGAATGTTGTAGTACACGAATAATGGCCTACTGTTTCCATAGCAGCCGACTTGGCTGAAAGCGCATTTTACTTGACAGATTCTTAGAATCTCTTGGGTAAATCCAAAACGATTAACTGTGGAACGATGAGATTTTGTGTTTGATTATACATATCCAATGATATATACGATCAAACACAGAATCACATCGTATTATATAATATATATATATATATATATATATATATATATATATATATATATATATATATATATATATATATCTAATGATGTACAAGTAAGTCACGTCAGATTTTTTTATGAAAGATAGCTCAAACAAAAAACCGAAAAAGCATTGGTCCAAAATTCTGTCCATAACTACGTACTACAACAGAATTCATGGGACCTTCGAAAATTTGCTTATAATATTGTGTATTGGAGCAGAATATTTAAATATTTGGAGTTAATTGGTTATTGTTTGGGGATTTTTTTAAGATATCAAAGTATGATTCATCATCATCATCCCAATTGTCATTTCATAGGTACACTAGTTCTTGTGGGATGTTGGTGGGCAGGCTAACTACATCAGCCCTGGTACCGCATCGAATCGATATTGACATAGTCCCATTTCGTTTTAAATCCCCAATCCTTGTCATCATTTTCTAGATCTTATTTTCATAAACTGATCTGGTCCCTATGATAAATATTGATCGAAAACATGTCCAGTTTGCATGGTAAATTGACAATAATTATTAAGTCAATGCCAATGCCAACTCGTGGTTCCACTACTGGATTGACATGAACAAAGTCTTACGGTGGCAACATATATTTCGTCAAGCATAGTTTTCAGTTTTCAGAGTCCACACAAAAATTTCAGCTTACACAATACTAAAAAAAACTCCTGGTTTCAGGTTCAATCCTTTTCCAAATAATAACTTCCCACGAGAAATATTCACGTTCATTTTATTCGATTCAATTACTAGATGAATATGTCATAAACTTCTTAATGGGCCGAATTCAACTCCCTACTTTAGCTTCACTAATTACCATGGATATGTCTTCTATCTTTTTCTTATTTCATATTCAAATATTTGTAATGCATCTTCGGAAATACATAATAAGCATTGGTAAAATTGCTGTCTGTATGATGAGTTCATTCGTATGCAGGATGCAAGACTTTCTAATTACCGTTAATTTCTAATATAGTTCGTTTCAAGGGAGCTTTCCTCTCAGGAGTCATTATGCAAAAAGCTCGCAATTTTCATTCAGTATAGCACGTTTTTAAAGCTTTTTCTAACGCCACCCTCACATAAAGCATAGTGGAATGACTCTATCGATTTCTTTTTGAAACCGAGTACTTTACATTCACAATGTAAGCTCGACAAAGGTCCCAGAGCAACATTTGGAGGGAATGAGAATTTTAAAATAAAAAAGCTCAAGTGAAAATTAAAAACTGTGTTTTGAGGCTATGGGTATACAACAGTTAAAGAATTTGTAATAAAAAGAGGATTGGAATTCTTCAGCCGTTTAATAACCTAACGGAATTTTTGATAACGCAAAATTTCATGCATAGGCTGAATCAGTCCTAGATTTGTTTTAATAGAATCTGAAGAATTTATATTCAAAATGGGGACATATTGAAAAATATGAAAAATATAATGTTGAGCTTATATTGTGTACCAAAAATTTCAGTTCAATAAGGAATTATATTTACAATCATGAATCAATATTCTTTGGGATTGACACTCTCTGCGATCTAAAACCAAGAGCAGTATTTTTTTTGGGTTATCAATATTGAAAGTATAGCTTTACACACAACTTCCAGAAAAGAGCTTTCATAACCTAGGCAAGAGAAAAAAATACATGGAAACTTTTGGAACCTGACGTTTCAATAACTTCATAATTATATAGCTGAAACGCACGAGAATAGTTATCACTCATCACTTGCAGTTGGCAGTTCAGTTCTCTGATTTATTGATCAAAACATATCTATATAAAAATCAGAAAAAAGAATCTAACAAATGTCATTACTAATAGTTGATTGGTTTTTGATTTTTATTAAAAAATAAACCATACATCTAGACCTCATGAAAATACAGTGGACAACACTTTGATTTATAAACTATATCTATGTAAAAAAAATCATGTCGAGCCGTTGCTTACTTGCAGCGTGAAAGAAGGACAAATCAACAAACACACTTTCGCATAATAGTGAGGAATAATTTGATGCTGCAAATAAGGCGAGACGAGACGACGTTTAAAATTTGACTCCTACTATGGATCTCAATCCCGTACTAGCACTTACTTTGATGTGCAACTCAATCTCGTTACTTCTACGAGAGTCTCGCAAGGTTTAGCTTAAGAAGTGTGCAGAGCTGAAATAGCTTTTCCGCGTATTGTAAGTAGTGTGCTATTCTGAAAATAGTATATTCTATAACAAGTATTGGAATGGCCCCTAATTCCACACGAGCGAAAAGTTTGTAAACCGAGCCGAACGCGAGGATTACGGTTTGCGAGTGTGGAATACGCCATTCCAAACATGTTGTAGACTATACTTTCTCAAACAGAGTTTTGGAAACTCACCAATATTTCACACAAAATTTAAAAAATATTAAATGTCAAACGTAAAACCAGATAGGAATATTTGTATTGTTAGGAAGTAACCATGGTAGTAACCAAGCTAACAGCTTCTGATTCGTCTAAATTATTCTAAACGGCATACGGAATCAGTCGAAACGATTTATTGGAATTTTATTCGTTCCAATATAATTTTTGCTTATGGAATATGCAAATTCCAAAACAGTGTTGGAGAATAGTATATTCTACAATAAGTATTGGAATAGCCTATATTCTGAACGAGCGAAAAGTTTGTAAACCGAGCCGAAGGCAAGGATTACGGTTCGCGAGTGTGGAATATGACTAAATGACTGTCATTGTCAAAGCGACAACTGTCATTGTTAAAGTGACAGATGGCGGTTATATTTTAGTCTTTACATAAAATAAATATTTAAAAAAATGAAGAGTCCTCTTCCAGATTGCAGATTTTAGTGCGATTACTGCAGAAAAATCTTCATAATGCCACAGGGATTCTGGTGAGTGATCGAAAAGTGTGAAACCGATTGTAAGAGGCTTGATTGACTTTATATCGACTGTTGAGATCGATTTCAAGAGCTCGTGCTCACCGACGTCAAAAAATGGAATAGATTAACTAGGTAAGAGTTCAGATTTTGTATCCATAACAGCCTACGTTGAAGAGCAAATAGGAATGCAGAGAATTGGTCATTGCCGCAGTATTTTCAGCCGGTGGGCCCATTTGAAGGAGAGGTGTTACCTATGATTTGCGAGGCTATCTATTTAGGTCGATGATGACTTACCGACCTACATGTGTTTGAAAGCAGAGTCATTGGAAAATATTATAGAGACAAGAACGTCTACGAATATGTTGTGAACTGTCGCGAATTCATTGGACCTCAAAATTTTATGTTTTTGGATGAAAATGCACATCCGCACCGAACTAGAATAGTGCTGCATGTTTTTGATGAACTGCATATCAACCATCTCACCCTTCCACTATAATCTCCAGGCTTGAATCCGATGGAACAGATATGGGATATGCTAGATAACTATGTTCTCCATCCCACAACCTCAAGATATTTTGTAAAAGTATTATCTATATACTGTGGGATAAAATACCACAACAACATATCATATTTTGAGCATGCATACAAGATATCAAACAATCGTACAAGTATAAAAAGATGCTAACAGATACTGAAACAAAATAAAAATCACATCGATGATACTGCGATACAGGCAAATGGAAACTCAGATTGTTCATATAATTTTTACAGAAGTTCAGTAATATAATTTCAAAATATGTACAATTGCAATTCTGTGCAAATCCATAAGTCTTACAGATCTATAAATCCATAAGAGACTGTAAAAAACGCATCCACTTTTGTTGATCAATATCAATTTGTCGATTAGACTGAACTTACACTAAGAACGTATTTGATCCAACATAGAGCCGGACGACGTCGTACGACATCGAGTTGGAAACAAATCCCCGTGCGGAAGCAAGTTCACCTTCAGTGCAACGGAACGGCAGCACGTACATCAGCCGACACAAACAACAGGTTCCTACAGTCAAATAATCTTGTTTTTTCAATAGACGTCGTCCGACATCGGGTCTGACAAAACACGTAATAGTTATTTACATAATTAGTTATGAAAAGTGCCATATTGTTTGACGAAACGAGAGTCAAACAATATGGCTTTTCATAACGTATTCTGTACAAAATTTTATCTAATTCCGTCAGAATAATTTCATCTATATTTTTGAATGAGATCATCTCTCACGTTTCATCACAAAATTCAGATGACTGTGATTCATGACCATCTATTTTTACTACAGAAACAAAAGTGCACTGAAATAAACAAATATCGAATTTTCACATAACGTCAAAATAATTTTTAAAAATGTACTCAAGCAGTGATATCCTGAGTGCTATAATACTCTTTGATATTAAAGACTCTGCCAATGCTGCATATTGTAATAGTTATTTACATATTTAGTTATGAAAAGTGCCATATTGTTTGACGAAACGTAATATTTGCCAAAACGAGCGAAGCGAGTTTTGCAAATTGCGTGAGTCAAACAATATGGCTTTTCATAACGTATTCTGTACAAAATTTTATCTAATTCCGTCAGAATAATTTTAAGTATATTTTTCAATGGGAACATCTCTCACGTCACATCACCAAATTCAGATGACTGTGATTCATGACCATCTATTGTTACTACAGAAACAAGAGTGCACTGAAATAAACAGATATCGAATTTTCACAAAACGTCAAAATAATTTTTTTAAATGTGCTCAAGCAGTAATATCCTGAGTGATATAGTACTCTTTGATATCAAAGACTCTGCCAATGCTGCATACTGTGAATAATAAATCTTTCTTTTAATTGTACGCAGATAAGTATAATTGATTAGCTCTGAAACATGGCCAGTTACGTAAAGTCATTACGTAACTACTTTATGCTACTTTACGCAACTGTTGCATTGCAGTTATGAAAAATGGGACGTTGCATAACGTCAGGATTTGATGTAAAGTTAGACTTTTCATAACGGAATTAGATAAATAATAAATCATTCTTTTAATTGTACGAAGATAAGTATAATTGATTAGCATTTTATAGCTTATTCATCTATTAACCATTTAGGATGAATATTAAGATCATTTTTAAACAATGAAATAATTTGAATACTTTATTTTTTTATATATTCATTTATTTCAATTACATTAATTTATATATTCAATTACTTTAAAATCTTTTATTTACAACAAATATACACATTTATAAATAAGAATCTATTAATTAAATTTAGATTACTATTAAATTTATTATCTTTAGGAGGACTACCTCCATTTTTAGGATTTTTCCCAAAATGATTAGTAATTCAAGATAAGTATAATTGATTAGCTCTGAAAGTCATTACGTAACTACTTTACGCAACTGTTGCAGGACAGTTATGAAAAATGGGACGTTTCATAACGTCAGAAATTGATGTAAAATTTGACTTTTCGAAACGGAATTAGATAAAAATAATTAGTTCATCGCGATTTTGTTGAAAATTTACGGATTTATGATTTTATAAGATTCATAGATTCACACAAAATAACAACATTAGTCAGTAGAGCTAGTAAAATTGCTGTGTATTATACCCTGGGATAGTTGGCTTATCACGTCATTTGAAGCAACAATGTGAACTAAGCATCCTTGAATTCAATATTTATTCAGTAATGTTAAAAGTCAAATTTGCATAAATTTATGTATACATTAATTATATAATATGTATTCTTGTATTCTATCAAGACTTTAAGCAGTGTGAAACCTCACTGCATTGCTTTCTACCTATTTCCCAATAGTACACCTACGCAATGTATACATTCTCGAATTCATTAATTCACATCCAGAGAACCAGAAATTAGACCAAACGAATAAAACCGTATTTACAGTATACATTATTCAATACAAGATGGTTGATATAGTCACAAATAAGCAGAACAATAAATTGTTGCTTCATCTATTTTGAAGCGCCCTATGAATTATTCACCCTAATATACCTAGCAATACCAAAGTAAAAGAAATGTATCTTTTGTTTGTATATATATATTCGTATTGCGAATCGTCACTAGCTGTTCTTGATTGTACACTACTACCACATCAACCCCTAAACGATTTTATTTGACATGTTTTCTTGTGAGCAAGGTCTCAGGGGCTTAGGGAGAAAAGGGGCAGCTTGAATACAGGTCGATCTGTTGCTCAGGACACGAGAAAACCAATAACGCAACGAATATTTCTACGAGTTTCTCACACGAAACTTCACACAGAAATTCGAGAAAATACGCGAAGCCATAACACAAAGAAAAGTGCTAATGTAATTGAGAAAAGAAAATCAAATATAAGGTAATTGCTTCTAAAATCCAAGTGGAAGATCATCCAGAATAATTTCTTGATAATTCACTGCAAAATCCCACAGGTAAACTGTTAAAATTGAATATTTTTCTGAATTGGAAGGAAATCTTGTGTGAGCATCGATTTGTCAAATAATCATAGGATAGTAGGGCATATTTTATTACTTACTTGTAAAGTACAAATAAGTATTGTGAAACCGACAAAATTCACCTATCGAGACTTTGATGGAAATATCCGTTTTAAGCATCCCTGAATCCATTTTGACTATTTTCGGCTTGATGTCGGTACGGGTGTACATGCGTTCGTTCGTAACCACGCAAATCTCAAAACTGGTACAACGTATAATATTGAAATTCAGTATTTAAGACTGGTATAGGGTCTAGTTGTGCACCTCGCATTATGATTCCAATCGTCTGTACCGGAAGTGCACTTTACTTGAAACTTTTTTCGAATTTTTCTAATAAATCCAGAATAATCAACCGTAGGACGTTGAAATTCAGTATTTGAGATTTATGTTGTATCAGAATAGTTATCTGCTATTTTTATATGAATCGGCCAAGCTAGAAGTGCACTTTACTTGGATTTTTTTATTTTTTGCATAAATCTAGAATGATCAGCCATAGCATATTGAAATTTAGTGTTTGAACTTGTTCTAGCATCAAAATAGTTATCTATTATTTTTGGATCAATCGGCTGAGCCAGAAGTGCAGTTTATATATATATAACAGACATTCAGAATCTGCCGTATAAAACAATCAGTTTAATTGAAATGATAAGGTAGGCAATGATAATCTATTGTCATTTTTTTGATTCTGTTTGACATTGTACATGTCAAAATATTATTAAAATTATATTAATTATAATCTGAAATGATAGAAATCTTTATTGAATAAATTTGGGTATATATCAAATGATGTACAAGTAAGTCACATGATGTCAGATTTTTTTTTATTTCTGAGTTGATATAATGTTTGAGTCGGGGTTGAGTTCAAACGATAACGGATTGTAATGTTTTGCTGAATTATGTGATACTAAGGCAAGTAAAGGATCTTGTACAGGTATTCGAAAAATAGGAAAACATATTTGAGGAGTATATTAGTCAAAACAAGATGAGAAACAATTTTAATAAACTGAAGTTTCTTCTTGATATTGCATTATGTTTTCAAAATGCCTTTCTTGAAATTGTATGCAACATTCTAGCCGTCTAATCAGTATAGTAAAATGTCATCGAATATTCCCAATTCAAGTTCTATTATGTATATTGCAATGATTCACAATTCGTTGCCGCTAACCATAAACTTCGTCAACGAACAATAGAAACTTTCGCTTTTCTCGAAGATGAAAGTAAGTAGATAGGAACATTCTTCTGTCTGGATGTCTTAAATTAAGGCTACTCGCTACCTAGACTGTCCTTGAGATTTTTACTATCATGGTATAACTGTCAGATGCTGACCGTGAGCGGATCAATGCAATAAAATGCCATAAACAAGGGTTGTCGAATATTTACAATTGGACCCAAGAATTTAAATATTCTAACATAGCAGTTTGAAACTGTTTTTAGAATATATTTCGGGTTGGGCATAGAACACAAAATTATTTGCGAAATAATTTTTTTTATTTCGGGTTTATTTAGCTCATCAAATTTTTACTAGGTTTTTTGACAAAATTTAATCAAGAAAACACAAAAATGTTATTGGCTATTGAATCAAGAATATATATTATGTAGTCACAAATTTTATTGAGGTTAAATAACTTTTCACAGGTTTTAGTGGAGAAAAAAATAGAAGATTATATTTAATTATTTTTTGTCAAATATACAAAACTTATACTCTAAAAACATATTTGAGTTCTCTTTTACTTTACAGTTTGTCGTCAAGTTGGATCATAATTACATTATTTCATATTTGCGAAAATATTTAATTTTATATGATTCATAGACGAAAATTCAAAATTTGATCTCTCAATATCAGTTATTTGAACATATATTTCTTGAAGGGGCATTTTTCGGAGTCTTCTTGAATCAATTAATTCAGGTGAAACACATTGCATGTAGAACGAATTCAATTTCTTTTCCATTCTTAATTTCCAAAATTCTTCATCATATTTTATATATTCCGCTTTGAGTTTTCCAGACCCTGTCCAAACTCCTAAAATACACTCACTTTTTTTAGTAATATGTAGTTGGCCTTGAATCTGGAAGTACCAATCATAATTTTTAATAATCATTAGCATTCCATCTTTATTTTTCTTCCAGAATAATATTTTCTTCTGTTCTATAGCTTGCTCTGGTGTTAATCCTAATTTAAATGCAGAATATGGACACTTGATTTCAATTATTCTGTCGTCGATCACACCATCTGGAGAAGCACCTAGGAGATATGTTTCAGAGTCGATGAGAAGGCCACAAGGTTTAACAGACTCTAGATTCTACTGTTCCTCCAATTCTTTCCTAGCAACATCTTCATACCTTCTTCCATGATCCAGTGCTTTCGCACTGATGTTTGCCGATTTGTAGAGTATATACTCTACCAGCTTGGCACTTTTTGTTCCACTTCTTCTTTTGCACACTCTAGCAAAATTAGAAGCTGTGAGCAGTTTTCTTCCTTCTTCAATCCATCTCCCAGAATTATATTGAAACCTTGTTTGTTCTTCAACTTCATTTAATTTTGCATCGCTTTTTTTTAATTTTTCCAACAATTCTGATCGTATAACAGAATACATATCATCTGATATATCTGGTTTTTGGCAATTATCACCATAATCAGAGTCTAATTTCCTACGATAGCCTCTTTTATTTGTAGTATATTTTCGTTTCGCTGTAAGCCTATTTTTATTTTTTTGGAGTCGTCGTAATTCAATTGTTCGTATCTTCGTGTTGATGTGTTTGCCGTCAGTAGTGAAAACCTTTCTAAAATTTGTGTGCGCCATACTGGTATTATGATACTACTGCAGCAGCACATCTTGCCTGGTATGAATTTGAAAACGAATAATTGATGCGCTTTCCACCAATGAATTTAGTAACAATGGCATGAAATTGTTCGACTACATTGCTGTCAAAATCATGTAGCAAACTACTGGCATTGTTTGCGATCCTGTAGAGTACATCCCTAATTTTTTCCAAACTCTGCTCAGATAATACGTCTACATCACCTGTATCTTCTTTTCGTGTGCAGAAGTAATCTGCACAATTCTCATGCTGCCCAAAAACATGGTTGGAAATATTCAAAATATCCTTCCTCAAAGAATAGATTGCTTGAGATTGGTTCTCTTCTTGTTTACGAAATTTGACTGCACTTATAATTCCAGTACGCATTTTTGAAATTTTTTCCTCCAGGATTCTTCTGTCCGTCAGGGGAACTGATGTATCTGCTGCAGAAATTTCTGAGTAGATGATTACGACATTCAACTTTTTCTACAGTTATATTATCGTAGGGACGCGATTCAGTAATTTTTTGTAGGTACTACTATCACCGTCGCCAATCATTATGTGATACTTTATTTGATACATTTCCATACTTGCTTGAAGTCCTTGTACAAGAATATCTGCTTCCATGCTCGTGGAACTACCAGAGTGGTTTTTCCAACAAGTGTGAGGCCTTATATCTTTTTCACAATTTCTGGAACAATAGGAACAAAACTAATTCCGCACTCCTAGGTACAAAACTTTTCCTGTATGTTGTCCAGCAATTGCTGCAGCTCCTGATAATGCACTGTATCCATTTCGATATGATCTTTTCGACCAACAACCGTTAACGACAACTGGTACTAAAGGAATTCCGTGTGAATCTAATGAATTTTGTTCTCTAGCATGTTCAGCTTCTTTTTTTGCAGCCTCTTCCATAGCATTCTGAGCTGCACATTCCCATCCATATGCTGCTTTTTTATGGTATCTCTGGTACGTTTTAGAAGCCATGCAAGGAATATTCATGCTACATAAAAATTCTTCTAAATTGTAGAATCCTCCACCAATAGACATTATAGAGCTAACAGCTATCGTATTCAAATCCAAAACTGTCTTTTTCTGAGTAGGCAATGAAAAGGTTTCATTACACATAGTGCATTTTAAAATATATGTTGAGATAAGACCTCTCCTCACTTCTTTTTCAACTTCAAGATTGCCGAAATTACAATTAAAGCGTACTCCATGGCTGCATATCTCGAGTAACATCTGAAAGAAAAATCTTACATCGACTATTCGATTTCCTTCCAAAAAATCTGGAAATGAAAATGAATATCAATTTATATAAAATAAACCGACTGCACTATAAGTGTCTGCCACACCCGTTGTGGGTGAAAGGCGTGAATTATATTTATTAATTCTTATATAAAATGAAAGATATAGGTATATAGAATAGAAAAAATAAATAAATGAAAATGCCACAATTTTGAATAGAAGAATTATATATATATATATATATATATATATATATATATATATATATATATATATATATATATATATATATATATATATATATATATATATATATATATACGGACAATAAGTGGGCTCTTTGAGAATCGAAAAAATTGTATCTGCAACTCGTGCGATGTTGCCAATCGCCCATTTGAGCGAATGAGCGCACTCACTTCGCCCATGCACTGAACTTCGTTCTTTATTCAAAATTGTGGCATTTTTATGTATTTATTTATTTATTTTCTTCCTATTATCCAAGGAGTTAAAATAACTAATCAAGTAATATTTGGTCCTATTTCAATTGCAATATAATTTGTTTTTCAGAATTTTCAGTTTGTATTTCAAGAAATGATTTCAAATAAAAAATCATTGTAAGAAGTTCCTGGAATAAAGAATGCAATGTTTCGAACATAGATACATACCATCAATGTATGTATTGTCTTCATCATCATTATTGAATTCTTGTTCAACACTCTCTGAATTGTTAGCAATTCTGCTGGTAGAAGGAAGGTTGACAGAAATCTCCTCGCCTGTCGAACTGCCGATGTTTCTAGCATCAGAATTCACTGCAGATAGTTGATGGTTCGCTCCACAATTGCCACTATTGATAATTCCCTGCAATCATTTTCAAAACTTTTGAATAAATTTCCAAAATCTGACTCTCCTTTTCAGTCTAATAATTAGCACATTCCAGGCCGACCTCAGGAGGATACAGTTTTTTCACAGGAAAGGCTTGGCTGCGTGCTTGTAAATGAGTACGTTAAATTTGGAATTTGAACACCCCTGGAAGGTGGCCAAAATCACATTGTTTTTAGCAAATTATTGTTTTTTTTTACCCCATCCTCTTTCATGAAGAATCAATTTATACATTTTTCCATTGTTAAACCTTTTTTTCATTGAAAAATTTATTTAAAAGAAATGATAAGTTGTTATCAACAATTGTGATTTTGTCCACCTTCCGGTAGAATTCAGTACTTCAAATTTTACGCAATCATTCATGAGCATTCGACGAAATTTTTTGCATCCTCAGAAATCGGTCTTAAAACCTATCTTTGACACAAGTTCGACTCTACTAACACTGATAACTTGAATTAGATTTTTTACCTTCAATTCTTTCCAACGTTTCAATGCACCAATATTTCCTCTGTTTCTTCTAATGTTTGATAATCTTTTTTTTTTCCTGATTCTTCTTTCCCATGACGGAAATATCGAAAATCGATGTCTGAAAAAAGTTTGAAAATAACAATATCGTAGGAATAATCAAAAAACGAAAAACTAACAATTGCACACATATCTTCAAATTGAGTAATACTGTTAATTCATACAATCTGTTGAATATGAATACTGTTTGACATACGTAAAAACGCAAGCAGAATAGACAAAAATTGAACAATTAACAAAAATTTGAAAATTATGTAAACTGTACGTTTTACTAAGAGATAAAATCAGAATTTTTAGTGAGATTCTGAAATCCGTATTCTTATATATGGAAGCAATGTTTCTCTTTTTTAAATATCTCAACTATAACGCAATCTTTATCTGTTACAATTTTTGTGCAGAGAGCGCCTAGATAAGAAATGAGAATATGGACATAAGTATATCAATAAGTCTTACAGATTTATAAATAATGGATTTTGATTTTGTTCATAATCTATAGCTAACATAGATCTATCAGATTAATTGATTTGCTAAAAACCTCACTATCAGAACAAATTTTATAATAATATAAGTAATGTATGAAAAATATGTACTTACCGCTTCAAAAAAAAAAGAAAACTTTCACTTTCACGATTTGGAATAAAACACAAAATTACAACTTGACAATACGAAAATTGAACAAGAAGTAATTCATATCTTTTGAAATGATCAATATATACGTATTTTCCTGATTGTCGGGGATGAAATTTCAAAGAAATACCCTCGGAAATACCTAATAATAATCTTGTTGCACAGATGTTATTATGCCCATTGCATTTAAACTTAATCCATTGAAGGGTACTGGGACCACTATATTATAAATCATCTCCAGGTAGAAATTTATGATTCTTGTGACCATACTTTACAGCACACTTTAAATCATCCAGAGTTCAGAAAATTTTAATATCAAAATCTTGGCGAACGTGTAGCTCAATTATTTATGAAAATTTTTGAGCGCGGTTTTCAATGAACTCATTTTGATAGCATGCTCTACAGATCGGTCGAAGCAAATTTCTATTTTTGCAGTGGCAAACTCGAAATAATCGTACCATGTTAATTTCACAATATTATTTTCTGTTTTATTATTGACAGGATAATTAAAACGTGATTTTGCTTCGACCGTTTCGTAGAGCGATTGATCAAGATTCCATACGTGCAATCGGTTTTTCAATATCTCTTCGCATATTTGAGATATTTGTTCGCTACTTAACATTGATTTCTCCATAAGACCGATAGGTAGCGAGTACCCTTAAGAGGAAAAGTGCGATTCACCCCTACATTCGAAAGAAATCTCTTTGATTTATATTAAAATTATAATTGAGAGCACTACTTCCGTAATAAATACTAATTTCATGCAGGATGTAAGGAAGAGATCTGCTCTAATATTTTTAAATGTTTATACTTCGTCAAGCTTTGTAAAGCATGAAGATATTTAATTCTAAAACAAAATAGACTGCAAGTGCAAAACGCACTCGCTATTTATATTGTTTCTACTTACTTTACGCCAATTTATAGTACATGACTGTCACTTTCGTTCAATTACATTGCACAAACTGATTAAAATGAAGTTTATTCCCAATAATTATTTTTTAGCTGTCCAAAAAATTACCATTGTATATTGTATAACCGTATATTATATAAAGAGGAATTATTTCACAAAGTAAAATTAAATCTTCATTTTTAATTTCCTGCAGCCACAGTAAACTCTTACAGTTGCTAGAAAAACGTGTACAAAATTGAAGCATGACTCAAAATAATAGACAAGAACAAATAATTTTGAACATGGATATAATAAAAGATCTTGTTCTTAAACAATCAGTGAACACAATTTCCTATTTTTCGTACAATCTGTGTAATTGAGAAGTGTAATGTCTTATAAATTATAAGGAATTAGTATTAGTAGAATCTAGTATTCTGTATATTTTTAGTATCTGGTTACTTGCCTTGTTTTATTTTTGTATCGATTTTTTTCTGAAGAAGATCCTTGGTCAAAGGATCGAAACGTCAAAGATTCAAATTAAATATACCAGAATTTAAAATCGAAAGTAGTATTTTATGCAATAAAATTCTGAAAAATGTATAGATTATTAAACATACTTGCACAAAGTGCAATTAGTCTGGTCAAGTTAGCCCTAAAAATAGGAGTATCCCTGCATAAATTTCCAAAAAGCTGAAAATTGACATAAACGTTAGGAATACCATTATAATGAAGTTGTGAAAAGTCCCCATTAATCCCGTAGGTGCAAAAAATTTTATGAGAGGTCAAAGCTTGCCAAAATTGAGTTTTTGATTTTTTTTAGCGAAACAGTTAGTTTTATGAAAAAAATGACTCAAAAAAAAGTTGTAGATCTTTAAATTTTCTACAAAAATGGTCCTTACACATTTTCCGTAAGATTCGCCATTTCTGAAAAAGAACCGTTCTAAAGTTACATTCTCCATAACATGCACACGTTTTCTCGCCTTCTATGAGGCATGAGGTGCTGTACTTGGCGCGTATTTTTTTAACGTGGCCTCTCTCATAGGCATTTTCCACGGTCTTTTTATTGAAGTTTAATATCGTCGTCTTGGTGGTGAAGTGAGCTAAGCCACACACCTACTTTTTATTCAACTTCTTCTTCTCTTTCTCTAGCTTCTTCTTCATCTTCATCTTCCTGAGTTGACGTAAACTGTTCAAACTGTGATACATCAGTTGTTTCGTCGTTGATGTAAGGATCATCTTGTATTGGAGATCAGTATCTAAACACGACTGGCCTTGGCAGCTGGTGCAATCTGGTGAACAAAGGAAGTTCACTTTTTTGCAGCCGCATTTAGAATTACATCTCTTTTTGCAGTTGCGAAAAATAGTCGGTGGAAGAAGAGTGTGAGTTGGAAAAGCTTCGTATTATTGTTTTTTCTTGTTCATCAGCATGTACCAGCTGTCAAGGCCAGTCGTGTTCAAATACGGAATCAGAAGATGATCCTTACATCAATGACGAAACAACTAATGTATCGCTATTTGGACAATTTGCGTTAACTCAGGAAGATGAAGATAAAAAGAAGAAAAAGGTGCAGGAAAAGAAGAAGAAGAAGAATAAGTTGAATAAAATCTAATTTTATATTAAACTTCAATAAAAAGATCGTGGAGTAGGTCCATCGAAGAGACTACGTTAAAAAATATGCACCAAATACAGTACCTGGTAGGTGGCGTGGAAACGTGTGCTTATTATGGAAAATATAACTTTAGAATGGCTCTCTCTCAGAAATGGTGAATCTTAGGGAAAAAGTGTGGGAACCATTTTTGTAGAGAATTGCAAGATCTACGATTTTTGTCTGTGCTATTTTTATCATAAAACCAACTGTTTGGCTAGAAAAATTCAAAAAACCCATTTTTGCGAACTTTGACCTCGCATAAAATTTTTTGCACATACGGGTTTGATAGGAACTTTTTACAACCTTATTCTAATGGTATCCCCAACGTTCAGGTCAATTTTCAGCTTCTTGGAAATTTGGGTGAATGTCTATTTTGAGTTTTTGACTGAACTAAATAGTGGAAATACAGCACAGGCACAGTTATTCTAATTTAGCTCGGAATTTTGCAGCACAACAGTACAAGTCTTGGCCTCTTGATGCCAAGTCGGGGCATCACTGATTCAAATCATAACCTAAAAATTGACCAATTTGGAATACAAAAACGTTAGCATTAATCTAAAAAATATATAATAATCTATCCTTGATCAAGAGATCGAAATCTCAATGTTTCAAATGAAATATTTAGAATTTGAAATCAAAAGTAGTTTTTTATTTCAAAAATATATATTATAATTTTTTTTTAATTTTGACCCGTGCCCCCGACAGTATTCATACAAGTCTACGCCTATGCAAAGACTACACGATTAAAATGTTTATAATACAGTAATTTTGCCTTTATTGATGCTATGGAATGGCAGTTGGGGACAGAGAAGTAATGAAATAGTGGCGCCACATAATCAATGTACTCTCTTGGATTATGTGATACAATATGTGCACTGTACATAGCGAACACCGATCAAAGATCTAAAGCACGCTAGAACAAAATATCGGAGCCTTCAAGAATTAGCGACGCACAGAAAGTAAATTTTTGTTTACATGGTTGAAAATGTGCCAATATAATTTATGTAAAAATTAATTTCATTTACATCATTTTCGAAAAGATAAGGTAAACAGCTTTGTGACTACGTGATCTGAATTTAATATTAGCAGTAAAATAAACATCCATTAGGTACACTGGTAATGCGGTGCCCTTTGCGAAGAGATTTTGCGGAGTTTTTGTAGATGTACGCTATTTAATTGAATGTCGACTTAGTGTATAATAATTACTAGGATGATTTTTACAACAGGGATAAATATTAAAGTTACCAAAAGATTGAAAAATACGAATTACGCTGAAATTTTCCGAGTAAGAAGTTCATGGAAAGAAGAGGTCAATTGAGAAAGGATTTTACGGCAGAAACAGATCAAGTAATTTGAGTCATGAGATTTGATTTAACAACGTGAATATCGTAATCTCTAAGAATAAATAAAATCGAAGTGTGTGTCTGTGAATTCGCGATAAAAACTTCTTCCCCATATCATATGGTTATTTGCAGGATACCAGTAACCGAACACGCATTTTTTTAATTATTGTCTGTATGTCCGTCTGTCTATTTGTGTGTCCAGGCTAATATCCGAAGCGGCTGAATATTATAAATTGAAACTTTTTTGGCGCTTGCAAAGAAATATGGTAATATCAACGTACATTGAATGGCGCAAGAGTTGTATTTGTTCGTTCGCGCATCGTTCATCTAATTGGCTTAAAATTTTGTACACACGTTGCTAGCACTTACGTTAAGATTTTCAACATAGAACCATCAACGTACAATAAGTGGTGCACGAGTCAAATTGGTAGTTCGCGTATCGTTCATTCGATCGAGTTGAAACTTCATATAGTTGTTGGCATCCGCATGTAAGTTTGTAACATAGCAATATTACCGTACAATAGATGGCACGCGATTCGTATCGAATGGCTTTGTTCGTAGTACCATCATAGTATGACTCGCGCTGCAGTGTAATTCCTCTTAATCAATATATACAAATAAATCAAATTGGATTATCTATCTGATTTCGCTATAAAAACTTTTTCTTGATCTCATATGGTTATTTGCAGGATACTAAGACCCAAACTCGCACTTTTTGAATTTTCGTCTGTCTCTCTGTTCGACTTTCTGTGCTTTTGTTTGTCCAATATAATCACTGAAATGCCTCAATTGATTGAGTTGAAAGTTCCTACAGTTGTTGGCACTTGCGTCAAAATTTCTGATATAAAATCATCAACATATAATAAGCCGTATTTTTTGGTTCGTGCATCGTTTATCCGATTGAATAAAAACTTTGTACAGTGTTTATTGATTATTGTGGGGAAGTTTTTGACATAGCAATATTAACATAGTAAGTGACGCACAAGTCGTATCAGATAAGTTCGTTCAAGGATTGTTCAAAGTTTGAGCTGAAAATTTAATCAGTTGTTGCTAGCGGTTAAGTGAGAGTTCCTGAGATCATACCATCAAAGAACGATTCGCGCTGCAATGTAAATATTCCTCCTGATCAATATTTCAATAAGTGGTTTGCAAAAATTCTCAGGGATTTTCTCAATTTGTTTAGACAATTCTGAATTTGTTCTTCTAAATACTTATTATTTGACGAACAATGCACATATCAAACTGCTGGAACTAAAGGGCAGAAATTTTTGACACTGCGCTATTATAATGATATGGGTAACCACTAATTAATGATTTTCTTAAATTTGATCTCCGAGGGAGACACTCCAATATGTTTGTGTGGAAAACATATTCTCCGCGAGTATTATATTATTTGTATATGAAAGACAATTTGATCGGTTAACCGTAGAATGAGACTAACAGAGCACGTGGTTTGCCCTGATGCTGCAGACAGCCGATAATTTTATGTTGTAATCAATTTTCTTTTCTTTTCATTGATTGGTTAGACCTTAAGTGTTTCAAATCGTAATTTATTTTAATATATAAAACACATCGTTTCGAGAAGCAAAAATTGCTCTCATCATCAGCTCTAAGTACAAATATCATACATTTGAGGTAGTAATGTTTAAGTGTACATGATAATTTTTCAGAAAATGTATACTACAAATATGTACATTAATTTCTGAGCAGACCGAAGGCCTCATTTATTGCCACCCCGGGTCTACGATGGTCTTAGTCTACCACTGGGTAAGATAATGAAAAATTTTTAGAAGAGGATTTATATGAAAGAAATTGAACGATTGCGAGGACACCCAGGTCGAAAGTTCACTGATATTATTACTTATATTTTGTGAGTGAGAAGATTACAAGGTGAGAAGCAATCCATCGAATTCGTGCAATTCCACAGTTTAAGTTCTACAATTTAATATAATTCACATTGTAAAGCTGATAGCGTGATGTTGAGCAATAAACTTATAAAATTGTCAAATTTTCGCGACTCCCCACCGCAGGCGGCGTCAAAGTTTCAAAAATGTGTCAGCACGCATATTCTTTTTGTGGAGTTGATAAAAGTGTAATTAAGCCAAAAATTTTGTGCAACTTCTTGTTGTCATATACTTAATAATTCTTATTCCAATGTTGAACTCACAAAATTGTTGCATAGTGAAATATAACATTCATCAAAATAAACATCAAAGACTGTTTCATTTTAGAATCATTAGTACAACATTATTCTGATTTAAAAAAAGCACCTGAATACTACAAGTATAACTAGGAATAAGAATCTCCTATTACGTAAAATTAAATAGAATATAATGTAAAAAAGCTAGTTTATATACTACTATAAAAGCTTTTGATTTACTACCAAAAAACTATAAAACTCATGTTCTATGTAAAGGTGAATAAAAAATAGGAAATAATAATTCTGATATAAAAAAAAATTTTGATTAAACTTGGGGAAATTTATTGCGTCCATATTATTAAGTAAACTATTGAATTTTTATGTTCATCGTTGAAAACAATTTTTGATACTTAATTATTCAACTAATATTTTTATCTATTGATTTATTTATCTATACATTTTATTTGATTGATAAATAAAATTTATGTGTTTGAGAAACTGTCGCAGTGAAGGGAATAATATAGTATACGTATATATATATATATATATATATATATATATATATATATATATATATATATATATATATATATATATATATATATATATATATATATATATATGTTTTTCATATCTAGTGCAGTTTTTTTCATATATATATATATATATATATATATATATATATATATATATATATATATATATATATATATTTATATATATATAAATATATATATATATAATATATATATGAGTTTTGTTATTCTTATTTCTTGATTTTTTTTTTTTAGTATATGAGTTTTTAGTAATAAGCTTTTTTTATGTTTGTCTTATCCAGACCCAGATCTATGTACAGATAGCTCAGTTTACCTCTATGGGTATTACATCTTTTGTTTCGCAAATATATGCGAATTTTTGAATTCACTTATATTATTTCCAATTATCATGATGTACTGGTACGCTAATTCCAGATTTCGAGCGATATCTTACCATAAAGAGATTGATATATTTAACGAAGATATTCAAAACTTTATGTTAAGTTCCTGTATTTAGTTTTTTTGTGTTTATCAGGTTAACCATTTGTCTTTAAAATTCAATGGAATATTTCCGCAAAAACGTGTATTGCTATGAAAGTTTCATTAGTTTATTTTCTCTGTTTGAAAACAAAATCAAGCAAATGCAAAAAAAATTGTTTTTGCAAGCAATGAACTCCGTTTCCATCAACACGCTTTTGCAGGTTTATTGATAATTTCAACGCAGCTGGAGTATAGTTCGTAAATATACTTTTGAAAATGTCGTGGACCTGGTAATTACATTTTCTAACACAAAAAACAAATCGACATCGTTGCAAAAAAACAGATGTATAGAAGTCTGCAGACGGCAACCAAAGCAGATTTTTCTGCTATGTTTAAACGTAGAACACCGTCATGAAACGTTCTCGACGGGTTCACTTTAGCGGCTCGTTTGACATCTCGGTATCGTTCATAACATTCGAAATTGATTTCTCTGGACATTTATTCCGCTTTGTTATTTTATTTGTAACAACCTTTTTCAATTTTCGTTGATGGTTTCGCTTATTTATACGATTTCTTGACTTTTGATTGTTCTTATAATAATTTTTCGATTTGTTTGAAAATTTCCTTCCTACGTTTGATTTCAATCAAATAGCAAAATCATGAGCAACAATCTTTCACAAAATGATGAGCTTCTTATTGTGAATATGTTCACAATTAATGGTGAAAATAACCATCTAATCAGACATGTCTCGAGCTTAAGGTTGATCTATATGGGATAAACGATGTTATAAATGGTATCTTGATTGTCAAAATTCAATTCAACATTTATTTGAGAGGACTCGAATCGAACGCGAATCTTACGACTTATATGATAGAAGCAAAAAAGTCGTAAATATTGGATTTGCCCTAAATTTTTGGCCCAGTCGAACCTTACCCACAAATAAAATGCTCAGAATAATTAGTTAAATTGGCCAACAAAAAATAATTAAGTGTTCCGTCTTTGGATTGGCACGTAAGCCATGTAAATATATTGTATAGTAAATCATATATTTACTACTCTTTGCCTTGTCTTTTAAAATCACGTTCAAATGTCGTTTTATACTTTTTCCTAATGTAATACTTAGCATCTTTCATTTGGTAGTTCTATGCCCAAATTATAAACACAAAAAATCAACACCAAATCTAGGCACAACTCACATGTGCGCCAAAATTGCATGCATTAAAATTTCTGAATCATATTGTTTGAGCCAACCTGTAAGTCAAAGCGAAATATTTGTCTATGGTAGAAAAACAAGAGAAGAGAGACGAAATTGGACATAAGTTTTGTGTTTTCAGTTCCTTATGGTGCTTTGCGATTTGCTCAGTGGTTCAATTCGCCTTGATCTACCCTAGGCTTATTATTTATTGCTACCAAAAAGCTACACTTTTACTTTGTTAAACACTTAGTCCCGTCAATTTAGGCAAAAAATGACCCAATCTACCGAGTAACCCGTACTGGTTTTCTTTTTAGATATTGTCATATTTTGCGGTTCCAGAAATATCTTCGTTGTGGCATGTATGTACAATGAATATACGAAAATCATATTGTCAAGTCTCAGGCTTCATGAGATATCGAAGACCAAAAATGAAAAACCCTGTTGAAGCCTCAGGACTTGACAATATGATTTTCGCACACTCATGTACATTCATGCCAGAACGAAGATATTTCCGCGAAAAAAAAAACTAGTACCGGTTATTTGGTAGATGAAAGCTAAATTGACTGGACTAAGTACATATGTTGTTAAGATAATCTTGAATTTTTTACCAGTGACGACACCGCAAATAAGTGTCTCGACACTAATTCGTGGTGATTCAGCATATTTCTAAACTCTTGTAATTTAAATCATGGATGAGACTTCAGGTATCAAGTTTTCAGGATAGGATTGAGTTACCAAGCTTATATAATGTACTTTATTTCAATAGTCCAGTTACTCAAGAATTTATTGATACGTAAAATTAGTTTCGTTGTTCACTCCCTAATAATTATCAAAACTTTCAGGTTACCTTCCGCAGTCAAGAAATGCTGAAATTTAGTATGCAGACTGGATTTTCGTACATGTAACAAGGGAATTTGAAGGTCTGTATTCCACCCTCTAAACCCTCCAGATGATAGGTGCGCAAGGTGGTACAGATTTGCATGTGTTCAATAAACAATAATTTCTAAGTGTCAGAAAGGTGTTGTTAAAACTCAGAAGGTAGAGCCCAACAAGAAAAAAAAAAGAAGAAAGCATCCTATGAAAATACATGAAATCCCAACAAAAAAATTCTGATAAGAATAAGGCCAAGTCTCGTGATCGTACAGCAGTAAAAAAATATTCCTTCTCAGTTAAAATATACCATCGATTTGATTGTTAAAGAAACTGATATTTAAAAAATCTGACGTAAACATCACGTGACTTACTTGTACATCATTGGATATATATAACCAAACATAAAATCTCATCGTTCCACGACCAATCGTTTCGGATTTATCCAGAAAATTCTAAAAATCTGTCAAGTAAAGTGCGCTTTCAGCCAAGACGGTTGCTATTGGAATAGAAGATCATCATTCTCATGCTACAACATCCCTAAATACTGATTTCCAAGATTCTATGACTAACAGATCTGAATTTATGCGCAAAATTAAAAAATAAATTGCAATGCTACAGTAGACTGAAATACCAAATTTCATTACTCTACAGCCGATCGTTTCGAATTTATGCGAAAAATTCCAAAATACTATCAAGTAAATTGTACTTCCAGCTCAATCGATCTCAATGAAAATAGGATATGAGCATCTAGGTAGTACTATCGTCTTAAATACTGAATTCTAACATTCTACGTTTAATTGTTTTGTATTTATGCAGAGCATTCAAAAAATGTTTCGAGTAAAGTGCACTTCCGGATCAGCCGATCACATAATGATTGTTTTGAATTTATGCGAAAAATTCGAAAAGGCAGTTATATAAAGAGCACTTCCGGCTCAGCCGAATGGTACAAAAGTAGAAGACGACCATTTAAATGCTATAGCAATATCAAATACTAAATTTCAGTATCCTACGGCTGATCATTCTAGATTTATGCGGAAAATTCAAAAAAAGTTTCAAGTAAAGTGCATTTTGGTACAGACGATTACAACCATAATGCGAGATGCAAATCAGGATGCAAATCAACACTCTCTTCCAGTCTTAAATACGAAATTTTAGCATAATACGTTAGACGGGTTTTGAGATTTGCGAGTTACGTACATCCTTACAGCCGCACATACGTACCGACATCAAGCCGAAAATAGTCAAAATGGATTCAGGAATGCTCAAAACGGATATTTCTATCAAAATCTCGATATGTGAATTTTGTCTGTTTCACAATACTTTCGTGTACTTAGTACAAGTAAGTAAAAATATACCAATTTTAAGAGCGCTGTATGTTTCCGTTCTTCTTGGACTATATATTAGAGATATCAGCTTTCAAATCGGTATTATTGTAGTTAATATATACTGTTTACAGTTTTACACAGCGGTGGATCCATTCCATGATTGAGAAATTCATTGATAAAGATTAAGCTGCAGATTTCATCATCAAAACATAAAATAGGCATATCCAATATATATCAGATACATATTGACAATGGAAAACCTGGTCTTTGTGTATCAAAAATATTCAACTAGGAACTCTTTCAAGCCCTTTTAGAATATTTTTATTCACTTATTTATTTATTTATAACATAAGTATATAGGCATACAGCCCAATTACATTCTTACAATAATGTATACATACAAATTTGAGTACGAACATATTAATAATGGCAGATACTTGGCTTTTTTTAGCATTTTGATTATCAATATTCTTTTTCCATATTTAGTAAAGTATATAAGAAATAGTATTTAATTAAATTAAAGTACAATTATTCAATTGAGTTGATTATTTGGGGTACCTAATAGAATTCTGTATGATAATATACAATTTTGTTCTAATATCTTAAAATACCTCTTGGCACGATTACAGAAAAATGCTTTTTGCGTATTTTGTTGCGGAAAGTTAACAAATCTAACAATTTTCCATATCCACGATACTTTACGATATCTTTAATTATTTTGTTTATTTTCCATGGTTACAATTGATTCAGCAATTGTAACCTTGGTGAATAAGCTCGGTTTAACTCAACTGTAGATAAGCTTAGATTGTGCAACTAGGCCTTAATGTAGCTAATTAATTGGTTGCAATCAAAAAGACCACGTTGTATATGAGAATTTATTCTATCCACTTACATATAAAATGTAGAAAAACAAAAACTCTGTCTCGAGCAAATATTATCTTCATTTAAATTTTGTTATGCAGAATATTTCAACAGTATGAACTTAAAGACATAATCATAACACCAAAATAAGCGGAAAACATTTCTCTTCATTCATTCCTACTATATGAAGCTATCCTAGTTCAAAAGATATTGTAATACATGTGGAAAAAAACTGCAGTAAAGATGAAAAACGTCAAATTTGATATCTTCCAATTTGCAGCGTGGAATGGATATCATTCCATAGTGACTGTAGAAAAAACATTTTTCAATAATGATTTCGCTTACTTATAGCGAATTTGAAGAAATGCTAGCTTGACTCTTATAACTTTTGAGAATTCACTTAAAAACTTGATCTATGCATCAAAGCACGTAAAAAAACATTTCTCCATAATAGATTTGCTCATTATATATGAGCTATACTTGAAAGGCCATTATATAGTAATGTGAATAAGTTACAACGGATATGAAGAAACGCTATCTTGATTCTCTTATAGTCTTCAATAGAATTCACTAGTCCCAAAATTCCCAGATAAGATTCTCTTACAATTTTATGCTATCTCAAGAATATGATAAGAATTGTTAAATATATATATATATATATATATATATATATATATATATATATATATATATATATATATGTATATGAAAAAAACTGCACTAGATATGAAAAACATAAAATTGGATCTTCCATAACTTTCAGTGGAATTAATTCATAGAGACCAGACATCTGCACCAAATTATGGAAAAAAAACCATTACTCTATAATAGTGCCTTATACTATAATAGGGTATTTTCGACAGATTCACAGATATCGCAATATATGTGAAATAATCACAGTAGATATTAAAAAGCACTAGCTTGATTCTCTTATAACTTTTAGTAGATTGAAATTACAGATAAAATTTTTCACTATAAACGCAAAAATCAATCCTCTCTAATCGTCTGACGGACAGTTTTGTGCTATTTTCTATAGATACGAGTTCTCATCTAATGCTGCTTTTACAGTGATTCTGTAATTGATACTGAGAGAAAATTATTTTTCTCAGGAAATACTTTGAACTGTTTTTGGTGAAATAAAATTATATAGGATCTGTCGAAAATCTTTCATTCGACATTAGTTCTATATACCCAGGTCAATGCAACATATCTACACTTTTAACCACACTCTATTCAATATTATGTTACTCATATAACAAATTATTTTGTATTTGATCTATTCTGAAACTCCCAAAAAATCTCAGCATCCACTATCATACACCAATACAAATAAAAGAAAGTATTCCGTTATAAATTCACGATCTTGCATCTCTTGAATCATTTATATTTCAAGTAAGGTGCCAAAATTTAACAATCAGTCAATAAAGAGAATTTTTACAAGCCTCTGCTAATATTACGTTAACGGTAACCAAAATCGTAGTTAGGAGCCTGACAATAGGGTCACGTACCAGGGGTGCAAACCCCGAAGAGACATAATCAGCTAAATGATAAATTCTAATAAGCAATAACGAACATTTTAATAAGTATATTCAACCTTTAAAGGGCACAATACGAAAATTTCATCCTGACGCTAATGACTAGGTGCGACGCTAACGGTAACATGTCACATAAAATTTCAATGCACTTACAAATACCAGACAGCACCAACGTTGCAACGAACTTATTCATCAATTTCTGTACAGTATTTGTTTCTTATGGTAACATAAACGTTTCATTAGCAAATAATTTGAAAAACTCAGCATTTTTGAAAATTTCTGGGAAAAATACAAAATACTATAAGCTATAAGTAAGAAGGGACTGTTATAAACTTCAATTGCAATATTTATCCTGCTGTTGAAAAAACGCAGGAACTATATTGCATGATACTTCAAATTAGCCCAAGTTCTTATCTTCGTAATTCAAAGCCAGAAACTTCTAAAGTCATATTTCATACCTGTAATAACATCCTGCTAAGCTTCTAGGAAATATAACTCTTATATAATGAGGCCCACAAGTAATTGATGTGAGAGAGCACGATCTGGCGCTTATGCTCAGTCCGAACGGTGCTATTTTGGACACATTTTGTCGTATTGCAGCTATCACTAATATGTACTTTGTATAAAAGAAAAAAATTGATACCAACAATAATTTTTCTACATTCTCTTTTATGGTTTCTCCTGCCACGATATGAAAAATTACCAAAGAATAGAAGCATGTAACCTTGAAAATACTTCAATTCATCACCAACAGCTTTATATCCATCATAATAGCCGCGTGTAAGCTTTTGTAAATTACTTTTGTGCCGACAATAATAGAACTAAACATCAATAACAACTAGTGTTGAATAATGTCGATCTATAATTTGGTTGTTCTTTTTGATTAACGTTTCATCCGACCTGAAATCTTAGAAATTAGTTATAGAACTTATAAAACATGAACACACGCAGTCGAATCTCTGACTCGTCAACTATGATAAATATTATTATATGCTCGTACGAAATTCAAGGAGGGAAATTTGATGCTTTACATTTTACAATAAAGGTCACAACATTTTTGTGGCATCTATCAATAGATAAATTCTTTCAACTTCAGTACCGACAAGCTTTAGATATGACTATTCTAGTTTTCTTCATTACTCATTGCGCACACTGTTCACAAAAAAATGCATTTTGGCCTATGTGTAGCCCAGACTAAAATAATATAGAATCAAATATTTCAACCGCACGATGCATTAGGATAAATGAGTTCAGCGACTGCGAAGCCATCGATGTGTCTTGGCGTCTTGGATATTACATGTAGTGTAACCTTCTTTGCTAAGACGATTGTATTTTATATGAATTTTACTATATCAGCAGTTCAAGCAAGGGCCATCACCTAAATTTTACTCCAATAAACCATGTCGATAGAAGAATTATTATGTAGCATGGAATTATAATGACTATTCCATTCGTAGTATTCATAACAAGGTTAACAATGCTAAATCGCCATAGAAACGGTGTATATCAGTGGGTATTTGGACGTGTAGAAATACCATCGGGTATTACACTAGTGGTCAGAGTGAGTATTTTACTCAAAGATGTTGATACCTCCAATTTGTGCTTTCTTCGTATTTAATGGAATATTTTTCTGAATATCTTCATCAATTTTATCTTCTGATCTATCACCAAACCTTTCTGAACTAGATTCCATATCAAGACGAAATATATTTCTCTAATATTCGTCAAAGAAAATGCAAGAGATTCTAATTTTTCAGTTTGACAGAAGTTTGTTTACTCGTTCCTATGAAAATTACGTGAGTTGTTACTAGATTCATAGAAAACTAATTTGAAAAAATGGTTTGACTCCTGGAATAGTCCTCCATATATCATTTGTAGTTAAAGTATTATAGACTATTTTTGTGGTGCAATCACTCATGTTTATTGTGCTTGTGAATACCACTCGTGCTGCACACTCGTTGTATTCAAACGCAAGCACAATAAACATTCATGATAGTACCAAAATAATCGATATTACTTCAACTACTTATGGTATAATAAATGAAAATACGGATCTAAAGATATGACTGTTTGAATCTAGATGGGAGGTTAGTAAATTAAGCTAATTTATGATACGATATAAATGTATTATTTTCTTCATGAAACATCATAAAAATAGATGAATATATTCATGTTACGACAATTTTTAAATATAATAACTTACAAATATCTTTCTTCTTTATAAGAAATATTCTTTAGTTAAAAATCCACCATATGGCCTGATCCATTTTTTGTCTCAGGAATGCGAACAGATTTTCGAAGCACCCTGCTATACCAATATGACCCAAAAACCATAGTATACATAAAACCTAGTTTCGAGTAAACAATCCTAATCATTTCCAAAGTCAAGCCATGCAGGAAGCGTGTACTGCACACATTTGCACCACTTGAAAGTCTAACTTTGAGCGTTCAGTACATCTGTATTGAACATTGTTTATTTTAATTTATCTGAGCTCAACTAGCCATCATAGTATTGTGAAGAAGCTGAGAATTTCTATCAATTGGTGAGTTTGTCTGTTATTGAGTTTTATGAGTTTGGTGTGTTTAGAGGCACATGTGGTGACGTCACACTAAATGTGCGTGGGGTAAGATCCCTTTCCTTTGAAGTGTTGGTATCCCTGGCTACCTGGGGTACCAATACCATCGGTGCTCACATCTTAACTGTATGACGGCAGTGACTGTTGTCAACCGCATGTATAGTGCCCGTCAAGATATAAGAAATTCACTTGACTTACTAATCGGTAGGAGTATCTTGTCTCAGTAGAAGGTGCGGTTAAAAAATTGTAGGGGTAGTATTAAGGAAGATTTTCAACCTATTTATTTTCAATATTTCATATTATAATTTGTATAAACATGCAAGATGATTCTTTAAATGTACTTGGAAATTCATTTTTTATTATACTCATGAGGGGTGAACAGTATCTTGTCGCACATTTTTGCGGTTGCTAAAATACTAAATAAAATATTTCTGAGTAAGACCCTGTTCTATTTTACCTATGCACCTCAATAAATTTAGGAATAATCCTTTTGCTAAGTATCCGCTGGGAGGCTCGTTTTCTTATATCTTGACGCGCACTATATCTTATGATACTGCGGCGACAGTGTTGCTCCAAGAGTATTATAAATTAACTAACCTACGCGTGTCACAGGCATCGGTACGGCATTATGGTACTAAAAGACATCCGTAGGTGTCGTGCAACCTGAGATAAATAGTGCTAGTGACTTAGCTATCTGGGAGCTAATACCACCGGTGCTACATTATTCTGTCGGTGCTGCGCATTAATACGCCAACCAGATGTACAATGTGTTATTGCGGACAACGGAGTTGTTCCAAGAATGGATAATTCGCCCAACTCAAGTGTGTTGCGGGCATTGATGTTTACTATAATACTGGTAGCTATCAATTCGGTGAACTCAACGGCCTATCTGTTATCATATCCAATCTCTGAGGCAGGTGTATCATTTTTATATCCGTTCTAGTTACCTAAACCAAACCTGAAATGCTATCGCTCATATTTTTCAGACTCAGAACAATTTTTCTCACAAAACTTACTTCTCGACTAGACAAATGGAGCAATAATTGTTTGGAATTATGTTCAAATCAGATTTACTGTTTTTGCTAAATTTTCAACTTCATATGAATTTACAAGTCTTTTGCATATTTTTACTTTCGATAAGATATATCTAAATCTAAATAATATTTACTGTCATTCTGTTATTGGTTAATTGCCAATTACAATTTCAATCTAACTTAAAACGATAAATATAGGTAATATTAATATTTATTCGTAATATAAATATACAAACCATTTCATTTATTATATCAATTTGTGTTGTTTATTGTTATTTCTAATCTGCTGTGGCTATAATCATTTTAATGTTATTATATGAATCCTATTTATAACACATTCTATTTGATTTATGATTCATAATATAAATAGAAGCACTAATTTATATTTTGTTTCGATGGCTGTTCATTTTACGGGCTTCGTCGCAGTCAGTTGGCCCAACCAGCAAATAGTTATTTGTGTATCAAGGCCGTAAACGTTATTTTTTTTGGTCGAATCTGTTGTTTGCGGCCGAAGTGCAGCTGAGGCTGCAATTCAAGTGGAACCAAAAAAGAACTGTAGGTCGAAATAATTCAAAACCACAAAATTTTATCTATTTATTTCTAAAACATTGCAATTGTAAATCTTAGTTGCCGTTGAAATTGTTTTATTTTATTGTCTTCTATCAAAGTGACATTTGTAAAAAATGCGTATCAATTTCTTGAATTGCACGAACTATTAAGGTTGACGGAGGAATATAATATGTATTTTGCCGAAAATTGTATCTCAAAGAGTTCATCAAGCAGCCCACATAAGTAAGTATAGAATGTTTATGAAGTAGTTTTTGACAGATCAGTCACAAAAAAGTGGTGTTTGACAGATCAGTCCCAAAAAGTAAAATTTAACAGATGTGTACCAAAAAGTGAAACTTCACGGCCGCAAAAGGAGCCATAGAAACACCTTTTTTGTTAAAATCGCCTAAAATAGTATATTCCGATACAAGTGCGGAATGGAGATCATTCCATGCGAATTTGAATAATTCAGCCACGAGACGAAGTTGAGTGGCAGAATTCACATGAGCATGGAATGATCGATTCGCACGAGTGACGGATGTTATTTTTTCTACAGTCAAAGGTGTCCGCTTGAATATCTTGTGACGATGTTGCTGAGTCACCCCGTAATTTACAACAAATACTGTACATGTACTGTTGGTCTAGCGATTAGCGTACTCGCTCACTGCGCCAACAATCGATGTTCGAGACCGCATCAAATAAACTTTTATATTTTTATTTTTGATTTAAAATTGGTATGAAGCAAGTCGAGACTGAGAAATTAAATACTTAATGGATGGGCAGTATATAGAGCCTCCGATTTCGAAGAGAAGGCAGTTGAACTGTAGCGCCTTCCTTCAGTTGAGCTCCCCAGAGCTGGGCTGTAGCGACTTCCTACAGCCCACCAGCTCTCTAGGCTAGTGGACAGCCTCCGAGTTAGCAGCCAGTAGCGTTCGTCAGACTAAGGGTAAGCAGACCGATACCTAGTGCTCGACTTGCGTCTTCCAAGTCTCCGTCCTAGTATCCAGCTCGCGTCTTCCGAGCTACATCCTAGTTCCGACTCGCATCTTCCGAGTTAACGTCCTGTTATTCAGCTCGCGTCTTCCGAGCTACTTCCTAGTGATCCGACTCGCGTCTTCCGAGTTAACGTCCTGTTATCCAGCTCGCGTCTTCCGAGCTACTTCCTAGTGATCCGACCGGCGTCTTCCGATTCATCGTCCTTCACTTCTGTTTCAGTGGATCTGCGTTGTGAAGTACGTAAAAGTATCCGTCAGTCAGTATACTCAGTCAGCTGGTATACTCAGTCAGTTAGTATACTCAGTCAGTTGGTATACTCCGTCAGTCAGTATACTCAGTCAGTCAGTGTACTCCGTCAGTCAGTGTACTCCGTCAGTCAGTGTACTCAGTCAGTCAGTATACTCCGTCAGTCAGTACAGTCAGTAGTCAGTCAGTATACTGAATCAGTCAGTACAGTCAGTAATCAGTCAGTGTACTCAGTCAGTCAGTATACTCCGTCAGTCAGTATAACCCGTCAGTCAGTACAGTCTGTATAGTCAGTAGCCAGTTGGTATACTGAATCAGTCAGTACAGTCAATAGTCAATCAGTATCAGTTAGAAGATTCAGTCAAGTAGTCATTACTTAGACAAGCGGTCAATCACTTAATTGTAACAATGGTTTTGTTCACACTATTTGACATTGTTGAGATAGTCTAGCAATAGAATATATTATTGCTGTTATTTGTGTATTATCTTTAATGTTTATTTTCTACTATATGAAATAGAAATATTTTATTTTTGGTAAAAGCTGTTACTCTTTTGTTGCGTGTATCCCGTCCTCCTTTTTCAGCAATATTTCAGAAGCCTGGACATCATACCTCCACAGAGCTACCTTGGCACTTACAACAGCCTATCGCTCCGTTAGTAAATGGCGCTCGAGAATTAGGTAAAAGTTAGCGACAGGCCAAAAAGTACGTCACATATTTCTGACGTTCCAAGCGGGAATGTCACAATCTATAACCAAAATATACCGTTTTCTGAGAAAGAATTTGCTTCATTGATCATACTCCAATTCATCAAAAGTTGATATTAATACTCATATTGACTCAATTTTGAAGAGGAATAATAAGAAAATCAAAAAGAATTAAAATTACGACAGTGATAAAACAGTTTTTCGCGACGCAACCCGGCTTTCTTAGGAACCTCTGAGCGTGCGGAATAACCCATATTTCGCACCGCATGCTGTGGAATGGGTATCATTCTATAGTGACTGTAGAAAAAATATGTTTTTCAAAGGAATTCAGGCAGTTTTCGGCAAATTTATTGGAATTATCATATTTTGCTGATTGCTTAGATGATTCTTCACTTTTCGATATTAAGTAATATTTTGAGTAACACAGCCATATGACAATAAGCGTCATCATCTTGTTGAAAGATACGATTGAAATTATTCAGTCTGTGGTTTCAAATCCTTCTGAACGGCATTTATTTATTCATCAACATTTATGATGTCGTCTGTAAACTGTAATTTGCCGAACCCTCTACTTGCCATAGATCCCCAGACTATCACGAAAGCGTTAAGAACGAGTTATAAGGACTCGAGCAGAAATCTATCATACTACCATCCTCAAAAAACTTAATTTGAGGCCACCGTGATGATTTGGAGATCTATGTCAACTAGAGTAAGAAGCGAATTACATTTTGTAGATGACAACATAAACACTTATAGATACATTAATGTCCATTGAAAGGATTTGAAACCACAAATGAAGTCCATCAATATGATGTCGCTTTACGCCGTTCCAAATCTTGTAGCATATCATAAATAAAATGCTCCAATCACAGCCCGCAAGAAATACAGCAATACTCCAGAATTATGTGCTCGCCTACTGAAAATCAGCAGCAATTTCATTTCATCTGGTTATTGCACATCAGTTGACACCATGTTGAGAGTTATCAAGATAATAGATAATCGAAAAGGCGGTGTAACACAGAAGTAATTTTCTATTCAATTTTCATTGGTTCTCTGTATTTTGGCAATACGTATAAGAGAATGCTTAAAACTTTCTTCTTCTTGTGTTACTCAAAATATTACTCGATAAGCGGAAATGGATAAAGTAAATACAAAATGTCTTAATTCCAATAATTTTTTCTAAAACTGGCTAAGTTTTCTCATGAAACATAATTTTTGTTGGTTGAGCCAACTGGTCTGGGAGAGATCCGTATATAATCTGAAAAAATAAGATATCGGTTGATAATGGAGAAAATTTTAAATAGCTGTTTACTTCCGTTTTTACTCTTTGTATGGAAGAGCATATGTCATTTTTCTATCTAGGTGAAGCCAGGTCCTGTATTCTTTATTCCCGTGCGCATCGGTATATATCACGTTTCAAATGAGATTTCTGCTCTTTTATTGCATTCCATATTAAAACCTGAATCAAATTGTTTGTTTTTTTCAGATAAAACACACTGAAGAAAACAAGTAATTACTATGAAACCTTATACTATAATAAAGAACTGTATCAAGTTTTCCGTGTGCAGCATGATGTGTGATTTGAATGGAACTTTATAACCTATATTCTCAACATGTTCGTGTCATTTGTCCCGCCCAATACATGTTGTGTAACCATACAGAGTACCTAAGGGAAGGAAAATCGAAAAGTCTGAGTAAAAACTTCCTCCAGTGGCATGACACACATTCCGGAAGTTGAGGTCAAAACTGGAATCAAGCCAAAGATTTCAGTGGTTTGAGGCAATATTTTTTTTTGCTAGCTTGCAAAAACTATGTGTGCATGAACTGAACAATAATGTGCAAGGGTTCAATTCTAATTCGTAGCTTCTTGACGTCAACTCATGTACCATCTACTAGACACTGGAGAAGTGATTCAATGTCGTCATCGTTAAAGACAATCATACAAAAGTAAATACAGGACCAAGTCAGTTTCTTCAGCTCAATATCAATCTTTGACATTTGTATGTCAACAATAGAACAATATACAACTATTATGATTTAATGAATTACAAAAATAAATATTCATTGATTGAATTTGATCTTCCTTGCTTGTTGCCAACATTAATTTATAGATAATATTGTTCACACTAACATACAATATTCAAGTCCCTATAAATGTAACTATGTCATGACATCATTGACATAAAGACTACGACCTGCCTCCAAGCTGTCTCTATAAATTAGTAGGACTCCAATTACAGCAATCGATACTTAATTACTAAATCAGATAATAATGTCGAATGTCAAATGTTCTAATGGTCTGGACAAATATTATATTGTAACGTGCGAGAGTGTGGAGGCTCGTTAAGGTGACCTTGCATCAGGCGGAGCCTTTAGTCCTCGTTGCGTCGTGCGCACCGCATCACATCACTCTGCCCGATAAAAGCCTCTAGCAATATTCCAGAAATGTAATATAACATTCCAAAAATGGATATTTCTATATATAAACGCAAGCAAACGATTTGAGAGGAATGTAATGGTGAATCTAGAGCAGTGAATATCAAATAGTGAAGTGATCAATGTATATAAATAGATAAAAATAAATATCGGCGGTTTTGCTTAAGTTAGTATTAAGTGATAAATAAATAATATAGTGTTGTTAGTGATATCCAGAGGAATAAAACTTTTATTTCATTTCAAATTATTGTGTAGTGACTTTTATTTTAATTATAAGTAATTTCCATGCAATAAACATTACAGAGATGTCGAGTATGGGGTTGTTATAGACAATTTAGTATTTTGTTTATTGCTGCTTTGTGAAATTGGAAAATGGCGTCCAAGAAGTTGTTGAGAGATTTGAAGGTCGCAGAATTGGAATATCAATTAGAAGAGCGGGATTTGGCATCCAGTGGCCGCAAACAAGTTTTAATGGAAGGACTGCGAGAAACTATGACTGAAGACGGTGAGGACCCTGATACATATTTGTTTGAGGTTCAACTTTCTTTAACCGATTAGAAAATAAATTTAAAAGAAAATTGTACAAATTTAGAATCAAAATTAAAAGAAAATTATAGAAACTCAGAATCAAAATCGAAAGAAAATTGTACAAATTTAGAATCAAAATTAAAAGAAAATTCTACAAGTTTAAAAGAGGATTTAGAATTAAAATTAAAAGAAAATTCTACATTATTAGAAGCAAAAATAGAAGAAAAATTTCAAGAGACCTCTAAAATTGTAAATGAAAAATTAGGAAAATTAGAAGAAAGTTCTATAAATCTGAGAGAAGACCTGCATGGAGAAATGGACGAGAATACAAAGAAAGTTGAACAGCAACTGGAAGAATTTAGAGAAAATTCAAAGAAATGGAAGAAGAAAGGAATCAGACCGATATGGCAAGAGGTAGCACCGTATTCCTCGGCGGTAAAATCATATTGGGCGCAATGGGATTCCATAATCCTGGATGAAGATGTCTTGAAGCGTGTCCTGAAGGAACTGGATGAAACCAAGAGTAGACAACAGCTGATTGTTCCTAGAGGCCGGGTTCCGGAAGTCTTGAGACATCTCCATGGTGGAGTGAGTAGAGGACACCTTGAAGTAACTAAGATTTTGCAGAAAGTACGTGAACGGTTTTATTGGCTCAACTGCAAAGAAGATGTAAGGCAATGGTGCAAGAAATACACTACGTGCGCATCAAGCAACGGACCGCAGAGACGACCGAAAGCTTCGATGCGACAGTATAATGTCGGTAGTCCATTCGAGAGGATAACCATCGACGTAGCAGGACCATTTCCTGAATCAAACGTCGGAAATAAATACATTATTGTCGTCATGGACTATTTCAGTAAATGGGTGGAAGCGTATGCTCTTCCTAATCAAAAGGCTGCTACCATTACAGACGTCCTAGTGAAGAACTGGATCTGTCGTTTTGGCGTACCCTTGGAATACCATTCTGACAAGGGAAGAAACTTTGAATCCACACTTTTCCAGAGAATATGCGAAGTATTGAATATTTGTAAAACCAGAAGTACTGCATTACACCCGCAGTCTGATGGAATGGTGGAGCGGATGAATAAGATCATAAACAGACATCTGACCAAAATTGTCTCTAGTCATCAGAGAGATTGGGACAAATATCTTCATCTGTTCCTTTTGGCCTGCCGCGCATCCGTACACGAAACGACCGGACAGACTCCAGCAAGAATTATTTTTGGACGAAGACTCCGGCTACCATGCGATCTAAAATTCGGCTGCAAACCTGGAGAAAATCTGACTGGCGAAGATTACGTCATTAATCTAAGGCGTCAGATGGACGATATCCACTCCCGAGTCCGAATTAACATCCAGAATGCCAGCGACCGGATGAAAAAGACCTATGACGTCAATGCACAAGACGGAGGTTTTCAACCAGGAGATTCTGCGTGGCTTTATAGCCCGGGGCGATGACATGGTTTGTCTCCAAAATTACAGACATCTTGGGAGGGGCCTTACGAAGTCATCAGGAGGATAAACGACATAATCTATGAAATCGGGCGCAACCCAAAGAGCAAACCAAGAGTGGTGCACTTCAATCGGCTAGCACCATTTGCGGGAGATCACAATGAAGACACCGATGATGCACGTGTTCGCAAGATTCATGCACAGAAAGATTCGTTCGACGAATTTATGAAGACCTATTCATGTGGACGACGGGCTCGATTTGTTATAATTTCTGAAGTGCAGCAGGATCTATACAGACTCCCGGTGGACTAATCCTTGGCCCATTGCGTGTCAGAAGATTTGAAGATGTCCCGAAGGATAGCAGCAGTTTTCAAGAAAAAGTTTGGCAGACCAGAACATCAGAAGCCTACAGTAGGGAAGGCCATCTACCTGAGGGATAAAACGACAACTAAAGAACGCTATATTTACCACCTGGTAGCGAGAGACAAATTTCATCACAAGCCAACCTACCGTTCCATGTGGGAAACGCTGCAAGACATGCGAGGCCGTCTAATGCAGAACGACATCCTGAAACTGGCAATACCAAAATTGGGCTGCGGTCTGGATGGATTAGATTGGAAGATCGTTCGAAATATGATAAAGGGTTATACTCCAGAACAGCGGAATTCAAATATTGGTCTGCTGTTTCCACCCAGCAGGCCCGATCGGACCAAAACTGTCGACTGCTACTTCTACCAAATTACTGGTTGCACCAAGGGCGGTGAGTGTCGATTCCGGCATACACATGAAGGTGTGTTTCGGGACGAAACACTCTTAAGAAGGGGGCAGTATAACGTGCGAGAGTGTGGAGGCTCGTAAAGGTGACCTTGCATGGGCGGAGCCTTTAGTCCTCGTTGCGCCGCACCGCATCACATCACTCCGCCCGATGAAAGCCTCTAGCAATATTCCAGAAATGTGGTAGAACATTCGAGAAATGGATATTTCTATGTATAAACGCAAGCAAACTATTTGAGAGGAGTGTAATGGTGAATCTAGAGCAGTGAATATCAAACAGTGAAGTACTCAGTGCATATAAATAGTTAAAAATAGATATTTGCGGCTTTGTTTAAGTTAGTATCAAGTAATAAATAAATAATATAGTATTATTAGTGATATCCAGAGAAATAAAACTTTTATTTCAAACTATTAAATAATGACTTTTATTTTAATTATAAGAGATTTCCAAGCAATAAACATTACAATATTGATATAATCATCTGTGAAACAATCTCTCAGCGAGCTAATTTTCATAGCACTAAATATATTTTAATCACAATGGCCCGTACCACGAGGTCTGTTTTCAAACAAGAAGGCTTATGAAATTAGGTGCAAATCTACGTTTTAATTTTTCACACGTGTTTACCAGATAGTCCAAATTGCTATTTATAAGTGTACTGCCTATGTTTAAATTCTTAGAAGCTCTGACTGAGGCAGCTTTTTGATTCATCTTCTGCTATTCTAAAATTAAAATGACAAATTTACAACAAAATTTCGAATTCCTAACAAATTTCAAATCTTCTCTCCAATATTTGCCGCTCCCAAATATTTGTCGCCCTGAGAAGTTGTCCATAAGAAATAATGCATTTTTAAGTTTATACATGTAGTGATATTAATATATGGACTAACGAGCGTATTCTATCTTCAAATGTAGTGACATCCCTCGATCTAGAAATCGTATTTTCAAATACATCGGTTGATAATGTGTGATTTATCGTAAAATTAAAAAATGCAGCTACTTGCATCATCACACCTGCTGTACAAGTTTCCTTCTTATACACCTTAAAATATGTTGCAATGGCATGAGATAAGTAGTAATAAGGTGAATATTCAAGTAAAAATATAGCGTCAAGAATGTATCCTTAAGGGTAAAGTAATCTGTGAATACAAGGCACTAAACAATAATCTTCCTAATTGTAACACATACTATTCTATTAGTATTAGCTAATATTCGCATAGAACTGAATAGTTTTCTATACTGATATAATAAACTTTTGAACTACACCCACGAAAAGAAAAAAGTCGTGATTGATATTTCATTTTTATCGATTTGAGAATTTCTGCTCAATCTACCTTACGACGCAATAAAGTCTCGAACGTGAGACATCTATATCAATAATTCCCTGTCAAACTTCTCAATAACATTGGTTCACTAGAGAGTTCCTTGCTTCCAACACATAATCCAACCACAAAATGTCACGTCCTATGCCTAGAGCGTATAAACTTAATGTAATTATGTGCATATGTTAAGTAAAATACCTTGAAGGTAAACTTAAAACAAATTTTAGGTGATTTGGTTTTATCAGAATATTCAGTTGAATATTCTAAAAGGAGATTATGTGGAAATTGTTTTGCTACCATATAACATATCTTGGAAATGTCTTAAATAGTGTCATTTCAAATAAGAATTCCTGATTTTGTTAGTGATTATTGTTATTACAAGTAGATGTTTACAATTCACCAATGAACATATTAAATAATGTACTGAAATTTATGGTACAGTCATGGAGAAATTTCAATATATGTTTTATTTATCCTCGATAACAGCATCTCATATAACTTTGCCACGACCACTTCTAAACTTAAGGATTTACATGTAGCAAGCAATGTGTAAAAGAATTTATGTACCTCAGCTCTATTACTATATAAACGCGGGATAGCCAAGTTTCATAACCAGTTTTTTTTTTTTGTAAATTCATGCTGGTAGCATTCTGCACAACACCTGCCACCGATTCCTTTGTTAGACTATTTGTGAAGTCAAAACATGACATTCGGACAACTGTTGTCGAAGATATTTTGAATGTATTTCAAACCTTTATTGATTTTTTTATGCATTAATATTTTTGGAAATTATAAAGATAGTTGCGAGTTTGATGAAATGCATTGGTCTACTATTTTTAATGAACTTTAGAGTGTAATGTTTTGATTTTCACCGAGATTTTGTGCCATGAAGCACCACTGCGATTTAGACATCGGTTTGAATCTCATGAGTAGTCATGAGGCTCGGTTAACAAAGAGGTGCCCGGAAGAATCGAAACCATTAAACTACATAGTTTCATTTTGTTATTGTAGATCTGAACCATCCATGTTTGGTTCGAAGTGGAATTTGGATTTTGAAAAAAAGATATCAAAACAATATTCAACGACCTTAAAGACCCTTGAATACCAATTTTTGTTTCAATGCAAATCTTTTTTATATATTGCTTCGCAATTTTAGATTAATTACTCTTGATTATGGGAAAATAATATCAATTAAATTATCAGCGACCATGAAAACATACATATACCAATTCTCACTTTGATCGAAATATTTATTCGGCTTCTGCTCATAATTTTGAATTTTAAATTAATAAAATCAAATTAATAGTCTGCGATCTTTGAAATTTTTACACATTAGATATCTTTGTTCCAATCCAAAGTTTCTTTTTTTGTCCTCGTTTTTTGTAAAATAGGCCACTGTGCATTTTAAAGGTGATGTGATGAGAGAAGACAGTACTGAGGCAGGTTTATTGCTTATATTTTATATGAAATTTATATTCATCTGTAAACTGTAAAACATCAAAACCTGACTGTTTCACAAAATATAAAATTCAGGAGTCGGTTTTTGCACCATCATCTTGAATGGAGCAGCAGCTGTAGACTCATGCTTCGTCCTTATTAGGACTCTTTAGTATAGCACAGTACAGTGCCAGGTATCATCTCAATTTTTATAACTTCGCGGCTACAAGTCCGATTATCTGAGGCTTGCTATACTGTACTGAAGAGTCCTAATAAGGACAAAACACGTGTCTACGGCTGCTGCTCTATTCAAGATGATGGTGCAAAAACCGACTCCTGAATTTGTTATTCAGTGCAACAATCAGATTTTAATTTTAACAATTTATCAAATTTTGTTTCGCGGACATTTTTCAAGGGTTACTTCACAGTGACCTGTATTTCTTCATGTTTATGATTGAAATAATATTAATTAATTAAAATGTTTCACTTCAACCGTACAAGTTCCTTGAACTAGTACACATATTTCATTATAATTTCTGCTAGTAGCTTCCTAGCTATAAAGCTGCTTTTGCACTGCAAATAACTGTTTCGCGAAACAAGTTGCGCGCAGTGTAGACAGCAAACCCTCCAAAGTTTTTTCGCGCGAGACTGCCCGAAGCGAGTCGGTTTCTTGACGCGCATCAAAGCGTTTCGTGAACAAATGTTTCACGCAATGTAAGTTTCTGTTTCTGTGGGATCCTAAAGATAAAATCGACTGTCATCTCTCTCATAAGCTAGTTCCTACGTTGGCATCGTCGATGGATAATTACTTACGGCGAGTCTATTTCGTTTTCTTCTTCTTCAAATACAGCATCGCCATGACAGCGAACGTGAACACGGTACCCAAAGATACGATCGTTATGTCTACTAAACAAACGGCTCATCCTCTTTCGCGCAACGTTTCGCTCAGTGTTCGGAAAGGACGCGACAACCATCGGTAGCAAACATTCTCGCGAAACAGTTGCCAGCAGTGCAAACACAACTCAAGACAGAGATAATACGAACAATAATTTGGTGAAATCGTTAATTTCATCAGATACTAACAATACACATATCAGAAATAGTATTTCATTAAAAAAAATCTTGATTTGATCCTAGTCTCACGAATTTAAGGCTGCTTATGTTGTTGCTGCATGTAGAAGCTCTCAAACAAACTGGATTTTGGTCAACATGAGGAGTCTAGTACCTTTTCTCGATTGCCTCGAGCCTAAAATCGGCCCCATAGGCACGCCCAATGAAATACGGTTCTATATAAGTATACTTTTCAAAAGAGCAAACGTAGCGAGCTGGTCTAGAATCATAACAATAGAAGAAAGTCGCGGTTTAGTGCCATTGACAAAACTTCATTTCAACAGAAAGTCGATAATAACACCATATCTTGAGAATTAAGCGCTTTGATTGAAGCCACAGGACTGGGATCCTATCTAGGGTTGCCACCCGTACTATAATATATAGTATTATACTATATTTTGAGTCTGTGTACTATATACTATTGAATAAATATACAGGGTGTTTCACAACTTCGGGTACATACGTTAAGGGTATACATTGTTTGATATGTTGATTACGAATCTGAAAGAATTTTTTCTTAATTCGAAAAATTAATTTTTATTTTCCTAGTCAAAGATTTTACTTTACCGCTACCAATGGATGGATGGTTATTTAAAACTTAATAATATAATACAATATCAATAATTATTAAATAACTGCTAATAATTATATTGCGTATTGAGTAAACTGATGTAATTTTATTCTATTCGTAGTAGGCCGATAGTTGAATCTCTATCTTTGGTGAACGATACATACTTACTTAGCTTTGTGAAAAAGTTGGTGATTTGTTTTAAAATGGGTGACGCGAACGGATTTAACAATAATGAATCAGTGGACAGTGGTCATATGGAGAGACGAGATAAGATGCGAGACTAGCAAAATGTGTTTATGCCGAATGTTTTCCTCAAAGACGGCTGGTCCTGGTATGTTTTAAGCAATTTTTATGACTATTCCATTCGTAGTATTTATAACAAGGTTAGCAATGCTAAATCGCCATAGAAACAGTGCATATCAGAGGGTATTTGGACGTGTAGAAATACCATCGGGTATTACACTAGTGGTCAGAGTGAGTATTTTACTCAAAGATGTGGATACCTCCAATTTGTGCTTTCTTCGTATTTAATGGAATATTTTTCTGAATATCTTCATCAATTTTATCTTCTGATCCAATGACGTATTAACAGTAGACCCAGCACGCGGCATTTGTTTTGATGCAGGAATAAACAGTGGGGTGAGGAAGGTAAACATCGTTGTATCGCAGGTTGCGTTTTTCATTTGAAAAAATATCGATTGTGAGATGTGGGAAAAATCTCGTATTTTTTTATTTTGAAGCAATTAATATATTATTACATCTATTTCAACAAATGTATACATACAGTACAGAATAAAGGCGCGCACTTCTCAAACATAAATAAAAGCAGGCAAACCGCATAACAAGCATGTTTACTCCCTTCGCTTCTCAAAACCCCTCACCTTGTAAGTGCTAACATCACAACAAACTGTGGTCTGCCATAGGACGCGCTGGGTCTACTTTAATAATACGTCATTGTTCTGATCTATCACCAAACCTTTCTGAACTAGATTCCATATCAAGACGCAGTATATTTCTCTATTATTCGTCAAAGAAAATGCAAGAAATTCTAATTTTTCAGTTTGACAGAAGTTTGTTTACTCGTTCCTATGAAAATTACGTGAGTTGTTACTAGATTCATAGAAAACTAATTTGAAAAATGGTTTGACTCCTGGAATAGTCCTCCATATACCATTTGTAGTTGAAGTATTATAGACTATTTTTGTGGTGCAATCACTCATGTTTATTGAGCTTGTGAATACCACTCGTGCTGCACACTCGTGGTATTTAAACATTCGTGATAGCACCACAAAAATAATCGATAATACTTAAACTACTTACGGTATAATAAATTATAATTAGCATGAATCCGAAGTCCATGTGATACACTTATATTTACATATCAATATCTTTGGAACATAATCAAATATCATTAATGTGAATTGGTTTCAATACAAATAATTCAATTTTGTCTGTTTATTTCAAAAGTATTATGTAATTTAGGTTTTTATCTACTTATATAGTTAGTTCTTAATAGGGCAGCGAATCCAGTGCAGTACTCAAAAAACGCTGTGTGGGACCCACCTGTAAATTCTCGAATTTTTTTAAAAATTCTCTTCGATTCGTAATCAGCATATCAAACAACATATACTCTTAACGTATGAACCCGAAGCTGTGAAACATCCTGTATAGTAAGCAAAAATAGTATATTTTCATCACCGAACTCTAACAAACAAATCCTTCATTTCAAAAATTTATTAACGCACCTCACAATTTGAAATCGCGAGAAGAAAGAAATAAAAGTAGTATCCCATTAATAAAAAATCTGACGTGAACGTCACGTGACTTACTTGTACATCATTGGATATATATATAATACGATGTGATTTTGTGTTTAATCGTATGTATCATTGGATATGTATGATCAAACACAAAATCTCATCGTTCCACAGTTAATCGTTTTGGATTTACTCAAGAGATTCTAAGAATCTGTCAAGTAAAATGCGCATTCAGCCAAGTCGGTTGCTATGGAAACAGTAGGCCATTATTCTTATACTACAACATTCCTTAATACTGATTTCAAAAATTCTACGACTACCAACAGATCTAAAATGCGCAAAATTAAAAAATAAATTCCTACTGAAGGGCGCTTCCGGTTCAGTCTATTGTTATGAAAACAGTAGGCAATCATTCAGATGCTGCAGCAGACTGAAATACCAAATTTCAATATTCTACATCTGATCGTTTCGAATTTATGCGAAAAATTCCAGAAGACTGTCAAGTACAGTGCACTTCCGGCTCGGTGGATCTCAATAAAAATAGGATATGAGCATCTTGACGATATAATCGTCCTAAATACTGAATTCTAATAATCTACGTTCAATCGTTTTGGATTTATGCGGAAAATTCAAAAAATGTTTCGAATAAAGTGCTCTTCCGGTCTAGTCGATTGTTACAAAAATAGAAGATGACCATTTAGATGCTGCAGCAATTTCAAATGCTAAATTCCAGTATACTATAGCTGATCATTCTGAATTTATGCGGAAAATTAAAAAAAAGTTTCAAGTAAAGTGCACTTCTGGTTCAGCCGATCGCAATCATGATGTACAATAAGATGTTATAGAAGTTCTTTATACGGAATTTCAATATGCTATGGTGGATCACACTATATTTATGCAAAAAATTCAAGAAAAGTTTAAAGTAAAGTGCACTTCCGGCTTGACCGATTCATACAAAAATAGCAGGTAACTATTCTGATATTAGATCAAGTTCAAATACTGAATTTCAGTATCTTACGGCTGATCATTCCAGATTTATGCGAAAAATTCAAAAAAAGTTTCATGTAAAGTGCACTTCCGGTACAGGCGATTGCAAACATAATGTGAGGTGCAAATCAACACCCTAAATACAAAATTTCAACATTATACGTTCAACCAGTTTTGAGATTTGCGAGCTATGCACGAACGCACGCACACACGAACACTCACACGCACGAACATACGTATCGACATCAAGTCAAAAATAGTCAAAATGGATTCAAGGATTCTCAAAACGGATATATCCATCAAAATTTCGATAGGTGAATTTTGTCGGTTTCACAATACTTACTTGTTACTTTGTACAAGTAAGTAAAAATGAGCTTTTGATTCAAATAAATCCAAAAATTGAATGCAATAAAGCATATGATACTTTTATTTCAGACAAAAAATTGTTAAAGAATGCAAGAAGTGCAAAAATATAATTTCTATGAAAATGGACAAGTAACGAGTATATTTGTGTCCAGATTTTGCTTTTCCCATAAGATACTATATTTTTTTGAGGTGTACTATATTTTTTATAGCTTATTCTTGAAAATACCATTTTTCGCCGAAGAAATGGTTGCAACCCTAATCCTATCCCATTGTTTCTTCGACAATTCTTCGCTCGCTCGCTCATTACAATATATACAGATATTGTCAGGCTTGAATCATTTTAATGTTCAACATAATGATTTATGTTGTAATTGTGTGAAAATTCGTAAGTCCTACAGATCTATTAATCCATAAAAAATAGTTGAACAAATAGATTTTTATTGAACAGTATAAATTTGTTCATGGGAATGACAAATCTATTGCGACTTTATCTATAATTTGCGAGTTTTATGGCCAACTGCATCGCTGCCCCTTTAATTTGAAGTGTTGATTAACTGTGCAATATCGTATTTAAACTAAAAAGTTAATTGTGACATAAACGTTGCTGTCATGCCGATTCGACATTTTTTCTTACTTGTACTAATTACATCTCAAAACCCGTTGAACAAGTATAATGTTAGTCTAGGGTCTAGTTGTGCACCTTGCATTATGGTTTTTCCCGTATAAATCCAAAATTATTGAACGTAAAATGTTAGAATTCAGTATTTGAGACGATAGTATTTTACTTGACAGTCTTTTGGATTTTTTCGCATAAATTCGAAATAATTGGCTGTAGAATATTGGAATTTTGTATTGCAGTCTACTGTAGCATCTAAATTATTGCCTATTATTTTCATAACAATAGAATGAACCAGAAGTGCACTTCAAGTGGATTTTTTTTTCTAATTTTGCTCATAACTTCAGAATTTTTGGCCGTAGAATCTTGGAAATCAGTATTTAGGAATGTTGTAGCATGAGAATGATTACCTACTGTTTTCATAGCAACCAACCGGGCCGAAAGCGCACTCTACTTGACAGATTTTTAGGATTTTTTGGATAAATCCAAAACGAAGAGATTTTGTGTTTTGTTTGTCATATCATTATCCAATGATGTATAAGTGAGTCACGTGATGTCTACGTAAGATTTATTGTTTGAGTGAAGCTTCAAATCCAAGATAGAGTGATGCAACTGGCCTTACAGATTCATAGGTTTGCACCGAGGTTTGCACAGAATTGCAACATTAATATATACAAAAAACTGTAGGAAAAATATTGGGTGTATGAGCATAAAATATTTTTGTCACTCTTCTAGATTATAGAATTTACATTCGATTCACATTCATGATTGAGCGACAAAAAATAACTTCACACGCGAAATACCTACATAAATAAATATTCTGTTTCACCTGATACAAAGTTGAAAGAGTTCGTCATATCATTTCCTGATCTTAACAAGATTTTTCAATTGAGCTAAAATTTCATAAAAATGTCAGCATAAATTACATCCGCTATTTTTAATTCATGGTTTATTACAAAAATGGTGTAAATATAACATAAGTGATCATAAAATATTACAGCTTTTTAATAGAAATTTTAACGATACGATTTCCATTTAAAATTTTATCAATGGAATAATATCGCATACAAAATAGTTTACATTGATAATTTAATACATAATTTAATTTGAGTGAAATTGATAAAACAAAAGCTACCAACATTTTTATTTTTTTCTGTCTTATTTTTCAATTGATCGGCTGAATGCTAAGATAAGAGATCAAAAAATTACAAAATGCCATTCTTTCCGTATATCAAACAAGTTTCAATCCAAAATTGGTACAAATAAAGACTTGATTCTGCATCAAAAGCACTTTGATTTTGTTACTTCCTATAAAACTATTCGCAGAGCTGTAAATACTGTTTTTCTATTTGGGTGTCATTAAGTGTATTTTATGAAGCTCGTTTGGGTACCGTAAAATGCCTCTTTGTAGAGCTCAAATCTAATTTTTATTAGGTTGGTAGCTACGTTGCTAGATAACCTAACTGTCAATTTGATATGTCAAAATAAAATATATTTTAAAGAAAATTATCAAATTGTTCAGGTTTATCTTTATTTATTATTTCTAAAAAGTAACAACATTCAAATTATCAAATTTTGAATAGAATTTTTGATTTACACAAATTACTTATCTGACATGTCTCAGTGTTACCAAAAGAGCCAAATAAAAATCAAATATTCTCTATCGATGTTTCCAGAATAGAAAATTTATTATTTTTTCATATATATGAACCGAAATAGAAAAAATTGTATAAGATACACTTTTCATAAGACATTTTAGGTCACTTGTTAATTAGAAAGCTCGGAACGCGTACCCTAAAATCATATCTTATGAAACTTTTATCTTAATATATTGTAGCGAATTTAAGTCTATAAATTAGTCATTTCGGATTTACTGGTGCTTAGAATTATTGTGAAAACATTTTACATCAAGACATACAAGCGAATATATTTTTTGTTTTCTTGAAAATTACTGGTACCTTCTAGCGTTCTCTAGAAACGCCTAGACGTTTGCGGGAAGAACGTAGTGGGGAGAGATCCACGGTATATATTCGCTGACTCAACAAGGAGAATTATTGATTTTGGTCAGAGACCTTATAGTATGGCCTGCTAGTGATTGAAATAAATTGTGTTATTTAAAATAAATCAACATTGACATTAATAATTAAAGTTAAGTTATAGTGTAGTGTAATAATCTTTAGTTTAAATTAAAATTAATTATTTAAAATAGTGTTAGTTATCTAATTTATTTTTTTTAATAAATCATAAAAATAAATAGTAGTGCTTAGTAACTTTTGTTCCCTAAATTAAAATAAATAACGTTACAATATTATTATAGAACACGAGATGTCACATGACTTAAGAAACATCTGACTATTATAGGTAACTTCTCTAAATTTATCTAATATTTCCTCTTATTCAAAGAGAGAAATCGTATGAAAAGTTAAGAGAGAAGTTAGCAGTTACCAGTTAGTTGTTCCTTAAGTCACCTGACATCCCGTGTCCTATATGCTCTGTCATCAATACTTGTACGTTGACAGAATATGCGAAAGATAAAGTTTTTTCCAATTTTATCTTATTTTAATCAATATATAGATAAATGATATCGGTACTACTTTGTTTTCTTTTTTATTATATTAATATTTTTCGGATTAATACATTCTCAATTCAGTTTTTAATAATACCGATCCTAAGAGACAAATAAGCGCATTTAATATTCAACTTTGACATTTAAAAAAAAATAACTGCCAATATCAACAATTTCTTGAATGTTTCTGACATTGCAGTTGAATTTTATAATCTATAAAAGACTTTTCCAAGAAAGAATGCTTGCTAGTAATTTGCAATTCTCTATGTAAACATCTCATTCTCAAACACCTTTCAAGTTGTTTTATGTTAAAAATATGCAATTTTCTAATGTTACCAGATTAAAAATACTGAGACTCGCAGGATCTAATTTTAGCAACTTTTTCTCATTAATGAAAATGTCAACCATAATGTACGTAATTACTTGACATTGTTCGACGTAAATGATTCTCCAGACCTTGGAGAAAATCGATATAAAATTTAAATCATCTACATAAAGTTGAACTTTTTTCTAACCGACTTTATTTTCAGTTCTATTGTTTGATTCGAATATAGCACGATGCCTTACTTAAATTAATTGAAATGAACTTTTGACGAGATAAAATTCAATACGAAGCGTCGCTGAGAATAAATTTTGAAATGAAGTATTTCTGATAATTAAAACTTTCCATCAGTTTTTTATTTTACGGATTTCGTTGATTGTTGTTTTGATAATAAAAAAAGGACGCCGAGAGCTAGTTCAACTTGCACACTCTAGAAGCTCCAAAACTTCAATTTATCGTGTATTTAAGAATGCTTTAGGGCTGGAAAAGTATCGGTATATCGATAATTATCAATATTTTACCAAAAATCAGGCTTCGATATTCAAAAAAATTTATATCGATGTTTCGACAATTATCGATATGAATCGATTTCATTCGGCAATCAGCGATATTCAACGATACTTGTCAGTATTTTTATCTTTCTTTCTGAACATATACAATTTCATAAAAAATGGTAGATAATTCACGAGTAAAAAATATTTTTTCTTCTATCGATTGAACATTACACACACTACAGGCAAAAGTAGTCTTTTTTTGTGTTTCAACAAGTTGCCATGGCAACTGTTCAAAAAGCATCTAGTTTTTGGACAAGTACAAAAAGTGAATCACGTTACACAGTTTGTATCTTCTAATTACTAGTTAATATAAAGAATCATATTTAAATAACTATTAATTTGATACGTCACTTACATCAGTCATTTTAGTGAAACTGGCTATCTCATGTTGGTAGCTCTGAAACTCTTATTCACAATTCCAAGTTTATTGACATTTGCAGATTATATCTCTGTATCCATTTATATGCAAACGTAATACAAAGGTTAGTTTAAATTTCAGGAATTAATTAAATGAATAAAATTATTATATTTTGTAGTAATTCAAAAACTCAAGATTTGATACTTATCATTCAGATATGAGGTTAGTACCATGTTTTAGTTTTAAAATAGATATCAAATTAATTCTTCAATTATATCAAATTAAAAATCAATTTGATTTATATTTATGCGTATAATAATTATTTTGAACCTCTTAAAATAAACATATGACAGTATAATTCAGGAAAAAAAATAACAAATTTTTTGAAATCAAAACCTGATAAGTTTCACAAAAATACAAATTCAAGGGTCGGTTTTTACACCATCATCCTGAATAGGGCAGCAACCGTAGACACGTGTTTCGTCCTCATTAGGACTCTTCAGTACGGTATAGCAAGCCGCAGATAGTCAGACTTGTAGCCGCGATACTATTGAAAAGTAAGTTGGTACATGGCATGCAGAGAAATTAATCTGCAGCAATGCCATCTACCATAATACAGCCGAGGTGGCGAAGTTTAAAGAAATGCAGGACACTGTATACCGTACTGAAGAATCCTAATATGGACGAAACACGTGTCTACGGTTGCTGCCCTATTCAGGATGATAGTGTAAAAACCGACCCCTGAATTTGTATTTTTGCGAAACTTTTCAGGATTTGATTTTAAAACATTTATCAAATTCTGTTTCACGGTCAAAATTTAAAGGTCACTTTACAGTGCCCTGCATTTCTTTGAAAAAAATTACACCACAACTTTCAACGATTTAATAATGAAGTGCGATAGAAGAAAAAATATTATGTGCAATACGTACAAAAATATGATTTTGGGATTCGTGAGATCGCTGTACTCCGCTTCGCGTCGAACTACGAACTTTCTTACTCATCCCAAAATCTAGCATTTTTGGTACTTGCTAAACAAATAAATAATTTAAGAGAGTTTTTTCACAAAAAAATATTTTTATGTACATATTAAGAGTAGGGCTAATTACCGATATTTTTCCTAATATTGGGATTCGACATTGGCTTTTTATACCGATATATCCATATTCCGATATTTATCGATAAATATCGACAATTATCTATACATCAATGATAATAATCGTATATAATATCACAAAGGACTGTAATTTTATCAATAAATTTTTCTTGAAAACATTGATTACCTAGCAACATCGTGAGAGTCATCTGTCCGATTAAATCACGAGAGCGTAGCTCGAGGGATTTCATCTGAGCAGATGACTCGAAGGATGTTGCTTAAAGGTAATCAATGTTTGAAAGAAAAATTTATGATAAAATTAAAGTCGCGAGTGGTATTTGTGGAGAATATTTCTCGAATGAAATTGCTACTATAAGTACCTATTAAATAATGTTAGTTGCACTACTAACCTTTATTATTGAAAAATGCACTAAATTGTCTCCATATACTCTTGTATTTTTAGACTTTTTGTTTTCAACTTCATTACTTTCGGCAAAAAATGCATTTCCAAAACGATTGAATTATTTTGACATTTCCGAGAACTGATTGTTTGTTTATATTAGAACTGTGTATTGTTTCTCCATGACAAAGGCAATTTATCGCGATAGATCGCTTGCCAACGAGAATGTACCCAGGTAACGGGAATTTACCGAGGTAAAATCCCGTTGGCAAGGAATTCATTATTATAATTGTCATTGTAACTATGCAAAATTTGTCAGTATAATTGACATGAGTGAAATAATCGATATAAAAAAAAATATCGGAGGTAATATCACGAGTTGGAAAATTACCGATCATTTTCATGGAAGCTTGTCGTTAATAATTTGTAAAAGAAGCTTGAATTAAGTTCGAATGGTATTCAGGGAGAATATTTCTGAAATGTTCTATTTCAATTGAAAATTAGAGTTGCTTAATGACTTTGACGTTTCTAATTTACAGTACGAATAAAACAAGTTTTTTTTGTTTGTGTTGTCAAAATGGTAAGTAGGTGTAAATTGCCCAAATTGCCGCTGTAAATTTTTGATAATTTCACTTCTCTTATGAGAAAATTCATACTTAAGTGAAATATTCGATAATATATCGAATATCGATATTCAAAACTGATTAGTGTAGTTATGTACTGAATAAGAATGACCTTGCTGTAAACAATCGTAATTTTGTAAAATAGTAAATAAACTCTACTCTACTCAGTTCTTCTTTATTTAAGATAATATATCTGGACCCTATGAAACTTTAGATCACATCTCTACCTTTCATCTATTTTAAGATTTGTTTTGATTGATTACTTTTGAAATTCTATTTACACCTAAACTCCTCAAAAGGGATTATCGCATTGCTCATTGGGAGGTGTTCGCTCAGCGAAATATCATTCTATACATTTTCAAGTTACGTGAAGCGGATATAAGCCTATGCCTGAGAGGCCTAGGCTTATATCATGTTTCAACCGTATATATATATACATAGGGTGTACCAGCGAAACGAGCTACCTCGAATAACTTTTATGTTATTGAGGATACAATAAAATATTATGGGACAATCTTACGCCGGACCAAGGGGGACACCCAATTAATGAAGAAAATATTTTTTGAACCAGTGGCTCTCAAGCTACAACACAAAGTTACACTTTTTTCAAATGCGATTTTCAAGCACATTCGTTAGTCTTTTTTTCTGATTTCAACCATGTATTCGTTTTGTACCCTTACATAACAAAAATATTGAGAAAAATGCGATCGAAATTTAAATAAACTTTATTTTCATAATTATTTTTCAGTAGGCTATGAAAAGCAAAATCTGCTATCTGTCACTTTGAATTATTTAATGCATAATTCCTATTGTTGCAAATTGTTATTAAGTGTACTCCCCACCAATAACAACAAAATAAAATTTGATGGATCGCGAGAGAGATGTGTGTGCTACTTCAACACTCGAATGAATTAATAATTCTACTTTTGAATCAGTTTTGAGAAGATTTGAATTATGTTTAGAAAGAGATGGAAATCAGCTAGAACACTATTTATGAAGTAATTAAAAAATAATTTAACGTATTTATGTACTTAATTGCTCATAGTCTACTGAAAAATAGCTATGAAAACAAAATTTATTCAAATTTCAATCGCATTTTTCAATAGTTTCATTATGTTAGGGTATAAAACGAATACATGGTTGAATTTAGAAAAAAATGTTCTATCGAAAGGGACTAAAAAATATATAGCATCTCATTTGAATAAATATTACTTTGTGTTGTAGCTTGAGAACCACTGACGTAAAAAAATATTTTCTTCCATAATTGTGTGTCCTCCTTGGTCCTGCATGAGATTGTCTCATGGTATTTTATTGTATCTTCAATATCATAGAAGTTATTCGAGGTAACTCGTTTCGCTGGTACATCCTGTATATATATAAATAAATTTAAAAAATGTCATCATGCTTCTGCACGGTTGAAACATGATTTATTTTGATTTCAATCTAAATTCAAAAAACGAAGTTTTTTGTCCTAATTCGTACTTTTTTCGCAATTTCACTATCACCCTCCATAGATCTTAGCAGTTACTTGGATTCCTATGCTCGTTAAACTCGCATTATTCATCTGAGGAAGCTTCCGAAATTTTATTTCTTCAATTTGGAATTTAAATTGTCTACATTTCTTGGTTCTCAAAGTGCAAAAAATTCTTTCAATATGTTTATTATATGCTGTATTCCAATATAAATTATACACGAACGTCGAAAACAGAAAATCATAGTCTATACATCTCAATTTCTAATTAAATACTCTGATTCGTTCAAGCGATCTTTAAGAGGTTTATTCCAACATATGGATATTGCTTTACACATTTATTTCAGTACATATACTCAGTACATTGTCAACGAGTAGATCTCGAGAACAATCATTTTCCAAGACTGGAAAACTATTTGCGTACAAGCATTGATTAAGATAGTATCAATGCATTTGCATTATTGTTCATCAAAGCGCAGTTGTTACAAAATAGTACATGCAACAAGTTTAGAATGAGGCATATTGAGCATGAATGGAAAAGCTTGTAACACGAGCCGTAGGCAATTATAACGGTTTCACGACTGCTGAATAGTCATTCCAAACATGTTTCAGGCTATACTTTCTCTATGACCATAAATTCGACAATTTACAGAGAAACAAAAAATTACAAACTCTAAACCAGAGAAACAACAAAAACTACTGAAGTTAAAGAATCTAGTTAAAGTCGATTTGACATTTTCACTAATTATTATAGCTTCGATTATAATTGATGAAGAATAGCAATATTTAGGGCTATTTTGTAACACAATCATTAACTTTTTATCGATCGATAAGTCTTTTGACAAATGAAAACAATTGTGACAGGCAAATATTCAGAATTGTTGTCAGTGCTACCTATGTTAATTGGCTAAAATAGATAATGATCGATAAAAACTCATCGATTGAGTTACTGAAAAGCTCCAATTATCTAGAATCTGTATTACCTACATGTCATCGTGACAGCTGCCTACTTTTATTTGAAAATTAAATTTTGTGCATTTTAAGAATAATTTCTACTTCCCCGACCTATATAATAGAGGAAGTATGTACCGTAATCGCGATTTTTTGACAGTTCTAGAATTTGATGGATCTTCACGTTTTAGAGACGGCTGAACTCAAAAAAATTGAAGAATCATCTAGAATCTAGATGATCAGGGAGTACCGGGAGTGATCACTCAATGTTAAAAATCATGCGCATGAACATAGTTGTGGCCGCTGCCACTGAGGTCTCTGATAACTATGTTACCATGGTTTTACATCTAAATTAGTTTTTTGTGGTTAGTTACTATAAATAGAAAAGTCAAAGAAATTTTTCAAAAATACGTGTATTTTAAATGTTTGTACATTAGAATCAATGTTATCAATGGAAAGTTACTTCATGCATAAAGTGTGATTCAATTGTAGTGAATAAATCCGCAGTTGTTAAATTCATTCAAAATTTGTGTTGAAAACGCTATCAATCAATGAACTTGAATAATCTATTTTTGTAAAATGTCTTCTCCAACTGTGGATCATACCTTTTACAGTTTTGCAATACATTTAATATCCTACAAACTCTAAATTAAATAAATTAATTTCATATGACTAAAGTTTGATCCAACTCTATAGTTATGTTAATTGGTAATTTGAGCACAAATTACTTTAGAGTGTCTCTGTTTTCAAGAAATGTTTTAATTTTTCTTCAATTCTTTCAATTGTAGGTCATACTTCATGTTGAAATTACTTTCCACAGTATTTAAACTCCATTGTGAAGAAAGTAGGAAGACATTAGATACAAATGTTCAAAACAATTTGAAGTTATTCTATTAAAGCATACAAATCAGTAGCCATATTCTCAAAAGAGTTCATACCAACCCACAATTTTGGATTAGTGAGTTTTCTTCTAATTTAGGACTATCAAATTCAATCTTGAATCACTTATGGTGATAAATAGGCAATAGATAGAAACTAGAATGAGTAATAATAAAATTGAAAAAAAAATTGGACCAAAATCACTAATTCAAGACTGTAGACAGTTTAAATTGTTATGAGATGTGATTAATCGAGGAAATAAATGAAATTAAAAAGATTGATAGATTCGAAGTATTTTGATAAAATAAATACTGAATTTTTCAAATATAGTTTGAGCTAAAGTTACGTTTTCCATTGTCTTTACTTCATTTGAACCTTAATGCATCTTACTATGTCAGCAAAGTCACTTTTACAGTATTCAATATTTTTTCTTCACAAATGTTCAATTTTTTCTTTATTCTACCTCCTATATAATAACTGGAAAATCATTAAGCACTCTCAAGAAGCGTGGACACAATGTGAGTATGATCTTATTGAACTTTCTTCGACTGCCTGAATTCTGAAGTAACGTCAAGACTGAAGATTATTACTTTTTCTTGGTTTCATATGATATAGAGACATTGTCGCATCTTCCGTTACAAATATTCATTTTCAGTTCTAGCACCAAGTTATTATTGCAGCTGGCAAATCCTTATCCATCCCAAATGCTTCTTATTCATTCATTGTTTGAAACTCCAGGTATTTGTGAGGTCCAGAAAATAACTCAGTCCAATATTTATCATTGTGCTCGAATTAAATCATGTATAATTGCATTTTTACTGATATAAAAACTGCAGCTCGCGGAATGGAACCAGCAGATGTGCGTCTAGGATAATTATATTTTATAATATGCGAATGGAAAAATATAAGACAAACTTACAATTGACTTGCAGTAATTGCTTTTTAATAACTTCTTGTAGCGTTTAACTATTAAAATCAATACACAAACACAACTGGAAATTGGAAAAATTATAAATTGATATAGGCTATGTGCAAGGGGGCGGAGTTTGAACAAATATCGATGCGAGCGCTCATTGTGAGCACCATTGTAACCATTGAACTCCATTTCTCAGAATTCGTCAATGAGCTGTCATTCAATATTGTAGTTTAAAAGTTAAATAATTGCATATAAAACATGGGAAAACGTTTGTTCTATTTCAGGCTGTTGTGTTAAGGATGATTCAAGTGAAATATAGTTTCATAGATTTCATGTACCCAGTTATAACATAAAAAAACGAGTGAAGTGAATCAAAGCGGTAAATAGAGTATTGTCTGTCTTTCATTATTAATCTATATAACAAATATGTTTGTAATTCAATTGTGAAATCAGAAATATTCATCATCGATTTGGGATTCATGAATTTACCTCTATCTCTAATTTGTAAGATGTTTCAGTAATAGAAGTTTGTCCGATGCACTTCGCAATAATTTTGTTGTTAATATTGTCAGCAACATATTCTTCAACATGTTCAATATGGCAAAACTAATTCCTCGCTTTTCTTCAATGCTTTCTCGGTAAAAAGGATACAGTGTTTGATAAATACAAACCCGATCTGCAAGATCATCAACGTCATAATTTGAGGTTATCCTGTCAATTTGGACGAATTAAGACGTTTTCTCTATAATAGGTACGTTATAATTGAAGAAAAAAGTACTCAAAATGAATAATTTCAACGTACCTTTTATGCTATGCAAGTTATATTATACGCAGACAGCTGAATTAAATAATATTATTACATTTATAAAATTATAGGTATGAAACAATGATAAAATGGAGTTCAATCGTTCTCCATTGCTCGCTAGAGGCGCTAGTAGACTTCATGCACGTAGCCTATTGACAAACAATCTTATTTACTTACATCGACATTTGTTCAAATTTTGTCAATGATAACTAAGATTCAAGATTTAAATTAAATTAAAAAATAGGTGCGGCCGCTCCCGTTAGATGGTAGTAGCTAAGCGCCAAATTCTTCCATTTGAGTGATCTCTCCCGGTACTCCCTGTAGAAGATGAAAGCGCATTTTTGACAGCTCATGAATGCTTGTTACTTCAGAGATTTCGCAAATAACCATCTCCCACAATTACTGAGCTAGAAATCAAGCAGTTTGGGCAAACTTACGAAACAGCAGCTTTCATTTAGTACTAGTTTCAAGTTGACAGTTTGATAGGTACATAATTTATGCATGTACAGACTCAAAAATACCTTTTATTCTTCATTGTTTAGTTATTGACTGACAGGAGGTCAAGTGCTGTACCTTAAAATTAAAATTTGCTCTTTATCAAAGCCATATAAAAAAAATACACCAAAATTAAACAAATTTTCAACCAATAATAGTGATTCATTCTAATAAGCTTCAAATTTGCGTCAAACAAGTCATTGAATGAATCTCGGACAGATTTGACAGCTGTACATAATAGTAGTGACACCCCCGTCTAAAATTGTAACTAAATTTTTATCTACTTTAATAAATTGTAGTTGCCATATCCCTATTGTCATATATATCCATGGGCATTGTTTCACTTGAAACAAGTAATTGAATAATTAAATCTTCCACAATCACTGAGCATGAATTAAAGCAATTTGTGCAGACCTACGAAACAGTAGCTTTTATTTAGTACCAGTTTCAAGTTTGTAAATAGTATAGTTGCCGAGAACTCAGCGTCACGCCAGCCAGCCAGCCAGACAGCCAAAGTGAATATAATAGCGCTTTTTTCGGAAAAATGCGCTAAAAATGCGCTAACAAGTCGGTCTGTCTGGAAGCACGATAATTTGATAACACGTACGAATATTCGACTGAAATGAAATTTTATACTCAAGTTTTTCATCAAAAAGCTAGATTCAAATTCGTAGATGAGCTTTTCTCAAACAGTGGTACCAAAATTTTATTGATGGAACTTTGTAGTTTTTCGCATTTATTTTACAAACATTAGTATTCATCATAAAATATGGAATAACTTAAATTCTAGTGTCAAAACGGTTGTCAATTGTTTCTTCTACAAATTATTTAAATGATGTCTAGTTTGGTATCAATTCAAATTTCTCGGGGTGATAAGCTTGGTAAATATCAAAAATTGATAATTAGTGAAATCCAAGTTACCATCTTCAAATTACACTTACGGCGATCAAATGTCGGAACTGTATGTTCCAATGAATTAAAAACCCCGAAAATCTAGAAAGGAACTCTACGCTTTCAAAAATACTTATTTTATGTAAGGACTAAAATATAACCAACATCTGTCAGTTTAACAATGACAGCTGTCACTTTGAAATATGCAATTAATTCATACGACATTCTAAATTTCTGAAACAGCGATGAACCTGGCCATGAAATTTATGGTCGGGGAAGTACTGTGTGGCCACCGCAGATCTTCTGTTTTAAATTAAATTATAACAACTACACCAGTTATTAGAGTAAGTATAAATTAATCAAATTGCATTTTTGATATTCTATCAACACCATAAATGGGTAGGAAATATCACACTAGTTTGGCTCATTCCAACACAATCAATCCGTATTTAAAACTCATGTTGGTATAACATTACTGAGGTTACTGCACGAGCCAAAGCAAGACAAAGAAGAGCTCAAGTTGATTTTTTAATCTATTCTTTTGTATTTGATTATTTCATTGTTGTTATTTTGAAAAATCAAAGAATAAATAATACAAGTGATACATATTTTTTCATTCAGTAATCCCTCTTTTAGACAATCCTGCCGCCTCAAATAGTGCGAGATGACATATGAGTGCACAAGCGAAACGAAGTGCGCGAATTTAGATCTCTGATAAATAAGTGCAATTTGCCCTCAAAGTTGATTTCGTCAAAAAGTGATCTTGTCAAAAAGATTATGTGCAATTTTCACTACAAAGCCCTAGAGGCCTAGGGTTTCAACTATTGTACTCAGTGGCGTAACTATAGAGTGACAAGACTTGTACAATACTAGGAGCTTCCAGCCTCTAAGATTCCCTGAGGCAACTAACAATTATATTCATAATTCGACAGAAGAGTTTCTGAACTTCAAATATTGAGACCCAACCTTAAGAATATGCCAGGGATTCAATACAGTATTGTCACGCCACTGAACGTACATCAACGTATTGCTTCGTATGACGTTCAAAACATTTTAAAACACTGATCTTGGTAAATCTAGCCTGAAGAATTTCAAATACCTACACTTGAAGTTAACAGCTCTCAACATTTGTCTCAAAATAAGTATCTAAACTTAGGTTATTTTAATCTGCATATTAAAAACAAAAAGATAAAAGTGATTAAAGTTTCTAGATAATTGTTTCACTACACACTTGATCTGCTTGTGATTAAGAAAGTTCAACAGAATGAACGTTTGTATGTACCAATAACTTCTTACATAATTACTATTTTAGAAAAAATAAGATAAAAATTGTAGAAGGATTTTCTTGTATATGGAAAATCGTGGATTAAATCCTTCTAATTTATTTTAATCTCAAAAATCCTCTATTCAAAATTCTTAGAATAAAGACTTTAATAATAATTTCTACCTGTCAACTTCTCAAACTTCACTTCCTCCTCCGCCTCGTTCCTATTCCGTCCAACACGTTATCTTTTCACCTGCAGTGCTCAAATTCACGCACCCACGCACGAAAACTCCCGAATCCCGACTGAAGTACGGAGCACAGTTTGCAGAAACCGAGAGACCTCCCGGAGCACGAAGTAACAGCCTGCTGGCAACGATTTTCCCTGGCACATGCGCTGCTGGATACTCCAAATTCGCTACTCGCCAGCGACCGACAAAAGATAATATGTTGGTAGGGGCTTAGAAGTAGAAGACGATGGTATTATAAAATATGATGGTATGAAGATGCAAGTAGAAGTTGTTACAGTTTGAGGTGTTATAATTTATGTCAGTTTCAAAACTCCCCAGAATATAGGTCATAGAAGCACCTTGAACATGTTAATTGATTGCATCGATTGCTATATATAAGTCTCTGCGACCAATCCAATAAAAATGCGTTTGTGAAAAGAGCGTCCAGGAATATTATTTCAATATACGCTCAAACTATTTGTTATGAACTAATTATAGTTATATTTATATACTGTTACTATGTACTATACTATATACTATTACCAAGTATGTTACGCACCCAACATCAAGGGCGTAATTAGTACTTTAGCATCAAGATTGTTTTCTGAAGGTTAAGGTATGTTCTAAGCCATGATGCGTAATCTATCGACGCACACAGTAGTGTGCCTGACCAAGTGCAAGCAACTGTGAGCGCTCTAAAAAAATTGAGAAAAGATCGAGAACACTTTCAGACAAAGAGAGCGAAGATGAGAGTGACACATCATATTATGTAAAAAGTGCCTCAAAAAGTGTATTTGGAAGATAATAGCAGTGGAGAAACGAAGAGTTTCAAATTCAACATGAATAGAAAATCCTAATCCTGTTCAGAAGAAAACTGAGAAAATATCATAATTAAATTCTTTGCCATTTTCGAAACCTGAACTTTCTCGTCGAGAACAAGCTACTGATCTCTATATAACTGACTGGATAGGTTATAATTTGATAGTCAATTTCATCGCTCTTTCATAAATTTAGAGTATCGCATCAATAATTTGCAATGAAGGAAAAAACTTTTCAGAACTCATTTTATAAATAAATATGTTTTATTGGGTATAAGTTCTGTAAATTTATTAGAAACACAACGTTTCAACAGCAAAGTGCTGCCTTTTTCAAGTGAAAATAAATATAAATATAAATAAACAAAATTGTCAAGACAACAGAAATAAAAATAAAAGTACAAATAATAACTAGATTAGTTTAAAATATATTAACTCCTAGGATCGTAGAGTTCTGCCTGTGATAGATGATTCAATATCCACAGATCTTCAGGAGATAATAATGAAGGTCTAAATAGGGAAATTGTCAGCTCCTTGTGGTTCTAGGTCAATCTGATCTGGCTCTACTCTTTTTGGTTTGGCGCATAACTGAACCATCCACAGATCTTCAGGAGGTGGTGATGAAGTAACTCTTGCAAGTAGATTCGTAGATACAAATAACTTGAAATTATGAACAAATGATTGGTAGCCATGATCGATTAAGTTCATAACCAGTATTCAAATTCAAATTATTCGGTGATTTTTTAATTTCAATTGCTTCTCTTATAAGCCTCTTGAACCAATTGTTCTCTTTAGCCAGAAGCTTCGTATTCTTGAAGTCAATGCCATGTAATTCTTGAATAGCATGCTCAGCCACAGCAGATTTTTCTGGATGGTTCAATCTTATATGACGAGAATGCTCTTTCAATCTTGTTTCTACAGTCCTCTTGGTTTGTCCAATATATACTTTGCCACATTGACAAGGAATCTTGTATATACCTGGATACTGTAGAGGAAATCTGTCTTTAACATTACCAATAAGATTTCGAATTTTTAAACTGGAAGTGTATGAAGTTTTAATGTCATATTTATGTAAGAGCCTTCCAATTTTATCTGTTATATTGGCTACGTAGGGTAACGTAACAAATATTTTCTTATTATTTGGATCTTGAACAGGTGGCGTAGAATTCTTCTGTCTAAGTGCTTTCTTAATCTGTGCTCTATTATATCCATTCTTCAAGAAAACATCATCCAAAAATTTGATTTCATCAGATAGTTTACTTGGATGACATAATGAAGAGGCTCTCTGATATAAAGTTTTAATAGTACAAAATTTCTGAGCAGGATGGTGATTTGATGACTGATGTAAATATTGATTTGTATGGGTCGGCTTCCTATATACAGAATGGATAAGTTTGCCATTACCTTGTTTCTCCAGGTAAACGTCCAGAAAAGGAAGACAGTTATTTTCTTCAACCTCAATACTGAATTTAATGTTCTTATGTTGCATGTTAAGATGATTCAAAAAAACATTCAATTCATCTCTACCATGAGGCCAAACAGCAAAGACATCATCAACGTAACGAAGCCAGACAGTAGGTTTCTTCATAGCAGTGTTTAAAGCTTTTTGTTCAAAATTCTCCATGTAAAAAAATTTAATTTGAATTTGAATACTGGTTATGAACTTAATCGATCATGGCTACCAATCATTTGTTCATAATTTCAAGTTATTTGTATCTACGAATCTACTTGCAAGAGTTACTTCATCACCACCTCCTGAAGATCTGTGGATGGTTCAGTTATGCGCCAAACCAAAAAGAGTAGAGCCAGATCAGATTGACCTAGAACCACAAGGAGCTGACAATTTCCCTATTTAGACCTTCATTATTATCTCCTGAAGATCTGTGGATATTGAATCATCTATCACAGGCAGAACTCTACGATCCTAGGAGTTAATATATTTTAAACTAATCTAGTTATTATTTGTACTTTTATTTTTATTTCTGTTGTCTTGACAATTTTGTTTATTTATATTTATATTTATTTTCACTTGAAAAAGGCAGCACTTTGCTGTTGAAACGTTGTGTTTCTAATAAATTTACAGAACTTATACCCAATAAAACATATTTATTTAATAATTTGCAATTTCAAAGTGACAGCTGCCATTGTCAAAGTGACAGCTATCATTGTCAAAGTGACAGCTATCATTGTTAAAGTGACAGATGGCGGTTATATTTTAGTCCTCACATTGTCGTTCCATCTTTTAACAAATGTAAATAAAAGAGCTCTTTTTCATATCTTGCACCTAAAATGTCAACGAAATACCAGAATTTTTGAAAGCTCTTTCGTTAAATTCTTTTAAAGTATATCTGAAAGATAGGTTTAATTCAATTTCTGAAAATCTACTTCAATAATATAAAGATTACAATTATATTCGACGAAAGCAGTCATCTTCATTTTGTATACAACACATCCGAGAATGAGCAGAAGAATCAAATACTGACAGTATGGCAAGGAGGATCACATTCGAATAGATTGCCGTACCAAGCGTACTGTTGATTATGGCACGAACACGTCGTCTGAAAGTCAGAAATTACCCAAATTTGGGAGGATGAAATTCGAGCAGATTGTCGTACAAAGCACACCGTCGATTGTGATCAAGAGTTCCAAGGTCATTTATCTCCAAGTACGGAGATGGTGTTTAATACCGGAGCAAATGTCACTATTGTGCACCCGGAAGTTGTCACAAAAATAAGACAAACTTCAAGTGATCACGTCCAGAACCAGTAAATTTTATTAAAGACAGCCAATGGAAAAATAATATCAGTACTTGGCGCAGAGGAACTTGAATTTACAATTGGCAGTCTAAAGAAGAAACATCAAGTGTTCATTGTCGCCATCATGGATGATTGCATTCTGGGTATCGAGTTCCTGCGAGATTTTGGTTGTATCATTCTCCAAATTGACGGTAAAGGAAAAGTACCTCTCTATTGTCGACAGATAAGAATAGAAGTGACTAATATTATTGCTTCAAGAAACTTCGGCTCCAAAGAGGTGATTCCGGTTGAAGAGCAAAATGTCTTCAAAGATAAATTTGAAAATCTCGCCAGAATTGAAAATTTCGGCAAGAGGGATCCCTGATGTCACTGAATGAGCTACAGCGTGCACAGCAGATTGACTTCATTTTGAAGTCGATCATAGAGTGGCAGATGTTCGGCCAGAAGCCTAGTTCCTAAAAAACATCAGCTTTGGGCCCAATTTTCAAGGCATACCTTAGAGTGAAGAACAGTGTTTATTTATGGGAAAATTCTGATGGAAATGTAGCGATGAAAAAGCTGATAGTGCCGAGAAAGTTGAAAAGGTAAATTATAAGACAGGTGCATGACGGTAACAGCAGTGGACATTTAGGCATCAAGAAAATACTCAAGAAAGTTCATGAACACTTTTACTGGGTTGGCTGTAGAGAAAACGACGAACGATATTGCAGGGCTTGCGGACGCTGTAAATCAAGCAAAAGACCCGACATTCAAAAACGTGTCAAAATGCAGCAGAACAAATGAGGATATCCGTTCGAGAAAATGGCTGTGTGTGTGTGCCTTTGCCTATTACTGAATAGGAGAATATTCGAGTTGCCAGCGGCAGAAGAAAGGTCCGATACGATCTGCAAGCGAGTAGACCCCGATTCCAGCAAGGCTATTTGATATGGCTCCCCAAATCTCAGAGCAAAAGAAGAATTGGTCCCAAGTTGTAGAGAAACTGGGAAAGACCGTACTAAGCTGTGAGGTGCCTGAATGACATATACCGGATACAGAGACAGAAATGGAAGATCAAACATCATTTGCGGTGACAGATTGTGGCCCTACCAAGAACTAGATTGTCTTCGTCGACGAACCATAAAGGGAGAGCAATGTCACAAATGTAAATAATCTCAAGTTATTAGTTCACATTCATATTCATTTATTATACCATAAGTAGTTGAAGTATTATCGATTATTTTTGTGGTGCTATCACGAATATTTATTGTGCTTGCGTTTAAATACCACGAGTGTGCAGCACGAGTGGTATTCACAAGCACAATAAACATGAGTGATTGCACCACAAAAATAGTCTATAATATTTTAACTACAAATGGTATATGAAGGACTATTCCAGGAGTCAAACCATTTTTTCAAATTAGTTTCCAATGAATCTAGTAACAACTCAAGTAATTTTCATAGGAACGAGTAAACAAACTTCTGCCAAACTGAAAAATTCGAATTTCTTGCATTTTCTTTGACGAATAATATAGAAATATATTGCGTCTTGATATGGAATCAAGTTCAGAAAGGTTTGGTGATAGATCAGGAGATAAAATTGATGAAGATATTTAGAAAAATATTCCATTAAATACGAAGAAAGCACAAATTGGAGGTATCCACATCTTTGAGTAAAATACTCACTCTGACCACTAGTGTAATACCCGATGGTATTTCTACACGTCCAAATACCCACTGATATGCACCGTTTCTATGGCGATTTAGCTTTGTTAACCTTGTTATAAATACTACGAATGGAATAGTCATTTGAATTCGTTATTTATTCAATAATTTATTGTAATTATGAATCCTAGTTTGCATTCACCAACAATCTAGATAATTTGAGTGAGTAAAAAGTCTTGGGAATTCAGTCAATATTTATGTTTTAATTTCTTTCCTACTTTACAGTTTCGACTGTACCTCAGCCATCTTCAGAAGCGAAAAGAACTATATTGTGAAAAATTAAAAATTTACATTGATGTGTGATATCGAGCTTGATAAAATAGCGGAAAAAATTTTGACTTAGTCAACGTCTTCCACAGATGTAGGTTGTGGCATTTGACAAATGGAAAAAAAAATTCCGCTATTTTATCAAGCTCGATATCACACATCAATGTACATTTTTAATTTTTCATAATATAGTTCTTTTCGCTTCTGAAGATGGCTGAGGTACAGCCGAAACTGTAAAGTAGGAAAGAAATTAAAACATAAATATTGACTGAATTCCCAAGACTTCTTACTCACTCAAATTCACTCATCCAGTCAGCTTCATCAATTTTATCTAATCTAGATAATGTTCAATTGTCAGACATGTGAAAGCTAGCCAATTGTTGCTAAATGTTCGGTTATCGGACATTTGAATACTAGCTCATTGTTGTTCAACAGTCAGACATTTGAATGCTAGCTCATTATTGGGGGAGAGTATATAAAGTGCGTGAATTAGCGGGAGAATGAGTAACTGTGAGCGATTTTGTAATTGTGCAAGTTTTGTAAAATAAATAATTGTGCTATAACCTGAGATGATTATTAATCACAGAAAATTTGTGACAAAATTGGAAATTAATAATCATGCATCAAAATATAATCGCTAACTTGGAAATATAATGAGCAATTCATATTGTGACGTGCGGGAGAGAGAGGGGAGCTCGTGAATACGACGCAGTATGGGAAGGGGCTTCTTGTCGCCTCTTACGCCGCGCCTCGTCGCAGCACATCACCCCTCCCAATGGAAGCCTCTAGTGATTCCAAGAAATGGAAAGAGTCGAAAAATCGAAAATTCGAGAAGGACAGTGTTTCTCTATATAAGGCGAAGCCAAAGACGTGTAGTACAGTACAGTAATAAGAGTATTAGTGTGAAATAAATAATGAAGTAACAAGTACAGTGAACAGTGCATATAAATAGTGAAATATAAATATCTGTGACCTTGATTAAATTAGAATTAAGTGATTAATATATAAATATAGTGTTATTAGTGACATAAGAAGAATTAGAGCTTTTATTTTATTTAGATTCTCAAGTAGTGACTTTTATTTATTTACAGAGTGATTCATCAAGCAATAAACATTACAATATCATTTGGTCCATGAGTACAAAACTTTTGTATTAAATTTCTCTCAAGATTGTTTCCTGGAATGAAACTAATACATAACATTGTTTGCTTATAGATCACTCAAACGATTCACATGAAGTTATAGTTAAATTGTTCAATTCCGGTTATTCTTGTGGCAAAATTGCCAACAAGATATATTTTAAAACTAGCCAGTGCTCGCGACTTCATCTGCGTGGATCACCATAATTGGAATGAATAATCGTAAAGAATGAGTGAGTAGAGATACCGTTGCTAACAATAATCTTTTCTGAAAATTATAATCATTAGAGGGCAATTGGATTCTGTAACAGAACAGCATATCATCAGGTCACTCACGCAAATGATACTGTAACGTGCGAGAGTGTGGAGCATATATGTAATACTCCTATATTGCTAGATGGGTCTGCAGAACGGCGAAAACACTACAGTGCAGACAATTATACGTCTATCTCTTTCTATTTTACCTTGGATCTTATGCGCATGCTTGAGAATTGAGCAGCTTCGTGCAATCGGTGCAAGCCACGTACAGGCGTCGTCTATCTTTGAAATGTAGAATGAAACAACCTTTCAATTCAACGAGTCAAGTAAAAATTTGCTGTCTCACTTTCTCCGTGACACCTCCACTTCTGGGAACTAGCAATATAGGAATATTACATATACGGTGTGGAGGCTCATAAAAGTGGAATAGGCTTGGACTTGACCGCGCCTGGGCGAAGCCTTTCGTCCTCCCTGCATCGCGCCGCACCGCATCACATCACCCCTCCCGATGGGAGCCTCTAGCAATATTCCAGAAATGTGGTAGAACATTCGAGAAATGGATATTTCTATACTATATAAACGCAAGCAAACGATTTGAATGTGTGTAATGGTGAATCTCGAGCAGTGAATATAAAACAGTGTAGTGAACAGAAATAGTTAAATATAAATATCTGCGGCTTTGTTTAAGTTATTATTAAGTGATAAATAGATAATATAGTGTTGTTAGTGATATCCAGAGGAATAAAACTTTTATTTCATTCGAAATTACTAAATAGTGAATTTTATTTTAATTATAAGCAATTTCCAAGCAATAAACATACAATATGTAGATTTTGCTTACTTTACGATGAGGTAGAAAGTATTTCCTCTTTCCTCACTTTATGCATGCGCATACTTTTAATCATTTCCTCTGTTACGCTGATACTGAAAATCTATGGCTGGCGTAGATAGAAAGCATACAGATATTTAAATTCATATCTTCTGAGCCCTGTAAGATATCGAAATGGAACATACACGAAAAATTGAGGAACTGGAAATTCCTATTTTAAAGTAAAAATTCTGAAACACTCGTTATTTATTTTAATCTCTTAAATTTTCATTGAAATCAGTTGAGCCGTTTCGGAACCTATTTGGGACAAACTTTCTGACAGACAGGCAGACAAAAATTCTAAAAACAGTAATTTATGAATGGGTATCGTGTAAATAGCAGTTCTCACTTGAATTCTTGCATTTATTTGAAATCACAGACAGACACTTTAATTGTATTTATCTGTATAGATTGTATAAAACAACGGGAGCAAGGCCGCAAAAATAGAATTTGGGGAGGCATCCAAAATATCAAAAGCTCTATTTGAAACTAATCGTCCTGTGGAAAAATAACCGTGTAATGAAATGTAGCAACTGAAGAAAAAATTTCGAAATCGACATGTCTTCATGCTAGTAAAAAGTTAGACTTAAATTTTTTCGATTATTTTAATCGAAAAAATTTCGCAGAATTCTTTTTTTGTAGGCACTTCCAACAGCTGAGCTGAAAAAGAGTCGACTAACTTGGGCACAAACCGAATGGAATCCAATCATTTGGAGTGACGAATCCAGATTTGAAGTTTTGTAGGCGATAGTAGAAGTAGGGCTTTGAGAATAAAAAACGAAGCATATCAAACCGATTGTTTACGTAAAAAAGTGAAATTTCCTACATCTCGCATGATATGAGAATGTACGTTGACATATTGCACTTTATGGAAGGAATTGTCAATGCTGATGAATACATGAATATAAAGACAGTCTGGTACAATCTATAGAATTTTTGAAATCAGCAGAAAATCAGTATATTCTCCAGAAGATAGTGCTGCATGTCACACAGCTAAAAAGTCAAGGCATGGTTATCGGAATTTAACTTGTTAAACTGGACGTTGGTTGGAGATGAAAAAAAATTGCGAGCTAGTTCGGTTAGAACAGTGCCTGAATTGAAGAAAAGACTAACTTAAATTTGGAATTTATTTACTCCAGATGATTAACAGAGTTTAGTAAATAATGCACAAACGAGTTCAGGTAGTTTCAAAACAAAAAGGCGTTATTACTCAGTGATAATTGTAATCAGAACCTATTGGCCAAAAAAATTGAATCACCGATATAATCTTTAAGTTAGTAGAAAAATCTTATTTGTATCGTACTCTTCAAATTGCGTTACATCATCAAATGAAAAAAGTTCCACTTCAAAAATGGACTGCACTTATTTTTGTGAGTTTCAAAATACTCTGTAGCAGTATCACTTCGAAAATACAAAAATAGAATTAGTGATTTAATTTATAAAATTCATCCTTTATTGCATACAAAAATTTATATACACAAAATACACTTTGTTCATAGAACACATGCATATACTCATCATTTTTTTGAGGTAGAAATAAACTGAAAATTTTGAAAACATAATATAATAACACAATCTTATCACATGGAACCACACATTTTTGGTAACTTGTCCTTAAAATTAAAGTTTCCATTGTGCAAATAATTTTGGAAGAACATTTTGGACTTGTTAAGAAAAATTATTGGGTAAAAATATATACAAGAATTGGGAGTTTGTTTTTGCACAATAGAAATTGTGAAATTTACATAATATTTACAAATTCACCGTGAATAAACAATATCGCTAGGTATGTAATATAAAAATCTAAATAGTGATTTTATAAAAATTTCAATTATATTTTGAAACTTAGTCAACTTCTCGTCACTTACAGGCAAAAATGATCTTTATTACTTATAGCAAGATATTATAGATTATAGAGTATTCGAAAACATTCTTAACCTTATATTGATACGTAAATAACTTTTATTCTAGAACAGGATCCTAAATAAAAATATTAATTTTTTTATGTCAACCATCACATCAGTTTGAAATTTTATTTGAAGAAACTGCTACTTCTATCTAGTTTATAAGTGACGGGAAGACAAAATATACTCGTCATATTTCAATAATGCATCTTTAAAAATTTTATAAATGTCTATTTTCACTTTAATTGATATTTAAAATAAGTATTTATCTACAGTAATGAGAAAAATTCTCAAAATAGGTAAGTTATGAGAAGAATACAAGGAAGAGAATCGCTATGGCTCCCGTCTCCCGCGAAAAATTTATAGACTCAGAATTATTACCAGATAAGGATTTGCACATTCGTAAATTGGAAAAGTAGAATTTTGTAAAACAAGAGTGAATATTTTGATACGAATTTTCAGGCGCGACCACGAAGGGATCCTCTAGTTAAATTCTCTTGTTTATAATTTATAACTTATCGACATGGTATACCACAATTTTTATCATTGATAGAAATACACAACTTTCGTATGCTAATAGCCTTATAAATTTAAATTGAAAATTTTTAATAATAATTTCTCTAAAATTACAATTTTATACCTAATCTCGTATTTCCATATAAATCTCAAAGCGCAACTAGGTGAGCCTCTTCCACCAAATTTTTGACCTCATATCACAATGTTCAAGTGAATACTTTTGTTACATAAATTACTGTTTTCTACCACCACGGGTGAAAAGAGCCTTTTTAGCATCCTTCTTTTGAACGCGTAGCATTCGCTGCCTAAATTAAGTTTTTCCGTGAATTTACCTATGTATTTGTTAGAAAATTTGTCAAGTTTTTTTGTGAAAGTTCAGTTCAGTTCAGTTGTACACAACATGGATATAAATAAGAATTAGGACATTCGATCAACAATTTTTGTCACTCGATAAATCCCGTCACCAATTACTTGACTTCATGCCATAATGCTAAAGTTAACACTCTTGTAGCCTAAATTACTATTAAATGATTTGAGTATCCAATGTCCTGTTCTAAATTTTTCCACACTACATTACTAACTTAAGCACTGCAAGCATCATCCCAACTGATTCAAATTTTGGAATCTATATTTCAAACATTGCGATTCTTTTCCTTATATACCCAAAACTGAGTGATCAAATGAAGAGAACCAATCTATGTCGTAACAACTTTGAAGTATTCAGAAAATATCGGTATAATATCAGAGATTATAAAAAAGTCTGTTACAAAATATCAGCTCAATTCTCAAAGAATTCTAAGCTTATTTAGGTATATAATTTAGAGCTTCAAATTTTTTATCTAGACAATTGCCAAAATAAACAGTGTATAGGAATAGATCCATAAATAATATTCCGGAATTAGGACGAAATTCACTTTTGAGGCGGCGAATTAGCTAAGGTGCTTGCTACGAAAAAAGAGTCATCTGTTGGTCGAATATTTGTAGCAACATTTAGAACTTGGTAACGTTGCAATGAAGTAAGTAAAATTAATACAAAATACACATGTCTTTTTATTTATACAAGTAGGTACAAATGCCGGAATCAGTTAAAAATATTGGGAGGGACAAAGTCGTGTGAGTGGCAAATCAATTTTAATAAAACAATTGAATAAATTAAAGCGTCTGAAACATGGAATTAGAATGAAAAATCTGACGAAAAATCTAACCTTACTAGTAAAAACCAACTATTACTTGGTCGAAGAGTTGTTGAACTCGATTATATTGCTAAAAATTTGATTTGCCATAAGTGCTCAGCCCTCTACAAAATACTAATAAAGAGAAAATAGAATGACTCCTTTAACTTCGCACATAAAATGTACTGTTTGTTCTCACGTTGCCACAATTGCAACTGACAAAAAACATAAAATATCAGCTGAAGATAATAGAGGTTAAACTGTTATGAATTTAATATTAAAATATTTATTTACTAGTCCGGTACATTTCTTCAAATTTTGACCAAATTATTATATGAATATTATAAACAGTGAGTTTATGGTTCATATCTTTTACTGTTTATAGCGACAATAACCAAAACAGTGTTAAATGGATAACGCCGTCCAAAAAAAGTATCGATTTAGGATTCAAATATCCGCCCAACTAATCCGTAGGAGATTCTCATTTTTTGATATGTTGTGTATATATACTTGCACATCATAACATCCAAATTTAATGAGAATCTCTCAAATGTCGCTTTTGTAGCAAGCACTTTATGGCTTAATTTCTACGGAAAAACTTTAAAGACAAACTGAAATTTCCTGAACAATTCCAAGATATGATGTCTACTTCAATTGATTCTTTTCACTCTGTGTGATTAGCTAAATCAATGCAAATTTTTTCACTTCAATCCAAGATTGTTAGACACATTGCATTAAATGGTGCATTCTGCTTTGGATTTCGACTCACCATTTTGATACAAAGGAAAATAAATCTTATCACACACAAAATTTTGTGCATGACACAATGCATTTTCCTTTGCTTCAAAATAGTGAATCAAAATGTAGCATTTAATGCACAAGAGAGTATATTTTGAAAGCATCGCACAATAATAAAATATATTAAATTGATATTAGAGAGTTCAATCACAAATTTTAATTTTTCTTTTTACTATACAGTTTTGGCCCCATTTGGACCCTCCTCAGATTGGACCGAAACTATAGAGTAAAAAGAAAAATTAAAATCTGTAAATAAATTTCCTAATTTCAATATCTACATTCAACGTGCCAGATAGTGTCATCAATCATATTCAATAAAATATATATTTACTATTTACTGATATAATCAAGCTCATTGGGGTAACAACGGAATAAGCCAGATGAATTCCTCAATAATCAAAACCCTTACAAGAACATAAAAAAATTTTTTTTTTTTAAATATGCACTCACGATTCACTTTTTGGCGCGGTAGAACATAATCCTAGTTAAGCGGTACGCTAATAATCAATTAGATAAATACATATTAGCTTTTTTTTATAAAATGTTATACAAAAATTTGAGCACATTTTTTAGAAATATATGGCAAAATTGTCAATTTAAAATACTTTTTCCCAATTTTACGATCAATTGAAGTAAAATAATAAAAATTTCAATAAAATTTTAAAAATTAATTTTTCCATTGTCATTTTTAAAACGCAAATATACAATTACTAGAGTGCCTGGAGCATTAAAAACATGAAAACCTCGGATTCCAGTTACAGTGGATGAAATTTAAAAATTCAAAATGTTTATCTATTAAAAAATGGAAGAATCATCTAGATGATGAAAGCGCATTTTTGACAACTCATGAATGCTTGTTACTTCAGAGATTCCGCAAATTACCATCTCTCACAATTACTGAGCCAGAAATTAAGCAGTTTGGGCAAACTTACGAAGCAGCAGCTTCCATTTATTACTAGTTTCAAGTTGACTATTTGATAGGTACATAATTTATGCATGTACAAACTCAAAAATATCTTTTAATCTTCATTGTTTAGTAATTGACTAACGGGAGATCAAGTGCTGTACCTTAAAATGATAATTTGATCTTTATCAAAGCTATATAAAAAAATACACTAGAAGTAAACAAATTTTCAACCAATAATAATAATTCATTTTAATAACCTTCAAATTCGCGTCAAACAAGTCATTGAATGAATCTCGGTCAGATTTGACAACTGTCTAAAGTTGTAACTAAATTTTTATCTACTTTAATAAATTTCAGTTGCCATATCCCTAATGTCATATATATCCATGGGCATTGTTTCACTTGAAACAAGTAATTGAATAATTTAATCTTCCACAATCACTGAGCTTGAATTAAAGCAATTTGTGCAAATCTACGAAACAGAAGCTTTTATTTAGTACCAGTTTCAAGTCTGTAAATAGTATAGTTGCTGAGAGCTCAGCGTCACGCCAGCCAGCCAGCCAGCCAGCCAACCAGACAGCCAAAGTGAATATAATAGCGCTTTTTGCCAAAAAATGCGCTAAAAAATCGAAATATTATATGCGAAGTACCCTGGTATTCCATGCCGAGCCTCATTTGTCTTATGCATACTGAAATAAGCCTGACTGTGGCATGATTTTTGTTATAAGAATAATTTATATCATTCTCAGAAATATAATTTTTGGTGAATTGTACGGGCCGCAAAATTTATAAGAAATTGGATGCACGTTCTGTTGAAATAAACTGTTCTAGAGCATTTTAAAGTATATAGAATCACTGTATAACGTTCTGGAAGATTTTATAGCATTTTGAAACGTCCTGAAATATTCTAAAACATTTTACTACGTTTTAGAATAATCCAAGACATACTGCAGCATTCAAAAAAGTCCTAGAAAATTTTGAACCATTGTATAACGTCTCGATGTGTACTGGAATGTATCAGAGTGATTTGGTACGTTCTAAAGCGTTCTGAGACGTCCTGAAGGATTGTATGTCATTGTGAGCCGTTGTCAAGAATTCTGGAACATTTTATGAAGTTTTGGAATGTTCTAGAACATTCTGCAGTATTCTAAAACATCTTAAAACATTTTGAAACATTGTTTAATATCCTATAAATGTTTTAGAGTGTTTTAGTACGCTCTGGAAGATTGTACGACGTTTCAAATAATTCTAAAATACATTATAACGTTTTAAATAGTCTAGAATGTTCCTCATTATTTTGGAGCGTTTTGGACCATTCTAAAGCATATATATATACTATCACATTCTGGAATTTTCCGGAATATTTTGAAGCGTTCTGAAATATTGTATGAATGTATGGTGCTCTAAAGCGTTCTCAAATATTTTGAAACATTTTATAACGTTTTGGAGTATTCTAAACATTTTGCAGTGTTTTAGAACATCCTATAGTATTTTAAATTATTATGTAATGTCCTGACGTGTTCTAATATGTTTTAAAGTATTTTAGTACGTTATGTAACACTGTATGATGTTCTCTAAAGCGTTCTGGAATATTTTATAATAGTCTGGAGTATCCATAAGCATTCTGAAGCGTTTTAGAACATTCTAAAGCATATGAAGTCACTGTATAACGCTCTGCAATTTTTAAAAGTGTTTTGGAACATCCTGGAATATTGTATGGCATTCAGAGACGTTCTCAAATATTCTGGAACATTTCATAACGTTTTGCAGTTTCCCAAAACATTCTGTAGCATTTTAGAACTCCGTTCTTTTACAATCGTAATATAAAGGACACCTAGCAAACTGGTTTCCATGGCGCTAAATGACATTTTAAACATCTTGGTAAACCCGTGGCATCGATTATTCTGAGCACGTCCTTAATTTGGCCTTCAATAATTTTTAACATTACTACTTGACATTTCTCTCAGAGTATTTTTTTAATAGATTTTTGCTGTCTCAATTTGTGTTTGTGAAAAAAAATACAGTATGTAACTTATTTTATAAACTTTTTAGGCACGCGTTTCTCTAAACACTCGCTTCGCTCGTGTCTAAGAAACTCGTGTCTTAAGAGACGTTTACACTCTGACAAGCTTAAGGAGTCCCATCGAATAAGTTTGGTTTCCATACGATTTGAGACCGGCAGACAAACTCTATGATACAATTGTATCTATTATACTATTTGTAAAAGAAAGATAGATACAATTTGATCAGGCTATTTATATCTCTAAAAAAAATCCCAAGACTGATTACGCTTGTCAGAGTATATGAAACATGTTGCATAATATACTATTAATTGTACATTGCAGCTACCGCTACCATTCTCCGCTCCACATCTTTACGACCTGTGATCCACTTAGGTATCTTTGGAAGATATTCTGTCATGTATATTCAGGTTGAACATATACATACAGAGAGATATTTTTTAAAATTAATTTATATGCTCAACTATATTATTTATTTGTTTTTTGTCCAAATAATGAAAAAAACAGAAGCACAAAAATTTGTTAGTAAACTTTGTAGTTTATTGGCAACTGAAATTACCGTTGGGGGCAGCACTGTGCTTACAAAATGATGAATCAAAAGTGGCTTACGGCAAGTTTGTAATCTGTTTACAATGTAAATACGTTGATATTCAACAAAGAAATATTCATATTTCGTTGAATGATTCAATTCAATTTCAATTGTGTGAGAAAGTATTGGCTTTCTACTTTTATAGCATTCAGTCTTTTCTTTTAGAATCTTTTCATTTATATATGAATTTTAGTTGTAACTGGAAAACTGAATGAGGTTATGAAATCCATAGCTTCAAAGAAAATAATATTACAGGGGAGTATTTACGACATTTTTGTATTGTGCATTTCAGCTTTTAGCTTTCCCTGTACGAATTTTTCTAATTCGCATAGCTTGTTTATGAACTGGATCGTAGTCTCCAAATTTATTTACTACCGACACTTTCCTTTACTCTTTTTAGGAAATTTATGGAAACTCAAATCAACAATTCAACTAAATTTGGAATGACATCTACAAACACAACAATTTTTAACACTTCTTTGTTTAGATTCCATATTTTGAAGAATAATATCTTGAGAAAGACTAATTTCAGTATAGCAATGAGGTTATGTAATTTAACAATTAAGTCGAAAGCTAGGTGGCTACGGGTTAATTTCAGTTACCAATAGTATGAAAAACAAATTCCCACCCCAACCATATAAATTCATCCACTGTAACAAAATTCCGAGGTCCAGGCACTCCATAATCCGTAAAATTTCTATACCCAGTCACGATACGAACCCTAATACAGGGTGTATACCAAAAAATTAAATGAAAATTCCCTGACTTTTCCAGGTTTTCCAGGTTATTTTCAATAAAATTCCAGACAGTAAAAAAAAAAAACTTTGATACAAGTTCACATATAATCATAGATTAATGTTGCAATTCTGTGTGAACATTATAAATCAGTAAATAAAAAAAAAAATCAACGAATTTATATTGATCAACAACATTTTTTTATGGATATAGATCTGTAAGACTTATAGATTTGCACAGAATTGCATTATAAACCAGTCACTGTATTCAATATGTCACTGTGGTTCATACGACAGAGTGAAAATTTCATGTATTTTTATTAATAATGCTTAAATATCCTATAATTTATTTTTTCCAGATAATTATCGAAAATTCCCTGACGATTCCATGATATTTCCAGTTTATGTAAATTCCCTGATATTTCCAGGTTTTCCAGGTTTTCTAGGTTTGGTATACACCCTGCTAATAATATTCAATACCATCAGTTCTCCCATGGAATACTGGATATAAAATTTTATCTAATTTCAAATTTACATCAGGAGTTTTTTGCTAACACAAAAATTTTCCAATAAAAAATTATGTTAAAAAACATAAATACAAATAAAATCTACTAAATTTGTACTACTTTTAGGGTTTTAAAACTACCATACTTACTAACCCCAAAACATAGGCAAAAACTAATTTTAAATTGATACTCAAGTGCAAATACGAAGGTATACTTGTAGGTTCTGGAACTTCTTGCTTATTAGGCATAAAAAGAGCGAAAATGCAAACCAAGCCTGTCACTATAGCTATATAATTCGTTTGATTTGTCCTGAAATTTGAAGAAAAAACATATGAATAGAAATTTAAAAACAAATATAATTTTTCTAGTACCTATAAGAATAGGTACGTCTATTGCGTACCTCAAACTATAGTCTGGAGGCAGCGTTTCAAATTTGCGAGTGATTTTAGAAAATATAATTTTGTATAAAATGATTGTTTAAGTAAAGTTAATAATCGAAATTTGTCAGCTGTCCTTATAAACCGGTAATAAAAAAATAAGGTTATACAAAGTTATATCATAAATTATGAAACTCATACAGCCTATTTATAACATTATAAAAATGATGAAAATAATAATCAGCTGTGCTTCTGGTGGAATAAGACCGTCAGTCAGGGGATTATAGGTACCAAGCGCGCATGGGTTTTCAGCGTCGAATAATTAGATTAACTGAACTTAGGTGCATACTGATACTAAAATTAACTTTATACTTAAACGATTTTAATTAAACTTTTCTTATGACATTATAATAGTTTGAAATACGTACCTAGGCATATTAGGTATATTATAATGATGTACATTTTTTGTATCGACTTTTTGTCCTAGTAACACTGGCATCGGTTGAAAATCAACCCCTTCTTGTGAAACGTTGTCAGGCTCTCCTTGACTCAATCGGGCAGATACATCTCGTTTACCTAAAACCTTAAATAAAAACAAAAAATAAAGACTCCTCTACAAATGCTAAGTCTAATTTCAAGTAACGGAAAAGACTAAATTAACAAACAGATGTTAAAACATTGAATTTTTCAGCATTAGTTACCTGCTTGGTACTATGGTCCAGCATAGTAATCCGAAATTTGTCGGTAATGTTACAGTTTGCTGCGAGGGGCATTGTATGTCTTATAACGATATCTACGCAACATTGGGGTTTTATTGCCCCATCTGGGTCATTTACTGTATATTTGTGAGGTGCTGTGCATAACACTGCAACAAGTAGAAAAAATTATTATGAATATTAAAATTTTATTATTACATTTTTTTGAAAAACAAACATTAACTAGAGTGCCGAAAACCTTCAGCCTCCGATTATCAGGAACATTCAAATATGTTAAAAAAAAATGAACCGAAAAAAATAATCGGCCGTTCGTACGGGAGATGAAAAAAAAATTCATCCTTATCACCATTTTTTTGAAACTGCTGTTTTTTATCTCGTCCTTATGATTTTGCGCATGCATAAACATTGTTGTAGTTCGTGGATCGCTCGCCTATCGAATTATGAATTATCATCATCAGTACATATTTTTCTCTTTTAATTCAACAGTGCACGGCATTATTCGTTAAAATGCGTAAAATTTGTATAGATCATTAAAAATACTCTATGGTGAGCAAGTAATGAAAAAGATCAAGATTTTTGAAAAAACATCAATAAAAAAGGCAAGTAGATTATGTGATTTAGCATTTCTAAAACGTTGTCTCTGACTCTGATGTTTTACCAAATTGCACCAAACTCGTTTCTCATATTAAAACATCACGTGCAAAACATATTTTACGTAAATCTGGTTTTTTGTTACTACGTATTGGTGACATTCGTAAAACTATTAATCAACTAGATAGTTTTCTACTAGATCTACATCTATTTTTGAGCAATACATTAGAAAATGAGCACTGGCTTGAATTACAAAACAATATTATTTATAAAATTGAGAAACATACGGCTTTGTTGACTAATTCCCAGAAAGATAAATTTTCAAAACTAAATAATGAACAACATCCTATTCAGGATACTTTTGCACATGATGCTAATAAACTAGTAGTCAATTTAAGCTCTTCCCAGCTTTCGGATTCTGCGGTTTCTGTTTTGTTCAAAGGTCTTGACTTTGCTGCTGCTCCTCGTAGTGTCCCGATTGAAGAGATTATAACGGTGGTTGAAACAGCTGTCAAAAATCTACCAGAAAATGAAGCTTCAGATGTCAGACTTGAAACAGCCAAAATATTGAAAAATGCAAAGCCTCCTAAACCGAATTTGACTAAAGATGAATTCAAAGCATTGCAAGATTTACGTCGTAATGAAGATCTTGTTATCTTACCAGCCGATAAAGGAAAAGCTACTGTCATTCTTAATAAAGACGACTATATCAGCAAGGCTGAAGACTTGCTTCATGACGCAGCTTATGAAAAAGTCAGCAGGAATCCTTTAAGTTCGGTCAAGTATCAAACAACTAAACTTCTTAAAGAATCTTCTTTAGATAAGGATGTTATTAAATATTTGACTCCTAGCGATCCATATGTACCTAGATTTTATGGTTTACCTAAAATCCACAAGCAAGGGGTTCCTCTTAGACCAATAGTTAATTGCATTAATTCATCAACTTATTTATTATCCAAATATCTTGACAGATTATTAAGACCATTAATCAATAATTCTTCTTCGTACGTTGAAAACTCGAAACATTTTATTGAAATAATTAGTAACGTGCGGCTAAATAATAATGACATCCTTGTTAGTTTCGATGTTTCTTCTTTTTTCACAAAAGTTCCAATTAAGGACACCTTAAAGCTTTTGGAAAGGAATTTCCCTCCAGATATTATTAAATTATTCCATCATTGTTTGACTTCTAGCTTCTTCATTTTCAATAATGATTATTACAAACAAATTGATGGTGTAGCAATGGGTGATCCAATTTCTCCATCAATTGCAAATTACTATATGGAATTTTTCGAAGAAAAAGCATTAGAAACTAGTACCTACAAACCATCTTTATGGTTACGTTACGTGGATGATGTTTTTGCAATCTGGCCTCATGGTCATGACAACTTGAACAGTTTTTTGAATCATTTAAATAATGTTCACGAAAACATCAAATTCACATCGGAGCTAGAAGGTAATGGCTCATTGCCTTTTCTAGATGTGAATCTAGAGCGAACCAATGATGGTAGACTACTACACACTGTTTATAGGAAGCCAACACACACAAACCAATATATTAATGCAGAATCACATCACCATTCTTCACAGAAGTATGGAACAATTAAATGTCTTTTCTAAAAGGCTAATGATATCTGTCACCCTGATAAACTTGATGAAGAGATTAATAATCTAGAAGTAATTTTCCAGAAAAATGGTTTTTCTCATCATTCCATTAGGAAAGCACTTCGACCAAAATCTAACAATGCTACCGTTGCGGATAATGGCGTGAGTAAAAATTATGTTTCTTTACCCTATGTCAGTAATGTTTCAGAGAAGATCGGAAGGATCTTGTCTCGACATAATTTCAAAGTTTCCTTCGCTCCTGTCACGAAAATCAAGCAGTTTTTGAGACCTGTCAAGGACATGATCCCTTTACAATCTTCGGGTATTTATAAGATCCCCTGTACCTGAGGAAAAGTCTACGTTGGACAGACGGGCCGAACTATGAATACTCGCATTGCTGAACATAGAAGATGCATAAGACTCAATCACCCAGATAAGTCTTCGGTTGCTGATCATGCCATTGAGTTTTTGCATGACATCAAGTTCGAAGAAACAAGAATAATTGCAAGATGCTCATCCATTCATGGTAGATTGGTCAGGGAAGCGATTGAAATAATTAAAGATCCGAATAATTTCAACCATACTGATGGTTTTGAGTTGGCAAATGTTTGGCTTCCAATAATCAATAATAGGCATACATAATTTGTGAAATATTTGTCTTGATTTTTATTTTTACGTTCATGTACTTAATTTAAACTCAGTTTTGTAAAAAAAAAAAAAAAAATTATGACATGTTTGTACTTTGGAACTGTGTGCGTCTGCAAGAACGGGACATCGTCCTTGTATGTTATATTAATTCATTCATTTTTGATTATAATAATTGTCAAGACTCATATTATTTTATTCATTTGTAATAGTTATTCCTGATTTGTGAAATATTTGTCTTGACACTTGTTTTTGTTATATTCATGTAGATGTAGATTATTGAAATTCAGTTTTTCTGTTAAAAAAATTTTTATGACATGTTTGTACCATGGAACTGTGTGCGTTGCAGAAACGGGACATCGTCCTAATGTGTTATATTAATTAAATTTTTCTCTATAATAATTGTCAAGATTTATATCGTTGATTCCTCTGTTGAGGTTTTTACGTGGTTTTTCCTCAGACTTTGGGTAAATGCCAGAGGAATTTTGTTCTTTTTGCACTAAATGTGGAATCCACGTTTCCACATCTAGTTATCTGTATATTTTCAATTTTTAATTTCTAATTATCTAGATACCTTCTTGCCTTGTTTATTTTTGTATCATTTTTTCTGATGAAGACTTTCGGTTAGAGAGTCGAAACGTCAAAAATAAAAATAAATATACAGAATTAAAACCAAAAAAGTCTATTTAAAAAAAATGTATTTCACTTTTCACTTATTTCACTTGGAATCGCTAAGAATCCTAGCATGTGCTTTCATCTGGAGTGATACAAGATTATCTAATAGTTATTTGTGCAGCAAGAATATAAAATTGATCAATCTGACATGAGGCCAAGAATTTGGTGACAAAATTGTTGACCTTTTATCATAATGCTTGTTTACACTTGTACTGCATACAAGATTTTTTCTACGGCCCTCAACTTCCATAATTAACCAATTATTAAGTAACATTTAAGCAACAAATTCAAATGCTATGCGTTTAAATATGGGTAAAACTGCGACGCGCAAAAGTGCTTATTATACGCAAGTCGATAAAATATTAGGATTCTCGAAACTCAAGCCCAACAATTCAAATAACAATTTTTCTAAATGATAAATGATGTCGTCAGATTACTGAACGTAGTAATATAATACCCTTGTTTTCGAGTTAATTATCTTTGAAAATATGCAATAGGCTATTCCACCTACTTCCTAGAACATGAGAATTTTTTTAATTTAAAAATTTTATGTGCCTTGCAAAAGCCTATTGCGAGGCCTATTGTCACTCAAACGGTGGGTCTTATTGTTGTACAGAATACAACTATTATACTCGGATTTTATTTATATTATATATTTATTTATGAGCATATTAATTTTTAAAAAATAAATGTTATTTTTTCAACCTGTTATCAAAAATTCTGGGAATATTGTTGTTAAGTAAAATAGACGGCGTTATCATTGTATATGCATGTTTCAAACTTTAAGGGCCAGTTGTACCCCTGTCACTTAAATTTTAAGTGTCGCTTAGTTGAACAATATCGAATCAAGACTCAAAAGTCAAATGTGACATAAATATTGCTGTCATTATTTCGATTCGATATTTTTTGTTTAAAATTTAAGTCAAAGCGGTGCAACTGGCCATAGGGACCGGTATTTCAATCTTTGGTTTTTCTTAAGCGTAGCTTATGGCCAGTTGCACCGCTGTCCCTCAAATTTTAAGTGTCGCTTGATTGAACAATATAGTATCAAGACTTGAAAGTCAAATGTGACATGAACATTGCTGCCATTATTCCGATTCGATATATTTTGTTTAAGTGAAATCTAAAATTTAAGCTAAAGCGGTGCAACTGGCCATTAATCACCTTAGTAACAATTGTTCGAACAATCATTACTAATGGAAATTAAACTACATTTAAGGTGAACCAAGGACTGAAGTACTACACTGATGGCCAGTTGCACCACCGTCACTTAACTTCAAGTGTAGTTTAATTGTGTGCACAATTGTTACCATATTTTTCCTCCCTTAAAGTTAAGAAATGGTGGTGCAACTGGCCATTTGGACTTTCGAAATGAATCTGAATAATTCGATTTTAATTCGTTTCAATTTCTTTATACATTTTCATTAATTTATAGTTACATCAATTGATAATGCAACAATATGTTTCATGAATAAGATCAAATCTTGTACGAATTTTTACAGATATAAAACCCACTGTTTGGGAGACAGAAAAGTCTTTTGCAGGTCATGTAAATATTAATGAAGCAATATTAAATCATTTTTGTTGCTCACACTATTATATATAATTTTTTTTCAATTTTCATGAGTTTCTCAAATTTTTATACTAGTGGAACAGCCCATTTACATTAATTTACAAAAAAAAAATACAGTTCAAATTTGAATCATTCGAGATTCATACATTTGTGTATCAATTGAAGAAACTTGTTAAGAATAGGAATATTTAAAAAAAATAAAGAAATAGAGAGCAAAAGTATTTTGATGTCTGCAGTTTTTATTCAATGTCACAACAATTAAACAAAAAAAAATTGTTGCATAAACAGAACTATTCAAGGTAAAATATAATAACAAGCCACAAATATCGAAAAGCAGTTAAAATAAAATTCAAGCAATTTATAAATAAGCAATTGAAATCAACTATATTATTATTTATCGCTTTAATTTATGTGAATATTTGAATTGTTGATTAAAGTCAAATTAAAGAACAGGCAATGAACAAAATGATATGCCTTTAAAAATAACGTTTTGAAATATAGACGTCATTAATAACATTACATTAACAGGCAATAATAAATCCATGCTCACCTTGAAACCTTACTGGAAATTCGTAAGGATTGTAAATAGTTACAAGTTGTTTATGAGTCTCTCTTGCAGATAGATAAAAATTCAAATTTGTTGGGAACACAAAAACAGGAACTTTTCCACTCTTTCTATCCATGATTTTATGTAATATAATTCATTCGCAAAATTAAAATACAAAATTACTTTTAATAAACAATTTTACTTCCAGTATTTTTGCATTCGATGATGACAGTTCTTTCTCAAGTTACCTAACCTAACCTATGTACTGGACTGCAACACAGTAACACAAAAATCCCTACTACGAGGCAGCGCATCAAAATTTATTTAGAAATCTACTTTACACGAAATATAGTTCGAACGGGAAAAAAATTTTTTTGAAAGCAAACATATGAAGCTATACTAATTTTGGTATCTTAAAATACATAGATTAATTTCATCTCTTTTGAATGAACAAGTAAAAATAATAAAGTACTGCTCACGTAAATTTTTGTCAGTTAGCAACAGTGGCCCTTGCGATTTTTGCAAATAAAAATTTATTTTCTATTTCGGAATGTGATATATCTTGAAAGTAGCCCAAGTCCATTTATATTCAAATTGAGATAGTTAACAGTTTACGTTACAATAAAATTTTAAAAATCTGACGTGAACATCACGTGAATTACTTGTACATCATTGGATATATGTATAATACGATGTGATTTTGTGTTTGATTATATATATCATTGGATATATATAATCAAACACAAAATCTCATAGTTCCACGGCTAATCGTTTTGAATTTATCCAAAAGATTCTAAAAATCTGTCAAGTAAAATGCGCTTTTAGCCTAATAGTCGTTTGCAATGGAAACAGTAGGTCATCATCAATGACGTATTAACAGTAGACTCAGCACGCGGCGTTTGTTTTGATGCAAGAGTAAACAGTGGGGTGAGGAGGGTAAATCGTTGTATCACAGGTTGCGTACTTACATATTTTCATTTGAAATAATATCGATTGTGAGATGAGGGGAAAATCTTGTTTTTATTATATTTTGATTCAATTAATATATTATTACAAATATAGATACATACAGTACAGAATAAAGGCGCACACTTCTCAAACATAAATAAAAGCAGGCAATCCGCATAACAAGCACGTTTGCTCTCTTACATCACAACAAACTGTGGACTGCCATAGGACGCGCTGGGCCTACTTTAATAATACGTCATTGGTCATCATTCTTATGCTACAACATTCTTAATTATTAATTTCCAAGATTCTACGGATAGCAGTTCTGAATTTATGCGCAAAATTAAAAATAAATTCTAACTGAAGTGCATTTGCCGTTCAGTCTATTGTTATGGAAATAGTAGACAATCATTCAGATGCTACAGCAAAATGAAATACCAAATTTCAATATCCTACATCCGATCGTTTCGAATTTATGCGTAAAATTATAAAAGACTGTCAAGTATAATCTACTTCCGGCTCAGTCGATGTCAATGAAAATAGGATATGAGCATCTAGACGGTACTATCGTCTTGAATACTGAATTCTAATATTTTACGTTCAATTCTTTTTGGATTTATGCTGTAAATTCAGAAAATGTTTCGAGTCAACTGCTTTTTATTTCCACCGATCGCAATCATAATGCAAGGTGTACAACTAGATGTTATAGAAGTGCTTAATACAAACTTTCAATATTGGCGACTAAAATTAACTTGTAGCCCTCTAGCGGCAATCATATGAATCTTTCAAAACGGTAATGTGTATGAAGCGTCATAAGACGTAGTAGTAGTGTTTTGCTTTGTTTGTGTCATGTCTTATGATTTTGATTCTTTTTTAATTGTTTGTTCTGTTCCTTAATTTTTCCAGATCTAATATTCCTATTAAAACAAGACTTTTTCAAGACTAATCTCCCTTTTTAATCTTTATTCCTAACCTCTCATTTTCTCTGATACTCTCAAATATCTACCATTATGGATCCTGCTAAACCAAAAATAAGCAATGTCTGTCAAGAAATGACACAGTATTATAAGTAAAGCAAAAAAAAAAAATCATCAGCTCAGAGATGATTTCCTCGAACTGCTGAACTTGTATCGTATCTTCCTTAGAGAGTCCATAGCAACTACTGAAGTCTTATATCAAGCTCGCTGGATGGTGAAAGCTACATATTGCCTGAAAGCATATTCATAGAACCAAATCTATCCGACTGCAGTAGAAAAGCTCTTTGTTACAGAACGATCTCTGTTTGTTAGTCTTATTTACGGGCGATTTGGAGTAAAGCCTCGCTGGCAGAAGAGCCTCTTCAACCGATGCAAACTTCCTAACATAGGTCAAAGGCTATCCAAACCAGCTAATCAACACCAGCGCCCTGAAGGCATTTCATCGACATCTTTGATATTTCTCTGAGCAATTGATTATTTGATCCGAGAATCATTCTCGAGACCAGAAAAAAAAATGGTTGAAAACCTTCAGAAGCCACCAACAAAAAAGATTTTGGAAAGACCAGAGGGCAAGCCTCTCAATTACAAGACCCTTTGCTATTGCATAATTTTTTCACGCAGCAAACAAGAACACTTTTTGATTTGCTTATCAGTGATGGCCAAGAAAAATCGGAGACATTTTTTGAAAAAGATGCTTCACAATAACATAATGATGGGATCCAGAAAGAAGCCCGTTAAATGAGAGTTATGAATGACTGCGCAGAGCGAGGTGGTGCTTTAGTACAAAAATTTTATTCCAGTAAGACAAAAAGCGAAGAACAATACAATATCTTATTTGCGTTGTCGACCATCACAGAAAGAAATATCCTGTGGCCTCTAAATCAATCATCCTGGAAATGAATTCGAGCGATAAGGAAGTAAAGAATATTAATCAATGATGATAATGAAATGACTAAAATAATTTGGTGGTCTTTTATCCTAATTTTACTTATACGCTAGACTGATTATTTTCAATTTTCAACATCTCATCAAAACTTACTGCCTACAGGAAATCTTCAAATCATAGCGACCCCTAAATATTATTAAATTTAGCTCAAATTTCACAGAAGTGCGTTTGAGGTCTAATCGAATGAAAAGAACCTTGTGGAGAGAGTAAAATGGAAAAAAATATATTATGAACCAACCTAACCACCGTGTGAAAAGAAAAAGAAATCAGGTCGCTGAGAATCGAAAAAAATGTATATTATATAAGGGCTTACGTGAGTGATTTTATCCAGAGGGTGGAGTTTATTGCACGAGACGAAATCGAGGACAATAAACACCTGGATGATTAGAGGCACTTTAGTGCTGTATTATCAACGCTATTTTTCGCACTACCGTATTATATTGATTCACAATAGTCTAAAAATAGATTATTCAATCCAGAATTCAATCTTACAATTTTGACATCAACTAACTTGATACAAAAATATTGAGTAAATTCACCATAATAAACAAGGCTGGCTACATCAGTTATTAAATAAATAAACTTGCTGTCAACAAGATGAGTGAGAAATATCTCCCTGAATTTGATATTGATAAGGCTGCGGAAGAGGTGACTGAAGAATGATTACCCCAAAAATCTAAAAAATTTACGAACAAAAATACAATGAATTTGTAAAATTATATGAATTGCAATAATGCTAATATAAATGTTGATATAAATTATCAACAGTAATTACACAAGAGCTTTTTATTTTGCTGGATAAATTTCTGTTTTCACGAAACCTTGTTATCTAGCAATTTGACAAGAAAACTGTTCTAACAAAATCACGACATCGTAGGTGGAGTGATTTTATTTTTTGAACAGTTTTCGAGTCAAATTGCTGTCAGGTTACAAGGTTGAGTTATCAAACTGAAATTTATTCCAAGAAAAATAAAATGCTGGAGTGTAATTCGGCGAGATAATTTAACGACATTTTATTTTAGAAAAAGTTAATTTAATGTGCAATTATTGAGAGTACAATTATCATACATCGTTTCATTTGATATATTCCACTACGTATTCTTTATAATTTTCTCCATCAATCTTCGCATACTTCAAATCCAATCTAGCAAAATATTTGAAATTTGACATACCGTTGTACCTCTTTCTAATAAATAATTCTGGTTTTCACATAATACGATGAATTGTCTCCAGATACATGATTTATTGTTCTTTGTATTTATAGATACACTTTACTTAATATTTTCTTCGGAAATATTCCGAATTCTGTTTATTTTGAAGTTTAAGCATGGACAAATTATGCAAATGATATAAATTTAGTGAGTGTTTTGATTTGGTTGCTAGGAGAAAGATAAATAACTTGCAAAAAGTTATCTACCTTTTTATCCGCTGTCAAAACGATAATAGTATATTATTATACGAGCATATAATGAAGGCTATTATTCACGAAGGTTAAGTTTATGTCACGAGCGTAGCGAGTGGCATAATTAACCTGAGTGAATCATAGCTTATTATATGTGAGTAGAATACTATACTTTGTCCACGACTACTATTGACTTTAATTCCATAATTTTTTTTTCAAACAAGTTCTTGAATGTTTCTAGTCTCTTACCTTCATTGCAAGATATTTTTCATCACATGCTTGAATAAGAAATTTGTAAATTTTTTCGGAAGGAAATGTATCAGCTTTTTTCGGATGATAGCCCTGAGATCTCCGTATTAAAAGTGAGCGTAGTTTTGTATAGTCTTCTATATCGACTCCTTGATTTATATTAAGCGTGCTCCTATGCATAGAGCAATGTGTCCATAATGTGGATGATTTATATTTTCCAGCTAATTCCGTAAATGTACCAGTAAAACTGACCCTGAGAATGAATTAATTTTCTTGGTCGCCCTCCAGTCCATAAAGGTGTTGTACACAAGAATGTAAAGATTTCGGGATTTATCAGGCAACAAATGCAGCTTCTGTTATCTCCGGTGGAGTATAAGTACACAATATCTCTTTCTCACTATCAATTCTAATTTTTTACGTATTCTGGATCGAAATTATGACGTTCTCAAATTGACAATAATTTATGCTTCGCTTGTCATGTCATATCAATGGCTTACTTGATATAGTTTATTTAATGTCAATTTTTTTCATCAATTGCATTAAAATAGTTATTTGTGTATCAAGGCTGTAAAGATTATCTTTTTTGGTCGAATCTGTTGTTTGCGGCCGAAGCGCAGCTGAAGCTGCAATTCAGGTGAGACCAAAAAAGAACTGTAGGCTGAGGTGCACACAACGTTTTTTAGGCGATCATCACGAAATAATTCAAAATTACAAAATTTTATCTATTTATTTCTAAAACATTGCAATTGTAAATCTTAGTTGCCGTTGAAATTGTTTTATTTTATTGTCTTTTATCAAAGTGACATTTGAAAAAAATGCGTGTCAATTCCTTGAATTGTACAAACTATTAAGGTTGACGGAGGAATATAATATGTATTTCGGCGAAAACTGTATCTTAAAGAGTTCATCAAGCAATCCATATAGATAGGTATTAAGTGTTTATGAAGTAGCTTTTGACAGATCAGTCCTAAAAAAGTAGTATTTGACAGATCAGTCCCAAAAAGTAAAATTTGACAGATATGTACCAAAAAGTGAAACTTCACGGCCGCAAAAGGAGCCATGGAAACAGCTTTTTTGATATGATTGCCTAAAAAATGATTTTTTAGGCGATCATGACAAAAAAGGTGTTTTTATGGCTTCTTTTGCGGCCGTGAAGTTTCACTTTTTGGGACTGATCTGTCAAATTTTACTTTTTGGGACTAATCTGTCAAATATTCCTTTTTGGGACTGATCTGTCAAAAAATATTTCATAAACACTTTATATTTACCTATATGGGCAGCTTGATGAACTCTTTAAGAAGCAGTTTTCACTTAAATAGTACATTTATATTCTTCCGTCAACCTCTGTAGTTCTTGCAATTCAAAAAATAAACACGCATTTTTCGTTAAATGTCATTTTGATAGAAGACAATAAAATAAAACAATTTCAACGGCAACTAAGATTTACAATTGCAATGTTTTAGAAATAAATAGATAAAATGATGTGATTTTGAATTGTACAAAGTTCCAACTCAATCGGATGAGCGATGAACGGAAAAATACGGCCCGTGCGCCATTTAATGTATGTTGATGATACAATAACAAGAAACTTCACGAAAAAGCCAACAACAACTATAGTTAGTTTCAATTTAATCGGATGAACGATGCCCGAACGAGCAAGTACGGCTCGTGCGCCACTTAGCATATGTTGGTGATATTATAATAAAAACCCTCACAAAAGTGCCAACAACAACTATACTAAGTTCCAACCCAATTGAATGAATAATGCGCGATTAAAAAAAATGCTTGAGCGGTACTTAATGTATGTTGATGGTATGTACTATAATAAAACAGTCATAAAAGTGCCACCAAGAATTGTAGAGTTTTTCACCCCATTGGATAAACGATGCTCGAACGAACAAATTCGGCTCGTGCACCACTTCTTGTTAAGTTGTCTATTATAGCCTATTTTACCTAATGATAATATAATAGTATATTATATAACGAGGGACTTAAGTGCTTCATTTAATCCTGAGGGTGGAGTTTATTGCACGAGACGCAGTCGAGGGCAATACTCACCTGAGGGATTAAAGACACTTAAGTCATGTGTTATCTACGCTAGTTTTCGCACTACCGTATTATATTGAATCACAATAGTCTAAAGTAGATTAATTAATCTTACAATTTTGACAACTACAAACTTGATACAAAAATGTCGAGTAAATTCACCATAGAAACAAGACTGGCTACAGCAGTTGTTCAATAAATAAACTTGCTGTCAAAAAGATGAGTGAGAAAATTGATATTGATAAGGCTGCGGAAGAGGTAACTGTAAAATGATTTTGCCAAAAGTCTAGAAAATTTACGAACAACAATACGATGCATTGGTGAAATTGTGTGAATTGCAATAATGCTAATACAAATTAAGAATGAAGATTTGAATTCTAATGACAAAATTCAATTTGACATTTAGGTAAGTACTTTGATTATTTAGTTGTCATAGAAAAATTTGTTTATTTTACTTTAGTCCCTTGGGATTCTTGATCATTTTAGATCCCGGAGGGACTAAACTCAAACTTAAGTCCCTGAAATGAGGGATTAAATTCGTTGTTTACTCCCGGGAGTGCGAAAAATCAGTTTTTTTCATTACAAACCAAAATACAAATATTTTCTCTTCATAAAAATAGTACATACTTATACATACAAGGATAGTAAGTCCATCATGTCCTTATTTGCTATAAAGTGGTGTCGATATAATATTATCGAATTTTCTTGCTCCACTTCAACGTGATAATTTAAAACTCTGTATTCTCATCAACTGATACCTCACAGAATAGTATATTCTACAACGAGTATTGGAATGGCTCTTTATTCCAAACGAGCGAAAAGTTTGGTTCGCAAGTGTGGTATACGCCATTCCAAACATGTTGTAGACTATACTTTCTCTAATTAGATTTTGGAAACTCACCCATATTTCAGGAGAAACTATAAAAATTAACAGCTTCTGATTCGTCAAAAATTATGAATGAATGATTCTAAGCGTCATACGAAATTATTCTAAACGACGTGTTGGAATGTCACTGGTTTCAGCATAATTTTTGATTATGGAATATGCAAATTCCAAAATAGTGCTAAGCCCGCGCTTGTTTTACTGGTGTTTTCTCAGCACGGAGTTGTGCTGGCTACCGTGCTTGTTTCTGTGATAGAAAATGACAGCCACTGCTGGTTTAGTACATGGTTTCCGTGATAGAACATGTGCTATTTTTCAAGCTTGTTTTCCTGATGGATTCGAATGGTAACCAATAGAAAGCTAGCACCTAGTCACGTAAGTATAAAATATGACGTTGACATTTAATTTTTTAAAAATGTCCCATTTGCTTTTCGTTATTTTTCAAGAAAAGTGGTCCTAGATGCATTATAAATTTCTGGTGAATTGACATCTGTTGGTTTTATTTAAAATTTGGCAGCTATATTTCACTCTGAATAATAACGATAATTTCTGGCGACGTACGCGTATCAAAAAGATCTGCTAATTCAACCTAGCATCGTGTGAAGCCAATATCGCATAGTCGGTGCTATGCGATATTGGCTATGATCACAATGTCCAGCAGCGCAATCAGCTAAGAACCCATCAGCGTAACCAAGCAAGAAATTCAGCAGCGAAAAAAGCGTATATTCTACAATAAGTATTGGAACGGCCTATATCCTGAACGAGCGAAAAGTTTGTAATCCGAGCCGAAGGCGAGGATTACGGTTCGCGAGTGTGGAATACGCCATTCCGAAAATGTTGTAGACTATACTTTCTCTAACAAGGTTTTGGAAACTCACCAATATTTCAAAGGAAACTTAAAAAATTATTAAATGTCAAACGTCAAATCCAGATATGAATACTTGTATTGTTAGGAAGTAACCATGGTAGTAGACAAGCTAACAGCTTCTGATTCGTCGAAATGATTCTAAAGGCTTACAGAATCATTCTAAACGGCTTACGGAATCATTCTAAACGATTTTGTCATTCGTTCCAACTTAATTTTTGGTTATGGAATATGCAAGTTCCAAAACAGTGTTGGAGAAAATTTTATATGATTCATTTTACAAAAAATACAGACATCATATCTGCAAAAAAAAATCTTTTGTTCAATCCTATTATTGAAACATGCTATTCTTTATTTGAATACCAATCTTGAAACTGTTTGTTTTGCCAACTACAGTGATTCCTATGACAACGGGTGGGCGAAAGTAGTGAGTGTAATTACTTTCATCCACTCACTCTTTCATAACGAAATAAAGAATAAACTACAATACATTTTATTACATGTATTTATTGATACGAAAATGGACTTCACAATTATTAAAAATTGCGTTACTTAAACAAGATATACCAGCAACTGAAAACTGATGAGATTCTGTAGTTATCGTAGTAACTTTTGTAATATCAACTTAAGTGCTATTTCTATTACTTGTTTTCTCTTCTTTGTTAATTATTTTCCTCGCACAATTTCATTATTATCTTGTTCCATTTTAGTGTCACAATTTATATTTGTAAAAATATCAGGACAACACAATTTTAATATTTTTGACAGTTGCGGATGTTTATATTTACACATGATCCATAACAACGCATCCGCCGCCTATGCTACTTTAGACTTTATACATGATCTTTGTTTGAAAAGTGTAATAGATTTTAATGTTCTAATGAATGTTTCAATAATAGGATTGAACAAAACGCTATACAGCACTCGTGAAGAAACGAATTCGCTCACTTGTGTGCCTTTGCACACTCGGCTAGCGCCTCGTGCACAAAACTGCCACCCGCGTGAGCAAAACTCATAGTTTCTTCACTTGTATTGTAATATACTATTGTTTCAAGTTAGAATTCTTCGATCTCTAAAAAATTGCATCCTCCAAAAGTTGATATTAAAATCTCCAAAGTTTCATTTCATGTAGAATGAAGTTACAGTTGTAACCCTTTTCGATAATATGATCAATAATGATGTGGATTTGGGCTACTTTTAGAATTTTTTTTTTTAATAATGAAACTAAGGCTTGGTTGTACAATTTAAGCTTATCTTAGGCCCAGTATTTCAGTCCATGGTTTATCTTAAACGTAGCTTAATCTCCATAGTAATGATTGTTAGAACAATTGTTACCAAGGTAATTAAGCTCCGCTTAAGGTAAACCGAGGACTGAAATACCGGCCTTTAGTTTACCTTAAGAATAGAGCCTAAGGCCTGGTTACAATCTTTGGTTTATCCTAAACCTAGTTCAATTACCTTAGTAACAATTGTTTATAATTATCTTGGTAATTAAGTTACGCTCAGGATAAACCAGACTGTGCAACCTAGCGTAATGGCCAGTTGCACCGCTCAAACTTGAATTTTAAGTTTCACTTAAAGCAAAATATATCGAATCGAAATAATGACAGCAATGTCTATGTCACATTTGACTTTTGATACGATATTTTTCAACTAATGGCGAGTTGCAATACCGTCACTTATAATAAGGAATAATAACCACAGTAACAATTGTCCATACAATAGTTGCCATAGATATTATTCTCCATTTAAAGTTAAATGACGGTGGTGCAATTGGCTATAAGCGGCTTTTGAAATTTAAGGGACAGCGGTGCAACTGGCCATAAGTGACTATAATGTTGGACATTATTTATTTCAAAGGTTCATAGTAACAAAAGCTTATTACGGTTAAATGTATTAAGTGGTTTCGAACATATTTATTTTCTATTACATGATAAATACAAAAGCAAAATAGAAGGCAGCAGAAATTTTATTTTAGGGTCTTGCGGTGAAACACCAATCTACAGATAGAGTTTTTCCCAATAATTCGGTTCCCTGCACGCTCTCCTTCGCTTGAAGTGCTTCGCTATAGTTTTTGAATTTAACTAGAGCACATCCCTTCAAAAACCCAGTACGGTGATCTAACATTATTTCAATACCTTCAATAGTTCCAAAAGTGGCAAATATTTCTCTGATTTCATCTTCAGTAGCCTCTTCATGAATGCCAGTAACAAAAAGTACCCATCCATCAACAGACTCCTGAGGAATGCATTCAACAATATTTTCGTCAACTGTTGCACTGTTTTCGTAGTTCTTGGATATTTTCTGAGTACTGGAAACTCTGGAAAATAGAAAAAAGTTTGTTCTTGTGAATAAAATCATTATCCAATTTTACGATAAACTCTCTGCATCTTTAAACTTGATACTGAATAGGATTAAATATGATCTGACTTTTAAATTTGCAATCTATTTTGTATTTCCAGTTTTGAATTACAAGAACTAACCTAGTAGAATGGCGAGGTATGTCCTGGGAGCTGCTTTTGAAATTTGAATATGATCTAGAGTGTGAGGAATCCATGAAGCCCCGACCTTTTTGTTTACGTAATTTTTCTCCGGAATCCTTAAATTTTTTGTCCTTATTTCCGGAAAAGTTCAATTTATCTGAACTCATCTTAGTATCATCAGACATTCTTCTCAGAATCGCTTTGATGAACTGTAAAATTGCAATAAAATTATCAATAATAAAATTAATTATTTTCAAACGACAACTTACAAATGCAAGAAAGACAAAGGAATTACAGAAAACACTTAAACTAGTTGTACTAACTTTTTACATCAACATGTACTGTGTGGTGAATGTGAATCCCAGGCGACGCGACGGAATTTCTTATGCCGTGTTCACGAAACACTGTATCAATATTAAGCTTGGGATCAAAAACGATAGATGTCATGTCATGACTATGAGCTCGAATTATTTGTTTCAAAGTGCGCAAGCACGAGGTGGAAGGGTCATATGCCCATGTGCGTACCGATTTGTAGATATGATGTAGATTGTAAACACGATTGTAAAGGAGGAGCTGCTAATCGTGTATCAAGCTAAAACATGGCTGATTTCTATCTTCTTACTTTATTATCGTTGGATGGATCTTAAGTGTGTACCTATAGTATATTCTAATCAAGAACGGTCCAACAGTTTCTTTACGACTATGACTCAAGCCTCTTAATTGGCAGAAATGCAAATAAAGCAAGATTTGAAACAAGCTTTCTAAAATTGTATTTAAGAAATAAAAGCAACCAATATTACCTAAGTAGATAGAATTTAAAATCTTCGGAATGTTTAAATGTAAGTATGACTAGCTGTTAACCCGCAGTAGTTTTGAAATCAATTGAAAAATTATATAATAATTAACTACAACATCTGGAAAATCCACGGGCACGACAATAGTCCTGTGTTTTCAGCATTTTTTGTTGTTTTAAGTTTAATCAATTCAATTGACTTGCACCCAGCGCGGGCGGTGAAAATTAGCAACCAAAACATTTTAATAAATCAACTACTCAAATCTTCAACGCATTTAAATTCAAATTGAAATTGGTTTTGTTTTATAATTTGGAATTAGATGTTCTTTAGCATTTGCTATACAAAAAAAAAGTTATTAACATTTATTGTCGCTAAAATTCAGACAAATATTGTGAAAGATTGCTCACAATTTTTAAATACCATAAATATACTTTTTTTTCATTCAATGTATCTTTGAAATAAAATTTTTGAAGACAGAAAAAAAAATTAAGCTTTTGCTCACGGAATATAATTGGTTTAATTAGTATTAAATGGCAAAATTTCAATAGAGAATAGAAAATAGGTAAAAGGACATCAGAGAAGTACCCAAAATATCGTAACGAGCAGAGCCCCTACAGAGTAGACTTCCATTTAAGTACGCCGGTTGAACGGATGGCATACGTGATAGAGTTGTTGTCTGGCCAACGCAACTGATTAATATGTGTCAAGGACGTGGTGACGTCAGACTGAATAGAAATCTCTGGAAAGACTGGAGAAAACGTATTCATGGACATATAAACCGGGAGCTGAGTAAGTAAGGAAGTAAAGAATAGAGAGTTATATTAATGTAGAGGTAATAGTGATTGGTGGGTCGGTTACGGAGCTCGAAAAAATGAGCTAGACGAAGTGAACCAGTAGAAAAGTGAAAAATGAATGAAGAAACGGTTGAAAATAAATAGGAAGCCGTGAAAATAGATGTATGTAGTATTAGTGATTATTTTAGCGTCAGTAGTATAATAGTAAAAATATTCAATAGTGGATCATTTTAGTTGTGCAAATGTTGCCTAAGATAAAAATAAATTATTAAGTCACAAACGAGCTTCAGCTCCGTTACAATATCAAAAATTCCGAGCCCAAAATTCTAAAACTGATGATTAAAAAAATAAATTATTAAAATACACTTTTTGAACTCAAATATTATATTGGCAGAAGAAGGATTCTTGAATATTAATCATTGAACATTTTTTAATATTCAACAGCTTTCTGTGCAATAATGTCACTTACAAGTCAACTAAATTTTATTTCAAAAAACTAAATAGGTTTCAAGAAATTGATATTTTTAGCATCTTCAATTTTTTTTCAGGAAAATATAAAATCTAATATTAAGGACCAAGGAAACTTAGGGGACTACGATTTGAGCCGTCCCATTGGCCGAAAAACAAGCATGACTCACTCACAGTTAATAAATGATTTGAAATAAGCTTTCTGAATATGAATTCAAGATATAAAAACAATAAATATATACACATATTATGTGATAAGATACAAATTTATATCTTCAAACTGTACAAATTTATAATGACTGATGCATGAATAATAATTGATGCAACCCTATGCTACTGACAATAAAGAGTACAATTTTCGTGCTAATATAGAATTAGATCGCATTTGGGCCAATCAGAAGGTTTCGTTTAATCGTAGTCTCATAAGAGCTCTTGGACCATCCTTTATTGGAATAGACTATAATTATATGCGGATTTATTGCAGACATAATGAAACTTTGGCAAAGAATATAATTTTTGATACACACACCACTAAAAACTTTGGTTATTTATTTAAAAAAAGTTTATATCAAAGATATTGCTACAAGATCCATCATTTCAAATTTTGCATGAAAATAGTCGTTCGAGATCATCAAGGAACGCTGCCGCCAACCTAATACAAATTAGGTTTGAGTCAAAAGAGATATTTGATAAAGCTTGAACAAGTTTCACAATGAATCCAAATAGAAAAGAAAAGGTTTTTCAATCAAATACATTCTTGGCACACTGTTCTTCAAATAAACTGTATATTTTAAAGCACTAGTCTAATATGAAGTTTGCGTAGTTTGCCTTTTCTCACAATTTAGGTGTATTTAGTTATATTTATCCACCGAAATACACCAAACCGTATAAGTAGATTTTGTGACTCACGTGTACATGTATTTGAAGTTACCAGTAAATTTATTAATTATTTCAACATAATGCAGGTAAAAAATAAGATATTTTTCATGTAGATTCTGTTTTTTATAATGTTGATTCGATCAGTGGTCTAAAAACTATCTGATAAAATATAAGTAGGTTAGGAATTATAATACATATATATTCAAAAATTTTAGAATTCTAACGAAGATACCGAGTGGAATGATATTCTTCGAGCGAAAGGAATTATCCCCCAAAAAGAGAAAGAAGTTTCTGAAGATGACATCATTAATATGATAGAAAATACCATTGAAGCAAAACAAGCCAACAGTGAGTTAAAAATTTCTTCAAAAAACTGCATTTCGTTTTAATATAGAGCAAATTTCAAAGATCAATGAGCTCAAACATACAAATTTTTAATTCTAGGAGAAAAAGAACTTGCTTCTTTAGATTTAGATGGTCTAGACGAACTGGAAGACTCTGAAGACGAAGGAGTTTTACTTGAATACAGAAACAGACGCATAGCTGAAATGAAAGCTCTTGCTGAACGGTCAAAATTTGGAAATGTTAGAGAAATTTCTGGTGTAGATTATGTACAAGAAGTCAACAAAGCTGGTGAAGGAATATGGGTCGTTTTGCATCTTTATAAACAAGGGTTAGTAGAATAAATATTGCTTATAAATAATAAGAATCTTACTGTTGCTGTAATTCTGAGCAAATACAATGAAAGCTTGTAAAGGAAGCTGCATCATCTATGGACGTTCATTTTATGAATTTATCTAAAAATTCATATGCTTACAATAAAAACAATTGAATATATACATCCTAAACAAAAGAAGCTATATAGCTTGAGACATCAATATGTATAATAGGCTCTTTGCGCAAACGTTGGAGAGCGACACTAGCGCTCGGAGTGTTCAATTTTGAAAGTAGCTGCAGGAAAAAATTTGAATTGTCATTACGTGCAATAAAGTCACATTCCCACCTCTATCATAATCATAATCATAAGTCTTAAGTCGTAACCTTGAGAGTTTGACAAACGCGAAAACATTGGAGCGTTTCCTGCTCTTGTCTTAATCATAGTCTTAAGTCGTAAGTCTTAAGTCGTAATCATAAAAGTTTGGCGCGCCCAAACTTTTTGTCGTAATCATAAATAGAAAGAGATGGCTATATGTAGCGCTATTTCATTTCATGGCATCGTTGCTGGTTTCATTATTGTTATTTACTTTTGTCATTGAAAGAAAGATTATAGATATAAAAATGTGAATAGAAATCAAATTATCAAACACGACACCAAGCAAACAAAAACCAAGATGTCAAAATCAAAATGAAGTTGATGGATTCAGTGACCTAGAAATCACTATTTATCACGATATTTTCTCAAATAAATTAAAATAATATTGTTTTAAATATTTCTGGATATTTTACAGCTTTTAAAATAATTCTATATGAAATATGATTTATTTCATATATGTTATTCCATATTTTAAAGAGTTATGGTATGTTCACATACAATTGAGTATATTTTATAAATGCATTTATTATTTATTATTTGTTATTCAACATATTTTTTTTTTCCTTAGCAAAGTAGTATTATTTCTGTACAACAGTAGAATTTAATTATTGATCATTTTGAATATATTTCATTACTTTTTAGATTTAATTGTGAACAAAATATTATGATTATGATAAGAGCTGGAAACGGTCGAATTTCCTGAGACTATGATTATGATTACGACTTATGATAATGATAGAGGTGGGAATGGGACTTTAGTGAATAAAAGCTAAAAAATTTATATTGAAGCTTTAAATAAGTTTAAAAACACACAAGTGAATGATGATTAATGGAGTTATAATAGGAACAGGATTCCAATTCATATAACCTGGTTGTATCCGGAATACAATATTAGAAAGAGGAAAATTAGTGCAAGAAGTAATAATGGCTGGTACCACGAGCTCTGTTTTTGGCGACACTAAGAGCGTTGTGTCAAGATATGTTTTAACGCAATTAGAATTTTCCCAAATACTTTAGACAATAATCTTCAGATACAAATTACAGAAAACACATATATCTTCAAAATTTATTTGCATATTTTCCATTAAAATAGCTTGAAATATTTATATTGCCTTAAAACTCTTCTTAAAATGACACTGCTAGTATAGCCAAAAACAGAGCTTGTGGTACCAGCCCATGTGTTTAATGTTGAAGAAAAACTGTTTTTGGATAAGAGTTTGATTTCTGCGCTTGTTGTAGAGCAAATGTCGATTAATTCTTGTCAGTTTAAAGTTTTTATCGAAGTAAGATATGTTATTTTGAAGTAATTAATTATAGGCTGCTATATGTCTGTCAAACGAATCAAAACATGTCACATGAAAGTATATTTTTTCACATTGCCTTAGGTTGATGAAACGCGAGATATTTTGCATGAATTTCCAAAAACTTATCCGATACATAAAAATAATACATACAAAATTGCTATAGCTTACAATGGTTTAACCTAACTTCTTACATAAATTTTCTAGTTTCATCAAGTAATTTCTACATTTAAAACATATTTTATAATTATTATTGACATCTTTTTACTTTTTTTATTCGTTTAATAGCCTGAATCCATTTTTTTCCATTCCTATTTCATGTTCTCTGGATGGAAACTTGTAGAAATGTTTATGTTTTCTTGTATTTCCGTAACTGTTTTACAGTTTGAAACGCAACAATTTGTATAACCAACACGTAATATTTCAATTTATTGTTAAACTGGCTTATAAATTGCTCTATAATTTAAATTTGGTACATATATTCTGGAATCATGTACAATGATAACGTTTTGTTTTCCTGCTAGTACTGTCAAAATTAACCACTACTGGCGCTGCAATCTATTCGCAAAGAGCCTATAAAAAATTATATTTCATGCATTGGTCCAGAATGCGTTATTGCATTATTTTTTTCATCATTTCTGATAGATAATACCTCAGTATTTCTCAATCAAAAGATATTAGTCTAGTTAAAGAATCAAAAATTACAGCTGTCACTCTACACACAAATCGTCGTCTTGGTGGTGAAAAGAGCTAAGATACATTAGTAAGTGTATGGCTTAGCTCACTCACAACCAAGACGACGAAATAATATGGAATTAATTAATGCGACACTCTAAATTCATTAAATTCATGGTCCAAGAAGTACTGTGTGGCCACAGCCTATATTTTCAACTTCGATAAAAAATTTGTTCTTGGTTTTCGCTCTTAATATGTTGAAATACTATTGAAAATTTCGCAACGTACCTACTATATATTGATTTTTTTTTGTCACCTAGATTTTTTTTCATTTTCCGAATTAAGACGGTTTAAAAAAGTTCTATTGTAATTCAGATTTTTCTATGTGTTCCAAGAGTCTTCTCAAATAAATGCATTGTTTGAATCTCTTCATTTCTTTTTTTCCCAGCAAAAAAAATTCGTTGATTTTATTTTTTAGCAATAAGTAATAAATTTTTTCAATGAGTCTCTTTGAATTTTTCACTTTCTTGACTCTTTCAACTAGATTATATCAAATACAAAGAGTTCAATCAGAAATATCAAATAAAATGGTTATAATCCTCACGTGATGTACATAGTTTCAAACCAACAGAGCCTGTAAAATCCTAGTGCATTTATCTCATTCTATTCCGAGATAGAGAAGATATGATGTACTCAGTGATGATTGGCCTATTATTACATATTCCATTCGATTTTTTTAATAGATTTTTGCATATTATGATCATATGAATTGTTTCGGTTTTATTCACTTCCACAAATGCTTCAAGATGACTATTTATAGTTCTAACAGAGTTACAATTTTTTCAGTATCATAAATTATGCATTTTTTTCCACAGAATACCCCTCTGCTCATTATTGAATCAACATATGACTTACTTGGCCACAAAATATCCTACAGTAAAATTTTTAAAATCTATTGCAACAACCTGTATACCCAACTTTCCAGAAAAAAACCTGCCAAGTATTTTTATTTATTTTGAGGGTGATTTGAAAAAACAACTAGTTGGGCCCCATGAAGTTAGAGGACCAAATATTACACAAGACGGTAAATTTCTACCAAATATATTTATTTGAATTTTCAGTTGAGAAAAAAGTTTATTTATTTTTTTTTGTAATAATTGGATATTTATTGAAATATTGGATTCAAAAAATTGTCTTCTTTTCACAAAATTAATTTATTTGAATTATTATTCAATTGTTTTCCTGAAATTTCTAGAGTTTGAGTATCTGCTTGGAAAATATGGAGCAATAGAAACCGATATAAAAGAAGACCCTCGACCAGTTCTCAAAGATAAACTTTTTAGCGATTTGGCTGAAACCAATGATTGGTAAAATGCTAATACTATCATGTACAAATGAAACATTTTAATCTATTGGTGCTTGTTCTACATTATGTTTATTTATTTATTTCATTTTCATTCTGACATGTTCATGGAGTCATGTAATTGAACTGATAATAAAAATTTTTATATAAACATTTAAATAATTTAATTTTCAAGTATGTCAATCTATAATATTTATGTCATAATTTTCTTTTATACTCTTATTCTATTATTCGGAAATAAATACCTGATTTTTTATTATCCAATTCATAATAATAGTATTTACGATTGTATAATATATACAAAGGTATTTCTGTTTGTTTGATATCGTCCATACAGTCCAACAAATATTACAATTATGCAATGTTATTTTATTTTTACATGTACAGCACTGGCGCATTTTTTATTTGAAAATGAAAATTATCTTGCCGTGCGTACATAGTTCTTGAAGATTCCTATATTTTGGTCGTATCAGGTAAGCATATTGTATCACAAAATTCAAGAAAAGTGCATTGGTAATGTGGTGTCACAATTTCGCTACTTCGTTGCAACTAGCTCCCATTGCAGAACATTTTGTGAAACCGACAAAATTCACCTATCGAGATTTTAATGAAAATATCCGTTTTGAGCATCCCTGAATCCATTTTGACTATTTTTGGCTTGATTTCGGTACGTATGTTCGTGCGTGCGTGCGGGCGTAACTCGCAAATCTCAAAACGTATAATGTTGAAATTTTGTGTTTAAGACTGGTATAGGGTCTAGTTGTGCACTTCGCATTATGGCTCCAATCGTCTTTACCGAAAGTGCACTTTACTTGAAACTTTTTTCGAATTTCTCTAATAAATCCAGAATGATCAACCGTAGGATGTTGAAATTCAATATTTGAACTTGATGTTGTATCAGAATGATTATCTACTATTTTTGTAAGAATCGGCCAGGCCAGAAGTGCACTTTACTTGAAACTTTTTTTGAATTTTTTGCATAAATATAGAATGATCCGCCATAGCAAATTGAAATTTCGTATAAAGAATTTCTATAAATCTTATTGTCTATCTCGCATTATGATTGCGATCAGCTAAACCGGAAGTGCACTTTACTTGAAACTTTTTTTCAATGTTCCGCATAAATTCAGAATGATCAGCCATAGGATACTGGAATTTAGCATTTGAAATTGCTGTAGCATCTAAATGGTTATCTTCTATTTTTGTAACAATCGGCTGAGCCGGAAGTGCACTTTATATGACAGACTTTTTAAATTTAGTATTAGGCACTTTTATAATATCTAGTTGTACACTTTGCATTATTATTGCTATCGACTAAACTGGAAGAGCACTTTATTCGAAACATTTTTTGAATTTTCCGCATAAATCCAAAACGATTGAACGTAGATGGTTAGAATTCAGTATTTAGGACGATTATACCGTCTAGATGCTCATATCCTATTTTTATTGAGAGCCGGAAGTTCACTTTATTTGACAGTCTTTTGGAATTTTTCGCATAAATTCGAAACGATCAGGTGTAGAATATTAAAATTTGATATTTCAGTCTGCTGTAGCATCCGAATGATTGCCTACTATTTTCATAACAATAGACTGAACCGGAAGTGCACTTCAGTAGAAATTTATTTTTTAATTTTGCGCATAAATTCAGATCTGTTAGTAGTCGTAGAATTTTGGAAATCAGTATTTAGGAATGTTGTAGTATAAGAATAATGGCCTATTGTTTCCATAGCAACCGACTTGGCTGAAAACGCGTTTTACTTGACAGATTCTTAGAATCTCTTGGGTAAATTCAAAACGATTAACTGTGGAACGATGAGATTTTGTGTTTGATTATATATATCCAATGATATATATGATCAAACACAAAACCACATCGTATATTATATATATATATATATATATATATATATATATATATATATATATATATATATATATATATATATATATATATATATATATATATATATATATATATATATATATATATCACGCCTATGCAATTCCCTATCTCAACTGTGTTGCAAAAGTGATGCCAAAAATGTAATATTGTTAGAGAGAGATAGGTTGAGGCGGGCCTATGTTTGTATGGAGTTAAATGGCTAGGTTCGGTTTATTCAGTATTTTCATGTAAAAATATATTGTAAAATGGGAAGAAAATGTTTTGTGACAAATTGTGATACTGAGTACAGAACATGTGAAGAGAAATTTTCTCTTTTTTCTGCACCCAAAGATGATATTTTATTGAATAAGTGGCAAGGATATCATAAAAGAATTCTCGTCTGGAGATGTAAATGTGAGAAGAAATTATTTTAAAATTATATTAAAATTAAAGATTACATCAAACTTTCAAATTATTGAACGTATCTAATCTAAACTTTTAGTGAAAAATTCTACTTCAAGGTTTTCTTGAAGTTGAATTTTTAAAGAAAATAAAGAATATAAATATTTCTGTTTATGTTTTGAAATCAATAGAGATGTGGTAATTGTTTACAAATTCACCGTACAGTATAGTATGGAATTGTTCAATTATGTGACAAATATATTATTACAGATACCGTTCAAATATTCCCGACTAAAAGAAAATGCATGTCCGAGTATTTTTCCAAATTGCCCAAAATATTTAAGCATCTCTAAAAAAACAAGGAAATCTCTTATAGAACAGGATGGATCTTTGAAAAAGCCCAAGCTGTGCAAAAAAGAAAAAGATAATGAAATGTAGATAGAATTCATCTTACATTTATTCGATTAAAATAATTTTTAATTTTTAGTAGAAGACACATAAACGCTAGAAATAAATTTAAATCCAAAGCAAAACTTGGATTCAGAGGACTTGTAAGAATTTTTTCGATTTGAAAGTTATATCCATCGAAGAAAAACAAATTTTCATCAATGAGAATTCAGGAGATTTTTGCTAAGTTTCTTGTTGATTTTTTCTTCTGGTATATAAAAAATTATTTGTGTGTATTTTCTCAATTTTATTACGCCCATTGTAATATAAAATATTCATAAAATTGTTCATATTTCTGTTATTCATAATTAGAAAACTCTTATTCAACGAAATGTTTCATAATAATGCACTTTTCCATTGCAGATATTAATAATTAGAAATGTTAATTTTCTCTTACTTTTGCCCTTCATTTAATAAATAATAAAGTATTCAAAGTAATGAAAATATTGAATTTATCTAGCAATTGGTTTTTATTGAAAAAAATTCAAATATAATCTCATTTCTGTATATGAAGCATGCAAAGCTTGGCCCGCTCTCGCTATCTCTCTCACGTCTGCCGCATTACATTTTAGGCTTCATGTTTTCCAACTGTGTGTCCGCTCCTCTATTATTCTCCTTCGTGATATATATATATATATATATATATATATATATATATATATATATATATATATATATATATATATATATATATATATATATATTATATCTAATAATGTATAAGTAAGTCACGTGATGTTCACGTCAGATTTTTCAGTTCAATGTTTTGATTGTGAAAAAATTGACTGTTGCAAACAGGTTAAAATGTTCAATGATTTACTCAATTTTTCGTTCAATTAAATAATAGAACTCGCCCTATTTTTTTCAATATTTTCGTCAATTAATTGCGCAGATAATATGCGCACTATATCGCATTGCGCTGTCAATTGGCAACTGAAAGTACCGTTGGCGGCAGCACTGTTCTTACAAAATGGTGGCTTAAAAGTGGCTTACGGCAAGTTTGTAATCTGTTTACAATGTAAATACACTGATATTCAGCAAAGAAATATTCATATTCCATGGAATGATTTTATTCAAATAAAGAAGAAATCACATATATAATAATTTCACACAAAAAATTGTGAAATAATGTGAAGTGCTACGGAACATTCAAAAAATGAATAATTCTAACAAAGAATATTTCCATAGAAATTTCAAACCTAAGAGTTGATTTAATTCAATTCCAATTGTGCGGGGAAGTATAGACTTTCTTCTTTTATAATATATAGTTTTTTCTTTTAGAATCTTTTTATTTATATGTGAATTTTAGTTGTAACTGGAAGACTGAATGAGGTTATGAAATTTAAAGCATAAAGAAAATAATATTACAAGGGAGTATTTATGACATTTTTGTTTTGTACATTTCAGCTTTCAGCTGTCCCTGTACGAATTTTTCTAATCCGCATAGCTTGTTTATGAACTGGATCGTAGTCTCCAAATTTATTTACTACCAGCACTTTCCTTTTCCCCTTTTAGGAAATTTATGGAAACTAAAATCAACAATTCAACTAAATTTGGAATGGCATCTATAAACACAACAATTTTTAACACTTCTTCGTTTAGATTCCATATTTTGAAGAGTAAAATCTTGAGAAAGACTAATTTCAGTACAGCAATGAGGTTATGTAATTTAACAATAAAGTCGAAAGCTAGGTATTTTTCACTGAATTAATTGCAACAAATCCAATATGAACTATTGTAGTATAAAATTTCATACAAACAACCTCAAAAAAGCCATTGAATATTGCTAACAAAGCCATTAACATAACATATAATCATATGGAAATTGAGGTTGAATCCATTTTACAATATAGTTCGGCTTATAACCGCTAGGTGGCTACGGGTTAATTTCAGTTGCCAATGGTAGCCAGAGATAAAAAATACATTCGTATCATTCAAAACAAAATGAAACAAAATCAGTGCAAAAAAAAAATGGAGCAGAAAGTAGCTACAACGTAGAAAAGCGAACGATGGTATTTTAACAATGTTGAATGAAGCATTTATAAATTCGTTCAGAAACTATCTATGATTGCTGAATGAATGTTTCCTGAATGTTTCGTAAATTTTTCATAATTAAATTGGTAGTAGAGCAAGAGCCCACGACGGCCAGACCTTCGTTATTTTATAAAAGCTGAAAGTTTGCCCATGCATGTCCTCTACATTGGTATGAACGACCAGCGACTATAGAGTTTTGATCGCGGTTACTTCGGCAGGTAACAGATAGTAAAGGTGTATAAAATAGCACCTTAAATTCGTTAGAGTATAAAGCTCAATTTTTTTATATTTTCTCCAGAATAACTTTAGAAATCTCGTCATCCATTGCCGGACACTTATGACAGTTGCTACCCCCTGCCAGACACCCCTAAACTGTAATAAATTATAATTATACTTTCGTTATAGTATAAAAACTGAATTTTATATATGCTACTTGGAGACCTATGAAAAGATGTTATTCCAATAGCCGGACAGTTTTAATGGTTTTTACATCTTGCCAGACACATTGAAAGTCCGCTGTAGGTGCGAGCGCGAGTGCTTAGTCGACTGCGATTTTCAAAAATATCCAATGAAAAAATAATTTCACTTATATGAAGTAAATTTTTTTATTTTAATATTGAAAAATATATATAGGCTGCTAGACAATTGGCCGTATTCTGTAACACAATCATTAACTTATTATCGACCAAAAAGATTTTTGTCAAATGGAAACAATTGTAACAAAAAATAATATTCAGAATTTTTGTCAGTGCTACCTACGTTCATTGGCTGAAATAGATAATGATCGATAAAATTTTATCGATTGAGTTACAGAATAGCCTCAAATAAAGGGAATTCAAAAAAATTATCTAAAACTTGAAAAATTCCAATCGTAACGTTGGCAACTCTGAAGTCATATTAAATAAATTAATTTTACTGTCCTAAATTTTTCCTATATTGAAAACCGTATTCATAATCGTAGAAGACAGTTTATTGACAAAATGACAATTAGTTTGATTAATTAGGTAGGCTCCTAAGTAGTGTTAATCTAGGACTCCACAAATTGGCAGTTTGCCTCCGGAAAATTTAAAAATTCCAGACAATAGACACTTTCACATCCATCAAAAAAGAAAAATTTCAATCTAAACAAACTATCCGTTCCGTAGCATATTTCAAAATGACCGCCCTAAACCCTCAACAGTAACCGTAACTGCCAAACTAAAGCGGTTAGTTTGGTAACACAAAGTAACCAAGAATTTTGACAGCCGCATTCCGTAAACCTAACCGGTTGTCGAAAAAGTAACCACGATTACCGTGGTTCAATTTCGGAATATTCTACAAACCGCAGATGATGCGCATTAAAAGATCGCAGTCGACTAGGCGCCTTATCTCACTCAAACTCGCTTGAACAGTTGTTACCTCGCGCTCGCACTTACAGCGGACTTTCAATGTGTCTGGCAAGATGTAAAAACCATTAAAACTGTCTGGCTATTGGGGTAACATCTTTTTATAGGTCCCCAAGTAAACATATATAAAATTCAGCTTTTATACTATAACGAAAGTATAGTTATAATTTATAACAGTTTAGGGGTGTCTGGCAGGGGGTAGCAACTGTCATAAGTGTCCGGCGATGGATGACGAGATTTCTAAAGTTATCCTGGAGAAAATATAGAAAAATTGAGCTTTATACTCTAACGAATTTAAGGTGCTATTTTATACACCTTTACTACCTGTTACCTGCCGAAGTAACCACGACCCAAACTCTATAGTCGCTGGTCGTTCTTACCTATGTAGGGAACATGCATGGCCAAACTTTCAGCTTTTATAAAATAACGAAGGTCTGGCCGTCGTGGGCTCTTGGGCTATAGCTGCAATTGCGAGAACTAGAACCAGGATATCAATTTTCTCCCCATAACCCATTTTTGACATTAAATATTTGACAGCTACAGCTTGTCGGTTTGATTCTCAGGAAATAAAAATAAAGTACGCATGCGCATGCAACAAAAATTTGAGATACGTTGCATACAGGATTTCTTGCTTTCAATGATATAGTTCATAAAAGAATACAGAATAGTATATTACAAAACATTGACAAAGAAATTATACGAAAAAATTGAGCGTGTCATACGGACTTTACAGATGACAGCACAGTTTCTGACTCTCTTTCGCAGCTGTTATCTGTGAAAGTGCAATGAACTTGTAGACAATCTAATTTGTGCTAAATGTACTATTTGAAGAAAAACATGAAATCCCTGAATAGAAATCAATTTACTTGACAGTGAGATGTAGATAAGACTAATATTCGTAGATCAAATGATTGATCCCAGAAACGTTATCCCGCAAATTTAACCTAGCTTGCAAAGCATGCAAAAATAGAACTGCAAAAATACAAATATTCTTTTAGTTTTTAATGAATAAGTGACATGACTAATTCAACCATAGGCGTACAATTAAATTTTTGACAAAGCCTGAAGCCTAGGTAATGAATTTTAAGTGGATATTTAGAGGGTCTACAGGAAAAAATAGTCAAGAAAAATTGATGTACTTGGCGAGTTCTATTACTGTTTAAAATAATGTACTTATTTCTGTTATATCCTGTACCTTGATACTATTAAATGGGCAAGTTTTGTGTATAGGTAATTGAGTAATTTGTTTCAAAGAAGATTCTGTCGATTTTGATGAATTTAGCATTCATTTTCGAATTGAATATTTTTGTTACTACCTAATTTTTTTTGCTGGATCCGTTCAAGGTGAAGAAAAACTGGAATTATTCACTCATATCAGACGACGGAGCAAAAGTAAACAATCATTTAAACTAATATAAACACAAATTCAAGTATGAAATATGAATATATCTGATTTTCTCTCATTTGATAACGAAATTGTTGCAGTGAATTTTCAAGAAGTATTTTATAAAAAATGGGCCCTTTAAATGTATGCAATGTTGAAATACAAAAAAACATAAATACACAATGGCCTCAATATTTAGCAGTATTAATTGGTAAGTATTTGATAAATTAATAAAATTCAAGACATTTGTTCAAAAAAAAATTTTTTTACCTTGTGTAATTCGCTAAAATTATGCTGAAATGTTATTCAAACTATGACAATATTTGTATAACATAAAATATGAATAATAATTAATTACAGGTAGCATAAGTTCATTTTCTCTTGGCTTCCACTTCTCATGGTCTTCTCCTTCAATTCCAAAACTTCTCGAAGATGATTATCCTCTGAACATAACTTCAGAAGAAGCTTCGATTGTAACCATCATTTTTCCAATGGGTGATATGATCGGAGCGCCACTGATGGCGTATCTTGCAGACATAATTGGCAGAAAGACAGGAATATTGTTATTCGCCCTTCCAGCATTTATTTCGTGGATAATGATAGCTTTTGCACAAAATGTTATGATGCTTTATATTGGAAGATTTATTGCTGGAATAGCAGACGGATTTCTTTTTATCGTGTATCCGATGTACGCAGGAGAAGTGACAGATCCAAATGTGAGAGGTGTATTAGGTTGCTCTTTATCCATTAGTATGATTATTGGAATGATGACCATAAATGCTTATGGATCTTACTTTTCAGTAAGAGATACTGCATTAATAGCTTCCATATTTCCAATTATTCTGCTTGCAACATTTATTTGGATGCCAGAATCTCCTTATTTTTATCTGATGAGAGGACAAGAACAAAAAGCGAAGAAATCTCTAAAGTTTCTCAAGAGAGGTGATATTGAAGATGATTTCAAACAACTTAAAAAAGATGTTGAGCGACAGATGTCAGAGCGAGGCACTTGGAAAGATTTATTTTGTATTAAAAGTAACAGAAAAGCTCTGTTGATTTGTTTAGGGATTCGAACTGTTCAGCAATCTAGTGGAATTTCACCGTTTGGCTTATTCGCTCAAACAATATTCATGCAAGCTGGAGGAAATATCTCTCCAGTAACTGCAACATTAGTGTATTTATTTTTACAACTGATTACTACAATATCTGGATCTATTCTTCTGGAGAGATTTGGAAGGAAATTACTACTAATGATTTCTTCTACAGCAACTGGCATCATTCTCTTTATTGGCGGAATATTTTTTTATTTGAAAGAAGTATCCAGTATTGATATAAGTTCCGTTAGCTGGTTACCTCTTCCTCTAATGCTGTGTTTCATTTTATCATTCAGTCTTGGATTAGGAACAGTTCCTAGTTTAATGTTGAGTGAATTATTTTCTGCTAGTATTAAAGGTAAAGCCCTTTGTGTAATGTGTTTATATTACGCTGGAATGATCAGTGTTACTTCAAAAGTGTTTTATATTTTAATGCAAACTCAGGGCATGTATGCTGCCTTTTTCTTATGTAGTATTTCATTGTTAATTAGTGTTTTATTTTCTTATTATTTCATGCCTGAAACAAAAGGGAAGTCTTTAGAAGATATTCAGCAATATTTTAAAGGTAACCAGACAAATAAAAAAATGTGAACTATAATTTACTTTCATTTTCTTTCCGTTAATTCATAAAATAGTTAACCTTCAACCTACAAAAAATTCACAGACTATAGAGCTCTCTTGAATATCTCTGTTCCAGCTGTATCTCGTTAAATATATTGTTCCACAAGAAGATTTATTCGTCATAGATGACGTCATTGATCGCGACCGCTCCAAGCCCACAACGCTTGCAGTCGTTGCGTTCATTTTCGCAAAAATCACAAAAAAATTAAGAAAACGAATTGTGGGAGTTCAGTGAAGAATTTTATTTTCTATTCTACTCTACAGTTTCGAACCCATCTTGACCATCTTCAGGAGTGAATAAAATTAATGTGTGTGTGTGTGTGTATTAACATCTGTGTGTGATAATAAATTATATAAAAGTCGATGTAATATAATTTTAGATAATTTATTATCAAACACAGATGTTAACACACACACACACATTAATTTTATTCACTTCTGAAGATGGTCCAGATGGGACCGAAACTGTAGAATAGAATAGAAAATAAAACTATTGACTGAATTCCCACACTTCGGTTTCTTCATTTAATCTAACAGTCAGCATCATCCACTTCTTCCATCACAAAAAAAAATTAAATTAATTGAAAAGGTGTCTTTCTAATTTGTACTTTTGATTCCAAATTATGTCGATTGATTAAAAATATTCATTTAAAAATATTCATTTAAAAATATTCATTATTAATATTTATTATTTATGAGAGATGAATTTATACAGGAACATTGGATTAATTACATTCATTTATAATTCTTGCTACAAATTAATTTAATCTTATTATTGATTTACTTTTTCATCGTAACCACGAACTGTCACTTTATTTGACATTTGACGGGCACTTAGATCGTTCTACTTGAAGCAACAATCACAACGATCATAAGTTTGTGGAACGGCAAAAATTGTGGTCGTTTAGTGGAACGTATGCGACTACAACGCTCATGTCACCTCAATAATCGTTCCACAAAACGATCGTGATCTTTGAATTCAAGATTTATACGTCATAGATGACGTCATCAATCGCTACCGTTTCCAGCTCACAACGCCCGCGAATAAAAAGTGGGTCGAAGCGGCCGTTGTGCTCAAGTTTGCAGGAATCGCCAAAAAATATGAATTAATCGAAAAGGTGTCTTTCCAATTTGTACTTTCGAATCCAAACTATGCCAATCATTCAGGATTTTCCATTTGTCAAGCTGACAGATAATTCCACGATATCTCACTATAACATTTTTTATTATTTATAAATGATTAATTTGCACAAGCGTATTGGATTCATTCCATTCATATATTTTTTTGCTACAGATTAGTTTGATCTTATTGATGGTTTACTTTTTGATTTTAACCATGAATTGTCAGTTTATTTGGCATTTCGACTTGGAACACCAACCACAGCAATCATATGTTAGTGGAACGGCAAAAACTGCGGTCGAGAGCAAATTATTGCGGTCGCCTAGTGGAACGTATAGTAAAATGCTCTATAAAGGAGAAAAAAAATTTTCTCCATAAATAAAATCGTAAAGCGCTAAATTATATTGGCGCTATTTTTGTGGAGGCATCAAGCTTTTATTTATGGAGAACCAGGAAAAAAAATTCTCCTTATTAGTGCATTTTAGTGATAGTTTTTACATATTATTTTATCAAATTCTACTGGAAAATATTGTTAACATTGTTCTGTCCATCACATTCTTCCATTCAATACCATATCAAAGAGGACTGTGAAGAAATAAATGATCCGCCATCTTGAGATGGCAGCCATATTGAATATAGTATAATGTCACTCACCTTATCGTCTCTAACTTGTCAAACTCTCTATTTAAAATCCATATCAAAAGAATAGGGTTGAGACATGATGTAGAAAATCAGTGTAAAATCACTTTTCATAAACATAAGTGACTAAAAACAACAATGGAGTTAAAAAAAGTTATTTTTGTATTAAGTGCGAAGTGATTGTTTTTTTTGTTGCGCGTGAGAATGTCAATTTTAACAAATTCATTTTAACAAATTCATTCGAAAACCGCAACAAAAAAAAACAATCACTTCGCACACTTAATGCAAAAATAACATTTATTCGCGAGTAAAATTAAGCCGTAGCCATCTGGTATGGCAACACGAAAACTACTCAAAGACGTATTCCGCTTGAAATGCCATTTGAGCTAATGTTATTTCAATCGTTTGTAATTTGTAAACAGAGAGCTTTTGTTATATTTTTTCTATTTCACGTTTTTATTCACTATTTCAATATATGTGTATTGATTAAAATTAGTCTTTTTGGAGACTGCTTTCTTATATATCAGTTTCATTTTAACCTCTTTTGCACTTTCCTATTTACTACCTATTAAGTTCCTTACTTTTCGTTCATTTATTAAATTTTCTGAGTTTAACATGAGTTTTCCTTCGAAAAAAGTGAACAATGTGAATTTAAATATTTAAAGACTATTTCCCAAGAACATGTTTATTTATCTGCAAATAAATACAGTTTGAAACGTCGATGCACAAAATTGGAATGATAGCAATGAAATTTAATCCTCAAACTTACAAGTTTGTCAAGAGGGTGGCAGACCCTTTTGATTCTCGTGAACTAATAAGTAATCATTATAACTGCTCAACAGATAACCTTAGTTTCAAATGTCATATTCTAATAGAGAAGCTTATATCTCCTAAATAAATGATTTCAGATTTATTAATTAACCTTTAATAGGAAGTTTCTATCATGTTATTAATTTCAAAACCAAATGATACAACGAGAATTTGGTCATACTTCTTATCTGCTCAACAGGTAGCCGCAAATTTATGAATCAATTCTAGTAAAGGGCTTATATTTGGAAAACTGTTGGCAAATTTAAATTATTTTTTTTTGTATTCTGATTTTATGGATTTAAATTCATAATAAAATATATTTGGTTGGTAAGTCAACAACAGTTATTTTATTGCATACCTCTTTAGCGGGAGCTGTCACTTTTAACCGGCGATCGACGCGTCGCTTGCCGGCATTGTGTTCACCTGAACAACCTATGATAAAACAAACTAATTCGACGATTTGATATTGTTCATTTTTACTTACTTGTACTAAGTACAAGGAAGTATTGTGAAGCCGACAAAATTCACCTATCGAGATTTTGATGGAAATATCCGTTTTGACTATTTTTGGCTTGATGTCGGTACATATGTTCGTGCGTAACTCGCAATCTCAAAACTGGTTGAACGTATAATGTTGAAATTTTGTATTTAAGATTGGTATATAATCTAGTTGTGCACCTCGCATTATGGTTCCAATCGTCTGTACAGGAAGTGCACTTTACTTGAAACTTTTTTAAAATTTTTCTAATAAATCCAGAATGATCAACCGTAGGATGTTGAAATTCAGTATTTAAACTTGATGTTGTATCAGAATGGTTATCTGCTATTTTTATATGAATTGGCGAAGCCAGAAGTGCACATTACTTAAAACTTTTTTCAATTTTTTTACATAAATCTAGAATGATCAGCCATAGCATATTGAAATTTAGTGTTTGAACTTGTTGTAGCATCAACATAGTTATCTACTATTTTTGTATCAATCGGCTGAGCCGTAAGTGCAATTTATAAATATAACAGATATTTAAAATTTGCCGTATAAAACAATCAGTTCAATTCAAATAAAAAGATAGGCAACGATAATTTGTTGTCAATTTTTTGATTTTGTTTGACATTTTACATGTCAAAATATTATTAAAATTATATTAATTATAATCTGAAGTGACAGAAAACTTTATTAAATAAATTTGTGTATATATCAAATGGTGAACAAGTAAGTAACGTGATGTTCACGTCAGATTTTTCTTCATGAAGTCGAATTTTGGTATGTCAAGTTCTGATGACTTACAGATATGAGTTGGCTAGAGAGAAGGAGAACGATCGTTGTAGAAAAATGTATGCTTAATGTAGAAATATGAGGATGTCTAATGTTGATGTACAAAAATTTTATTTTCTGTACTTTAAATAATGATTGTTGACGCATATTTTACTCTTAAACAACTAGCGTCACTACCACTAACTTACGCCAGCGCGGCTATGGCTAGAATATGAACACATTAAATTTATCAAATTTACGGGACAAGTGAGCTAATAGATCATTCTCCTTCTCTCTAACCACCATAGTCTTGAATAAAATACTTGAATGTCTATAAAATAAGAAATATATTACAATCAATAAATAAATACAAACTTTGCTTTTAAAACTATCCGTTATCTTTGCCACTGAGAAATTTTTTTAATTACGGAAAAAACTTTTCAGAACTCATTTTTAAATAAATATGTTTTATTGGGTATAAGTTCTGTAATTTATTAGAAACACAACGTTTCAACAGCAAAGTGCTGCCTTTTTCAAGTGAAAAGAAATATTTCTTTTCACTTGAAAAAGGCAGCACTTTGCTGTTGAAACGTTGTGTTTCTAATAAATTACAGAACTTATACCCAATAAAACATATTTATTTTTTAATTACAATTTTCCACAGGTTTTGAAAATAGAGTCTCCATTTACTATCCAACTATATCAAAAACATGCAGGAGTGTATTCCTAATCTCGAATACTGCTGCAGTTTTGTTTTTCAAAATTGTTAATGATTTTTTTTTTTTAGATAAAATGCGATATTTGTTCTTTTCATTTATCAACTCTAAATTATTTTTTTTACTCGAAGTTTCTGACTTATTCTCCTTTTTGATGTTTAGCAAAACTTAAAAACACTTGTTCCAGGCTGCTTTGTCCTAAAGAATAATCTTCAATATTTAAAGACTGTTTCCCTTTCTCCATCAAACCAAACATTCGACTCCAAGGAATATCCTTTTGTGAGATATAATAAGTTAATAATTCTTGATATTTCTCTCTCAATATTGCACTGGAGAAATTTGTTTTTATGAAGTCTTCAATTGGTTGAATCTCTTCATCAGTAATTTCTTTGCTGATATTTTCTTTTTTAACTTTGACTGTAAGAGTGTAACCTTCGGAGAATTTACTTTTAAGGCGCTGAGTAGAGCCTAAACATTTGAATGTGCCGTTCACCATGATTGCGAGACGGGTGCATAAAGCTTCACATTCTTCCATACTGTGTGATGTGAGAACTATGCATTTTCCACTGTCACGGACTTTGCAAAGACCGTTCCATAGAATACGCTTGGCTGCGGGATCCATACCTGCAAAAAATTTAAATATTTGTCATGCGTTATTTAGTATCAAGTTGTTTATATGTCCTGCTTAATACATGCAAACAAATACATACATATGAATCACGACCTCTCAAATTAGGCTGGCATGAGTCTTATGTAACATTTGATCAGCAATCATAAAACACTTTATTCTTTTTTGTCACACATGCACCGAAAGTACCCTATTACTGAACATTATCATTAATGCCCTGTTGACAGGAAATTGATGATTAAAATCCTGCTAAGAGAGAAAAAATAATAATTGAGGATCATGGATGCCGTTGGATTTTTTTCATTTTATTTTTGTCAGGCTGACATTTGGAAAAAAATTGTATTATGAGATGTGTTCGTTATAGTGTTTACATTTGCTGTGAACGTTATAGCACAGAAAATGTGAAAAACATATTGTAATATCAATCATGTAAGTTATGTTTGCTGTAAATGTCATCGCAATTGCAAAAATATGTTTCTAAAAACGATAAGGTAGTTCTAATGTATACAAATTTATTTAAAATTTGAGTGATGGAGTACTTCAGGCACTTGTTATAAAAAGTATCGTATACACTGAACGACCGTCATCATTTACATGGATGAAATTGGCTGCACGAAAATACGTCTTATACTTCGACCTTGCTTTCATCAAGTGCAGCCAGCTTCACCCGGAACGATAATGATGGTCGTTTGGTCAATGTAGCATAATATACTATTCATTCACACTGATGATTCTATTCATAAAGTGCATTTGCTCTGCCCGCTCGGCAACTTTCATGCACAAATAAATAAAATATTCAATGTCATTTCAAATATTTTATTGTGACTATTGCATAATCGCAGCGAATGAAATGAGAAAAAATAACAAACCTGTGCTAGGTTCGTCTAAATATACAACACAAGGGTCCCCAATAAGCGCAACCGCTGTACTCAATTTTCTTTTATTGCCTCCAGAATATTCTCTCACTTTTTTGTCGATATGTCTTTCAAACTGAAATTCTGCAGCAAGTTTTTGACAAAGAAATTCTATTTCATTATTAGGAACTCCCCTTAACAGAGAAAATAATCTCATTGTTTCTCTTCCTGTGAGATTGTCTAAAAGAGCATCAAATTGAGGACAGTAGCCAATAATACGATGAACTTGTTTCATGTCACTTTTGAGGCTAAGACCGTTTACCTGTAAAATATAATGTGAAATTTATTAATAAAAAGTGAGATTGACTGGATTGGCAGTCCAAGATTCATTTAGTATATCCGAGGGTTTACGGTAGTTTTAGATTAAGGGATTTTTTAAATCAAAAGTTATCTTGTAAGTACTATATGGAAACATTCTGTGTATTTCTTATATAAGTTCTTGTTTAATTTTCTTAAATTTATTCATTCTTATTTAAAACACAACTGAAGAATACACGAAAAATATATATATATATATATATATATATATATATATATATATATATATATATATATATATATATATATATATATATATATATATATATATATATATATATATATATATATATATATATATATATATATATATATATATATATATATATATATATATATATATATATATATATATTTGCTATAATTTTCTCCCTATCGTATATTTTAAATCAGGTAAGAACAGTTAAATGATCCAAATAATAATGATTGTATTTTTGTGAAACATTCTGGCTTTGAGTTTTTAGTAATTTATCAAATGAGAATACGTCATCGATATTCAAGCCACATACACAAATATATTTCAAACAAAAACTAAAAAACTGCTGTGACCACACAGTACTTCCCCAATCATGAATTATATGGCTAGTTTCGTGTCAATTAATTCCATATTTTTAAGGGCCATAATAATCGAGGAGCCCAAGAGATGATTTTGGGATTTACTCAAGTTCGGCAGGTTAACATAGGGGTCCTCTATATGGGATCGCGGATGTAAGGCAGCCGATCAGGATAATAAAAAAAAAAAATTAATAGTTGAGAATACTCGAGCGCGTCAGATTTAGGTATGATAGGTTAATTACGTGCTGAATAGTATGCATTCCAATAATCTGATGAATGAAATGTGATGTAAGGGAGTGAGAGAGTTGAAAAAAAAAATGTCACCTCGATATTTTCGAGCGCGATCCAATTATTTTTTCATTCTGAATGAAATAATTCAGTAATAACAGAGAAAATATAATCTGTCGAAATAGCACAAATCGTCAATAAAGATTAGTGCGTGCAGCTGTAGTAAAGCATGTATTTCCCAGGTCTAGCTTGAAAAAAAATGTGATGATAAATATTTTTTTTTAATTCGTCTGATTAATAAAATCTTTCAAAGTAATGGGTCAGCACGACTAGGACGTCAAGCTGAATTTCCTGTATAATTATTATCTGACGCGCTCGAATATTTCAAAATGGCGATTTTTTTTTGCATTTTCATATAGCCGTCCCGAACTTGTGTCATGTGCAAATCGTCAATATTTCGAATGGAAGTTTCTTTAAGTTCACTTAACTAATACCTGACGCGCTCGATTTTTTTTTTTTTGTTTTCAATTTTTCCGTACATCCACTTCCACTATGCAAACCGGCAGATTAACATACCTCCAATATCAGAGACACGTGGGGCTTGGGCATGACACTATCAGTATCTGACGCGCTCGAGTATTTCCATTTGACATTTTTGAAAGCCTGTAGGCGCTGTCTTACCGGCTAAAAGGCATACATCATATAATATTTTTTTCCTTCTACCATCTAATCTTCAAAATCGAGTAGGTCCCCACGACGCTCGAATAAATCCCCATTTAGCATCGTGGGCTCCCCTACTATAAATTTTATATCCAGTTGCTTTAGTTGAAGTTGATCCCAAACTTGACAAAATCTGGTTAAGTTTTAAAAAACAATTAACAATCGAAAATTTATTCATTTTAGATTTCTATTAAGCTTATCTCCCCGAGAGCTTTAATTTGATACCAAATTAAACATCATTCAAATAAATTGTGAAAGAACAGTTGACAATTTTGAATATCCTCTTTGACACTTCTACTAGAATTATGTGATGTCCAAATATGAGCAATAATAATTCTAATTTCACGTTATGATTCTCATTATCGTATATCTTTGCTTCAGAAAAATATAACTGATTTTAATATTAATGTTAACAAATGAGTTTTAAGAAATGTTGCAGGTAAATGTTGTGCCAAATTATTCAAGGATCAAGAATTTAATGAATTTTCACGCATTAAATCCTGCTGAACCCAAAAAACATAATTTTAAATATAGTCGGTCGGACTTTATTTAAAATTATGTTTTTTGGGTTATCTGTCGACTGTTTTATATTTAATTTTCTTATTAAAAAGCTAGGTTCAAGTTCGTAAACGAGCTTTCTTCAACCAATGGTACCAAAACTTCATTGATGAAAGTGTCAAAGAGGATATTTAAACGATTGTCAATTGTTTTTTCACAATTTATTTAAATGCCATATTTGAGCATCACATGCAAACGTTCATCCATTGTTTTCTCAAAATAGGTAATTTGGTTCTATCGTATTAAAGCTCATGGGGAATAATTCCAGAAATGTCAAAGAGGATTGTTAATAAGTTTTTTAAATGATGTCTAGTTTGGTATCAATTTGAAGTTCTACGGAAAATAAGCTTGGCAAAAATCTAAGATAAATAATCACTGAACTCCACGTTACCATCTAGAACATTTTTCAAAATTTTAAGCGGTCCATTTGTTATTATTAAAATTTGGATTATTGTAAAATACCTTTTCTGAAAATCATTATGTGAAATTAGAGTTAGTGTTACTTATATTTCGACATCACATGCAGACGTTCATCAATTGTTTTTTAAAAGTAATTTGGTTCTATCGTGTAATTAGATCTCCTGCGAAAATGATTCTAGTAAAAATGACACAAACTGTATTTAAACGATCAATTGTTTTTGTTTTTAAGTTATCTAAATTATGTCTAGTTTGATATTAATTTGAAGCTATTGGGGAGATAAGCTTAGTAGATTGTTATATAAATTCATGATCGGAAAAGTACTCTAGAGACCAGAGCAGATTTTCAAAATTATGTTTTTTTAGTTAAGTAGGGTCTAAAATGTGAAGATCCGTCAAAATCTTGAACTGTCAAAAAATCACGGATACAATAGGTAGAGGCTCTTCCCCTATTATACCGATTGGTCCAACGGTCTGTTTTTTTCTTTTAACTTGTTTATTTTAAATATTAACGAAATATTTTTCAAACAATGTTTATTTACCAACTAATTATTCACATTTTTGCCGTACCAGATTTTCTACAGGATAATCCATATTCACGCATTGATATGCAATTTTATAATTTTTAATGGAACAGCTATATATTGTTGCATATTCTGATTTTTTATAGTCTCAAAATAATAAGTATAGGATTTATTCATGTAAAATAAATATAAAATTGCATATAATTGCGCGAAAATCGAGCAATTTATATTCATTTTACATGAATAATTTATGTACTAATCATTTTTAAACAATAACAAATCAGAATTTTCTTGAAGAGAAATATGCAACAATATATAGAGTGTCTCATTTAAAATTATAGAATTGCATATCATTGCGCGAAAATTGTAGAAAATCTTATATTGCAAAAGTTTGGGTAATTTAATGTTAAATAACCTTTTCATAATATCTGCATTGAAACAACGCGTTTCAACGCTTGTTTTGTCAGTCGAAACTAGACAATTTCAGACAAATGCAAGTGTAGCCGGGCAGAAACAAGCTTGTTTCTGCCCGTTGAATTTGTTTCTTACATCGTTTTATCCATGGCAGAGTCGCATTTGTTCATTGCCAATGTCTAAATGAGAATCCCTTAGTTAATTTGACAGTTGTATTCGTAATTGTAAATTAGATTAAAAAGACGATTAGTTTCAAGAAAAAGAGTATCAATACGACAATTTCAAGTACACAACAACATCTTATTGATAAAGCACAAGCAGCTACTCCCGACTTATTACCTGCAAAATCAAAAGAAAAATATTTACTTTGTAATGACAAATTTGTATTATGGAAAGTTTCAATGCAGGTACTATGAAAAATACAGTGTGTGGCACGGAACAAAGCACGATTTCAGCCGAGGGTGATGCCGGCCCCTCACACAACACTCACCCTCAGCTGAAATCGTCTTGTTTCGTCCCTAGCCACACAATATACTATTGTTTGTAAGATATTTTGAAATATCTCAGTAATATTTGGAATAATCGAGTTTTAAAAAAAAGTACAGACCGATGGACACTCCTGTATATAGGTTGGGGAAGTAAAAACATAAATCATCATGAAGTTATCAATGGGAGTTCCTCATCTAAAAGACACTTTGAAGCAACGAAATAACGGCGTCTCTTTTTGACAGGCGACACAAATTCTAGTTCTTTTTCCTAACACTCAAGTTCCCGAGAGTTTTTAAAGTGCCAACATCTGAACAGAGCTTCATGAACAGCGGTATATAGTAAAAAAAATGGAGTAGTAATGATTGCTTCAAAAATAGTAGCATCTGACGCAACACGCGGCGGGTTAGCAACAAGTCAAAGTTCGTAATGTTTTGTAATATTATCAGCTTGCTAACATTTTATGTCTTTTGAAGCATATTTTAAATATATATTTGCTCTTTCAAAGCAGAAATAAGCTCACATACACAATGTTAGCTCTATGGACAGAAATTGCATATGCGATGGCTCCGCGAGAGTAGAAATTTAAGAATTTCGATGCCATACTTTTCTCTACACCGCGACGTGGAATAAATTAAATTCGACAGTTCCATTAGACACTACCGACGCGACGCCACCATGAAAATAATACAAAAAGAAGTCATGTTTAGAAGCGCATAACCGCATATGTCAGCTTTTGTCAGAGGAGAGGTGAAGAATTGAATGTTGACGAGTTAAAGTATACTCACCCAAGCGTCTCCGTAAGAGATATTTTCATCTCCAGTCAACATCTTAAAGGTCGACGTCTTTCCGGCGCCATTGATTCCCAACAATCCGAAACACTCAGCTCCTTTTATTCCTACAGACAACTTATTCACAGCTAAAAACTTGTTATAATACTTTGAAAAATCTCTTAGTATCAAACTATGAGAATTTATCTCTTCTTGTGTCACATTTTTGATTTTAATTTTTTCTTTTGCTACATCATCGTCGTCGTCATCTTCATCAGGAGGAGCTACAGAGTTGGGACGGAAACTGTAAAGTATTTTTTGAGGCACTCGATATTCTATTATTATTAGAATGATGAAGAAAATAATGCCTACTAGGCTTGAAAAGAAAAGGTTGCGAGCGATACCATTTTCATTCCAGCTGTAGTAGCTTATGTTCTTATCTGAAATAAACAAAAATATGTCTCACAGTTCAATTTAAAATAATTTAGTTGAGAAAAAAAGTATTTTAATTTATATGGAAAAATGTCTAGTGTGTAAGTTGCGCAAATTTTATTTTCTAACTTTTTCAAGCCAATGATCCATCATCAAGGCGTTTAATTGCGTCGAAATCTACTTGTAGCATATATTTAGTATTAAGGATTTGTAATAAAAAAAAAGAGGTACCAATAATTGGTTCAGAAATATTAGCATCTAACTCAACGCGCGACTGCTTGCCAGCAAGTCAAATCTCGATAAATTTTGTAATATTGTCAGCTTGTTCACATCTTGAAGCATTTTTAGCGCATTTTTTGGAAAAAAGCGCTATTATATTCACTTTGGCTGTCTGGCTGGCTGGCTGGCTGGCTGGCGTGACGCTGAGTTCTCAGCAACTATACTATTTACAGACTTGAAACTGGTACTAAATGAAAGCTGCTATTTCGTAGGTTTGCACAACATGCTTTAATTCAAGCTCAGTTATTGTGGGAGATCAAATTATTCAATTACTTGTTTCAAATAAAACAATGTCCATAGGTATAAATGACATTAGGGAGATGGCAACTAAAATTTATTGAAGTAGATCAAAATTTAGTTACAACTTTCGCCGCGTTGTCACTATTATTATTTACAGTTGTCTAATCTGTCCAGGCTTCATTCAATGACTTGTTTGACGCGAATTTGAAGCTTATTAAAATGAATAATTATTATTGGATGAGAATTTGTTTACTTTTGGTGTATTTCTTTTATATAGCTTTGATAAAGATCAAATTATCATTTTAAGGTACAGCCCTCGACCTCCCGTCAGTCAATAACTAAGCAATGAAGATTAAAAGGTATTTTTGAGTTTGTACATGCATAAATTATGTACCTATCAAATAGTCAACTTGAAACTAGTACTAATTGCAAGCTGCTGTTTCGTAAGTTAGCCCAAACTGCTTGATTTCAAGCTCAGTAATTGTGAGAGATGGTAATTCAAGAAATCTCTAAAGTAACAAGCATTCATGATCTATCAAAAATGCGCTTTCATCATCTAGATGATTCTTCCATTTTTTTTATTTGGCTCTTTTGAAACAGAAACTAGTACACATATACAGTGTTAGCATCTGGTGTTAGGAAAGAAGTAATTTTGTGCCAAAATAGCAAAATAAAAGACACATTATAATTATTATGCATGCTGAAGCATGAGCCGAATGCAAATACTATAATATTATTTTTCTTCGATTTTCTGTATGAATTAAATAACATTTATTATCTTGTCAAACGTAAAAAAACTTTACTCATATTTGTAAAGCATTAATTCTATTTGCACTAATGGTGATGATTAACTGTAAGCATCGATTCCCTTTGAATTGATGATGATGCTGAACTGAGAGAGCGACAAAGTACTTTTTCACGTGTTGTTATAGGAAACGCGCAAAAAAGATAGTTTCTCGAAGAGTGTTAATTTTTTATAGTTATCGTAGAAAATATTCTAAAATAATTTGAATGATGCTAGAGAATCTCTACTCTACAGCCTTTGAAATTCTTATAAAATACAATTACTCACCACAAATCTGTTCAACCATGCTATCATCTCCCCCATTTGCTTTGACAGACAATTCACAGATTTTGTACGACGAATATAGGATATACAAATGGTAAATTGCTGAACAAAGATTATATTGTGGAAAAAAGATGAAGAACCAATCCATACCATCAGAAACGTATACCAAATCCAATTGTGGCATTTTGAAAATCACAACAATCATAAATCCAAAACAACCTAAGAGAGAACAAATTTTTGAATTACTATAATTCGATTACAAACAGAATAATTTCAAATCTTACCAATAAATATGCTGAAAAATGTCATGATTGTATAACCAGATGTAGGAATATGGAAAATTAATGAAGCTAAATAAACTAAAGGTAATACTGATAAACCGAAAATAACCAATGTTGAGAATATGCGACCTATAAAAAATAATAAACATTATTAAAAACAAATCAACAACTAAAATTCAAAATACTGATATCATTTAACAAAATTTTATTCATTTACTTAAATGTTTTTCAGTCAAAGTTCATTTACCAATTAATTACCCACATTTTTGCCGATAAGATTTTCTACAAGGTGCTCCATTTCCGAACAATGATATACAATTGTATAATTTTTAATGGAACATCCTACATATTGTTGCATATTCTTGAAGATATTTTATTTCTCTTTAAAAAAGTTTTGATTTGTTATAGTTTTAAAATGATTAGTGCAAGAATTATTCATGTAAAATAAATAAAAAATTGCATTATCATTGCGCGACAATGGAGCACCCTGTAGAAAATCTTATATAAACTTTTAACTCTAAATAGTCAAAGCGTCCAGCTATTAAAAGGTTCAGATATTATTTTTTCTAGAAAAATTACGTACATAAATTATAGCAATTTTATGAAACTTCTCGAACTGTAGTACAACAATTCTGGATAAACGAAAATCTCTTATTCATTTATTGAACAAAATCTTACTTTTATTATCTTCGACTTACCTAATTCTTCGAAAGTACTAAATCCATCTTCTTGAAACGCTGCTAAAGTTGCAATCAAAAACAAACAAGTTATAAGAAAATGGAAGAAGTCAAATAGATAAGAACTAATCCAAAATATAAAAACGTTGACTCCGGAAACAAATTGAAGATGTTTAGCTTTTGTAGTTCTTTCCCGAACACAAAATATGATATAGAATGCTGCCACAAAAGCCATACTAAAACCAATATTGAAGGCCATCTGGAATCCTGAGCCAGTTGCATCTTGTGCTTGTTCCAACTAAAAAATTATATAACTTTTATTCCAACAATAATTATTGACGTTATTAACATTAGAATGATATCACAACATACCTGTGCGTCCACGGTGTAAGGTAATGGATAATTTGTGACTTGTATGCTGTGTTTTTTCCCAATTTCTTTATGTAGAATTGCATTATGGGCAAGATTTAGAGTAAGTGGTAAAGAATGTAGTGGAATATTGTTGAACCAAGCTACGATATTATCTTCAAAAAAGGTTGCTCCTACGATATATCGTTGCCTTACAGCCGGTAAATTTTCATCAGACTAAAACAGAATACCGCAAGTCTCGTTAGTTTGTTTGTAGAATATATTCTTACACGCTGCCTTCTTTCATTCATTAGATATGTTATTTTTATTATTTTATTGTCATTTATCCATATTCATATCAAAAAAATATACCCATATACAATTTTTCAAATTGTTCAAACATAAATATACATAGTTTTTCAGAAAATAATTTGTGATATGTTCATTTCCATTCGTGAATAAGTTAGGAAGAGATCTATTACCGCGTGTTTACTGGTGAATATAATCAATATGACGTTTCGAGACGTTCAACATAGTCTACGTCATATGTTCTTGAACATTTTATTTTTATCAAGAACAGTGTTAATTGAATATATTTTTTTTTTACATGTATAAATAGAATTATATTTTAGAGATTTATCAATATTTTTTTTTTAAATTTGACTGTGATTTGTAATTTTGGTTTGTCCCCGTTTGCAATTTATAAAATTCAATTTATCAAGCTGTTATAAAGTTCAAATTATGGTGAGAATTATATTCCCGCTGCCCGTCAAAGGCTTAAAGTATATTTTATTTGCATTCAAGTACTACTAAAATGAGTCAGGTAAATTATATTTTGTAGTATTAGTTTACTGTATAAATATGATCGCAATTGCAAAAATTTGTTTGTAAAATTAATAAATCTAAATTTATTTAATAAGCTCAGTAATGGGGAACTTCGGTGCACTTGTTACTTAAAGTATCGTATGCCGCACGGAGACTGAACGAACGTCATTATTGTTACGGAAGAAGTTGACTGCACGAGGATACGCCTTGGCTTCGACCTCGCCTGCACCGAGTGCACACAAATTCATCCTGGACAAAATGACGGTCATTCGGTCCTTGTAGCATAATATTCTATTACATAGTTACTGTTCGATTGAAAATAACTTAGAATTGAATAGATTCGGTCTCCCGGAGATACTAAATTAAAAATGCGCCTGTTATTCAATCTAGAAGATGGTGAGGAAACGAATGCATATTTATGAATTGCATAACTTTCCGCCTATTTCATTTCGAGAACGGTTATAGCCTAGTCAATTCTTACTGCGAATTAAAATACGTTCGATAGCTCATTAAATTCGTTATGACGTCTACAAAAGTGAGCAAAGATTTCAAACTCGCACATGAACAATTGCAAAAGTTATAAACAATTGAAGAGTTCAAAGAAAAGGCTTACTGGAAAACTGTTGGTGCTAGAGAAATTTTACAAACAGATTCTTAAAGAGAAAGATGTTTCAAAGAAAAAATGTTGACTCAGAAACTTGACCTCCATTGTTAATACTTTTTAGTTGATGTTGAAAATAGGGTGCCGCGCAATGTAGTTACACTGCCTTGAAACCAACCGCTAATTACAAAAACAGTTTTTACAAATCAATTCAAAATTTTGAAAGACTTATGCCCAGTTGCATGAACGTTCATTAGCTAAACAGTTCTTCAAAAATAAACAATATCAAATCGAATTTTTGATAGCAATGCTAAGCAACTGATTTGACGAATAAATACGATTTGATATTGTTCGTTTTTAAAGAGCTCTTTAATTAATGCACGTTCATGCAACCAGGCCTGACTTTGTCATCAAGAGGCTGGAAAGAAAAAAATAACGTCAAAAATTTTTTTTTCGTGCATTTGTTATTAAATGATACTTTTTTGCCCGGACCATTTGTCCTGGAAAGAAAACTCGCATTTAATGCCTAACTAATATTGCCAACGCAATTTGTTATAGATAAAGATAAAGATACCATCAAAATTCGATCTGTCACAAACTGGTCATAAAGTTCAAGCAGTTTATGGTGTGAGTTATGTTCTATGTTTTTCAGCCAATTGCTTTATCGAAACTTGTTTAGTATAGCCAAAACTAATTTGATCTGCAATTAGATTTTATCGGTAACACAAATCTGTGGTGGAACTACAACGACTTGACATTGACATTGACTTGATTTTTACTGTCAATGTGCCACACAAATTGGACATGTTTCCAGTTAATATTTGTAATAGAGGCATGATAGGGACTAGGTCTGGTTATCCTTTTATTAAAATAAGATCTATGATAAATATTAACTGGACACATGTCCAACTTGCATGACAAATTGACAGTAGAAATCAAGTCAATGTCAATGTCAAGTCGTTGTAGTTCCAGCCCAGCTTTGCCTGAGTAATATTAATTCGACCTGTAATGTATATTTTCTCATCAAAACAATCTGATATTTCCTAGGCGGGACTAGTTGAACGTTAATCGATTTGGCCAAACTATTTTTGCCTGGGCAAAACTAGTGTGACCTGATATCAGATATTGTCTGTATTATATACATACGAATAAATTCTAAAAGAAAAGCACCGAGAGATGCCGACCTTGCTTTTGCGCAAAATATTTGAATTTTACAAACCTTTTTCAATATATATTCCGTCAAATTTTCAGTCTGTTGTATCGAATGTTTCATATGTGTAACATATTCCTTATATTCCTCCATATAGTTTCCAGCTCCATCCACGACAGTAATTGGATTATTATAATAATCTAAAGAAAATCTTAAAGGGGGTAAATCATTCTTAGAGCGCACGATCCTTGCATTTAGTATTGCAATTATCATAAATATGACAGGTATACACAGCTGTATTAAAGTAAGAGCCCAGGAACGTAAAGTAGAATAATATTTTTTTAATAACATCGCCTTGAATTGGTTTTGATAAAGTGCACAGCTTGTGAGAAGACTATAACCCAAATCCACTAGAAGAAAAAATTATTTTATTGAAATTTTTATTATAGAAATATCAAATATTCAGCTTACGTCTAGTTTCAGAATAATACTGTCTGTTGAAATCCAAGTCCTCATTGGTACCGTTTACATTATGCTCTATTTTACCATTTTCTTCTAATTCATTTTGCTGTTCTTCTTGTCCATGATCCGCACCAACTCTAAATAAAAAAACAATGATTATTATTGTTTGAGTAAATGTACTTGCAATATTAAAAACCTCATGAAAACTTCTTCAAGAGTAGTTAATGATATTCCGTAATTTAGAACTCCTAGATGATTACCATTCTTTTCCAAATCTCCCAGCATGTTTTCGAAAATATATAATAGATCTTCGGAGAGTCTATATGATAATTCAGATCCTACGTTGGTATCCACCTAAATCAAGACAGAGAATGAATATGCTTAGGGTTTCAGCTCTGGTAGTCATTATCTTGTTTTACTAACTTGAATGTTTGGAATATGTTTTCCTAATAAATTCGTTATTTCCGAAACGTTACAATGAGAAGATTTCTCTAAAGTGAGATGATAACCTGCTCCATATTTTTTCTTTAGGAAAAAAGAAGATCCACAACATTGGAGCATACCCCCTGCCATGATTGCAATTCGGTCTCCTAAAAGATCTGCTTCGTCCATGAAATGTGTTGTAAGTAATATTGTTCGTCCTAGAAGAAAATGAATATAAAATTCTAAATTGGGCATCTTGGAAATTCACAGAACTGCATAGAGAACTTGTTAACAAATTTTTTGAATAAAAATCTTTTGTGACGGTAACGACTTAAAATTTTTGAAAATGAATTCAAAGCAAAACTTTTATAACTTAGAGATGTTATGCATTGATAAACTTCCGGTACAGACAATTGCAACCATAATGCGGGGTGCACAACTAGACCTTAGATACAAAATTATAACATTATACGTTCAACGGGTTTTGAGATTTGCGAGTTACGTACATGCATACATAAGTAGATACATTCGTACAACGACAAGCCGAAAATAGTCAAAATGGACTCAGAGATGCTTCAAAACGGATATTTGCATAAAAATCTCGAAATTTTGGCGGTTTCACAATACTTGTACTTTGTATAAGTGGCTAAAAACGGTCAAAGTTATAAAGTATTTTTTGATCTTTCTTGGGATAACGTAGCGAAAATCGAACCAGATACGACAAAAGAGCAAGAAGGAATGAGGTTCCCTACAAAAAGGTGACAATCGTAAATAAACAGTTGTTTGAATGCAAATACTAGAATGATAATTTTTAACATATTCGTTGTGCGCCAGCTGAGCAAACATATACAGGATGTTAATACTAAGTTGTAACACCCGAAAATGGCAGTTAGATCTCATTGGCACAAACAATTTTTTTTTGCTTAAATTTTTGATTTGGAGCCCGAGTACATAATTGACGTTTTTACTTATTTGTACTAAGTACAAGGAAGTATTGTGAAACCGACAAAATTAACTTATCGAGATTTTGATGGAAATATCCGTTTTGAGCATCCATGAATCCATTTTGACTATTTTTGGCTTGATGTCGGTACGTATATGCGTTCGTTCGTTCGTTCCTAACTCGCAAATCTCAAAACTGGTTGAACGTATAATACTGAAATTTTGTATTTGAGACTGATACAGGGTCTAGTTGTGCACCTCGCATCATGGTTCCAATCGTCTGTACCAGAAGTGCACTTTACTTGAAACTTTTTTCGAATTTTTCTAATAAATCCAGAATGATCAAGCGTAGGATGTTGAAATTCAGTATTTGAACTTGATGTTGTATCAGAATGGTTAACTGCTATTTTTGTAGAAGTGCACTTTACTTGAAACTTTTTTTGAATTTTTTGCATAAATCTAGAATGATCAGCCGTAGCATATTAAAATTTAGTTTTTAAACTTGTTGTAGCATCAAAATAGTTATCTTTCATTTTTGTATCTATCGGCTGAGCCGGAAGTGCAGTTAATGTGTATAACAGACATTTAGAATTTGACGTATAAAACAAACAGTTTAATTGAAATGATAAGGTAGGCAATGATAATTTGTTGTCAATTTTTTGATTTTGTTTGACATTGTACATGTCAAAATATTATTAAAATTATATCTGGAGTGACAAAAAATTATATTGAATAAATTTGTGTATATATCAATAATGATGTAAAAGTAAGTCACGTGATGTTCACGTCAGATTTTTTTGTTTTTCGAAAAATCCTCATTTCAGTGAATATTGAAAAATAGAAAAACCTATGCTTCCAATTCTCTAAATAAAACATTCGTGTCTACAATTAATTATTTGCTATTTCATCAAATAACAAAATAGCGGCCGATCAAAAATTTCAAAGCAAGATATTTTGAGAATCACTCGATCGATTTTTGAAAATAAAACATTTACAAAATCCTCAAACTGTCTACTAATAACACTTATCTGAAATATTCAAATTGAATTACAAGATAAATTCTAATACACTCTGCAACAATCATTTAAGACATAGTAGGCCAAGTACCATTAAACAAAAAAAACAAGAAAAACAAGAAACACTGAACAATGAAACAACAAGTGAGGAACTAAATTTGATTTTCAAAATCGACACCATTCGTAGCAACGCAAATCCGATAGCGTGTTTTAATTTGCAAGAGCTGCTTGCTTGTCTTTTATATCTTCTGCTGCTGCTACTATTCTAGCCACCAGTTCTAATTCGGTATTTACTGGTGCCTCATATACAGAGGTCTTCATCTGACACCAGAAAAAAAATATTAGGGGCTCCGGGCTGGTCACACAACAGGACCTCCTCTTCCAATTCACTTATTCGGATACTCTCTATTTAGTAGATTTGTTTCTTCAGAACTTGTCAAACTGTCACTTGAATTATATCTAATATATTTGCTATTATTCTTTTGTTTGTCGATGGCTCATCTTCAATAATATAAAAATTATTTTATTTACTATTTGTAATTGATTAATATTTATAGTTTCGATAGTTATTCAAACACGTTGCTTTCAAGTTGACCATTATTCGCCTCCGGCGTCAGGTTATTACCAAACAACGTACTTTCGAAAACAGTCAATTTTTTTCGAGATTATGAATGATTCAAACATATTGGATGTGATTATTTTCATTTCTCAGATTTCGGCGATATAAAAATTTGCAGACTTTAAAAGTGAGACAAACAAAAAATTTTCAAGTTGGGCTGATTTTTAGATCGCTTGTATTCAATTAATATTTAAATTATATAGCTTTCATCAAACCATATGAAGTCATCTTTATAAATAAGCTGTTTATTTTATAAAAGTGTGGAAAAAAGTATCAAGTACCTTTTTTCTCTGATTGTAAAATATCCCAAACAGCTCTTCTAGCAGCTGGATCCATCCCAGCTGTCGGTTCGTCCAGCATTACTATTTTTGAATTTCCACATAATGCTATTCCTACCGATAATTTTCTTTTCATTCCTCCTGACAACGTACCTGCTTTTGCATTCGTCTAAAACAATAATATTTAACATTATGCTACAGCAAAAATACCGTGAAATACTTAAATATGAATCAAAATATAAACAATTTATAATTACACTTTTTTAGAATTAAATTATAAATAAATGTTTTTTCAAATTATTTAAGCTAAACCAAAATCTTGGTGAAAGGATCGAAACGTCAAAAAATAAATGCTAATATTCAGAATTTAAATTAGGAAAAACCATCTATTTATAACAAATTCATTTTTTATGCAATAAACAAATAAATGTGATTACTTACTTTTGGTACAAGTTCTAAAAGCTCTATGTATTTTAATGTTTCTCGTTTGATTTCATGTTTATTCAATCCTTTGAGCTTTCCAAAGAAGTAAAGATGCTCTTTAACAGTCAAGTCATCAAAAAGGACATTATGTTGAGGACACAATCCTAAACTAGCACGGATTTTAGACATATCAGACCAAATATCATGTCCTGCTATTAAAGCTGTACCACTTGTAGGAGGATATATACCTAGAAAAGTATCACTAACATAAATTATACTGTTATGCATAAATTTATTTGTAGAATATCACTTCTGAGAGCCCTTACAAATGTGTAAGTATTATAGAGTTAAATCATGAAATAATTACCTATATTATTATTTTATTATATTTTTTCCGAATTCATACATTATAACATTTATCCTTTTGAAATAGGGAGCATAATTGAAAATTATACTGAAAAATATCATATTTCAGTATAGTAAGATACATGTCAAGTACCATTTATAATTTTTTTTTTTTCTTTAGCTTGAATACTGTTAGACAAAAACGGTATATTATTTTTTATGAGAGTGTTATGCAGGCTATTTTTTAGGAGAATGAACTCAAGAACACGAATCAAAATCAAGTGCTGTAATCATCCGAATTAAATATATGCATTATACGCCTATCGATTAGATTTCACATCTAAGAGGTGTCCCATCAAGCATGCGAAACTTCACTTTTGTACGTCATATTTATTCGGTAAACATAAAAGGAATAAATATGTTTTATTGGATACACAATATTTCAACAGCAAAACGTTGCATAAATGTAGAGTGTCGCATCAGTTGATTACATTTATTTCAAAGTAACAGCTGACGTTGTCAATGCAACAGCTGTTTATGTAAAGTGACAGCTGTCATTGTGAAAGTGACAGCTGTCATTGTTGAAGTGACAAATGGCGGGTTTATATTACATTAAATAAGTATTTTTTAAAATAAAGAATAATTTCCTAGATTTTTGGAGTTTTCTGGTGGTTTTCCAGCACGGAATTGTGCTGGCTACCGTGCTTGTCTCTGTGATAGAAAATGACAGCTACTACTGGTTTTGGTACATGGTTTCCATGATAGAACATGTGCTATTTTTCAAGCTTGTTTACCTGATGGATTCGGACGGTAACCAATAGAAAGCTAGCTCCTAGTCACGTGAGTATAAAATGTGACGTTGACATTTAATTTTTTTAAAATGTCACATTTGCTCCTCGTAATTTTTCAGGAAAAGTGGTCCTAGATGCATAAAATTTCCGGTGAATTGACATCTGTTGGTTTTATTTAAAATATGGCAGCTAAATTTCATTCTGAATAATAACGATAATTTCTGACGCCGTACGCGTACCAAAAAGATCTGCTAATCCAACCTAACATCGTGTGAAGCTAATATCGCATAGCACCTATCATAATGTCCAGCAGCGCAACCAGCTAGGAACCCATCAGCGTAACCAAGTAAGAAATCCAGCAGCGAAAAAAGCGTCGTGTGACGTAGGCTTTATCTCCCCGAGAGCTTTAAATTTATACCAAACTAGACATCATTCAAATAACTTGTAAAAAGCAATAGACAATCGTTTAAATATCCTTTTTGACACGTATATTAGAATTATTCCCGCAGGAGCTTTCATTTGATCATACACGATGGAACCAAATTACTTATTTTAGAGAAACAATTGACGAACGTTTGCATGTAATGACCAAATATGAGTGATAATTATATAATTTCATTGATTCTCAATATTTCTTTTCTTCAGAAAAATTTAACGGATTTTATTATAATTCAAATTTCAATAATAATAAATGAATCGCTTATAATTTTAGAAAATTCGAGTATTCGTTTCAGTTATTCTATACTTTATGATAAATATTACCGCTTATAGAATAAAAGCAAAAAAACTAAAAAGTTCCATCAGTAAAGTTTTGGTACCACTGGTTGGAAAAAACTCATTTACGAACTTAAACCTAGCTTTTCAATTAAAAAACTTAGCATGATAGTGCTTTAAGACAAACCGACAGACCGAGTTTTTTTTACAATTATGTTTTTTGGGTTCAGTAGGATCTAAAAGAAGTTTCTAACAAGTAAGAAGAGTTTTCTAGAAAATTTGGGGAGCAGTTAGTGGAAAATTCTAAGAAATTCGAAGAGCAATTAATAGGAAGCTTCCAGAAATTTCTATAGGCTATGTGCAAGGGGGCGGAGTTTGAACAAATATCGATGCGAGCGCTCATGGTGAGCACCATTGTAAACATCGAACTTTATTTCTCAGAATATGTCAGCGAGCATTGTAGTTTGAAAGTGAAAATAATTGCATATAAAACTTAGGAAAACGCTGGTTCTATTTCAGGCTGTTGTGTTAAGGATGATTCAAGTGAAATATAGTTTCATATATTTCATGTACGCAGTTATAATATAAAAAAATGAGTGAAGTAGATCAAAGCGGTAAATAGAGTATTATCTGTCTATCATTATTAATTTATATAACAAAGATGTTGTTAATTCAATTGTGAAATTAGAAAACTTCGTCATCTATTTGGGATTCATGAATTTACCTCTATCTCTAATTTGTAAGATGTTTCAGTGATAGAAGTTTGTCGGATGCACTTCGCAATAATTTCTTCAACATGTTTAATATGGCAAAACTAATTTCACGCTTTTCTTCAATTCTTCTTCGGTAAAAGGGATACAGTGTTTGATACATACAAACCCGATCCGCAAGATCATCGGCGCCATAATTTGAGGTTATCCTGTCAATTTGGACGAATTAAGACGTTTTCTCTAATAGGTACGTTATAATTGAAGAAAAAAGTACTCAAAATAAATAATTTCAAAGTACCTTTTATGCTATGCAAGTTATATTATACGCACACAGCTAAATTAAATAATATTAGTACATTTAAAAAATTATAGGTATGAAACAATGATAGAATGGAAGTTCAATCGTTCTCCATTGCCCGCTAGGGGCGCTAGTAGACTTCATGCACGTAGCCTATAGACAAGGTTTATACATACAAAGGTTGCCTCAATCCCATAAGCTCTGTGTATTCGGTGGTGGGAGTAGTAGTGGGGATAAATGACGTCAGCGCTAGACCCAGAGCGATAGGCTGCTACTGTCTAGCAAGTAGAATGATATATTTATATTTTTTTCTAGCACTTTTGTTTGAATTAATAACCAAATTTAACTAGAGGCAGATTTAGGTCTAGGCCTATGCGACTCAGACTTCGGCTCCCAGAATTTAGGGGGCGCCAAATTTTGAAGAATGAATAAAAATTAATATTAAAATGGCAAAATATATGAATTCACTAAGAAATATCACAAATGTGACTTTCTGTTATGCTAGGAACATTCTAATAAAATTGGAGTTCAAATATGTACTCTACCTATTTTGATTTAACACGAATTAGGAGAAAAAATTAATTATCCCTCTAGTAGACTTGACTTATTTTGCCTTCAATCCAAGTTCTAAGAAGAAATATTTATCGTAACCGATATCCTACTCAGAATTACAATATTACTTCCAAGAACCTAACAGTTGGTTTGACTTTTATGTTCTATGCTATGCAATGTTCATCTAAGGGAGCTCATCAAAAACAATCTAGCTAAATCTGCCTCTGCATTCAATCATATTTAATCCAAGGTAAATAGAATTTTTCTAGAATGAGAATTCATTCTAATTTCTAATAGTTACTATAATCAATGACGCCAGGAACAGGATGTACTGTTGCAACGTTTGATAATAGTTTGACCAAGACAAAAAAATCATCGCAGCAAATATCATACCACCGACAAACGAGTGCATCAGAAAACAATGGGTACAACGATGTAAGAGAGATAGGAGATGGAATGCAAATGCATGTCATATTTGTTCCAAACATTTTTCGGAAGAAGATTACACTCGCAATTTTAAGGCGGAACTATTAAATGTATGTATTTTTCAAACATTTCTGCTTTTTACCTGTATACAAGTAAAACAGTTTAGAATGAAATTTACTCGTATATCATTCGAATAGTTTCTGTTTACAGTGCGTTTTGTATTATTTGTAGTGTAAAATAAATATCTATTTACAAGATATCAGCGATCTGATTCACCGCTCCCTTATAAATTTGTCTGGCGACTGATAGCTATGATTAGAGTGCTTCAACAATCGTAGTCATAGTTTTTAACTGTCAGATAAAATTATCAGCAAGCGATGAAAAAAGCCCTCAATCTTTGAAATCAACACATATTATCTGGTTCAAGTCATAATAATTCAAACAATATAAATAATCCAGCTTATTTTGCGTGCATATTTAAAATTTTAATATCTCTATTGCAAACTAATATCACAAACTCTGAATTCGGAGTTATTTTTAGTGAAATATGTGAATTTCAATTATTCTTATTATATTTATTTTATTTGTATGTACATTATTATTAATAGGACAATTTATATTTCTTAGAATAAAACCATTTTTCATTTTGCAAAATATACTCTTTTTTCTCTACACATAGAAATTTTGCAAAAATAAAAGATAAATGACTAAAAAACTGTGTTTAATCCTATCCAGATAATGTTCTTCTAGGAGTGGAGGGTCTAGCGCTTACGTCATAAAGAAGCGCATGCGCATCTTGAATTTGTTGAATGAGGCAACCTTCTATATTTATAAACCTTGGCCTATAGATACATCAATAGTCACCATGTCCTTGACGCATATCAATCAGTTGCGTTGGCCACCGGTTTAACCGACGTGTTGAGATGGAAATCTATACTTTGTTACAATGTTGAATATTCAATCTTCACTTTCAAGAATAATCTAACAAATATTATTTAGATAAGCTCCAAAACTGCTTGAACAGTCTTATACAAATTCGATACGTAGAATCCTTCCATTGAAAGAGTCAGACTTTTACTTAATGAAACGAAAATTATACTGACATTTTTCTAGCCCTAAATAGCTTATCCTCTCCCCTGATGGTTATTAATCACAATTATTTCACTCATGTCAATTAAACTGACAAATTCTACATAGTTACAATTTACAATGACATTTATAGTAGCAAATCGCTTGCCAACGGAAATTTACTGCGGTAAAATCCCGTTGGCAAGTGATTTATCGCGATAAATTGCGTTTGCCATGGAGAAACAATACACAGCTTCAATATAAACAAACAATCGGTTTTCGATAATGTCAAAATTTAATTGTTTCGAAAATGCATTTTTTAAGTAATAAAATTGAAAACACAAAAAAAAATACAAAAAAAATGTCAAAAGAGTATATGAAGACAATTTCGTGCATTTTGTAATAAAAAAAGTTAGTAGTTGCAACTAATATCATTCAATAGATACTTATAATAGCAATTTAATTCGAGAAATATTCTCCACAAATATCACTCGCGATTTTAATTTTATCATAATTTTTTCTTTCAAGCATCGTTTACCTTCAAGCAACATCCTTCGAGTCATCTGCTCAGAAGAAAACCCTCGAGCAACGCTCTCGTGATTGAATCGGACAGATGACTCTCGCGATGTTGCTAGGTAAACGATGTTTCAAGAGAAATTTATTGATAAAATTACAGTCCCTTGTGATATTATATACGAAAATATCACGAAATTGTAAAATTTAAAAAAGCATAAGATATTATTATACAGGCAATCAATTAATATTGTTTATAGTAATATATTAACGGTCATTTAATTATACGGTATATACAAATTTAATTTCAACTACCTATACCTATTAGTTCGTGAGACAGGGCATAAATTTTTCGTTGATTACCGCTCACTTGGAACTCCGTGAGTGACTTCATTGTGATGAGTCCGACAGCTTTCGCATTTGACGAAATTCTTGATTTGGGGGCGTTTTTCAGCGAGAGCTAATTGAACATGTCAATTCCATGAAGCCTTGGAAATGTATTACCGTCATATTGATGTTTACACTAATCGAAAGATTCTTTGATCATAAAATGAAAAATAATATTGTCCGACATGAATATTGGGGGCCAGTGGTGAGTCCGACAAGTCGCACTTGTCAAAAGTACGTTGGTATGAAAACGGATTACCGCTAGTCTGAGAGTTTGAGGACGTGTTCAATTATTTTTTTTCTAAAATTTGGTCATTTTGTCCGACAAATTTTCGGGGGCGTTTTCTCAGCCCGACACTGAAAACGTGTCAGGATTATAACAGTTCCTTCATCAATGACCGCTCATCTCTATGTTTTTTATTTTCCATTCAAATAGTGTCTAGAACATTACTGTGTACATGTCCGACAATTTAAGTGGGGCAATACTTCAGAAAATAAAAAATATGTTGTATGAATGCGGCTGCGTTCGTAGATATATACATATATGAAATGCATATCAAGTCAGTATGATTATTGATTATAAATAATAAAAAAAAGGCTTGTCCACCAATATATTCATTTTCCAAATTTCACCAGCATTTTACGTGACAGTACCTTTCATATGTTTTTCATCAAGTCAGAAAAAAATTCGAGCTCAAAGTTCCTATATTGCTTGTACTATACATTAACAATGATATTTCTTTGTTGCAGATTAAATTGGTACTCAAGATTGAATAAAACTAAATAAAATCAAGAAAATTTTGGTTGATAACGATAATGGAACAATCAAAATTTTTAATTTGTTGAAAAACATAAAATATCATACATTACTGAAATAGACTGTACGTATTATGTTGTATTCTAAAAAGATTAGAGGGTTTTGGAAAAATGTATAAAATCTGTAAGAAAGACTTCAAAAAAGTAAAAAAATTGGTTCTATGCTAAATATTGAAGTACTGTGGTGGTCGAATTTTGATAAATTAGTGAAATCAAACCTTTAAATTCTGTGCTGAAGCTTGCGGAATTCGATACAGAATGGAATGCATTTTTCAAAATGGATAACTTTGTTTCAAAGCAAACAAATATACTAGGACTTATTTACTCTATTATTCATATATCCAACCAAAAAACCTCTTTTTTTTGAATGATTTTATTCCTTTAATGTTCAGCGAATAAATATGATATACAGAAGTGACGTTCGGCAAATTTGACGTGCTATCTCATAGATGTGAAATTTATCCGATAGAGCGGAGTCACCTAAGATATGTAATGACAAATCATTTACATTGCTCTGATTGGTGAAGAAGTATTAATTTAACAGTGTCATTATGGTTACATAGCAATCACTGCTAGAGCTATATCGGACTGAAAGTGACCATTTTTTTCAAAAATACAGGCTTTAATAGATTATTAAAAAGAACAAAAGTCAGTAAAGGTAGAGAATCGAATTAATTTGAAAAATAGCAGTGAGTGGCTCTTAGAAAGAAAATTGGTAATAATGTAATCCACTTATCAAATTATAATGATGGTGTAAACATTTTTTTTTCACAAAATGCGTCTGTATCTTAATACTTATAGATAAAATATTTTATTTCGCGAATCATCTTGACCATTACATCTTCTTGAATGATAAAAAAGTAATATCGTTTTCCATTCCAATGAAACACCTTGTATAACTTCAAATTACTTGATGGCGAAGATTCTCTAAGCAACTATTAAATCTCATTTAAATTAATTTTGATTTAATATCTTATTTTTGTAAAAAATGTTTAAGAATTTGATAATAAATTCAGATTATTCAAATCTATTTAATTATCAGAGGATTTTTTCTAATTAACACTATATACGAAATGGTATAAATCTTACCAGTTAACATAGACATAGTAGTAGTCTTTCCCGCTCCATTATGTCCTAAAAGCGCTGTAATCTGATCCTCATACATGTTGAGATTCAAACCTCGTACTGCAACTTTTTTATTTTCAAACATTTTTCTTAAAGCTTTAATTTGTATTCCAGGATACAAATGATTGGGTTCTTTTTCCACCAAGTCTGCGTCGTCAGCGTGAGCAGTGCTATCCTCTGTATTGCTGAAGGAGAGTTCCTTACCACACCAAAAGGATTTGGTTAAAGGAAAGTACCATGGTTTTGGAAGACCATAATCGCCCGGGAAGATTGCTTCTATGTAGAGGGTTATTAGAAGATAAATTAAAGCATCCACTATCAGCATAATCATCACGTGACCTAAAAAATAAGAAAAAAAACTCAATAAAATACATAAATAGGATATCAAAGATCGAATATAAAATTTATCAATGTATTAGGTAAGTAAAATTGAAAATAATTTTGTTCAAAGGGTTGAAGAAAATCTGTTATGGTCAATTTTTTCCCCGATGATAAGAAAAGTGAAAATGTGTTGTCTTGTTTTCGATTCGGAAAACTGTGTAATTCCTGTATTTCAAGTCGTTGCTAGAGGCAACTAGAAATAAATGTACCAACGGCAATAAATTTTCGTAAGATTTTATGAAGGAATAAAAATAAAGTTAAATTGATTAAATAAATATATTTTATTGGGATATCAATTCTGTACATTAATTAGAAACACAACGTTTCGACAGCAAAGTGCTGTCTTTATCATATTTATTTATAAAATGAGTTCTGAAAAGTTTTTTCTTTTCTGAATTGATTAATTCATTCAACAAAATTATTCAATATAAAATAAGAGCTGAAGCTGTTTTCTTGCCAAAATTAACAAATCCTACCAATTTTTAAAATAGATTTAGATAGTCATAAAATTAAATTTAAAATAATTGATCTTTCGATCGAAGAAAAGGTAGTATGTGTAATAGGTACAAAGGAAAAGTGCACTTCTACGATTCCTGTTGCTAAACTTGGTGCCTTGTTTCACACTTGTCCATTGTATTTCAGGAATACATCACTTTGCCAACTAATGACACTATTTCAAACTGTTTGCTCTGGTAAAAACGCATTTCGAATCAGCGACTCGTAAGTACAATTTGCTATCCACTGTTTTATGTAAGTTACACACAGGAAATTTTGTAAAATTTTCCAGACAGATTTAGTACTTATAAAATCAGTATTAAGAAATAGAAATAGATATGGCACCATTTCTAAACTAAAAAAAAAAAGTGGAATATCTACGTACCGAGCACAAACGTGTCATCTGGATTGACTGGCTTCCAAATGATATCCCATTGTAGTCCTTTAGTTGTTCCTTCAAACATTAGCATAAACTGAAACCCAAACGCCATAGCCGAGTTCGATCCCAGACACATAGCTATCTTTGTTCCCAGAGACAAAGTTTCATATTTACTTTGTAAGAACAAATACGGAGAGTATGAAAGAAACCAAAACAGTCCAGCAATTGTAGCCGCAGTATTTGCTTTCGAGAAGAACGAACTCATTGCAAAACAAAAAGTTATAGTTGTACAAATATATAAACAAAGAAAAACGAAGATGACGGTCGCGTCTGAATTAGTAAAAACACTGACGTCTTCCCCAGGCAACCAAGGAACTTTCATAAGTATTACTATCAGAATAACTGAAACTAACAAAAACATGAAGGATTTTATGAACCATGCCGTCCAATGCAACCAATTTGGTAGTCCCATGATTTTCATCACTTCCTTAACTTGCTTTTCTTTCTCATTGGTAATGACTTTAACGGTGTTGATAGCAGTGTATACGAAACTTAACATTATCACCATACTCATGAAGCTTGCAAGTCCTTGAAGAAGAGGATCCTCAATATATGGAGGGTAGGGAAAACGTTGGAGCATAATATGAGGTTCTAAAGGTTTTGGTGTGATAACGTCTTTATTTATGGTTGCTTGAATTTGTTCAATTATTGATAAAGATATGAAATGCTGGATTGTTATGAAATGTTCTTGATAGTAGCCTAAAAAATAAAACAAAAACCATGAAATAACTTTTATTGGAATATAGATAATTGAATAGATTCTATTACTCAATGATCTTTTTTAATGGTATCAAAATATTAATGATATTCTTACCTGGGGGCACACCACCTTCTGTAATATCTTCTGATCTTGGTCCGGGAACCTGATAAAAAGTAAAAAGCATATTTGTCATCCAATTAGCTGCAACTTGAAAAACGGTAATACTTCTATGTTGTGCTGGAAATCTACAAAAAAGAAGAAATATAAGGGCAATGCAATAATAAAAAATTTATTCCTCCATTAATTCAATAAAGAAATTTCAAATACAAGTATCTTAAAAGAAACAAGAAACTGTATTCAGAGTATTTAAATTGTTTATGTTCATATCTTCTGACTCAAAAATTTTTTTTATATGCGATACATATATTCTGATTGCCTGATCTTATTTCTGGAAAAGAGGTATGTGTATTGCTTTTTTATCTTAGGTCAAAGAGAAAGAGACCTAAAATCTACAAAATTATAGTTCATAAGATTTCGCACTAAGTTTCAAATAAATATACAGAATTTAAAATTAAAAGTAGTTTTTATTCAATAAAATTCTGAAAAATGTGTAGATTATTAGCCATTTCTCTTTTCATTCAAATTTTAAATTATAGCTGCCATATAAAATTTGAGAATACTTAGTTCTCATTGCCACTTTGAATGACCTATGTATTAATAGGTCAATCATATCTCATCTATTCTAAAATAAAACGATATAGATGCACTGGTGATTTTATAGATTCTGCTACCTTAAAATTACTTATATTGCATCAAGGACCAGTTGCATGAAAATAATTATTATGCTGTCAACTCAATTTTTGAATGACGTTTATTCGGAAAGAATTGATCGTGAGAATAATTTAATTGTTGCTAATATTTGAGCAACAAATTTAAATTGTATTTTTCATCAAATTATACAATGAGATTGAGAACAGAGAACATTATCATTTGTAAAGATGTCAAAAAATAAGGTTAGGAATCTGTGATCAAATATTTGACAATGGCCGCGTTCACTTCGATGGTAGCGATGCGAGCGATGCAAGCGCTACCTACCGCTGCGCGGACTGAACGCTTGACATGTGATAGCGCTATGACACATCGGCCGCGTTCACTTCGATGGTAGCGATGCGAGCAATGCAAAGTAGCGCTAGCTTAGCGATTAGATGTCATGGTGAACGCATCGTAGCAGTAACTATGGTAACGGTCTTTCAAAAAATATCCCACCATTTGCATATCTTTTGTCGTTGATAAGAATTGAAAGAAAAATGGATTTAGACAATATTTTAGATTTTTTCATTCAAGATAATGATGAAATTGATTATAATATTATAGAAGTAGCTTTAAATGAACTAGCAGGTAATAAGGAATATCATTACATGATTGAATATTATGAAATAAACTTTATTTGTAATACAGGTAATCATCTATTGCACCATGACCGTGAAAATAATCCTAATAGAAATAGAAATTATTATGAACACACAATAATCCATTACACTCCTGATGATTTTCATGCTCATTTTAGAATGAGCCGTGAAGTTTTTCAGGTTAGATAGATACCTTATCACATAGAAAAAAAACTGTAGGAAAATATAGTGAATATAAATATTCATTTCACACAGATACTCCTTGGTACTCCGCATCTTTGACAGCAACATAAAATCCGTTTAGAAAAGAAATTATTATTTACGTTATGGTGTTTGGCAAAACAAGAATCTTTTTTGTCTACAGGTGATAGATTTGATTTAGCAAAAAGTACTGCTCATAACATATTTTTTGAGATGATTGTTGCTATTTCAAATCTTCGCCATCTGCAAATTCAATGGCCAAACGACAATAAACGAAAACAAATAGCCCAAAGATTTGAAACAAAATGCGGTACATATATCGATATAATTCAAAAATAATTCTACTCATGCATCTAATTTATTTAGATTTATCTGGTATCGTAGGAGCTATAGATGGATGTCATATAGAAATTAAAGCTCCAGTAAATAACGCGGTTGACTTCTACAACAGAAATAATTATCATTCAGTTGTGTTACAAGCTGTTTGTGACAATACCATGCTCTTCACAGATATTTTTGTGGGATGCCCTGGTAACTAATGCAACGATAATTTAATACAAAACAAGATTTTCTCATTTTTACACAGGTTGTATTGTCATACAGGTCGAATGCATGATGCACGCGTTTTTCAGCTTAGTCCACTTTTTGAAGCTCTCTCCAATCAACAAAATATTTCCGCTGATCAGCATATTTTTGGGGACGCAGCTTATCCGTTATCAACATTTTTAATGAAACCTTATCGCGACAATGGTCATCTTGATGATGTTCAGAATCAATTTAATATGTCTTTGAGTCGAGCAAGATCCACGATTGAGCGGGCTTTCGGTCAACTGAAAGGCAAATTTCGAAGACTGAAATATCTGGATATGTCTCGTGATGATATGATTCCAGTTATAGTTACTGGTGCATGCGTATTACATAATATTTTAATTACACATGGGCAAAATGAGGCTGACGAATTTAATGATGAGAATTTACAAAATGATGCAAACGAGTTCTTCTTCAATAATCAAGACCAAGATCAAAGAATGAATGTTGCTGCTGAACAAAAACGTGCTATACTGGCTGCATCACTGCAATAAAAAAAAAAGAAGTCACATACAACAATAATAATATACTAATTTTTAAATCAATTATTTTTTTTCAATTTCATAGCTTCCTCCAACAATAAAACTTTTCTTAAATTAATATCATTACTTCTTTTAACTTCTTCGTGGATATTTTTTAATGTTATTAATTTTTCTTCCTCTATTTTCAGTAATTTTTGTCTGAAAGATAGTTCTACTTGTTTCCTTTTCTTTGTTAATTTTGGCTCTGGTTCTGGGGCATGTAGATTTGTAGGATTAGGAGTGGACACGGGAATAGACTAAGAAATAACGGTATCAAATATCAATAACTTATAGATCATCAATTGAATTTCAAAACGTACCTCGCATGTCATGAGAGAGGATAAGGTGGATGTATTCAAGGCAGGAGGATCGGGAACCATGGAAGATACCGTTGGTGGTAGATTTATTGTTTTGTCCTCTTTGAACATATTTTCGAAAATATCAAAATATTCCCATCTAATAGTGCCCCGATCCGTAGATTTCTTATTGTCTTTGATATGTTTATACCGAGCACGTAAATTCCGAATTTTTCGATACAGAGCCTCGTTGCTGATCTTAATATTGATCGCCTGGAATGCCAAGCGTATTTTGTCCCAGATTTCTTTTTTCTTTATTTTTGGTTCTCTAAATTTATCAAAATTTTGCTCATATTGATCCAATAGGAACAATATACTTTTGTGATTCCACACAAATTGAGAATCTTCTAAAATTTGTGATAAAATCATAAATTAATAATATATGAGAGAAATTAATCATTTTTGTTTTAATATCATCAATTTGAGACAAATGTAAATTACAAAATGATTAATGAGAAAATATACCTATTTGCACAGTATCAGAATTAATTGTCATATTTTCTGTATCTATTGGGACAGGGACTGTTGGAAGGACTGTGAACATTAACATTGAAATTATAAATTAAATATTAAAAATGTGGAAGATTAATACTTCTCACTTACCTTCTGAAACAGGCGCCGGAATGACATTACGAAAATAATTTTCCGCGTACTGATCATCTAACAAAAATAAATTACAAAGATTATACTGATTAATTTAAATATATCTGGCATTCTTACCAGATTGTAACTTTTCATGTACTTCTATTGTATCAGTTACAACGATTTCAAAATTCTTGTATAAATAATTCATACTTGTCGTCGCCATTGTTCTGTCAAACTGACAGTTGTCTGAGCTCTGCTACGTACCGCAGCGTGAATAAATTCTGCTACCTTGCTAGCGTAGCGATATGTCATAGCGCTATCACATGTCAAGCGTTCAGTTCGCGCAGCGGTAGGTAGCGCTTGCATCGCTCGCATCGCTACCATCGAAGTGAACGCGGCCATCGCTACGCTAGCAAGGTAGCAGAATTTATTTACGCTGCGGTACGTAGCGGAGCTCAGTCAACTGTCATTTTGACAGAACAATGGCGACGACAAGTATGAATTATTTATACAAGAATTTTGAAATCGTTGTAACTGATACAATAGAAGTACATGAAAAGTTACAATCTGGTAAGAATGCCAAATATATTTAAATTAATCAGTATAATCTTTGTAATTTATTTTTGTTAGATGATCAGTACGCGGAAAATTATTTTCGTAATGTCATTCCGGCGCCTGTTCCAGAAGGTAAGTGAGAAGTACTCAAACTGACGATATTAAAACAACAATGATTAATTTCTCTCATATATTATTAATTTATGATTTTATCACAAATTTTAGAAGAGTCTCAATTTGTGTGGGATCACAAAAGTATATTGTTCCTATTAGATCAATATGAGCAAAATTTTGAGAAATTCAGAGATCCAAAAATAAAGAAAAAAGAAATCTGGGATAAAATACGCTTGGCATTCCAGGCGATCAATATTAAAATCAGCAACGAGGCTTTGGATCGAAAAATTCGGAATTTACGTGCTCGGTATAAACATATCAAAGACAATAAGAAATCTACGGGTCGGGGCACTATTAGATGGGAATATTTTGATATTTTCGAAAATATGTTCAAAGAGGACAAAACAATATATTTAGCACCAACGGTATCTTCCATGGTTCCCGATCCTCCTGCCCTGAATACATCCACTTTATCCTCACTCATGACATGCGAGGTACGTTTTGAAATTCAATTGATGATTTATAAGTTATTGATATTTGATACCGTTATTTCTTAGTCTATTCCCGTGTCCACTCCTAATCCTACAAATCTACATGTCCCAGAACCAGAGCCAAAATTAACAAAGAAAAGGAAACAAGTAGAACTATCTTTCAGACAAAAATTACTGAAAATAGAGGAAGAAAAATTAATAACATTAAAAACTATCCACGAAGAAGTAAAAAGAAGTAATGATATTAATTTAAGAAAAGTTTTATTGTTGGAGGAAGCTATGAAATTGAAAAAAAATAATTGATTTAAAAATTAGTATATTATTATTGTTGTATGTGACTTCTTTTTTTTTTATTGCAGTGATGCAGCCAGTATAGCACGTTTTTGTTCAGCAGCAACATTCATTCTTTGATCTTGGTCTTGATTATTGAAGAAGAACTCGTTTGCATCATTTTGTAGATTCTCATCATTAAATTCGTCAGCCTCATTTTGCCCATGTGTAATTAAAATATTATGTAATACGCATGCACCAGTATAGTCCCCGTCAAGATATAAGAAAACGAGCTTCCCAGAGGGTACTTAGCAAAAGGATTATCCCTAAATTTATTGAGGTGCACAGGTAAAATAGAACAGGGTCTCACTCAGAAATATTTTATTCAGTATTTTAGCAACCGCAAAAATATGCGACAAGATACTGTTTACCCCGCATGAGTAATAAAAAATAAATTTCCAATTACATTTAAAGAATCATCTTGCATGTTTCTACAAATAAAAATATAAAATATTGGAAATAATTAGGTTGAAAATCTTCCTTAATACTACTCCTACAAATTTTTAACCGCATCCCCCACTGGGACAAGTTACTCCTACCGATTAGTAAGTCAGGCGAATTTCTTATATCTTGACGGGGACTATAACTATAACTGGAATCATATCATCACGAGACTAAATTGATTCTGAACATCATCAAGATGACCATTGTCGCGATAAGGTTTCATTAAAAATGTTGATAACGGATAAGCTGCGTCCCCAAGAATATGCTGATCAGCGGAAATATTTTGTTGATTGGAGAGAGCTTCAAAAAGTGGACTAAGCTGAAAAACGCGTGCATCATGCATTCGACCTGTATGACAATACAATCTTTGTAAAAATGAGAAAATCTTGTTTTGTATTAAATTATCGTTGCATTAGTTACCAGGGCATCCCACAAAAATATCTGTGAAGAGCATGGTATTGTCACAAACAGCTTGTAACACAACTGAATGATAATTATTTCTGTTGTAGAAGTCAACCGCGTTATTTACTGAAGCTTTAATTTCTATATGACATCCATCTATAGCTCCTACGATACCAGATAAACCTAAATAAATAAGATGCATGAGTAGAATTATTTTTGAATGATATCGATATATGTACCGCATTTTATTTCAAATCTTTGGACTATTTGTTTTCGTTTATTGTCGTTTGGCCATTGAATTTGCAGATGGCGAAGATTTGAAATAGCAACAATCATCTCAAAAAATATTTTATGAGCAGTACTTTTTGCTAAATCAAATCTATCACCTGTAGACAAAAAAGATTCTTGTTTTGCCAAACACCATAACGTAAATAATAATTTCTTTTCTAAAGGGATTTTATGTTGCTGTCAAAGATGCGGTCTTAGAGTACCAAGGAGTATCTGTGTGAAATGAATATTTATATTCACTATATTTTCCTACAGTTTTTTTCTATGTGATAAGGTATCTATCTAACCTGAAAAACTTCACGGTTCATTCTAAAATGAGCATGAAAATCATCAGGAGTGTAATGGATTATTGTGTGTTCATAATAATTTCTATTTCTATTAGGATTATTTTCACGGTCATGGTGCAATAGATGATTACCTGTGTTGCAAATAAAGTTTATTTCAATATATTCAATCATATAATGATATTCGTATTACCTGCTAGTTCATTTAAAGCTACTTCTATAATATTATAATCAATTTCATCATTCTCTTGGATGAAAAAATCTAAAATATTGTCTAAATCCATTTTTCTTTCAATTCTTATCAACGACAAAAGATATGCAAATGGCGGGATGTTTTTTGAAAGACCGTTACCATAGTTACTGCTACGATGCGTTCACCATGACATCTAATCGCTAAGCTAGCGCTACTTTGCATTGCTCGCATCGCTACCATCGAAGTGAACGCGGCCAGTGATCAAAGTTAACAATGCTTCATGCAGAGCCTTAGTTTGGGTAATAGTTATTTACGTATAGAGGGCTGAAAGATTAAGTCTACACCCGCGGACAAAGTTTCGCTTCGGGCCTTAATTCGTCCAAGGGTGTAAATTGTCTTTCAGGCCGAGGCACGTACAACGTTTTACGCACAACTGTGATAAAATTTACTTGTGAATTTCTCGTAAGTAATTAGTTTTTGAGAACACGCAAAAATATTTATTACTTCAAAATTATAAGGTGGCGTATGGTAACAAAAAACATGTCATGTGTTAAACAATTGATTTTGTTTATATGTCAACAAAATTCTGTTGGTAGTTTTCTTATTTTAATAATAATACTGGTGGCCAATTCTCTAGTTTACAGCCCAACGGGCGGTAAATTTTTTTACCGCCCGACGGGCGTAAAGTAGAAGTTATCACCATGGTAACTAAGTTGTAAACAAACAATTTTGTATCAGTTGTGCGTAAACAATATTGAACTAATTTTATTTGAAATTTTCTAAATGAAGTAATCAAAAGATGAAATAAAAATTTCCAGGGTGCTATTTCTAAGTAGTTACCGAGCAAAGTTTTGGTTTCGGCGAGAATTTCGGTTTCAGCTCAAATTGGCCGAAACGTAGACCCAGCAGAAACTAGCGTTCGAAATCAACGAAATATATGATTATAGAGTGGCGCATTGCAACTACAGAATACAGAACCCGCATTCTATCAAAATTCTTAATATTAAATAGAACGCGAGTTGTGAATTTTCGAAGAAATGGCCAAAAATGACAGTTCCTTGCAATTTACCTAAAAGCTACTGGACTTCGGGACTAAAAAAAAACTCATTTGATTTGTCTCCTTATTGCATATTTTTTTATAGCGGAACACTTTTTTTCGTCAGGTGCATAGGTTTTTTTATAATACGCAAAAACCGTTTTTGGCAGTTTTTGACAATTTTTTCGACAGCCTGCTTGACAACGTAGCCGCGTTCAAATGAGGGATGTTATTTTTCACGTTATAAACTAACAAATAAAAAAATATATTTGAGTTATGCTCAGATATGTTAATTCTATCCGACTAATAGCCTGTTGCGTATCTCAATTTTTTGACGAAAGCGTCGCATAGTATTCAAAAACCATAATAGATGGAGGGCCGGCATGTATTTACTTTGGTTATTTCATCAGTCATCAGCCTAGACAGGGATTGGAAGGTCTGGCATTCCGACACTGGAGGGTATAGTGACCCCTAATCATCAAAGAAGTTGAAGTTTATATCAGCAGTTCTAATATATTAAATTCGAAGAGATTTTATAAACATAAAAAATATTGTCGGAGCAATTTCTCGGGACCTAATGGCTGCTAGAACACAATGAAGTTGCATGGAAAAAAGCTGCATTTTGGCATCTGTAGCAGCTCTGAGTTTTCTATATTAAATTTGAAAGGATTTCATACACACAAAAAATATTGCAAAACCAAACTCTCGGGATTCAATGGTTGCCAGACTGCTGCTATAAAATTGCATTAAAAAAAGTTTCATTTTGGTTTTAGAGCTGAATTTTTAGTATAATTGAAAATACATCTAAAGGATGAATAATTATTTCAGAAGCTGAGTAAAAGTTTAGTGCCGAGCATCTTACCAGATCACAATTAAGAGTTTCATTGAGTACGAGCAGCACAAACTTTTGCAGACCTGCGAGAGCGAGAGAGTGTCTATACAGAGTGTCATTTGATTTATCATGGAATAGCTTCCACTATTTTCATAAGTACTTGAGTTTTCTTTAAGCATTTTTCAACAATTGTAATTTCTTCATTTTGAGTTGAAAAACTATTGAGTATTTCCATGAAAAGTAAATTGTTAGAAAAGAATCGATCTCTTCTCAAGAATTCTTATTTTGTTTTATTTCTTTTGAACTCGAGAGAAATGAATAGCTAAAACTATTCCATGACGATGATGCCGAAGTCGATAATGATAATTGAGGGATATGTTGTTATTTCTTCAAAAATCACATAACAAAATCAAACTAAAATCAGATCGATTTTTCTTTAACAATTACCTTTCCATGAGAATACTTACCTTCTAAATTCCAACGTTGAGCAGCTTTTTTGATCTTGAAACTAAGAAAAATTGTTGAAAAATATTTCAAAGAAAAGTCAAGTATTCATGAAAATAGTGAAAGCTATTCCACGACAATTGACACTCCATATAGGCACTTTCTCATACTGGCGCGCGTCTGCATATGGTTATCCTGCTCGCATACAGTAAAATTCTTAATTGTGATCTGGCAAGGTATTCGGCACCCAACTTTGGTCTGGCTTCATCCTTCAGATGTAGTTTCAATTATACTAAAAATTTTGCTGAAACAATCAAAATGAAACTTTTTATACAACTTCATGATGGTCCAGCAACCATTAGTTCCCGAGAGTTTGGTCTGACAATATTTTTTATGAGCATGAAATCCTCTCAAATCTAATATATAAAAAAGTTTAGTTCTGCTGAAATAACCAAAATTCATTTTTTCATGCAATTACTGGCAACTGTTAGATCCAGAGAATTCGGCTAGGCAATAATTGAATGCTATTAAATATATTTTTATAAGTTATTTTTACAATTAATTTCCACATTTATCCTTGTTTTGCTCAATAACTCCTTCTCGGAAAACGAAAAAAAAATGTAATTAGGAGCTATTCTATTATTTATACATTCAACTACAAAACATCTTCTCTTTTAATGAGAGTATTCTTTTTTTTATGTTCACCGAATGAATATGACAGAAGTGACGTTTGACAAGTTTGACGTAGGTACTACCTCATAGATGTGAAATTTAACCGATAGAGCGGAGCCACCAAAGCTACGCAATAGGCGTATACCATCTTAATTTGTCAATTTGACAAATTTATTTGAACAGTCAGGCAGACAGAATTGATTGTTGGATATCCACGGTGATGAAATAATCAAATGATAAAAATTTATTGTTGAATATACTTACTTGAAGATTGCAATGTGTTGTCGTTAATATCATTATTTCTGTTTTAAATAGGAGAACCGCACAGGGAAAAAACTACGAACTGCCTTCATGTATCAAATATCAAGTAAATATCTTCAATATTATAGGGATTACGGGTGAACCGATTCTAACCACGAACTGATACGATAAAATTATGCCCGTATACTTTTTTGTTTGATTGATTCAACTGTGCAACTTCTGTATCTTGAAGGATTACATTCTAGAGATCATCTTTATCCCGTTAGGAGACTTCGAAAAAAAATCTGCATGGTTACAATACTTTTTCTTCCGGAAGGGCCGGGAGGTAAAAGAATTCGTGCAATACTTCATATATAAAAAGGTTTCTTAAGAGCAATACCTATGACTAAATTTTTATTAGAAACAACTCTATATATAATAAATTACTTTTGATTTTAAATTCTATATATTTTATTTGAGACTTTGACGTTTCGATTCTTTGATCAAGACTCTTTTTTGTTTTCTGAAGAAGATCCTTGGTCAAAGAATCGAAACGTCAAACTTTCAAATAAAATATACAGAATTTAAAATCAAAAGTAATTTATTATTAGGATTCTCAAAAATGTATAGATTATTAACTCTATATATTTTTAAATTACTAATAAACTCTGTTATTTATTTACCTGAGAGCAATATTTATATCATCCGGGAATACATCAGCATCAAATAACAAATCATCGAATTGAACACCACATAAAGTTTTTAACATTGTACTCTCTATGTTTAAATACTGTTCTAGTTTTTCACTTGTTTCAAATCCTCGAAGAGTTATAGGCGGAAACAAAATTTTTGGAATTATCCTTTCCATTGTTGCATTTACCAACGGATTAGCAGGAGAATATGCTATCTCTGGACTATAAAATGAAAAAAATACATCAATTCCTAGAATACTTATAGCAAAAGAATAAATGGACCAATAAACAATATTCATATTTAAATAACTAAAATTGGTTGTAGTTTATGGGATGCTGATAAGTAAGAACCTCAGTTGTGGCTCGTTTCGGCACTACCATTTTTTATATATCCTCTATCTATGGATCACTAGCCATAGCAATAAATCCTTTCAGCCACTTTGAAGTGTACCTATCCAGTATCTACTTTTTTATAAAATTAAAAATCTGCTGTGGCCATACAGTGCTTCCCTGGCCATAATTATGACATTGCTGTTTCATAAATTTAAAGTGTCGTATCAATTAATTGCATATTTCAAAGTGATAGACAGCGATTAAATGAAATTACGAATTTATTTTACAATGGCTATAGATTTTATGTTTATTCCAAACTTGGCATAATCTAATTAAGATGTAAAAAAACAATCAAAAATATTATTTATTTTAGATGTCCACTAAGCTTATCTCCTTGAGAGTTTTAAATTGATACCAAACTAGACATCATTTAAATAACTTGTAAAAAACAGTTGACAATCGTTTAAATACTATTTTTGACACTTCTACTAGAATTATGCCCGTAGGAGCTTTAATGATACCGAACACGATAGAATCAAATTACTTATTTTGAGAGAAGAATTGACGAACGTTTGCATGTGATTTGTCCATTATCCAGATATTTTTTTGCATAATATAGTTATACGATTATAAAATGTCACCAAAAATCGTTTAACATGCAAATCCATTGTAACATCAATATGCAGACTAAAATATGATACTCTAGCAATGTAAATTAGTTTAATTTATTGTTAGTTGAAAGATCTGGTCTTTTTGGATTTTATACTCACAAAATATTATTTGCAACTATAACAGTCCCGTTTATATCAAATGGTTCAAATGTAGTGGGTTGTTTATGATCTTCTACTTTAATCAAACTTCGGATTAAAACTAGAAGAGAACAAAATAAAACTGGAGCAAGGATTTCGATGACAGTTTGCAGAATTTGACGCTTCTGTATCGTCCAGTTTTTCCACATCAACAGCAAAAATTTCTCCCAACTTCTAGCCATGTTTCTTTCAGTTTCATAAATCTGAAATAAAAAAATATTATATTAAAGTAATTCTTATAATATTTGATGATATTTGTTTTTTCTTAATCGCTCTAAGTGAAAGTATTTGGTTTGCAGCTTCAATATCTTTGGCTGCTACAAAAGTTTTGATTTCTACGACACAAATATTCCTCACAGGATTTTAACATGTATCTTTAACGCGATTTATGATGATCAGGCGTTGCTCTCTATCAGAATCTTGACGTGCAAATGTCATTGAATTTTTTTTAATTCTGGTAAATAATAATAGATTATATTATTAGGAGCAAAAATTAGGCTTTATATGCTAAAAATTGCAGTTTGACTGCCTTACTACGTTCGGCAATCAAACAGTCAAAGTAACCAAAGCACATAAAGCCATTTTTGCTCCGAATGATATATATTATTTTTTTTTTCAAACAAGTACCTAAATTGTAACACATGAAATTAATATATTGATTTTTAGTGCGATGCAATAAGCTCTAAGATCAAGCTAAATCATAATACCCAATACAATTTTATTATGGTTACGATATAAACAAACATAAAATTAAATTTAAAAAGAAATTGAACTGTCATCCGTGTCATCATTAACTGACATTAATAATTTCCTAGGTGAAGTGAGTGCGAATGGTTTATTTCAGAACCCAATTTTCAATAATTGTAAGTACATTCACAATAAATATTACTAAATTATTTTGCTGAAATATTAGATATTAGTGACATGGCACATAAAGTGAACAAAAGTTAGTATTTTATCTGCCTAATCAGATAAAGTGATATTTTCACCTTGGCAATAGAGATACATAACATATATCACTTTTGTGACGTTTGAAAAAAAAAACATATAATAAAACTCATCAATATATTCACGAAATGCATCACAACTAACTTGCTCACTGATTTAATACACTAAACTATTGGTAAAATTCACGTAGATGCAATACATTCAATAAAATCAACAAAGATGTTTCAGAAACTGAGCTGCCAAAAGTGACATTTCTCAAAGTTTCTCTTTGAAAAGAAATGAATCAAATATTATCACCAAGAAGAATATACTCTTTCTGTTTCTTTCTCGTGATGTTCGAGCAAACAGTATTAGAAAGAGAAAAAGAGCTTTACACTCGTTAAGGTCGGGCCACACAATATCGCACCGTTTCCGATCTGTCAGTTGTCCGAGTGATGGTTATCACAGGGTCATACGATTGTTCATCACGCTCGAGCGCACTCGATTCAACAACACTCGGCAGAGTCCAATTAAATTTTTTTCTGATCTATACATACTTTTAGAATTATATCATAATTAATAGACTTTTTTAGTTTTAATTCTGTATATTTATTTTTATTTTTACGTTTCGACTCTCTAACCGAAAGTCTTCATCAGAAAAAATGATACAAAAATAAACAAGGCAAGAAGGTATCTAGATAATTAGAAATTAAAAATTGACAATATACAGATAACTAGATGTGAAAACGTGGATTCCACATTTAGTGCAAAAGAACAAAATTCCTCTGGCATTTACCCAAAGTCTGAGGAAAAACCACGTAAAAACCTCAACAGAGGAATCAACGATATGAGTCTTGACTATTATTATAGAGAAAAAAATTTAATTAATATAACACATTAGGACGATGTCTCGTTTCTGCAACGCACCCAGTTCCAAAGTCCAAACATGTCATAAAATTTTTTTTAACAGAAAAACTGAAATTCAGTAATTTACATCTACATGAATATAACAAAAACAAGTGTCAAGACAAATATTTCACAAATCAGGTATAACTATTACAAATGAATCAAAAAATATGAGTCTTGACAATTATTATAGTCAAAAATGAATGAATTAATATAACATACAAGGACGATGTCCCGTTCTTGCGGACGCACGCAGTTCCAAAGTCCAAACATGTCATAAAAATTTTTTACAAAACTGAGTTCCAAATATGTACATGAACGTAATAAAAATAAAAATCAAGACAAATATTTTACAAATTATGTATGTCTATTATTGATTATTGGAAGCCAAACATTTACCAACTCAAAACCATCAGTATGGTTGAAATTATTCGGATCTTTAATTATTTCAATCGCTTCCCTGACCAATCTACCATGACTGGATGAGCATCTTGCAATTACTCTTGTTTCTTCGAACTTGATGTCGTGCAAAAACTCAATGGCATGATCAGCAACCGAAGATTTATCTGGATGATTGAGTCTTATGCATCTTCTTAATAATACGTGTGCTTACACTTCTGCCCGTCTGACCAACATAGACTTTCCCACAGGTACAAGGAATCTTATAAATACCCGGAGATTGTAAAGGGATCATGTCCTTGACAGGTCTCAAAAACTGCTTGATTTTCGTGACAGGAGCGAAGGAAACTTTGAAATTATGTCGAGGCAAATAAATATACAGAATTAAAACCAAAAAAGTCTATTAAATTTTTTTCTGTTTGACAATCTATATTGTCACAAATTTTATTGTGAATAATTTATTTTTACCGGTTACTTACAAATTTGTATGAACACAGTATTGCTCACAGTTACTCTTATAGAATGACTTCCTCTCTTCTAGCTCACGCTCTTTATATACCTTAATCCAACAATGGACCAACATTCAAATGTCTAATTCAGACATCCCTCGAACATCTGATAACCATAGGCTGTCAATCACGTCCGACAATTGAACATCGACTTGGTCAATACTAACTAGGATTACAGTTACAATAAATTATTGGCTGAATAGCGAATTCAAATAAATAATAATGTGAATTAATTACTTGAAATATTTCACATTTGTGACAATATCTATAAAAGCGAAATACCACTCACTGATTTAACACGGAATCTCAAAAACTGCTAGACCGATTAAGCTGAAATTTGGCTGGTGAGTACTACGTGGGGAATAGACGTCAGCTAAGAAAGGATTTTGCAAGAGGGCCGAATTAAGAAGGGGTTTATATGAAAGTTCTATGTTTTTGCTGCTAGAGACATGAAATTCAGGAGTTATGTAGACCATGTGGAAAAAATTGATATCGCAATATTATTTTTCGGCAGGGTTGGATTAAGGTGGCCCAGAGAGGGATAAAATTATCTCTGGGAGTTCTTCTGTTTCTGAGATCAGAGACTTGAATTATATTTATTTTCTTCAGAAGCCCAATGTTTTTGATGACAAATGATAAATACTCTGTTTGACATGATTTCTACAACAAGGATGAAATATCAAAAAATACGAGTCGTGCTAGAATTTCGCAGGTAAGTAGTTTGTGGGGAGCAATGGTTATATAAAAAAGGATTGGCGATAGGGTCGAATTGAGGGGATATAAAAGGCGATTGCAAGTTTATATTCAATATGCTGGTGGACAATGTGAGAATATACAGAGTGTGCAACGAAATGCGGAACATAGGAGTTAACATAGGATTTTCAAAATGTGCGGATATTGGCTCTCCTGTATATGTTAGAGCAAAAGTACTAGGATGAAAAGTTGTTTAATATCAATTTTTACTCATGAAAAGTTTTCATTTAATGCAGGAGTAGAGTATCTGTATCATAAGATATTTAAGAAATGAAATATGACATTTCCGTCAAAAATCAGATTGCCATGGGAATAAAAAATCAAATAAAACAAACTCCAATTCTGACAGTTCAATTCCGTGTTATATAATTATTAACTATGGTTAAAAGTTGCTTAGAATCAATTTTTACTTATGAAAAGTCTTCATTTAATGCAGAGCATATCTGTAGCATCTGAAAAAAATAACAATAATAACACGGAATAAAACTGTCAGAATGAAAGTTTGTTCCATTCTTTTTTTATTCCCATGGCTATCTGATTTTTGACGAAAATGTCATATTTTTACTTGTACTAAGCACAAAAAAGTATTGTGAACCGACAAAATTCACCTATTGAGATTTTGATGGAAATATCCGTTTTAAGCATCCCTGAATCCATTTTGACTATTGTCGGCTTGATGTCGGTATAGTCCCCGTCAAGTTATAAGAAAACGAGCTTCCCAGCGGGTACTTAGCAAAAGGATTATCCCTAAATTTATTGAGGTGCACAGGTAAAATAGAACAGGGTCTCACTCAGAAATATTTTATTTAGTATTTAGCAACCGCAAAAATATGCGACAAGATACTGTTTACCCCGCATGAGTAATAAAAAATAAATTTTCAATTACATTTAAAGAATCATCTTGCATGTTTATACAAATAAAAATATAAAATATTGGAAATAAATAGGTTGAAAATCTTCCTTAATACTACTCCTACAAATTTTTAACCGCATCCCCCACTGGGACAAGTTACTCCTACCGATTAGTAAGTCAGGCGAATTTCTTATATCTTGACGAGGACTATACGTATGTGCGTTCGTGCGTAACTTACAAATTTCAAAACTGCTTGAACGAATGATGTTGAAATTTTGTATTTAAGACTGGTATATGGGTCTAGTTGTGCACCTCGCATTATGGTTCCAATCGTCTGTACCGGAAGTGCACTTTACTTGAAACTTTTTTCGAATTTTCTAATAAATCCAGAATAATCAACCGTAGGATGTTCAAATTCAGTATCAGAATGGTTATCTGCTATTTTTGTATGAATTGGCAAAACCAGAAGTGCACATTACTTAAAACTTTTTTCAATTTTTTCACATAAGTCTAGAATGATCAGCCATAGCATATTGAAATTTAGTGTTTGAACTTGTTGTAGCATCAACATAGTTATCTACTATTTTTGTATCAATCGGCTGAGCCGGAAGTGCCCCAACCAGCACCAAAGTAATCGTAACCGAGACGGAAATCTCGAATGCGTAATTGTTACGTAACTGTCACTAATTTTCCAACTTCAATGTGTGGATAACTTCATTTTACAAATCTACAATCGCAATCACGTAAAATTTACCACTAATATTTACTTTATAGTTATATTACTTCTATGTGATTTCTTTGGTATTGGGAACGTCGTAGCTACCAATGGTACCACTTTAAAGCTCCAATAACTTGACAGCAACAACAATCGTAGCAGCGACTATTCAATGCTACTACAATGCAACCTAAAAGTTGCAACTACTTTCAAGTAACTTTGAAAGTTGCCATAACGTTTTGGGAACCTTTAGGATCACTTCAAATTCTTGAAACTTCGAAGTGATATTTATAAGTGTAAGTAACGTGACTGCGACCTGCAAAATTCAACGTCATTGTGCATGGCTACTACAAAGTTTGTATCACCTCTTAGAATCACCATGAAGAAAATTTAACCATGTAGTTCCCAAAACATTCATATGCTCTGCATCATTGCTTAGTGTTCGTATAGTTGTATGAGGGTTCGTTGGTTCATAATGCCGTCTGTTATTGGAAGCAAGCATAGAATGAAAAAAAATGACATTCCACAGCATTTCACGGGAAATTAAAAGGCTTGAGAGCGAATGGTGTACTGAAAGAATATTTTGGTGTTGTGCAATCGTCACCATCAAAAATCAATATCCTTCATGAGTCATATATGCTACGGAAGACGACGTTACTTCCTCGTATGATGATGAAGAACCTAATAATTTTATCATATCTTAAATTTCAGTAGATCAGTTTAGAACATAGTAACATTCTCATAGAAGATCCACCAAAATATTTAAAATTGGATCAAGAATGCACTTGCTAGAAGCTAGGGCTACATTTTTGCAATTTCATGTCCCTTTTTTTCCGAATCTCATGCTCTGTTTTTTTAGAATCTGACAACCCTGAGTAGACACAGTGATAGTCACAACTTTGTCGCAACTTGGAAGTGGCATTGCAATACCTTGTAGTAAATAAACTTTAAAGCTTCATACTTCTAGTTTTCGTTCGGTTCCTACAACTATCGCTCAGTCGTGATTACTTTCAAGTTGCATTTTTCAGTAATTCTGACTTGAAGGTAATTTCTCCCAAGCGTCGCCATTTTTATTAGCAAAATATGCGACGCCATTACTACAAAACGAGAACTTGTATACCACAATGACTAAAAACTTGGACGAGTTCATGAATTTAGCACTACGTACAACAAATTAATGGATAATAATTAATTATATGCTCTAAATGATGAATGAAGAAAAGTATTTTTTGCGTTTAAATGTCATTTTCTTTCACAAAAAGATATTTGAAAAACAATATTTCAATTAAAAAGTGACAAATTTGAGGGCGCGTGTCAGATTCAGATTTATAATCATTATGTTTAACAGTAAAATTGCATTTGTTTCAATTTTTTGGTCACTCAGATTAGATAATAGGGAATTATCAAAAATGTATTTCGTTCATATATTCCTTTCATAGAGTATTTCATTTTCTTTCTGAGTTAAACAGATGTTATAGACAGGTTTATACCAGAGTGGAACATGAGAAAGATGGAACTAGTTGCAAGACAAAGTAAGCAACAAGTTTGGAATAGTGGGAGAAAAGTTCCAAGAAAGTCACGAAGACTACACAGCAACGACGCTAATACGGAGCCATCACATTTCTGGAACGTAGCCGAATAAGCTCCAGGAACGTAGTTGGAACGTAGCCAGAACCAAAATTATTCCCCATTTTGGTCGTACTTTCGTAATAGGAACGTTCCTAATACGTGCCTATGGCTAGTGACGAGACCCATAAAAGTTCCTAGTGTAGTTGCTGTCACGTTCCGACGACTATTTGTGCTAGTTGGGGCAGTTTATAAATATAACAGACATTCAAAAGCCGTATAAAACAATCAGTTTAATTTAAATGATAAGGTAGGTAATGATAATTTGTTGTCAATTTTTTAATTTTGTTTGACATTTTACGTGTCAAAATATTTTTCCCTTAATATCATTTCGTAAGCATGACATGCTTTTTCATACAAATTTAAAATTAATTTTTATTATGTTGGTCACACGGTTTAGCTTTAATTTCAGCCTTTCAGCATTATTGAACTCCAAATATAGGCTATGTGCAAGGGGGCGGAGTTTGAACAAATATCGATGCGAGCGCTCATAGTGAGCACCATTGTAAGCATAGAACTCCATTTTTCAACTGTCATTGAGCATTATAGTTTAAAAGTGAAAATAATTGCATATAAAACAGGAAAACGCTTGTTCTGTTTTAGGTTTTTGTTTTAAGGACAATTCAAATGAAATATAGTCTCATAGATTTCATGTACGCAGTTATAACATAAAAAAACGAGTGAAGTGGATCAAAGCGGTAAATAGAGTTTTATCTGTCTTTCATTACTAATCTATACAACAAAGATGTTTGTAATTTAATTGTGAAATTAGAAAAATTCATCATCGATTTGGGGTTCATGGATTCACCTCTATCTCTAATTTGTAAGGTGTTTCAGTGATAGAAGTTTGTCGGATGCACTTCGCAATAATTTTGTTGTTAATATTGTCAGCAACATATTCTTCAACATGTTTAATACGGCAAAACTAATTTCACGCTTTTCTTCAATGCTTCCTCGGTAAAAGGGATACAGCGTTTGATACATACAAACGCGATCCGCAATATTATCGGCGTCATAATTTGAGGCTATCCCGTCAATTTGGACGAATTAAGACGTTTTCTTTATTAGGTACATTATAATTGAAGAAAAAAAAATACTCAAAATGAATAATTTCAGCATACCTTTTATGATATGCAAGTTATATTATACGCACACAGCTGAATTAAATAATATTAGTACATTCAAAAAAATTATAGGTATGAAACAATGATAAAATGGAAGTTCAATCGTTCTCCATTGCCCGCTAGAGGTGCTAGTAGTCTTCATGCACGTAGCCTATACATACTTATCAAAGCTCTTGGAGGCATGAAAAACAAAATGAGGCACTGAAATCTACGACTATCTGACGGTCTAAAAGTACAAGGAAATATTGTGAAATCAGCAAAATTCACATATCAAGATCTTGATGGATATATCCGTTTTGAGCATCCCTGAATCCATTTTGACTATTTTTGGCTTGATGTCGGTACGTATGTACGTATGTATGTGTGTATGTGCGTAACCCGCAAATCTCAGAATTCGTCAAACGTATAATGCTGAAATTTTGTATAAAAGACTGGTATAGGATCTAGGATCTTGATGTGCACCTCGCATTATGGCTGGAAGTGCACTTTACCTGATACTTTTTTTGAATTCTCCGCATAAATCTAGAATGATTAGCCGTAGGATACTGGAATTCATTATTTGAAATTGCTGTAGCATCCAAATGATCCTCTCCTATTTTCGTCCCAATCGACTAAGCCGGAAATGCACTCCATATTACAGACTTTTCGAATTTTTCTCATAGATTTAAAATAATCAGTCGCAGAATATTGAGATTTCGTTTTAAGCAATTTTATAGCATCTAGTTGTACACCTTGCATTATGATTGTAATCGGCTATATATATATATATATATTTATATATATATATATATATATATATATATATATATATATATATATATATATATATATATATATATCCAATGATGTACAAGTAAGTCACGTGATGTCCATATCAGTTTTTTTTTCTCTAAATATCTGATGCTACAGATATTCTACTGCATTAAATAAAGATCTTTTATGAGTGAAAATTTATTTTAAACAACTTTTCATTCCTGTACTTTTGCTCTAAAATATACAGGAGAGCCAATTTCCGCACAATTTGAAAATCTCATGTTAAACTCCTATGTTCCGCGTTTCGTTGCACACCTTGTACATATATACTGTAATATTATTATGGATTTAAGGTGATCTAGAGAAAAATAAAATTATCTGTGGAAGTCTGTCAGTTTGTTTCTGATGTCAGGGACTTGAATAACATATGTAATATGACTTTTACAACAGGGATGGATTGAGGTGGGCAACGAAATATTGAAGAATACGAATTACCCTGAAACTTCGTAGATAAGTAGTTTATGAGAGGCAAAAGAAAGTATTTTACGGCAGGGACGAACCAAGTAGGGCAATCCAATACGTTTATGTGGAAAACCATATTTTCCTCGAGCATTATTATATTTGTATGAGAGAGTCAAATCGATCGGTTAACCTTGGAATAGCGCAATTAAAGTTTCTGTCGTAAGCGAGACCCGTGGTTTGCTCTGATGCTGCAGTCAATAAGTAATTTTATTCTCATTGATTTCAAAAAAATTACTGCGAGCAGAGCCACGTTTTGCCCGGGAGATTTAGTCTTTTTCCATTGATTTCAAAAAGTCACCGTGAGTTCTGTTGTCAATTCATTGTATTTCAAAGGAAAGTCAATTGGATTGATTGAACTCAAATTAAAAAAATTAAAAATATCCGAAGCACATTGTTTGCTGCAGTCAATTACAGTACATCTTTATGCTGGTGAAATCGCGAGTAACAGCTAGTAAGAGCATTTATGTCAAATTACGATAGTGGAAATGGAAAAGTTCGAAAGTTTTCGGTCCCTTACGATTAAAAGAGTGATATATATATATATATATATATATATATATATATATATATATATATATATATATATATATATATATATATATATATATATATATATATATATATATATATATATATATATATATATATATATATATATATATATATATATATATATATATATATATATATATATATATATAAGAATTCAGAGTACAAGGATAAGATCTAGAGTAATATTTCCACTACTTTGGAGGTTAATGGTAAGTATATCGATGTATTAAAAACGGACGAGCTACGGACAAGTGTGGTGTCTAGATTAATCATTAATGAGTCGTAGCACGGTCAACATTCAGACGATTAACGGATCAGATACGGTGCGGTATTATGTATCTCGATCTTTACAGATTTTTTAATTTCACGAGTCAACTCCTAATCTCAAAACTTGTAGTGTCTCATAAGAAGTTTCACCTAAAAAAAATCACGGAGAAAAATTGGTGATTATAAAGAATGTCAAACACAGATGTTATTTTAAGGGGTAGATTTTCAAAAAATGTCATATAAATTTAATTTTTCTCAGTGGACGCCGTATTCGATTTTATTCTGCAAGAATGTGTATTTATTCTTGTCTTTCGAACAATACTAATATAATTCGATGTTTTATATAGTCCCATATTTTGTAAAATTCTTTTACAAAGAGAAAAATTACTTTGCATATAATACTTTGTGGAAGTTACTCATGGTTAACTACTCAATTTGGAATTTTTATATAGAATTTTTTACTAATAATTGAAAATTGTTCGCTGACAGCAAAAAATTATTATTATAAAAAGTAAAGAATTATCATTTCAAATTATTACAATCGAATTGCATTTTATTATTAATTTTCAACTATGTATTAGGTTTTGGTATGTATGCAAGATAATGATTATGAAAAGTATATAAAATTTGCACGTTAATTTTGATCTGTAAAATATTATCTACACATTATTCAGATAAGATAATATATTTTTCTGTATACTTGATGGAAAACATCAGGTTTAATATGTAGAAATCAGTAAAGAAAAGTACCAGTTTTCCAGTTAGCAACATTTTTCTAATTAGCAACAAAAAATAAACAAAAAACGCACTATGACATGCGCCCAAATGACAGCTTTGATTTGATTAAGAAAAAATTACAGGTTAAACATATAAGAAAACAAAAATTCTTCCAATTTCGCCGGAAACAAATTTAAAGTTGCTTCTTTAGCTGGATCCAGAATTTCGTGAGAATCTTTAGCTTTCGACGTTTCTGACAGATTAATTTTTTATATTATTTATTTGTTACCATGCTTTTGCTTGGCAGTTGTCAAAATCGTTACTACGTTTTTGCAAGAACACAACCTTGATTAGTATTTCTATTCTTTATGTCTTCCACTCAAGTTTTTCCATCAAGTATACAAAAAAATAGCATGTTCAACACGTAAAAGCGATATTACATTGCTCGTGTAAATTTAATTTACTCGCTCGTTGCTCTCGCTCGGGAATTGAAACATTTACACTCGCTTCTAAACTCTCACTTTTCTCTACTAAAAAATATAATAAGGTCTCTGCGTACAAAATATTATATATGAAATACAATAATAATAAAATAACAAAGAAATAACTGATAGAACAAAAAAAATCATTTTTTAATATAATATGCAAAATAAACCAAGAACTAAATATTCAGATAGTTCTTGGTTGTGATATAGATTACGAACATTTTTATTCTATGCTTATTACAATTTGTTGCTCTTATAACTAATTTTGTAATGACCAAATATTTTACATACTTTTCTTTTCCTAGTTCCAGAATAAAAATTTGTGTATTACTACGTATGTGTCTACTTACTTTTTAATACTAATTATGTAAAATAAATATCACTTCTAGGTTTTATGTTTCACTAAATACTGCCGAGCACTACACATATACACTGAATGACGTATATTGATAAAATAATATTATATTAGGTATATATTTATCTAATCTTGGTTTTTCTGTGATACATATCATTCAAAAATCAATATTTTAATCTTTTTCGAATATTTAAAAACTCATCTTTTATCCTGAGACAAGTAAAAAAATAAATATGTACTTTGAAATTAAAAAGAAACATCCGCACTTCAATAAATACACACATCTATTTTTTTATCTTTCATCATTCAAAGATAAGAGAAATTCGAATGTTAAAACTAGTGAGTAATAAAGAACAACATGAGTAATCATTTTTTATTTCCGTCATTACAATAAAATTTTTTGTAACACGTGCACTGAAAGTACCCTATTACTGGACTGTTTTCAGTTCTCAATTTCAAATCATGGAAACAATTCTTATCATTTGTCTGTGGATAAATGGTGCTTTTTCATTTAATTTTTATCTGTCAAATAGACATTTAGAAAAAATGCATATTATGGAATGTGTTCGTTACAGTGTTCGCATTTGCTGTAAATGTGATTGCACAGAAAAGTGGAAAACAATATAATATCAATCAATAAAAAAGTCATGTAAGCTATATTTCGTAGTATTAGTTTGCTGTAAATGTAATCGCATTTGCAAAAATTTGTTTGAAAAATCGATAAAATAGTTCTAATACATTCACATAAATCTAAAAAAGTTCAGTAATGGGGTACTTTGGTGGTACACTTGTTACAAAAATATTGTATGCAAGATGCACACTGGACGACCGTTATTATTGACACTGGTGAATCTGACTGCACGAAGCTCCGCTCTAGCCTTCGTTGAATGTAGCCTTCTTGGATAAAAATGACGGTCGTTCGGTCTTCGTAGCATGATATATATTTTTTTATTTTTCTCAATTCTTTATTGGATTTGAAAAATAATATACATCTCCGCTCTCAATTCTATTCACTTAAGGACACGCTACAAATCACAAATCTTCATCAATTTTGGTGATTTTTCATTCTGTCGATTGGTCAACAATCAGAATAGAAATCTTTTGATTTCATTACGATTTGCTTGATGGTTTTGCTGTTAAAAACAATTTTTCACAAAAATTCACCATTTCTCGTGAAACGTAAGTTTAAAATGATACCTACAGAATTCATATACTCATTAAAATTACATTAAATTGTTTTACGTGCCATTTAATTTTGCTGCAACGATTTTTGGTGCCTTTTTTCTAACGTTTTTTATCATAATTCATTAAGGGTCTAGGACGTTTCAGTGCCGCCAGTTCATAGCCATTCAGTTCAGCACCGTTTTTGCATAGAGCATATTTATTAATACTTGAACTATGATTTATGATTTTAAGTTGGTTCATTGTACATTATTGTGATAGACCATATAATTGTTCAACTATTTATTATTATTGTTAACTGTTGTTCAATGCATTTTACGGATCGTTATCAAGAGACACGGCAGTGTTCCTGGCCAAGTACAACCAAGAAAAATAAAACAAAAAACAAAAAATTGCTGGACACTACAGTCTCTTATCCCAAGTGAACAAATTCCCAATTTGAGGTTGAAAAATAGGATCTTTGCAATTAAAAAACAGATGTTTTGTCTTCACCATCGTGTAGCCTACGTAAAACTGAGTAGGAATGCGAAGTTTCGTTCAATTCGGTCCATTCCGCACAAAGGTATGAGTTTCTTAAAAACGGTGTTTCTTGTGACAATGGAAATCCGGTGTCACACATTATGGGTCATTTTTCGGCTTAAAGATAATTTGAAGTAGATTTGGGCAAAAAAAATTATAGAAAAGGGATTACGAAGATTTACTTGAGCTTGGAAGAATCTAACAGACAACAAAACTCAACTCAAATGACATATTCATTGTAAAAAATAAAATTGAAGATGATTTGAGGTGGATTTGGGCAAAAAAATTTAATAAAAAGGGCAAGTCTATGAGTTATTTGTGCTTAGAAAAATCTAACGGACTACAGACGTCAACTTAAATGACATATTTATTGTAAACAAAGAATTAGTAAGAACACAAATAAAAATTATTTAAAAGCAGAAAAGGCAGAGAACTATTATAGAGATTATTTTACCGTGATAGTAGTTATCTGCCATCAGCCCAGGGGTGGGCTGCCAAATTTTGAGCAACCGGCTCGCTATTATTTCGAAGAAAAAAAAACGGTAAGTGAGTAGGTACATTGTCTTCATTCATTTTTGTACAGTATAAAAAATATAATATATATGACAAAAAAAACATCTATTGCAGAAAATAACTAAACAAAACATTTATTGCCCAAAAAAACTGATAACTCCAAATTTAACGTACTATGCTATGCAAATGCATAGTTAATTAATTAATTATTGCAGAGTCCATATGCCTTGTTCATTTGCAGCAACAAGTAACAAAGGAAATAGTAAAGCCGACGATACCATGTGCAGTGTGCCGAAGCTTCACAACTTGTGACTCACTCACAAGCAAGAGCCAAGCACTTCGCATTTTACGTACGCACATGATGTGTGTAGTGTGTTGTGGTTGTGCACATGATATGATTGCGAGTGTGTGGTACATTGGAGCGATGTGCAAATTTTGCAGACACATACTATTAAAATGGCTCATTCTTTAGTTTCACGTGAAATTTAACAAGCGGCTCGCCGAGTTTCAAAAATTTTAACAACCGGCTCGCGCGAGCCGGACTGAGCCGACTCCAGCCCACCCCTGCATCAGCCTACTCTCATATATTAATCAATTGATTACCGTGTGTGCTGTTACCATTCATCAATATTTTTAGTACATAGCAACACTTTTTAATATATGAGGGAGTTTTTTCAATTGCATATTTTAGGATAGTAAGTTACCAAACGTCTGCTTAGTGATATCGTCAGATATTAATAGAGGATAAATTACTGAAATTGATTTAATTAGAATAGTTTTGATTATAACAATCAATTGTTTATAACAAATGAATTGTTCAGATTTATACAAATAATTATCTTGATACTGATACATGAAAATTTCCATGATATAAACTCAAAAGATATTCAGTGAAACTGAAAAGTCTCGACCAAGTACAAAAATCCCATATCTGGATTGTTTTCCTACAAAAGAAGATCTTTTTACAATTTAATATAATGATATGTTTCCATTATTTTCGAGTTTATTAGGTTCTGATATAAAAGATGCAAAAATTAAACACCTCAACAATATGAATAATGCAAAAGTTGCGTTATTCATAATCATATGATTTTTTTTTGTATTCCGTGGTGCAGAAAAGTATTCAATTGTTCAATACAATGTGAATCTGATAAGACGTAACTTTATCTATCCAGCACTGAACCGGTCGGCGTTGAACCGGCTGGCACTGAACTGAACTGGCTGGCGCTGAACTAGCCAGCGACAAAACGACCGCGCCGAACCGGCGACGACGAATCGGCGGCACTGAATGATCCCATTTATAGTGTCGCATCAATTAATTGCATATTTCAAAGTGACAGCAATCATCGTTAAAATAACAGATGGCGGTTATATTTTAGTCCTTTCATATAATAAGTACTTTTGAAAATAAAGAATTCTATTCTAGATTTTCGGGATCTTCAATTCATTGTAACTTACAATTTCGACATTTAATTGCCGAAAATGTAATTTGAAGATGGTAACGTTGATTCCACTAATTATTTATTTTTGATATTTACTAAGCTTATCTCCCCGAGAGCTTTAAATTGATACCAATCTAGACATCATTTAAATGATTTGTGAAAGAAACAATTGACAAAAGTTCAAATATCCTCTTTGACACTTCTACTAGTATTATCCCCGTAAGAGCTTGAATTTGGTACCAAACACGATAGAGCCAAATTACTTATTTTTAAAAAATTATCGACGAACTTTAGCGCATAATGTCCAAATATGAATGATAATAATTCTAATTTCACATTATGATTATCAATATTTCTTTTTGTTTCAGAATAATATAACGAATCTTATAAGAATTCAAATTTTAATATTAACAAATGAACCGCTGATGATTCTGAAAAAAATTTCCTGTGAATGTTATGCCAAATCATTCAAGGATTAGTTTTAATTATTTCATATTATCGTTTATAAAATAAACGCAAAAAACTAAAAAGTACCATCTATAAAGTTTTGGTACCACTGGTTGAAAAAAGCTCATCTACAAACTTGAACCCAGCTTTTTGATGAAAAACTTGAGTATGAAACTTCAGTCGAAAATTCGTACACGTTCTCAAGTTACCGTGCTTCCACACAGATCGACAGACTGATTTTTTTTTTAATTATATTTTTCTTAACGTGAAGATTCGTCAAAATCTCGAACATTCAAAAAATTATGATTACAATATTTTCCCTATTACTTATATTATAGGTCGGGGAAGTAAAAAACAAAAGATTCAAAATATATTAATTTGGAGTTCTAAATTAATTCTTTTACTATCAACTTTTACACTCTTATGAACAGGTTAGTATACTCGGACAAGCCTAACCTGTCGCTTGAGAATTTATCTTCTGGAGATAGAAATAGCCTGACCTAACTGTATCTATCTCTCTCTTACTAATGCTGTGAAAGAAACAGTTGTTGCATGACGTTTGTCTTTCCAAGCTAAGACATACTCTATTGCTGATGTCCTCTTTAATTTCTACCTACCGCCTTGTACCAGTAAGAAACGTATGTCTGCGTGAAAATATTTTGTTCATTCGCTTCCATGAGCGCACTTAGTAATTTTGTTTGGCTAATCAATAAGGTTTGAGCCACGCGAAGATTGAATATAACTGAATTAAACGCTTCTTTCTTTTCACTTGTTGATTTAGGACATTATGTACATTTCGTATGTAAAGCAAACATTATCGGAGTACAAATTTTTTTCTTAAAAATTATTTATATTTGATATACTGTTTTATCGTGGTTATTGATTTTTGATATAATTAATTCAACCACGACAAATCATAAATCCGTTCTATAAAATGTTCTGACTTTGATGAACAATACATAGATAAACGAAAAGAAATATATAAACGCTTTCAAGAACACAACATATACCATGTTAAATGCAAAGAATCTATTCAAGTCTGCGTTACCTTAAAATTTTCAAGAAACAGGACTCAAATTTTAGATTAATAATCCTAATCTTCAACAAGATTATAATATGTGAGGAAAATAATTTGAATGCTTTAGAGGTAATCCAAATGGAAATCGAGAAGTTGTAATAGATCAAAGCAACGTATCACCTTTAATTATAGATTTAGAGGATTTCAGTGATGATACCGATGACTCCGATAGTTTGTTGCTGATGATTGTAACGGTAATGATATGTTCAATAACATTATAAATTATTAATTACGATAACAAATATCTTTTATGACAATTCTTGGTTTTATCTTTTGATTATTATTCTATTTTATTATTATTTTTATTATTATTATTTTTATTATATATATGTACATATTCAATAAATGAAGTATTCTCTAATAAATTTAAAACATTTGAGAATAAAATGCGTACGCCGCTGACGACGTCAGTTTCCTATCTTAGCCGATCTTGAATCATACGATTACCGAACTTATCCGATGGGACTCATTTGACTTGTCCGAGTATATATTGTTTTAGAAGAGCTGAAGCTTAAGGTTGAAAAAATAAACACGATGGATATCAAGATAAGAATATTGCTGGAATACTTATCACATGAGACGATTACGTGGTAGTTTTCAATAAACGAGAGATAAAATTTAACTGATATAAATAATATTTAGAATTGATTAATTTGTTATTTATGGCAGCAGGTATCATTGATCAATTGATAATATTTTATCAGTCGATTTGAATCAATCGTGACAATGAATAATATTTTAGTTGTATTGTAATATTTATAATATCATTGATGAAGTATTAATACTTGAAGAACGATTCACTACAGTTTTTTTAGTTGTTTACTCAATCTATGAGAAAAAATTTCAAAAATTTAATTTCAATGCCTATTTTATACGGAAATATAATTGTGCAAGTTAAAATCTCATGCTCGAAAGCTACACATAACCATGTTAAATATTATGTTATAAATTATTTCGATAATCGGTTCATCTAATGATCAATAAATTTTATTTTTAATATAAAATAAAAACAAGAGCCAGTATAAAATTTTATTCGATATAATTATATTTTATTAATATAAAGCTATGTTTCTACAATAATAAACTGTTTCTTTGCCTGGAAATATTAATCAATCAGCAATAGTTGAATTCTTATGTGATTTATTCGAAAAAAACACTGGTGCTGACGGGTCGGATTAAACATTCAAAAAGGCTGGCTTTTACCCATGCCTGATTTATATACTTAGAAAAAAATTAATACCTCTGCAAAGTAGTACGAGAAGAACACACCTATGCATTGTAATTTCAGATATCTGAAATCCAACAATTCTAGATATCTCTAATTGAATTCAAGATGTCTAAAATTGAATTCGAGATATTTATAATTCATTTTGAGATATCTGACATTGTATTTTAGATACCTATCTTAAATTCAATTAGAGATATCTAAAATTAAATTAGAGATGCCAATATACGTCACAACAGGACATATCCATATAATTATTCATTTAGAGATATCTCAAATTGAATTTTTGATATCTTGAATTTAATTAAAGATATCTGATGTAGTATTATAGATATATCAAATTAAATATATCTATAAATCAATTTAAGATATCTCAACTGGCTTTGTAATCCGGAGGTCGCAGGATCGAATCCCACCGATGGACGAAAAGTCAGTATGATTTTCATAGAATTATAATGTACTCTGTGGCGTATTCTTCGCAAAAACTAAGAGTACCTGTAGCTTGACAACTTGTAACCGCACCCTATGGCTGAAGAAATATCAATCAATCAACCGAATGCACTATAAGTGTCTGCCACACTCCTAGCGGATAAAAGGCGTGATTGATATTTATTTATTTTTAAGATATCTCAAATTCAATTGAAGATATGTTAAATTTAATTACGGATATCTCAAATCAAATTACAGATATCTGGAATTGGATTATGGATATGTGCAAATTGAGATTTCTTTAATTGAATTGAGATATCTATAGTTTAATTGGAGATATCTAAATTCTTATTTGAGGATGTCTAATGCATTGTAGATATCTCAAATTATATAGGTATAGAATAGAATTAAATTTAAGATATCTCAAATTGAATTATCAATTTTAGATATCACGAATTCTATTACAGATATCGGATTCGAAATATCTCTAATTGAATTATAGGTATGTCACGTTATTTGGAGTCGAGGAAAAAAGATGGAATAAAAAGTAAAACTGCGTTCCATAAGGTGCTCTCTAAAAATAATGAAACTTCGTGTGCATTTAAATAAAAAGCTTATACATATAATACATAGGTTTGACTAAAAAATCAATAAATTATTGATCCCTGTACATTATATTATATTTGGATCTATTTATCAATAAAAAATTACCAGAGATAGCTAGAAATTCCTTCCTTCCGTCACTCGAGCCCCTGATTTTATTCTATCAGTAACCATTCTGTCAAATTTTCAGAGCTACTCGTTTAAAAGATAATGAACTTTTTGTCTTCGAAGAACAAATAGATCTCAGGGTTATAGTGTGTGCATTTATTGTGAACGAGATAGCACAGAAAATGTGAAAAATATCAATCAATAAAATAAATCATGTAAGTTATGTTTCATTGTATTAGATTACTGTAATGTGATTGCATTTGCAAAAATCTATTTGTCAAATCGATAGGATAGTTTCAATACATCCACATTTATTTAAAAAGCGTAGTAATGGGGGTACTTCGGTGCACTTGTTACAAAAAGTATCGTATGCAACACGGACACTGAACGACTGTCATTATTGTCACGGTCCAATTTGGCTGCACGAAGCTACGCCTTGAGCTTTGCTCTCGTCTTCGCCCTTGTCTTTGCCCTCGCCTCTGCCTCGAGCTTTGCCCTCGTCTTCAACGAATGCAGCCAAATTTATCCTGGACAAAAATGACTGTCGTTCGGTCCTTGTAGCATAATATACTATTATTTCCAAAAAGTAACAACAATCAAGTTGACAAATTTTACAAAGTATTTTTGATTTACACAATTTTTTTATCTGTCAAGTCTCAGGGCTACCAACAATCAAATAAGAAATGAAGTATTCTATCAATATTTTCAATAATTCAAACCTACAGTTCCAAGTAGTTGAACCATTGCGCAAGCACATTCCACTTTTAGCAATTGTGCCAATTCACAATGTACGTAAACGTAAGGAGTACGTAACGGTAAATATAAACATAAAGTTGAACTACTGTATTTCAATGCCCGTGTTCACAATGCTCTTACGTAATACTTACGTTTACGTATTGACATAAGAGCTACGTAATGAAAACGTAAAGTTGAGATAAATTCAACTTTATGTTATGTTTACGTACGAAACAACTAATAGTGCATGCGTCAACTTTAAATACATGTTTTCATCTGACTGTTGACAACACCCTGGATCGAAACATGCTTTAAATATGATTGACATAGAATTATTAATAAAAAAAAAAACAACAATTTCTTCCTCGTCTTAATATTTCTCTTGTTGGCGACTTTTATAATGCAGTTTCAATCTGGGTTCAATAATAGTAAAACAATCGCAAGATCATTATCAGACATCATACAATAAAACAAAACAAACTAAACTCCAAATTGTTAAAAGTAAAACATAAGTGAAACCAAAGAAAAACAGTAAGCACGAAACAGAATCGAAATCAACAGAATATTTGAAAATGCCAGTCAGAGAAACCAACACAATACATCAATAACCCTTATTTGTACCAACGTAAAATGAAAAAAACACTTTATTTTGATATTTTACGTTACGATCATTGTGAACATACATAATTTCTTACGTTTATGTTTTTACGTGCTCCTTATGTTTACGTACATTGTGAATTGCCACTAAATTCTGAGATTCGCCAGTTTTTTGTTCGAACAAATCAGAATTGTAAATTCTAAATCCTTATTGAACGGTTCTGGCAGTTCTGACGAAAGAGAAAATCGAGAAGTCTAGAATACAGGAGGCTCAACGCCCTATACTGCTTCGTGTATCGAGTTGAGGCTCAGAGACAATATATCTAAAGAGAGACGAGACACTCCCATGTTAATTTTTCTCCTAGAGTTTCACTGCCCTCTGTATTCTGGAACTGAACTAAATATTTTGAACTAGGAACGGCGGGTACATTTGAAATTATTAATTGTATGGTTATAACAGAATTGTTTGGCCAAATTCAAAGAACTTGTATTAACTAACAAAAATAAAGCGGTGTTGTTTGAAAATATAATTTAAGAAGTTGCAGCACTTTTTGTGTCACAATTTTTTTAAACATATTTTCACATTAGCTTTCATTTTTGTTTCAGTTAATATAAGTTCTTAATATTTGGCCAAGCAATTCTGGTGGTTGTATTGAGCCAAAGAAAGTATGCAAATATTACAAAGACAAAAATTATACATTAAAAATAATTTACTCGAAGTAATACACTTATCAATAGAATATACATGTTATTAACTTTTATTATTTCTAGCAAATCTGTACTTTCAGAATTAATATTTAGGTAAGAAAATAATTTATCTTTAATTCCTGGTTCCGAACTTATGTTTGCCAACGATCGGTTTAGCGTTCTTGTCGGTGGCAAAGGAATGAATTGCGATAGGTGATGATACCCTCGCGGACTACTTTTCAACAATGCCACAAAAAAAGATTTTTCTTCCGCAGTGTAGCGGCGGGCTGCTGGCTTCTTTGAATAATTCCGCACCATACTCTTTTTATGAACATCTGAATCAGATGTGGCATGCGATCAATCTTCTCCATATCATTAATTAAAGAGATTTCACCAAGATCCATGGACGAATTCTGAAAACTTATTGTTGCCCTGCTTCTTCATCGATGATATAACATGACGAGCTTTTATAAGCTCGCCATACATTTTTCTCTTCTTCGGCGTCAGATCTTTGACATGCTTCTTACCAATTGTGTGCAACACACTGTAAGGCGGATTCTTTCCTATCAAAGTATGACATAATAATCAGAATTAAGAATAATACTAGATAAAAATAATAATAATTGGATCTCAATGATAACTTAGAATATTTGATTTATCCTTATGTGAGAATTAGGATGGCCAATTTATTTAAAACTGCATCCTCGCTAAGCAATACCGGTATTTATGACGAATAATTATTGTTTGCATATTTACGTCCAGTGTTAGCTGATTTTTCCTGAGTCTCTGCATCCTCTGTATGCTCCTGAACTGCTTCAGTTACAGTAGAATCTGCACAAAAAATATATACATATTTGAATATACTGATGCAGAACAATTATAACAGAAAAATGCACCCCAAGTTAATTCATATACTCGTTGATAAAAAAATTTTGCTACATTACTTTCCATGTTAACTGATTCCTCTTGAATCTCTGCAGGTTCTAGAACTGCTTCAATAACAGTAGGATTCGGCGGAAAATCTGCGCAAAATAAATAACATATTGAAATACACAAATACAGAACAAATATAGAAAAATGCAATACGGTTTTAATAATAAATGAAATTATAATAAGTTAGTACCTTGATTTACATTCAATATCGTCGGTATGGCATTGCGGTTCAATTTTAGTTTTTGCGGTGTTTGGAAACACGAATCTTCGGAATGAAGAATACAGATTCGTAAGTGTATGGTTGCACGCAGCGCCTCCCACCACTCTCACACGTTACGTCACATCAGTCAACGCCAAAAAGGCGCCAAAAATTAGAACGAGGTTAACGCGGACACGCGGACGGATAGCTGTTATTTTAAGGTTATTTGCAGGTCCATCTTTCCCATTGGGCACTCTGAGCAAGTGCACAGGGCCCCGCGATCCATGGGGCCCCTCAAGTTTCTGACAGATAAATATAAATATATTGATTTTCCGAAAATAAAACAATAACTACCGACTATATTATAAGTATATAATACTTATAAGTTACTTTGGTATTCTAATGACAGGGGCCCTAACAAACAATGGCAACTCTATCTGGCTGGCTGCCTACAAGCTGATTCTTCTAGATTATTTCCAAGTTTTATATAGCAGATAGCGACGTAAAACGAAACGTGACCCACCCAAGTAAGGGTACGGTAATGTTGAAGCAACAATGAATGATAAGAGCTATGATAAGAGCGAAATAGCGAAAAGCAAACCATTGATTATGATGTAAGTGTTTATATTGAGAAAAGCTACAGCATTACTCTCGCTTTTCGATCGACAATAAGAGCGACGAAAGACATTCATTTGCATTTCTTCGCTCTTATCGCGATGGTTGACGCGAACACATTAATCAATGAAGTGTTTTTGAGGCCATGTTTGTGGGATCAAAAAGATAGAGATCATCAAAATCGATATATTTTGAACTAAGTATGGGGCGAAGTTGCTTCAAAACTGAAAACAATACATAAGCATATAAGCTATTAGCCATATTTTGAGAATCTACTGTTCTTAAAAGACCAATTTACTACTAGAGCTTTGCCTGGAAATGTTTCAAAATCTATAGAAAATAAGGAACATTATGAAGATGGAGAAGCAGTAATCAAGTAATTGGAGATATTTGATCTATTGATAATTCTCCTCGCAGTTTCCCCGTCATTGAATGTTAATATTCTGATCAAGTGTCAGGACCATCATCATCTGCCTCAAATAAAATTAAAAAACGCTGTTTCAAAGATGATGCTATACGAACTACATTATTGGAAATGGGAACAAAAAAGATTCATATTTACAAGAAAAAAAGGCGAAGAAAACAGAAGAGGACGAAGACATGAATTTTGTTAAAAGTCTTTTGCCACATATTAAAAATTTCACTCTATTCGACAAAATGTCCTATCGGATGCAAGTATAATAGGTAAGACAGGAATTTTTACGGGGACAAATCCTAGTTGTCGCGTAATCAGAATTTCAACCAATTGAACCAGCTCCTTCTTTTAGAAATCAGTACTTAACAGATTTTAATTGGTTTGCTTGTTTGCTGTTAGAGACCATTTGACAAATTGAGGTACCTGTTATTTCGTTTATTACTTCCTAGTTCCTAGTAGTGAATTTTTCTATATTTTTGCTATTAAAAGAGCTCAAACAAAACCTGCATGCTCTGAACAATGTTTGAACTCTGAATGTACTGCAAACAAACATATTATTCATCATAGTTATACATATATTCAATTTAGTTTGAGATAAATTATAATAATTTTGTTGATATTTAATTAGAAATGAAATTTTAAAATACATTAAAAAAGTATGTTTTGTCAAACTTAATGCAGCGATTAATATTTCTTTTCGTTGAATTGGACTCATATGGCAGTTGCACCATGTTTTTCCAAAATTATCAACAAAAATTTTCAATAAAATGTAAACAAAAGATTATATTGTGATTCTCATATATTCAAAAAATTTATTTGAATAGTCTCTTAGATCTTTGTACAAGTGGTGAAATTCTCCAAGCATGTATCATTTATATTAATTGGATGTGTTGAATATCGACGTTTTTTCTGGAAATACATACCATAAAACTGAATTTGGAGAAAGAAGTATTTTTTCTGGATCAGAATCACTAATTTTTTTTTTAGGTTAAAGTAACTTCCATCGCTTTTCACACACATAAGGGAAGAAAAAATCGCTTTACTTTTATCACTGCTTTTATCGTCGCTCTCTTCGCGTTTATCATTGCTCCAAAATATCTAAGCCGATTCGATCATAGGGGCTAGGGGCCCCATTATTTCAAATGCCCAGAGCCTCCAATAGACTACAGACGGCCCTGGTTATTTGTGTGTTTGTTCTACAAAATGAGTGTACCAGAGTGCTGCATTAAAAGCTGTATTCTTTCGTTCACGGAGTAATGATCTAATTTATCTGGTTCACTATGTGCTTGTTCTTTCGTTTACGGATTAGTTACCCCCACTCCAAATTTCAACAACTCCAGATCACCAACAACTCCTCTAACGAAAAGCTAGAGGTGTTAATGTGATTCATATGTGTTCAAAAAACGGCGGAGTTCGTAGCATATGAATCATAAGAAATGAAAAAAATTATCTTGAAATAGCTTTGGTTGAGCAAAATGGAAAGTTTTGTGATAATTCATCCTGAAAATGAATTATAATTATTAAACAGATGAGAAAAACTACATGTATTTGTGTTTTGTATATTCAACAGATAATTTCTATTAAACTTTTCTAAATATTCATAATTAAACGGAATCAAAACAAATTTTAGGTCATTGAACACTGACAAACGCAGACTCAACAAATGTTTGGTGTTCTTTCGACTACAACAGATTATATGATCTCGACGCCATTTTAAACTGATCTTTAGATTCAGTTGGATCAGTAACCCGTGAACGAAAGAATACAGCTAATGAATGCTGGTACAAATCACCAGATTATACCATCAGCAAAGAGAATTTGAGAACTCTTCAAAATTCCTAACGAAGTGAGTATGTGTATTCATTTTTTTTGGGTTTTCATTACATGAGAAAAAAAATTCTAGGGCACAAATGGAAGAGAAAAGTGGAAGGATATTATCGAGGAACATATGAGAGAAACGTTTCGCAAGCGTAAATTTTCATACGTGTGCGAGAACCATTTCGAAGATAAATGTTTTTTTCGGGGTAGAATAGAGATATTTCGAGATGGAAAAAGAGAGACCGTTCCACGAAAACGCATCCGCTTATAACCCGATAGTCTACCCACCAAATTTTCCACAAACATGTCTGCGAATGGTACCAAGGACTTTCATATTTTTCTGCCCCACGCCGTTAACTCGATGTCTCAGACGTCTTCCAATTCAATAACTGACAATGTAGCACAGAGATCATTATCTCCAAACAAACGACCATTTATTACGCTCTCAAACCTGCCACCTCCAAGACGGGATTTGATTTCTGCATCGCCGATCACACGTAATCAAAAACCACTCTCTGCATCATCTCAAAATGCACACCTTCTTGAAAACCTTCCTGTGGACAATAACGCGTCAGTCGAAACGCCTGCGTCAGACAAGAGCCCTACTTACAACTTGCTAAACTTAATTGATGATTGGAACAAATGTGAATTACTCTATACCCAGTCCTGGGGATACATGCTTTCAAAGGCTCGTATTTGAAATTCCAGATTTTGGGAAATTCAGGGATGCTGCTCTTATTCTGCACTCTAGCAAATATTTCAAGTTACTTGCAAGAGAGCAATTAAGTAGGGAATATGCATGAAATTTAAATTTGGTTCAAATATTTTTTTTCCGAATTTATATTGGCCGGACTTTTGTACTAAACCATCATTTTGGTATTTAATATCTTTTTAATTTCTCAAAATTGATAATAAAAATGCAAATTAAGCGCGGGAAATTAAAAGTTCTAAAACGCAACACCATTTGTTAAAACGAAATGTGACGTCAAATACTATGCTAGACTCGTCCGCCATTTTGGAGCCCACTGTCAATTATTTGCCGTTTACCGATGTGTAAACTTTAATATAATTTAATAAAATAATTTCAAATGACGGGCTGTTCTGGGCCCAGTCATATTATTCATTCAAGATACGGGTTCTGATTCTACAGATGAGTAACTTTTATTTCTCAATACATCATTTGAATGTGGAGAAATATATTCCGAGCTACTTAAGCTCAATTTGAATTTCGAGTTTAACTGTTCGGTTGTCAGAATCTGAGTGCATTATTCAGAAGAATCTTTGTCCTTCAGTAATATTCTTAATGATTTGCTACTAAATTGTCATAATTTCCCGAAGTTTTGCAGTATTGCAAATTATTTGTTGGAGCATTACACTGTTGTGAGAGGTTTGAGGATTTGGAATTTTAAAATTTCAAACAAAAATGAAATCACCAGCTACAATTCCAAATGAGCTAACAAAACAAATATAAGAAGCAAGTTATTGTGTTTCATTCGATTTGAACTGTTTTTTAAATTTTTATTGTATTTTCTATGATTGAAGTCAAGGTGACTTATATCTTATAAGAAAAACCTTATTTTTGCTTTGACCAACGCAAATATTTAAGAACTTATCTAGGTACCTATTTGCTTAAATCACCATACTACCTACTTTAACTTCATAATTTGAATACTAAACATTACAGATTTTGTGCAGAAAATTAATGCAAGCAGATAAATTTCTTGAAGAACAAGATGCACAACTGCCTGTTATTTTAATCTTGTTTTTATTCATCTAGAAACCTACATAATTTACACAAAATCATAGAAATAAGGATATTAAACGTTCCCAGACTTCAAGATGGCGGACGAGTCAGCTATGACCAGTGCTGTAACGTATTAATAATACGTCATTGCTTGTAGCCACCTCGTAGCCAAATATTCCTGTAGCTTCCAAACGGTTATAAGCGGAACTATAGTGTAAAGTGGATTCAACCTTTAATTTCCATATGATCTTATGCTATGTTACTAGTTTTGTTAGCAGTATTTAGTGGCTTTTTTGAGGTTGTTTATATGAAATTCTATACTACAATAGTTCCTACTGGATTTGTTTCAATTAATTCAGTGAAAAATACTTGGCTTTCGACTTCACTGTTAAATTATATAACCTCATTGCTATACATAAATTAGTATTTTTCAAGACTATACCCTTCAAAATATAGAATCTAAACGAAGAAGTGTTGAAAATTGATGTGTTTATGAATGTCATTCCAAATTTAGTTGAATTGTGAATTTGAGATTCTATGAATTTCCTAAAAAGGGGAAAAGGAAAGTGTCTGTGATAAATCAATTTGGAAACTACGAACTAGTTGATAAATGAGCTGTGTGGATTTGAAAAATTAGTACAGGGAAAGCTGAAATGTACAATACAAAAATATCGTTAATATTTTCCTGTAATATTATTTCCTTTAAAGCTATGAGTTTTATAACCTCACGCAGTCTTTCAATTATGTTATATTTTATGAAATAATAATTAATAATATATTTTAGAAGTTCTTTATTTTCTCAATACTACTGACAGTACCCACAACAATAATAATTGACTGCTACACGCTAACTACATGTATAATTATTTATAATACAACATCTTCCTTTTTTTTAACAGAAAACGTAGTCTTTATGCCACACAGGACTTTTCCTATCTCTCTGAGGTCTAGAATAAACTTCCTGTTGTATCCTATAGTCATCATTCTCAGACTGATTTGATCTTTTGAAAGTTGGAAGTTCGCTATCAAAATCTGATGCAATTTTCTGTATATATGTATTTTTACTTGGTCGAATATGCACTCTATTCCTTCTCAAGACTCTACCTGATTCAGCATCTTTAATAAAGTATGATCTAGGAGCAGTATCTTGTCCAACTATTTTAGCAGGTACCCAAACTTTTCCCCTCTGATAATTAATAACATCATCTGTACTCAATTTGGACAAGCCTTTGCACTTCTGATCATAATATTGTTTATATAAATCTTGTTTCTTTCGTAATTTTGCTAAAACTTCCGCACTGTCCTGTGATTTAGGAGTCAAAGAATTTTCAGCAATTGGTAATTTTGATTTCAATCTACGATTCATCAGAAGCTCAGCAGGTGTAAAATTCACATTAGCTATTTCAGTATTTCTATAATTAAGCAAAGCTACGCTTATATCTGAACCTTTCTTTAATATATTTTTTGCAATTTTCACCCCAATCTCAGCAAATCCATTACTTTTAGGATAATGAGGACTACTTGTAACTATTTTAAAACCAAACTCATCAGCAAATTTTTTGAATAAGTATGACGCAAATGGCATATTATCTGCCATTAATATATCCGGTATACCATGTGTCACAAAACAAATTTTAAACTTACTGATTAAGGTATCTGCTGACTTTGTTTTGATGGGTATTATTTCTAGCCATTTTGAAAAATAATCAAAAATTATTAAATACGAAGAGCCTGCATATTCACAAATATCTCAGGCAATTTTGACAAAAGGTTTGGAGGGTAGTGTATGATTAATTAATGGCTCACGCACATTAACTGATTTATGTTTTTCACAATTTCTACATCTACAAACAAACTCTGTAACATCCTTAACCATTTTTGGCCAAAAGAATCTGTCGCTCTTTCTATAGTCTTATTAATCCCGACATGACCTTCATGAGCTAACTCAATCATTTTTATTCTTAAATTTTCTGGAACTATCAATCTATTTTTATATAATAAAATCTCTTCCAGAACTGTAATATCATTTCTTATATTGAAATATGTTCTCATGTCACCCTCTAATTTACTTTTTACTGGCCAACCTTCTAAACAATACTTTTTTACAAACTGTAACAGACGATCCTCACTAATACTCTTCTGAACTTCAGTTTTCTTAGCATCAGAAATATTAATCACAGCTTTAATATTATGCACTACTCCTGACACAGACTTATTATTTTGTAACAAACAACAGCCAACACCATCTTTTGAAGCATCCGTTTGAATATTAATCTCTAACTTTTCATTGAAATTTGCCAGCACTAAGGCATTTGTCAAAATATGAATCAAATTTTTAAAACTATATCATTTTTCAATAGACTCCTCAAAGGTGCAGACAACTCAGCCAATTTTGGAATAAAATTTCTAAAATAGTTGAAAGTACCAAGAAGACTTTGCAATTCAGTATTATTCTTTGGTGATTTTAATTCTAATATTGCTTTTATTCTATCTTCGTCAATTTCAATGCCATTTTCTGAGAAAATATATCCTAAATATTTGACCTGAGGAACTCTAAACTGAACTTTACTTGCATTAAATTTAACACTAATTTTCCTAGCACGCTCTATTACTTTTTCTAATATCCTATCATGCTCCTCTTTATTGGAACCAGTAATTAACAAATCATCGAAGTATATAACTGTACCAGCTATGTCACCGAAATTGCTCTGAATGATTTTTTGAAACAACTCTGGTGCTAGGCTAAGCCCAAATGGCATTCGCAAGAATCTGTAATACCCAAAAGGTGAACTAAACGTGCAAAGTTCACTTTTTGTCCAACTCTATATGATAAAACCCATCTTTCAAATCTAATACAGTGAAACACGTTTTACCTTTTAAATTTGCACAAACTTCAGTGACTGTTGGAATAAGATAGCACTCCCTTTTAATATACTTATTTAAATCTACCGGATCTAGGCATACTCTTAATGACCCGTTCGGTTTTTCAACAATCACTAAATTGCATGCCCACTCCACAGAACCATTGCATTTTTCAATAATTTTACGACTTTCCAAATCATCTAAAGTATCTTTAAGCTTATCTTTAATAGCCAATGGTATTCTGCGTGGTGGTCTCACAATTGGTATTGCATTGTCTGACAATTTGATACTACATTTTCCTTCAAAATTTCCTATGCCTGTGAATAATTCTTTGTGACTTTCAATAAACTCTGTCTTACTGTTGCAAACTTCAATGGCATTAATTTTTTGAACTAAACCTAACTGTATACATGATTCTAGACTTAACAATGGAGTTGATCCATTATTTACAATAATAAAGTTTTGACTTTTACAGAAATCATTAATTTTACAGTCAAGCTTAACTTCTCCCAATGGTGTCCACTCTGTACCCCCATATGCCTCCAAAACTATTTTAGTACTTTTTACTTGATCTCTGCACTTCAATTTTCTAATAAACTTTTCCGGCAAAATATTGACCTCTGCTCCTGTATCTAGTTTAAACATTATGTCTACCACTGACATTTATAGTTTCATACCATGCCAAAGTATCTATTGTCTTTGAAATTTTTAATGTTTCTACTAATAAGCTATCTTCATTCACACTATTTTCACTTCTCTCTAGCTCTCTCACTCCTTTTACTGTACCGTCTTCAGTCATTTTAACTCTATACGCTATTTTGTAATGATTCAGCTTACCACATTTCAAACATTTCTTACCAAATGCAGGGCACTGCTTCAGACCATGTATTGTATGGCACCTGGTACATTTGAATGTATATTCTTCTTGTTTTGTGTTTTCAATCTTCTTTCTTGTAATAACATTCACCATATTTTCCTCTTGCACCTGCCTCACCTGTTGTTTAGTGATTTCATCAGCCCTACAGATGTTGACAACTTTTGTTAACGTTAAATCCTCCATTCCTAGCAATTTTTCTTGCAAATTTTTATCTGCAATCCCCAAAACAACTCTGTCTCTATGCATGGAGTCTTCGTCTATAAATTCGCACTTTTTAATAAGCTTCTTGATATCTGCTTCAAAATGATCAAATGATTCTCCTTGTTCTTGTTTTCTATTATAAAAGAGGAATTTCTCGTAGATCACATTTCTCTTCGGATTGACATATAATTCAAATTCTTAAACGACACTTGAGTAATTTTTTTTCTCTGTTTCATTCATTTTAAAATTGTTAAAAATTTAAACTCCTTCTTCACCCATTACATTCAATAAAATAGCCACTTTAACATTATCAGGTTTCGCATCTTTACCACTTGCCAATAAATAAATTTCAAAATGTTGGAGGAATTTTTTAAAATTCTCTGCTATGTTTCCTTCAAATTTGCAGGGTGATGGAATCCTAGCTTCCATTTTCTTACTTTTTATTTGTATTTGCAGTATCACAACTAACACTGTTATTTATGTCCGACTACGGCTGCGCCATGTTATATTTTATAAAATAATAATGAATAATATATTTTAGGCCTGTTATCAAAATAAACGACAAAACAAATGTCATAAATTTATTAGATTAGGTAAATAACAATTACATTGGAAATAATATAACAATAAATTCAAACATCATTTTTAGTAATGATAATATTAATTACACAATTAGAGTTATTATTGAGCGATATAGGTGCTACTGGTACTGATTGTTTTGATTGTTGAATTATTTCGTTTTCGGCTTCAGAAATAATATTATTGGCTATCGTGATCGGTCCTACTATTTGCACTTGTCCTAATATTTTTGCAGCAACATTAATTTTTTTGCTTTCCGACTCTTCTACATACCCCTCGGCAACACTAGCGGAACGCCACCCCCCCATGCCGCATGATGTCGCTCATGCTTCCCCCAGAATTGGCCAAAAGGCTTGCTGAAGTTTATCGAAAACAATGGTCTGTGTATGAGCTTGCATCAGGTAGATTTGAAAATTTTGCCACAATACTGGGCACACTGCCAATTTTATGAATACCCACAGGCTGAACAGTGCATTTCCCTTTCACATAATTTACAAAAAATCTGTTATGGGTTGTTCTATTAGATCAAAGACTAATGTATTTTCTAATCACTTGTAACAAATCATTTCTTTCCATAGGAAGTATAACGAATGATCTATCTTTTTTAGATTTTGTGTCGACTAGCTTAACTAAAAAACGTTTGTCCTGATCTTCTACATTCGCTGTAGATAGAGACACCAACTCTTGCCGTCTGCAGGTTCCAGAAATGCCAAAAATAAGAATTACCTATAAAATATAAATTCATTAATTTCCATCTAAGATATAAAAATAAGTGAGTACATACTTTGTTCAACAAATGCTGTTCGTCTTCAGCGTTCAGTAAGAAATTATCCACATTTTCTTTATTTAAAATATGTGACTCTTTTGATTTGAACCCTTCTCCTTTCCTTTTCAAATACTTCGGATATATATAACCGGACTTTATTGACTCGTCGTATTTATCAGCCTCGCTCTGCCATAAAAAACGACTCATCCATAAATTCCTATATTATGTACTAGTTACATAAATATCTATTTTAGGCAATCATAACAAAAAAGTTGTTTCTATGGCTCCTTTTGCGGCCGTGAAGTTTCACTTCGCAATTGCGTGTGCGTTAGGTGCACGTAATTTGCGATGTTAGTCTTTGCTTTTATTATTTAATATATTAATCAAATGTCTTGGTTTTTTTGCAAAGGCCTGTAATGAAAGGTCCAACGTAGGAATCGGTGCACATTCAGTACCGCTACAAGGGGCGCCCCCCTCTATCCACTCCATCGCAGGGCCCTGCCGTGAGTCCGAGGGAGGACGAGCGGGGTAATGGAGGAGTAATGATATATCCTTGATATGTACTTGAGGAGTCGGAAAATGTAATGGCTGACTGGGGTCCTTGATTCAAACAACGTATTTTTTTTGCAAACGACGAGCACACCGATGGTTGGGTGTCTGAGCGCTCAGGCACTCATTGGGGTAGCAAAGTAGAATCAATATCAGTAGCATAATATATCGGAGTATTTTCAAATAATCTCGCGAAATTAAAAAACAACAATCAATCGCGTTAGCTAGCTTTCCGAAACACACACAAAACACGTTTGAATGTTGAATGATTGTTGAATGAATGTAATTAATAAAAAATTCTCTTTCAGTTTCTTCTTTCATCACCACCTCCAACAAATTGAAACCAGGACGTAAGTTTACTAATAAACTTTGCTTTTCAAACTCTAATTTTTTTTTTCAGCTATTATGTATTGTTTTTTCGCAGATTTCTAATCAATTTGTATTTTTTTAGATCATTTGCGAGGATGAGCCCAGCTATTGAGGTGGATGGACATCGAGGGAATGGACAACGTTGGAGGAGCTGAGGATGAGACCAGCTGCCAAAATCAACTCTCAATATTTTTTTCCTTGAATATGATTCACCAAAATTTGTTTTAAGTTTCTGTTTCAGATTGGCGGTCATCAATCGTCTTAACATCATTGCATCATCCACTAGATAATATAATAATACTCATTATACAATTGCTTTTAGCTACTGCTAAAATAATTTGTCTAATATTGGAATTTATAATTTTAATTTAAAGTTCAGCAGTGGAACTAGAGCCCAGCAGCAGAATCAGAGCCTAGCAGCAGACCCAGAGCCCATCAGCTGTCCAAGAAGTCTTCCAGTAGCTGCAGAAGATCAGTACATCAGTAACAGCAGAACCAGAGCCCAGAAGTCGTCCAAGAAGTCCTCCAGTAGCTGCAAAAGATCAATACATCAGTAACAGCAGAACCAGAGCCAAGAAGTCGTCCAAGAAGTCCTCCAGTAGCTGCAGAAGATCAGTACATCAGTAGCAGCTGTTCCAGGTTCCAGATTCAACTTTTAAAGAAGTCATCTGATTAATTTAGGCCCGCTGCTTGCAAAGTTCAAGTGAGTTCAATTTCTTTTTAAATTTTCCGATTTGTAATTAATTTGTTGTTATAGTTGCAGCACGAGAAGAAGATGCTTCTCTGCTCTAGGTTTTGCTGAGATTTCCCTAGGCCCAAAGGGAAAATTCTCGGAGAAGAGTCCGTCTCTTTCCCTTCAGTCATTTTTGGATTAGTAGCATTTATTTTTGATTTATGATATAATTTATTTCAATATCTTTCGGATTTAAGCCCTTATGAGGGCTGTAATCAATAATTTCTACCCCTACAAAACTGGTACTGAATACAAACATTATTTTATGCTCAATCGATGCACAACTGTAATAAAGTGATATTCTATCCGGAAATTTTTTTCGAAATAAGTTGCCATTTAGTCACAGAAAAATAAAATAAATTTAGGATTTCTCAAAACAAGATACATGCTGCCACCTTCTTGATTCTCGTGAACTAACAAATAATCAGGCTATACATTATAACTGCTCAACAAAAAAGCATAGTTTCAAATGTCAAATTCTAATAGAGAAGCTTATATCATATCTCCTAAATAAATGATTTCGGATTTATTAATTAACCTTCAATAGGAAGTTTCTATCATGTTATTCATTTCAAAACCAAGTCCAGTCCTCTATCTTTCAAATACACAAAGAATAAGAGGTAAAATGATGCAACGAGAATTTGGTCATCTGCTCATGCTCAACAGGTAGCCGCAAATTTATAAATCAATTCTAGTAAAGGGCTTATATTTGGAAAACTATTGGCAAATTTGAATTATTTTTTTTATATTCTGATTTTATGGATTAAAATTTATAAGAACGTATATTTGGTTGGCAAGTCAACAACGGTTATTTTATTGCATACCTCTTTAGCGGAAGCTGTCACATTTAACCGGCGATCGATGCGTCGCTTGCCGGCATTGTGTTCACCTGAACAACCTATGATAAAACAAACTAATTCGACGATTTGATATTGTTCATTTTTACTTACTGTACTAAGTACAAAGAAGTATTGTGAAACCTACAAAATTCACCTATCGAAATTTTGATGGAAATATCTGTTTTGAGCATCCCTGAATCCATTTTGACTATTTTTGGCTTGATGTCGGTACGTATGTTCGTGCGTGCATGCGTTCGTGCGTAACTCGCAAATCTCAAAACTGGTTGAACGTAGAATGTTGAAATTTTGTATTTATGACTGGTATAGAGTCTAGTTGTGCACCTCGCATTATGGTTCCAATCGTCTGTGGAAATGCACTTTACTTGAAACTTTTTTCGAAATTTTTTTAATAAATCCAGAATGATCAACCGTAGGAATTTCAGTATTTGAACTTGATGTTGTATCAGAATGGTTATCTGCTATTTTTGTATGAATCAGCCAAGCCAGAAGAGCACTTTACTTTTTCCAAATTTTTTGCATTAATCTAGAATGATCAGCCATAGCATATTGAAATTTAATGTTTGAACTTGTAACATCAAAATAGTTATTTAATATTTTTGTATCAATTATTAAAATCATATTAATTATAATCTGGAGTGACAGAAAACTTTATTAAATAAATTTGTGTATATATCAAATTATGTACAAGTAAGTCACGTGACTTCAGATTTTTCTTCATGAAGTCGAATTTTGGTATGTCAAGTTCTGATGACTTACAAATATGAGTTGGCTAAAGAGAAGGAGAACGATCGCTGTAGAAAAATGTATGCTTAATGTAGAAATATGAGGATGTCTAATGTTGATGTACGAAAATTTTATCTTCTGTACTTTAAATAATGATTGTTGACGCATATTTTACTCTTAAACAACTAGCGTCACTACTACCAACTTACGCCAGCGCGGCTATTGCTAGAATATGAACTCGTTAAATTTATCAAATTTACGGCACAAGTAAGCTAATAGATCATTCTCCTTCCCTCTAACCTCCATAGTCTTGAATAAAATACTTGAAAGTCTATAAAATAAGAAATATATTACAATCAATAAATAAGTACAAACTTTTCTTTTAAAACTATCCGTTATCTTTACCACTGAGAAATTTTTTAGATTACAATTTTCCACAGGTTTTGGGAATAGAGTCTCCATTTACTATCCAACTATATCAGAAACATGCAGGAGTGTATTCCAAATCTCGAATACTGCTGCAGCCTTGTTTTCCAAAATTGTTCATGATTTTTTTTTTTTTTTAGATAAAATGTGATATTTCTTCTTTTTATTTATCAACTCTAAATTATTTTTTTTATTCGAAGTTTCTGACTTGTTCTTCTTTTTGATATTTAGCAAAACTTAAAAACACTTGTTCCAGACTGCTTTGTCCTAAAGAATAATCTTCAATATTTAAAGACTTTTTCCCTTTCTCCATCAAACCAAACATTCGACTCCAAGGAATATTCTTTTGTGAGATATAATAAGTTAATAATTCTTGATATTTCTCCCTCAATATTGCACTAGGGAAATTTGTTTTTATGAAGTCTTCAATTGGTTGAATCTCTTCATCAGTAATTTCTTTGCTGATATTTTCTTTTTTAACTTTGACTGTAAGAGTGTAACCTTCGGAGAATTTACTTTTAAGGTGCTGAGTAGAGCCTAAACATTTGAATGTGCCGTTCACCATGATTGCGAGACGAGTGCATAAAGCTTCACATTCTTCCATACTGTGTGATGTGAGAACTATGCATTTTCCACTGTCACGGACTTTGCAAAGACCGTTCCATAGAAAACGCTTGGCTGCGGGATCCATACCTGCAAAAAATTTAAATATTTGTCATGCGTTATTTAGTATCAAGTTGTTTTTATGACCTGCTTAATACATGCAAACAAATACATACATATGAATCACGACCTCTCAAATTAAGTTGGCATGAGTCTTATGTAACATTTGAACAGTAATCATAAAACACTTTACTCTTTTTTGTCACACATGCACCGAAAGTACCCTATTATTGAACACTATCATTAATGTCCTGTTGACAGGAAATTAATGATTAAAACCCTGCTAAGAGAGAAAAAATAATAATTGTGCATCATGGATGCCGTTGATATTTTTTCATTTTATTTTTGTCAGGCTGACATTTGGAAAAAAATTGTATTATGAGATGTGTTCGTTATAGTGTTTGCATTTGCCGTGAACGTTATAGCACAGAAAATGTGAAAAACATAATGTAATATCAATCAATAAAATAAGTCATGTAAGTTACGTTTGCTGTAAGTGTCATCGCAATTGCAAAAATATGTTTCTAAAAACGATAAGGTAGTTCTAATGTATACAAATTTATTTAAAAATTTGAGTGATGGAGTACTTCAAGCACTTGTTATAAAAAGTATTGAGTAATTTGAATTATCGCGCTTCGATGCTGGCGCCATCTTGATGAGGGCGTGGCGCTACCAACTTAAAACGGAAGTAGTTGGAGAAGAAGAAGGAGAAGAAGTGAAGTGTTTTTGAATGTATGTGACACAAACTGAAACTCTGTGCTTTTTGTATATTTATTAAAATATAGAAACGAATAGTTATTAAAAATAGTCGTTTTAATTAAAAGGTTATGGGCCCAGGACACGAGTAAAGTCAGTGATCCTGACAATTGTGGCCTAGTGAAATTTGTGAGTCAGATTTCGAATCGCTATAAAAACGTGCTATTGAAAGTTACAGTGGTCGTGTAGTGAAAACGGTTGTTGACTGTTCGTATTCGTAAGACTCGTGGCGTGTTGTCGTCGGTCGTCAATAAAACAAGTTTGTCTTGTGAGTCGTGTATGAAATTGTGTCACTAGAAGCTGAAACAGCCGAGAAGTTATGATGGCAGATAGGTTAGATTTGAATAGCTTGAACAAATTCGATGGCAATAACTACAACCAGTGGCGATTTCAAATGAATTGTGCACTTCGCGGAAAGGGATTATACGAAATTGTCCATGGCATTGAGCAGAAGCCGGCAGCAGAAGGGGACCCGCAGAAAACATGGGTAAAGAGCGATGCAACAGCGATGTTTATCTTGACTTCTGCGTTGGACTATTCCCAGGTTACTTTGATTGAGAATTGTGAGTCATCTCATCAGATAATGGGTAAGCTTGATTCCATTTATTTGCAACGATCTGAGTCCAGCAAGATGATCGCGCACGAACGGTTCCACCAGTATCGCATGAAAGACAACGACAGCCTTGCTCAACACATTGCTAACGTTGAAAATCTAGCAAAGAAGTTGAAGGACATTGGTGAAGCAGTTAGTGATGCGGCAATAATGACAAAAATTATTAGCACCTTACCACCGAAATTCCGGAATTTTCGACAAGCATGGTTGTCAGTTAGCGAAGACAGACAAACGCTGGCAAATCTAACAGCTAGATTAGTCGACGAAGAAGCAAATTTGTCGTTGACTGAGCAATTTGAAACCGCATTCGCAATATCGTCTGGGAAGAATTCATCTGGGAAATCACATAAAACTACAAAGTACGTCAAGTCACCAACAGTTGGATTGAGTAAACAGAAGTCGGACAGCCAGAGCCAACCCGAGAGAAAGTCCAATGTTGTCTGCTATCGTTGCAGAAAGAGAGGGCACATTGCACGATTTTGTAAAAGTAAACCGAACCAGAAGCCACCAGATCAAGACAAGGAGGAATATTCTGCTTTCAACGTAGAACTTCCTGGAGGTGTGAACAATATGGATGATATATGGATCATGGACAGCGGAGCATCAGCTCATATGTCGTATCGGGCTGAATATTTTATCAATATGTCTGATGTCGCTCGAGGAACTACCGTCGTAATCGGAAACAACGTGTCACTTACAGTCATGGGAAAGGGAGATATTGAGATTGAAAAATTTGTAAAAGATGAGTGGCATAAATCGATTATCACGAATGTCTTGTTTGTTCCAGACTTGAAAAGAAATCTTTTTTCTGAAGCTGTTGTTACCAAGAAGGGCTGGTCGATTGTAAAATGGGCAAAACAGGCCGAAATCTTAGATGGCTCAAGAGTGAGTGCAAGAGCAGTTCTTGATGACAACAACGTCTATCGAATGATGTTCAGAATGATCGCTCCTCATCATGCCTATCAAGTTACTGAAAATAGTTTGAAAGTATGGCACGAAAGACTCGGCCATGTGAATAATGCACGTATTCGAGACATGATTAAGAACGAGGTTATATCAGGCATAACGTTGAGTGATGAGGAAGAATTCCTCTGTGAATCTTGCTTGTTTGGCAAACAGCATCGTTTTCCACATCCGTCCAGAGAAGTCAGAAAGGAAGAAATTGGAGAACGAATATTTTCAGATGTGTGCGGACCTATAGCAACTGAATCAGCAGGAGGAGCGAGGTACTTTGTCCTATTTAAGGACAGTGCGACATCATACTTGACGGTCAACGGTATGAAACACAAGACTGATGTTTTGGCTCGTCTTAAAGACTATGTAAAAATGGTAGAGAAGCAGCACAGTCGCAAGGTCAAGGTGTTACACTGCGACAATGGTCGTGAATACATCAATGATGATTTGCTGACTTACCTGAAGAAAGAGGGAATCATCTTAGAGAACACCTCTCCTTACACACCACAACAGAACGGCCGCATAGAGAGAGAAATGCGCACGGTCATGGAGAGTGCCAGATCCATGATGCATGCGATGAATGCACCAAGATACTTGTGGGGAGAAGCGGTAAACACGGCAGTCTATATTCTCAACCGGACACCTACGAGTGAAAAGAAGAATACGACGCCGTACGAGATCTTTACAAGGAGGAAGCCGATATTGTCACATCTAAAAAAGTTCGGCTGCACTGCATTCATGCATATACCGGATAGTCAAAGGACCAAACTCGAGGACAAATCCAGCAAACTCATATTTGTTGGATACGATGGAAATTCAGAGAATTATCGTTTGTTTGATCCGATGACGAAGAAGATCAAGATATCAAGAAACGTGATTTTCAACGAACACATCACGATAGATGAAAAGAAGAAGACAGTCCAGATTGGCATATCATCGGACCATCCTGAAGTTAACCACGCTGAAGGAGATTCTACTCGTGATGATCAGGCAGTCGAGATGCCTGAGGTAGAGCACCGGCGGGACATGACTGGAGAAGAGCAAGACAATACAAACCAGAGAAACGAAGAAGTTGCTCGAGATGAAAATGGAACAGCAGTTGATATTATCAGAGGTTATAATCTCCGAAAGAGAGATGGCCTGAAGCGTCCAGGGAGATACACGGCGTATATCGCGGAGGTTAAGGAGCCGCAAACTTATTCAGAAGCCATGGAGAGCAGTGAGTCAAGAGAGTGGTCTAAAGCGATCACAGAGGAACTTAATGCTCTAGAAAAGAATCAAACGTGGCAACTTGTGAGAAGAACTGGCAATATGAAAGTCATCGGATGTAAATGGGTCTTCTCTATTAAAGATGCAACATCGAACAAGCCTAGATTCAAGGCTAGACTCTGCGCCAAGGGTTTTTCTCAGGAGGAAGGAGTTGACTACAATGAGATCTTCTCACCTACTACAAGATTTGACTCAATCAGAATCCTATTGGCCACAGCAATCAAAAATGATTATAAAATTATTCAGTTCGATGTACGCACGGCATTTTTGTATGGAGATCTCCGAGAGACAATTTACATGGATCCACCAGAGGGCGCTGATGTGAATGTTGATGAAGTATGCAAACTACAAAAATCACTCTATGGATTGAAACAGGCCTCTCGATGCTGGAACCAGAAATTCAACCAGTTCATGCTAGACCAAGGATTTCAACGAGGAAATGCAGACAAGTGCGTTTACAGGAAAAGTAACGCAAACTCGGCGATAATCCTCATTCTCTACGTCGATGATGGACTCATTATGTCCTCAGATGATGTGTTGCTCAACGGTTTTGTGGACGACTTGAGAATGCAATTTGAGATTACGGTTTCTAAACCTGGACATTTTGTCGGGATGGAGATCCTAGATGAATTAGATGAAAACAACGATCGTCGCTTATTCATACACCAGTCTTCTTACATTCGAAAAATGATTGAGAAATTTCACCTACAAGATGCAGCTTTCATCAGTACACCAGCTGATCCACACGTGAGATTGAAGAAACCAGACGGAAGCAGGAAGGAGAATTTTCCGTACCGTGAGGCCGTGGGATCGTTAATGTTTGCAGCACTTGTGACCTGACCAGACATAATGTTCGCTACAAATCAGGTCAGTAGGTACACTTCAAACCATGACTCATCTCACTGGAACGCAATCAAGCGCATTCTGAAATACTTGAAAGGTACTGAAAACCTTGGTATTGAATACCGAAAAGATATGGATATGTCCCAAGTCGTAGGATACTCTGATTCAGATTTTGGAAACGACCTCGACACGCGCCGTTCAACGTCGGGCTACGTTTTTCTCTTGTCAGGTGGAGCAATCACCTGGTCAAGTCAAATCCAGAAAGCTGTGACACTTTCGACAACAGAAGCCGAATACGTCGCTGCTTCTGAAGCTACAAAAGAAGCATGCTGGATTCGTCAATTCCTTGATGATATTGGAGAGCCAGTCCGGGATGCAACAACCCTGAAGATGGACAACCAAGGAGCGTGTTATCTTGTGAAGAACCCAATCTATCATAAGAGAACAAAACACGTGGACATCAAATTTTATCACATCCGCGAGAAATTAGAAGAGGGGATCATTAACGTCTGCTACGTGCCTTCAGAACTGGAACTAGCCGACGTCTTCACCAAACCAACCCCACGTGATCATTTCAAAAGACTTATTTTCGAGCTGGGAATGATAGAGGGTTAAAACTGTTTTAATATATCATTTTTAGTCATTCAATTGAATTCATGTTTTTTTATTTGTTTGTTCAGTAGTTATTTTTCCATGAAAACGAAGCACTCAATTGGATGGAGTATTGAGTAATTTGACTGATGATTCTATTCATAAAGTGCATTTGCTTTGCCCGCTCGGCAACTTTCATGCACAAATAAATAAAATATCAAATGTAATTTCAAATTTTTAATTGTGACTGCGTTGTATAATCGCAGCGAATAAAATGAGAAAAAATAACAAACCTGTGCTAGGTTCGTCTAAACATACAACACAAGGGTCCCCAATAAGCGCAACTGCTGTACTCAATTTCCTTTTATTGCCTCCAGAATATTGTCTCACTTTTTTGTCGATATGTCTTTCAAACTGAAATTCTGCCGCAAGTTTTTGACAAAGAAATTTTATTTCATTATTAGGAACTCCTCGTAACAGAGAAAATAATCTCATTGTTTCTCTTCCTGTGAGATTGTCTAAAAGAGCATCAAATTGAGGACAGTAGCCAATAATACGATGAACTTGTTTCATGTCACTTTTGAGGCTAAGACCGTTTACCTGTAAAATATAATGTGAAATTTATTAATAAAAAGTGAGATTGACTGGATTGGCAGTCCAAGATTCATTTAGTATATCTGAGGATTTACGGTAGTTTTAGATTAAGGGATTTTTTAAATCAAAAATTACGGGAACATTCTGTGTATTTCTTATATAAGTTCTTGTTTAATTTTATTGAATTTATTCATTCTTATTTAGAACACAACTAAATAATACACGAATTCTTTTTAAAATGTTAAGAAATGATACAATATCATGAGAAACAATCATGTGGAAAAAAAATAAAAAAAAGATGTATTTGCTATACTTTTCTCCCTATCGTATATTTTAAGTCAGGTAAAAACAGTTTAACAAACCAAATAATAATTATTGTATTTTTGTGAAACATTCAGGCTTTGAGTTTTTAGTACTTTATCAAATGATAATACGTCATCGATATTCAAACTGCATACACAAATATATTTCAAACAAAAACTAAAAAACTGCTGAGACCACACAGTACTTCGCCAACCATGAATTATATTACTAGTTTCGTGTCAATTAACTGCATATTTTCATGTGCCATAATAATCGAGGAGCCCAAGAAACGATTTTGGGATTTACTCAAGTGCGGCAGATTAACATAGGGGACTTCTATATGGAATCGCGGATGAGAAAAAAAAAATCATCTCGACATTTTCGAGCGCGGTCGAATATTTTTTTTATTCTGAAGGAAGTAATTCAGGAATAATAGAAAAAATATAATCTACCGAAGTAGCACAAATCGTCAATAAAGCTTAGTGCGTGCAGCTGTAGTAAAGCATGTACTTCCCATCCCGCGCCTCTCTTTCCCCTTTCACTTTTTCTCCATCTCTTACGCTCTCTCACCGTCCTCATACTATTTTCGGTCGCCATGACGCCGTCACAGCGAATCACACCCGTTCGTGACATTATAAATTGAGCCGTTTACTTCCATAGTAAATAGGCAACACGTTAAATTTAAATGTTGTGTAATTACTACACAGTCTTTTTTATTTATTATTATGTACAACGTTCTAGCTTGAAAAAAAATTTAATGATAAATATTTTTTTTAATTCGTCTGATTAAGAAAATCCCTGAAAGTAATGGGTCAGCACGACTAGGACGTCAAGCTGAACTTCCTGTATAATTATCTGACGCGCTTGAATATTTCAAAATGGCGATTTTTTTTGCATTTTCAAATAGCCGTCCCGAACTTGTGTGTATTTCGAATGGAAGTTTCTTTTAGTCCACTTAACTAATACCTGACGCGCTCGTTTTTTTTTTTTTTTTGTCTTCAACTTTTCCGTACATCCACTTCCACTATGCAAACCGGCAGATTAACATACCTCCAATATCAGAGACACGTGGGGCTTGGGCATGACACTATCAGTATCTGACGCGCTCGAGTATTTCCATGTGACATTTTTGAAAGCCTGTAGGCGCTGTCTTACCGGTTAAAAGGCATACATCATATAACCTTTTTTTCCTTCTACCATCTAATCTTCAAAATCCAATAGGTCCCCACGACGCTCGAGTAAATCCCCATTTAGCATCGTGGGCTACCGTACTATAAATTTTATATCCAGTTGCTTTAGTTGAAGTTGATCCCAAACTTGACAAAATCTGGTTAAGTTTTAAAAAACAATTGACAATCGAAAATTTATTCATTTTAGATTTCTATTAAGCTTATTTCCCCGAGAGCTTAAATTTGATACCAAATTAAACATCATTCTAATAAATTGTGAAAGAACAATTGACAATCGTTTGAATATCCTCTTTGACACTTCTACTAGAATTATGTGATGTCCAAATATGAGCGATAATAATTCTAATTTCACATTATGATTCTCATTATCGTATATCTTTGCTTCAGAAAAATATGACTGATTTTAATATTAATGATAACAAATGAACCGCTATTAGTTTTAAGAAATGTTTCAGGTAAATGCTGTGCCAAATTATTCAAGAATCAAGAATTTGATGAATTTTCACGCTTTAAATCCTGCTGAACCCAAAAAACATAATTTTAAATATAGTCGGTCGGACTTTATTCAAAATTATGTTTTTTGGGTTATCTGTCGACTGATTTATATTTAATTTTTTTATTCAAAAGCTAGGTTTAAGTTTGTAGATGAGCTTTTTTGAACCAGTAGTACCAAAACTTCATTGATGAAAGTGTCAAAGAGGATATTTAAACGATTGTCAATAGTTTTTTCACAATTTATTTAAATGCCATATTTGAGCATCACATGCAAACGTTCATCAATTGTTTTTTCAAAATAGGTAATTTGGTTCTATCGTATTTGGTACAAATAAAAGCTCATGGGGAATAATTCCAGAAATGTCAAAGAGGATTATTAATAAGTTTTTTAAATGATGTCTAGTTTGTTATCAATTTGAAGTTCTACGGGAAATAAGTTTGGCAAAAATCTAAGATAAATAGTCACTGAATTTCACGTTACCATCTAAATTCTAAAACATTTTTCAAAATTTTAAGCGGTTCATTTGTCATTATTAAAATCTGGATTATTGTAAAATTCGGTATACATTTTCTGAAAATCATTATGTGAAATTAGAGTTATGGCCGGTTTTATAAAAGACCAAGTAAATTTACTCCTAAAGTAAATTTATTTTATCAAACAAATTCTAATCCGTTTGTATTTTCTTATGACAACAAAATCATTGCTGTCAAATAATCGACTGTCATCTAAAAAAAAAAAAATTATTTACCATGGAAGTAAATTACTCTGCCCTTTATAAAACCGGGCATTAGTGTTACTTTTATGTAGGCATCACATGAAGACATTCGTCAATTGTTTTTAAAAGTAATTTGGTTATATCGTGTTAATTATCAAATTAAATCTCCTGCGAAAATAATTATAGTAAAAATGTCACAAACTATATTTGAACGATCAATTTTTTTTTTCATATTTATTTATCAATATGATTTAAGTTTGGTATTAATTTAAAGCTCTTGAGGAGATGAGCTAAGTAGATTGTTATATAAATTCATGGTCGGAGAAGTACTCTAGAGGCCAGAACAGATTTTCAAAATTATGTTTTTTCAGTTGAGTATGGTCTAAAACGTGGAGATCCGTCAAAATCTTGAACTGTCCAAAAATCATAGATACAATAGGTACTTCCCCTGTTATACCGAGTGGTCCAGTGGTCTGTTTTTTTCTTTTAACTTGATTATTTTAAATATTACTGAAATATTTTTCAAACAATGTTTATTTATTTATTTTCACGCATTGATATGCAATTTTTAATGGAACACTTGTATATTGTTGCATATTCTTGAATATATTTTATTTCTCTTTGAAAAAGTTCTGATTTGTTATATGCCAGCCCAGTTCGATTTTGCGCTGCCCAAGCGCTGCCCTAGCGGCGCAATAGGTAAGTTATCGGTGGAAGCGTTTAAAAACAAAGCCCGCGCAAGTAATGACAGATGATAATAATTAATTTCAAAATTTGAACCCATTCCACAGTTTTTGAATAAGTACCGTTTATGTCGGTAATAATTAAATGTGGTTTCCAGAAAGTAGATTTAAGCATTTTTCGTGAAAAAAGTGTAAATAAAGGAAGAAAATTATATGACAGTTTTCATGTGAGTGATGTTAAGGAAGCAATAAGAAAGGATCAGCCATTTAGATTGATTACCGGAGTTGTTGTAAGGGAAACTCCTGGTACTCAAAAAAAACATGAAAATACGTACTCTCCAAAAGTTGAGGTAATCAGTGAAAAAATTCAATGAATTTTAATCTAAACAACTCTGTGTATTAATGAAATGAATAAGATAAAATGTGATAAATAAAAATTATATTGATGTGTAGGTGACTTCAGATAGATTCATCGTTAATACAGATTGCAATTGCAAAGGCGGGAAAGGAAATTGCAAACATGCAGCTGCAATTTGCATCTATGTAAACGAGGAGAACACGCGATTAAAAACAGATCAACCAATGTTATGGAATCAACCGTCGAAATTAGTCCTGGAGAAGTATCATAAAGCATCCAGAATTGAAACTGGAAAAAGACATGAAGAAGTTTATACGTTTAAGGACGTTAAAAGTATTGACCCTGAGCATTTGTTTGAAAATTGTATACAGAATATTTTGGTGAAAAAGGAGTTGGAGCATGAAAATTTTAAAGAAGAGAGACTGGAGAGAAAAAGAGCAGAGGAAGAAAAATTGATGATGCTATTAAAAGAGTTGTATGATTTACAAAATCGTAGTTATGTGAATTACTGTCTTTTTAATCAGAAAGTCACCGGCGATTTGAAAATCACATTCAATAGAGAAAAAACGCACCTGGAAAATGAATTTTATAAATCAAGTGCAGTTGTTGATAAGGATGAATGGTTTAAAATCTGCTTATTATCAACAGGGCAGTCACAAAGTTCAACTTGGTACAGGGAACGATTCATAAGAATTACAGCTAGCAGCAAAGCTCATAGGATAAAAACTAGAGTAGCTAACTTTGATAAATTAGCCGCAGATTTTTGTAGAGAAAAGAGTAACGCGTGTTCCATTCCAGCATTGCGTTACGGTTTTGAGAAGGAAGAAGAAGCAAGAGCACGTTTTCAAAAAGTTACCAATTTAATTGTCTCTGAAGTAGGATTAATTATTTCATAAAAACAACCATATTTGGCTTGCAGTCCTGATGGCTTGGTTCACAGCGAGAATGGTTTCGAGTTGCTTGAAATTAAATGCCCTTACTCATGTCAGGATACATGCATAGCGAATCTCGAAGAAAGAATCGCATATGTGTTGTATTTGCAATTCGATGAAGATGGCAAAATACAATTAAAGAAAAGTGACAAGTATTATACTCAAATCTAAGTTTCCTTATACATACTTTGTATTTCGGTATGCCACTTGTTTGTTTACTCTCCGAAACAAGAAATTCATATAACCTTGCAAAAGGAGGATCACTTTTTATCTGATTTGATTCCAAAAATAGAATTTTTTTATTTCAATCATTTTATCCAGCATATTTCATGCACTCAATGATTTCATTTGCTAAATACATTTTTTATTAATTTTGTCTCAATAAAAATTTCTAAGCATTGCCAATGAATAAATATTTATTTTCAATTATGTTAGTACATAATGTATAAGTCAATATTCAGTTGAATATGCTTAGATTGAATTATAGAATAGTTATTTTTTTAACAAGTAGGTATAAGAAATGCTAAATTTTAATTTTGGGATAAGTAAGAAAATTCGCAGCAATCTTACGAATCCTAAATTCGTATTTTTTATAGGTATTAAACATACATTTTTTTCTTCTATCGCACTTTATTATCAAATACGAACTATGTAACGTGATTTACTTTTTGTACTAGTCCAAAAAAATCAATGATTTTTGTACAATTGCAACTTTTTGAAATATCAAAATGAACTACTTTTGAATGTAGTGTAGTGTTACAATACGGCGTCTTATTCAAGCGACAGAAGAGAAATAATATTTCCCAAGTAGGGCTGTTACAGTATTTAAATTTTAATACAAGGTACGTTGTGTTTCTAGAAAGTACATTTTATAAGTGTTATTTATTTCTGAATGATTATAATACAATTGTAACGTTATTTATTTTAATTTAGGGAGCAAAAGTTACTTAGGTCTACTATTTATTTTTATGATTTATTAAAATAATAAATTAGATAACTAACACTATTTTTAATAACTAATTCTAATTTAAACTAAAGATTATTACACTACACTATAACTCAACTTCAATTATTTATGTCAATATTGATTTATTTTAAATAGCTTCGTAATCGGGAGGTCACGGGCCCGAATCCTTCATTTGGACAAAAAGTCAGTAAGATTTTCACTGATATATAATATACTCTGTAGCGTTATCTCCACGAAAACTGAGAATAACCGTGGCTTGACGAATGGTAGCCGCAATCCACGACTGAATATCAATCAATCCACCGAGTGCACTATAAATGTCTTCCACGCCCGTAGCGGATAAAAGGCAAGGCTGATATATTATTATTTATATAACATCAGCTTTCAACGAATAAGTGGTTCTTTATTGTTTGCGAGAATGCAAGCAACGTACATGATTTTGTCAATAAATGGTAATAATTTTATTGTAACATGGTCCAAGATTTTGAATAATCTAATTCGCTGAATGCTTCTCTCAACGTGGATGCGAACTGAAGCAATGGAGTACCCTTCTAAGACTTCATCGCGAGTAAATTGTGGATTCATTGCAAAAGGAGGAAGTACCAGAGTACATTTTCTTTTTACCAGTTCAGATCGAATTTGAGGAAACTCTTTATCAGCCATAATTTCATCTCCTGGTTCAACAAGTTCCAAAAAACCAGAATCGTTGACTATCTGACTATCACTGGAGCGTCCGCCATATCCTTTCGAGACGAATGATATATATCCGCCTGGTGTAATTGCAATTAAGTATTTTACGGTATATGCAGATTTGTATGAAGAGTAAAATAACGCTCGTTGTTGAACAGTTGGTGGTGTTTCACACCGAAGCTCAGTGCAATCGATTATTGCACGACAGTTTGGATACGCTTTGAATGATTTTGGCGTAGTTTCTTTCACAGCTTCTTTGGATGGCCAAAAAATCCATGTTTTAGTAGCTATGTATAACGTTTCCAGAACTTCAAAAAATATATTTCGTGCTGTTTGTTTGCCTATTTGAAAAAAGCAGGCGATAGCTGTGAAAGGTACACCCAATTTCATTTTCATTAAAAAAAGAAGAAGTCTATCTTCTCTATTCAATACTTTATAAAATTTCGGTTGCCCAACTGCTCCTGGCTTCACAAAAGATAAGAGAATGTAAAATAAACTCCAAGTAATACCGACAATATGCTTCATTTGGGCATCATTTGTAATATCAGCCAATCCTTGAAATCCAATACTCATTTCTAAATCAGGGCCAAAACGTACATTTTTCATGATTCTTGTTTCTGGAACTTCCATCTTAACAATCCTTACTTTCTGCTGTTGAGAATTATTTACAGGTATTCCAGTTTGTGTAGAAGCATCATTTGTCGATTCATTTTGCCAACAATACAGAACAGTTTCTTCTTGCCCTGTACAATCACAGTCAATTAAATCGGTTTGAATTGAGATTTCGCGACATTCAGGGGACTTCAGTTCGGCTGGTATATTCGCATTTTCAGAAGGATGCTCATCATAAAGTTCATCATTCCCGTCTGAAATACTATTCTCGGTATTTTCTTCTTTTTGAGATATTTTCCTCTTGTTCCGATTTTCAACTCTTTCTGCTCGGGCTACTGCAGATTCTTTCAGAGACTTCCACGGAAAAATTGATGGATTGAAAGATTCTTTTAGGGGATCCTGGGATTTTGCTCCTCCAAAAAAATGGGCACTGCAAATTCTACTTTCTCTGTTCGGTTGCCAAGGCTGTCCTCCAAAACTGTTGAGCATATATTTTTTTTAAATTTTAAATCTTTAAATAATTAATATTTAGTAAACATTAATCAAGCACAGTTTCATTACAACTGATAGTTTTCAAGATTTATTTAATTCATTTAAATGTTCAATGCACTGGGTGAGAAGATAATAAATATTTCCAATTGTAGAATAATAATTATTGGTGTGTTATATTTTATATCTGAAATTGCGAATAATAAATCACAATAATAGTTCATGATTATGCATCTAATTATTATTTTAATTATTCAATTTTATTATCATATATTGTTTGTAACGGCTTGTACATATAAAGAGTTGTATAGAAACAATTTCATAATTTTCTTATACTTAACAAATTGTTCAAGCAGACGGTTTTTGGGAGCATACCTTCTGTTTTGCATTACATTTAATGTAAACTTCATCTTTTATAATTATTGTATAATAATAATTTCTTTTCTTCCATTTTTCAGCGCTTTTAATATAATTTAATAAAAATAAAATAAATAAATATCAACCACGCCTTTAACCTGCTAGGGGTATGGTAGGCACTTATAGTGCACTCGGTAGATGATTAATATATTTCTATAGCAGTAGGGTGCGGTTACCAGCCATCAAGCTACGGGTACTCTTAGTTTTTGTGGAGAGTACTTGTTTAAATTAAACCTATATAAATGTATGTCTAATTCAATCGAATTTCAGATATTTTATAGATTGACAATTACACTTTCATTAAACAAGGTTATTAAATCTACACAAGTTTATTTATTTATTTGTAATGAATCTGCACTATTCAGTATTACTTTTCATGATTCAATTATATACTTACGGAGCTCGTCGTACACGTGTAATCCACAATTTTTTTCGTTCAACTTCCCAGGCACGGTTTGGAAACGAATAAAATGTTAAATTAGGGTTCCGTTTTTCAGTATTGGGGCAATCGCGGGCACACAACACGCCCGACCATGTCCTTTATTTTGTTTCTCACTCATTTTATTTGCACAAAAGTTATAATAAAAGCTGATATGAAGCTATTGCTCGTATAACCTGTCAAAATATACCACTGACAGTTTACGCTTCTCGCTGAATAGCGTCGCCTCGAGCGTTGTTGGTCTGGCGTATAGTCTCAAAATAATTAGTATAGTAATTATTCATGAAAATGGAGCAATTTATATTTATTTTACATGAATAACTTATGTACTAATCATTTTTAAACTATAACAAATCAGAATTTCCTTGATAGTCCAGTCAAGTTAGCCTTAAAAATAGGGGTACCCTTGCATAAATTCCCAAGAAGCTGAAAATTCACATGAACGTTAGGGATACCATTATAATGAAGTTGTCGAAAGTCCCTATCGATCCCATGTGTGCAAAAAATTTTATACGAGGTCAAAGTTCGCAAAAATAGGTTTTCTGAGTTTTTATGCGGAACGGCTGATTGAATGATCAAAATAGTTCAGACAAATATTGTAGATCCTTCAATTCTCTACAAAAATCGTTTCTAACCTCTTTTCCCTAAGACTCACCATTTCTGAGAGAAAGCCATTCTAGAATTATTTTCTCGATAATATGCATGACTCGCTGCCTATGTACATTATGGACGTATAATATAGGTACAACTATTAGTCTGAGTAACTAGTACTCCTACATTAATATTGAATGATAATTCTGAGAATATGAAATGAAAAGAAACCCTGTCCCTCATTTTATGTGACCATACGGCCTTGAGCAAAATCTGTCTGCTGTTCATTTGTCAACGTAGCAGTGTCCGTCTTTCACTTACTTTAAATTACTTGCGTAGATAAGTTACGTTTCTGCCAACCTCGGATTCTGCTCATCAACATTTTTATCAAGTATATTAGCAGGTTCAACTGGACCCAGAAGAATGGTGTTGGAAGCTAATTAATAATGTATATAATCAATCCACACTCTACTTCCACCTGCACTAGAAAAGCTCCTTAATACTTTTCTTTATAGCTACAGAAAAGAGTGTAATTCGAAATGCGGCTGCAAGAGAGTAAGATGACTTTGTTCACAAGCATGCACCACTGCACCAGCTGTCAAAGTTGGTAGTGTTCAAATACTAAATCTTCAGCAGAAGATAATCCTTATATCGACGGTGAAACAACTGTTGTATTGCTATTTGAGCAATTTACGTCAACTCAGGAAGATGAAGATGAGGAAGTTGAATAAGAAGACCTAATATTATATTGAACTTCAATAAGAAGACCATTGAGTAGGCCTACCGGGCAAACCACATTGAAAAATACGTGCCAAGTACACTACATCATAGGTGGCGTGGCAACATGTGCATAAATGGAGAATATAACTTTTGAATGGCTTTTTCTCAGAAATAGTGGATCTTAGGGATAAAGAGGTAGGGACTATTTTTGTAGAGAATTGAAAGATCTACAATTTGTACCTGAGCTATTTATATCATAAAACTGATCGTTCCGCTAAAAAATTCAAAAAACCTATTTTTGCGAACTTTGACCTCGCATAAAATTTTTTGCACACATGGGATCGTTGGGAACTTTTCACAACTTCATTATAATGGTATCCCTAACATGCATGTCAATTTTCAGCTTCTTGGGAATTTATGCAAGGATGAATGTCTATTTTGACTGGACTATGAAGAGAAATGAAATATCTTTAAAAATATTCAACAATATATCATTTAAAATTATAAAATTGCATATCATTGCGCGAAAATGGACTGTAGAAAAACTTATACTGCAAAAATGTGGGTAATTTATTGGTGAATAAACTTTGTTTGAAAGATATTTTGAAATATCTGAATAATATTTGGATTAATCGAGTAAAAAAAAAGTACAGACCGATGGACCATCCTGTATATCCTGTATATAGGTTGAGGAAGTAAAAACATTAATCATCATGAAGTTATCAATGGGAATCCCTTCCATCTAAAAGACACTTTGAAGCAACAAAATAGCAGCGTCTCTTTTGACAGGCGATACAAATTCTAGTTCTTTTTCTAACACTCAAGTTCCTGAGAGTCTTTAAAGTGCCAACATCTGAACAGAGCTTCACGAACAGCGGTATATAGTAAAAGAAAATGAGGCTGTAATAATTGGTTAAAAAATAGTAGCATCTGATGCAACACGCGGCGGGTTGGCAACAAATCAAGGTTCGTAAAATTTAGTAATATCATCAGCTTGCTCACATTTCATGTCTTGAAGCATTTTTTAAATACATATTTGCTCCTTCAAAGCAGAAATAAGCTCATATACACAATGTTAGCTTTATGGGAAGAAATTGCATGTGCGATGGCTCCGCGAATGTAGAAATTTGAGACTTTCGATGCCATGCTTTTCTCTACACCGCGACGTAGAATAAGTTAAATTCGACAGTTCCATTAGACACTACCGACGCGACGCCACCATGAAAATGATACAAAGAGAAGTCATGTTTAGAAGCGCATAACCGCATATGTCAGCTTTTGTCAGAGGAGAGGTGAAGAATTGAATGTTGACGAGTTAAAGTATACTCACCCAAGCGTCTCCGTAAGAGATATTTTCATCTCCAGTCAACATCTTAAAGGTCGACGTCTTTCCGGCGCCATTGATTCCCAACAATCCGAAACACTCAGCTCCTTTTATTCCTACAGACAATTTATTCACAGCTAAAAACTTGTTATAATACTTTGAAAAATCTCTTAGTATCAAACTATGAGAATTTATCTCTTCTTGTGTCATATTTTTGATTTTAATTTTTTCTTCTGCTACATCATCGTCGTCATCATCTTCATCAGGAGGAGCTACAGAGTTGGGACGGAAACTGTAAAGTATTTTTTGAGGCACTCGGTATTCTATTATTATTAGAATGATGAAGAAAATAATGCCTACTAGGCTTGAAAAGAAAAAGTTGCGAGCGATACCATTTTCATTCCAGCTGTAGTAGCTTATGTTATTCTTATCTGAAATAAACAAAAATATGTCTTGCAGTTCAATTTAAAATAATATAGTTGTAAAAAGCAATTAGCTTGTAGTTTTGTTCCATCGTGCATTTTGATTTATATAGAAAAATGTCTAGTGTACAATTTGCGTAAATTTTATTTTCTAGTTTTTTCAAGCCAGTGATCCATCATCAAGGCATTTAATTGCGGTCGAAATCTACTTGTAGCATATATTTGATATTAAGGGTTTGTAGTCAAAAAATGAAGTACTAATGATTGGTTCAGAAATATTAGCATCTAACGTAATTTTGTAAGGTTGTCAGTTTGTTCACATTTAATACCTTTTGAAACATTTTTTTTTTTGGCTCCTTTAAAATAGAAACTAGCCCACATACACAGTGTGAGCTTTGGTGTTAGGAAAGAAGTAATTTTATGCTAAAATAGCAAAATAAAAAAAAAACATAAGTAATTATGAATGCTGAAGTATGAGCCGAATGCAAATGCTACAATATATTTTTCTACGATTTTCTATATGAATTAAATAACACTTATTATCTTGTCAAACATCAAAATAACTCATATTTGTAAAGCATTTATTCTGTTTGCACTAATGGTGATGATCAACTGTAAAGCATCCATTCCGTTTGAATTAATAATTTTGAACTGAGAGAGAGACAAAGTACTTTTTCATATGTTGTTTGGGAAACGTGCAGAGAAGATAGTTTCTTGAACAGCGTATTCGATTAAATACAGCCTTTGAAATTCTTACGAAGCATAATTACTCACCACAAATCTGTTCAACCATGCTATCATCTCGCCCATTTGCTTTGACAGACAATTCACAGATTTTGTACGACGAATATAGGATATACAAATGGTAAATTGCTGAACAAAGATTATATTGTGGGAAAAAGATGAAGAACCAATCCATACCATCAGAAATGTATACCAAATCCAATTGAGGCATTTTGAGAATCACAACAATCATAAATCCAAAACATCCTAAGAGAGAAAAAAGTTTTCCATTACTATAATTCGATTACAAACAAAATTTCAAATCTTACCAATAAATATGCTGAAAAATGTCATGATTGTGAAACCAGATGTAGGAATATGGAAAATTAATGAAGCTAAATAAACTAAAGGTAATACTGATAAACCGAAAATAATCAATGTTGAGTATACGCGACCTATAAAAAATAATAAACATTATTAAAAACAGATCAACAACTAAAATTCAAAATACTGATATCATTCAACAAAATTTTATTCATATTTGTTGATTAAATGTAGATTTGTAATTTAAGCTATGCTAGTACATATATCAAATATTATACAAATTATTCCTGGAAAAATACCAAATCTCTTGATGGAGTATTTTAAGTAGAAAAAAAAAATATATATGTTTTTTTTTCAAGATGGGAACTTGCTGCAAGTGTATACCGGATGGTCTAACGGTCTGTATTTTTCTTTTAACTGGATTATTTTAAATATTACTGAAATATTTTTCAATCAAAGTTCATTTACCAATTAATTACCCACATTTTTGCCCATAAGATTTTCTACAAGGTGGTCCATTTCCGAACAATGACATACAATTGTATAATTTTTAATGGAACATCCTACATATTGTTGCATATTCTTGAAGATATTTTATTTCTCTTTAACAAAGTTTTGATTTTTTATAGTTTTAAAATGATTAGTGTAACAATTATTCATGTAAAATAAATATAAAATTGCATTATCATTGCGCGACAATGGAGCACCCTGTAGAAAATCTTATATAAACTTTTAACTCTAAATAGTCAAAACGTCCAGCTATTAAAAGGTTCAGTTATTATTTTTTCTAGAAAAATTACGTACATAAATTATAGCAGTTTTATGAAACTTCTCGAACTGTACAACAATTCTGGATAAACGAAAATCTCTTATTCATTAATTGAACAAAATCTTAATTTTATTATCTTTGACTTACCTAATTCTTCGAAAGTACTAAATCCATCTTCTTGAAACGCTGCTAAAGTTGCAGTCAAAAACAAACAAGTTATAAGGAAATGGAAGAAGTCAAATAGATAAGAACTAATCCAAAATATAAAAACGTTGACTCCAGAAACAAATTGAAGATGTTTAGCTTTTGTAGTTCTTTCCCGAACACAAAATATGATATAGAATGCTGCCACAAAAGCCATACTAAAACCAATATTAAAGGCCATCTGGAATCCTGAGCCAATTGCATCTTGTGCTTGTTCCAACTAAAAAATTATATAACTTTTATTCCAACAATAATTATTGACGTTATTAACATTAGAATGATATCACAACATACCTGTGCGTCTACGGTGTAAGGTAATGGATGATTTGCTACATGTATTTTATGTTTTTTCCCAATTTCTTTATATAGAATTGCATTATGGACAAGGTTTAGAGTAAGCGGTAAAGAATGTAGTGGAATATTGTTGAACCAAGCTACGATATGATCTTCAAAAAAGGTTGCTCCTACGATATATCGTTGTCTTACAACCGGCAAATTTTCATCAGACTAAAACAAAATATCGCAGGTCTCATTAGTGTGTTTGTAGAGTATATTCTTACACGTTGCCTGCTCACACTGCTCACATTAATTGAATCTGTGACTATTATTTTATTGTCATTTCATCTTCATTTCATCTTCATAACAAAAAAAAATATACGTAATTTTTAAAATATAATGTGTGATATGTTCATTCCCATTCGTGAATAAGTTAGGAAGAGATTTATTACCGCGAGTTTACTGATGAATATAACTAACATGACGTTTCGAGGCGTGCAACATAGTCTACGTCATATTTATTTATTTATTTATTAAATGTTCTTGAACATTTTATTTTCATAAGGAACAGTGTTAATTAAATATTTTTTTCTGTTACATGTATAAATAGAACTATATTTTAGAGATTTATCAATATTTTTTTTAAATTAGACTGTGATTTGTAATTTTGTTTTGTCCCCGCCTGCAATATATAAAATTCAAGTTATTATAGTGATAAAGTCAAAATTACGGTGAGAATTATATTCCCGCTGCCCGTCAAAGACTTAAAGTATATTTTATTTGCACTCAAGTACTACTAAAATAAGTCAGGTAAATTATGTTTTCTAGTATTAGTTAACTGTAAATGTGATCGCAATTGCAAAAATTTGCTTATAAAATTGTTGAGATTGTTTCAATACATCTAAATTTATTTAAAAAGCCCAGTAATGGGGTACTTCGATGCACTTGTTACAAAAAGTATCGTATGCAACACGGAGACTAAACGACTGTCATTATTGTCACGGCTGAAATTAACTGCACGAGGATACGCCTTGGCTTCGTCCTCGCCTACACCGAGTGCAGCCAACTTCATCCTGAACAATAATGACGGTCATTCGGTCCTTGTAGCATAATATTCTATTACAAAGTTACTGTTCAATTAAAAATAACTTAAAATTGAATAGATTCGGCCTCCCGGGGATACTAAGTTAAAAAAGCGCCTGTTATTCTATCTCGTAGTCCAAGAGCTGACGACGAATTTAGGGATCGAATTCTGGGCAAGTTGAAACAACAAGAAAATAATATTTTATTGGTGAATCTAGAATCTTGCGTCAGGCAGAGGTTAGGCGGTTATTTCGCTACTGTGCAACTTATGATATTTGCAAAAAAATGAATCAAAAAAAATATGTTTTAGGCAGCTTGAAATTTTTCTCATCTTCAATTTTAGCATCTAATTAACCCAAAAATAAAAACCCTAGACTATTTTGAGGATTCTAAAGTACAACCTGATCCTACCGAATATATACAATAATCATATCTTGAATTTGAAATAAGGCCTTAAGCGATCCAATTATTTAAATGTTATTTATTTGAAAATAACTTAGGACGTTTCGAGAGTCCTACTGCTCTCATCATCAGCTAAATATGACTAATACATTATTTTTATTTAAAGCGTAAATGACATAAAAATATTCATTTATTATACCATAAGTAGTTGAAGTATTATCGATTATTTTTGTGGTGCTATCACGAATGTTTATTGTGCTTGCGTTTGAATACCACGAGTGTGCAGCACAATAAACATGAGTGATTGCCCCACAAAAATAGTCTATAATACTTTAACTACAAATGGTATATGGAGGACTATTCCAGGAGTCAAACCATTTTTTCAAATTAGTTTTCTATGAATTTAGTAACAACTCACGTAATTTTCATAGGAACGAGTAAACAAACTTCTGTCAAACTGAAAAATTAGAATTTCTTGCATTTTCTTTGACGGATAATAGAGAAATATATTGCGTCTTGATATGGGAACTAGTTCAGAAGGGTTTGGTAATAGATCAGAAAATAAAATTGATGAAGATATTCAGAAAAATATTCCATTAAATACGAAGAAAGCATAAATTGGAGGTATCCACATCTTTGAGTAAAATAGTCACTTGGACCACTAGTGTAATACCCGATGGTATTTCTACACGTCCAAATACCCACTGATATGCACCGTTTCTATGGCGATTTAGCATTGTTAACCTTGTTATAAATACTACGAATGGAATAGTCATTTATTATACCATAAGTAGTTGAAGTATTATCGATTATTTTTGTGGTGCTATCACGAATGTTTATTGTGCTTGCGTTTGAATACCACGAGTGTGCAGCACGAGTGGTATTCACAAGCACAATAAACATGAGTGATTGCACCACAAAAATAGTCTATAATACTTTAACTACAAATGGTATATGGAGGACTATTCCAGGAGTCAAACCATTTTTTCAAATTAGTTTTCTATGAATCTAGTAACAACTCACGTGATTTTCATAGGAACGAGTAAACAAACTTCTGTCAAACTGAAAAATTACAATTTCTTGCATTTTCTTTGACGAATAATAGAGAAATATATTGCGTCTTGATATGGAATCTAGTTCAGAAAGGTTTGGTGATAGATCAGAAGATAAAATTGATGAGGATATTCAGAAAAATATTCCTTTAAATACGAAGAATGCACAAATTGGAGGTATCCACATCTTTGTGTAAAATACTCACTCTGACCACTAGTGTAATACCCGATGGTATTTCTACACGTCCAAATACCCACTGATATGCACCGTTTCTATGGCGATTTAGCATTGTTAACCTTGTTATTAATACTACGAATGGAATAGTCATATATAATACCACAAGAGCTTCAAAATTATCGGATATTTCTCGATAGGTTCGTTGCAAACAAATGAACGTGTCAAGTTTTCCAGGTTAAAAAATCACGAGCGCGTAGCGCGAGTGATTTTTCTGGCAAACAAGATGACAAGATAATGTATTACTCATATTTAGCTGATGAGGAGAGCAGTAGGACTCTCGAAACGTCCTAAATTATTTTCAAATAAATAACATTGAAATAATTGGATATTTCAAATTCAACCTATTACTACATCGGATCCTCCAACAACTTTACAAAATAATCATATCTCATAAATATACTTTAGGTATTCTGAAATTTTTATATTATTATTAACTAATATTAAAAATTATGTGCAAATCGCCAGACGAATTGAACAGTTTCCAATGATTCCCTGACGCAAATAAAGATTTGAAATGAGTGCGACGAAAAAGTCTCATGCGTAGCCATAAGTGCGAGAGATATAGTTTATCAAGAGCTACCGAAAGCTGACAAGGGCCTGACTCCTCGGGCTGTGATTGGTTGCTAAAAGACCATGTGACTCGAGTTTACCGTATAGATCGGACTCTACCTATACAATAAAGTATTTTGGAGTGGTGAAATTTTTCAAAAAAATCAATAAATATAGAATGAATTGGAAATCATTTTTTCAATGAAAATGTATCATAAGAATCTTTTGGAAAAGAAGACTTTTCAATTAAAATGTTTTGTATCTTAACTTTACTTGAAACTTTTTTTGAATTTTCTGCATAAATCCAGAATGGTTAGTCGTAGGATACTGAAATTCATAATTTGAACTTGCTGTAGCATTTCAATACTCATCTTCTATTTTTGTACCACTCGGCTAAGCCGGGAGTGCACTTTATATAACAGACTTTTCGAATTTTCCGCATAAATTCAAAACAATCAGTTGTAGAATATTGAAATTCTGTTTTAGGCACTTCTATAACACTTAGTTATGCATCTCGTATTATGATTGCAATCGTCTGTACCGGAAATGCAGCACTTTGCTCGATTTTTTTTTTTGAATTTTCCGCATAAATCCAGAACGTAGAATGTTGGAGTTCAGTATTTAAGATGATTTTACCATCTGAATGCTCATATCCTATTTTCATTGAGATCGACTAAGCCAGAAGTGCACTTTACCTGACAGCCTTTTAGAATTCCTCGCATAAATTTGAAATGATCAGCCGTAGAGTATTGAAATTTGGTATTTCAGTCTGCTGTAGCATCTGAATAATTGCCTACTATTCTCATAACAATCGACTCTATCAGAAGCGCACTTCAGTTGAATTTTTTTTCTTATTTTGCGCATAAATTCAAATCTGTCAGCCGTAGTCTTGGAAATCAGTATTTAGGAATATTGTAGCATAAGAATGATGTTTCCAAAGCAACCGACTGGGCTGAAAGCGCACATTACTTGACAGATTTTTAGAATTTTTTGGATAAATCCAATACAATTATCCGTTGAACGATGGAATTTCGAATTTTATTATCGTATTATTATATGCAAAAAATATATCAAATGATGTACAAATAAGTCACGTGATGTTTACGTCAGATTTTTTCTTTATTCAACTTTTATTAAACTAATATCAATTTTTATAAGCGAAGTAAATTTTTGACGTCAATTAACAGTTCAATGGAAAATATCGTTACAGAATTTTTTAATAAGGGTAAATGTTGATTAGACCATTCTAGCAAACAAATTTTTCAAATATTAATTTTTTCATTGCTTAATTAAACTCTTCAATATGATGAATTTATATTTTCGTCTCATTCCTACTCTTCACTGGTCTCTGAAGATTCACTATCTGACAGATCGTCTTCCCAATATTATGTAATAAACATGCTATAAAAATTGGGGGGGAGATCAGGTTATACTTTAAAACCCAAAAAAATAGTCTGGGACTTTAATTTCTGGGTTAAATAGATGCTAAAGTTGAAGATTAAATAAATTTCAAGTTGCCCAAAACATATTTTTTTGATACATTCTTTTGCAAATGTCATAGGTTGCACAGTAGCGACATAACCGCCAACCCTCTGCCTGACGCAAGATTCTAGATTTACCAATTAATAAAATATTATTTTCTTGTTGTTTCAACTTCCCTAAAATACGTTCTCCAAATTCGTCATCAGCTCTCCGACTATCGAAGATACTGAGAAAACGATCATATTTCTATGAATTGGATGACTTTCCACATCTTCCATCTCGAGGGCGGTTAGTCGCACGGTAGAAATATGTATGACCAATTTTTATATTGAATAATTTTTATGATAATCTTCATCGATGTATAACTTATAGCGAAATGAAATTTTCGCGAAAAAACATTTTTCGCAACCTTCAATAATTCGAAGCGCACTGCCCAGATCAGCTTGGACTTCTAGATCTTCATTTAGAGATCCAAGACGAAAGTCCATGCAAAAATGTAGCTTATTCACAATTAATTCGAAGCTAAGATTTTTTTGCCTAGACTATTTGTCCTGAAAAAACAAATCGCATTTGATGCCTAACTAATATTGCCAACGCAATTTGTTATAGATAAATTATTTTGATATGAGACCAAGTTTTGCCAGAAAGAAGATACCATCAAAATCTGATCAACCACAAACTGCTCATAAAGTTCAAGCAGTTTATGGTGTGAGTTATGTTCTATATGTTTTTCAGCCAATTGCTTCATCGAAACTTGTTTAGTCTAGCCAAAACTACTTTGATCTGAAATTAGATTTTATCTGTAACACAAATCTGCTTTGCCTGAGTAATATTAGTTCGACCTGTAATGTGTATTTTTAACGGTAATATACCGATAGAGAGGTGTATTATCGATATACTGAAGAATTTCACGAATATACTTTTTGTCTTTTGGGTAATTTTTTACGAGCCAAATTTGGGGATTCATAATCTGATAATACCCGAGAGCTTTAGCTCGAGGGATATTATCGTTGATTATAAATCTCCAAATTTGCCGAGTAAAAAATTACCCAAGACAAAAAGTATTTGAGTTAAATTCAAGGTATATGCGATAATACACCGAATCTTGAGGTGTATTTGCAAGGATTATTTCACAAACCATAAAATTTATTAATTGTTATATTTTTTATAATTTTTTTAAAAGCTACTGTGGTATATCGAGTTAGGAGAAAATATAATCGCGATATACCTCGTTACCATGCAAAATCCCTTAATTTCATTGGTTGTTGCTAAGGTGTGTGATATAATCTCATCAAAACAATCTGATATTTCCTAGACGGGACTAGTTGAACCTTAATCAATTTGACCAAACTATTTTTGCCTGGGCAAAACTAGTGTGATCTGATATCAGATATTGTCTGTATCATATACATACGAATAAATTCTAAAAGAAAAGCATCGAGAGATGCCGACCTTGCTTTTGCGCAAAATATTTGAATTTTACAAACCTTTTTCAATATATATTCCGTCAAATTTTCAGTCTGTTGTATCGAATGTTTCATATGTGTAACATATTCCTTATATTCCCTCATATAGTTTCCAGCTCCATCCACGACTGTGATTGGGTTATTATAATAATCTAAAGAAAATATCAAAGCGGGCAAATCGTTCTTAGAGCGCTCGATCCGTGCATTTATTACTGAAATTATCATAAATATGACAGGTATACACAACTCTATCAAAGTAAGAGCCCAGGAGCGTAAAGTAGAATAATATTTTTTTAATAACATCGCCTTGAATTGGTTTTGATAGAGTGCACAGCTTGTGAGAAGACTATAACCCAAATCCACTAGAAGAAAAAATTATTTTATTGAAATTTTTATTATAGAAATATCAAATATTCAGCTTACGTCTAGTTTCAGAATAATACTGTCTGTTGAAATCCAAGTCATCATTGGTACCGTTTACATTATGCTCTATTTTACCGTTTTCTTCTAATTCATTTTGCTGTTCTTCTTGTCCGTGATCCGCACCAACTCTAAATTAAAAAACAATAATTATTATTGCTTGAGTGAATGTACTTGCAATATTAAAAACCTCATGAAAACTTCTTCAAGAGTAGTTAATGATATTCCGTAATTTAGAACTCCTAGATGGTCACCATTCCTTTCCAAATCTTTCAACATTTTTTCGAAAATATATAACTGATCTTCGGAGAGTCTATATGATAATTCAGATCCTACGTTGGTATCCACCTAAATCAAGACAGAGAATGAATATGCTTAGGGTTTCAGCTATGAAAGTTATTATCTTGTTTTACTAACTTGAATGTTTGGGATATATTTTCCTAATAAATCCGTTATTTTCGAAACTTTACAATGAGAAGATTTCTCTAAAGTGAGATGATAACCTGCTCCATATTTTTTCTTTAGGAAAAAAGAAGATCCACAACACTGGAGCATACCTCCTGCCATGATTGCAATTCGGTCTCCTAAAAGATCTGCTTCGTCCATGAAATGTGTTGTAAGTAATATTGTTCGTCCTAGGAGAAAATAAATATAAAATTCTAAATTGGGCATCTTGAAAATTCACAGAACTGCAAAGACAACTTGTTAACAATTTTTTTTTAATAATAACCTTTTGCGAAGGTAACGACTTAAAATTTTTGAAAAAGAATTCAAAGCAAAACTTTTATAGCTTAGAGATGTTATGCATTAATAAACTTCCGGTACACACAATTGCAATCATAATGCGAGGTGCACAACTACACCTTAGTCTTAAATACAAAATTACAACATTATACGTTCGACGGGTTTTGAGATTTGCGAGTTACGTACATGCATACATAAGTACATTCGTACATACGTACCGACATTAAGCCGAAAATAGTCAGAATGGACTCAGGGATGCTCAAAATAGATATTTGCATCAAAATCTCGAAATGTGAATTTTGGCGGTTTCACAATACTTATACTTTGTATATGTAAAAACGGTCAAAGTTATAAAGTTTTTTTTTGATCTTTCTTGAGCACGAAGCAATGAGGTTCCCTACAAAAAGACGACAGAAGCAGTTGTAACTAGAATGATAATTTTTAACATATTCGTTGTGCGCCAGCTGAGCAAACATATACAGGATGTTAATACTAAGTTGTAACACCTGAAAATGGCAGTTAGAACTTATTGGAACAAACAATAATTCTTTGCTTGAATTTTTTATTTGCAGCCGGAGTACATAATTGACTTTTTTCTGTTTTTCGAAAAATTTTCATTACTTCCTCATTTCAAGGAATATTTGAAAAATACAAAAACCTATGCTTTCAATTCTCTAAATAAAACATTCATAGCAACAATTAATTATTTGCCATTTTATCAAATAACAAAATAGCGGCCGATCAAAAATTTCAAAACAAGATATTTTGAAAATCACTCGATCGATTTTTGAAAATAAAACATTTACAAAATTCTTAAACTATCTACTAATAACATTTATTTGAAATATTCAAATTGAATTACAAGATAAATTCTAATACACTCGGCAACAATCATTTAAAATATAGTAGGCCCACTACCATTAAACAAGAAAAACAAGAAGCAACCAAACAAGAAAAATTAAATACTGAACAATGAAACAACAAGCGGGGGACTAAATTTGATTTTCAAAATGGACACTATTCGCAGCAACGCAAGCCCGGTAGCGTGTTTTAATTTGGAAGAGATACTTGCAAGAGCTGCTTGCTTGTCTTTTATATCTTCTGCTGTAACTACTATTCTAGCCACCAATTCTAATTCGGTGCATACTGATATTCATCCGACTCCAGAAAAAAAAAAATAGGGGAGTTAAGCCGGGACTCCGGGCTAGCCGTGCAACAGGACCTCCTCTTCCAATTCACTTATTCGGGTATTCTCTATTTAGTAGTTCTATGTTTCTTCAGAACTTGTCAAATTATCGCTTGAATTATATCTAATATATTTGCTTTTACTCTTTTGTTTTTCAAAAATATTAAAAAGATTAATTTTTACTAATTGTAATTGATTAATAGTTGACCATTATTTTCCTCCGGCGTCAGGTTGTTACCAAACAACGTACTTTCGAAAACTGTCAATTTTTTTCGAGATTATGAATGATTCAAGAATATTGGATGTGATTATTTTCATTTCTCAGATTTCGGCGATATGAAAATTTGCAGACTTTAAAAGTGATATTGAAAGTTGGAGGAAAATCAAAGTTCTTGTATCACACTGTTCAAAAAATGTATTTTCATATTGACCGGTTTCGGCTTCTGAGTAGCCATCTTCAGAAACGGGAGACTACAACAAGAAGATAAATGAATACTTAAAATTCTAATTTGAAACAAACACAAATACAAATGTAATTTAATGATATACTCACACTATATAACTACAGGATTCAAAATATGATTCAAAGTTTTTAACGTAGACTAATGGTTTAACGATTACTAGTATAAATAAAATAAAATATGGATAAATTTGTACAAAATTGATGTTTAAATCTCAAAAAATTCTTGAAATAGTCAAAATATGTCAATGAAAAACAAAATGACAAAATTTTTGAAAAGTAAAAACTAGATTGAAATACTGTGTAATTTTGATGTTAGATTTGTTTGATCATTCAGACATAAAAATTCATTATTTTTTATGAATCTTTTAATTTCCAAAACCTCCAAAAAGTCTAAAGTTGAACCATATTTATGTATATGTAAAATTTCGAAATCTTTAGTAATATTAAAATCATGACCAGTATCAAGTAAATGTTCTGCGAAACTTGAATTCCTGCACGCGAGTCGTAGACAACGTTCATGTTCTTTGAATCTAGTTATGAACTTCCTCCCTGTCTGGCTATTATAAGCTGCGTTACAGCTAGCACACTTTAATTTATAAACCCCAGAATTATGTGTCAAAATTTGAGTATCGATTTTCTTGCAAAGTTCCCTTTTCAAATTACTTAATGGTTTTTACTTTTCAAAAATTTTATCATTTTGTTTTTCATTGACATATTTTGACTATTTCAAGAATGTTTTGAGATTTAAACATCAATTTTGTACAAATTTATTCATATTTTGGTTTATTTATACTAGTAATCGTTAAACCATTAATCTACGTTAAAAACTTTGAATCATATTTTGAATCCTGTAGTTATATAGTGTGAGTATATCATTAAATTACATTTGTATTTGTATTTGTTTCAAATTAGAATTTTAAGTATTCATATATCTTCTTGTTGTAGTCTCCCGGTTCTGAAGATGGCTACTCAGTAGCCGAAACCGGTCAATATAAAAATACATTTTTCAAACAGTGTGATACAAGACTTTGATTTTCCTTCAACTTTCAATATTATTTATATCACACTAGGGTTAAATCATTCTCATCTTTAAAAGTGAGACAAGCAAAAAAATTTCAAGCCGAACTGATTTTTGGGTCGCTTGTATTCAATTAATATTTAAATAATATAGCTTTCATCAAACCATATGAAGCCATCTTTATAAATAAGCTGCTTATTTTATAAAAGTGGAAAAAAGTATCAAGTACCTTGTTTCTCTGATTGTAAAATATCCCAAACAGCTCTTCTAGCAGCTGGATCCATCCCAGCTGTCGGTTCGTCCAGCATTACTATTTTTGAATTTCCACATAATGCTATTCCTACCGATAATTTTCTCTTCATTCCTCCTGACAACGTACCTGCTTTTGCATTCGTCTAAAAATATAATATTTAGCATTATGTTACAGCAAAAATAACGTGAAATACTTAAAAATGAATCGAAATATAAACAATTTTATAATCACATTTTTTTAGAATTAAATTATGAATAAATGTTGTTTTAAATTATTTAAACTGAACTTGGTGAAAGATCGAAACGTCAAAAATGAAAATATACAGAATTTAAAAACCATTTATTTATAACAAATTTATTTTTTATGCAATAAACAAATAAATGTGATTACTTACTTTTGGTACAAGTTCTAAAAGCTCTATGTATTTTAATGTTTCTCGTTCAATTTCATGCTTATTCAGTCCTTTGAGCTTTCCAAAAAAGTAAAGATGCTCTTTAACAGTCAAGTCATCAAAAAGAACATTGTGTTGAGGACACAATCCTAAACTAGCCCGGATTTTAGACATATCAGACCGAATATCATGTCCTGCTACTAAAGCTGTACCACTTGTAGGAGGATATATACCTAGAAAAGTATCACTAACATAAATTTTACTGTTACGCATGAATTTACTTACAGAATATCACTTCTAAGAGTCCTTTCAAAATAAGTATTATAGAGTTAAATCTTGAAATAATTACCTATATTATTATATTTTTTCTCGAATTAATACATTGTCACATTTATTTTTTTAGAACTGGAATCATAATTAAAGATTATACTGAAAAATATATTCTATTTCAATATAATAAGATACAAACATGTTAAGTACCATTTTTCATTTACCTTGAAAACCATTACTTAAAAAAAGGTGTATTGTTTTTTATGAGAGCGTTATGCAGGCTATTTTTTAGGAGAATAAAATCAAGAACACGAAACAAAATTAGCTGCTGTAATCATCTGAATTAAATATAAGTATTATACGCCTATTGATTAGATTTCACATCTATGAGGTGTCCCGTCAAGTATGTCAAATCCCACTTTTGTACATTATATTTATTCGGTAAACAAAAATAATAAATATGTTTTATTGGGTAAAGTTCTTTATGAAAATATTTGGAAACTAAATGTTTCAACAGCAAAGTGCTGCATTTTTCAAGTGAAATAAAAATGAAAAGAATCAGTCATTGAAAATGAAATTATTCTGCTGTTAGTTGTATTATTAATAGCAAAGTAAATAGTTCTTAACTATATTTTTATCGGTTTCCGGGAAGAAGTTATGGAGTGAAACAAAAAGAAATGCAGAAAAATTAGTTATAATCACAAATCTGCTGTGGCTACACAATACTTCCCCGATCCCCGACCATAAATTTCATAACCAGTTTCATCGCTGTTTTATAAATATAGTGTCACATCAGTTAATTGCATATTCAAAAGTGACAGCTGTCGTTGTCAATGTGACAGCTATTATCGTCAAAGTGACAGCTGTCATTGTCAAAGTGACAGCTGTCATTGTCAAAGTGACAGCTGTCATTTTTAAAGTTACAAACGGCGGTTATATTCAAGGCCTTATATAAAATACCTAAGTATTTTTGAAAATAAAGAGTCCTTTTCCTGATTTTGGGGGTCTTTATTCATTTAAACATACAGCTATCTCCCCGAGAGTTTTAAATTTATACCAAGTTAAACATCATTCAAATAAATAGTAAAAGAAATAATTAACAATCGTTTAAATATCCATTTTGACACTTTCTACTAGAAGTATTCTCGCAGGAGCTTTAATTTGATCATACACGATCGAGCCAAATTACTTATTTTGGAGAAACAATTGACGAACGTTTGCGTATGATGTTCAAATATGAGTAATAATTACATAATTTCGTTGATTCTTTTTTGAAAATTATTTTTTTTGGGTTCAATAGAGTATAAAAGAAGTTTCTAGCAATCAAGAAGAGTTTTCTAGAAAATTCGAGGAATAGTTAGTGGAAAATTCTAAGAAATTTGAAGAGTAATTAATAGAAAGTTTCCAGAAATTTCTCTTAGGTCAGGTGTCACCATTCCCTTCACGCATATCAGTCAGTTGTATACCCACCCGTTTAGCCAACGTGTTGAGATGGAAGTTTATTCTTTTAGGATTCTGTTTGTTACAAATGTTGAATATCCAATCTTCACTTTCAAGAGTAATTAAATATTGTAATCGTCAAAAAATTTAACAAATATTACTTAGACAAGCTCCGAAAAGTCTTATACAAATTCGATAGGTAGAATCCTTTTATAGAAAAAATCCAGATTTTTGCTCAATGTTTGAAATATAATGGAGGAACGAAAATTATACTGAAATTTTTCTAGCTTTAAATGGCTAGCCCCCCTGATGGTAATCACGAAAATGTCCCGAAATTGTACAATTTAAAAAACATAAGATATTATCATACAGACTATCAATAAATATTGTTTTTTTTTTTCTTTTTCAATTTCACAACTGAACCACTTCAACTGCATGGTTATTAGTGCTGTAAATATTGTTTATCTAATTCCGTTTTGAAAAGTCAAATTTTACTTCAATTTCTGTCGTTATGAAACGTCTCATTTTTCATAACTGTCATGCAACAGTTGCGTAAAGTAGTTACGTAATGACTTTACATAACTGGCCATGTTTCAGAGCTAATCAATTATACTTATCTGCGTACAATTAAAAGAATGCTTTATTATTTACAATATGCATCATTGGCAGAGTCTTTAATATCAAAGGGTACTATAGCACTCAGGATATCACTGCTTGAGTACATTTTTAAAAATTATTTTGACGTTTTGTGAAAATTCGATATTTGTTTATTTCAGTGCAGTCCTGTTTTTGTAGTAAAAATAGATGGTCATGAATCACAGTCATCTGAATTTTGTGATGTAACGTGAGAGATGTTCTCATTCAAAAATATTGATAAAATTATTCTGACGGAATTAGATAAAATTTTGTACAGAATACGTTATGAACAGCCATATTGTTTGACTCACGTAATTTGCAAAACTCGCTACGCTCGTTTTGGCAAATATTACGTTTTGTCAAACAATATGGCACTTTTCATAACTAATTATGTAAATAATTATTATCTAATTCCGTTTTGAGAAGTCGAATTTTACATCAATTTCTGACGTTATGCAATGTCATATTTTTCATAACTGTCAGGCAACAGTTGCGTAAAGTAGTTACGTAATGACTTTACATAACTGGCCATGTTTCAGAGCTAATCAATTATACTTACCTGCGTACAATTAAAAGAATATTTATTATTTACAGTAGTATGCAGCATTGGCAGCGTCTTCAATATCAAAGGGTACTATATCACTCAGAGTACATTTTTAAAAATTATTTTGACATTTTGTGAGAATTCGATATTTGTTTATTTCAGTGCACTCTTGTTTCTGTAGTAACAATAGATGATCATGAAACACAGTCATCTGAATTTTGTGATGTAACGTGAGAGATGTTCTCATTCAAAAATATAGATAAAATTATTCTGATGGAATTAGATAAAATTTTGTACAGAATACGTTATAAAAAGCCATATTGTTTGACGAAACGTAATATTTGCCAAAACGAGCGTAGCGAGTTCTGCAAATTACGTGAAAATTAAATTAAAATGAAAAGCCATATTGTCGATTCTACATACATTTGAGGTTACAAAATGACGTCTAGGTATGACGTTCATACAACCAATATACAACGTTGATTTTCAGTTATGGTTACTTGAGAAGTACCCATACTGACTAAAAAAATATGACTAAAGAATCATATAAAGAATAAGTATGATTTCCTAAAACGCTGAAACATAACATCTAATTATAACGTTAGTTCAACATTATATGACGTTATTTCTTGACGTCAATTTATGACCAAAATGTGACTGACGTGTGGCGTCAGTTCAACGTCATATGACGTCTAAATATGACGGTCACATTATGACTCCAATATGACCAAAATACGACGTCACATTTTGGTCGACGGTCAGTCATTGTTACTTGGGATCAAATTTGTCAAACGTCACTTCTATACATCATATTTATTCGCTGAACATTAAAAGACTAAAATCATTCAGAAAGAAGAGATTTTGTGGTTGGATATATGAATAATAGAGTAAATAGTTCCTAGTGTATTTATTTGCTTGGAAGCAAAGTTATCCATTTTGAAAAATGCGCTCCGTCCTGTATCGAATTCCGCAAGCCACAGAACAGAATTTAGAGCTTTGATTTAACTAATTTATTCACCTCAAAATTCCAACACCCTAGTCCTTCAATATTTGGCACAGAACTAAGTTTTTTACTATTTTGAAGTCTTACAGATTTTATACATTTTTCCAAAACCCTCTAATCTTTTTGGTATACTACATAATATGTGCAGTTTATTCCAGTAATGTTTAATATTTTATGTTTTTGAACAAATGAAAAATTTTTATTGCTCCATTATCGTTATCAACCAAATTTTCTTGATTTGATTTAGTTTTATTCAATCTTGAGTACTAGTTTAAGCTGTAACGAAGATATCATTGTGAATGTGTAGTACAAGCAATAGAGACTTTGCCCTTGTTATTTTTTCTGACTTGAAGAAAATTTAGATATGTTGTTGATAGGATGTACAATAACATATCAAAGTTGCTGTCACGTAAAATGCTGGTAAAATTTGGAAAATGGTGAATTATTCAGTTTTAAGTTGTGACTATTTTATACTTAGATAACTTGTGCATGTACGAACTCAAAAAGACTTTTTGTCTTTATTGTTCAGTTATATATACATGTTCAATTAGCTCTTACTGAAAAACGCCCCCAAATCAAGAATTTCGTCAAATGTGAAAGCTATCGGACTCATCACAATAAAGTCACTCACGAAGTTTCAAGTGAGCGGTAATCAACGAAAAATTTATTTCCTGTCTCACGGACTATTCCTAACCTTGTTGGAATAAAATTTAAAATAATCGGGAAATATCAATGTCTAACATAGTTAATTTTTGAACTGCTGACATTATTTGCTCATTTGTTGGGAAACTAAATGTGCCATTCACACATAGAATTGATGTTTTCCATAAGATTACATGTAACAGTTTTTTTGCATTTATCACTTAATAAGCTTCCTAATGACTTTGAATTTCTCACAGAAAATTTTGTAATATGATAATCTATTGAAAAAAAGTATTTCAGATTTATTTCATTATCATTGCCTAACGCCTCAACCTTCTTAAATGAAACACCTTGTATAACTTCAAATTACTTGATGGCGAAGATTCTCTAAGCAACTATTAAATCTCATCTAAATTAATTTTTGATTCAATATCTTATTTTCGTAAAAAATGTATAAGAAATTTGGTAATAAATTCAGATTATTTAAATCTATTTAATTATCAGAGGATTTTTTCAAATTTACACTATATACGAGATGGTATAAATCTTACCAGTTAACATTGACATAGTAGTAGTCTTTCCCGCTCCATTATGTCCTAAAAGCGCTGTAATCTGATCCTCATACATGTTGAGATTCAAACCTCGTACTGCAACTTTTTTATTTTTAAAGATTTTTCTTAAAGCTTTAATCTGTATTCCAGGATGTAAATGATTGGGTTCTTTTTCCACCAAGTCTGCGTCGTCAGCGTGAGCAGTGCTATCCTCTGTATTGCTGAAGGCGAGCTTCTTACCACACCAAAAGGATTTGGTTAAAGGAAAGTACCATGGTTTTGGAAGACCATAATCGCCCGGGAAGATTGCTTCTATGTAGAGGGTTATTAGAAGATAAATTAAAGCGTCCACTATCAGCATAATCATCACGTGACCTAAAAAATAAAAAAAAAAACACAATAAAATAGATAAATAGAATAACAAAGATCGAGTATAAAATATAGCAATGTATTAGGTGAGTAAAATTGAAAATAATTTGACTGAAAGGGTTGAAGTGAATCTGTTATGGTTAAATTTCTCTCCGATGGTAAGAAAAGTAAAAACGTTTTGTCTTATTTTCGATTCGAAAACTGCGTAATTTCTGCATTTTAAATCGTTGCTAGGCAACTAGAAATAAATGTACCAACGAAAATAAATTTTCGTACGATTTTGTGTGAGAATAAAAATAAAACTAAATTGATTAATTCATTCAGCAAAATTATTCAACATAAAATAAGAACTGTTGCCGTTTTCTTGCCAAAATTAACAAATCCTACCAGTTTTTTGAATTTATTTAGATATTTATAAAATTAAACCTAAAATAATTGATCTTTCGATCGAAGAAAAGGTACCTATAGTATGTGTAATAAGTACTCAGGAAAAGTGAACTTTTAGGACTGCTGTTGCTAAACTTGGTTCCTTGTTTCACAATTGTCCACTGTATTCCAGGAATACATCACTTTACCTACTAATGACACAATATACTATTTCAAAATGTTTGCTCTGGTGAAAACGCATTCCGCATCAGCGGCACGTCGATTCAAATTTTATAAGATTTTTCAGACATGTTTAGTACATATAAAATCAGTATTAAGAAATAGATATGGCCCAATTTCTAAAAAAAAAAAAGTGAAATATCTACGTACCGAGCATAAACGTGTCATTTGGATTGATTGGCTCCCAAATGATATCCCATTGTAGCCCTTTACTAGTTCCTTCAAACATTAGCATAAACTGAAACCCAAACGCCATAGCCGAGTTCGATCCCAGACACATAGCTATTTTTGTTCCAAGAGACAAAGTTCCATATTTACTATGTAAGAACAAATACGGAGAGTATGATAAAAACCAAAACAGTCCAGTAATTGTAGCCGCAGTATATGCTTTCGAAAAGAACGAACTCATTGCAAAACAAAAAGTTATAGTTGTACAAATATATAAACAAAGAAATACGAAGATGACGGTCGCGTCTGAATTAGTAAAAACACTGACATCTTCCCCAGGCAACCAAGGAACTTTCATAAGTATTACTATCAGAATAACTGAAACTAACAAAAACATGAAGGATTTTATGAACCATGCCGTCCAATGCAACCAATTTGGTAGTCCCATGATTTTCATCACTTCCTTAACTTGCTTTTCTTTCTCATTGGTAATGACTTTAACGGTGTTGATAGCAGTGTATACAAAACTTAACATTATCACCAAACTCATGAAGCTTGCAAGTCCTTGAAGAAGAGGGTCTCCAATGTATGAAGGGTAGGGAAAACGTTGGAGCATAATATGAGGTTCTAAAGATTTTGATGTATTATTTATGGTTGCTTGAATTTGTTCAATTATTGATAAAGATACGAAATGCTGGATTGTTATGAAATGTTCTTGATAGTAGCCTAAAAAATAAAACAAAAACCATGAAACAATTCTTGGAATATAGATAATTGAATAGATTCTATTATTCAAGCTTATCGTAATAAACCAAAAATTATTTATAGATAACTACTTATGATCTTTTTTAAAGGTATCAAAATATTAATGATATTTTTACCTGGGGGCACACCACCTTCTGTAATATCTTCTGATCTTGGTCCGGGAACCTGATAAAAAGTAAAAAGCATATTTGTCATCCAATTAGCTGCAACTTGAAAAACGGTAATACTTCTATGTTGTGCTGGAAATCTACAAAAAAGAAGAAATATAAGGGCAATGCAATAATTTTATTCCTCCATTAATTCAATAAAGAAATTTTAAATAAGTATCTTAAAAGAAAAAAAAAACTGTATTTAGAGTATTTAAATTGATGTATGTTTATATCTTCCGAGTCGAAATTTTTTAATATGCTATACATATATTCTAATTGGCTGATCTTATTTCTTAGGAAAAGGGATATGTGTATTGTTTTTTTATCTTAGGTCAAAAAGAAAGAGACCTAAAATCTACAAAATTATACTTAATAAGATTTCGCACTAAATTTCAAATTAGCTATTTCTCTTTTCATTCAAATTTGAAATTATAACTGCAATATTCTTGAGAATACTTAGTTTTTACTAGAAACTTCAACCCAGCCGAAACTAGCGTTCGCATCATGTCAGGCACTGTTGGGTATGTTCTAAATCAACGAAATATATATTAGCGTTTTCGATTCAGTGCTCGGTACTGCACTCAGGTTGCACTGCGAGCAACTATTGTATTCGATTGGTTTTTTGGAGCAAGCGAGCAGTTCGCGTTGTTTTCGATTGGGGAGGAATAGAGCACTCTGCGTGCAAGATTACTTGCTCAAGAGATCGAGCAATTATTTGAGTGCAAGTAAAATGACGGGGTTTACGAACAAAATCAAACAAGAAAAAATATTTTGCTAGAAATGTTACTAGAATCTCCTTCGTCTAGTATTGATGAAGATTTTATTAAAGAAATAAGAATGCGACCAAAGGTTAAAAACTTTATTGAAGAAGTTATTGATCAATTTAATAATGAGATTAGAATAAATGTAGGTATATGTATATATTTTTGTCGCCAACTGTCAAAAAAACATGATATTTTTGTATTGTTATGGATACGCAAAGTTCGTGATTTTTCCACTAGTAAAAAAATGAAACATATTTTTGCACACCTAATCTAATATAATTCAGTTTAGTAATGCTACAAGGATAGAAACAAACAGGTATTTAACAAAACTACTTATTTTTGAAAATAAAAATTAATTATTAACAGTTCTTTATTTATCAAACAACAATTGCGCATACTTTTGATTACAATACCCAGGTAGTTTGTACTTTTTTTCTACATTTTACTGAATAAAACAATAATTATTGTTGATCTATTATTTTTTGACATTTGGCGAAAAAATATTGTTTGTATTTCGTGTGCGAAGTGATTGTATTTTCTTGCGCTTTCGAATGAATTTGTTACCTCGACTTTACGGTCTCGGTTAAAATTGACATTCTCACGCGCAACAAAAAAAACAATCACTTCGCACACTTAATACAAAAATAACTATTTTAGTTTAGGAAGAATTTATGGGGGTCCAGGAAAACATGGGAAGAATTGACAAATTTATATGAATCTTTTTCAAGGAATCAGGCACATAGTTGAAAAAAGATGGTTTCATTCAAAGAACAAATTCGGGCTTTTTCATGGTATATAAGAATATTGAAAATGATCCATCAATACTATAATAGTGGCCTGCTTATTATCGCATAGTATCTCATCATTTTCTTTTATATAGCCATTTTTATTTTCTACATCATAGATTATTCTATTAAATAAAATTTCTTTTGCATTCTGATCATTACTACCATAACTACTACTACATCCCGCCAATTTTGCTTACACTGAACTAAGTACTGCATTCGATTGGACTCAGTGCATATCTGACGACCTTGAAAGTATTCAAGCAGCCCTAGTGCCGAGCATGACGTCACACTATAAAACTCAGTGCAGTTCTAGTGCATATGAATCGAAAACGCTATATGATTATAGAGTGGCGTATGGCGTATTGCAGCTACAGAGCCCACATTCTATCAAAATTCTTGATATTAAATAGAACGTGAGTTGTGAATTTTCGAAGAAAGGACCAAAAATGACGGTTCCTTGCAATTTACCTAAAAGCTACTGGACTGATCGGGGCTCAAAAAAACTCATTTGATTTGTCTCCTTATTGCGTACTTTTTATAGCGGAACACTTTTTTTCGTCAGGTGCATAGGTTTTTTTATACGCAAAAACCTGTTTTTGGCAGTTTTTGACAGTTTTTTTCGACAGCCTGCTTGACAACGTAGCCACGTTCAAATGGGGTATGTTATTTGTCACGTTATAAACTAACAAATAAAAAAATCTATTTGAATTATGCTCAGATATGTTAATTCTATCCGATAGCCTGTTGCGTATCTCAAATTTTTGACGAAAGCCGTTCTGAGTTTTCTATGTATATTAAATCTGAAAAGATATCCAACACACAAAAAATATTGCAAAACCAAATTATCGGGATTGAATGGTTGCCAGATTGCTGCTATAAAATTGCATTAAAAAAAGTTTCATTTTGGTTTTAGAGCTGAGTTTTTAGTATAATTGAAAATACATCTAAAGGATGAATAATTATTTCAGAAGCTGAGTAAAAGTTCGGTGCCGAACACCTCACACCAGATCACAATTAAGAGTTTCATTGATTACGAGCAGCATAAACTTATGCAGACCTGCGAGAGCAAGAAAGTGTCTATATAGAGTATCATTTGATTTATCATGGAATAGCTTCCACTATTTTCATAAATACTTGAGTTTTCTATGAGCATTTTTCAACAATTGTAATTTGTAGCCACTAAAACTACGCAATAGGCGTATACCATCTTAATTTGTCAATTTGACAAATTTATTTGGACAGTCAAGTAAATATCTTCAATATTATAGAGATTACGGGTGAACCGATTCTAACCACGAATTGATACGATAAAATTAAAATTTTTTGTTCGATTGATCTAACTGTGCAACTGCTGTATCTTGAAAGATTACATACAGACACAAAGACTTTATTCTAGAGATCATCTTAATCTCGTTAGGAGACCTCGAACAAAAATCTGCATGGTTACAATACTTTTTCTGCCGGAAGGGCCAGGAGGTAAAAAAATTCAAGCAATACTTCATATATAAAAGGTTTCTTAAGAGCAATACCTATGACTAAATTTTTATTAGAAACAACTCTTATAATAAATTACACTTGATTTTAAATTCTATATATTTTATTTGAAACTTTGACGTTTCGATCCTTTGACCAATGCTTTTCTTTGTTTTCTGAAGAAGATTCTTGGTCAAAGAATCGAAACGTCAAAGTTTCAAATAAAATATACAGAATAATCAAAAGTAATTTATCATTCATTAAGATTCTGAAAAATGTATAGATTATTAACTCTATATATTTTCGAATTACTAATAAACTCTGTCATTTATTTACCTGAGAGCAATAATTATATCATCCGGAAATACGTCAGCATAAAATAACGCATCATGGAATTGAACACCACATAAAGTTTTTAACATTGTATTCTCTATGTTTAAATACTGTTCTAGTTTTTCGCTTGTTTCAAATCCTCGAAGAGTTATAGGCGGAAACGAAATTTTTGGAATTATCCTTTCCATTGTTGTATTTATCAACGGATTAGCAGGAGAATATGCTATCTCTGGACTATAAAATGAAAAAAATACATCAATTCCTAGAATACTTATAGCAAAAGAATAGACCGCGGTACATAGCCCCTTTCTCTGGATTATTAACACTCTTTTGAAATTTTGTGAGTGGCTCCATTTTGATGAGTCCGACAACTTTTTTATCTGCGAAAATCTTTGAAACTGCTGCATTTTCCATCGAACAACCTAAAAAGACAAAGATTTTATGATTTATTCTTGATCAATAACATCACTCTCTTTTATAGTTTAATCCTAAGATAATAGTAGCAAAAATACACACAATAACTTGTCCGACAAAAATATTGCGGCGTTCGGCGTAACCCCTATCTCTAACATTTCAAAATTACAAGTTTTGCTAGATTATTAACATTCTGTTGGAATTCTCAGTACTATCAAATAAAAATTTGTGACGTTGAGTGGTGATATTGTCCGATAAAATTTCTGCTGCATATTTTCGGTCCGAAGCTCTGAAAATGTCAATTCTATGAGTTTGATTTGCTGATTAACACTCATTTGTTTCAAATGTTTCTCCCTTTGGAATGATGTACAGAAAACATTGGTATGATTGTCCGATAAAATATCTGCTGCATATCCATAAAAAATTCAAAAAACTTATTTCGCAAATTCTCACTAATGATATGTTTAAATCGATCTCTAAAGATAAGTACCGTGATATTCTCCAATGTAATACCATAGAAGGTAGAAAGAATAATCTTTTTCTACCTGGCAATAGTCTCTATACCTACGCTTTTCATCTTTTTCATATTTGAAACATATCTGCAAGTGTCATCGAGATTGATGATTCGGACCCCAATCGATCTTGTTATTAGTTCATAAATATACTTCACTTCATTTGAATATATAATTTAGATTTTATTACAGACTCAGATAATAATGAGGATGAGGATGGCAGTAGACAATAAATATGACTTTCGTGCAGATGGTAAAAATTCATCAACGGATGAATCTGATACTGATTAAATTGAATATTTGCTCTAAAAATTATTTTCTTCCGAAGCATGTATTCTTTTATATAAATTATTAAAATTTAATTTCAAATTTTCCCATTATTCTTGAAAATTTTTGAGATATCAATATTTTAGAATCGTATGGAAAATATCATCCCGATAGGTTTTCTTATGTGGAAGCAATTTTTTCTAAGCATGTTTTTATGTTTCTTGTTTCACATCTGCTTCCAATTTTCCGCTTTCCTTTGAAAATTTTCTTTATAATAATAATATTTCCAAATTGTATGCTCAGTTTTACATCAATATATTTCTTCAATTCCTTTATTTACATGTTGCACTATTTTGTGGAGAAAATATGAGAAAAAATTTTTGCGAATGAAAAATCGCTGTTGGACAAGTTATAGAAAAACTCTGACGTGGACATCACGTGACTTACTTGTACGTCATTGGATAATATAATCAAACACAAAATCTCATCATTCCACGAGTGATCGTTCAGGATTTATCCAAAAGATTTTAAAAATCTGTCAAGTAAAATACGCTTTCAGCCTAGTCGGTTGCTATGGAAACAATAGATCTTATGCTACAACATCCTAAATACTGATTTCTAAAATTCTACGGCTAGCAGCACTGAATTTATGCGCAAAATTAAAAAAAAATCAACTGAAATGCACTTCCTGTTCAGTCGCTTGTTATGAGAATTAAAATCAATCATTCAGATGGTAAAGCAGACTGAAATACCAAATTTCAATACTCTACAGCTGATCTTTTCGAATTTATGCGAAAAATTCCAAAAGACTGTCAAGTATAGTGCACTTCCGGCTCAGTCGATCTTGGTAAAAATAGTATATGAGCATCTAGACAGTACTATCGTCTTGAATACCGAATTCTAATATTCCACGTCAAATCGCTTTGGATTTATGCAGAAAATTTAAAAATGTTTCGAGTAAAGTTTAGCCGATCGCAATCATAAGGTGTACAACTAAATGTACTAGAAGTGCTTAACACAAAATTTCAATATTCTACGACTGATTGTTTTGAATTTATGAGAGAAATTCGGAAAGTCTGGTATATAAAGTGCACTTCCGGCTTAGCCAAATGGTACGAAAATTGAAGGATGACCATTTGAATGCTACAGTAATTTCAAATATTGGATTTCAACATCCTACGGTTAATCATTCTGGATTTATTAGAAAACTTCCGGTACAGACGATTGAAACCATAATGCGAGGTGCACAACTAGATCCTATACCAGTCTCAAATCTAAAATTTCAGCATTATACGTTCAACCAGTTTTGAGATTTGCGAGTTACGAACATACGTACCGACATCAAGCCAAAATTAGTCAAAATGGATTCAGGGATGCTCAAAACGAATATTTCCATCAAAATCTTGATAGGTGAATTTTGTCGGTTTCACAATACTTCCTTGTATAAGTAAATAATAAAGACGTAAAAATTTAGAGAATATTATTTTTTGATCTCACAAATAGATGTACAGAAAGTTGAAAGATAGATTCATTATTGTGCGCATACAAACGCAGAAAACGCTACTTCTTATCTTTTTATTTTCGGACTGGCGAAACGGCGCACTATTTTTGTCGAACAATATATTGTTTGATCAATCCATTTACTCACTTATATGTATGATTTTTGTCCGACAAATGTTAATCAGCAAACCAAACTCATAGAATTGACATTTTCAGAGCTTCGGACTGAAAATATGCAGTAGAAATTTTATCGGACAATATCACCACTCAATTTCACTAATGTTTAGTTGATAGTACTGAGAATTCCAACAGAATGTTAATAATAACAAAACTTGTAATTTTGACATGTTGAAGATAGGGGTTACGTCGAACGCCGCAATATTTTTGTCGAACAAATTATTGTGTGTATTTTTGCTATCATTATCTTACGATTAAACTATAAAAGAGAGTGATGTTATTGATCAAGAATAAATCATAAAAACGAAGTCTTTTTAAGCTGTTCGGTGGAAAATGCAGCAATTTCAAAGTTTCAAAAAAGTGTTAATAATCCGGAGAAAGGGGTTTCGTACCGCGGTCTAGAACAAATGGACCAATAAAATAATATTCATATTTAGTATGGATCACTAGCCATAGCAATAGGTTCTCTCAGCCACTTTGAAGGGAATCTGTCCAGTATCTTTTTTTTAATAAAATTACAAATCTGCTGTGGCCCCACAGTACTTCCCCGGCCATAATTATATGACTAGTTTCATTGCTGTTTCATAAATTTAAAGTGTCATATCAATTTATTGCATATTTCAAAGTGACAGCTAGCGATTAAATGAAATTACTAATTTATTTTACAATGCCTATAAGTTTCATGTTGATCCTAAACTTGGCATAATCTAATTAGGTTGTAAAAAAACACTCAAAAAAATTATTTATTTTATATATCCATTAAGCTTATCTCCCCGAGAGTTTTAAATTGATACCAAACTAGAAATTTAAATAACCGGTAAAAAAAAAATTGACAATCGTTTAAATATCTAGAATTATGCCCGTAGGAGCTTTAATGATACTGAACACGATAGAACCAAATTACTTATTTTGAGAGAAGAATTGACGAACGGAATTTGTCCAATATCTAGATATAGCACTGATCTCTAATATAACACTGGATTGGATTTAGGCCGCTGGAATGCGGCCCCAATTGAGCGTCGCCATCTTGGCAAAAACTGAGGTTTTGTGCTAGATCAATACCGCGTTGTGCCGCGATATTTAAAATTTAGCTGTTTGATTTGCCGGTATTTTATTTATCAAACATGATGATCAAGTGCATGTTTTGCGGAAAGAAACCCGATTCATCGAGAAATTTGACACTGCACAAGTAAGTACAACAAATGAACCTGAAATAAGTAAACATTACTTATTTTTATTGCTATGCTATGATGTGAAAATTTTCAAGATTTCCATCCGATGAACAATCGTTCTAAAAATGGCTCGAACAAATGAGTTTGCCAAACTTAGAAAAAGCCAAAAACATGAGGTTATGTTCTCAAAATTTTGTTGCGTCCGCGAAAAGATACACGACTCTGGAAAATGATGTTGTTCCGACTATTTTCAACGAACTATACAAAAACTATAGCGTTAACTGCAAAACAAAAAAAAAATGTTCAAATAGTCACACAATTCTCAATACGATTTATTTATTGTTTAGATTTATAACAAAAATCGTAAAACTATTCAATGAATTTGATAATTCAGAGCTAAAATGTTTAAAAAATAGTTAAAATACTGATACTAAAAAGTCAACAAATATTTTGAGCTATTAATGAATATTTTTAAATATTTTAACTATTATAACAATTTTTAAATACTTTCAACTATTATTGATTATTAATGTGTGCATATTGACGTATATTGAGAATAATTTCATCATCTAACTTGCATTATACTTTGAATTTCATCGATTGTCTTCTATAAGTGTTTTGAATTTGCCGCCGAATAGTGACTCAAAACCTGTTTTACTGTCAAGGCCGCCGTTCAACCGGGGCCGCTTTCAGATGCCAGAATACGGTCTAAGCCCAATCCAGTGTTATATTAGAGATCAGTGAGATATAGATACATAATAATAAAATGTCACCAAAAATTGTTTAACATCCAAATCCATTCTAATATCAATATGCAGACTAAAATATGATACTCTAGCAATTTAAATTAGTTTAATTTATTGTTAGTTGAAAGATCTGGACTGGTACCACATCGAGTCGACATTGACATATTTCGATCTTGTCTTGAACTCCCAATCCTTGACATCATTATCTAGATCTCATTTTTATAGAAGGATAATCTAACCTAATCCCAGTCATGTCCCTATGATAAATATTAACTGGAAACATGTCCAACTTGCATGACAAATTGACAGTAAAAATCAAGTCAATGTCAATGTCAAGTCGTTGTAGTTCCAGCCCAGGTCAGTTTGGATTTCATACTCACAAAATATTATTTGCAACTATAATAGTCCCGTTTATATCAAATGGTTCAAATGTAGTGGGTTGTTTATGATTTTCTACTTTAATCAAACTTCGGATTAAACCTAGAAGACAGCAAAATAAAACTGGAGCAAGGATTTCGATGACAGTTTGCAGAATTTGGCGCTTCTGTATCGTCCAGTTTTTCCACATCAACAGCAAAAATTTCTGCCAACTTCTAGCCATGTTTCTTTTAGTTTCATAAAACTGAAATAAGAAAAATATTATATTAACATAATTCTTATAATATCTAATAATATTTGGTGAGAATTGGTAAACTAGAAATAGATCTTTTCGTTGTTAAATGTGTCACGGGCAAATCCGTAAAATGAAAAAAGCTTAAGTCTGGTTTACAGACCCAACGAAATGGTTTATTGATACCATAAAGAGATCACTCTTTTGTCTATTATTATGGTATTTTAATAGTGTATTATACACTTGTCTGTCATCTCATAGGTCGTCAATTTTACTTTGATCACTGTCAGATAATTTAGAGGCGAATTCTGCTTACATATTAGTTGACAACTTTGAATACCATTTGTAAATGCAAAAGGCAAAGTATAGCTATAATATTTCCTTGATGCTTCTAATTTTAGTAGTATGCCATGATAACGTTCTTATTATTAAAGACAGAAATTTTTTCAAATAGGCAACATTGGGCCGAATTCAGCTCTCTTATACTTGAAGCTTCACTAAAATATTATAAATAAAGACAAAGGTATGTTGGAATGAATAAGTAAGAAAGAGATCGAATACATTTCTATGGTAATAAACTATTATATAGAGTGCAACTGCATCTGCACATTGTACTTAGTTTATTTTAAAAATTATTTATATTATAGTTTTGAGTAAATTTTTCTTTGCTCTAGTGAATTTTTTCTTTGTTTACTCGTTCATAGTTTTTGCACTCCAAAAAAAGTTTCAATTCAAACGTCGTTAGTTTTTGAGTGACGTATTTTATTTTAATCACTATAAATGAAAGAATTTGGCTTACAGCTTCAATATCTTTGGCTGCTACAAAAGTTTTGATTTCTACGACATTTTCGTCACAAACATTCTTCACAGGATTTTCAGGTGTACCTTTAACGCGATTTATGATGATTAGACGTTGCTCTCTATCAGAATCTTGCCATGCAAATATCATTGGATATTTTTTTTAATTCTCGTAAATAAAACACATTTAATAAAACTCGTCAGTATGTTCACGAAATGCATCATAACTAACTTGCTTACTGATATAATACACTCAATTATTGGTAAAATTCACGTAGATGCAATACATTCAATAAAATCAACAAAGATGTTTCAGAAACTGAAAAAGTGACATTTCTCAAAATATCTCTTTGAAAAAAAAGAATAAAATATTATCACCAATAAGAATATACTCTTTCTGTTTCTCTCTCGTAATGTTCGAGCAAGCGGTATTACAGGAAGTACCGGGAGAGATCACTCAAATGACAGGATTTGGCGCTTAGCTACTACCATCTAGCGGGAAGGAGCGCACCTATTTTTCAATTTTATTTGAATCTTGAATCTTAGTTATCACTGCAAAAATTTGAACAAATGTTGATTTAGAGCAGGCTAGCGAAACGAGAATGATTTGAATTTATCATATTATTCTCCTGCCACCTATACGCGGTCCCATGGAGCTATTAGAGATTTATGATCAAGTGATTTCATTTTTGAATTTTTGAATAAGTGTCAATTATGAGAGTAAGGGCTGGTATTTCAGTCCTTGGTTTAACTTAAGCGGAGCTTAAATACCTTGGTAACAATTGTTCTAACAATCATTACTATGGAAATTAAGCTACGTTTAAGGTAAACCATGGACTGAAATACTGGGCCTAAGTGATTTTGAATGTCACATGAATAAATAAGATGTTAATATACAATTTGTGTATTTTTAGTACCGTTGCCTTGCTTGTTTAGGAGAAAATGTCAGTTCATTCTTACATTGTATTCCTCAATGAAAACTGGTCTGGAATTTGAATCACTCTTTTGTAGCAGAATACCGTCAAAATCAAGACAAACTTGAAAAACAGGAATACAATGTCACATTGATGATCCTTCATAAGAAAAAACAGATAGATATGTATACATATGGACATCAAAAAAATTACTCGAATTTTGAAGTATGGATTTAATCGATAAACGCCATGAGCAATTCCCGCCGCAGAACGTCTCAATTTATGAAAAGAACTACATCGTAATACAATATCGCGATTTCATTTTCTCTATGTAGAAAGCACGAGATTGAAAAGGAATCCTCAACGGACAGACAGGCGGACATCATTTCTGTGATTTTGTAAGATGAACTATATCTATATGTAGTTTTTTGAATAATGTAATTGAATTATTTCCAGATGCAAGACTATTTGCTATTGTATATAAATGTTGAAATATGAAAATATTATCATTACTCCAAATTCTGTGATTGTATTTAATTTATTTTTACTCGTATTTATTCAATTTGTGATTCTAGTTATCATGATTCAATTCATATTTCTCATATTCAAATCATGGAAACTTGAATCAAATAAAAATCTTGAGAAAATTGTTGTGTAAAATTTAACAATAGGTACCTAGATTCGTATTCGCGCGCTATTACAGTAGTTCAATGGGACCGCGAATAGATGACGCTGACAGTAATATGCTAAGTTTGGAATAAAGTGGGCGTTTCGCTTCTTCTTTAGTAGTTTTGTTCTGTGTTCCTAATGATAATATTGTATTGAGTTTATGACAACATTTGTAGACAAAAATATTCTAAAAGAAGCAAAGCAACCATAGTCATTATTATTTTTTATTGTTTATGTGACTCATCTAAATTGATCAATTACATGTTAGATTTAGAATGTGTTATATACGTACAGAATTTGAGCGAAATCCTTAGAGAAAAGAGATCTTCTCATCTTGTTTATCCTTAAAACAATTCTTGAATTTTGAGAAGGAAAAATATAAGGCAAAAATATGGTGCTCTCAGTAAAAGATTCTGAGACGAATTTATGTGACTATTTAGTCAATTAAGAAACTTATTTAAGTGGTATTTATTGAGTTTCTTTACAATTATAATATTAAACTACTCTGAAAGATAGTTGATACTGAGAATTGAATGATATCTAATACATCTTTAGGCCAAACTGAATAATAGCAGCCCGTTGTGGAGCACTTGCGCACAATATACACGTTTTGTTGTGTTAGCAATGTAAGCAGTAGTCTGCAAACAAATCATATGAAAGGTTACTACAGGCGTGTTACAACGTTAATCAACAAGGTTTCTGCTGGTGTCTTACCATCGTGAATTTGAAATATTTTTATGATAAGGCCACTGATAAAGAGATTATTGACTGGGCAATGATTAGAGGATTGATTACTGACAAGTACGTATGCAAGTATAGATATAACATGAAACTTACAGCACAGACAGTAAACGAGTGATTGACAAATATCTATGGCGGTGTCGAAAGAACAGTGAGAATGGAAGTAAGCATGATGTTTGGAGAAGTGTTAGGAGTGGAAGTTGGTTTCAGGAGAGTAAGATGCAGTGGCTTCTAGCCTGGTCAGAGCGGACGAAGCCCTCCCGTTTATTTCTTGTAGCGTATCGCTGGTATAATATTCGGTCCAAAACAAGGATATACTTTTTTAAATCAAGACATCACTCAGTCGATTAAATTAAATGATTTATTCCAAAAGCCAAACAGGTCGGACACGTGAATATTTGGCCGGATACGTCCGTAAAATGTCAAAAATCTGGCAATCCTAACTGGACCACGGATCACGCTAAATTTTTTGACATATGAGGCGGCTTCTACCTTGTTCAGAGCGCACAAAGCTGGCTCGTTTGTTTGGTTGCAGAGTGTCTGAGTGCTTTGCTACGTATCTAACTAAATCCTACAGAGACCCGCCCCCATCTCATTGCTTTCAGAACAATTCTCTATTTTTCAAAAGTTTAAACCCCTGTTTTGGTGCCACTGACAAAATCTCTTCTAACTATAGGAATGCCACTATCGCCATCTCTGGAAAAATTTACGAAATGCAACGGGCTGCTATTCTTCCCTCCTAGCCATTTTTATAGATTATTGCATAAAATCACACTCGTTTAACTGCTGTTATCCTTATCCACATTTCTCTTTGTTTCGCTTCATAATCTCTTCCCGAAGACCTATAAAAATGTAGTTCTGGGCTGTTTGCTTCAGTATAAGTACATCCAACAACACAACAACTTTTAAGTGAATGATTTATACTCATGCATATATGTAATACTCCTATATTGCTAGTCCCCATAAGTGGAGGTATCACTGAGAAAGTGCGACAGCAAAACTCGTTGTGCGCAAGCGTCGCGGCTTCAATCGATATTTGAAAGGTTGTTTCCAAAAATGGATAACGCTTGCACGTGGCTTGCACCAATTGCACGAAGGCATGCTCACAAGGTTCGTGGTAGAGTAAAAAGAGATAGACGTATATTTGTCTGAACCGTAATGTTTTCGCCGGTTCCGCGTATCCAACTAGCAATATAGGAGTATTACATATATGACAATATGATATACAAAAATGACGTTTGACAGTTTGACGTTTCTGACGGCACACCTCGTAGATGTAAAATTTAACCGATAGAGCGGAGCCACTGAGGATACGCAATAGGCGTATAGATTTTCTACTGATTTTGATAGTTAAATGCTACAAGAAGTTATTGAAAAGTGAGGACAGCAAGTAAATTGTAAGTGTGCTTAATATTTTTTTTTTTTTTATTATAAATCATAATTATTCTATGCGTACATCCACTGATGGTTCCATTCCGCTGCCTGAAATTTTCTATAAGTGCAGAAGAATCATTACACTCATGATTTAAATCGAGCTCAATAACAAATATTGGACTAAATTATTGTCTGGACCTTATAAATAACTGGAATTTCGAACAGTGAACAAATAAGAAGCATTTGGTATGGATGAAAGTTTTCCAATTGCAATATTTGAACGATGCTAAAACTGAAAATTATTATTTGTAACGGAAGATGCTTCAATATATCTATATTATATGGAATCAAGAAAAAGTAATACTCTTCAGTCTTGATATTACTTTGTACTTCAGACAACCGAAGAAACTTCAATAAATTTATACTCACAACAAGCTCATGCTTCCCAAAAGTGCTAAAAGACTTTCTAGTCGTTATAAAAGAAGTGGAATCAAGAAGAAAAGTAATATTTATGGAAAAAGAATCTCAACTTTAGTAAAATTGACTCATTTTAGATAGTAAGATGCATTTATGTTCAGATGAAGTGAAAATAATGCAGAACGTCACTTTAGCCCAAAATAAATTCTAAAAAAAATCAATAACTATGGAGTAATTATCTTATGGAAATACTTCGAATTGATTATCATTTTTTTATTCATCTTCTCAATTAATCACATATTCCAGAATAATTTGAACTACCTAGTCTAAATCTTGGATTAGTGATTTTCGTCCTAATTTTTCCAGTTTTGCTATTAAAACTCGTTCTAGTTCATATCTACTGCATATTTATCACCATAAGTGATTTAAGATTTGGAAGACCTAAATTAGAAGAGAATCTATCAATCCAAAATTGTGGGTTAGTATATGAACTCTTGAGAATATGAGTATAAAATTTCATGCTTTAATAGAATAATTTTAAATTCTTTTGTACATTTGTATTCAATATTTCTCTAATCTTGTTCACAATGAACTTGAAATACTGTTAAAAGTAATTTCAACAGAAAGTATGATCCACAATTGAGAAAACATTTCTTGAGAATAGACACATTGGCTGGTACCACAAGCTCTGTTTTTGGCTATACTAGCAGTGTTATTTTAAGAAGAGTTTTAAGGCAATATTAATATTTCAAGCTATTTCAAAGGAAAATATTGAAATAAATTTTGTAGACATATGTGTTTTCCGTAATTTGTATCTGAAGATTATTTTCTAAAGTATTTGGGAAAATTCTAATTGCGTTGAAACACATCTTGACACAACGCTCTTAGTAGCGCCAAAAACAGAGCTCGTGGTACCAGCCTTTAAGTTTAAAGTAATTGACTTATTACGTTTTAGCTCAAATCAATAATTTATTCAATAACTACAAAGTTGAATCAAAATTAATGCATGAAATGACTTCATTCAATTTTGAATTTGTAAGATATTCAATGTATTACAATACTGTGAAAAGTAACTTTATTTTAAGGTATGATCCACAGTCAACGGAATTCTACAGAAATAGATTATTGAAATTCATTGATTCAAAACTTCTTTAATACAAATTTTAAATATACTCTACAACTGCGGATTTATTGCCTGCGATTGGAGCATACTTCATGCATAAATTAACTTTATAATTTATCTTAATACCTGATATTTGTACACATATTTTGTCCGTGAAATTGATTTACATGTACAAACATTCATAATACATGTATTTTTGTTGAAAAAAATTTTTTAATTCGTTTCTATTCATAGTCCCAACCTCAAAATAATAATTTAGAATGAAAACCATGGAAATATAGCTATCAAAGACCTCAGGTAGCAAGGGGCGCAACTATTTTCATGCGCATAATTTTTAACATTAAGTGCTCTCTCCCGGTACTCCTTGCGGTATTATAAAGAGAAAAAGAGCTTTACACTCGTTAAGATCGGGCCACACAATATCGCACCGTTTCCGATCTGTCAGTTGTCCGAGTGTTGGTTATCACACGGTCAAAAAATTACTCCAGGTACACAAATACGATTGTTCAAACATTACCGTATCACGCCCGAGCGCACTCGATTCAACATCACTCGGCCGAGTCCAATTAATTTTTTTTTGTTTGACAATCTCTATCTATAAATAAAAGCGAAATACCACTCACTGATACAACTCGGAATCTCAAAAACTGCTAGACCGATTAAGCTGAAATTTGGCTGGTGGGTAGTACGTGGGAAGTAGACGTCAGCTAAGGAAGGATTTTGCAACAGGGCCGAATTAAGAGAGGGTTTATATGAAAGCTCTCTGTTTTTACTGGTAGAGGCATGAAATAGAGGAGTTAGATAGACTGTGTGGAAAAAATTAATACCGCAATAATATTTTTTTGGCAGGTTTGGAGTGAGGTGGCCCAGAGAGGTTAAAATGATCTCTGAGAGTTCTTCTGTTTCTGAGAGCAGGGACTTGAATTATATTTATTTTCTTCAGAAGCTTAATGTTCTTGATGATGAATGGTAAATACTCTGTTTGATATGATTTCTACAACAAGGATGGAATATCAAAAAATACGAGTCGTGCTAGAATTTCGCAGGTAACTAGTTAGTGGGGAGCAAAGGTTATTTAAAAAAGGATTTTGCGATAGGGCCGAATTAAGAGGATATAAAAGGCGATTGTAAGTCTATATGAAAGTTCATGATATTCAATATGCTGGTGGACAATGTGAGAATATATATACCGTAATATTATTATGGATTAAGGTGATCTAGAGAAAAATAAAATTATCTGTGGAAGTCTGTCAGTTTGTTTCTGATGTCAGGGACTTGAATTAAATAATTTTTTTGAAAGTCTAATATTTTTATTGTTGATGTCATAATGAATACTGTAGTATGATTTTTACAACAGGGATGAATTAAGGTGGGCAACGAAATATTGAAGAATACGAGTTACCCTGAAACTTCGTAGATAAGTAGTTTATGAGAGGCAAAAGAAAGTATTTTACGGCAGAGACGAACCAAATAGGGCAATCCAATAGGATTGTGTGGAAAACCATATTTTCGCGAGCGGCGTGTTTCTTCGGGCAATCTAAGCGATCTAAGTGACAATGATTCAGTGAATCATGTTTCTTTGGTCCTTATTCGTTATCCCCACTTCTTCACTTTGTGATCACAAAGTGACAATCCCCTTACCCTTCTGAATCGGACTTTTTGCATGTTCACGAGATTGCGATAGCCGAATCTGTGTAAATTTGAAAAATGGCAGATAGAACAGAACAAGAAAATCGTTGGTAAAACAATAAGTGCACATACCGCATCTTATATGATGGAATGAATATACGAATAATCATGCAATCATAATGCATGAAAAACAAACTATTTAATGAATTATAATAAAAATCAATACGGAAAAATTCTGATATTTTAACCAATCAAAAGAAAAAAGAAGTGTTATTGTTTCCAATATTAATATTTAAATTTGCCAGTTCAATCACACCTTAAGCTCAACTCACGTACGCGCCTGCGCGCAGCAAGTAATGCCCGCGAGGGGCACGTCCGGTAATGCGGCCTGACAAAAAGACCACGAAGTCAGTTGTCGGTTACGCGTGCTCACTGCAATATCACAATACGTATAAGTTAAGTTAAGTTTCTTTGTTTACCTGTTTTGTGAAGTATTAATATAACAAACCAAGTTCATCTATAAAAACATTAATTACATCTTTATTCGTGTTCCTGTTCATCACTCCCTTCCAACAATAACAACAAGAGGTTATGGGCCCAGACTATCGAGTGAAACAAGAACAAAAAAAGATGGAGGCCACACAAAGTTTAGTTGCTGTGAACAAACTTAATAACAGCAACTGGAACGTCTGGAAATTCCAGGTAAAAGTCATATTGATGTCTAAAGGCCTATATAACATAACAACTGGCAAAGAACTAAAACCGACTGCCACTGCTCAACAAGACGAGTGGCAGTTACGGGATGCTAGGGCGCAGGAAGCACTCGTCATTCGCATGGACGAGGAGCCATTATCCCATATCATGCACTGCGCCTCAGCACACGAAATGTGGACTAAACTTGAAAGCATTTACGAGAGAAAATCTGACGTTGGCATGCATTTATTAAATGAACAATTCTACAATTTGAAGTTTGAAGGCACAGTCAGTACATTCATTTCTAAAGTGTCCAATTTACGTGCTAAGATCCGACAACAAGGCGAAGATGTTCCTGAAAACATGGTGATTACAAAAATTATCATGGCTTTGCCTGAAAAATATAAGTACTTTCGGTCAGCATGGGAAAGTGTCACGTCGGACAAACAAACGTTAGATCACCTAACGTCTCGGCTTCTCATAGAAGAAGACAGGCTAGGCAATGATGCCAGTGCAGAAGTGCAACAAACAGTCGCGTTTATGTCAAGTAACGGCAACGAAAAATTTTGCACTGGGTGTAACAAGAACGGACACACGGTAAACGAGTGCAGACGCAATGTGGAGTGCAGCTACTGCAAAAAACGTGGACACACAGTGAAATACTGCTACTTCTACAAACGTAAACACGACGCGCGTAACCATGAACAGTCTGACACAAGTTTCAGCGCGAATAGTGGTGCGAACACAAGTGCAAGAAAGAACACAAGTGCAAGGAAGAACAAAAACTCTAACTCGAAGCACGCTGTTGCACTGATGGCGAACTACGAAATTCACGACAACGTTGATCGGGAAGTAAATACGGTTTGGATCTTGGATGGCGGTGCGTCGCAACACATGTGTCGCGATCGAAAAATGTTCAGTGAATACGCAAGTCTAAACAAATCGGAAGCAATAAAAATCGGTGACGGTAACTTTATGTGTGCAATCGGGATTGGTACGGTGAAATTGCAAGCTTTCAACGGCGAAAACTTTCATAACGTCGAACTAAAAAATACGTACTACATTCCCGACCTAACCGTAAATCTTTTTTCACAAGGCACTGCTTTGGATAAAAAATTAAAACTAATATCCAACGAAAAAACCGCGCGATTCGAAAACAGTGACGGAAGCATCGTCGCGATGGCACAGCGAAAGGGTAAACTATTCCATATGACCTTTCGTACTGATGAGATAAAAGTTAATAAAGACTGTTTGATCGCCGCTCCGAAAAATCTTGACATCATGTGGTGGCACAGTGTTCTTGGACATCAACACATAAGACACGTCAAAAGGATCCTGAAGACCAACGGAATTACCTATACTGACAACGAAACCGTCTGCACTTCCTGCATCCAAGGAAAACACCACAGGGATACGTTTCCAAACAGCGAATCAAGGGCAAGCGAGGTAGGTGAATTAATCCATAGCGACTTATGTGGACCTATGGGTGCACCCTCTCTAAAAGGATCCAAATACATGCTTCTTCTCAAAGATGACTACACATCATACAGGACCGCTTACTTCATTGAAACCAAAGACGAAGTTTGCGAAAAACTTAAAGACTACATAACTTGGTTCAAAACTCAAACGGGTAAGAAAATCAAAACTATCCGGAGCGACAATGGCGGAGAATACGTGAATGCTGACATAGTGAAACTGTTAAATAACAAAGGCATTCAGCATCACTTAACTGTACCGTACACCCCCCAACAAAATGGCCGCGCTGAGCGGGAAAATCGTACGGTAGTAGAAGCAATTCGGTCTATGCTTGCGGAAACTAAACTTGCAAAGCGTTTCTGGGCGGAGGCCGCAAATACAATCGTCTTTCTGCTAAATCGCACAGTCTCCAGTTCAACTCCAAAAAGCACACCTTTTGAGTTGTTCTTCAACAAAACTTTCAATTTAAACCTATTGAAAGGTGCGTTCGGATGTCCAGTCTGGGCTCTGATCCCTAAAGAAAAACGGACAAAACTTGACATGAAGAGTAAACCTGGCATTTTCATGGGTTACTCGGACAATACCAAAGGTTATCGGGTGTATTTTGAAGAAGACGATAACATTGAAATAAAACGAGAAGTGATATTCACTCCGGAGGTACGTCTAATCAATAATGTCAATGTCCAACTCGAACAAGCAGAACCAGATGAAGATGACCAAGTCGACACATTTGATGACCCGGATGCAAAAGAGGATTCGCAAAGCGAGGGGGAAGATCATGAAGAAATCGTCGAAGTTCAACGCCCTCAGAGATCACGCAAGGCTCCAGCTCATCTTGACGACTACGAAACCGGATACATGGCTCTCGATAGTGAGGAGCCTACAACATACGAAGAAGCCATGGCCAGCAATCATGCAACTGACTGGCAGGCTGCAATTGACGCGGAAATGTGCGCGTTGGTGGAAAATGAAACGTGGAAAGTGATCCCTAAACCAAAAAAGTGTAATGTGATCGACAGTAAGTGGGTGTTTAAGATTAAGAGAAATGAAAACAACGAAATATCTCAATACAAATGTAGATTGGTGGCACGAGGTTTTATGCAACGGAGTGTTGCTGACGATATTTATTCGCCAGTCGTAAAAATAAACACAATTCGCACAATGTTAGTTATTTGTGCTAATAAAAATTGGCAAATATTTCAATTGGATGTTTGTAATGCCTTCCTTAATGGCGAAGTAAATGAGGAATTGTATATGAACTTGCCGAATAATTGTAAACTCGAAAACGGGAAGATTTGTAAATTACAAAAGGCACTATATGGCTTAAAAAAGGCGCCACTTTACTGGTATCAAAAATTTGACCTTTTCATGCAAAGTCAAGGCTTTGTTAAGAGTGAATGTGACAGCTGTCTGTATATCCGTGTAAAAAACAGAGAAACATTGTACTTGCTTATTTACGTAGATGACATGCTTGTCACAGGCTCTTGCCTTGCAGAAATAAATTTACTTAAAGATAAACTCAAAGAAACATTCAAAATGAAAGACTTGGGCATGCTGGGTTGCTATCTTGGCATTTCAGTGCAACAAAATCAAAATAAAATTACTCTGAGCCAAAAAGGCTATTTGGAAAAGGTCCTTAGAAACTTTGAAATGTTCGATTGCAAACCTGTAAGCACGCCCATGGACAATAACTTTAACCATGAAATATTGAAACGTGAGAAGTCCGAAAGCAAAGAAATAGAAGTAAAGTGTAGACAGATAATTGGATGTATAATGTACGCCATGCTAGGCACACGACCAGACTTGTGTATTTGTATAAGTATTTTGTCAAGATATCAAAATTGTGCCAGCCATGATCTTTACATTGCATTAAAACGAGTTTTGCGTTACATAAAGGGAACGCTGAATTTGAAATTAACTTATCGCAAGTCAAACTTTGAAAATAAAATCATTGGTTTTGCCGACGCAGACTGGGGTGAGGACCATGTCGATAGAAAATCCACAAGCGGTTTTTGTTTTTATTTGTGCGATAACTTAATTTCATGGACATCACGCAAACAGAGCACTGTCTCGCTCTCGTCAACCGAAGCCGAGTACGTCGCTTTGAGCACTTGCATAAGCGACGCATGCTGGTTCAGAAACTTATTGTCGGAGTTGAATTTTGTTGACGAGGCATGTGAAATCATAATTTATGAAGACAATCAGTCTGCCATAAAATCTTGTAATTCTTATGATCAAACCAGTCGAATGAAGCACTTAGATATTAAGTACCATTTTATTAAGGACAAGATTCGTGCAGGAATTGTAAAAGTTAAATATATTCCCACACGAGAACAAATTGCTGATGTTTTGACAAAGCCTTTGAGCAAGTGCAGTTTTGAAAATCATAGAAAGAAAATGCTCACTGATTGAAAGTACAATGTTATTTAATCATGTTTTATTTTTCCGTTTATTTTCTTTTGTTAACTCAATAACAAGCACTAAAAGGTTGTGATTGAGGGGGAGTGTTATTGTTTCCAATATTAATATTTAAATTTGCCAGTTCAATCACACCTTAAGCTCAACTCACGTACGCGCCTGCGCGCAGCAAGTAATGCCCGCGAGGGGCACGTCCGGTAATGCGGCCTGACAAAAAGACCACGAAGTCAGTTGTCGGTTACGCGTGCTCACTGCAATATCACAATACGTATAAGTTAAGTTAAGTTTCTTTGTTTACCTGTTTTGTGAAGTATTAATATAACAAACCAAGTTCATCTATAAAAACATTAATTACATCTTTATTCGTGTTCCTGTTCATCACTCCCTTCCAACAATAACAACAAGAAGAAGCGCCAAAAATCATAGCTATAAAATAAATTTTTTGTAACACGTACACCGAAAGTACCCTATTACTGAGCTGACTTCTGCTCCGAAAGTTCTCAATTCCAAACCATGGTAACAATTTTCATTAATTCTCTGTTGACTGGGAATTAATGGATATTTTTTCCCGCTGGGTAAAAATGAAATTGAGATCATGGATCAGGATGCCGTCGGATTTTTTTATTTCATTGATATATGTCAAATTGATATTTGAAAGAAATTTGTATTATGGAATATTGTGAACGGGATAGCACAGAGAATGTGAAAAATATCAATCAATAAAATAAATCATGTAAGTTATGTTTCATTGTATTAGTTTACTGTAATGTGATTGCATATGCAAAAATCTGTTTGTCAAATCGATAAGATAGTTTCAATACATCCAAATTTATTTAAAAAATTTAGTAATGGAGGTACTTCGGTGCACTTGTTACAAAAAGTACTGTATGCAACTCGGACACTGAACGACTGTCATTATTGTCACGGACAAATTTGGCTGCACGGAACTACGCCTTGGACTTTGCTCTCGTCTTCGCCTCGTGCTTCGCCCTCGCCTTCGCCTCGTACTTCGCCCTCGCCTCTGCCTCGAGCTTTGCCCTCGTCTTCACCGAATACAGCCAAATTTATCCTGGACAAAAATGACAGTCGTTCGGTCCTTGTAGCATAATATACTATTAAATCAAAATATTTAGTTTAGTATTCTCACTATAGGATCGCTGCAATAAATGATCCATGATTCGTAGTTCGTTGTTTTCTTGTTTCAGAAAATAATCATGATTCATATACAGCGAATATGATCCTGAGATTCACAGTATGATTGTCGAAGAAACACGCCTATTATTATCATATTTGTATGAGAGAGTCAAATGGATCGGTTAACCTTGGAATAGCGCAACCAAAAATTTCTGTCGCAAACGAGGTCCGTGGTTTGCTCTGGTGCTGCAATCAATAATTAATTTTATTCTCATTGATTTCAGAAAGTTACTGCGGACAGAGTCCACGTTTTGCCCGAGAGATGTAGTCTTTTTTCTATTGATTTCAAAAAGTCACCGAGAGTTCTGTTGTCAATTTATCGTATTTTCAAGGGAAAGTCAATTGGATTGATTAAACTCAAATTTAAAAAATTAAAAATATCCGAAGCACATTGTTTGCTGCAGTCAATTACAGTACATCTTTATGCTGGTGAAATCGCCGGTAACAGCTAGTAAGAGTTCGAAAGTTTACGGTCCTTTATATATATATATACATACATATATATATATATATATATATATATATATATATATATATATATATATATATATATATATATATATATATATATATATATATATATATATATATATATATATATATATATATATATATATATATATATATATATGTATATATATATATATATTTATATATATATATATATATATATATATATATTTATATATATGTATATATATATATATATATATAATATATATATCTATATATATATATATATATATATATATATATATATATATATATATATATATATATATATATATATATATATACATAAAAAAATGTTTGTCAATGCAAATATTATTTTTTAGTCGAGATTTTCTGCTGATTTTAATAGTTAAATGCTACAAGAAGTTATTAAAAAGTAAGTACAACAAGTAAATTTCAAGTCTGCTTAATATTTTTCTGATCATTTATTATAAATCATAATTATTCCAGGCGTACATTCACTGGTTCCATTCTGCGGTCTGCAGTTTTCTATAAGTGCAATAGCATTATTACACACATGATTTAGATCTACCACAATAACATATATTGGACTAAATTATTTTGTGGACTTTACAAATACCTGGAATTTCGAACAGTGAACAAATAAGAAGCATTTGGAAAGGATGAGAATTTTCAAGCTCCAATATTTGAACGGTGCTAGAACTGAAAATTATTTGTAACGGAAGATGCTCCAATATATTATGTATATCACATAGAACCAAGAAAGAGTAATACTCTTCAATCTTGATGCTACTTTGGAATTCAGGCAGCCGAAGAAATTTCAATAAATTTATACTCGCAACAAGTTCATTCCTCACGAAAGTGCTAAAAGACTCTCCAGTCAATTTAAAGGAAGTAGAACCAAGAAGAAAAGTAATATTTGTGGGAAAAAAATCTTAAATTCAATAAAATTGATTCAGTTTAGACAGCAAAGATGAATTAATGTTCAGATAAAGTGAAAACAATGCAGAACGTCACTTTAGCTTAAAGTAAATTGAAAAAATTCAGTAATTATCTTAAAAAAATACTTCAAAATAATGATATTTTCTTTTATTCATTTTCTCAATTAATTAAACATCCCAAAATAATTTGAACAAGTCTACAGTCCTGGATTAGTGATTTTCGTATCCTATTTTTTTTCAGTTTTGTTATTAAAACCCATTCTAGTTCATATCTATTGCTCATTTAAGATTGTATTTGAAAGACCTAAATTAGAAGAGAATTCACTAATCCAAAATTGTAGGTTAGTATGAGATCTTTTGAGAATATGGCTATAAAATTTTATACTTTAATAGAATAATTTCGAATTGTTTTGACCGTTTGTATTCAATGTTTCTCTAGTCTTGTTCACAATGAACTTGGAATACTGTGAAAAGTAATTTCAACAGAAAGTATGACCCACAATTGAAAAAACATTTCCTGAGAATAGACACTTCAAAGTAATTGACCTATTATGACGTTCTAGCTCAAATCACTAATTTATTCAATAACTACAAAGTTGAATCAAAATTAATGCATGAAATGACTTTATTAAATTTTGAGTTTGTAAGCTATTCAATGTATTGCAATACTGTGGAAAGTAATTTTATTCTAAGGTATGATCCACAGTTAAAGAAGGCATTCTACAAAAATAGATTTTTCAAAGTCATTGATTCATAACGTTTTTGAAACAAATTTTGAATATATTTCACATCTGCGGATTTATTGACTACAATAATTGGATCATACTTCATGGATAAAGTAACTTCATATTTGTTCGCAAAACCTGATATTTGTACATATATTTTGTCGGTGAGATTAATTTACATGTACAAACATTTATAATACATGTATTTTTGTTGAAAAAGTTTGGTGATTCCTTTCTATCAATATACCTAACCTCAAAATATTAATTTAGACTAGAAACCATGGTAACATAGCTATCAGAGACCTCATGTGGCAAGGGGCGCAACTATTTTCATGCGCAGAATTTTTAACATTGAGTGCTCTCTCCCGGTACTCCCTGGATGGTAGTACCTAAGCGCCAAATTCTTCCATTTAAGTGATCTCCCCGGTATTCCCTGCTACCAACACTCAAATAAGAAATGAAGTATTCTTTATCAATGCTTTCAATTCGAACCTACAGACAGTTTCAAATAATTGAACCATTGCGCAAGCACATTCCATTTTTAGCGTTAGAACCGTGTGAAATCGAAATTCTAAATTCTGAGAATTGCCAGTTCTTTGTTCGAACAAACCAGAATTGTAAATTCCAGTTCTGACGAAACAATTGGCAAATAAACATAAGCGATACTCTACCTGGTGGCAGAATTTCAAACTAGTGATGTTAGGATAGATTTGGCGGGCTACATATATAATATACATGAGCTTATAATCAAATCAATAAATCATATTCTATATTCGGTTATTTAATTAGTATTCATAAAAAACATATATTAGATAATAATTCTGAATGATTTTAGCAAAAATTCATCAAAAAATATTGTGTAAATTGATTGAAATTTCAAATACAAAAATTTACCATGGAGGATTATGTGTAGTAGTAATGACTGATGAAGCCATAGCCTACGCATTCGCTGTCTGACAGTTGATATAATAAGGTTGCTATTTCGTTTTGTTGTACTTTTTACTTTTAAATTGAAAAAGAAGATAGAATCCAAAGTTTTAGAGTTTTTCAAAATATTTTCTTTCATGCAGGACATTTCAGATATTGCAACTGGTGAATATTTTTGTCTGGATTCTTTCCTATTTATCCAGGTATACTCTACAAATACAAATTATCTTCAAATAATTGATAGATTTTTTGAAACAACAAACAGTGCAACTAATAAGTACTAATCTAATGTTTATTTAATAAAATTAAAAGGCATTCTCGAGCCACTTCAACTTTTCAACACATGGTACACAATAAAAAAAACTGCAGTCATATGCTTGCAACTGTCGCTGTTTTCTGCTTTGCAAGAACAACTCATATTCTCAATCTCCAAGGCATCATATTCATTATAATTCAATTCTCCTTCAATTTCATACGGATTCTCAAGCACTTTTGATGTTTATATGCAAGAGCATGCAAAAATACTCTCTTGTCACTATCATCATTTAATTTTCGACAGAATAAAATAATGTCAAGCATTTACTAGCTCTTCACCCTCATTTACACAGCGTGACTGACATTTGCATCAAAATATTCTTGAAGTTTCAATATCATCATCTAGAAATTAAAGGTTAAGTTCAATTTAAAAATATGAATTAAATATAAATAAACAGATGGAATAATTCACTTGCCTGGTACTTACGAACAATATACTTTTAAAAAATATCCATGAAAAAGTAAATCTTTATTTCATATTCACCATTTTTATCTTTAAAAATCGTAAAAAGCCCATTTAAATACATGTGAACTTCAAGTTTATCCCAACTTAGTTAGTTCAAAAATATCCGCTGCGGCACTGCGATCTTAAATTTATTTGCCAATAGTATTTGAAGTTCTGGTCATGCGCATTTCATGAAATAAGTTGATGTTCTATTTGCACGTGCTGTGTCTGATTTTGTGTACTTGAAATCTTTTATTTTACCAATCCTGATACAGAAATCTTTTGTTGAGGTGAGTTTTAAATTATTTGAAATTATCAAAATGATATATTTTTCCAGCAGCAGGTTTTAAAAATGATGATATTTTAGGTTAGCGAAAACAAAACGAATGCCTCAAATGTCAAAAACTGCAGCGCCAAATTGACTAAATTTCATGAAGCGTTTGAACTGTAAGCAAAAACTGTTCCGAATCACTAATCTCTAATAACTAGACAGAGGATCTATACGGCGAAAAATTTAAAAAAATAGTTATTCTTGATTCTAGATTGCGAAATATCACTTTTGCATGGAGAATAAAAGATTTGTAAATGTTGATTTTTAATGACAATTTTCGAAAAAAAGTATTTCTCATTGAAGCATCCACAATGAGTGACTGGTAACTAAATTCGAATAAGCGCTTGCGCGACTGTAGCGGTATGTTACCAACCAATGATCTCTATATATAATTGGATCTTAGACCAGAACTGGATAGAGTATTCTATAAGAAGTAGCGAAGTACGCTTGGTAAATTTCCACAGTAGAAATAAAAAATATTCACTCATAATCAAAAATTAATTTATTGTATGCACCAATCAAATGATGATATTTAAAAATACTAAATTTTTTTATTGTACGCCATATGGATTCTCCATCCAGTTATTTAGAGATCAGTGGAATTTAGTTTGGCACTCATTTTTGTAATTTTTTGACATATATGAACCCAAATAGAAAAAGTAGTGTAAGGTACACGTTTCATAAGACATTTTAGGTCACTTGTTCATTAGACAACTCGCCCCAACCGGATTGTTTTCTAAAAAAACGCGTGAAATCATGCCCTATGAAATTTATATTTTAATAAAATATTTTATCACTCATTCGAGATAAGTACTATTTTGCGCACGCTTTTCCGGGCGGTAAATGACTCTTTGGCTTTTGCGTGTCGTACGCAAGCCATTTACCGCCCAGAAAAATAATCGCAAAATCGTACTTATCTCGCATTCATAATAAAAAATAATATCTGCAACTCGTGCGGTGTTCTCAATTGCCCACTTGAGCAACTGAGACTTATATGGAGATAAAAAAAATGAAAATCATAATGTGGAATTAGAATTATTATTATTCATATTTGGACATCACATGCAAGCGTTTGTCAACTGTTTGTTTCTAACGTATTTAGTATCAAATTAAGGCTTTCGCGGAAATAATCTACTGATGTCCGGTTGCATGAACGTTCATTAACTAAACAGTTCTTCAAAAATGAACAATATCAAATCGAATTTTTGACAGCAATGCTAAGCAACCGATTTGATGAATATATTCGATTTGATATTGTTCATTTTTGAAGAACTCTTTAGTTAATGCAATCAGGCCTAAAAGTGTCAAAAATGATATTTAAACGATTGTCAATTGTTTTTCTACAAGTTATTTTTTAAATTTGAATTCAAAATTATACATTCATGATAATCTCATTTGTACTGGTAGTATTCGGCGTCAGGGGAGAAATGTCTATCTAACCTGCAAAAACCGACAATTTTGTTCAGCTCGTATAATTTTAAGAGATGCAACTTCCACCGTAACTTATGATCATAATCATGAAGTGGAGCCAGCTGCAGTTCAGCTTCTTCGATTGAAAACAAATTTGAGAAGACAAGCCCAGCATGAAAACATTGATCTCTAGATCATATTTCGAGAAGAACGGCTGCTGCGCTAATAAATGGATTTGCAAGTGTTCGCTTCACTTTACATAGGTGTACAAGACTTGGTACCCCTATGATACCACAAACCTTGATAGATTATTCTAATATAATCCAGCAACCGCAGTACGTAATAATTTTAAAATGAATTTGTATAGATCCCACATATTTGTAAAAAACCATATACACTTTTTCCAGATGGTTTGGTCGCTATGGATTTGATTTGAGTCCGAAGCAAAATATTTTTTTAGAGGCCATATTACGGCTGCGGACAATAGTGGCTCCGTACTTTTTGTACCAGAAACACTACTATCTTTTATGATCCAATAACTCGGTGTTCAACTCCACATGGATGCCATTTTTGAAGTCGTGCCACGAGCAGGAGGAGCACTTCAGCTCTTTAGTATTCATATGCTATATGACTGAACAGTGAGGATATCATCAGATAAATGTGTGTATAACTGTTTATATGAGATACTTCCGCCGTAGGTAATGCCTTTTTTATACACCCCCGTGGAACGCAAAACAAGAGCTGCGTATGAAGCAATCATAAAGTACTTGTCACGCATACTGCAAAATACCCAAGTAGAAAGCCTGATGGCGGACTATGAAATTGCTTTGAGGAGTGCAGTTGTCACTGCTTTTGCTGAAACTAACCTCAAAGGATGTTGGTTCCACTATGCTCGAGCGGTGCGTAAAAAGGGCCGAGAATTTGGATTACTTCTTCCTGAACAAAATAATGGAAATTTTATACGCGCCGCTAAGGTTTTACCATTATTGCCAGTTGTGATGCTGGCAGGCAGCAGAATTAAAAGTCATAGCCCAAGAAAACAGCATAAATGTTGCAAATTTTGTAAATTATCTACGTCGGCAGTGGGTACCACTTCATAATAGATTTATGGGCAACATCATCTAACCAATAATTCGGTGGAAGTGTGCCATAGATAAATTTATAGGTATTTTTACATATTTATTGATGATTTTAACAGAATTTGCCTCTTCTTTAAATTAGATTGCTCGTACATATCATTCAAATGTCATCAAATTGAGTATTTTTCTAATATCCACGACATAAATAGTTATATGCTCTACCATTGTAACAACGATTAAAGTGGTGCGCAGGAAGACATAGTGAGTACTCTTACCGTTATTACGTTCCAAAATATTCCATCAGGTACACACCACGGTGTAACAAGAAAGATGTGTCGACTATCGAATATGGGAATTTCTTGTGTCGTTAGTATTGCCGTGCGGGGCGCTGGTGTCGCTAGAGGGTAAAATGGCGGTAAACAGCTTGTCGGATTGAAGTGTTAGTTTACCAGTAAATACTTGTTATAAAATGTTGTATACACAGTTTTTATCAGCTATTCTTTCAGTTTACAAATTAAGTTAGGTTATGTATCATTGTGAGGCTACGTATTTTTGTCAGTTTACGTATCATATTCGGGCTATGTATCATCGTCAGAAACGTGTTAATTACTTATATTTTCTGTTATACAGTTTGCAAAGTGCAGTTCACACACGTAATCACTGGTGCATAACTTTCGTTTTTTTTTTATTTCGGAACGTGTTGAATTCATTTTTTCATCTTTTGGAGGAGCTTTGAAAATAGAAATGTTCTCGCTTTTATAGCTGTCACTCGAACAATTTAATACGAAACACTTTCTTCCCATAGCGGCGCACGATTTTCTCGCGATTCAAAGACATGTGAACAAAGTCCGTATAGCGGCCGCCATATTACTCTATGCGACGATCACAGCGCCGCTGGCGAAAAATGTAACTAACGACGCCCGGCCGGCTCGGTTTGACGGATTGCTATGGAGTCGACACACCTCTCTTCTTACACCGTGGTACACACTCTAATGACTCGTGGTTGTCCCGGGCGTGGTGTTAGGATTGTATAGTGTGCCTACGTGCATGTATATACATCTGTCCTCGTCGCACACTGACGTCATCTTGGGAGCATGCATGTAAGGGTAACATTCACTGATTCACCAGCTCTTTACTGTAGTTTTTTGCTTTTTTTGTGAGACTCGCTAATAAAGTAATAACGTGCTGAAAACATAGGTGTCTGAAGTTTGATACATCATAAATATCTAATAGCTCTATAATATAAGTCTAACAATCCCTGCATTGCATGTGCAGTTTATTGCTGCGGAAATTATTCCAGAAAGACTAAAGATATTTAGTACAACATTTTCAGGGTGTGATAAAAAATTAGTTTGAAAAAAATAGGATACATTTGTCCCATGGAAAACTGCATTTTTATGATATTTGTCGTGTTTAGGACTCTGACAAAATAATTGCGTCCGAATAATTTCCGATACTCCTGTCCTGCGCCGATTCCTCCTAGCCTAGCATACGTTTCAAGATCAGATTTTTAGCGCATTTTTAGCGCATTTTTTGGAAAAAAGCGCTATTATATTCACTTTGGCTGTCTGGCTGGCTGGCTGGCGTGACACTGAGTTCTCAGCAACTATACTATTTACAGACTTGAAACTGGTACTAGATAAAAGCTGCTGTTTCGTAGGTTTGCACAAATTACTTTAATTCAAGCTCAGTGATTGTGGAAGATTAAATTATTCAATTACTTGTTTCAAGTGAAACAATGCCCATAGATATATATGACATTAGGGATATGGCAACTAAAGTTTATTCAAGTAGATAAAAATTTAGTTACAACTTTAGCCGTGGGTGTCACTATTATATGTACAGTTGTCAAATCTGTCCGGGATTCATTCAACGACTTGTTTGACGCGAATTTGAAGCTTATTAGAATAGATTATTATTATTGGATGAAAATTTGTTTACTTTTGGTGTATTTTTTTTTATATAGCTTTGATAAAGATCAAATTGTCATTTTAAGGTACAGCACTTGAGCTCCCGTCAGTCAATAACTTAACAATGAAGATTGAAAGGTATTTTTGAGTTTGTACATGCATAAATTATGTACCTATCAAATAGTCAACTTGAAACTAGTACTAAATGGAAGCTGCTGCTTCGTAAATTTGCCCAAGCTGCTTGATTTCAAGCTCAGTAATTGTGAGAGATGGTAATTTGCGAAATCTCCAAGTAACAAGCAAATATGAGCTGTCAAAAATGCGCTTTCATCATCTAGATGATTCTTCAATTTTCTACATTACTTCCATTATCCTATAGCTATTTACCACCATACTTCACTCTGTTCCTGAAAAATTTTTCAAGAATGCTTAATTTATGATTTTCTCAAGTTCAAATCCAAAGAATGCATTCTTAGAAGAAATATGTGATGTCCTGTAGAAAATATGTGAAAATCTTCCGGATAAGAGAGAAGGCGCCCTAAGAGTACAACTAATTATTTATTTTTCATAATAATTACTTATTTAAATTATTTTCTTATAGAACAATGAGAAGAGCGAACCCAAATATATAAGCTTTCACAGAATCGTTAATTGGAGTGTAGTACGCCAAAGCATTAGATTTTATCAGGCTTGGTATAATGTTTCCAAATCAGCGTTGTCGCAGATACGTTAACTTAGTCCAGAGAATCCGTCTAGCAGAAAAACGATTGAGAACAGACGGAAACAATAGTAGATGGTGTTGTTTGGTTAGGGACAGTTTTAAATGGTGCCCCTGGTAATTGATTGAGCGCACTATTAGTATGGATTTTTTCTAGGAATTCAATTTATCTTTAGATCTACTAGTGCATCCTCTACCGCTAACAGCGCATCCCCTATCGCCACCAGCACCGTACCCTGCTCTACCGCCGTTACTTGTTCTACAGTCACCCCATACGCCATCTCCGCCGCCGCTCAATCATCTTCACTGCCACCGTCGCCGTTGCCACGCACGCCATATCCACTGCTACCACATACCCCATCTCCAGCGTCACCACGTACACCATATCCACCACCACCACGACGTATCCCACCTTCACTGCCACCACGTGCACCATCTCCATCGCCACCAAATATACCATCTCCATCGCCATCAAATATATCATCTCCACCGATAGCACGTATACCATCTCCACTTCCAGCAATTTATAATTTGCTCCCTATATTATTAATTTAAATTAAAACCGAATGCTTTTTATTCATTTTTCTTTATAAAATTGTTGTTGGTTTTCTATTATGCAATAAATTAATTTATATCTTAATTCAATTAAAACTTTATTCATCCAGAATATTTATGCTTTTAGAGAAATTTTTGCTTGAAAATACAATTTTCTCTATTCCATATCAAGTAAGTAGATGAACTTGTACCTTATATGTATTTCTCGTCAACCACTTGAATATTTCAACTTTTTTTTGTTCCAAAGGATGCTACTGCGGTACAGCTAATATCCCCATGGTAACTGTGCTGATTCTCAGTTTTCTCTCTTAGGGCCATTTGACACAATGCATGCATTGAATGATGCATTTTGTTTTGTAGAGTAGAAAAAAATACACCGTGCCATACATACATTTTTGTGCATTGAACTCTGACAAGACGCATTTTTCTTTGCATCAAAATGTAGAGAAAAGTGTAGCATTTAATGCATCGTGTCAAACCGCCCTAATTATATCGAATTAGTCATTTCAAGCCGATCTCTAGAAGATGCAGTTTTTCAGCAGAAAAACTCTCTGTTAGGTGCTCATCAATAAGTACGTGAAATTTGAAGCTCTAAATACAACTGAAAGGGAGTTAAAATCACAATAATTTATAAAGAATTATAGTTTCTTCTAGATATAACTTTTTTAATAAAAAAAAAAAACAATTGTGTGGAAGAAAATATTAATCGATTCTTTATAAGATAATAAGAGAGAATGACTTGGAGATCAATCAAAAAGTGATGAAACTCAAAATTAATTGAAAAATTTAGAAAAAGATTTTAATTTTTTGATATTTCATTTATTCAATAGCTTTAGCTACTCACATTTTAATCCTAATACACTTCTCTCTGCTTTATAGGGTCAAGCGATTTGAGCAATCCAAAATAGTTATTTTTTGCCGATTGACTTCAAAAGTACAAATTTATTGACAGTTTACAGTCTGTAAAGTGACACTTCCACTGCTTAGGCAGTAAAAGTATCGTTCCCACTGCAACCGCATAACCGACGCATAAAAACTTTGTAATCGGTCAACATAAATGCATAGCAACATATATTGATAGCGATGACATTTTTCAAAAATATTGAAATTAATCATAAGATTAATCAAATTTGAACAATCAGCAAAAAAGTTATGTGTTCAACACGGCAAAAAATGAAAATTTACTGCCTTGCCTACATTCATAGACTACGCAAAAAATGGCAGATTTACTGACGCAGCTAGAGTTTCAGAGACGAAGCGTAGCTGAGGCAGTAAATCTTCATTTTTTGCCGATTGTTTGAATTTGATTGATATCATGATTAATTTCAATATTTTTTGAAAATGTCATATCTGTTGCTATGCATTTGTTGATCGGTTGCCAAGTTGTGATGCGTATGGTGGGCGGTTTCTGTGGAAACAACACTTTTACTGCCTAGGCAGTAAAAATGACACTTCACAGACCGTAAACTGTCAATAAAGTCGTACATCCAAAGTAAATCGGCAAAAATAGTTCTTTGTGTATCAAGACCATAAAGGTTATCTTTTTTGGTCGAATCTGCTGTTTGCGGCCGAAGCGTAGCTGAGGCTGCAATTCAGGTGAGATCAGACAAGAACTGTAGGCCGAGGTGCACACAACGTTTTTCAGGCGATCATCACGAAATAACTGAGAATCACAAAATTTCATCTATTCATTTCTTAAACATTGCAATTGTGAATCTTAGTTGCCGCTGAAATTGTTTTATTTGATTGTCTTCTATCAAAGTGACATTTGTGAAAAATGCGTATCAATTTCTTGAATTGCACGAACTACAGAGTGATCAATAATGATTGTCTGACAGATGACAGGCAAAAGTTCGCATTATGATCAAAACTATCTTCCTTAAATAGAGTTAGTATAAATTTATTTATTTTGAAAACTACTTTACCGACATTTCAAGAACACAATGGCGTATATTTTGCATATTTAATGACGGATTCATCCATAATCTGATTCAATAAACAAAAAAGTAAGTAAATAGCTGTATTATTGACTGATTATTGAGAATTTATTATTATTCTACCAAATTATTAGGTTAGAATAGTGTTTTCAGAGGAACTGTCATCTGTCACTTGAAGGTCACTATCTCAAGCAGGCGGCAAAGAAAAAATCAAAACAAAGCGGCACGGACAATCATTTTTGATCACTCTGTATAAAAGGGTGACGGAAGAATATAATATGTATTTCGGTAAAAACTGTTTCTCAAAGAGTTCATCAAGCAGCCATATAGGTAGTAATGAAGTGTTTATGAAGTAGTTTTTAACAGATCACTCCCAATAAAGTAATTTTTGACAGATCAGTCCCAAATAGTAAAATTTGACAGATGTTTACCAAAAAATGAAACTTCACGGCCGCAAAAAAAGGCCATAGAAACACCTTTCTTGTTATGATCACCTAAAAAGTAATTCATTGTTCAGTATTCAATAAAACACTAATGATGGATTCTTACGTTTTTCTTATTTTATTATAACGTGCAACAAAATTGAATGAAAAGAAGAGTATGGCACGCCGTTTTGCTATTTAATAGCAATAATTTATTCCAGTTAAATTCAAACTACATTTTTATTATCTTGCAAGATAATTTTAATTCATTGAATTTTAATGATTGAATTAAAATTATGTACATAATAAAAATTCAGAATTATTATTATCTTGCAAGATAATTTTATTGCATTGAATTTTCATGATTGAATTGAAATTATGTACATAATGGGAACTGAGAATTATTATTATCTTACAGGATAGTTTTCATTTATTGCAATTTTATGATTGAATCAAAATTATGCTCATAATGGAAATCCAGAATTATTATTATCTTGCAAATCCATTCATATTCAATCAAAAAAGTTCAATGCATTACAATTATGTATACAATTTTAATGCATTGAATTCATAGAAATTCAATGGATTAAAACTATTTTGCAAGATAATATCTCTGAATTTCCATTATGTGCATAATTTTAATTCAATAATAAAAATTCAATGCATCAAAATTATCCTGCAAGATAACAAAAATTCCGAATTTCTATTATGAACATAATTTGAAAAAGCTCCTTTCGATTTTAAATTTTGTATATATAATATGAAACTTTGACGTTTCGATCCTTTGACCAGAGATCTTCTCCAAAAAACAATCGATGCTTGACTTGTTTCATTTTTGTATTGATTGTTTTTTGAAGAAGATCCTTGATCAAAGGATCGAAACGTCAAAGTTTCAGATAAAATATACAGAATTCAAAATCAAGAGTAGTTTTTTATTCAATAAAATTCTGAAAAATGTATAGATTATCATATAATTTTAATTCGTTCGTGAAAGTTCAATGCATTAAAATAATCTTCCAAGATAATAATAACTCCGAATTTCCATTATGTACATAGTTTCGAATCTATCATAAAAATTCGAAGAATTTCAATCATCCTGCAGGATAATAAGAGTTTCGAATTTCTATTATGTATATAATTTTATTTCAATCATAAAAATTCAATGCATCAGAAATATCTCGCAAGATAATAATAATTCTGAATTTCCATTATGTATATAATTTTAATTGAATCATTGAAATTCAGAGAATCAGAATTATCTTGCAAGATAATAAGGAAGTACAGTTTTGATTTAACTAGAGTAATAATTGTTGCTATTAAATAGCAAAAGGAAGTGCCATAGTGATATGAGTACAAATCAGATATATTTCAAGTTATATTTTGCACTGCATCACATTATTTTTTAATGCAATTATTCTCTGCAAATTTATAAATCTACAAGTCCAGAATTTTAATGCTGCGGCACCGAAATGGCCCGGCGCCGTAATGGCTCGGCTCCGAAATGGCCGGCACCCTAGTGTCCGCACCGAAGTGATCGCGGCGTAGTGGCTGCGTCGAGTTGTCGTAGACGAGTACATGATAAAATTTTGTTGGATAAACTCTATAACTATGGAATTATAGGAAAAGTGCATACTCTTTTAGCTAGTTACCTGTATAATAGACAACAAAAAGTTAAGTATAAAAGTACCATGAGTGATTATTGCATCATACCTACAGGTGTATCACAAGATACTATTCTAGGGCCGTTGCTTTTCGTTCTTTATGTAAATGATTTATAGTCGTTGAGCCGGCCATACCTTAGATTCCCTGATCGGACTTACAGTCAAATTGTATATCGATTGGATACTTAGTAGTCAATAGGAGGCCAGACATTATGAATGCAGGGTTCTGTCCTAAGTGTCAAAAAAAAGGTCAAAACTAATCAAGTTTTTCGACGCAAGTTCCTTGATAGAACTTAGGATTGAAACTAGTACCAATCGATAGCAAAGGTCAAGTACTTTGAGAAAAAACCAGGTGCAACTCCCTGTCCTGCCCAGGAGAGCGGCAGCCACTATTAAGTGTAAACCATTCTCGTACTCAACTTCCCTGATCGAGCTTACGATAACATTTTTTTTTCAAATTGAAGCTCGAATCTTTCTGACCACAAAAAATTAAGATACCGCCTCTCTACCTGTTCGAGAGGGCGGAAGACACACTTAAAATTATTCGATTTTTCATGTACCAATTTTGAGTGTAGTTGTACTTCTCTCATCGAATGTACGATTATTTTTTCTAATTATAGCTTGAGCCTTTCTGAACACGAGAATATCAAAGTGCTGCCTCCCACCCTTTCCAGGATGGCGGCAGCCACTCTTGAAGTCTATTCGATTTTCAGGTCCCAATTTCGAGCGCAGCTATACTTCAGGATATGTCTTGTTCTAAGGGGGTTCCTATTTTACAATGACAGATCAATTTGTAATCTCTGGTTGTACAAATAAACAAGCTACAAATATTCGCAAATCATTTCATAGGTAAAATAATATTTGAAATTCATAAATCAAATTACTAAAAAATTAATTTCACAGATTGCTTCAAAATATTGAAAAGAGACAAAAGTGGTTGAATATGGAGTAAAAAAATTGTAATTCAATATAAAGAAGTTTTTCTATGGTAATTCGTAAAGTAGGTACTTTGCGCGTTAACGATGCGTAAAGTAAAGCTTTTTTAGAATAATTCCGTATGACGTTTAGAATCATTCAATCATTATTTTCGACGACTCAGAAGCTGTTAGTTTGGTTACCATGGTTACTTCCTGACAATTCAGGTATTTATTTCTGGATTCACGTTTGACGTTTCATAATTATAAACATTTCTTCGGAAATATTGGTAAGTTCCAAAAATCTTGTTATAGAATAGTATATTGTACAATAAGTATTGGAATTACGATACGCGAGTGTGGAATTCGCCATTCCAAACATGTTGTAGACTATACTTTCTCTAACAAGGTTTTGGAAACTCGCCAATATTTCAGAAGAAACTTGAAAAATAATTAAAAGTCAAACGCAAAACCAGAAATGAATATCTGAATTGTTAGGAGGTAACCAAACTAACAGCTTCTGATTCGTTGAAATGATTCTAAACGGCATACGGAATCATTCTAAACGACATTTTGGAATGTCATTGGTTCCAACATAATTTTTGGTTATGGAATATGCAAATTCCAAAACAGTGTTAGAGAAAGTATAGTCTACAACATGTTTGAAATGGCGTATTCCACTCTAGCGAACCGTAATCCTCACCTTCGGCTCGGATTACACTTTTCGCTTGTTTGGAATAAGAGCCATTCCAATACTTATTATAGAATATACTAGACCTGAATGTTAACTTGTGCTCTTGCTTCTCTTTTTGTGTGCTTAATAATTGTCAAAATATGGGAGCTGAGTGCTAGAAAATTTTTTGTATGCTAGACGTAAACAAGTATTATGACATGCGGCCAATAATTTTAGTGATTCGGCAAGCCTTGTCACCAAATGTCATAATGCTCAACTTTACACTCTTGTTGCATATATAACTATTAATTTGCTCAGACCATTTTGCACCAGAATGTTATCTAATAAATAGTAATAAGAAGACACTTTTACCGAGTGCGCTACCTTTTGCCCAGATAATTTGAAAAAAATGTCTGAAAATATTCTCCAACGCAAAAATAATTAGGTCTTCAAATACAGATATAAAATCATCTTCCAAAAAATCCAATAATTTTGAGTGACACAACAGTATTTTGGACGATACGGGAAATTTTCAAATTGAAAAGAAAATTATTTCTCAAGTAGGTACTACGAGGTTTTTTTGAATCGCATTTTCGTTAATATTTCTGTTTATTCATGTTCTATTAGAAAATTTAAGAAAAAATCAGTAAAATACCCCATTATTTAAGAGAAATTAGTCCGGAAAAAGGAAATTAAAGAACAATATTTAATGAGCGTAATGCTGCAACCCGCTGTAGGATGGCTTTCCACCGATAACGCAAGTAAGCGCTCGATGCACCACTCGATAGTAATATACCTCCTTAGATCATTTATAGTATCTAGATGGAATAGAAAGAATCCTTATCCTATAACCTATATCACACAATACATTTTTGCGAACGGTTACGCCAGAAAGAGAGGAAAATATAGGCTACGTTAGAGGGACAAAGAAATAAAATATAATAAAAGGAAATGAAGTGAAACGAACTGCGCATATGAATCGAAATTCATTTACTATTTATAAAAATAATGTTGAGAAGATGTACTTTGCAACTAGAAAACGACGAATAAATATACTGTCACATGTATGAAATATTTGAAGTCCTAAGTTCACATTATTATTCATATGAATTCGCTGTTTATTCAATAATTTATTGTAATTGTAGTCTTAGTTAGCATTGACCAATAATCTAGTCGGTATTCAATTGTCGGACGTGAATGACAGCCTATGGTTACTATATGATCGGTGGTTGTTAGGCATTTGAATGCTGGTTCATTGCTGTTCAACTGTCAGACATTTGAATGTAGGCCCATTGTTGGAGTAGGGTATATGAGGCACGAGAGCTAGCGAGAGAGCAGTCATTCAGTAAGAGTAACTGTGAACGATTTTGTCATTGTGAGCATTTGTAAAATAAATATTCGCACTGTAACCTGTAACAGATTATTCACAATAAAATTTGTGACAATATATATTTTTTACAGAAATAAGAACTCATTACTTCATGTGTTTATTATTTTGCGGGCTTGACAAAACGAAATTTGATAATTGTTACGCTTGCGCAGTTCATTTTTCCAGCTTTCTTACAATATATCTTCCATCTCTTTCCGCCGTAACGTTCGCAGTTTCTTCCATCTAGATATTATATATGATCTAAGGGAAGCAGGTAGCGGCGTAGTAACGAAATAGTGGCGCCACGTAACTTATGTATTTTTCTTGGACTACGTAATATAATATACGCAATTTACATAGCGCGCTAGAGCAAATGAATAGGAGTCTTAAAAAATCGGACGTTTGATAGAAATGAATACTAAAAAAAAATCTAAAGAAAGGCGCAATCCCGACATTAGCCAAAAAAAGAAATTAAACCTTGGATTCAAGATCAACAAATAAAAAAAAAAACGCAGGGAATTGCTATTGGAACATGACAATGAGGATCAATAATATAGAAGTCATTAACGAGGTCGAAGTTGCCAGTGAGAATATTGAAAAAGAAATCGATATTATTCAGACTACTAGAAAAAACATTGGAACAGGAGTCCAAATCTTATTCATTAACATCAATTTTGGAATTCACAAGTTTGTGAATGATGAAGAAAAGGAAGTGTGGGAATTCAGTCAAGAGCTTTATTTTTATTCTACTTTACAGTTTCGGTCCCACCAGAGTAGAATAAAAATAAAACTCTTGACTGAATTCCCAAACTTCGTTTTCTTCATTTAATCTAACAGTCAGCATCATCCACTACTTCTCTGTGAATGATGATGATTTCTACTTATTTCCGAATATACCTTTCAACGAGTTCACTTTTTCCACCTCTTACACTAAACACTAGCTCCTCTTCTTAATTCGTTTTTCAAATTTCACAATTTCCATTCCCAATATTTCATCTTGCCATATCTACAATCTTTCAAATCAAACAATTTAACAAAGAACTGTCAGTGGTACATAAGTTACGTGCTGCCGTCTGCGATGAGCTTTGCCCATCTGCTCCCAATGATATATGTTGAGTATCATTTAATTTTCACTTTTAGACATCTGAAAGAATAGCCAAGTATTTTAATCGCCAAGAAATTCAACGAATATCACCTTGGCAAGTGCAGAAACTGATTAAATGGTTGATACAAATTCGGTAAATAAAATGCTTTCACTGAAAATACTAGACTCTTACTTAACGTTACAAATAAAATTGGAATACGAAAACAGCTTACCTTCTGATAGTGATTTATCACGGAAATAATCACCAAATTGTACTGTTCAAAAATCACAAGATATCATCATATACATCAATAAATATTTTATTATAATATAGTTCCGGTTATTCCATCACACTATATACCTACATAAGTTCAAAATTGAATAAATAATATAAATTGAGCTCCCATTTATACATGTAATATTTTGAAGGACATGAGATAATTTGTGATGAATTATTTCATAATTTTTGGAGTACGTTGACATATATTTCAAACTATTGATAGGTGACGTGATACCTCGAAGTTATGTTTTTTAAATATTATGTGGCACTTTCGTCAAAAAATAGAGGTATGCAACCAGGTTGGTAATCAACTGGACCCAGAAGAATGGGGTTGGAAGCTAATTAATAAAGTAGACTTACTTTGTTCATCAGCATGCACTAGCTGTGAAGGCCAGTCGTGCTCAAATACTGAATCTCCAACAGAAGATGATCCTTACATCAACGACGGAACAACTGATGTATCGTTGTTTGAACAATTTACATCAACTCAGGAAGATGGAGATGATGAAGAAGAAGAAAAAGTTGAATAAGAAGACTTGATATTATATTAAACTCCAATAAAAAGACCGTGAGGTAGGCCTACCAAGCAAACCACGTTGAAAAATAGGTACAGTTCAAGTACACTATCTCATAGGTGGTGTGCAAACGTGTGCATATTATGGAGAATATTACTTTAGAATGGTTTTTTCTCAGAAACGATGAATCTTAGAAAAAAAAAGTGTGAGAACCATTTTTGTAGAGAATTGGAAGATCTACAATTTTTTTTGAACTGTTTCTATCATAAAATTGATTATTTCGTTGAAAAATTTGAAAAACTCATTTATACGAACTTTGATTTCGCATAAAAATTTTTTCACGCACGAGACCGATAAGGACTTCTCTCAATTTCATTATAATGGTATCCCTAACGTTCATGTCAATTTTCAGCTTCTTGGGAATTCATGCAAGAGTGAATGTCTATTTTGACCGGCAGAAATGTGAAATATTTTGGGACTGTCAAATTTACTTCGAAAATTCCACGTAAAATTCGCTGTTTGAACTCAAGAAGGAAAGGCCACAAAATGCTTGTTGTGTTGTGAATTTCACAAATAATGGACAAATAGTTTGTGTCAATTTTATACTTTTCCAAAATCGACCTATAAATTGAAGCAAAGAATGAAATGGATAGCTGCTATAAAAATGTAAAAATAAGTGACATATTATTATATTATTGTAATAATGACTATTTTTAAAATTATTTCAGTGTTGAAGGCTCCCAAAGCCCCATGACTCAATATGTAGTGCTCATTGTATTTGAGGCAAAAAGTCTGACGAGCAAGCCAATCCAATATATAGCTTTGGCCGTATATTCTCAGTCCTTCAAAATTTCTCACATATGTAGTGCTAAAACTAATTTTCTTCCTTTAATCACAGTTTGCGATTGAAATAGCTATTTCTGATTCTAGATTACGAAATGTCACTTCTACATTTGAGAATAAAAGGTATTTTGTGAACGTAGCGACTAAAGAACTTGTTGAAATAACTTAAAGTTGATCTAGGTAGCAGCGATCTTCAAATGAAATATATATATATATATATATATATATATATATATATATATATATATATATATATATATATATATATATATATATATATATATATATATATATAAAATGATCCCTTTTGAAAAAATATTATCTGTTGAGTTTTTGCAATACAAACAGTTTAAGTATTTGCTTTATTTTCGTACATTATTTGATAATTCGAACAGGTTATGAGCCCCAACTCTGATTGGCTGTTAGGTAACTGGCAATTGAAACGTCATCACAAAATTTGAAGTATGATAAAATTTTCAAAAAATTGTATTTGAGAAACTACAGAGTTTTCGTGAGTTTGAAAAACTTTGAAGTTATTATTTTGATGAAAAACTACTTTTGATTTTAAATTCTGTATATTTTATTCGAAACTTTGGCATACACAAACACACAGTTCGTGAATTTAGCGGCAGAATACTTCTTGCATTCCGAATAAATATTTTATTAATTCACATTTACACTATTCACAGAAATTAAAAGATATTAAAAAGATCCCAAATTTTTTGTAATTTTCAGAAGACATTAATGTGGAAGAAATAGTCATAGAAAGAAAATAAAACTATTGGATTGTACGGCACACTACGTACTCAAACTAGCCATATATTTCATGGCCTGGGAAGCATTGTGTTGGCCACAGCAGAATTTTCATTAAAAGTGAAAATGATTCTATTATTCGAGATCATTCATGTTTTTTTGTTATGTTGTCTCTGTTCATTCTATTTTTTGCAATATTGTTATAGAACATATCTTCCATTTATTGCATTAGCTCCAGTTTATATATTGGACTAGCTTGCTTTTCATAAAGGAATTTAATAATTTTCTTTTTCTTTCATCTAAATTAGGTCAAACAACATTTTTAAATTTGTAAACTTATGTACTGAAACCAATAGTCCGGGAGCCCGCGGTCAGAAATATACGAAATCTGACCACGTATGTAATGTAGTGAGAATAGTTATTTACAAAAAGTATGAAACATTGGCTCCAGCCCGAAAGTCGCGCGCAGAGACGTTTTTGCACAATATTGTCATAAAAATGTAAGAATTTCGGTTCAAATGCGAAATATGACAGGCTGTAAAACTTTGACGGATGACGGTATGTAATTTATGGATAAATATTAACGAAAAACCATGTCTTACACCTGGACAATGGGGCAAAATAGTTCTCACACGCTGATAATCATGTAAAAATTTCCGTGCGATTGCAAAATCTGAACACTAGCAAATCGAACGTTTTTTAGAAGCCTATAAAGTGGATAAACAGAAAAATAATTTCTTACGGCTGCATCGTGGGGCAAAGTACTTCTTACAAGCTTTCGAAAGTACCGATCATGGCCACCACGATGCGCGTTTGTACCGTAGCAACGCTTGCTCATTAGTTTTCGTAGATAATATGAGTAAATACTATTTAATCGTAAGCGTTTTTGGACACGTACATTAGTAACGAGTTTATGTAATTCCAATTTTTTTTTAAATTTTAATGTTTAGAATATTGTCACAAACTTAAGTGTGATTTAATTACTATGTAAGTCACAGTACAATTTTAACTTTATGAACTCGTCGCACAATCTGAGACTCGCCAGCAATATGATCTGATATAATCTGGTTCGTCCACATAGGTCAAATGTTTTTCAACTAAGCAGAACATCAGAATCCTATACCAGACCAATCAAATAAATTTTCGCTGCAGCAATCAGATTCTGCAACAATGAATTAGCATTCAAATATTTTAACAAATGCCAGAACATTTTCTCAAATGTTCACAAAGGCCAGCTTGGATAGTGATTACAATAATGAACTAGTATTCAGATATTTTAACAACAGCCAAAAGATACACGAATAATTTTGAGAAGCATGCAGAGTGGAGAACATGTTTTCCAATTGGTGCGACTTTTGTAATGGAAAAAATTTGACGTGGACATCACGTGACTTACTTGTACATATTAGATATATTTTGAGCATATAATAATACGATGATCAAACACAAAATCGCATATTTCCACGGCTAACAGTTTTTGATTTATCCAAAAAAATCTAAAAATTTAACAAGTAAAGTGCGCTTTCAGCCCAGTCGATTGCTATGGAAACAGTAGGTCATCATTCTTATGCTACAACATCCCTAAATACAAGATTCTACGGCTAACAAATCTGAATTTATACGCGAAATTAAAAAAAAAATTCAACCAAAGTGCACTTCCGGTACAGTCGATCATTATGAGACTAGTAGGCAATCATTCAGATGCTACAGCAGACTGAAATACTAAATTTCAATATATGCGAGAAATTCTAAAAGACTGTCAAGTAAAGTGCACTTCTGGCTCAGTCGATCTCAGTGAAAATAGGAAATGAGTATTAAGATGCTACAGTCGTGTTAGATACTGGATTCCAAAATTCTACGTTCAACCGTTCAGGATTTATGCGGAAAAATCCAAAAAATGCTTCGAGTAAACTGATGATGAGATGAGATGCCCAGCTAGATGTTACAGAAGTGCTTAATACGTAATTTAAATATTCTACGATTGATTGTTTTGAATTTATGCGGAAAATTCGAAAAGTCTGTTATATAAAGTGCACTTCCGGCTTAGCCGATTGACACAAAAGTAGAAGATGATCATTTGGTTGCTACAGCAATTTCAAATATTGAATTTCATTACTCTACGGCTAATCATACTGGATTTATGCGGAAAATTTAAAAAAGTTGCATGTAAAATGCACTTCCGGTATAGACGATTGCAGCCATAATGCGAGGTGTACATCAAGACCCTATACCAGTCTTAAATACAAAATTTCATCATTATACATTTGACATTTTGAGATTTGCGAGTTACGCACAGACGTACGCGCATAGGTACATACAATTTTGTCGGTTTCACAATATTACTTTGTACAAGTAAGTAAAAATGGTACTTTAATTCTATTTACAAGCGAAAAGTTCAAAAAGTGCCAAAATATACTGGGTGTTCGCAAGGCCCATAAGCTCAAGTATCAAACAGTTTCTCTATTGACAAATTATTTGACTGGAAATGAATGTTACCATTCCTACTGTTATCAAACGTTTATCGCTATCAATACTGAATACCTTGTTCCATATATGTCAACATCCTTGAATTCAAGTGATAGTGCACCAAATACTTCTCAGCAGTAAGTTCAATATTTATTCATTGTATTTGTTACTACTATTTTTCGTGAACAGCAAAAGAGTGGTCGAGTGCCATCTCAGCCTCCATATGCAATGCAATTATCGATATAAAGATAGATAATGCTCAATTCACTCTTCTAATGTTTATTAAATAAAATAACACATGAAATAATGTCGACATTGAAGTATGTTCTTAAAATGTTTACGATTAAATAGTATTTACTCGTACCTACAAAAACTAGTGAGTGAGCGTTGATACGGTGAAAACGCGCGTCGTGGCGACCGTGATCGGCATTTTCGAAAGCTTGTAAGAAGTACTTTGGCCCACGATGAGGCCGTAAGAAATTATTTTTCTGTTTATCTACTTTATAGGCTTCTAAAAAACGTTCGATTTGCTAGTGTTCAGATTTTGCAATCGCACGGAAATTTTTACATGATTATCAGCGTGTAAGAACCATTTTGCCACATTGTCCAGGTATAAGATATGGTTTTTCGTTAATGTTTATCCATAAATTACACACCGTCAAAGATTCACAGCCTGTCAAATTTGACAATAATTTTGAAAGCTAGTATTTTCTGAACTAATAATAATATAATGATGAAATAAAAGTTAATTGGAAGCTCATTCATTACGTTTACGATTTAGTATAAAATCAGTTCAACCTTTGATTATACAATCCTTAACGTGTTATACGTCTTCAATTGCGGTACAGGAACATTTTTTAATGATCCTAATAGATTTTATTATGGATCTTGCTACAATGGGTAGTTATTATGAATTAAACAACTATTTTTTATAGGGGTGGATTAAGTGTGATGACGAATTTGCAATTTTAAAACTTGGATTTATTTTCAGTTGAAATAATATATATTTTTAAAGGTTCAAATGGTGTACATTCATTATTTTAAATAAATTCAATGCCAAACGTAGTTCTATTAGATTTTTATTAATTGATCCGTGTGGTAACATGTTATTCGGATTTGTTTGAGCACTACGCGGTATTTGCTTGATGTTGTGTATTCTTTCTAACGCATTGCCTATGGACGAATGAACATAGGTCGGAGATTCATTATAAAGCGTTGTGCCGGTTGGAATTCGTTTCTGCTGTGACTACCACAGATTATATATATATACTACCAACTTGGCCGTTGTGTTGAGTAGTCGCGCTTGCTTGCTTTTGAGTTTCAATTAAGGCTTAGGGTTGTAGCTGAGGTGGTTCGTGACCCATTCGAGGGTTAGGATGGTTAGCATCATTCGTTCGTTTAGATTTTGCTTGTAATTTAAATTTGAATTCTCGTTCGGCTATTTTTTACGGCGTTGAAAGCGCAGCTCTGCGGAGCCAGCGTATTTAATTAAATCCGTAATTTATTTTGCGTTAATAATAAAGTGCGCTTTAGTTTGGGTAGGCATTTTGTTAAATTCGCGATGGACTAAGTCGGTGCGCAAACTAGGAGGGTGGTCGAAGCTGCCTGACCACTTTTTCTCGACGTTTCTTTTTTGCCAGGAATCCTATACTCGGTCGCTGCCATCCGTAGGCCTTCACTCCATAGGTAGTACCTCTGGTGACTCCTGGCCGAAGGGCGGGTGGGGAAGTGCCTGAAGCATGCAATCATGTGATAGATCTATAGCCAGAGGGAAACTGAGGAGTAGCCGCTACGTGGCAGGTATAGGTCGCGTTTTAGGCGTTAAACTCCGGGGTTTGGCAGGGACCCACGTAAACTCTGAACAAACACGCGGTGGTATTAGTTCTTTTTTATTAGCTCGTGAACTGCGAATTGCGAACTGCAGGAGCTTGAATGTTGAATGAATGCTTAATCAAAATTCCCTTTCAGTACATCATCACCAACAGAGCGTCAGTTAATTAAAAAAAATATTGTTTGTTCCAGGTTTCCAATCTATTTTTTTTTCTATTAATTTTCAGATCGGAGGAGATGTAAGTTAACTAATAAAATATTTTTTGCAAGGCTCTAATCTGTTTTGTTTTTTTTTTATTGTTCTACAGGTCGCTGGAAAGGTAATATTTTTGTTTAACAGTTTGGAATTCTGACAGTTTAATTAATTTTCGTGTGTATTTTATGATTGCAGGACTTCAAACTTCAAGAAGCAGTCTTCCGTTGTTGGAAGTGGCCTAGCAGCTTCATCTTTAAGCCCAGCAACTTGCAATAGTCCACCGAGGGAGCACCCCGCCGAACTAATCAAAACATTCCCTTTCAGCTCAGCATCATCCTCTTCACATCAGAGATTCAAGCTTCAAGCAACAGTCTGCTGTCGCTGGAAGTGGCTAAGCTGCTAACAATCAATCACCGTGGAAGCGCCCCGCCGAACTAATCATAAGCTTTCCTTTAGAGCTCAAAATTATTGTTTCAACATCAACACGTAAGATTCATTCAAAATAATGATGAAAAACTTTAAATACCTTCAATTTATTCATTTATTTGTATTTTTTATGTTTTTAGGTCGTCCAGTAGCAGAACCAGAGCCCAGCGGCAGAACCAGAGCCCAGCAGCAGAACCAGAGCCCAGCAACAGAACCAGAGCACAGCAGCAGGACCAGAGCCCAGCAGCAGAACCAGAGCACAGCAGCAGAAACAGGCCAGCAGTAAATCCAGAGTCCAACAGTAAAAACAGCCCAGCAGCAGAACCAAAGCCCAGCAGCCGTCCAAGAAGTCCTCCAGTAGCAGCAGAACTAAAGCCCAGCAGCAGTCCAAGAAGTTTTCTAGCAACAACAGAACCAAAGCCCAACAGCCATCCAAGAAGTCCTTCAGTAGCAGCAGAACCAGAGCCCAATAACCTTCCATGAAGTCTTCCATTAGCAGCAGAACCAGAGCCCAGCAGCCATCCAAGAAGTCCTCCAGTAACTGCAGAAGATCAACACATCATTAGCAAGTATGCTAGGCCCCAAATTCAACTAAACTTCAAAGAAGTTAACTGATTAATTTTGCCCGCCGCTTGCAAAGTTCAAGTAAGTTAATTTCTTTTTAAATTTTCCGACTTGTAATAATTATTTTGTTTCAATTGCAGCGAGCGAAGAACCCACTTCTCTGGTCTAGGTTTCGCTGGGATTTTTCTAGGCTCGAAGGGAGAATTCCCGAAGAAGAGTTCGTCTCTTTCCCCTAAGTCATTGCCTGAGGGCCAACAAGGCTTACAACAACGCAACAGCATCGCGAACAAGACTTCCAACATCACAACAGCATCGAGTAATCAACAATTAATCTTCGAACCTTTGTACCCTTTCCTAATTCCCAAAATTCAATCATTCCCACAAAATTTACAGTTGTATTTATTTCTAAAACCTATTCTTATTGTTTTCAGGAGTAATTAATAAATATATTGTTAAATAGTTTCTAGAATAAATTAAATTCATTAATAACTTATATGTTTTATTTTTAAAGTAAATACAAAGTTCAGAAACTTATTTTTACTATTTTAATTTTTCAAAATATCAAAATAAGGTATTCAAAAGTCTCTGTAATGAATAAACATGGCAAATAGTCCCTATTTTTTCTGTTTGAAAAATTTAGTTCAAAAACGTGCTGGGTGCTGCCATCTCTAGCTGACCAAACAAACTAGTGCCTATTCAAAAATGTAACTTGAGTAACGGACGAAGGAGAGAATCATATACCTATAAATATACATATATACCAACGACTTGGACCTGACAGCGTACAAGATCTTTTATCTCTTTTCTTCTGCAAGTCTAAACTGCGCATGGTCACACTTTGAAATGAGTCTTGATTTAGAAAATAAATTTGACTCCGAATCACCCCGAACGTCCCGAACACAATTTTTCAAGCATCAGCCAATGAAATTCAAGACTGTGACCATGCGCAGTTTAGACTTGCAGAAGAAAAGAGATAAAAGATACCGTACGGAGACGCTTCCTTGTTTTAAGATAGGAGGTCAGCAGTATATATATTTATAGGTATATGGAGAGAATAGCCGAATCAGAAGCACACACTGTTCAACTCAGGTGCGGTCTCATGCGAACGCTCGACGCTCGTTTCCAGCGACAAATTTGGTCACGTGGTACTATTTTAAATTTCCCGGCATTTCAAAATATTCAGCGACAAGTTGCTGCGTCAAACAGCAGCGTCAACATGGCCTCTTTGCTTGCAGGGATTAAAAATATTAATATCAAAATTTGACATATAGAACTATAAATCGATTCATCGACGCGGATTTATATTATCAACGTATTCCAGCGCAACAAATATGGAGTGTTGTAGATGAAGGATTATAAAGGTGCAAAACATAAGGATGGCTCTGTTAAACGCAAATAGCCCGTTTAGTGAAAAACATCCTGTAATTACAGTTTAAATGATCGAATTACCAATTGAAAAAATAATTTATCAGATTCAAAATGATCAGTTTATCCAGTTTATCCAGATGATGTTTGTGTTGTAGTGAAATATTATTTTAAAGTACAATCAGGAGTACAATAATGAAGTACAAAGAGAAATAGATTTTAACTGTACAGAATGAAAAATATTGTATAGCAATTTATGCAACATTCTACTTGAACCAATCAGTGCCACCTCGTTTATTCAGCTGAAGCTATCAACATAATATAAATAATATAAAATCATATGACAAAAATATAATTATGATACTAATAATATGCCTAACCTAAAAAAAAAATTACAAAACTATTGATTGACGTTGTATTATCAACACTTTTCAAGAATATATTTACTTTTTTTTTAAATGTTTAATATTGGTCACATTTCTTATATCATTTGGTAAATTATTATACTCTTTTAATTTGATCAGGGTGTTGTTCGTTAGAGATAACCCTCCTTCTATACACTCCATCCATAGCAACCTGATAGCGACAAAGCTCAACTTGTTCAGCTTTGTCGCTGCATATTTTGAAGGGCCGGGAAATTTAAAATTGTACCACGTGACCGAATTTGTCGCTGGAAACGAGCGTCGAGCGTTCGCATGAGACGGAGTACTGATCTAACTGATCTAGATCACTATTTGCTTGTTCTTTTGTTTACGGATTAGTCACCCCCACTCCAAATTTTAACTACTCCAGATCACCAACAACTCTAACGAAAAGCTAGAGGAGTTCATGTGGTCCATATGTATTTAAAAAACGGCGAAGTTCGAAACATTTGAATCATAAGAAATAAAAGAAATTGCCTTGAAATAGCTTTAGCCGGGCGAAATGAAAATTTTTGTGATAAATAACTACATGTATTTGTGTTTTATACATTTAAAAAATACTTTCTATTGAAAATTTTTGAATATTCATGATTAAACGAAGTTAAAACAGATTTTAGGTAATGATCCCAGACAAACGCACACTCAACAAATGTTTGGCGTTCTTTCGAATACAACAGATCATATGATCATTTTGAACTGATCTTTAGATTCAGTTGGATCAGTCATTCGTTAACGAAAGAATACAGCTTATATCTCCCCGACGAATTGAGATAATTGAAGTCTGTAAAAAATATCGTATTCTGCATGATTCATCCTAATGTTATAAGAAATATAAATGATTTGAAAACACTTTATGTTGAACTTCCATTATCTTTATTGAAAATTAAAATAAATACAATAACCACAACGCTTCGATACTTTGTAATCTACTATCGTCATCAGGTGAACTGATAATACTAACTATTTCCTTACGTTGTAGTTATTATATTTATTTTAATTTTCAATAAAGATAATGGAAGTTCAACATAAAGTGTTTTCAAATCAAAGTGAATCATTATCTTCAATCTTCAAAGAAAAGTTAAATATTAATGAATTATCCAAAAAAATACGAATACCATAAGCCGATAAATAACATTTAGAGTTTTTAGCTGTACCTTTCGACATAATTAAGATGATCAACATGTGTGGAAAGTATTGTAATATAGGTATATACTTAGATTTAACGTGATGGGAAGTTTCTTCAGGATATCTTCAGAAAACATAGAGCTATGGCAATGCAAGGATTGGAAGATGAAAAATTGTGCCAGATTTTTGTTGCACCATTTAATCCCCTAGACCGCCAGGGCTGAAAAATCAATATTTTAAACTGAAATAAATATTTTAGGAGACATGAGCTTCCAAAATTTACATGAATTTTGTTTTATTTTATCACTTTAATTCATTTTCGTTAAAAAAGGTCCAAGGGCTCTTATGGGAAAACTATTTAAGCACAGAAAACTTGGTTATTTGTCAGTTGCATCATATGTCAGTCTTACATCTATTAACATAAATAGATTTGTGCAACTCTAAAATTTAAATTTGTATTCACCCTGGCGATTAGTGAATATATTTTTTGCTTCTATTTCTTGAATTCATTTCTACTAAACTTTTTTTGAATCCAGCATTTACTGTGAATGAATCGTGTTCGCATTTCGGCCATTCAGAAGGCTTAAATCGTAGTCCCATAAGAGCTCTTGGACCGTTCTTGACTGAAATGAAAAAATAAATAAAGGAGGAAGGGTGACACTATCTTAGCCCTTCTCTCAAAGTCTGATTTATTATTCTGTCATTATTATTTTAGCAGATATAATCTTCCTAAATATGTCAGCTTTTCGTTGCATTATTATGCAGGGGCCACACTAATGTCTAAGGTCGTTAAGTAAGGCGTTATGTGACAATTGACATATTGTCATTGACAATGTGTTCATTATTGAATAACGCCTTAATAAATGACATTAAACGTAAGTGTAGCCCCAGCATTAGGGTAGAAATATTAAGGGTTTAAACTGGTTTCATGATAATTCATTTATAATTTTTGTCCAAGAGAATAGGATCAGGATCTTATGGTTTTTGTAATACTAAAAAAAATTTTTGTAGCCCGTATACAATCATTTTCATACTTTGTTAGACTTTTTTCAATACTGCTGTTTTTGATCGCATTTGTGAAGAAGAAAATAATTTTAGAGATTGATATTATTGATTATTTTCAATATTAATTGAATTTTTTTATCAGTACTGATAGTCAAGGGCCCTGTGGATATAAATGGTCCCCAGACCCAACCAAAGATAATGGATAATATTGCAAATTGAAAAAAATATTGGATAGATAAATAGAATATTTCATTGTTCCAATTATTTTTCTTTACAGAAAATAGTTTTTTGACGAAATTGCAATTAGTTTGATTAATTAGGTAGATTCTCAATAACTACATAAGCTTGCTGAAAGCATTTGGTTTATTATTGACCGATTATTACTATAGGAAATTAAAAACTCCAATTGTAGGTAGGTCCCCAAGGTGTGTTGTGTTGGCCCAGGGCCCCACAAATTCACGGTCCGATACTACTGATAATATAGCTTTTTTTTCATCTCTAATAAAAATGATTTTTTTTCAATAATATTTTTGTTAAATATACATAAAGAATTGATATTTTGAATACTGTCTCATGCTGGGGCCACATTCACGTCTAATGTCATTAATTAAGGCGTTATTCAATAATGAACACATTGTCAATGACAATATGTCAATTGTCACATATCGCCTTACTTAACTGCATTAGACATAAATGTGGCCCCTGCATTATAATAAATAATCAACCTCAAAACAAAATTTCCATTTCATGATTATGAGTTATAGAATTATTAAGGTCCATGAAAATAGAACTTTCAGAATAATAAATAAGGCATACTAATTTCATATTTCAAACAATGTTTTAGATTTTGTATTAATATAATTTTTAAAAAAATATTGGAATATTTCTATTCATTTTATGTATAAAATACAAGAATATTCATTTATTCTTTCAACGCCAAACCTTATTTGATTAAATTTAAATCAATAATTGATGTTGTAACTTGTTCATAATAGCAAGCCCATGAATTCACTGCAGCGAAAGCCTACTACGGCACCTCTATTTCACTCTTTCTCTAGCGCGGTGTGCTTACGCCGATGAGTTTGGAACGTACGTCGACTCTTCTAATAAAACTCATTGGAATTTCTTCCAGTTTTATCGACTGGCTGTTGCTTTCGGTTCGTGTTTGAATCAACATCTTTTTCGCGTAGCTCGTGGTATTGCGTTACTTTGGGGGTGGTGAGGCATATCAAGGGTGAAATTAGCTCGGGTTAACGTAAATTTAAATTGGGATATCGTGATTAGTGTTTTTGCGTGTACCTTTCTGGTGCACTTGTTCGTTTTGCTATCAAGTATATTTTTTTTTGTTTTTGCCAAGTCCTCCCGCTTAGGCGAGGCGAGGCTCTTCCGTGAGAGTCCAACGAGGGATCGGTGCACAAGCTAGACCTTTTAAGACCTTTTAAGTGCCTTTTAAGTGTCTGGACGGTCTTGTCGGGAGTGCATAACTCGTGTTTTCAAAGAGCGGGCCGGGGGCCCAACACCACGAGAAGCTGCGGAGCGAACAGTTATGCCCGTGTTATGTAAGCGACCATTCGGCTGTCCGGCTAGACACAGCTCGTAATTTGTTAAGAGGGGGATATGCAGAAGGACTCCTGGGGTGTAGATTCAATAGGTCAACGATATAATATGTCTCTCAAACTTTAAAGTAACGTTCGTTATTTAGGCAAAAAGCAACCAACTTTGCGTAGCTAGCTCGGCAATATCGGATAGGTTTAAAGGGTTAGGAACAACGGGGTTAGAAAGAAGCCAACAAGAAGAAAGAGCTCAAGAAAGAAGTGAAGAGAGAAAAAAAAGCGTTTGAATGATGAATGAATGTTGAATAATTGTGACTAATCAAAAAATTCCTTTTCAGCCTTCTTTTTCAGCTCATCAACATCATCTTCAGGACGTAAGTTGACTAAAAACTATTTTTTTTCAGGTTCCTAATCTATTTGCAAATTTAATTACTGTTAAATTATTTCCTGATGTTTAAATTACAATTGTACTAATATTTGTGTGTTTTTATTGATTTCAGGACCTGGAACAGTAGTTGGAGGATCATAGCAGTTGCAGCGAAGGAGCAGCAGCCCAGGAATCATCGAGCATCAGCTGAGCTACCATCGCTGGAGCAACCCACCGCGGGAGCAACCACCGTGGGAGCAACCACCGCGGGAGTTACTAATCAAACTTTCCTTTCAGCTTTCTCTTTCAGGTCATGGTCATCACCATAACATCAGGGCGTAAGTTGATAAAAAAATTGTAATATTAAAAATTTCCAATCATTTCTGAATGTCTGAACTGCCGAAGAACACATCAGCAGCTCCAGAGCATCAGCCAAGCAGCTGAAGATCAAGCCAGCTGTTGCAGAGGATCAACACAGCAGTAGCAAAGCTCATCCAGCGTGGTACCTGCAACTTCAGAGACAGCCATGGTAAAAGAAGGTGAAGATGATGCAAAAATTTCGATTGGTTGCAGAACCCAAGTAAGAATTACTTATTTATTTTAAACATTTAATTCTATATCATGCTTAATTTTTTTTTTTTATAATTCAAATTAATTGTATTTATTGTTAATTCTAATCTATTGTTCCTTTTTATTACAGTTGCAGCCGCGAAGAAGCCACTTCTCTGGTCTAGGTTTCGCTGGGATTTTCCTAGATCCAAAGGGAGAATTCCCGGAGAAGAGTCCGTCTCTTTCCCCTTAGTCAATGCCTGGAGACGAACAAGGCTTACAACAGCACAACAGCATCGCGACAAGACTTCCAACATCACAAAAGCATCAAGTATTCAACAATTATTCTTCGAACCTTTGTATCCTTTCCCAGTTTCCAAAATAAACTCATTCCCATAAAATTTACAGTTGTATTCATTTCTAAAACCTATTTTTATTGTTTTCGGAAGTAGTTAGGAAAATAAATGTATTGTTAAATAATTTGCAAAATAAATTAGATTCAATAATAACTTTTATATTTAATTTTTGGAATGAAACAATTCAATATTTGAATTGTATTGTTCAGATTTGAATATACATGTATTATTAAAATCAAATCAGTAATTTAGAAGATTAATTTTTTCCCTAAAATTGTTATGTTCTTTGATTTTTGAATAAACTATTAAATGGAATAATAATTGTTATCTGAATAAATATATTTCAGTTCCAAAATAGTAGTGAATTTTTTGTTAAATAAATATTTGAAGAAGAAATATTATTCGAGTTAAAGAAGAAATCACATAAACAAAATATGTGAAGTGCTGTGCGTTGTATTTCAATTTTAGTTTTGTCCATAATATAATTTTAGACATTTTAATATATTAATCAGAATACACTGTAAAATGGGTACTGAACCCTAATAATACCACCCTAAATGATATTTTACAAATGGAATGTTTCAATAAATATTTCATCACTTCAATTCTCTTTGTATTTTCAAATTTATTTAAAATAATCCTAGTTCAATTTTTTTTCGTTTTGAGGCAGCACCTGTCGACTACTGAAAAATCAGCTTCATTTACACAAACATGTTTCTATTAAAAGCATGCTAAAACTAAGGCTCTAAATACATGAGTATTATCATCCGCCATTCTGTGTCCTTAGAAAGCGCTTCAGCATATGTTAACAGTGCATGAAACGCGATGATTGAGTCGGAATAGTTTAATCTTTAGGTAAAAAACGTGATAAAATAATATCGGAGTCTATCAAACTACTTATTTTTGGCATGGTGTATTATTTGTAATCAAATTACATGCTTCAATTTAGAATTTTCAGTTTTCAAATGTTGAATCAATTGATTCGGTTTTCAATCATATATGATTAGAGTAATATTAAATACTCAGAATATCATTATGGAATTTTAATTTATATTCTGTAATACAATTTTCGAAAACAATCTGACAAATTTATTGCATTTCAAGATCTCTAAATATGTAAAACTCTATTATTTATCTTCAAACTTTGTAATCTTCCTTACCTAGTGAAACTTGTATGCATATTCATTGGAAGATTCATCATTTTATTGCTCTCATCCAAGGGATACAAAATATGGAAGTCTACTATTTGCAATTTTTTATATCGCATATCTTGATCAAAAATTGTGAGTTCGTAATATTTTACTTATCAAAGAAATAATTGATTATATATTATTTATACTTATAATATATTTATATATGTATATATGTAAATATAAAATATATATTTTATATAATACGTACCTATATGTATAATTCATAAATATATGGATCAATTATTGCACGAAATTGAGGTTAGATTCTATGATCGTGTCTAAAAATTTAGATAAAAATATATATTAGAATGAACTGAAATAACTTCAATCAAAATTTTAATCTGATCATAACTTTAAATGGAAATTTTGACTGAATATACGTACTTTTATATGAAATACTTATAATTCGTCTGTGAATCTCACAGCCACAATTGCCGCTAATACTGATGATAAATCATTCGGCACATTAATGAGTCACTATGATACTATTTTCTTTAGTTTTTCAAGTTATTATAACATTTTATCCTCGTCAAACAACGCATTTCCTGTAATGTTTACATTGGTTTATATATGGTCTCTTTTATTGACGGGACACAGAATGGCAGATGATAGTACCTATGTTTTTAGTGCTCTAATGAAATAAGTTATTTGATCAACAAATTCGAGTTTCAGGTGTAAAGTCAAATTCCCACCTCTATCAGAATCATAATCATAAGTCTTAAGTCGTAACCTTGAGAGTTTGACAAACGCGAAAACATTGAAGCGTTTCCTGCTCTTGTCTTAATCATAGTCTTAAGTCGTAATCATAAAAGTTTGGCGCGCCCAAACTTTTTGTCGTAATCATAAATAGAAAGAGATGGATATATGTAGCGCTATTTCATTTCACGGAAACGTTGCTGATTTCATTATTGTTATTTACTTTTGTCATTAAAAGAAAGATTATAGATATAAAAATGTGAATAGAAATCAAATTATCAAACACGACATCAAGCAAACAAAAACCAAGATGTCAAAATCAAAATGAAGTTGATGAATTCAGTGACCTAGAAGTCACTACTTATCCCGATATTTTCTCAAATAAATTGAAATAATATTGTTTTAAATATTTCTGGATATTTTACAGCTTTTAAAATAATTCTATATAAAATATGATTTATTTCATATATTTTATTCCATATTTTAAAGATTATGGTATGCTCACATACAATTGAGTATATTTTATATATGCATTTATTATTTATTATTTGTTATTTAATATATTATTTTTTTCCTTAGCAAAGTAGTATTATTTCTATACAACAGTAAAATTTAATTATTAATCATTTTGAATATATTTCATTACTTTTTAGATTTAATTGTGAACAAAATATTATGATTATGATAAGAGCTGGAAACGGTCGGATTTCTCAAGACTATGATTATGATTACGACTTATGATTATGATAAAGGTGGGAATGTGACTTTATGGTATGTTCACATACAATTGAGTATATTTTATATATGCATTTATTATTTGTTATTCAATATATTATTTTGTTTTTATTATGTTCTATACAACAGTAAAATTTAATTGTTAATCATTTTGAATATTTTTCATTACTTTTTAGATTTAATTGTGAACAAAATATTATGATTATGATAAGAGCTGGAAACGGTCGAATTTCCTAAGACTATGATTATGATTACGACTTATGATTATGATAGAGGTGGGAATGTGACTTTATGGTATGTTCACATACAATTGAGTATATTTTATAAATGCATTTATTATTTGTTATTCAACATATTATTCTGTTTTTATTATGTTCTATACAACAGTAAAATTCAATTGTTAATCATTTTGAATATATTTCATTACTTTTTAGATTTAATTGTGAACCAAATATTATGATTATGATAAAGCTGGAAACGGTCGAATTTCCTAAGACTATGATTATGATTACGACTTATGATTATGATAGAGGTGGGAATGTGACTTAAGAAATACATAAGAGCATTGTGAACACGGCCATAAGAATCGCACATGTTCAACTTTATGTCTTATGTATTTTTTATGTACTTCTTATGCTTACGCCCATTGTGAATTAGGACTTAGGGTTAAGGAATTTTATTGTGAGTGTTATGTTATTTTACTGTCTTTACATTTTGTAATGTGTTGTGTCAAGTATGATTTTAATGTAATTTTAAGTTTTAAATAAAATGTTTTTATTCTTAAAGAGCGCCTTGTCAACTTCCGACATCTTGCAGCAACTATGTGAATGAAAAATACAAAACTACAATACGTCATTAATTAGCAAAGTGTCAAATATTAACAACAAGTGTGAGGTGCAAGGACGTTTAAGGGAGGGGATGTGTAAATAGTGTCGAATAAGTGAGGCCAGGGTAAGTAACAGAGACAGAAATAGATTTTCTGCACCGTATGGTAGCCACTAATCCTTCCACGCACAACACTTACAACAGCCAAAAAACAACCTTTCAAGGACACTTTCTTCTTCCACAAATATTCGAATTTTCAATAAGAAGAAGTACTGCTACCACACGGTGCAGAAAATCTATTGTTCTACTATTGTTGTCTCTTTCCCTTGCCCTGGATACACTGTCTGCAATGTTAAAGTCTTATGATGCCACATCCCCTCCCTTAAACGTCCTTGGTGAGGTGAGTGCACGAAGGAGAATAATAGAGGAGCGGACACTCAGTTGGAAAACATGCAGCCTAAAATGTAATGCGGCAGACGTGAGAGAGATAGCGAGAGCGGGCCCAACTTTGCATACTTCATATACAGAAATGAGATTATATTTGAATTTTTTTCAATAAAAAACTATTGCCAGATAAATTCAATATTTTCATTACGTTAAATACTTTATTATTTATTAAATGAAAGGCAAAAGTAGAAGAAAATTAACATTTCTATTTATTAAAATCTGCAATGAAAAAGTGCATTATTATGAAACATGTTTTATGAACGTTTCTTTGGATAAGAGTTTTCTAATTATGAATAACAGATTTTTAATAATATCTTGACGACTCTTCAAGCTTTATATAGCTTATAGCCCTGAATACTTTATTTTATTGATTTTTAATCATACAACTTTTAAACATTTATCATACAATATTCAATAACGCACACAAACAGCCATGCCCCGGGCGGGATTCGAACCCACAACACTAGCGGACAGCGGAGAAGGTCACTAATTATGAATAACAGATACATAAACAATTTTATGAATATTTTATATATTCTTTAGAGATGCATCCTGTTTTATTAGAGATTTCCTTGTTTTTTTAGGGATATATATAAATATCTGAAGAACGGTATCTATAATAATATATTTGTCACATAATTGAACAATTCCGTACTACACTGTATGGTGAGTTTGTAAACAATTATCACATCTCTATTGATTCCAAAACATAAATAGAAATATTTATATTCTTTATTGATAAAAAGTTTTCTTGAAGTTGAATTTTTCACTGAGAGTTTAGATTAGCTACGTTCAATAATTTGAAACATTGAAATAACCTTTAATTTTAATATAATTTTAAAATAATTTCTTCTCACTTTCACATCTCCAGACGAGCATTCTTTTATGATATCATCGCCACTTATTTAATAAAATATCATCTTTGGGTGCAGAAAAAAGAGAAAATTTCTCTTAACATGTTCTGTACCCAATATCACAATTTGTCACAAAACATTTTCTTCCCATTTTAACATACATATTTACATGAAAATACTAAATAAACCGAACCTAGCCATTTAACTCCATACAAACATGAGCCCGCCTCAACCTATCTCTCAGTTACTTTCTCTCTCTACCAATATTACATTTTTGGCTTCACTTTTGCAACACAGTTGAGATAGGGAATTGCATAGGCGTGATCTGGAATAATAGTGGTAATACGTTTAAATTGTAGCAAAAAGGAATGGATAAAAAACTGGGATATGGAAAATGGAGAAATAGGATCAAGGTGCGAAATGGGAACGTAACAAATTATATATATATATATATATATATATATATATATATATATATATATATATATATATATATATATATATATATATATATATATATATATATATATATATATATATATATATATATATATATATATATATATCGGGAGGTCAAGTGCTGTACCTTAAAATAATAATTTGATCTTCATCAAAGCTATATAAGAAAAATACACCAAAAGTAATAAAATTTTCATCCAATAATAATAATTCATTCTAATAAGCTTCAAATTCGCGTCAAACAAGTCATTAAATGAATCCCGGGCAGATTTGACAACTGTACATAATAGTAGTGACACCCACGGCGAAAGTTGTAACTAAATTTTTATCCACTTGAATAAACTTTAGTTGCCATATCCCTAATGTCATATGTATCTATTGGCATTGTTTCAAGTCAAAGTAATTGAATAATTGAATCTCCCACAATCACTGAGCTTGAATTAAAGCAATTTGTGCAAACCTACGAAACAGCAGCTTTTATTTAGTACCAGTTTCATGTCTGTAAATAGTATAGTAGCTGAGAACTCAGCGTCACGCCAGCCAGCCAGCCAGCCAGCCAGACAGTCAAAGTGAATATAATAGCGCTTTTTTCCAAAAAATGGATAAAATCATCTAGATGATGAAAGCGCATTTTTGACAGCTCATGAATGCTTGTTACTGCAGAGATTTCGCAAATTACAATCTCTTACAATTACTGAGCTTGAAATCAAGCAGTTTGGGCCAACTTACGAAACAGCAGCTTTCATTTAGTACTAGTTTCAAGTTGACCATTTGATAGGTACATAATTTATGCATGTACAAACTCAAAAATACCTTTTAATCTTCATTGCTTAGTTATTGTCTGACGGGAGGTCAAGTGCTGTACCTTAAAATGATAATTCGATCTTTATCAAAGCTATATAAAAAAAATACATCAAAAGTAAACAAATTTTCATCCAATAATAATAATTCATTCTAATAAGCTTCAAATTCGCGTCTAACAAGTCATTGAATGAATCCCGGACAGATTTGACAACTGTACATAATAATAGTGACACCCGCGGCGAAAGTTGTAACTAAATTTTTATCTACTTTAATAAATTTTAGTTGTCATATCTCTAATGTCATATGCTCGAAAAGTATATGGGCATTGTTTCACTTGAAACAAGTAATTAAATAATTTAATCTCCCACAATCACTGAGCTTGAATTAAAGCAATTTGTGCAGACCTACGAAATAGCAGCTTTCATTTAGTACCAGTTTCAAGTCTGTAAATAGTATAGTTGCTGAGAGCTCAGCGTCACGCCAGCCAGCCAGCCAGCCAGCCAGCCAGCCAGCCAGACAGCCAAAGTTAATATAATAGCGCTTTTTTCCAAACAAGTAATTGAATAATTTAATCTTCCACAATCACTGAGCTTGAATTAAAGCAATTTGTGCAAACCTACGAAATAGCAGCTTTCATTTAGTACCAGTTTCAAGTCTGTAAATAGTATAGTTGCTGAGATCTCAGCGTCACGCCAGCCAGCCAGCCAGCCAAAGTGAATATAATAGCGCTTTTTTCGGAAAAATGCGCTAAAAATGCGCTAAAAATAAATTCCTACTGAAGTGCACTTCTGGTTTAGTCTATTGTTATAAAAATAGTAGGCAATCATTCAGATGCTACAGCAGACTGAAATATCAAATTTCAATATTCTACACCTGACCGTTTCGAATTTATGCGAAAAATTCCAAAAGACTGTCAAGTAAAGTGCACTTAAGTGGATCTCAATAAAAATATGATATAAGCATCTAGACGGTATAATCGTCCTAAATACTGAGTTCTAACAATCTACGATCAAAATTTTTGGATTTATGCGGAAAATTCAAAAAATGTTTCGAATAAAGTGCTCTTCCGGCTTAGTCGATAGCAATCATAATGCAAGGTGTACAACTAGATATTATAAGTGCCTAATACAAAATTAAAATATTCTACGACTGTTAGTTTAGAATTTATGCGGAAAATTCGAAAAGTCTGTCATATAAAGTGCACTTTCGGCTCTGCCGATTGTTACAAAAACAGAAGATGACCATTTAGATGCTACAGCAATTTCAAATGCTAAATTCCATTATCCCATGGCTGATCATTCTGAATTTATGCGGGAAATTAAAAAAAAGTTTCTAGTAAAGTGCACTTCCAGTTTAGCCGATCGTAATTATAATGCAAGATGTGTACAATAAATCTAGAGTCACACACAGCTACTTTTACTGCGCAGTATTTTAATTGCTGCTACAGAAGTAGCAGGTCGGGCTCACACATAGGCCCAAAGTAGCGTGCAGCTAGCTATTTTCTATGCTGCAGCCAGCTTCAAAAGCTGCGAGTCTATAAAAAAGTTGCAGAGCTGTTCACACCGCACAGTTGCATTTACTGCAGGTTCAGTGCTCAAATGCAGCGTACGCTGCAATTAATTTTCTACGTTGATCTGTATTGCGAGTTTTGTGTGGAATAAATTTGTCAGTTATATTTATTTCATATCAGCTTCTATAGCTGCTGTATTGATTATAAGAGCAAAGAGAAGACAACAAACTGCAAAAACCGCTGCCTGGTCGAAAAACTCCGGCACCTTAGGTCGTAATTGCAGATGACGTTTAAATCATACATGACTAAGCCATATTCATTGAAAAATCAAAGTACAATGCCCGAATGTATTTTCAATTATCGTTTTCGACTGCTTGGGAGTTAAAAGAATCGTTTGTGGTGTATGTGTTTTATGCAATTTTTGAACGTTCTTTGGAATGTTGAGCGCGAAGAATATGCAATTTTTTTTAAAACTTTATCAACTGGAATATCTACTTTACATGCGATTTCGATAAAAGCAGTTTGTCGTTTAGTTTGATTATGATAATCTTCGTGTTCAACAAATTTATAGACAATTTCTTTCTTCCACCACTTCAATTAATTTCAAAGTCCCTTCACGTTTCCATTTATACGGTGGCATTATCTGGAATAATTACCATTGCATACTTTTCTTATGAAATTTAAATACTTATATGACTTTATTTTGTGTACAAAACTGCACATATAGTCGCAGCAAAAGTTTCACCCAAAAAAATATTTTTTACTGCGGCTGCAAATCTGAAATATACCGTTCACACACCGCAACTTTTGAAACTGCGCGCATCATTAAAATGTTGCATGCAACCATACTGCAATCGCTACTTTTCAGGTTGCAGTAAGCCCTGTTCAGACGTGGACTCACAGAGGACTCACTTCAGAATTTGAGTCTTAAGAAGAAGTTTTTTGAAGCAACAAAATATTTTTGAGTCTTGGCCGTTCACACGTGTAGCTTGTTTGTTGCGTCAAAATGTATCTCTTCTTCCACTTTTAAAATAAAATCCTTTAAAAATTGATTTATTCCATTGGTACTTTTTTACTAAAATATTCAAAAAGAGTTCATATTGAATTATTGAGAAGATTATTCTATTTATAATATGATGAAAAACTGTTTCTGAATGATTAGAGTTTGAATACTACTAATAAAATTCTCAGAAAATTCTTAAAAGGCTGTAAATATTCTGTTCTTAATTCTTTCATAGTAAATAAAGACTCTCTTTACATATCCTCTATTTTTTAACCCAGTTTTTTTTTTTGTATGGTTCTCAAAATCGTTTCCAAATCTGCAATAATTAAAGAAAGAAATGTATTTGCTATACTTTTCTGCCTTTTGCACATTCCAAATACGATAAAAAGAATTAAATGATGCAAAAAACAATAAAAGTCAAAGATACAGATTACCATGAAGTTATCAATGAGATGAGGAAACGACAACGCCCACTTTGCAAGACTCAAAATAGCGGCGCCTCTATTTGACAAGCGACTCAAATTTTTTCTCTTCTTCTTAAGACTCAAATTCTGAAGTGAGTCCACGTCTGAACAGGGCAGTAGAGTTCACACGCTATGCAACTTGAGCTGCGAAGTTTTTAGATTGGTATTGCAGTAAAAGAAGCTGTGTGACTCTAGCTTAAGATGTAATAGAAGTTCTTTATACGAAATTTCAATATGCTATCGCGGATCATTCTATATGTATGCAAAAAATTCAAAAAAAGTTTCAAGTAAAGTGTACTTCTGGCCTGGCCGATTCTTACAAAAATAGCAGATAACCATTCTGATACAACATCAAGTTCAAATACTGAATTTCAACATCCTACGGTTGATCATTCTGGATTTATTACAAAAATTCGAAAAAAGTTTCAAGTAAAGTGCACTTCCGGTACAGACGATTGGAACCATAATGCGAGGTACACAACTAGACTCTATACCAGTCTTAAATACAAAATTTCAACATTATACGTTCAACCAGTTTTGAGATTTGCGAGTTACGCACGCACGCATGAACGTACGTACCGACATCAAGTCAAAAATAGTCAAAATGGATTCAGGGATGCTCAAAACGGATATTTCCATCAAAATCTCGATAGCTGAATTTTGTCAATTTCACTTAGTACAAGTAAGTAAAAATTGAATTCTGAGCTCTTCTATGTTTTTTATGCTGGAAAATTTAATTATCAGCATTTCGAGTGTTATGGCTATGAATACTGCTAAATTTTATTATTATGCTATTGTAATACTCCGGCATTAACCCCACATTTATTCTAAGAATGAAAATCATGGCATTTATTTTCAAAAATTCTTCAACAGGCAACCAGATCAATTTTTGTAACATCAAATTTATATTAGTATTCGCTATGTGCAACATCAAAGTGGTGACAAGTGACAACTAGCGGCATTGATCGGCGAACCCACTGCCACTTTTATATGTTCTGTCAAATGTGACAACTAGTGAAAAGTGGATTGAAATCTGTTAAAATAATGATTTTGAATTTGTAATAAGTAGTAGGTGTTGCTATCTCCAGGCAAGCGAATAAGTTGTTTATGTAGTTTTTGTTTTTGATTTTGAGAAGTTGACATAATAAATAAAAATGTATGAAATATTGTTTAATTAATAATAAATATTATAAATTATACTGGCTACACCTTATTTTTAAAATGGTAGCAGAGCGTAGTTTTGAAAAGTTGATGGAAAAGAAAAATTAAGAAGAACGCATATATTGAAAGCCAGTTTAACATTTACAATTAGAAACGTTTTTCGTCGTTCATTACTGTGAAAATGGCCAACGATAAAAAAGATGATTTTCTGCTACAAATTCTCGATGGTACGCACTATGAAAAATGGAAGTTCAGATTAAAACTATTTCTTGAAATGAAAGAATGTAGCGAAGTTATAATACAAGACCAAAAACCAGAAAATATAAAAGAAGCAGATTGGAAGAAGAAAGAAGTTAAAGCAAAGAATTATATTGTAAACAGCATCACAAACACACAATTAGAATTGATCATTTCAGAAGATTCCGCAAAGAAAATGATTGAAAAACTTGATGAAATATACTTGATGAAGAGCAGTGCAGTTAAATTGTTATGTAAGAGAAGACTACTTGAACTCAAGATGAAAGAAAATGATGATCCAACTGAATTCTTTAACGAATTTGAAAAACAAGTAAATAAGCTGAAAAATGCAGGAGAAAATGTAAGTAATGAGGATAAATTGAACTATTTATTATTAGCATTGCCAGAGAGTATGTCACACATAGTTGATGTCGTGGATGCCTTACCAGAAAAGGATAAATCTGTTGAATACATCAAAAGTAAAATGATGATTGAGTTTCAAAAACGGCAAAGTTTAAATGAGAATGTGAAGGGTAACTCTCAAGCATTTAGCTCTCAAATGCGGAGAAATGTGAAGAGTTTATATCAGCAAACTCATCAACAGTCATCGAGTAGCAATTATAGTTCTAAAAACTATCATAATGATCAATCAAGTCGATCACGAAATCATCAAATGTCAGGAGGCGCAAGGTATCCAAATAGGTCGAATAATCCAGGGAAACAATGTTACAAATGTGGTTTATTTGGTCACATAGAACGTTTTTGTCGTACTAATATGAGTCAACGTGATAAATCAAGACCATTCAATAGGAACAATTCAATGAGAACAGCTGGAAATTCTGTGATTGATAACAGAATCGACAAAAATTCATTTGAGGTAGAAGTTATGTCATCTAAACTTGATCAAGATAATATAAATAAACAATCAATAGCGGAAAATAGAGAAAATATTAAATGGTTACTGGACAGTGGATGCTCAGATCATATTGTGAATACAGATAAGTATTTTTCTGAATGTATAGATTTAGATAGTCCTATTAATGTCAAAGTAGGCGATGGTTTCTTACTGCAGTCTGAAAAAAAAGGCTCTATTATTAATTACTTTAATGTTTCAAACAAATTGATTAAAACTGAAATTAAAGATGTTTATTATGTGCCAACAATGAAACGGAATTTACTAAGTGTTTCGAGCATTTTAAATCAAAATAATCACATTCTTTTTGAGAAAAATACCGCAAACATATACAATAGAAAAGGCGAATTAATTGCAATTGGTAAACAGAAAATGAAACTTTTTGAATTAGATGGAATTATTTCTGATGATATTCAAAATAATGAAGCAAATTCGTATAATTGTAATATGAATATGTCAAATAAAGAAAGATGGCATAGAATTCTAGGGCATGTAAATTTTAAAGTATTAAAACAGTTAAGTAATTGTCAACTGCTGGACGGGATGCCCAAAAGTATTGAAAATGATTTTCTCAAATGTGAAATATGTTTGGAAAATAAAATGACTAATTTGAAGTTCAACAACAACAGAAGTAGAGCAAATGATATTCTTGAAATAATTCATACAGATGTGAATGGACCAATTAAACAGACAGGATACTGTGGTGAGAGATTTTTTGTATCATTTATTGATGATTACAGCAAAATTGCTGTGGTGTATTGTATAAAACAAAAAAGTGAAGTCTACGACCGATTTGTTGAGTATATTAAATTGATGCAAAATCAAACAGGTAAAAAGATTAAAGAAATTCATTGTGATAATGGAAGAGAATACATTAATAAACAATTCTACGACTTGGCTAGAAATGAAGGTTTTTATTTAAGACTTGGGCCACCTTACACACATGAACTCAACGGAGTAGCTGAAAGATATAATAGAACTATTATGAATAGAGCGCGATGTTTTCTTTCAGAAGCTAAATTGGATAAAAGATACTGGCCCGAATGTGTCTATACAGCTGCTTATATTGGAAACAGATTATTAACGAACACAAAACTTGAAAAAACTCCATATGAAATATTCTTTAATAAAAAGCCGGATGTATCCAACCTACATTTATTTGGAAGCATAGCTTATGTGAGAGTTCCAGAAGAAATAAGATCTTCAAAGTTACACGCAAAAGCTGTAAAAGGTTTATTGATTGGGTATACAGACACAGGGTATAAAATATTAGTTAATGGTAAGATAATAATCAGTCGAAATGTGCAATTTATTGAAGAGAACACGAAATATATTAAATTTAGAGATGATTATACTACAGATAATGGAGTGAATGATATTACTCCAAGCCAAAGTCAACCTAATGAAGAAAAAGAATCTCAACTCGAAGAAGATGAAGAACATGAAGAATCGAAGACTGATATTACCAATAATATTGAAGATAAAAATGAAACTGAAGTTAGAAAATATGAACGTCCAAGACGAGAAACAAGATTACCAAAGAAATATGAAGACCACGTGATTTATATAAATTATGTAAATGCGAAAATACCCGAGAACTATGAAGAAGCTATTAATTGTTCAGAGTCGAAGAAATGGATAAAAGCAATGGAAGAAGAGCTTCACAGTTTGAAAAATAATGGTACCTGGTCACTAGTGAATACACCAATTGATAAACGAATTGTTGAAGTCAAGTGGATTTATAGAATTAAATCTGATGGAAAATACAAAGCTCGTGTTGTCGCCAAAGGTTTTCAACAAATATATCAAGAAAATGAAGAAATATATGCACCGGTTGCAAGAATGAACACACTAAAAGTATTACTGTCAGTGGCTTGTGTGAACAGTTGGGAAATTGAACAAATGGATGTTCAAACAGCTTTTTTAAACGGTGATATAAAAACAGAAGTCTACATTTATCCTCCAGATGGATACGAAACGGCACCAAACCAGGTTTGTCTGTTAAATAAATCATTATATGGATTAAGAGAAAGTCCTAGAGATTGGTACGAATGTTTTCATAATTTTATGACTAATGTTAATTTTAAAAGATCCAACTATGATTATTGTTTGTATACGGGTAAAGTGAATAACAACCAACTATATATAATTTTATATGTTGACGATCTATTGATTTGTGGAGCTGATAAAAAGACTATTGATGAAATGAAATCAAAATTAAATCAAAGATTCCGTATGAAAGACTTAGGTCAAATTAAAAATTATTTGGGAATTGAAATGGAGTACTCTCCTCATGAAAAGAAAATATTGTTAAGTCAACAAAAATATATAGAAAGTTTAGCTGAAAAATATCAAATTACAGAGGCAAAAACTTTTAAAACACCGATGGAGATTAATTTAAAATTGGAGCCTGCAGATAATGTTGAAAAGAAATTAAAATATCGAAACTTAATTGGAGCTTTATTATATGTAGCAAATGGAACTAGACCAGATGTATCTTTTCCAGTAAACTATCTGAGTCGTTATCAAAACAGTTACAACAGTATTCATTATAAATATGCTTTACGGGTTCTAAAATATTTGTACTCAACTCGTCTTATCAAATTGATTTTTAAATCCCATATTACTGAAGAAATGGACGCTTACGTTGATGCTGACTGGGCAGCAGACATTATTGATAGAAAATCTACTACTGGAATACTAATAAGAGTTTTCGGCAATCCAGTTTTATGGAAAACTCAGAAACAAAAGATTGTATCAAGAGCTTCTACTCATGCTGAATATTATGCTCTCGCAGATTGTGTGGAGGAAATTTTACCAATTAAAGGAATTTTAAAGGATTTAGGAGTAATAAGAGATACTCCAGTAACAATTTATGAAGACAATACCGGAGCTATTGCACTTGCTGAAAATGGAAAATTTTCAAAGAACTCAAAACATATAGACGTTAGTTATCAGTTTGTATATGATTATAATAAGAAGAATATTATTAATGTCAAAAAGATTTCAACTGACAATCAGATTGCTGATATTCTCACAAAATCTTTAGGTAAATGCAAATTCCAAAAATTCAGAGACTTATTGAATTTAAAATATGTGGAATAAGTTTTTTATTCAAAAGTGAATATACAAAATCAAGGAGGCGTGTTAAAATAATGATTTTGAATTTGTAATAAGTAGTAGGTGTTGCTATCTCCAGGCAAGCGAATAAGTTGTTTATGTAGTTTTTGTTTTTGATTTTGAGAAGTTGACATAATAAATAAAAATGTATGAAATATTGTTTAATTAATAATAAATATTATAAATTATACTGGCTACACCTTATTTTTAAAAAAATTAGTCATAAATGTAATGAGTATAGATCCTATATTAAGAACAGGTTTTGAAAAAATGAGTTATACTATTAGCTTTCAACCTCAAACTGTGCCAAAGGATAAAGCTCACAAGTATTAAAACTTTTTTCAATAATGTTATTACAAAACAGTATTTTTTCAACACTATCACAATAAGCAAGATTATCAGCTTGGCATTCTACATCACTTGTGCTTTTGGTACTCGAATCAACTATTATCAAATTGTCATGTGCTCTGTCACAGTCATTTTCATATATTGAGCTTATATTATTTATTGAACTTATAGCCCTTGAGACTTCTGTATTGGCAGCCCTTTTTGAATTTAAACTTCAGTTTTCAATATTTTTTGAACTTGAAGCCATTAATGAAACATTGATATCTTGTGAAAACTGTTTCGTCATTCAATTTTGGCTTCCAATGAGGAGAAGAAAATTGGCTAAGTACGAAATTAGGACTCAGCTTTTCTTTTCCTTTTTTATTCCCAATGAAATATGCACTGTAAATTAAATATCTTGATGTGGGATTCCGACTGTATGTATATTCACTGAAAAATTAAAAAATATGTCTTATTTTATCAATTTAAAACAAAATTCGAGTTGTAATACCATAAAAATTATTGAATTTCATTCTTCTCATATTTATTTTATACTAAAATTATATTTAAATATTGCGTTTGCACTAATTTTCTGAAACATCATTATGAATGTACAATTAAGGTTGTGATACTTATTTTGCTTTCTTACGACGGAAATCCACTTTTATCTTTGAATAAACTCATGCTTATATATATTTTGGTGAACAATAAAAGCTAACATCACTATTTTTCGATGTATTGTTACAAATGATAATGTAGCATTCACGAATTGTCATTTTTGACTTTTGATTTTATATCAGTACATGTGCACTAAAAATGCCAACTTTCGCCGCTAAGCGCGCACGGTCGTTAAGTGTTTCCCTTCCAAGCAGCTGCACATAGCGAATACCAATTGCAACCTAGCAAAATTCGCATAGCTCTATTTTGAAGTAGTTGTAATCTTTCCTTATCAGTGGCATTACTTAAATAGATCACAGTGCTGCAGAAATTGAAATGCGACAAAAAATAGGGAATATTCATGAATTTTTTTAATATTTTTAATTCACTGATTACATCGTTATATCATAGTGAAAAATATAAATTATGTTCAAAAGTGCTGTAATCAAGTTTAAAAAAATATTTAAAATTGAGAATAATTTTGAGCTGTTTAAACGCCGCCATTTTCGCGCGCTCTATGGATGACGTCAAATAACATGTCCAGTGACATTACAATCCATTGTTTACTACAGGTGTTTTCATTCCAAACTTATTTCAGCATTAAAAAAGGTCAAAAGTCAGTTTACAAGTATTGCATTGTGCCTGAATGCAAAATACTATCAGAAATGTACCTGATAAAATCTTTTTTCCAATCCAGACAGGTTTTAAAATACGTAAGAAATGATGTAAGGTTATCAGAAGAGATGAAGTGTCATAATAAACTTGACAGATCATGAATAACATATGGGTACGTTCCACTAGACTGCCGCAACGCTCATGTGCCCTCAATAATCGTTCCACAAGACGATCGGGGTCTTGGCGTTCATGATAAATACGTTATAGATGACGTCATTGATCTCGACTACTTCATGCTCCCTACGCCCTCGATTTAAAGATGGGTTGAAGCGGTCGTTGTGTTCATTTTTGAATAAATCGCCAAGAAGTTCAAATTAAATAAGAAGATGTCTTTCCAATTTGTACTTTCGATTCCAAGCTATGTCAATTGATTCAAGATTTTCCATTTGTCATATAACAGATAATTTCATGGTCTCTCATTATCATTATTTATTATTCAAGAGCGATTAATTTACACAAGCATATTGGATTTATTCCATTCGTATATTCTTTTTTCTACAGGTTAGTTTAATCTTATTTATGATTTACTTTTCGATTCTAACCAAAAATTGTCAGTTCATTTGACATTTGACAGACACTCGCATCATTCCACTTGAAGCACCAGCCACATCGACCGTGAGTTAGTGGAACAGCAAAAACCGCGGTCGTGAGCGTGAGCATTGCGGTCATTAAGTGGAGCGTACTCTAAATGTAATTAGTTTTAGCAATAAAATTTAGTGTATGTATGCGGCTTCGTTTACTGCTCATCATATTTCGGATTGTATTTATTAAAATAGAGTACATAATGTATTATTATTGAATAATCACTTTGCAGTGTTCACTCTTTTTACTTCAGTGGACGTAAAATTTGGATTTAAAGAAAATAAGACGACATCATGAATAGATCTATTCTTGACAGATTATCCGATTGTGCTTTTACAAAACCACTGTCATAATGATTTATAATCTCACTAGGATGCTAAAATTACACTTAAACAATAAATGAATTTACAACACACACGTTATTACTATGTTTTCTAATCAAAAGCCTGCAATGCCATACAATTGTAAGCAATATTAGTAGTATCTGACGTCACATTTCGTTTTAACCAATGGTGTTGCGTTTTGGAATTTTGAATTTCCCGCGCTTAATTTGCATTTTTATTTATTAATTTTGAGTAATTAAGAAGATAATGAATACCAAAATGATGGTTTAGTACAAAAGTCCGGCCAATATAAATTCGGAAAAAAATATTTGAACCAAATTTAAATTTCATGCATATTCCCTATTGTATTGTACACAACATGATAACTATAGCTATTTAAATACTTGCTAATTCGATACAAGAATGATAATTTCTTAGATATTTTCTTACATAGATAATCTACAAACATTTAAAACTTTAATTTATCGTCGATAATAACTCCTAAATATTTAATTTCTATAACAATTTCAATTACACAATTTTCTCATTTTCTTTGAAAACCATTCTCAACCCCAATACTTTTTAAACTACTCTTTCCAATAAGCATTGCTTTTGTTTTACTATTATTCACCTTCAATTTATTGCATTGCATCCAAAGCAACACTTGCTCAAAATCCGTATTAATAAGTATGTATAGAGTGTATATTTTGGCCACTACAATAAATTACAGTATCATCTGTAAATAAATGTATTTTGCAGTTTTTCACAGACTGAATATAATGTCATTGATATACAATATAAATAACATGGGGCCCAATATATGTACTTCCTTGAGGTACACCATTATTATTAAATAGTTATTATACTATTTTATTGCATTTAACTTTCTGTTTTCTATTTGTAGATAGCTCTGAAACCATTTAAGAACCGTTCATAACTGTTGATTGTGGATTAGCTCTAATAAAATATTTTGTTGAAGAAGTTGGTCTTATTTTTAAAGAATTATGTTCGGGGCTCAACTGCCGCCTTCAAGGACATGGCACCAGGATGCAGTGCAACCCCACTTGAGACGTCGTTGCCAATATTGTGCACTGTATATGAGTATACATATGTATGTAGCATGTATACTTGTCACAGTATTTAAGTGGTAAATGGAAATATCAATATAAAAAGATATGATAATATCGTTCATAGAATATTTTGTACAAAATGTATATTTTATTTTGAAACACTAAATACTTGAGTAAAGTTTACTAAGGCCCGATATTTCAGTTCTCGGTTTATCTTAAGCGAAGCTTAATTACCTTGGTAACAATTGTTCTAACAATCATCACTATGAAAATTAAGCTACGTTTAAAGTAAACCAAGGACTGAAATTCTGGACCTAAATCACATTTTTATAATTATTATTGGTACCGAATAATAATAACGCCTGTTACGTTTTCAATATTTGCTATCTATTTCACAAACTGTCCTTGAATTAAGAAAACGAAAATAATTTAACTTTTTATTAAAAATAAGTATCCATTATTGCAGTATATAAGTATCCTCATTTAATGCAATTATGAGAGATTTTCCATATTTTTCTTTAAAATATAATTATACTATAATTTCAATGCTGTCCCCGTTTTTTAAACCTTATGTGAGCCGTATATTTTGGTCAGGGTAAATTCAGTAATGACACCATTGTCAAGTGAAAGCCTGACAGTGACTATTTGATTTTAGATTCGAAACTAAATTTGGACATTAATTTAACTTCCTTTTTTTTTTGTACCAAAATTGTGTTTATAACAAGTCATGCTTGTACCAAGCTGTATTTGCTTTATTAAGCTAGTTTGTGCAGTTACCCTTATTCCGAAAAATTTATTTCAACTGAAAAAATGTATATTTCTTAATTAATACATAAAATATTATAAAGTGAACAAAATTATCTAATTAAACTTTAATATAGACATACATTTAAAACTTAGCAACTATATTATAATTACCATTCAAAATTTGTAACATTCTCTTAACAAAACATTATACTATATAATAAAAAAAATTGTAACGATTATTTGATGAATACAATTTAAGACAATTTTCTTCTTTTACTATCTTGAGACAATCCCATTTCTTCTTCACTTTGATTGCTATTTTTTTCAGATTCTTTTCGATTTTCTTGTTGGATTGTGATCGATGGTCCATCATAATTGTCAGTATTATCCGGACCTATTAACCTTAAAAATTGATCTATTTCTTTTTTCGTAGGAAGACTCTGCTCAAAATCTGAATATTTGTTGACTCCTGTTTTATTCAAGCTTGTCTCATCTGATTCATTATTCGTAGAATGTATTAGCTCCATTTCTTCTTCTAATATTGCTGAATCATCATTTCTTTCAACACTTTGTGAAGAAATTTCTTCATTTTCATGCTCTAATAAAGCTTGTTTATTGAAACTTGTCTCGTCTGATTCGATATTCGTAGAATTTATTGATTCCAATTCTTCTGGAAGACGAGTTTGATTATAAATAGGTTGCTCATTCAATATTGTTGTATTATCATTTTGGGAAGGAATGTTTTCATTTCCATGCTCTAATAGAGCTGTTTTATTTAAATTTGTCTTGTCTGATTCGATAGTTGTAGAATTCTCTTGTTCTAATAATGCTGAACTATCATTTTGGGAAAGAATTTCTTTACTTTCATGCTCTAATGAAGCTGTTTCTTCGGAATTCGGAGATAAAATTGATTCCTCAAGATTTTCTATACTATTTACTTCTAATTTCTTATTTTTCTGTCTGATTATCGCAGCATGATCGCTACTTTTTTTAGATCTCATTTGAATATTTTGTTCCAAACATAACTTGGATTTTTTTTTATTTCCATCTTTATTTACCTTAGATATTATAGGGTTTTCTACATTTTCTTTTGTATCTATGTGTTTGAAATTTGGAGAAATATTGATTGATGTTTCATTTGGATTTTGAGTATTTTCAAAAATTTCTGACTTATTTTGAACCAAATTCTTAATATTGGTGTTTTCAAACTCGCGATTATCGTCTCGATCATTAATTTTGATATTATTATCAACTTGTAAATGATTTTCATCATCATTCATAGCTTTCTGTTCATTATCTTTCTGATTATTCTTATCAAAATAATTCGAATTTTCAGAATTTGTGTTTACTGTATTTGTAACATTTATTTCTGAATTTTTCTCATTTTGATCTTTGAGAACAGTGGCTACATTTTGAACTTTTATATCTACAGATTTTTTAGAGGTAGACGTACTTTTTCCTGACTTAAGTTTATGTTTTCTGTTTTTATTACTTTTTTTAGTTTCATCAGATTTCTTTATATCAGTTTTATGAATTTTAGAATGACGAATTAAGTCAACATCTCTCATAAATTTCATACTACATACCGCACATTGAAATTTCTTGGATCGTTTCAGTACTTGCTTCGATTTATCTAAATTCTTTTTCTCCCTATTTTTTTCTTCATTTTTATAAGGCATAAAATCTATATGTTCTTGCAAGTGCGTATGCAATTGTTTATTTGAGCTGAACATTTTGCGACAAATACAGCACTGGAACTCATTTATGCTATGATTGTGCAAGTGTTCATTCAATTGGGCCCTTGATGCGAATTCTAAATCACATTTTGAACATTTATGATTAACTTTTCGACGTGGTCTCGAAGATTCGTTGATAGAAGTAGGCGAAACTATTTCTTTCTCAAATCTGATACCTTCAAGACCCAAATGGGATTTCATGTGGTCTATCAGAAGAGATTGTTTAGTAAAAGGTCGAGAGCATACTGTACACATCTTGTTATCATTTGATCCTACATGAAACATGAGATGATTTTTGGCCATACTTTTCATAAACTCCTTTTTGCAGATAAGACATTTAAAATTTTTATTAACTTTTTCAGCTAGTGAAGAATCATTGCAGTCTTCAACAGAGAAGACAATATTTTCAGAATTTAAAGTATCGCATATGATTTCAGATCTCTGCTTTCTTGATTTTTCGTGCACTTTCTTATGCCGATTAAAATCTAGGTGACGAAAGAATTTCATTTTACATATCGAACATTGATATTCTGTTTCCTCGTTCTTTGTGTCGTTTATTTTCCGTTTTACCTTTTTAAGTTCACTGTGTTTACAATCTTGTTTGTGAGTTTTCAAATCATTGTTTGTTGCATATTTTTTACCACACTTACATTCATATTTTAAATCTAGATGAAGCGACATATGCTGCTTTAAATTGAAATCTGATGTAAAATGTTCGCCACAAGTATTGCAATCAAAATTTATATTTAATAAACATATTTGTACATGACCAAAGTACTCGCTTTTGTTCTCAAAAATTTTGTTGCAAATAATACATTGAAATGTAAGGTCTTCCCATTTTCTATCAGTGTGATGTCTTTTAATATGTTTCAGAATTTTTCTTCGATGCGTAAAACTTTTAAAACATATTGCACATTCTAAATCTTTCAAACCAATATGATGCTTCATATGAAAACTGAAATGGAAATAGGTCTTGAATTTTTTATCACATATTCGACATTCCATATTATTCTGCTGCTGACTGCAATGATACTGTAAATGTTTTGGTTTATTGGTATAGTCTTCCTTACAAACCAAGCAATTAAATGTTCCAGTTTTAACATTCACGTATAACTCTAGAATTTCACTTTTGTGGAAAATTATGTGTTCCAATTTGTTGGCAAATTCTTCATTGCAAATTTTACATTTATATTTTTCCTTACTTTTGCTGGACTGTTCAAGTGAAGTATTACTTTCTTGATTTCTATCTATTTCATTAGGAGCATCTTTCTTAACGAAATTCTCATACCGTTCTCCAAACTTTATTAAATCTTTTTCTAGATCATCAATATCTTTATCAACGCAGTTCTCTTTAGTCTCTAATTTTTTGTCAACATTTTTATATTCATTTTCGTGTATTTCCAATATATTACCGATTATTTTGAGTCCACCCATTTTTCCATTCTGTTTTCCTCGTAATAATGTTACATTTTTCTTCCAATGTTGATACTTTTTCAAGCATATTTTTTTAAAGCTACAGAAACTTTCAATTGCTGCTTCACATGGTTCGCAGATATAAAGTGGAAAATCTCCTTTCAAAATTGCCTAAAATTTAATTATATATTCCAAATGTCAATTTTAATAAAAATAGGGTTAACTTACGAGTTCTGGCAACAGGTACGTTATTTGGTTAAATAAAGTTTTCTCTTTTATATTAGTTACATTAGATAATTTGTGTGTTTCATTGTTGCATATGAAACAAAGTATTTCTATTTCTTGCATTTCGACGTAGTTCCTGACGTAGTTAAAAAAGCTGTTGTCGCTGATATACAGGAGATAAAGTCGAATCAGCTGTCAACACTCACGTTTGACTCACTTTCTAGGTTCTTTGGCGGTGTTTTTGAGTTAATCTGAATTATATTTTTTATTTGTCATGTTTGAAAATAATTGAAGAGAAAATGATTATACATAAACATATAATTTTTGAATTTCAAAATAAATAAATTTGTCAACCAACATTGCAGAGGTGTTGGCGAAAGAAACGCAATTATGAATGGACGAGAAAGTATAATGCTCCATTCACAGCGCGAAATTTGGTGAAATTCCAAATACGAAATTTCAACTGTTGAAATTTGTCCGTTCACAGCCTGAAATTTAGACACCGAAATTAGTGACTAGCGACAGCTGTAGGCTTAATTTCGAAGTAGTTTTGAAGCTTGAATTCAGCCATTATTGTTTGTGTATTTTGTTTATATTCAAATTGATATTATAAATATGTTAACTGGGGAAGAATTATTACATTTAATTTCTTGTTATCCTTCTTTATGATAGGAGAAATATGAATTTTAAGAATTATCGTGTGGAAACCACTAAAAATTAGAAATCTTCAAGTACTGCCTCCAATCAAGATAACTTATTTGAAAGAGATAAAAATTAACCACAACAAAAATCGTACACAAATAATCAAACATCAAATGAAATAAGAGTTCATTCAAATCACATTATGTTTGTAGAACGCAACCTAAATTACAAGAAAAGTTTGGAGCTTGCAAGGTTTGGTCAAAGTGGAATTTGTATGCACCAAATTTCAGCGCTGTGAATGCTACTCTTAGATCATAAATACTATCTAGATGGAAGGAGTCCTATATCACACAATACATTCTTGCGAACGGTTATGCCAGAAAGAGAGGAAAATATAGGTTACGTTAGAGGGACAAGGAAATAGAATATAATGAAAGTAAAATGAGGTGAAACGAACTGCGCATGTCTATCGAATTTCATCTGCCGTTTATAAAAGTAATGTTAAGAAGATGTACTTTGCAAATAGAAAATGGCGAACGAATATAAATATTTTTTACAGAAATAAGAACTCATTACATCAAGTGTTTATCATTTTGCGGACTTGACAAACCGAAATTTGATCATTGTCACGCTTGCGCAGTTCATTTCTCCAGCTTACTTACAATATATCTTCCATCTCTTTCCGTCGTAACCGTTCGCAGTTTCTTCCATCTAGATATTATTTATGATCTAAGACGCTACTACGGCTTTCCCATATACCAAGCTTTACGAATTTCGACGAATTCCAGGCTGTGAATGGGACATAAAGCCCGTGTGATTTTATCATAATGCACATTTTCACACATTGAATGTATCATGTATCATACAGAAAAAAGTTCTTTAATTTTAATGTACATTTTCATGTACAATAATAAAATGTACATGAAAAATAGAACGAGTTCCATTTCCTTCAATGTGTTTGTCAATCTGGTTAGTTTGTGGAATAACCGCACCATCGAAGAAAAACAAATTTTCATGAATGAGATACTGGAGACAAAATACAAATGAACGAAATTTTCCCATAAATATCACGGATGTACGCAATTTAGGAGATTTTTGCTAATATTTTCTTCTGGTATATAAGAAATTGTTTGTGTGTATTTTCTCAATTTTATTACGCCCATTGTAATATAAAATATTCATAAAACTGTTTATGTATCTGTTATTCATAATTAGGAAGCTCTTATCGAAAGAAACGTTTATAAAACATATTTCATAATAATGCACTTTTTCATTGCAGATTTTAATAAATAGAAATGTCAATTTTCTTTTACTTTTGCTTTTCATTTAATTAATAATAAAGTATTTAACGTAATGAGAATATTGAATTCATCTGGCAATTGTTTTTTATTGAAAAAAATTCAAATATGATCTCATTTCTGTATATGAAGCATGCAAAGCTGGGCCCGCTCTCGCTATTTCTCTCACGTCTGCCGCATTATATTTTATGCTTCATGTTTTCCAACTGAGTGTCCGCTCCTCTATTATTCTCCTTCGTGTCTTTTTTATTCAAACCACGAGTTAAACCATTGATCTCTATACATTATATGGATAGCTCTGATACTGAAAAAATTGAAATGTGCATCTATCCTGCGTAGCAATATTGAACCAAAGAGTAAACTGAACGAAATAAGTGACGAAACACTACATGCGTCAAGTGACACAGGCATGTTTATGCTGTTAATTTAATTTCGAGAATTTGATTACTCACAACAGTACCCCTATTTTTCAAAACAAAAAATTGAAAATTTATTCATAATGGAGTGTATAGAAGGAGGGATAACTTAGGGTTTAAAGAAGTGAGCTAATTTTGGATGCAAATAATGGTAGCGCTGTTCATAAGTTGACTTTTACGCGCCAATTTTAAAAGTTACCATAGAAAGCTGGGATTGGCAGTTATATTTATTCATCAGATTCAAAGAACCAATAAAAGGGAAAAAGAAAAAAAAAATTGTAAGGAATATACATACTCTATGTGTACAAATAAATTTATTTTATAGAGAATATATAAACATTTCACATTAAACTATAATCTGTAATATTCAAAGAGAAATCAACATAATAAATTAATATATCATCAAACATTCGTCAAAAATTTGATTATTTTTTATACATTTTAATTTTATTTTTATTTTCATCATTTGTTTTATTCAGTGTTTTTGCCAAAAAATGGCCTCTACAACATTTACCCATTCTGCATTATCTTTTGTATTTACAACCAATTTTTTCTCAAGTAAGAAACCAAGTTAATCAACAGAACTTTATTTTGCCGCTTTTTTTCCGTTAGTCTGAAGATAGTTTAAAGTGTCTAACTTCAAAATGTAACTTACGATCACACCTGTAATTGCGCACATAATTGAACCGTATTTTGATCGCGCCACCCATTGGAGAGCGCTCTCCTTCTATACACTCCATAGTTCTACCAAATATCATTTTAGTTCCTCTCCCGGTAACAGAAGCGTTGGTGATTGCTCTAAAGGCGACACTGGCGGATTACAGTATCATTTTTTTTCGGTAATACTGTCGTAAATGTGAAATATTTTAAGTCATTAGTTCACATTATTATTTATTTGAATTCGCTATTTATTAAATAATTTATCGTAATTGTAATCCTAGGTAGCATTGACCAACAATCTAGTCGGTGTTCAATTGTCAGACATGTGAATGTTAGTCTATGGTTGCCGTTGCTAGATGTTCGACATTTTAATGCTAGTTCATTGTCGTTCAACTGTCAGACATTTGAATGTTGGCCCTTGGTTGGAGTAGGATATATAAAGCGCGTGAGCTAGCAGGAGAGAAATTTTTCAGTAAGAGTAACTGTGAGCGATTTTGTCATTATGAGCGTTTATAAAATAAATATTTGCACTGTAAACTGTGATAATAAATTATTCACAATAAAATTTGTGACAAATTGGTGTCAGAAGTGGTATTCTGAGAAATTAGGTGAAAATAATTTTGGACCCGGACGACGAAAAGTGAAACTTAGTTACAGTGCTGCAGTATTTGAAAATAAGACAAATTTCAAGACAACGTGCTCAGAACCAGCGGATTTTACGGAAGACAACGGATGGGGAAAGAATACCAGAACTCAGTGTAGAAGAGCTTGAATTTACAATTGACAATTTGAAGAGGAAACATCATGCATTTATTGCCGCAATCGTGGATGACTGCATTTTGGATGTCGAGTTTCTGCGAGATCTTGGTTGCGTCTTGGATTTGAAAGGCGATGTCTTGCGAATTGGTAATGAGGAAGAAGTACCTTTTCATTGTCGACAAATGGAAATAGAAAAGACGGATGTTGTTGCTCCAAAGAATTTCCTGGTACCTTCGAGAAACGTGATTCCAATCAAGCTAGTCAATGTTCCGGAAAGTACAACGTAAACCTTTGAACCTGAGAGGACATTGAGCTGGAATGAATGTATTTTACTAGCCAGAACTCTGGTAAACTCTTCACGACTGATGATAGAATTCTAAACGTTTCGGATTGTCCAATTCGAATTAAAAAAGGAACACTGTTAGGTACATTAAAGGCTGTCACATTGATTTGCAAGATGGAAGGTACAGTTATCAAGAAGGACCCAGTTTCAAAGCAACTATACCACACAACTTAAGATTTATTCAACAGAAGCAGCGCTAACTTGACAGAAGAACAGAAAAAGAAGTTACGCGATTTGCTACTGAAAGATCATAATATTTTTGTCAAGGAGTCAAGTGATTTTAGGCGCACACATCTGGTTCAGCATAAAATCGATGTAGGAGAAGCGCAACCGATAAAACAGCCCCCAAGGCGAATACCTATATCTCAGATTGATTAAGTTCAAGAACTGGTACTCGACATGCAAGAGAGAGGAGTCATTGAACCATCGACAAGTCCGTGGGCCTCACTTATTGTTTTAGTAAAGAATAAAGACGGTTCTACTCGATTTTGTGTGGATTACCGGAAATTGAATGAGGTAACAAAGAATCGATGTCACCCTTTATGCTGTCGAATATTCAAAATGGTTTTCTACATCAGACTTGCAGAGTGGATAGTGACAAGTTGAAATGAACAAGAAAGATAAAGAAAAAACAGCATTTACGTCCTGTGCGGGTCTATGGCAATTTACTGTCATGCCTTTTGGACTCTGCAATGCCCCAAGTACGTTTGAGCGATTGATGGAGAGAGTGCTACAGGGATTGTCATGGAAAATTGAATTTGTCTACTTTGATGATGTGATAGTTCAAGGGAGAGACTTTGACTTTTCTGAAACGACTCGACTGAGATAAGTGTTTCACCGGTTGAAAGAAGCCAACCTGAAATTGAATCCGAAGAAATGTTACTTGTCAAATATTTGGGACATGTGTTGTCCAGTGATGGAGTACAGACAGATCCATAAAAAATTGAAGCTGTGAAAATTTGGAAGATCTCAAGCAACATCCACGAACTGAGAAGCTTCTTGGATTTTGGCTAGTTATTATCGCCGATTTGTTAAGAACACTCATTGATTGTCAAGCCGCTGTTTGCTATAATTGAAAATAATAGAAAATTTGAGAGGAACGGTGAGTCAAGAAGCTTTCGAAAAACTGAAGAATGCTCTTACGACGTCTTCAGTGTTGGCGCATACAAACGAAGAGGGCAAATTCTTCTTGAAAACGGACGCTAGCTATTTCGGAATGGGAGTTGTTCTCTCTCAAGAATAAGATGGCGTTGAAAATGTGATTGATATTACAGCAATACTCTACAAAAGGCCCAAAAGAACTGGTGCGTTACAAGAGAAGAGCTCTACGTTCCATTCAAATCGATTGAGAATTTTCACAACTTACTATACGGCCAAAATTTGTTGTCAGGACGGATCATTCAGCGCTGCAGTGGCAGATGGAGATCAAGAATCCTGAAGATCAAACAGCGTTGGTTGGCTCATCTGCAGATATATGATTTTGAAATCCGTCACAGACCCGGAAAAATTCATGCTAATGCGGATTCCTTATCCCGTCGACCGTATGACGATGATTATAATAATTGCCGTAAGCAAGAAGAACGTGAACGACCATAAACGTCATCAGAGTAGAATAATTTGAGTAAGATGGATCCGTATTATCGATGCACGAATAGATCATTTTGATGTAGGCGGCGTTACTGTCGGAGTTAGGTATTGAAACATAACCTAACTTTTTGAGCTTTTTTTATTTTGAATCTTTTCTTAACAAAATCATTATGCTTTATAACTGTTGTGTGCCTCAGTGTTTATCTGCTCCTAACAAACACAAAAATCCCATATTTCAAGAATTTTCTGTAGCTAAAACTCTTATTAAAAGATGGTTAATATCTATGAAGTTGATGAAAAAGCCATCAAAATACACGAAAATATGTTCAAAACATTTTCTACCAAGTGATTATTATGTAACTAGTATAGGTGAATCTCAATATTAATGCGTGGAGACCGGATTTCTGTGTTATTGCACATTTTGTTTGTTTGAGTCTAGCGCCTTTTGTAAACCAAGTATTTATCCCATTCATGACCTAGGAATTATATACTTTAAATTTTATTTTGGACCAAATTGCACATTTCGGACTTTTTAAGCTCAATTGTTTGAAGTATTGATTTATTTTTCAAGTATTATATTTTATTAAATGTCAAAGAAAATTTTAGAAAATTAGTTATTTTTGTATTAAGTGTGCGAAGTGATTGTTTTTTTTTGTTGCGCATGAGAATGTCAATTTTAACCGAGACCGTAAGGTCGAGGCACTGATCTCTATATAACACTGGATTGGGTTTAGGCCGTATTCTGGCATCTGAAAGCGGCCCCGGTTGAACGGCGACCTTGACAGAAAAACTGAGGTTTTGTGACACGATTCAGCAGCAAATTCAAAATACTTAAAGGAGATACTCGATGAGATTCGAAGCATAATACAAGTTAGATGATGAAATTATTCTCAATATACGTCAATATGCACACATTAATAATCAATAATAGTTAGAAGTATTTAAAAATTGTTATAATAGCTATATTTAAAAATATTCATTAATAGCTCAAAATACTTGTTAACTTTTTAGTATCAGTATTTAAACTATTTTTTAAACATTTTAGCTCTGAATTATCAAATTCATTAAATAGTTTTACGATTTTTGTTATAAATCTAAACAATAAATAAATCGTATTGAGAATTGTGTGACTATTTGAACATTTTTTTTTGGTTTTGCAGTTAACGCTATAGTTTTTGTATAGTTCGTTGGAAATAGTCGGAACAACATAATTTTCCAGAGTCGTGTATCTTTTCTATTTCTAAGTTTGGCATATCCATTTGTTCGAGCCATTTTTAGAACGATTGTTCATCGGATGGAAATCTTGAAAATATTCACATCATAGCATAGCAATAAAAATAAGTATTGTTTACTTATTTCAGTCATAACGACAGTTACTTCAGGTTATTTCGTTGTACTCACTTTTGCAGTGTTGAATTTCTCGATGAATCTGGTTTCTTTCCGCAAAACATGCACTCGATCATCATGTTTGCTAAATAAAATACGTAAAATACCGTCAAACCAAACAGCTAAATTTTAAATATCGCGGCCCAACGCGGTATTGATCTGTCACAAAACCTCAGTTTTTGCCAAGATGGCGACGCTCAATTGGGGACGCATCTCAGCGGCCTAAATCCAATCCAGTGTTATTATAGAGATCAGTGGGTCGAGGTAACAAATTCATTCGAAAGCGCAACAAAATACAATCATTTCGCACACGAAATACAAACAATATTTTTTCGCCAAATGTTAAAAAGTAATAGATCAACAATAATTATTGTTTTATCAGTAAAATGTAGGAAAAAAGTATAGACTATAATTAATTTGCAGTCACCTGAGTATTGTAACCAAAAGTATGCGCAATTGTTGTTTGATAAATAAAGAACTGTCAACAATTAATTTTTATGTTCAAAAATAAGTAGTTATGTGTACAAATTCATAATTACTTTTTGTTAAATACCTGTTTGTTTCTATCCTTGTAACACTACTAAACTGAATTATATTAGATTAGGTGTGCAAAAATAGAATTTATTTTTTTACTAGTGAAAAAATATGTTTCATTTTTTTACTAGTGAAAAAATCACGAACTTTGCGTATCCATAACAAAACAAAAATATCATGTTTTTTTGACAGTTGGCAAAAAAAAAAATTTTTAACGATATTTGAAGTATTTTACATTGAAGCACAGATAAAATTGTAAGTTAATCGAAGTGTACCTACTTCCATTTATACAATGTTAGTCAAATTCTGCATGTATTAGTGAATAAATGTATTACTGCTTATTAGGTTTATGGAACGAATGTTTTTGCACGTTTTTAAGTTTTTTAATGCACGTTTCTGCACATTGTGAATATTTTACTGCACAAAATCCGATCTCTAATATTGAGGAATATGATTTTTCTAACTGTGTAAATGTATTTTTTTCGACTGAAAAATAACGGAAGTATCTGATATTCTTGATTATTTGAATGGAGATGAATATGTTCTAGCAGATGGAGAATTTTTGAAGATAAAAATGTTCATCTTAATATACCTTCTTTCGAGATAAGTCAACAGCTATCTGAAGAAGATATTGCAAAAACTAGAGCCATTGCGAATTGGAGAATTATGATAAAAATTCTAATTGGACGGTTTATGTGATAGTATTCCTAAATACATGTAATAGTATACAATTTTTTCATGATAATTAACTTCAAAAGATCTATTGCGAACTCTTCGTGAAAAAAAAAAGAATGCATAAATTATAATAATTTTTAATCAGTTTTCATTTGTCGAATGAATATTTATCCAAGCAATTTTTTTTCCAAATAACAATGTATCCTTCAGGTAGTACAATGCAAATTATATAAGATATTTCATTCTCTACAAATATGTTTATTATAAGTGGATATGTTTCTCCATTTAACTCTTTTAATTCATTTCTAAGATAATTAATATCCATTTTCTACAGTTACAGAAATATTCTACATTGTCAATAACATGAAAGTGAACAAAACTGAAAGTTTGATACCTAACTGCGGCTGTGCGCAACTAGCGATAACAAAACGAACTAAAGTACTTAAAATGATCTATTGCAACAGGATCAAATAGATGATTCTGTTCTGTAGTCGATCATGTAGTGGATAAACACCGGCCAGAAGCCTGGTATCCAGGAAACGTCAGCTATGGATTCGATCACCAAAGCCTATTTGGCACAATGGAATTCTCTGAGAGTCAGAAATGACTTACTATACCGACTATGGAAAAATTCCGATGGAAAGATAACAAAAGAAAAACTGATAGTGCCGAAAAATTTAAAAGAGCGAATTTTGGAATAATTGCGTGACGGTAACAGCGGTGAACATTTTGGCATCAAGAAGACACTCGATCAAGTCCGCACGTTTCTACTGAGTTGGCTGTCGAGAAGACGAAGAACAATAGTGCAAGACTTGTGAACGCAATAACTCAAGAAAGGAGTCCACTATTCGAGAGCGCGCTAAGATGCAGCAGTACAAGACGGTAGAGGATTTGAAAGGATTGCCGGTGGACATACTCGGACCTTTGCCTATTACTAAACGGGAAGACAAGTACTTGATTGTTGTCATGAATTACTCCACCAAGTGGCCTGAAGTAATACCAGTGAAAAATCAAGAAGCTGAAACAGTTGCGAAAGCCCTTATTAAGAACGTGATTTCAAGATTCAAGATGATTGGGATAAGAAAATTCACCTGTGCCTACTAGCGTTCAGCTCGGCAATCAATGAATCCATCCAGTACACTCCAGCTAAGTGTTGATGATGGGTCGAGAGCTGCGGTTACCGGTAGATATGGTTGTTGGACATCCACCTGAAGACAACAAGCAACAGTTGCCGGAATAGGTCAGCCATTTTCAGGACAACTTATGGGTTCATGAGTCTACACGGAAGAACATACAAGCTGCCAGCGACCGAATGCATTACTGTCTTATTGGGAAGAAATGCATTGTCATAAGCCTAGACTGAAATTCAACAAGTACTTGACGTAGCTAAATTATTATATGAGTATTTAGTACTTCACGAAGAAGATCCTACCTCATCTAAATATATGGATACAATTCATGAAAAATACAAATCAAGTATTGACTTAGCAAAAGACGTCAGGCCAAAATAATTGAGATTTTGGAAATTGACGTCATGTATACCTGGTTATAAGAATACAAAAAGTGTATTTGTGCTCTTACAATGTCTTTTTTTCAAATCTCCATATAACGAAAACGCCTTACAACGAGAAAACAATCAGCCTCTTGAACTTCGTTATTAAGAGTATATCCTCAATAAAAACTGCTTTCCTTTTTATTAGATTTCAGTTTTGGTGATGATTGGTAATTGTTTTCTAAAAATGGATAAACATCTGTAAAAATACTCTTGAAATAAAATATTTTATTGATGTACAATACTTTTATTAGTACATTTAAATACAATACGGTCTTTTAAAATAAATATACAGATGGAACACTTTAAAATTATATAAAATATGATAAGAACATATTAACTATGGATGGATTCACAGATATTATTTAAGCACTGCAAAATGGACGAAGCTATTCATGATACAAAATTCAATGAAAATTTCTAACAAACTTTGTGCAAATGATTCGTTATGCACAGTGTACTAATTGACAGCTAATAACAATCTTATTGTTAATACTTCGATTCAATACTTTAAGGTTTTAATTTTATCAAAATTACTTTTAATTATGTACCAAAAATATTTTTGGAAGAATAGTTTGCTTACAGCAGATGCTTACAATTTTAATGGGCTCGTCCAAGATTTATTTTTAATTTTTCATCACAGAAGAGACTAAATTACTATCAATTAAAATAAATGAAAAAAATATTGCACATAAAATGTGAGAATAATAAATGGAAATTTATAACGCCAATTTTCACGCGATAGAATATTTACAGATTAAAAGCCAGCGGAATTTTCAACAATCTATTTTTCAACGAATTTTCTTACGTTAACATCTAACTCTCTTGAGTGGTTTACGCTATTCTGGACGCCACACAGGCAGATATATGACGACTCGTGGGTTACGCTTGATTCGGTTGAAAATAAATACGGTGTTAAGTAAATACTGTAGTCTATTTAAATAGTTTTTGAGTTACATTATCACTGCATTAGAATTAGATTTCAATTTTGATTCACTTTGAAAAATAATTATTTAATTCTGAGCCCAACGACTGTTATAATACAAAATGATCCAGTATGGATCAAAGAACGTAAAAGCTGATCTAGATTCAAACCAATGATCTATATCAGTCATGCAGGGGCCACACTTATGTCTAATGCCGTTAAGTAAGGCGTTATGTGACAATTGACATATTGTCATTGACAATGTGTTCATTATTGAATAACGCCTCAATTAATGACATTAGACGTAAATGTGGCCCCAGCATCACAATATTATTGACAACTAATCGAAAAACATTCAATTTTATTTGAACTAGAGAGTATTAAACCCATTTCATTAAATCTCGGACTGTACATTAATGCCATCTATTTTTTTTACAAATTAAAAAAAGTATCGTTTTCCAATGCCAAGTTGTCAGACCGGCTATTCCTTTTTAATTTAGAAAGATATCACTTGGAAAGTGCCACTGACTCTTAGTCTATGATGATTTTTTAGATAGAAGAGATACACATTCAAATATATATATATATATATATTTTGCCGCCAAACTACTTATAGAATAGTTGACTAATATGCTCTTGTAAAAATGATGTATTTTGGCAGTAACATTAACATAATTTTCTTCCATGCAAAACTATCAGGATGTCGAAATTAATCTCATGAATAGAAGTTCTCTATCAATCCAAGTTTCAATTATTAATCTTGCTGTGAAAAATCAGTTTTATCTACTTCCACATCACTATTCTTATTCAATTATCTTTCAGAAAGAAAGCTTACGATTATTGTCAAAAATACAATTAATTTTTGTCAATTTTAATTCTTGAATGATTTCAAATACTGCATTATTCCATTTATTATATACTTATTCAGATGAATGAGCCCATTCAGTAATAATAATCAAAACAATTGCTTCAATTAAAACTGATTTACAACATTTAAATGATATATTTAGTTGAATAACTGTGCAACATAACATATAACCTTAAAAATTAACTCACTAATGTGGAATGTATCGTTTGCATTACTTTGTAACTTTACAAAATATTTTTCAATTTCTTTTTGAAAATATATTTTTAACTTGTTTTTTTTTACTTAGGTACTGTTGATTCTTAACCTATTATATTATCTCAATATTAATGGAATAAGTAAAATGTCACAGTCTAAACAGAGAGATTCATTGTCGAGCTCTTGCATTGGATCTCGTTCGTAGCAAAAATTATTTTTTATCTTAATAATTATGTTTCCATTACTGCTTGAAGTAACTTGCAAAATCATTTATTTATCAAGTTCAACATTTATTTGCCATATTTTATAATTACACAGGGATTCTGAATTTCTTTTGCAATCGCTAATTATAATGGTAACTATTTAATTCATTACTAGCGTAGGATTATATCATTAAGGAGGTCTTTTCGCTGTAGAGAAATGATATTTAATTACTTTTTCCTGAACAACGGTCAATAATAATTTATTATTAATTTTAATTAATAAGAGAAACCTTAATCGAACTCAAGTCTTCGAATAATTTATTTCATCAAACGAAAGAAAAATTAATGCACATATGTCCAATATGTCTTCTCTAGTATATTTAGGAATATAATTTTGCCAACAGTCATTGATTTTTATCTCGAAACTTAAACATCAAATTATTAAAATAGTGGAGTTCTTTTTTTTACAATTTTTATCGAGTAACAATCAACATGTTTTTAGTCAATATTGCTATAAAATGCTAGTAGTGTATAAAATAGCAGATATATGCATGCACCATGGTTGAGATTATCATCAAACAATGCCTCGACTGCTTTGCACCTTGTGATACAATTTTGATGTCAAGACAGACTTGGTGTATAATATACTATTATTGTTATGATAGAAGTCTATTGAGAGAAATAAAAGATGAATAAATAAAATAACAATTTTTTTGCCTTTCTCTGATTTACCCAATTATTTTGAGGAAATATTTATTAAAGATAATTTTTTCAATTTGACAAAATTATTCAGGCATTTTGAAAGGAGATATTTCAAATTCGCAATGCATCTTGGAAAATTTAAAAAGTATTGCTTGTCACATGTACTGACAAATATTTAAGCAACAGTATTCTAAATATTATTTTTTACAAAATGTTTGATTTATAACAAACGGGCTGAGAATGAGCAATAAAAATTACAAACAACAACTTACATAATTCAATGGTAAAATGATGCAAATTTAAACAATTTTTCATATAAGATAAAATTTGATTCGTGCTTAATGTTCAAAACATTTTTTTTTAACAATTGCTAATTCATACTAAATTCTCGCAATTGTTTAATCCTCTCCACACAAAAATGAAAAATAAATTTGAGCTATGTAATAATTTTTATATGAAAACTTCATAGTTTCTGGAAATCGAAAGATTCTGTTAGTCACTTGTTCCAATTACTGGAAACATAACACATAAGAGAAAATATTGCGTTAAAAGCAAGGCATAGATCAATGTGAATTACGATTACATATAGCGTGCTGGAAATATTAAAACCTTGTTGTTGATGATGTTACAACAAATATTAGAGTGGACACTGCCTAAAATAATATTTGATCAGAACAAATATGCATGTGCTTAGTTTCATCCAATCAGATCATTTAATTTAAATTAATATTCCAAAATGTATACGACCAGATATCTATTAGCAATAAATCGTCAATTATTAAATTGACGCAGCAGTAATGAATAAAAATAACTATTAAACAAAAAATTAACTAAAATGAATTAAATTAATTTCTGTCCTTCTTTGGAAGGCCTGTGTAAAAAGATTATTTTACTCCACAAAATGATAACAAAAACATAAATACATATTGTATGAAATTGGAGTAATTTTAAATGGAATTATTTAAAAGTCTGCCAATTAATTAATAAAAACATACTAAAAAAGATTGTTTAAATTTTTTTGAATAACTACAAATTTTGAAACAAATATTTTAGATCACATTCCAAAGATTTATCAACATAGTAGAACCCTTTTAAACCAAAATGAACAGGGCAGAATGTTTCGGATAATAAAAGGATGATGAGTAAAATAAATAGAAGAGACAAAGTATTGATGAAAAAACCAACAACTATGCAAAGTGAGATAGTTGGTCTAATAAAAAGAAAATAGTTTACTTGGATGAAGCGAGTTCGGTTAGAAAGGGTTCTATTGTAATTCAGGTTATCGATAATTGCTTTTAATTCTGTGTAACCTAAAAAAAAGATGCACGGAATAAGAAATTATTACTATTAGGAAAAAATATGTAAATTTGAGGAGCAGTTTCCAACTAAAAATTGCTTGAATACTTAGAGGAAGCATTACTGTAGGATGTTAATTTCTTCTGTCTTTACTAATTAATTTAATTATATAAAATGTCATTTTATGCATATAATATACAATCTAAATTGTATTTATTATATCTTGATTAAAATATCACAAAAAAATCTTAGAACTTTACTGCCTAATTCATATTGAGATACATACATAAGTGAAAATATTATTATTAATAACAGTATCCACTCCCTTATCCATTCTAACCAATTTTTTCTTCTTTTAAGCTTCTTCCACCTTGTTGAGGGGTCTCAGAACAATCCTTGGATCAGAATCCAGCATTTTGTCACTTTCTTCACCACTCACACTGCCGAAAAAACAGCATATGCATTTTTATCACCACCTATTCGTCATCACTACTTCTGGTATGTTCGGTTATGTTATATTTTATTAGTCTCAGATAAAAATTCGCGACTAAATTGTTAATTTGGTCAGATTTATGAGAAATATTTTATTTTTGTTTGTGTTTTTGTCTAGAGTTGGGGTCCTTAATCCCTGGAATTTATAGTTTTGTTAGTAATTTTGATGAACGAAAATAATGAGGAAGAAGGTACGGCAAAATATGAATGCAACCAAAGAAGTTATTGTAAATTTCAATGAATCAATATAAAAATTAATGCAAAAAAAATAAAGATTCCGTCTATATTCAGATATTCTGTATATTGTTGATGGAAAAACCTATTCTATAACATATGTCATGGAATATTTTGGAGAAAAATAATAATTAAATATTTAAGCTTGTTGAATTTGATTGAACTGATATCTTATTATATAATTTATAAATACATGCAAATAAAATAAGCAAAGCTAATTTTTATCATGGAAATAATTCTGGTAAGCTGTATTAAGCAGTATTTTCAATGCAAACTACGCCTTCCCTATGTTATGGATGATGGCTAGCAAATTTAATGTCACGAAAAATTGTAATCCATTTTCGCTGTAAGTGCTCTGTTCTTGCAATTGAACAGAAATAGAATATATGAGGACCAGTGATGAGGACAAGGTGAGAAGTTCCTGACCTGATACAGAAATGGCGTTGCTATTGGTCTAAGATCCATCACTGGGGTCGATTTGCACCGATCAAGTAACCGGATGAAATTTATTTTTTATAAAATAAAATATGTCAACAACTGTGACGCTGATGAGCCGCCTAAAGAAATCTGCTCAAGACTATGTTTAATTGAAAATTCAATAGTTATTATTTTTCTTCCATACCGTCACCGATCTTGTAACAAAAAAAATTTGACACTAATTTAAAGTGAAAGAATATGCAGACATAGTGTTGCTTATCTTTTCCTGTTCGAGGCTATATAGTTGCCAGGTTTAAATAGGTGAATCTTAACTGATACTATCAATTAGTGTTAAATTTTTTTGGTTACAAGATCGGTGAAGATGTGGAAAATAATAATTAGGTATTGAATTTTTAATTAAACATAACCTTGGACAGATTTCTTTAGGCAATTCATCAACGTTACTTTTGTAAACACATTTTATTGCATTCGGTTACTTGATCGGTGCAGGTCGACATCTATAACGGATCCTGTACAAAGCGGATATGTTGAATATGGTTTTTTGGTAAGTATAAGCTTGAAATATCGTCTCACGAAATTCTTTGATTGATCGCCAACAAAAATCCATTCAAATTTGGTTTGGATTTATATGTCTGTTCCTCCATTTTCAATTTAAAAAAAAAGTGAGAAGCGGAATCTAAACGTGGTCGCACATTCCATTTAAAGATTCTACGTGAACGACTAAAATTTGTAACCAAAAACACAAACATCGAGACTGGATGAACGACGCGACGATTAAAGTGTATGGGATAACTCAGGCCGCAGACATATCAGAAGAATGGGATTCTAGACCAATAAGTGAATATTAAAAAACTCTTTACCAGACGAGTGCCGCATTTACTAAGTATTGACCGAAAATATGAGAAATCAAATTTCTCATCTGTCACAAAAGGATCGAAATGACGTTGTGTGCTGACTATGGATGAGTAGGGTCCACTACTTTATGTCGGAAATAAAATAACAATTAAAGCAATAAGTGAAATCTATAGCTTTGCACTAAAAAAGAAGGCGATTCCATCTGCCGTACAGTTTATGACCCAGTGATTCCCAAAGTAGGCGATATCGCTCCTTAGAGGGCACTGGAACGATAGTTGCCTCGAGTGCATTTGAGGGTCTTGAACGAAAATTACAGCAGTAATGGGAAAGAAGATAGGCGATTCAAATTTAATTTTCATAATCATTCGTAATTTTAATTTTCATATTATTAGTGATAATATTATTTTTCTACAGTCACTATAGAATGATATCCATTCCACACGCTGTAGCGTGCGGAATAGGAGTCATTCCGCACGCTCAGAGATCCCTAGGAAAGCTGCGTGGCGTCGCGAAAAAACTATTTCATTGCTGTCATAATTTTATTTCTTTTTGATTTCCTTATTATTCCTCCTCAAAATGGAGTCAATAAGAGTAATTTTATGAATGTTTGATGAATTGGAATAAGATCAATGTAGCAAATTCTTTCTCAGAAAACGGCATCTGGATTGCGGAAGAAAAAATTTATCTGCCACCAAGTAATTGCAGCTATGGAACTTTGGCGATAAGAAAATTAAGAGATTATTCATCGTATTCATACAATTTGACTTCCACTGACTTTTATCTATTCCTAAATCTGAAGAAATTTTAGGTTAGAAAAAATTTCAAGTCAAGCCTTGGACTTTCCAGAATTGTACTTTTGATGTTGAAACTAGTCAATGGGGAATCGTTGAAAAAGTGCATGGAGCTTGGAGAAATAATTTTTCACTGCCAGACTAAGAAATTTTCACTTTGTCCTCATATCGTTGAAATGAGAAAGAAATATCGCATCGAGAGATAGCATATACACAAACCCTGTCAAAAATATGTTTTCAATCGAATTTTAACAGTTTTTAGGTATATTTTTTTTCCATTCACCTAAATACCGTTCATTTACTTTTCGCATATTGAACTAAATTTTGAATAACAAAAATCGGGAAACTAAGCACTTCCTAATATTGGCATACTACGGAAAATCAATAAAAATTAAACAGAAAATTATCTCGGCTTTACAACGCCTTCTTCGACTATCCACCACTTTGATACGTTTCAACATAGTATTAACTAATGTTTAGTAATCATCTAAATCTAAAATTGTCCTAAATTTTTTGGAGGCGAGCAACGTAACTCTGGAACTATTCATGTTAGCAGTTGGCAAGAGATCTTGACAACTGGATGTCCATTTTAAAGGTAGAATTTTGTTTCCCAATATCCAATCTTCCTCGAATCCAGCAGTAGGACGAACGGCATCATCTTTTTGAAAGATACGTTTAATATTTTTCAAACTAAACTATTTAATTTGTGGCTTTAAAGGCGAGTTGCACTGCTGTCTCTTGAAATTTAGGTGTCGCTTAAATGAACAATGTCATATCAAAACTTAAAAGTCAAATGTGCCGTGAACATTGCTGTCATTATTTCGATTTGTTATTTTTGTTTGACCGAACCTTAAAATTTAAACTAGAGCGCACCGCTCTAGTTGCACCAACTGATCATAAATTATTTTGATGGACGTCAATATATTTATCAGCGTTCATATTGTCAACAAATTGTAATTTATCATCCCCTTTTAGCTAGCATGGATCCCAAAATCATCACGGAAGCCAGAAGAACAGTTTCTAACAGTAATTAGTATGATAAATTTCTGTTTGAGTCCTCAGAACTTGGCCCTGACTATATCAACAACTTCAAATCTACCTTCGTCACTTCATAGTATGAAATGAAGGAGTCTCATATTTAATGAAGTGGCACTGTTTGAGCTAATGTTTGACTAGGTGATAGTCGGAACCGAGTCATGAGTAAGCGAGAAGGAATCTATCATATTAAATGAGTAGACGACATAATAAGCGTTGATAGATACATCAGTCCTTTTTCAAAATGATTTAGAGCCACAAATTGAATATAATATCAAACATATCTTGTCATACGGCTAGAATCGTGGAAGAATGAATATTGGAAATCAAAATTCCAATTTCTAAAATGAATATTCAGTTCTCCAGATTTTTTGCCGAATAAAACTTTGTAGCATATCATGGAAAAAAAATCCGATCACAGTCGGATAAGTAATATTTATATGTTTTTGAGTTGAATTTTTTAAAGAGCATAAAATATTCAACATATGAAATTATTTGCAAAAATATAAAAATTGATCAATTCTTCAAAATTCATTCTTATCTTAATTCCACACACATATATTTCATTCAGTTTAATTGTTGAATACATATTGCCTGAGAGAAAAAACGAAAATGAATTTGAAAATTTTACTGCATATTTTTAGGACATGCTTATTTTAATTTTGTCCGTTTCTTGACGATGGAATTATATGAAGATGATCAGAGGTATCACAGATAGTCATGATTATTTGTGGAGGTACCAAGACAGATTAATCGCCGGCAGATCCATTTTCAATATCAGAGAAAAAATAAATGACTTCTAGGTTGATAATAGGTGTTAATGTCAATAAATTGTCCAAAAACTGTTCTAATTCTGTTGAAAAACATATTTTATTCAATTTTGACGTTTTAAAGCTACATTATTAAATCCATAGCAACAGTCATAAGTCAATCTTTATTCACTAGTGATTTAAAATGAACTATGAGTGATTTAAAAAAAATTTAAATCACTGTTGGAATTCCTTTTAATAAAAAGATTTCGATTTCTGAGGAATAATTTTCCCAACTGCAGCGGCTGCTTCGTTCAAAATGGTAACGGGGACGAGAACATTGTTTTAATCACTTTCTTCCATCATTTCAGACAATACTTTTCACAATTATAACGCTTCAATTCAAAATTCACAAAACTGACAGTTTACTGACAGTGACACTCCCGAATGTTTGAAAAACAAACACTCGTCGCGATATCAACGAAGCTCCCTTGCAACTGCAATTTAATTTTTATGAATTTTGCTCCTTAATTTCATGTTCCAGAAATTTACGCAAAATTGAGTAAAATTTTGTATACAAACATGTGAATTAAACCTCTTTATTTGCTCAAAGAATTAAACCACTCGCGCTCGACGCGCTCGTGATTTTGAACTTTCTTCTCGCAAATAAACAGTGGTTTAATTCACTTGTTGTATAAATAACTATTAGTTGTTTACAGTTTGTAGCTGGTTGCGTTTTTGCAACTGTTAGTAACGCATAATTTAACAAGATTTGGATTGTTAAGACACCGCCATTGTATTGGGTGTTCCTGCATTTGATCATTTAAGCCAAGAAGGTGACTTTAATAGCAAATTTAGCTCGTAAACTATAAAAATTTTCAAGAAATATGACGCAAAATACTAATGTTGCCTATATGTTGCATTCAGGTGGAAATAAAGACTACCAGTTGAGACATAAGCAATATGCCTGGAAGAAGGTGCTACAAGAGGTCACAAAATTCACCCAGGCGGCTTGTATCCGATACTTAGTTTCAAATAAAAATAGGCAGTAAGTAAAGCTATTCTCCTGTTTCTTCTTTTGATTAATTTTCAAACTTGATGAAAATTACAATAACCAGATAGTTGATCTTATTTTGCTTTCAACATATTTACAAATAGATAGACATGCAAAACATCAATCAGGAAAAACGAATTTCTAGATAACGATTCTACCAGAACTTATGAGGTATAACTTGAATGCATAACAATATTAACTATAACCAAACAATACCAGAAAATTCAAACTCTTACAGAGCACTTCACTTCATAATACTTTTGTCTTTATTAATTGCAGTATGATGAGACTTAAATTTGATTTATTTAAGGCTGAATTTAAATCAGTTTGATTTAATCCTGAACGAAAATAAATATGGTTATACTGTAACTTTTAATAAAAACATATCACGTGACCTATTAGTTCTATTAAACTTTGGTGGATAAAAGCTGATTTGATTGCAAAAATAATAGCTTTATGGGTTCGACTTCTCTTTATTAAGAAAATGTAAATCTTTGAATATAAAATGCGGTTTAATTCATAAGACGCAATGCAGCATATTTAATATACTCTTTGTTTGAATATTACAAGAAACGTTTGACCGCAATATCTAATCGAAGATTCTGTAACACGACGTATAATATTTGGAGACTAGCTGCATGTGATGACTGAGTACAAGATGTATGAGAAAAGCAATGAGACTGATTTTTTATCTACGAAACTTTTGATTTTTTCAAACAATAACATTGTTCCCTTCAATGTAGTTTTCTTCGGCAAAGTAGTTGTTTCCAATAATAGCAGCGCTGAAAGGCTTCAACTGGTAGGGCCTTTAACATGTCGGTCACATTCTTTTGGAAATTATTTAGAATTCCAAAATGATGTCCTTTTAAGACATTTTTCAATTTCGGGGAAAGAAAAAAGTCGCAAAAACTCAGATCAAGTGAATAGGGGGGCTGGTGGAAAAACAGGAATTCTGTTAAGTTGTAAGGTTTTTCGGCACCATTTTGGCATAAACCTTTCGTATCTGCAAAGCTTCGATCAAAATTTGATGTACGGTAAAAGTGTTCAAGTTTATCTGGTCACTCATCATCTTGATTGTTGAACGTCGGTCTGATCTCACAAGAGTCCTCACACGTTTGACGTTTTCGTCGGTCTTTGAAGTTGAAAATCTCTCTTGGCAAGGTTTATATTCAACGTTTTTTCGACCTTCCAAAAAACGATTTGTGCCAGCGAAAAATTTGTGCTCTTGGTAAAGAATGTGTTCCAAAGGCCTGTTCCATTTTTTTAGAAGTTCACACTCGCGGATTCTCCAAGTTTAAATATAAAGCTTGATGACATAACGTTGCTCTAAATTCCACTTCGTAGCACACGACAAAAACACAACTCAACTGATGGCGCTCTGAAAAATTAGGTGATATTGTCCCCGTCAAGATATAAGAAAACGAGTCTCCCAGCGGGTACTTAGCAAAAGGATTATCCCTAAATTTATTGAGGTGCACAGGTAAAATAGAACAGGGTCTCACTCAGAAATATTTTATTTATTATTTTAGCAACCGCAAAAATGTGCGACAAGATACTGTTTACCCCGCATGAGTAATAAAAAATAAATCTCTAATTACATTTAAAGAATCATCTTGCATGTTTATACAAATAAAAATATAAAATATTGGAAATAAATAGGTTGAAAATCTTCCTTAATACTACTCCTACAAATTTTTAACCGCATCTCCTACTGGGACAAGTTATTCCTACCGATTAGTAAGTCAGGCGAATTTCTTATATCTTGACGGGGACTATAGCTGTACGGAACTGAAATTTGGACTGAGCATCTCGAAGAAATGAATACACCTGTCTAGACAAGAAGAACAACACAGCATTGCCAGATCGCTCGCAATGTTGTCAGTCTCATTACTTTTCTCACATATCTCGTATTTATTTCAAAATTTTGAGGGAAATAAGCATCAACCAAATTAGCGCATTTTCTTTAAATCATCGTTTCTCAACCTAGGGATCGCGTTTAGATATGAATATCTTTTTATTGCATAAACAATAAAGTAATTTCAATTATAATCAAATGTTGAAAATTGAATATTCCCTAACCAGATAATAACCTAAAAAAATAAGCTAATAGTGGAACATTCACGTTAGTAATATAAAACTTTGATAGCGATTAAAATATAGTGAGAGGGTCGCAAAGTATTCACTTAATTTTTTGGCCAGGAGGTCATGACACTAAAAAGATTAAGAAACGATGCTTGCACAATTCTCAAATAAATATTGTAACAAATTCAACAAGCTTCATTTTTATGTTTCATCATAGCTACCGCAATATATTTTTTCTTAAAACAGAAGTAGCTTTTATCTGCTAAAGTTTGTCATAGAACTAACCAATCATATTGAAGAACATTAAATGCTAACAAATTGCCACATTTCAAATTTTTTGTAGGAATTAATGGTCCATATCCAGAGCCTCATTTTGGCTAGTTAGTAACAATGTTAAGGTGTTATGACCGTTTCCAACTAATAGCAATGTTAAGATGTTTAGTAGCACGCTGATTTGATGATAGAAGCTAGTTGTGATCATTGATTGAAAAATATATACTTTATTCAAACAATGGTCGAGAACATCGCAACTAGCTTAGAAGCGCCAAGTTACAAGTGACTGCTGAATATGGACCAATAAATTTATTAATAAATTTGATTTCGTTCATATCATTATTATAAGTTACAGATTATCACCATTAGAAGTTCATTTAATCTAAATGCTTGAAGCTTATTACAGTCAGAACCAAAAAAAGTGTAGAGCTCTACATCAACTACAGATTTATCAACTAAAAACCAACCATTCTTTATTCTCCTGTGGCATAAGTTTACTCCTTTCTGTATCTGTGTCTTCTTGCATTGGTTGAGGAGGCTGGTAAGCGACTTCGGAGACTGGGGCGTATTGTGCAGCGACTAATAAGTCGGTAGAAGGATTCATAGTTGACGCTTGACCTCGGATTGTGTCTAAATCTTTCCCATTACGACAGCAGTTTCGCATGAAGCGAGAAGATCGAATGTAAACTCCTAAAATTTGATAGTTAGTTCACCAAAGATAGCTTTGAAATTACAGTACTTTTATATATTAGAGAATGAGTAATAGGAAGCAATCTATTTTAGTGTTAGAGATAATACACGAACCGCTCAACTAAAAACTTGACTCTATTTTTCATAAGAAAAAAAAGTAACAGTAAGATAAAGCAAACATTTCGACTAATCACAGTATGGAGAACACAAACTAAATTTACACCAACATGAATTTGTTGGTAAGTTCCAAATTATAAGATTACAGAGTATTGAAAATTCCTGCAGAAAAAAATGTTGGCATGAGCATTGATCTTACGTATTTTTCACACTAGGGATGCTAGTGCTGATGTATTTATTCAACATGTTTTTGACATTAAAAAATCAAATATAAGCCTAATCAACAATTACTTTTCTTTAGCCGCATATATGTAATTGGCCGTTGAATCTGAAAATTTATTTTTTTAGACGAAGTCTAGAATAAAGTACTTAAATACTTGCACTATTTTGTGCTTATTTTCATAAATGGCATTACTAAATTTCAAGCAATGTTAAAAGAGGTTGTGAATGGTACGAATTTTAGTCCTGCGTAATTTGAACTTCGAGTTGAGGCTATAAATCAGTTTTTCAAGCGATCATGACGAAAGAATTAAAATCATAAAATTTTATCTATTTATTACCACGACATCGCAACTGTAAATCTTAGTTGCTGTTGATTTTGTTTTATTTTATTGTTATCTATCAAGTTGATATGAAAAATGCGTATATATTTCTAGATTTAAAGAACAAGGGAGGTTGACGGAAGAATAAAATCTGTTCCTTAAAAATTCAAACATATGGTATAACCCATAACTATCTTTTTCTTGACATCTCTTTTGTTGCTCTTATGCCTATGTCATACCTCTGTCACACCAAACAGTGACCATAAGTGGCTATGAGTGACTTCACTCATTAAAAACAAACGAACGCACTTTCTCTGATTATATACATTTCAATAAAAACAATAATAAAGCACAACAAATGTCAAACAAAATGACAAAGTGAAATGAGTAGCATATGATGTGCATGAAGCTAGCTGAATTTTTTTCGTCAGTGATCACTGATGAATATTGGAGGATCCGCTATTTTCATGAGTGATGGATGCGTTCTGTTGTTTCATGAGTGCTCTCTCATAGCCACTCATGGACATTGTTTGGTGTGACATAGGCATTAAATTAACTAGCCAACTTAGAGTATCCAATCACAAAATTTTCTACGAGCATCAAGATGGATATCACCACAAATTTACGAAAGATGAGATGTGCAACATCTGCAATCTTCATGAGGACAATACAGCTTTTTATTTCCTTTTAAGATGTCCTGCATTAAACCCCATAATATTTATATTTCAAAATATGTGTACAGTAACGACCCATTAAATTACAATATCAGCTTACTTGGAAAAAGTAAAATAAAATTAGGATAAATTAAATGTATACCAATAAGATAAATTTGTATAAATGTATGTGCAAAATAAGTAATGTATTTCATTATAAAAAAATTACTGTCTGTACCAACCAGTTTCTATACAAATAAATCTATTCTATTCCTTGAAGAATTCATCAAACTGCCTATATAGGTAGCTAAAAATTATTCATAGAGTAGTTTTTCACAGATCAGTCTTAAAAAAGTAAAATTTGACAATGTATACAAAAAAAGAGAAACTTTATGGCCACAAAAGGGATCATAGAATCACTTTTTTTTGTTATGCTCGCCTAAAAAATTACATTATATCTTTTCCTGATACTATACTATATTTATGTCAAGGATGAAGCAGATTTTGTCTTTTTGGCTTGCTATGATTTTTTTTTTTTATAACACAGAAATTGTACGGTATTAATGCAAACGGGTTAAAAGGAAGATTGTGAATATGCATTGACCTAGCTTAGCCCAATTTAAACTTGAATGAAATTATAGTACTTTAAAACATAAATTACAAAAGATAACCTATTTTAATGATTCAGCAAATGAACAAGTGCTGGAATATTGTTTTTATAATTTGTGTTGGCTCTCATTTATATTTATTTTAATAATAGTTGATAATTTCCATTAGGAGTGGATAAAATGATTGTGTTAATGACGGTAATTTGTAGTTGATGATAAATTAATTTTGTTCGTGCCAGGGTTCTTTGTATATTTAATAATAATACCAGTTCCTTACAATAATATTTGTTTCATTAGTATAAGCGACTATTAATAAATTTTACGAGTCCTATAACAGTTTTAGATCATTTGCTATGCTGGTTGCATATTTAGAGATAATAGGTGAATATTATAGACAAGCGGAAATAATATTTTGACTCTAATTTTACAGACGATGATTAAATGATGTGAAACTAAAAGAAAACAAGTGTACTGCACGATGTCAAGTGTTTGAACTAAAAGTGACAATTGAACTGTAAAAGAAGTGCGAAATACAAAGTGATCAGTGCTACCAATTGATATATCCCTTAAAAACAAACAATTTGCATTTCCATTTAAAAAATTATATTACAAGTGTTCAATGTTTATTATTATACCAGCATTACTTGAATATATTTTTCAATAAATTCCTACTAGGTATGTCAATATGTGCCTCATTAGTTTAAAAAGTATGTAGCATCATTACATATAGTTCATTTCAGTTAGGAACGGTCCAAGGGCTCTTATGGAACTACGATTTAAGTCTTCTGATTAGGCGAAATGCGAACACGATTCACTCACATTAAATACAGGATTCAAAACAAGTCTGCTGGAAGTGAATTCAAGAAATAAAAGCAACAAATATATTCACATATTACCTGAATAGATGCAAACTGATGATCAACTGATCAATGCTGATATAAAGGCAAATGTGATTTTCGTACTAATGTGAAATTTATTTGCATGTTAGCCAATCAAAGGCTTAAATTGTAGTTCCATAAGAACCCTTGGGCTCCTAATTGAAATGAACTATAGTTAATTACTGTATATAGTAGGGTTGATATTGAAGCATTATGACGTTTCTCATGCGCGTGACGTCATTCATTTATTTTTCCTATAGTTTTCATTTAATTTACGTAAATGTTTAAGTTAAATAAATATTTTATGCAAGAAGCACATGTTGTGAGTTTAGCAGATTCATATTATGAAGAGCTACTGAGTTTGCAGAACAATTGACGAACAGTTTTGAGTAAATAAGTCTTTTTGATTGATCTTCAAGCCTCAATTAAGAAAAAATATTCGAATGTTTGACGAAAAATTTTTAAAAACAATGACAATATGAAAACTTTCTACATGCAATAAAAATACTAAAATGTAAGATAGTCATCATAATAATGTAAATATTTTAAATATTGATACAACGCAAAAATCCTACATGAACGTCAAAGCAAATTTTATTGTTTTTTTTTTCTTCTAATAACACCGTCGTAAGATATAATTTATTTTATGGTTTTACAAAATAGGTATGTAAATAAGTTGGATATTATAACCTAAAGAAGAATTTTACTCGGAAACTGAGAATGTTGAAGTTTACAATTATTATTATTATTTTATCAATACAAGTATTTTATTCCTTTTTTAAATTTAGGAGCAAATTAAAATCGAGAATATTATAATTAAATTTTATGAAGCTGATATAACAATGACGTTGAAAATTGACACTGTAAAAATAGCTAGGGCATCCATTATGTTTAACGTCAATGCTACACGAGATAAAATTTTATATTTGTGATTGTTGAATTTATCTTTGGATGAAAAGAGATTTTAAAACGAATGCAAAACATTGAAAATAATTATAGATAATAAATAGATTAAATTTAATTGATTTTTAACATATAAATTTCAGACTGATCGGTCAAGATTTCAAAGGGAGATCATCGATCAATTTCTTATTTTTATTTGTTGAGACTAAATGTCAATTTTCACTTGCAGTGTGTTCAATAATTTTCAGAATATGATTGAGGATCAAACTGTCGATGTACTACTTCAATGCCGAATTGAACTGAAGAAAAGATTTTTTCAGCATTATAAATATGAAAAAATAATAACTACTGCCGATCAGACTAGGTTGACCTTGAAAACCTTATTTATTACTTATATTATTGAAAAATGTTTACATTGCGCCGTGTTTGTGTGTAAGACGGTGATACTAGCGACTCAGTAGTGAAATGAAATTTTGTCAGTGGCACTAAAACAGTGGTATTTGTTTTCAACCGACGGTGCTTCGCACCCAACTAACGAGCGGGCGAAGTCCGTAGACCCAGTTCAACGTGGAATCTTGAGTCCGAGATAATGACGGCAGATCAAACCCAACTTTAGTGCATCATTCGTAGCTGTTTCGGACACATGATTCCACGTCGAGATTGGTGTGAAGCACAGCCGGTTGATAATAAAAACCACTGTTCTAGTGCTACTGATGAAATTTCATTTCACTAGGAAGTCGCTAGTATCGTATACACATGCACAATGTATACATGTTATATTAATAGAAATGAGTTAATATGATTTTTTAGGTTAACCGAGTCTGACCGCACATGAAGATTATTTTACCCATATTTGTAATGCTAATATAAATCTTTTCACCAAGATTGAGGGAAGAATGCGTCATGATATTTGGACAATTTTCAACAGTGAGCAAGCCTCACGTCATAATTGTTTGTACACTTGGTGCTAATCTGAAGTACGAGCAGAGTCGGATGAAAATTATAATGAGAAATAGCACATTTTGTATTATAATTTTAGAACGAGTTTCATATCGGAGTGCATTTACGGTGGTCGAAATAAACAAGTTTCTATATTGGATTAAATCAAATAAACAATGACATTTCTATTACATACCAATTAAAATCAAACCAGCACAAAGAAAAACTCCTCCTGTGATAGCCACAATCAAATTTCCTGTCCCCCCTTTCGTCTTCTTCACATCAGAATTATCACTTGACTTAGTAGTGTCCTTTGTGTATTCTATTGTGCCTTCCACCAACATTATGATACCAGATATGAACGTCAGTATTCCTAGGACAAGTAATACATGTGGAAAACATCCTCTAGGTGCCAAGCATGGTGCACCACATGGCCCCCTCGTCGTACGGGAGACAGTTGCTGAAAGATAGCTCACAGGACGGTTCGACCAACTTTCAGGGGGAGATGTGGATTCGTAGGTCACGGTGGTAGGTTGATAGACTGGACTGCTCGTCGGCATTCTAAAATTTTTCTCACGTTAATATTCTGTTCTATTCAATTCTAAGTCAGTTTTAATCAACTCTTTGGAGTAATCACTCGAAATTAAATCATAAAGACAGTTTCAATTGTATAATAAGTTAACAATCCATTCTTTTCTGAATGAAAATTAATTTTGTTGCATGTTAAAGAATTGATAATAACACATATCTGAAGTGGAAACGTTTTACAAATTAATAAAATATAACTATTTAAAAAATTTATTAAATAGCCTATAATCGAATAAATCATGAGCAATTCATTACAAAAATGTTTACTTGTCATTGTTTTCGAGTGATCCACTTTAACATAAACAAATTCATCTGTTTTCATTTTAGATATTTGTTATTAGCATAATAAATGAAGTAATATAAATAACAGAGCATTGACGCTTAGTAAGCTGCAGAAATATTCATGAAAACAATTATTCATCCATAGCTACTAAATAATATGGATTCAAAGCGAGATAAAAAATTACGAAAATAATTCAAATATATAAAAAATTGTTACTCTGATATACAAAATTTTAATTTACAAGAATAGTGTTGAATTAAATAAAATAATCTAAGAACTATTGATGAATTTTTAATAAAGTGCCTTCTAGTAAGAATGCTTTGTCATTAATAATTTTAGATCTTTGTACTATTCGTCTTGTTGAACAACTTTTTTGTAAATTATTAAGTAATAATAATAAAAAAAGTTAAATTAACAGACATCCCAAATATTTTCGTTAATTTACCCCCAACTTCGTTGAATCAAACACAAGAAGGTAACGGATCACCCTTACAAAAATAATTATATTATGATTTCGGTGTGTAATTTCCAGAATGCATTCAATTGTTTTATCGACTTTTTCACATCTCACGTAACGGCTTTTTATAAATAGGGCTATGAATAAACCATAAATTATCAGAAATGCGTATTTGATGTTTCTAATGATTTATGCTAATATCTTCAATAAAACTTATTGAATTCTATACATCTCAGTCACAATAGCTAGAATTTTCATATTGGTAGAACAGTTGCTTGAGAAAATATCCAGTATGCTTGTCAATGTCAAAAAAGTTGGGTTATGTTTAGCAACCAAAACAAGAACAATTTTTTTAAATAATTGACTTACGAAATATTTTCTATTTTATGATTAACAGATAGAAATATTATGTGTACTTTGAAAATTACTTCACCTGCAGAATATTGCAAAATAAAACTGTAACAAAATGACGAAATATCAATAAATATCACTTACTTATAAATTATTATTATAACTTAGGTACAGCACAATTATTTATTATTCGAATGAAAGAGATTCACGTTTTTACACATAAAAAACACTTAAATAAGTATAAAAGTTACGGCAAATGATATCTTTGGCAGTCAGTCATTACAACTTCACTTTGTCTACCTACAACCTACAGAACGAACGCGCACACAACGCGCTGCGTACCTGCGCACAACTGCATTTCGAAATATGAAACGTGTTTTTGAAATTAAAATTCAAGGTCCGAATCCCGGTGGTCATTTATAGACTGTCTCATTGTATTTCCTGTCGGCGTACATCCGATTTAAAAATTATTGATTTAGCAGGAAGTTATGTTCAATAAAGTAACAATGAGATAAAAATGAAATTATAGAGTGAACATGCGCAACTTTCACTGTTAATTAATTTACGGAAAAAAATTGGTTTGAATGTTGTAATCTGCTCGTCGTAAATTATATGGATTTCTTTAAATTTTATAAAACCTTGGCCAGAATATTTTCTTGCTCTAAAGACGCTATAATTATGGATATTAATTGTCTTCCTCTTAGCTAAAAATACATTAGAGTGTAGTACTTTATAAAGACATTATTTATTTCAAATATGTTTGTCTTGAAAAGGTAAATAAATAGCAATAATATTTATGTATACTATTATCTTTTCATACACGTGCATTTCGTAAAATGATATGTTTGTTACAATTATTAATAATAAATACTGTAATTCTTGAGTATTTTTTCATCATGATATATTTGTTCTCAACTCTAATCAGAATTTGAATAAATTGCGTAGTATCGTGGTATTAAAACTGAATATATATTATTATTTCCTGTATACTAAAAATAGTATCATGTTATTTTTAATTTTTTGTGATGACTATGATTGCGCTTTCTCTTCTATGACTCATAGTATTTATCATGTTGCAAAATCTATATTTTGGTTTCACTGTTACCATTCTGTTCAATTGTTCTAATCTTTTGTTATGTACTCACTCGATATAAAAAAAAAATCGGGACACATTAATTTTCTCAATCTTTTTTCATATAGATATATTTGTTTCCGTAATTTGTTAATATAAGTTTTAATGTCAAAAGATAGAAAGAACAGTTAAAGTGTGAAAATTAGTTACATAAATAATTTTTTGGATTTATTAAACGGAGTGAAGAAATAAAAAAATTTTAAGGACATTATTTCCGCGACCTATATATGTATAATATTAATAATAGGAGATGTATTGTAATTATAATTTTTTGACAGTTCGAAATTTTAATGAATTTTCTTTTAGACCCTACTGAACCCAAAAAAATATAACTTGAAAAAAGTCAGTAGGTCTGTCGGTGTCCGACTTAAAAGCACGATAACTTGAGAACACGTACGAATTTTCGACTGAAATTTTATATTCAAGTTTTTATTAAAAAGCTTGGTTTAATTTCGTAAATGAGCTTTCTTTTCAACCAGTGGTACCAAAACTCTATTGATGGAATGTTTTAGATTTTTGCTTTTATTTTATGAACGAGTATTTATCATAAAATATAAAATAGCCAAAATTGATCCTTGAATAATTTGGCACAGCATTTACCGAGGACAAAATTTTCAAAATTATAAGCGGTTCTTTTGTTAATATTAAAATTATTATTTTTCTGAAGCAAAGTAACAATAATAGTCATGATTTGAAATTAGAATTATTATAACTCATATTTGGATATCACATGCAAACGTTCGTTTTTTTTTTTTTTTTCAAATAAGTAGTTTGATTCTAGTAGAATTATCAAAACAGATATTTAATCGGTTGTCAATTGGTTATTTACAATTTATTTATGATAACTAGTTTGGAATCAATTCCAAATTCGCGGAGAAATAGGCCTTATAGAAATTTGAAATAAATAATTACTGAACTCCATCTTACCATCTAAAACATTTTTTAAGAATACTAGCGGTTCATTTGTTATTATTAAAATCTCATATATTTTTCTGGAGAAAAGAAATAGTGAGAATCATAATGTGAAATTATATTATTATTACTCATATTTGAACATCATATGCAAACATTCGTCCACTGTTTTTTTTTTTAAATATGTCATTTGGTTCCACATCACGTTGATGCTTTTGCGGAAATAATTCTATAAAAAATTATATTTAAACGATTGTCGTTTTGTCAATTGGTATTTTACAAATTGTTTAAACGATGTCTAGTCATATTTGGACATCACATGCTAAAACGTGCGTCCATTATTTTTTTTAAAGTAAGTTGTTTTGTTTCATATCAAGTTAATGCTTCAGCGAAAATAATTCTAGTAGAAGCATAAAAAACTATATTTAAACGATTGTCAATCGGTTTTTTACAAATTGTTTAAATGATATCTAGTCATATTTGGACATGACATGCAAACGTTCGTCCATTGCTTTTTTTTTTAAATAAGTTATTTGTTTTCATATTATCAAGTTAATGCTTCAGCGAAAATAATTCTAGTAAAAGCATAAAAAACTATAAATAGATTTTTAATGGTTTTAATTCTGTATATTTATTTTTATTTTGACGTTTCGACTTTCTATCCGAAAGTCTTCTTCAGAAAAAATGACACAAAAATAAACAAGGCAAGAAGGTGACTAGATAATTATAAATTAAAAATTGAAAATATACAGATTACTAGATGTGAAAACGTGGGTTCCACATTTAGTGCAAAAAGAACAAAATTCCTCTGACATTCACCCAAAGTCTGAGGTTTTTACATGGTTTTTTCTCAGACTTTGGGTGAATGCCAGACGAATTTTGTTCTTTTTGCACTAAATGTGAAACCCACGTTTTCACATCTAGTAAACTGTATATTTTCAATTTGTATTCTGAAAGCATGTATAGATCATAAAAAACTATATTCAAACGATTGTCAATTGTTTTTTTTACAAATTGTTTAAATGATGTCTAGTCATATTTGGACATCACATGCAAACGTTCATCCATTGTTTTTCTTTTAAATAAGTTATTTGGTTTCATTTCAAGTTAATGTTCCTGTAAAAATAATTCTAGTAAAAGCATAAAAACAATATTTAAACGATTGTCCATTGTTTTTTTACAAATTGCTTAAATGATGTCTAATTTAGTATCATTTTAAAATTCTGGAGGAGATGAGCCCAGTAGAAAACTAAAATAAACATTTTTTTTTTTTTACAACTTAACCAGATTATGCCAAATTTATGATTCACTAAAGCAACTGGACAAAAACAGCAATGATTCTGGCCATAAAATTCATGGTCGAGGAAGTACATTATTGTAGCCACAGCAGATTTCTAGCTATCAATTACAAATTCAGTATTATGTATGCAAATACAACATTAATTGAGAATTTTGTATTTGTTTATGGTTGTTCATGGTTCAGTGTTATCATCACTATATTTTTGTATAATTGCTGAATGTTTTTTGTTGTCGAAGGATGTGTGATAGCTGTGTTTCTTCGGAAGATAGAGAGAACCTACGCTATGCTATTGTTGTGTTGTGATGGAGATAATTTTTGAGTTTACTTTAACTAATAATAAAAATAATTGATGATACTGACTGGTGTATCAGAATACGGTAATTAAGTCACATAGTTTAATTTTTCTTTCTACTGTACAGTTTCGGTCCCACCTGGACCATCTTCAGGAGTTGAAAGAATTTATGTGTTTAAAATTAAACACTATTATGTTCAATCATGCTTAAGAAACATATTAAGCTTATTTTTATGAAGAAAGAATTTTTTCAAAATATGTAAAATATTGCAACGACCGACTGATTTAATAACTCTCTAAGGCTTTTCATGGAATTCCTTGGAGCAATTCTTTTAGATTTACATTCAAATGCTTGTACTTTTTCAATTTCGTCTACTTTTTGATGACGGTAATTAAGTCACATAGTTTAATTTTTCTTTCTACTGTACAGTTTCGGTCCCACCTGGACCATCTTCAGGAGTTGAAAGAATTTATGTGTTTAAAATTAAACACTATTATGTTCAATCATGCTTAAGAAACATATTAAGCTTATTTTTATGAAGACAGAATTTTTTTTAAAGTCAAAATATATAAAATATTGCAACGACCGACTGATTTAATAACTCTCTAAGGCTTTTCATGGAATTCCTTGGAGCAATTCTTTTAGATTTACATTCAAATGCTTGTACTTTTTCAATTTCGTCTACTTTTTGATCACCTGTATTGAAATTCCCATTGCTCAGTAAATTGATGTTTATTCGTCTATAAAATGCTGTAAAACAAATGAGAAACAGTGAATCTGATTGTACTACATTCTGAGCCGATTGCTTTGAACTAGTCGCCTTACTTGGAGTAAATATTTAACAGTAACCAAATAAAGCAGTACTAACGACCTCGATCGTCATATTCTCAATAGTTTATATGTAAATAAGACTCTTAGAAATAAATTAACTGTAAAATTCGCTAATTGAGTCAAAAGTAGATTATATTGACTTTTTGGTTCGAGAATCTATAAAGATCATATGTTATTCAACCTTAAATTGGCGGATCTTCCGGGTTGCACACATACACTTTTTCTTAGCTATTATGTTAATGAACTTGCGAACAAAGAATTATTCTAATTAAATTAATGATATTCAGAACATCAACTTTTTAAAATTAATTGCATTATGTATGCAAGGATATGTACAGTCTGTCAATAATAGGGTTAAAGTCCTGATTTGAATTGATCTTCATGAAAATATTACGCAAAATGATATAAAACAGGAATATATACAAAGTTTGAGATTATGATTTAAATCATAAAAGCTTGAAATTGAGCTTGAAATCGATTTAAATACATTCAAATAAAAAACAATTATTGTTTTCAATGATACATAAGTACTTTTGAACACTAAATTTCAAACAAGCTATAAAAATATATAGCTTCTGGCTTTCACGAATGATTTTCCTGATAATTTCTGCATTTATACTTTACTTTAGAAATTATTGATTAAAAGTAAAAAAAAAGTATGATGTAAATGGCGTAATAAATAATTAAGTTAATTAACGAACGTAATACTGATATATGTGTATTAGTATGTATCTGGTAACGAAAATATAGGATTTATGTCTATATGTGACTGATTTATACTATATTTAATCCAATCAATGGGAAGTTTATTTGCCAAAAAAATTGCTAGAGATTTTTTTCCAATTTTGTCACTAAGAAGGATTATTTCTGCATGAGAATTATTTTCTGTACGTTGTGAAATAAAAAGTTAATAAAGATCAGGATAAAGTGTTTAGTTTGCCAAAAATAAGTGCAGCATGTAAATGGGAAGAAAATAAAAACGATTCATGCTGAAAGTATTGAGAGACAAGATGAAGGAATCGAGCTGATACTGAAAAAATTAGATTGCAACATATTATGCGCTACAAGTCACATAATTTAAAAAAAACAACACACACAAAGACAAACATCTTCTCTAATTCCTGAGTGATTTGAAAACGAGATTTTCTATTTTGCATTGAATGACCAATTCGATAAAAATGCAAATTAAAAATCACACTAAATTCACCACTTTCTGATTTTTTCATCAGTTGGAAACTACATTCAAAAAAACCAAATAGAATAGTAATGAAAATCTAGAATAGCTGGTAATGTAGTTGAAGAATGATACATAAATGGTCAAAACGAAACAATTAACAATTAGAATGGAATAATAGATACATTATATAACATTATGAAATTAATTTATAATATATACTTCGTTCATGCACCAATTTTGTGAATGCCATAATACTGGATTATAAATGAATTTTATATACTATTTTATAGTCGACTATAGCTTTACAATAATTTATAAGAAATTTAATTTAGTTTTTTTTTTGCTGAAAATTATTGTTTCAGTGACGACTGATGTGATCGTTGATTTAATATTTTGGTGTTGTTTATTATAAACAATTATTTAAATAGAAAATTTCCACGAGAAATGTCTGGATGACGAAATTATGAAAAAATCTGACGTGAACATCACGTGACTCACTTGTACATCATTTAATATATACACAAATTTATTCAATAAAGTTTTCTGTCACTCCAGATTATAATTAATACAATTTTAATAATATTTATGCCCAGTATTATAAAAGACAAAGTAAATTTATTTCCAAAGTAAATTTATTCCATTTAACAAATTCTAATCGAATTATTATTCTTTATGACAGTAAAAACATTGCCGTCAAAAAATCGACTGTCATTTCACAGAGTAAATTTTATTTACTTTGGAAGTTTTATTTGTCCTTTATAATACTGGGCATTAGACATGTGAAATGTCAAACAAAATCAAAAAATTGACAACAGATTATCATTGCCTTCCTTATCATTTCAATTAAATTGATTGTTTCATACGGCAAATTCTGAATGTCTGTTATACATATAAACTGCATTTCTGGCTCAGCCGATTGATACAAAAATAGTAGATAACTACTTTGATGCTACAACAAGTTCAAACACTAAATTTCAAATTTCAAATTTAAATATGCTGTGGCTGATCATTTTAGATTTATGCAAAAAAGTTTCAAGCAAAGTGCACTTCTGGCTTGACCGATTCATATAAAAATAGCAGATAACCATTCTGATACATCAAGTTCAAATACTGAATTTCAACATCCTACGGTTTATCATTCTGGATTTATTGGAAAAATTCGAAAAAAGTTCCAAGTAAAGTGTGCTTCCAGTACATACGATTGAAACCATAATGCGAGGTGCACAACTAGACCCTATACCAGTTTTAAATACAAAATTTCAACATTATATGTTCAACCAGTTTTGAGATTTGCGAGTTACAAACGCACGAACGAAGGAACTTACGCACATACGTACCGACATCAAACCAAAAATAGTCAAAATGGATTCAGGGGTGCTCAAAACGGATATTTCCATCAAAATTTTGATAGGTGAATTTTGTCGGTTTCACAATACTTCCTTACAAAGTACAAAGTACAAGTAAGTAAAAATAAATAGTTAGCTATACGAAAGAATATGACAGATTTTGGCAATGATTGAGAGCAAAATACATTAATAGTTACCAAAATGGTTGCGCTCACTTATTTTCTGAATCTGGTAAATTGTTATTAAGTTCTAGATTCATTATTCATTCTTTATTTGACGAAAACTTACAAGTCTTCATCGTTGTGAAGATTTAAAAATCTGACGTAGACATCAGGTGACTTACTTGTACATCATTGGATATATATAATCAAACACAACATCTCATCATTCCACGGCTAGTCGTTTGCTATGGAAACAGTATGTCATCATTCTTATGTCACAACATATCTAAATACTGATTTCCAGGATTCCACGGCTAACAGTTCTGAATTTATGCGTGCACTTCCAGTACAGACGATTGCAACCATAATGCGAGGTGCACATCAAGATCCTAGATCCTATACCAGTCTCTTATACAAAATTTCAGCATTATACGTTTGACGAATTCTGAGATTTGCGAGTTACGCACATACACACATACATACGTAAATACGTACCGAAATCAAGCCAAAATTAGTCAAAATGGATTCAGGGATGCTCAAAACGGATATATCCATCAAAATCTCGATATGTGAATTTTGTCGATTTCACAATATTTTCTTGTACTTTTACACCGTCAGATAGTCGTAGATTTCAGTGCCTCATTTTGTTTTTCATGCCTTCAAGAGGTTTGATAAGTATGTATATTTGGAGTTTAATAATGCTGTAACTAAAGCTGGACCGTGTGACCAACATAATGAAAATTAATTTTAAATTTTTATGAAAAAGCATGTTCTGATCCAATTTTGTCGCTTTTGTCATGCTTACGAAATGAAATTTAGTGTTTGAACTTGTTGTAGCATCAAAATGTTTATCTACTATTTTTGTATCAATCGGCTGAGCCGGTAGTGCAGTTTATATGTATAACAGACATTCAGAATTTTCCGTATAAAACAATCAGTTTAATTGAAATGATAAGGTAGGCAATGATAATCTGTTGCTAATTTTTTGATTTTGTTTGACATTTTACATGTCAAAATATTATTAAAATTATATTAATTATAATCTGGAGTGACAGAAAACTTTATTGAATAAATTTGTGTATATATCAAATTATGTACAAGTAAGTCAGATAATATTCACGTCAGGTTTTACTTCTTAGCATTTATGTTGAAATCGGTTTCTTTTTTTTTTTTTTAAATATAGACAGTGTTTTTGACGAATGACCTAAAGCTAAAGTGTAAACGTAACATTTCTGCCTTCAGGCCGTTACATCAACACCTAAGTTAAATGTTATTTGGCTTGATAAAAATTTAACAATGGCCGTTTAATCACACAAGAAAAAAAGACTTGGCTATTTCTTAGCTTTTCCGAGAAATTGCATAGGATCTTCATATATATAATAATATATTATGCTACAAGGACTGAACGCGCGTATTATTGTCTAGGATGTAGCTGGCTGCACTCGACAAAGGCAAAGCGAAGCCCATGGCGTAGCTTCATATAGCCAATTTTACCCGTATCAATAATAGCTGTCGTTTATTGTCACATACGGTACTTTTCGCAACAAGTGCACTGAAGTATCTGATTATCAAACTTTTTAAACTTATTTGAATGCTTAAAACTAATTTACTGATTTTACAAACAAATTTTTGCAATTGCGGTCATATTTCTAACAAACTAATACTACAAAACATAGCTCACATGACTTATTTTATTGACTGATGTCTCATCTTGTTTTTCATATTTTCTGTGCTGTCATGTTTACAGCAAATACATACACTATAACGAACACATCCCATAGTACATTTTTTTTTCTAAATGTTAACTTGACAGATAACAATAAAATGAAAAAATAGCAACGGCATCCTTGATCTACAGTCATCATTTTTTCCTTCTCTGCAGAGAAATAATAATCATCAACAGTGAATTGATTAATTGTTTTTCTACAGTCACCATAGAATGATACCCATTCCACACGCTGTAGCATTCCATGCGAATGATCTCCATTCCGCACTTGTATCGGAATATACTATTCCATCGTTTAAAATTGAGAACTTTTGAAGCTGAAAACAGTTCTGAAATAGGATGCTTGCGGTGTACGTGTCACAAAATAGTAATTTATGCAACAAGTATGTAAAAAGTATGACATTAGGGTATATTTTTCGATACGAGGCACAAAATGTGTTCATATTTTAAAAATAATTAACTACACAGCAAATAAACTCAAGGCTTAAGTTAACATTTGGACTTTAAAAATATTCTAACAAATGCCAGAATGGCAACCAACTTGACTGCTACGCCTTCACATATATATGTTGGTATAACTTAGATGCAAAAATGCATAGATTATGCATTGTTTATGATATATAAATCATCAAATTTAGAGGAGGTCGTAGAAAAACATTTTTACATTTATGTGCCTTCAATTATTGCTTATAAAATGACGCAATTCAAGTATGCACTATCTTTGTATATTTTGAAATACATCAATAGATAGTTTATTTTAATACGAGCTTAAAATTAGGATACGACTGATACGAGTAGCAGGTTTCTCTCTGTATCCGGTCTTGATGACACCGATTAATAAGCCATAATGTAAGCTAGAACTGGAAAAGGTATATTATTAAGATTTTTATTTTCTACCATAATTCCTCTGATAACTAAGGCAGTGGTTAATTAGAAATCTCTTGAAATTCAACACCAGCCTATATGATACGCCAATGAGGTCATTTCTCGCGGTTGTTTCCCTATAGATATGACTCATGGTCATCAAGTGAGTATAAATAATAGGAACCATTGAACCTGAGTTCTGGCCTCTACTTCACACTATTGTGTGAGTGCATTTGTATACTGGAATCTGATGTGTTGGTTATATGTACATTTATATCCGTAGGTGTGAATTTGTAGAGCTATCTGTTAAAGTCTGTTTTACAATATACTCTTCTTTGGTTCGATAACAATATGATATACATATTCTAGTACCCTTAATAATATCAGGATGAGCTTTATATTTTTGTATCACAGACTGGAAGACCGTATTTAATCATCCAGTATATCAAGCCGCTTCGCACCAAACTTTATGACAAACCTTGAGGTTATCCCTATACGTACTATAACAAAACTTGACTCGTTTGTGGGTTTATAGATTTATTTTTACTTAAGATTACATATAACTAAAAATATCCACTATAAATACTTCTACTTATATCTGACACTGTCTGCTATTTATTTCCACTGCTTCGTATTTATTTCGAATAGTTCACTTATTTATTTTTGATCTTACGCGCCCTGTATCTGTACTATTAATAATAATAATAAATCAGCTCGACCTAGTCACGGGTTTATATAGCCCTGCTTAAAGTTTCTCAAAGTTTCCAGAAATGGCTAGTGCGCTGTCAAAAATTCCACCAGATGTCACCACATCCTTGGCGCCATGTGACTTAGTTGCGCTTGCCACTTGTTTACCCGGCGCGTCGAAATGTAAGTCTATACTGTAGGGATTCTATTTGTTACAGTACTTTATACAGCATATAATTAGCATTTATTTTTGGAGCTGCTGCCGCGATTCTAATCAACTTTAGGGTGATGCGTGGTTGTAGAAATGTTTGTCAATGTATTTGACATCATCGGTTGGCATCAATTGCAGTTTTTTTAAATTTATTTAAAGATTGACAATGAACAAATGCGACTCTGCCAGAGATAAAACGATGTAAGAAACAAATTCAGTAGGCAGAAACAGGCTTGTTTCTCTCCTTGGGCAGAAACAGGCTTGTTTCTACCTGGCAACACTCGCATTTGTCTGAAAATGCCTTGTTCCGATTGACAAAATTCATTGTATCAATGCAGGTATTATGAAAAATTATTTACAAGAAAATTGAGGTAAATCAAAATACATCTGAAAAATTTGGAGCTTGCAAAGATAATGTCAAACAAGAAGAGTTTATTTATTTATCAGTATGTTAAACAGAGTACATCTACAATCATGTTGAATTATTATTCAAATAATTCTGATAAAATTTCTGTATAGTTTTACGCAAAAAAATTTACTGTTCAAAACTAGCTTGGAATTATAGTACATACTATGGCATTAATAAAAATCTGCTGTGGCCACATACTATTTTATAAATTTACAGTGTCGCATCAATTAATTGCATATTTCAAAGTGACAGCTGTCATTCTTAAAGTGACAGCTGTCATTCTTAAAGTGACAGCTGTCATTATCAAATTGACAGCTGTCATACACAAATAAATATTTTTGTCCACGACTACCTTATAATATATACTGAAGCAAAACGATAGTCATTTTTCACAGAGTGAATAATAGCAGTGAATAATCATTATTCACTGGTGTAGAGTTCCTAGGGCACGCGGTATATATTATGAATCTGGCAAGCATTTATCAGTACGTCTAGGTCTAGGCAATAACTAGGCACTTTGATTAACTAATTTTATACAAATCACAAAAATTTTGTTAAAATATTACTTTAATCTATTTATTAATGCACTTCTAGAAAAAAGTTGACATTAAATAAACTATATCAAGTAAGCCATAAATATGACATGACAAACGAAGCATAAATTGTTGTCAATTTGAAAACGTCATAATTTCGATCCAGAATACGTAAAAAATGAAAATTGATAGTGAGAAAGAGATATTGTGTACTTGTACTCCACCGGAGATAACAGAAGCTGCAAAAGTCACCTCCCTGAATTTGTTGCCTGAGAAATCCCGAAATCTTTACATTCTTGTGTATAAGACCTTTATGGACTGAAGGGCGACCAAGAAAATTAATTCATTCTCAGGATCAGTTTTACTGGTCTATTTACGGAATTAGCTGCAAAATATAAATCATCCACATTATGGACACATTGCTCTATGCATAGGAGTACGCTTAATATAAATCAAGGAGAAGACTATGCAAAACTGCGGTCACTTTTAAAACGGAGATCTCAGGACTTTCATCCGAAAAAAGCTGATACATTTCTTTCCGAAAAAATTTACAAATTTCTTATTCAAGCATGTGATGAAAAATATTTTGCAATGAAGGTAAGAAATTAGAAACATTTAAGAACTTGTTCGAAAAAAAAATTATGGAATTGAAGTCAATAGCAGTCGTGGACAAAGTATAGTATTCTACTCACATATAATAAGCTATGATTCACTCAGGTTAATTATGCCGCTCGCTACGCTCGTGACATAAACTTAATCTTCGTGAATAATAGCCTTCATTATATGCTCGTATAATAATATACTATTGAAAATGTAGAGACCTTTCCCAGATTTTCGGAGTCTACTTCATTAGAATATACAGTTTTGACATTTAATTGTTGGCAGTGTAATTTAAAGATGGAAACTGATTTTATCTCCCCGAGAGCTTTAAATTGATACCAAATTAGATATCATTTAAATAATTTGTAAAAAAAACAATTGAAGATCGTTTAAATATCTTTTTAGACACTTCTACTAGAATTATTCCCGTAGGAGCTTTGATATGATACCAAACACGATAGACCCAAATTACTTATTTTGAAAAGAAACAATTGACGAACGTTTACATGTGATGTTCAAATATGAGTAATAGTTATATTATTTCACATTATGATTCTCATTATTTCTTTGCTCCAGAAGAATATAACAAATTTCATAATAATTTAAGTTTTAATGATAACAAATGAACCGCTAATGAATTTGAAAAATGTTTCGGGTAAATATTGTACCAAATTATTCGAGGATCAATTTCAGCTATTTTACATTTCATTATAAATACTAATGTTTATAAAATAAATATAAAAAAACCTAAAAACTTCACTCAGTAAAGTTTTGGTACCACAGGTTAAAAAAAAGTTTATTAACGAACTTAAACCTAGCTTTTTAATAAAAAACTTGAATATAAAATTTCAGACGAAAATTCAAGTTATCGTGGTTCCAGACAGAGCGACATACCAATATACCGACTTTTTTTGAAGTAATGTTTTTTAGGTTCTGTAGGGTCTAAAACGTGAAAATTATGCCCGGTTGCATGAACGTTCATTAGCTATACTATTTCTTTAAAAATGAATAATATCAAATCTAGTTTTTTACAGCAATGCTAAGCAACTGATTTGACGAATATATTCGGTTTGATATTGTTCATTTTTGGAGAACTCTTTAGTTAATGCTTGTTCATGCAACCATGCCTTAGTATTAGAAACTTATTAGAATAAAACAATTCTAGCACTCTTTCTGTCAGGTTCGTTATTGATGCGCACCAAAGAAAATATAATATAGTAGAAGCGATATTGGACTGAGAACCCAAGAGAAGAAATGTAACCAGTCTGTAATCTTACCCTCATTCCAACAATCCCATCAATACGGGGATATACCGTTTGAGCGCGGCGGTCAGTTTTGTCCTAATCCCATAGACCATTTGAGCATTTTTCTCTTAATCCCTATATACCGTTTGAGCCAAGTTTATTACATGAATCTTTTATTCTCAAATAAATGTATGTTCTCTAAATGTCAAAAATTGTGAGTTAGTATAATAAACGAACTTGGATAGCAATTCATTTTATTTTATCATAAACAAATAACGACTGATATAAACTATATAGGTTGAAAAAAAGAACATATTCACAAATATTTACACTTTCTTACAGCTAACATAATTCATTTTACTGAAAATAGTCCAATTAGAGTGTTTTTTTCCCAATATTCTTACGTGATTGGTTTATTTCGGCTAACTGCATTGTACATTAAAAGTTTTGCATTTTACTTACTATCTTTGCTTATGGTTTGTCCAGTAATCTGTTAAGCTTCCGCCGTGCTCAAGTGGTACATAGGGATTACGGAAGACCTTGCTGTACGGATTAAAAATTTGACCGCCGTGCTCAAACGGTCTATGCCCATCAATACTTGCTTCGCGACCTTGTAATTAGGAATCTTACCTAATTTTTACCGAATTTATCAAAGCTAAAGTAGGTGGCAGTTCTGATTCAGAAAAATTTAAACTTTTGTTTTAAATTTGTGTAAAAGGGAACAAACATGTATAAAATGAAAATTATTTAGAGACTTGGTAAAATCCTGAAAGAGTAAAATCAAACATTTTTTACTTACTTTAACGTATATTACAATAGGCCATGTCTGATTTATAAATTTGAAGACGGGTCGTCACTGCGGTGCGGAGGCAACAGTGCTCCCTTGCAGTCACGCGTGCAGCTTTCTATGTGCGCATAGATTATTAGATTTTTCCATTGTGCGGGGTGGTGTGGTGCGATGCGGTGCGGTGCGATACAACGAGGACGGAAGGCTCCGCCCAGACAACAGGGATTGATTCAGAGCTTATTTTATTTTTGCACGTTACATTAAGGATTATATATTATAAAAGACAAAAGGAATCATTTCATTGAATTTTATCGATAATATCAATTGAAAATAGGAGGTTGCAGTTCCACAGTGCCTACACGCAAGCTGCCACTGATTTTGATCTATTATAAGAATAGCTTGCAATAATAAAATGAATAATGATTATAATATTACTAATGATAATGTAAGTGAATTCCGCTCAAAGTTATAAGATAATTAATCTAACGTATCTTTATATCTACTGCAGTTTTTCCACATATCTTAAACTTTGAAAGATAGTTTAAGAATTTAGTGAAAACGATTGCTAAGAAAAATTTTCTGCGTATTTTGGTGTGAAAAAAATTATAAGATAATCAAACTAGTCTTTTTAATATACGCTGTGGTTTCTTTCCCACATTTATTACGATGTTTCTCTAATTATTGAAGATAGCCCAATAAAGTCTGTAGGCATAGCAGTTTAAGATAAATATTTTTCGCGTAATTTGCTGAAAAAACAAAGTCGTCCAGTTATTACTGATAAAAGTTTTTGTTTGTTTGGAGTCGCAGCAGTCTTGAACGTTTGGCCATTACTCTCGAAACTTTTCAGATGCGCTATTGTTTTTTATGCACTATAATAATAGTACAAGAGTTATAATATAATATTATCCACATCTGCTTGAAGTTATTAGAGATTTCACAATCAAACTTGGGAACAGTCTATTGTAATTCGGGCTTTATCTATGTTGTATATGTGAAATATGATCTGAAGTAGTACGGTAATATCAAATATTGTTATTTGATACTGAGACGGGATTTGATGTCCATAATTATAATGCGTACTAGTATTGTTATTACTGCGTCAAATTTAATGAACTTCAAATAGATAAATCCACTTTGCTCTTCATTCGTAGTTCAAATTGACAGAAAATCTAGTGAAGATAAGAACAAAGCGTTTCTTTCAACTGCTAGTTTCTGAGGAATTAATAAATATGTATTACGAGACAAGATTTAAAAAGTTCGCCTTATAAAAGTGCTAGACAAAAAAATATTTGATATTATTGTTCTTTTTTGACATACTTTTTTGCATTTTAAGAATATTTTTCAAATCTTTCCATACGCTGAATTCGCTAACTTGATTTCTTCAGCAGAGTCAATTCTTTCCGAAGCTCTTTTTCCATGTTTAAAGACAAAAATCAGTCGCAGGTAGCTGAATCTGCAATGTAAAAGCATTTAATAAATGGCAAAAGTATAATTTAAATTTTTGATATCCATGGTTGCGCGAGGCAGTCTTTGAAACATGAATCTTTCACTCAGAACAGCTATGCCTCGTAACGGCCGGCCGTATTCTGGGCACCCATATTTCGCTATTTTTTGATCTCTCATGATATTGCTACATAATTTTTGAATTTTTTTTAACCATTAATGGAAATAATTTCTCTGAAGAGTACATTACAATGCAGACTCTGAATCACAGAGATCTCTCCCAGAATCGTTTATGGCTGTTTTTTGTACTTTGTGAGGAACTTGATAATGTATCTCTGATAGATTTGCTTGTACGAAGATAAAACCATAACTCAGAGGTTAGTGACACAATTGGTGAATTAACTTTCAAAAAATTACACAACCGGTGCATGTGAGAGATATTTTCAATCTTTCTGTTATCACCTTCGATTCGTGAACTTTCCAACCTACCCTCGGAAATTGAATGTGTATAAAATTTTCTCATATACTGAATGTACAAAGCACTTGACAAACTGTTAACACTCGTACTTGATCGGTTTTACGACTATAAACAAATCTAAACCAAAGAGATCAAAAATATTTAACTCTTATATTTTGCGGGTCAATAATCATTCCCAGAATTTCTTCCATATAACTTATTTATAATTCAAAAGTTGTGAAATGTGAATTTAGTTCTTTTACATTTTTTATTTTTCAAAGTTTCGTCACTCGCGTAGAGACAGAATTTATAAGAAAAAAAGTTTGTAGAACTCACCCGTAAAGTTTTATTTATCCACTAAGCATAAGTTCTGAAAGTTCCTTTCTGGAGTGTATTGCGATTGCAGATTAGAAGAGAATTTATTGAAATCATACTTGCTGCTATAACGTGATAGTTTCAATCTTCAACACAACCTATTTATTACTAAAGGTGTTTTCCAACCATGATGGTCGATTTCAAGATCTCGAATTGAATTAATCTAGTTTAAAAAGCTTATTTCCTAGATGACTATATCAATATCTGCAGTTTTTGTGTCATCACCGGCCAATCAAATTTATTAAATAAATCGAAACTCAGGTAAATGGTTAACTCTCCGTCACTTCAACCCCGGTTAATTTAACCCCCGATTATGAAATTGGGCACAAGAGAAGCACTACTTCCAAAAAATGGATGCGCACTTTTTCCTTATTTAATTTTTTTTATAGTAGCTCCATTTTTATCTATCTCAGAAAGCCATGGATCAAAAAATGTTAATAGAAATGAAATATTGGTTTTAAGAGATCCAGTTCAATGTTTGTAATATTATATTACAATTGAGGTGGAAAATATTTCATTACAGCCGAGGCCTTATTGTATGTCAGAGAGGCGAAGTCCCGAAAGCCAGATAAAGTATAATGTATATGTTATGGGAAATGAATATGTTACGGGCAATTATAAATAATGCCCGGGCAATTTAAAAAGTGCCCAAAAAGATATGACAAAATGTAGAAAATGTTACATATCCAGAGCATCATGTATAATGCTGGAAAACGAGTATTTTATAAGTAACACTTAATAAACAAAAGTTTTTGTTTTCAACCGGCGGTGCTTCGCACTCAAGTAACAGGCGGGCTTCGCCCGTTAGCTCTCATCATGCCATACGCACGTTGTCAAATTGTTATGAATTATTCAAAGTGCTCAGATATATTTTAGCAGTATTTATAATGACCGGACAATGTAATAAATTGTCATAAACAAGTACAATATTAATTAATTGCCAATTTTAATGATCATTATTTATATTGACCAAGAATTATGTATATTGCCCTGAATAATCAAATTGTCCGTGACATATACAGGGTGGTGACTCGAAGGACGCACCATAGGGTTTTCCATTCTATTTTTGAAATGTTCAATTATTGCCATTAACTGGTTCCTAGTAGAGTAAAATCAAAAATATTAGTGTCAAAAAAATGCAGAAGTCTTTCCTCTACAATAAACTATTTAATTTTTTTGATGTAAAATAATTAGGGAACCCAATAATTGCGCATTTCAAAAATAGCATTGAAAACGCTACGGTGTGTCCTTCGAGTCACCATCCTGTATATACTATAATACTATTTTATTCACATCATCCAGAATCACGAACATAACATCCTAATCCAATTTAGTTTTTCTTATGCATACAAATCATGCCTTCTCCTCAAAATGAGATCGGCATGTACCCCATTCAACATTCAACTAACAATCATTCTTCGCCAGATATCTCCTGAACACGCTTAAAAATATTTATATTTTCACAATAATTGCAATTAGTTGAGATGTCCGTGGGTTCTAAGGAGTTATATTGAGCAATGCACTGTCTCAATTTTTGTTGTGATTTAGGTTACAGTACACTAATTTATTTCACAATTCTTCGTACAATATCTAAAACATCAGCCGTCACTATTAGGATTGCCACTTTTTTTCTGTGCAAATAAAGTACATTGGTTATTGAAAGTAGAAAAAAAAGGTACATTGTGTCAAAGTGAAGTACTCTATTATTTTGCTTCTAAACATATTTTTCATCACTTTGACAACTTTTAACAAATAATTATCACTGCTAGACAGCTGCACAACATTTTCACAGTCTATATTTAAGTTACAGTAAATGAGTGATAATTTTTTTTTTGGGCATTTCAAAATGAACATATACCACCAGAGAGTATATTGTATTTGTCAATTATCAAACCTATTTGTTAACAATCAATAACGTCATCGACCCCAGTAATTCTGTCGTTTGGTTTTACGCAAAAATTCTTACAACCAACCTTTTCTTGTATATTAAATGTTAAATGAATCCCAGAGAAATCAAATCATGTGAAATAGAGTATTTCCGCGTACTCTATTGTTCTCATAAAGTATAGAGTACAATTCCCCAAAATAACGTTCAATACTTTATAATAAAGTACGGGTGGCAACTCTCTCACTATTATTGATTGAATGATTATTCTCCCTATATCAGTCCATGGGACTTGATATATTCTTTTCCAATAATGAGCTAGCATTTAAATGTCTGACAAATGAACACCTAGCAACAATAAGCTAGCATTTCAAATGTCTGACAATTGAACATTTTGCAACAATGAGGTAGTATTCAAATGTATGTTAAATGAATATTTTCTAGATTGTTGGTGAATGCTAACTTCGATTATAATTACAATAAATTATTGAATAAATAACGAATACAAATAAACATTAGTGTGAATTAGTATCTTGAAATATTTTATATTTGTGGCAGTTATGGTAGCGGTTGTACGTTCTTTGCCTTAGAAAAGCAAGAGTTCGGTATCTTATATTGATTAATCTATAATAACATCATTTTTTTTTCAATATTGATAGTTTACACTGATAACGCTCAAGTTAACTTCTTCGCTGGTTACTGGTGTCGTGGATTCGAAGCCCAGCCGGGGCATGGTTGTTTGTATTTGTCCGATACAGATATAATATAATTGTAACGTAAACATGTAAAAGATGAAAATAAACCAGTGGCGGATTTACAGATTTGCCGCCCGTAGGCTATTCCATTTTTGCCGCCTCTGAATTTTGGTACCTTAGTCCACAATCATATCAATTACATTTTCTATCAATGGAATTCCAACTTCATAATTTTTGCTCCGTCATCCTCGTTACATCCACTTTTCTCGTATGATTGCTATCATTTAGAACTAAGATACCGTGTCAGATCCTTAATTGTTTTTAAAACAAAGAATTATCAAAAAACATTATTTTAAGCAAAAAATATCTCAATCATGTACCACTTCCAAAGTAAGGTAAGGTACATGTGCATGCCTCAAGCGCTCGTTTTACGCCACACATTGCAGAAAAAAAAAATCAATAAATAATAAATAATTAAGAAAATATTTTGTGTTTTTGTTTAAACTTTCCCGCGAATTGTAATCTACATGAGTTGCACGCCCTCATGTGTTTTGTCACGTTATTCATAAGCCGGTACGCATGCGTCTATTGACTCTATGTACTAGAAACTAGAGGATCTCTGTATACAATAAAAACATAACATATAGCGGACAAAATATGGAAAATTGTGTGTTGCTGTCAGTTGTAATTGAAATATTATTAAGAGAACAATATCAAGCCTTGATTTTAAATACAGTTATCCGATAAAGTCTAATGACAAGATTGAAAAGAAAAATTAGGCCCAAAATTTGATATATTTTTAGTTATCGTGACCACATCGATATAAAATTCACAATTTTTTTCACTTTAAGTTATTAACACGATTTTTTTACTAAAATAACTAATCCATTAAGCAGTGTTTTTAATCAGTTCAGTATTCGTTTCTCTTCTTCACAGAGTATTTTTTATGACATTATTATGAGAATTATGGATTAAAAATATATTTTAACATGACGAGATTGGAATCTTGATTTTTAGGCGAGAGTAGAACTTACCTACGCTCGCGCTTAAGGCATGCAATAACTAAATTTCGATTATAATATCAAATCGCTATTGCGATATTTTAAAAATTCATGACCATAAAAGTATATTTTACAAAGCGTTTAGCAATTGATAAATTTAAAAATTGATAAATTTAAAAAATCAAAACCTGAACAGTTTCACAAAAAATACAAATTAAGCAGTCGGTTTTGACACCATCATTCTGAATAGGGCATCAACCGTAGACACGTATTTCGTCCTTATTATTTACAGTGTCCTGGATTTCTTCGTTTAGCAATTGTTTATGTAGAGGTGTTGAAATATTTAGTATTTAGCACTGTATATTTCGATTTTTGTTAAATATTTTGATTTCTCTCCAATTTTCGAAATTCGTATTTTGTGTGTGTGTAATATCTCTTTTTAAATTTTGTGAATCGAAATAAAAAATTTATGAACTAAATCTGCCGCTCCTTAAAATTTGCTGTCCTAGGCTTCAGTCTACTCAGCCCGCTGGTAAATCCACCACTGAAATAAACTGTATCAAATTTGTATAGAAAGAATTCCCTCATGACAAATAAATGAATTATTATTATTATTACTATTGATATTGATAGTTCAATAAATCTTATTGTTACCATTGAATATTACCAATACTTTTGACAGCACTGGTTATCATATTCTAAGAAAATCTGACATGGACATCACGTGACTTACTTGTACATCATTGGATATATTTTTTGCATATAATGATATACTAATCAAACACAAAATTACATCGTTACACGGCTAATCGTACTGGGTTTATCAAAAAAATTCTAAAAATCTGTCAAGTAAAGTGTGCTTTCGGCCTAGTCGGTTGCTATGGAATCAGTAAGTCATCATTCTCATGCTACAGCATTCTTAAATACTGATTACCAAGATTCTATAACTAACTGTTTTAAATTAACGCGCAAAATTAAAAAAAAATCCAACTAGAGCGCACTTCCAATTCAGTCTATTGTTATGAGAATAAGAGGCAATCATTCAGAAGTTACAGCATACTGGATTATTAAATATCAATACTTTGCAGCCAATCGTTTCGAATTTATGCAAAAAATTCCGAAAGTGCACTTCCGGCTCAGTCGATTTCAATGAAAATGAGATTTGAGCATCTTTCTAGACGATACTATCGTCTTAAATACTGAATTTTAATTTTTAACATTCTAATTTAAATCGCTTTGGATTTATGCGGAAAATTCAAGAAATGTTTTGAGTTAAGTGCACTTCCGGTTCAGACGATTGCAATCATAATGCGAGATGTACAACTAGATGTTATAGAAGTGCTTGATACTAAATTTCAATATTCTACGACTGATTGTTTTGAATTTATGCGGAAAATTCGAAGTCTGTTATATAAAGTGCATTTTTGGCTCAGCCGATTGGTACAAAAATACTGAATTTCAGTATCCTAGGATTGATCATTCTAGATTTATACGGGAAATTCAGAAAAAGTTTCATGTAAAGTACACTTCCGGTACAAACAATTGCAACTATAATGCGAGGTGCACACCAAGACCCTATACCAGTCTAATATACAAAATTTCAGCATTATACGTTTGACGGGTTTTGAGATTTGCGAAGTCAAAAGTAGTCAAAATTGATTTAGGGATGCTTAAAACGGATATTTCCATCAAAATCTCCAAGTATGAATTTTTTCGGTTTCATAATACTTCCTTGTACTTTGTAAAAGTAAGTAGAAACATTTATGATTGTGCTGCTAGGCAAACTGTATAAACATTTTCCATCCATGAGATAAATCTGTCATTTCCCATCCGTGAGATTATAATAGGTTAGGAACTGCTACATTGCCATAATGATTCTGAATAAAATGATTATCTACTAGATTATCGGAAAAAAATCCACTACCACGTTTCATCCTGCTGCAACCCTCGGTACAGCAGCGCTAAATGGGTAAGAAGACTTCAATAAAAATTGGAGGCACAGCAATGAATTTTTGGTTTATACGCGTTCATATTCTTCTGTAAAACGAGATTTTTTTCTTTAGGAAATGGAATTGTTTTCAAGCTTACGCAATAATATTTATGATTTAACAAATTTGCTGTGGCCATCACATAATTTTCCCAACCATGAATTATATAGCTAGTTTCATTTCTGTTTCATGAATCTAGAGTATCGTATCAATTAATTGCATATCTCAAGATAACAGCTGTCACTGTCAAAGTGACAGATGGCGGTTATATGAAACTACAATTTTATTTTACAATAGCCATAAGACATTTGTTGACCGTTTGCATGTGATGTCCAAATATGAGTGAGAATAATTCTAATTTCAGATTATGATTCTCATCATTTCTTTGCTTCAGAAAAATATAACAAATTTTATAATAAGTGTGAACTCTTTATAACGAAGCTCAAGGGACCGAGCATTTCTATCATTATAGAGAATTATCCTTATATGGAGTGAAGAAAGAAAAACAACCAAATTCATAATAATTTTCAAAATGTATTTGATAAAATAGATTATTGAATTATTCTGAATGGTTTACGACTGATGATACGCTAGGTACCTAGTGTGTTTAGCTCGAGACCATCATTTCCAAGCTAACCAAGCGTAATAATGCACGAGTTCAAGGCAACTAATAATACAAAAAGCAAGACGGCTGTTTACGACCTTAAAAATTTCGGGGTCACAAACTTACGTTTTTACTTGTACAAAGTACAAGGAAGTATTGAGAAACCGACAAAATTCACCTATCGAGATTTTGATGGAAATATCCGTTTTGAGCATCCCTGAATCCATTTTGACTATTTTTGGCTTGATGTCGATACGTATGTTCGTGCGTGCGTGCGTTCGTGCGTAACTCGCAAATCTCAAAACTGGTTGAACGTAGAATGTTGTAAGTTTGTATTTACGACTGGTATAGGGTCTAGTTGTGCACCTCGCATTATAGTTCTGTACCGAAAGTGCACTTTACTTGAAACTTTTTTCGAATATTTCTAATAAATTCAGAATGATCAACCGTAGGATGTTGATATTTAGTATTTGAACTTGATGTTGAATCAAAATGGTTATCTGCTATTTTTGTATGAATGAAGTGCATTTTACATGAAACTTTTTTTAATTTTCCGTATAAATCCAGAATGATCAGCCGTAGGATACTGGAATTGATCATTTGAAATTGCTGTAGCAGCTAAATGGTCATCCTCTATTTTTGTAACAATCGGCTGAGCCGGAAGTGCACTTTATATGACAGACTTTTTGAATTTTCCGCATAAATTCTAATCAGTCGTAGAATATTTAAATTTTGCAAAGGGTACTTTTATAATATCTAGTTATACACCTTGCATTATGATTGCTATCGACTAAGCCGGAAGAGCACTTTATTCGAAACATTTTTTGAATTTTCCGTATAAATCCAAAACGATTGACCGTTGATTCTTAGAATTCAGTATTTAGGACGATTATACCGTCTAGATGCTTATATCCTATTTTTATCGAGATCCACCGAGCCGGAAGTGCACTTTACTTGACAGTCTTTTGGAATTTTTCGCAGCAATTCGAAACGATCAGGTGAAGAATATTGAAATTTTGTATTTCAGTCTACTGTAGCATCTGAATGATTGCCTACTTTTTTCATAACAATAGACTGAACCGGAAGTGCACTTCAGAAGGAGTTTATTTTTTAATTTTGCGCATAAATTCAGAGCTGTTGGTAGTCGTAGAATTTTGGAAATCAGTATTTAGGAATGTTGTAGTATAAGAATAATGGCCTACTGTTTACATAGCAACCGACTTGGCTGAAAGCGCATTTTACTTGATGGATTTTCAGAATCTCTTGGTTAAACCCAAAACGATTAACTGTGGAACGATGAGATTTTGTGTTTGATTATACATATCTAATGATATATACGATCAAACGCAAAATCACATCGTATTATATATATATATATATATATATATATATATATATATATATATATATATATATATATATATATATATATATATATATATATATATATATATATATATATCCAATGATGTACAAGTAAGTCACGTGATGTTCACGTCAGATTTTTGATTTTGTTTGACATTGTAAGTACATGTCAAAATATTAATAAAATTATATTAATTATAATCTGAAGTCACAGAAAACTTTATTGAAAAAAGTGTATATATCAAATGATGTACAAGTAAGTCACAAGATGCTCACGTCAGATTTTTGTACTTAGTACAAGTAAGTAAAAATTCGACCAAAATCAGTTTTTCGCTATAATCTAGTAGCCTATTAAAATTTTTCAAGAAAAAGGTCTATCATCTTTAGCTTTCAGTATCCTAATGGTGGCACCTGAAAATGTGTACATATTTATTAGAAGACGAAAAGCACCAAATTTCAGATGGTAACTCATAAGTCTTTCCTATTTTAATGTGAAAATTCAATTCAAATGTAAAAACGATGCAAGCGGCATCCACTTGAATAGACTTATCCATATTCTTCAAAATGAAGCGAGTGAACTCAACAAGATTATGAAGCTTATCAGGTAGAATAATTTATTGAAACATTCGTTTACTGACAGTTGAGTGGGAAACCACCTATCCTCACTGCGGATATTAGGGCTGCAGATTCGAGTCCCAAGTCCCAAGTATAACTTTGATGTTTGGGTTTACTGATAAATCCTGCATGTAACTGGAACTTTGTTTGTTCTGTTGAGATCCATGTATACACATTAATTTCAATGAATTTAAGTTATGTTATGACTTCATCAAGCTTTGAATCATTATTTTATGTAACATTTTATACTACAGTAGTTTATTTTGAATATTTGAGAATTATTATATATACTAAATTTGATAAGTCGGTTGAATAACTAAGAACTCAAAATTATCTCTACATTTTTTGATGACCAATATTCTGATGTTGATTGACGTAGACTGCTGATATTCATTTGACAACACAAATCACATTTTTCAGCATGGGCACCATGGTTTCACCAGAACAGATCGGCATCTTATGATTTCATTACATAGGCTTAATGTAACGCGGTGTTTGATTTTATGTAGTGACTTTAGCTATGGTAGCTGTAGCAGCGCCGCTAACGTTAATTTCTATCGTCAATAGTTGTGCAGGGTGTAACTGAACCTTTGTAACAAAATTTGATGGTATATAGTATTGGACGTACTGATTATGAATCAAAAAGAATTTTAATGAAATTCGTGAAAACAGTAGTAGTTTGCAAAAATATAGCATTTTGGGTACCGCTGGTTGTCATAGGTACTTCTATACAAAATAAATAAAAAACCATGTTACACAATATTTACATGCGTAATTTACTATCAGTAAAGCAATTAAATTAATTGAATAAGAATATTTTTATCAACTGCAGATTAATTAAAATTTGTACTACACAAGATATTACATAAATCTAAAAAAAAGAATTGGAAGATTATAAAATAAGAATTGCTCAAAACTGTCGCCGTTCACAGCAACACACAATGTATTACGTTGAATGAGGTTAACGGTACAAGCTTGACAGAAGTGATTGTGCTTTTTATTATTTCTGCGCTATTTTCAATACGCTGTTGCAGTTCTTCAAAACTTTGCGGCGCATCTTGGTTATCATAAACTAATGACTTTAAATGACCCCAAAAATAAAAATCAAGAGGATTAAGATCTGGTGATCTCGGAGGCCATGGTACAGGATCACCACGCCCTATCCAACGACCTTCGTATGCCGTGTCTAAATGCTCTCTCACAAATATGCTGTAGTGCGGAGGTGCATCGTCATGGAGGAACCATGCATGCTGCCGAACATCAAGCGGAATGCCCTCTAACAATTCTGGTAGAGTGTTTTATAAAAACCCTAAGTAATCGTTATCATTCATACGCACAGGTAAAATGTATGGACCAAGTAGATATTCACAGTCTTAGCCCAAACGTTCAAAGAGAATCGATGCTGGAAATTACTTCTTCTAATAATATGTGGATTTCTCGTGACCAGTAATGTGAATTGTGGAAATTATAAATACCATCTAGAGTGAACAATAACTCATCTGAAAAAATTACATTTAATGTGAAATTTTGGTCTTGAGCATGTTGGTGAAGAAGCCATTGGCAGAAATTTATTCGCTCGAGGTGGTTACGTTGCATCATATTTCGAACTCTTGGGAAATGGGAACGGATAGTACCTTAAGTTTCGAAGAATTCTCCGTACAGTCATATGAGAAATTTCTTGTCCCAAGTTGCGTGAAATTTGGCGAGTATTAATTGAAGGATTACCATCCATTATATACGGTAAAACATTTTCAAATTTTGCCGGTATCTTTGACGTCCTCCACCTCTACCAGGGTTAGGTTGAAGTGATCCTGTACCAAAAATTCAATGTCTGGCACGCTGTCTGTCAGGATATCGTTCTGCATGCAAACGTTGCGCTGCTCTCCCGTTTTGCCCCACTTCTACGTATACCGTATATTATCATCATATCAGTTAGTTCCAAATTACTGAATGCAATATCCGTTTCTATTTTTTTTTTTTTTTTTTTAATTCAATAACGATAGCATCAAACACTGTTTTACGTTACAAACCTGTAAACTTTGCCGGCAGAAATTAATAGAAAATTATTTGATTCATTTATGTATTTTGCAATATCTATTTGATTTGTGATTAGTCGTTGAGAAATGGTTACGAGTAATGTTGTAATTCAAAAAGAAATTATTATCTCAGTGGCCCAAAACTGTTCATTTGATTGAAGCCATTTCCCAATTTTGGAATTTCAGCGAGATTCTTTTTGATTCATGATCAGTACGTCCAATACTATATACCATCAAATTTTATTACAAAGATTCAATTACACCCTGTATTTTCGAAAATAATCGAATATACAGTTGAGAGGACGAAATATGTTTAAGGGCCGTTTGACCTGGTGCATTATGGTTTGCATTTTAATTTTTCATTTTGATGCAAAAAAAACTGAACCTAGTCATGTACAAGATTTTGTGCAGTGCACTCTCATTTTATATATTACAAGATTTATTTTCCTTTGCTTCAAAATAGAGAATCAATATGCAAAGCAACATTCAATGCACCCTGTCAAGCGATCCTTATAGGTAGTACGTCTAGTTGTCAATAAAATTACTTGTTCTTCATTTGATATCCATGGACAAGATTCTTTTAGAGAAGTGTTTTGTTCACGTTCATAATAATTCTCTCTATTTCACTTTTCTCATATATCACTATTGTAGAAGCTATAATTATGAGCACTTAAAAATTATTTCCTCTATTCAAGACTTGAATCCCGTTTAATTTATCAAGAAAACATAATAGAAGTTGTCGCACTTCCCGTTGAGTGCAATTTCACGTGAGGACTTCTTGTTGGCATAAACACTATAATTATACAAACGCGAACACTGGTCTCGACAACAATCTGACGTGAGTGTGATTGTTAGACACGGTCATTTATATTATCTGACAAAGAATCTACGCATGTATATTATATAATTAATGTTGGTGTTTAAAATGCTGAATGAAATTCCAAATATGTGCAACGAAGAGGATATTCTGTTTCCCAAGAATATTCGTGCTCTTCTTCGCGACAGGAGAATATTTTTAGGGGCTGTGTTACTTGGAACTAATTTTTTTAACTGGCCTCTATATATTTTAGTAAATAGTCAAAATTCATTAAATACTTTTCTATGAATTTCACAAAATCAAAGTTTGCTATCTGAAGGAATGAATACTTTAGTACCCCAGTGTGTGATGTATCATTTGAGAGAGTCTGAAGGATTTGAGAATTATTTGTTATAGAATTTATGTGTCAGGAATATCAATTCATACCTTTGCTACTAAAAGTACAGGAATAAAAATTCCTGAGAAGAATTGATGTAGTTGAAGCTACATCAGAACGTCACAAAAAATTATAACGGTCTCAAAAATCTTTGGTGAAGTGATTTTTTGCGCAATTTTACAAAAAAAATACGCTATTATATTTACTTTTGGCTATCTGGCTGGCTGGCTGTCTGTTTGAATGGCTGGCGTGAAGATGAGTTCTCAGTTACTACAGCACTTACAGACTTCAAACTGGTTCTGGGAGATGATGGCAGTTGGGGCTTTCCGATTTTATACCGCATGCCTTTTTGAGGATTGAAACTATACCCCTTGATAAGAAAACTAAAAAGATTATTGACCGATGTATGCTTTTCGGCTATAGTCCAAATTCAAATTATATTTAAAAAAGTGGGTTTCTCCGAGACAACATTTTGCATGCCCTTTTAACCTGTGCCAACGAGGAAGCATGCCGTTTTTTTTACAAGAGTTTTATGGCTGAACTTTCAATCTTTTCATTGGCATGTAATTTAAGAACATGGAATTCCACATTTTCTTTTTACAAGTTCACTCCAACATTTCAGCCTTTAGGGCTGTTGGGAATTGCAAGTCTTTCATTATTAGGCTTTAAATCACTTTCAACCTTCCACGTTACAAACGTATGCAATATGTAGATATTATTTTCTTTCTAATGAAATAATGCTTCTACATCGATGTTATATAGTTTCCAATGCATTTGGAATATAGTGTTACTCCATTAGTATGGTTGCTGTACCAAAAATGTACCACAAAAAAAATCATACTATACTTGTGCACAGCTTCTGCCTAGGCACACCATGACTTTTCTTATTGTCTCGGTAAGTACTAACGTTCGAAAAATATTTTATTCTGTTACTCGATCGGCCGAGTTTTCTGCAGCTAGCTCTCGCTCTATTATGGAGCTCAACATGCCGGCAAGCACCAAATAAACCAAAAATTGCAACAATCTGAAAACAATATCCTTGGAGATAAAACTCTAATGCCGATTCAAAAGTATTTACCTTCATGGATAAATATTTATCATCTTATTTCTGAAAGAATTTCATCAATTGTATTCGCGATATTTTTCATAGGTTCTACGTATGATTAATAATCATATCATTTTTTATTATTCCAGCAAGTTACACAGCACGTGAGTTACTTAAGTGGTTCGACTTCCATTTGTTACCTCAGTTTGTGTTATTATTCAGGAGAGTAAAGTTACAGTGTCTTAGAATATCTTGAAGAGTTTAGGATGAGTGAGTCACGTGTGTGTATTGAAGAGTGTTTGTATATTGAAGGTGTGTAAATTGCAGTGATTGTATGGTTTGTGATTTAAATCCTTCCTAATCCTTATCCTAATGGCGCGTAACACCATAATGGTGGAAGCCGAGGTGCCCAAAGATGTTCCACTTACCGGTCTGGTACCAACGCTGCACTGTTTAGTACAGTTGTCCAACGTTCGCTTACTTCTGAGTAGAGAGGTTGAGCTTCGGTTTGTTCTCGGCTCTAATGCCTTGTTTAACCCACTGGTGACAGATGCTAAGTTACCAGGTCTGGGACCTGAGGCGAGTCTCAGATTCGCTAGCAAGCCTGGGGTTTGCGCGTGAATCTGGGATTCACAAGAGCGTCTGGGACGCTCAGCCTGTTTAGCCTTAATATTGACTACCTAAACCTAAAATGGTGTGATTATGTGTTGACGATATTGAGTATACACCTCGTGTGAGGATGTGATTCCTCACTAAGCCAGTACTTTACTTATACTATGTTTTATTTTCAGAATACATGAGATCAACTCTCTGAGACTGGCGGCCGCTGTACATCAGTTATAGATGGATATTGTTTTATTGTAATGTTCAATTGGAGTTTAATACAAGTGTTATATCAAATTATGCTTTGTTTAATTCATCCTCTAATAATTGTTCGTTTGAAGATACAGCGAACTTCTCTGGTGAATGACCGGCAGAACAATTTTTGAGGAAGGCAATAAGTTATAGAAAAACTCTTGGTGTCAATATTGTTGTTGACCCGTAGCATACATTTAAATTTGAAGAATATACACCACAACGATAAAATAATAATTAATCGAGCTACGTGAAGAGCACTTTAATAATAACTAGCAAATATACTTTTTCTTCACAAATTTATTTAAACAAGCGAGATGTACATTTCGATTATTAAGTAATCATCATCAGTCTTACATACATAAGATAACAAAATTGTAGCTATTTATACAAACAAATTTAACAAAAGTTGGTGGAAGAAAATTTTGTAATCTTTTTTTTGTATAAATACCTACAATTTTTTCATTTTATGTATGTAAGACTGATGCTGGTTACTTGATAATCGAAATGTACATCTCGTTCGATTGATAAAGAAAAGGTATATTTGCTAGTTCTTAACAACGATAAAGATTCATAGATTTTCGACTAATGAAGATACAACGATTTGAAAATAAATAGTGAATCTTAAACTTTTTAACAATCTACCTGATTCACTGATGAATTATCGCATTCAAATATTTCTCGGCAAGAATTTCAGTTGGAATAATTGTTCATAATTAACCAAAACATTAACTCAACAATCACATCAATCGTCATAGAAACAAACGACAAAATGACATATCTGAATAATTACAATTTTCAGCAAGAAAAACTGAATTAAATTTCTTACAAATTATTGTAGTGCCATAGTAGACTATAAAATAGTATCTATATGAATTCCATTTATAATCCAGTATTATGACATCAATAAAATTAACGCATTGATGTCGTTCATGCGCTAATACTATGGATTATAATTATAAACTAATTTCATGATATATTATCATTCAACATTTTTACGTAGCTACAAAAAAAGCTCATCGAAAATAAAATTTATAATATTTGACTCCTATTGTCAAAATTTCGAGCTGATTTTATGAAGAAAGTCCTTTGAAAATTGCATATCAATTTTATTAAAACTAACGTTATTTGATATTTTCACAAATTTTATTGTGAATTAATAACTTTTATCACTTATAATACACTTTTACTTTATAGATCATCGTACAACGTAAAAATCGCTTGATGTCACATGTCGCTGTTCTATTTTATTATTATTTACTAGTTCACGTGGATTTATTATTATCCAATGTTATAGAATATTCTATGACAATCATATTATCAAAAAGAATGCAGTGGATCAATTGCATACTTTTTTCCCAACAATCACATTTTACAGCAATGAATACAACTCAAATGTCTGACAACTGCCAGAAAGCTTTTCTAGAATGTTTGCAAATGCCAACTTAGATAATAATTGTAATTAATTATCGCATAAATAACATAATTGAATGAATTAGACCGCTGTACAGAACCCCTTTCTCCGAATTATTAACACTCTTTTGAAACTTTGTGAGTGGCCTCATTTTGATGAGTCCGACAACTTTTTTATCTGCGAAAATCTTTGAAACTGCTGCATTTTCCATCGAACAGCCTAAAAAGACGTCGATTCTATGATTTATTCTTGATCAATAACATCACTCTCTTTTATAGTTTAATCGCAAGATAATAATAGCAAAAACACACACAATACTTTGTCCGACAAAAATATTGCGGCGTTCGGCGTAACCTCCATCTCCAACATGTCAAAATCACAAGTTTTGTTGGATTATTAACACTCTGTTGGAGTTCTCAGTACTATCAAATAAACATTAGTGAAGTTGAGTGATGGTATTGTCCGATAAAATTTCTGCTGCATATTTTCAGTCCGAAGCTCTGAAAATGTCAATTCTATGAGTTTGGTTTTCTGAATAACACTCATTCATTTCAAATGTTTTTCCCCTTGGAATGATGTACAGAAAACATTGTTATAATTGTCCGACAAAATATCTGCTGCATATTCATAAAAAGTTCAAAAAACTTATTTCGCAAATTCTCACTAATGATATGTTGAAATCGATTTCTAACGATATGAACCGTGATATTCTCCAATGTAATACCATAGAAGGTAGAAAGAATAATCTTCTTCTACCTGGCAATAGTCTCTATACTTACGCTTTATATCTTTCTCATATTTGAAACATATCTGCAAGTGTCATCGAGATTGGTGATTCGGACCCAATTTTTGAGATACCAATATTTTAGAATCGTATGAAAAATATCATTTCGATTGGTTTTCTAATGTTGAAACAATTTTTTCTAAGCATGTTTTTATGTTTCTTGTTTCACATCTGCTTCCAATTTTCCGTTTTCCTTCAAAAAATTTCTCTATAATAATTATATTTTCAAATTGTTTGTTCAGTTTTACATCAATATATTTCTCTATTTCCTTTTTCTTACAGTTTGTTCTATATTGTAGAAAAAATAATGGAAAAAAATTTTGCGAATGAAAAATTACTATGGACCAAGTTATAGAAATAAAGACATAGAAATTTAGAGAATATTATTTTTTGATCTCACAAATGGATGTATGAAATTTGGTTGAAAGGTACATTCAATATTGTGCGCATACAAACACAGAAAACGCTACTTCTTATCTTTTTATTTTCGGACTGGCAAAACGGCGCACTATTTTTCTCGAACAATATATTGTTTGATCAAGAAATATACCCACCTCTATGTATAATTTTTGTCCGACAAGTGTTAATCAGCAAACCAAACTCATAGAATTGACCTTTTCAGAGCTTCGGACTGAAAATATGCAGCATAAATTTTATCGGACAATATCACCACTCAACTTCACTAATGTTTATTTGATAGTACTGAGAACTCCAACAGAGTGTTAATAATCTAACAAAACTTGTAATTTTGACATGTTGGAGATGGGGGTTACGCCGAACGCCGCAATATTTTTGTCGGACAAAGTATTGTGTTTGTTTTTGCTATTATTATCTTACGATTAAACTATAAAAGAGAGTGATGTTATTGATCAAGAATAAATCATAGAATCGACGTCTTTTTAGGCTGTTCGATGGAAAATGCAGCAGTTTCAAAGATTTTCGCAGATAAAAAAGTTGTCGGACTCATCAAAATGAGGCCACTCACAAAGTTTCAAAAGAGTGTTAATAATCCGGAGAAAGGGGTTCTGTAACGCGGTCTAATAAGAAAACTATAAAAAAATAAAAATAAAAAGTTCTAAGATATTTCATGTTTGTGACTATATTATTATAAATTTTCTACGGTTGAGCGAGAAGTAGGTATTAAAAATGAAGGCTTTTTCGGGTCTCAAATTTAATACGATTTAAACACGTAGCAGTAAAATTTCTGTGAATATATGTTTGTGGCACTAGCACCTCTCATTAATCAATTTGTTTGGATATTTGTTAATCTGAATGTCATTCTGGGTCTTTGGCTCTCTTGCTGTGTACTTAATAACTGTCAAAATTTAGAAGTTGAGTACCGCAGAAAATTTTTTGTATGCAATACGTTCGGCCAATAATTTTAGTGACTCGGCAAGCCTGGCCCCAAATACTTGGCCTCATGTCATAATACTCAACTTTACACCTTTGTTTCATAAATTATTAATAATCCATCGTTTTCAATGTTATTTCCTTGTAGTTTAACTGTTTAACCTACCATGTTGTTAAAATTCCTACTCATTAAAGCGCAATGTCAAGTCCCTGGTCATCATTACTTTGCGCACACTATCGTGTGAAATATTAACGCTATTTTTGGGAAGTGTTCCAGAGATAAGATTTTTTGACTAGCTGCGAGAGCCGTAGGTCAGGGACTGCTAATATTTATTTATATATAAGCTATTCATTCAGATGCTTAAAAAATAAAACTTATTCATGAATCATAATGAAAATCAATTGGAAAAAATTCTGATAGTTGATCAATATAAAAAAAAATTAGCAATAATTATTGCAACAAAATAAAGTATCAAAACCTAATACATGAACATTTTGAAATTATTACATTAAATAAAAATAAAATCTCATCCTCGTGCTCTCATCAGCCCGATAGTCAGCCTCTTTCCGCAATACTTCACAGCACCAATAACAATTTCGTTTAATCTTGACAACTACATAAATTCAGCAGGTATCACTTCATACTTACAGATCACGACAGTAGGAAACTTTTGTATAGAAAATTGTTTATAAGAACTAAACTGTCTGATAAATTGTGATTGGAATCAATAGAGTTCTATTCTGATAGTCAACCAATCGATGAAATAAAGAATCATTAAAATCAGAAAAGAATTGCAGACTATAGAATGTTCTCAAGCAAACAGAATTGAGGACGGCGATGCATGTATTTTTTCAAAAGTACATTTCGGTCATATGAATATTCAAAAAACTAACTTATGCATACAAAAGTCTAGACTGAGCGCTTGTCAATACTAGAATATTTGTACAATAAAGATTATATTTCTTATACTGAATTCTTTTCAAATCATTACTTTAAAAGACAGATGAATTGTAGTTCAATGAATCTTATTTAAAATTCCAACTGAGAAATATCAGTGAAGGATGAGTACAAATAAACTTACGAAAACGCGATTAGTGATTATTATTATTTATTGGTCTGCGATTATTGTTGAAGCCTTGAAAAATTAGATAATGCATGTCAAGAAGTTATTCTTCGCTCGAGCATCGCTTTCTTGCTTCAATTTGCACTTCAGGACTGGTTATACACTTACTTTCCTCGGTAAATAAAATAATATTATGTGAAATTATTCTTTACAGTATTATTTTAAATTAATTTTGCAGATAAACAGTCAAGAACCGCTTAATTTTCAAAAGAACCTCTATAAGAAATAACCCCAAGAAATACAAGGATAAGTTTAATATGAAAATGAGTGTAGTCGCTGGAAATGATGATCATCACGCAATAAATTATAATACTATCTCAACTGACCTCTAGGGCGAAACTCGCTAAAGGTACATTTTCGATTAATCAAATGCAATGTTACAGCATAACAAGATTTGCATAGTAGAACACTTGCTATGACTATATAACCAGCATTACGTAAGGAAAATGATGGTTGTAGTAGCCCAGCAGCTGTATTACCATGTTACTACGATTAAACTTCTAGTGTTAAATAATGAGATGTGGAAAACAAAAATATATAATTTCCTTGAATTTTTTTAACGAAATATGGTTCGGATCTGAAATTTTGGGAGATTTGTGCTTAAATATCATATACAAGTTCGGTATTATCTTTCCTACTTTTTATAAGTATCTTTCTTATTATTAAAGGTAGAGATTTGGTTAAGTGGGCAATTTTATTGCAAAAAAAAATCAGAATGGTTCATAAATTATTTCAAAAAAACTGAAAGTCACTGATTTCTAAAAATAAAAATTTCTTTATGATAAAAAAATACCTACCAATGAATTTCTTTTGGTTATATATATATTTTATTAGAATCCCATGAAAGAACCTCAAACAGAAGAATATGTCCTATTTGGTATAGCTCCGCACACATCCTAAACCTTAAAATGCACGAAGATCTTGTGATCTTGCCGGCTGACCAAGAAAACGCTACTCAATAAAGAAGATTATATCAGCAAGGCTAAAGATTGAGAGAATCAGCAGGAACCCTTTCAGCCTTATTCATAGTAAGCATGATGGTCGGCGACTAGAACCGATCTAAGTAGAGTTATGTATTCATAGTTCAAATTTAGACTAGTATTAACTAGTTCGAAGTTAGTTCGCAACATCCATTTGGTCTTGGTTGGTTTTTATACGGCACATGCGCATTAGTACATGAACTGTCAAAATTTTCATTGCCAAGTACAATAAAGCAAAATATTCATGTGCTAATTAATTATTATTCTTCATTTTATTTTGTAATAAAATTCATTTTTTTATTTTTTACCCATGTAATGAAGTTGATTTTTCTATTATTTTAATATACGTCGTAAATTAAATGTATATAGATTTATCTTTTTGAATGAAATTGATTTCCGTCGATACATTTATTAGTAGGCAATTAGATTGAAGTAAAAATTGTTTTTATTTCACGCACAATTATATTTTTCGCATGCTAAAAATTATCATACTGAATGCGTTATCAATACGAAACATGATCTATTTGAAAAACTAATTAAAAGAAACTTGTTACGAAAATTTATAACGAAAAACTAAATACATCAATAAATCATAATTTATCGAATTTAAAGAATTATTAATATAAAACGAACTATCTAAATTCTAAAGTAATGAACAACTTATCTGTGGGTAATTTTAAATTCTGTTTTATAATATTTTTCAAACGGATTTATATGTAATAAATAAACTTTTTCAGATTTCTACGATGTTCTAGAATATCATTTATATTTTGTATAGCGTTTGCATTATTCATAATATCATCTATTTTTCACAACAAACACGGAACAAATACAAAATTATAGGTTAGTCCGCGGCTAAATTATGGCAGAAGCAGATCTATATATAGTCCGGACTTAGTTCGGTTTTAGTCTCGGACTAAAGTTAAGTCCGCTCTATGAATGAGTTTCACATTAGTGCTAGGATCATCATTTTTTAGTCCGGCTTAACTTATCTAACAGTCAGTTCGCCAACTTATCTATTATCTAAATATCTTGACAGTTTACTGAGACCATTTGAAAACAATTCTCTCTCGTATGTTAAAATTGTTAAACATTTTATTAAAAAAATAACGGTTGTGTGATAATGACATCCTTGTTAGTTTTGATGTTTCTTCTTTATTTACGAAGGTTCCAATAAAAGATACCTTGAATCTTTTGGGGAGGAATCTTTCTGCAGATATTATTAAATTATTTCGCCATTATTTGATGTCCGGTTTCTTTATTTTTAATGATGATTATTATAAACAAATTGATGGCGTTGCAACGTGAAATCCTATCTCTCCATCTGTTGCGAATTATCATATAGATTTTTTTGAAGAGAAGACGTTAGAATCTAGTTATCATAGATCATCCTTATGACTACGTTATGTAGATGATGTTTTTGCTATTTGGTCTCATGAACCATTTGAATAGCATCCATGGAAATATCAAATTCACATCAGAAATTGAAAATAATGGCTATTACCATTTCTTGATATGAATTTAAAATGAATCAATGGCAGTAGACTTCTGCATACTGTCTATAGGAAGCATACACACACGAATCAATATAGTTATACTGATTCACAACACCATCCTTCACAAAAGTATGGAACAATTGCATGCTCATTTCATTCCAAATGACTGATGATATTTGTCATCCTGATGGACTTGATGATGAAATTAATAATCTAGAAGTAATTTTCTAGAAAAATGGTTCCAGTTATCACTCCATTAAAAAGGCTCTTCGACCCAAGTCTGCCAATGCTACTGTTAAGGATATTAGCGTGGGTGAAAATTATATTGCTTTACCTTATGTGAGTAATGTTTCAGAGAAGATCGGAAGGATCTTGTTAAGATATAACTTCAAAGTTTTCTTCGCTCCTGTAATGAAAATCAAGCAGTTTATGAGACCTGTAATCTTGTGAAGGACGTGGAGAAATCTAGGTTGGACAGACGGGCGAAACTGTGAACAAATGCATTGCTGAACATAGGAGATGTATAAAAACTCAATTATCCAAATGAATCTTCTGCAGCTGATCATGCTATTGAATTTTTACATGAAGGCAATTGAGATACTTGAAGATCCAAATAATTTCACCCCAACTTATGAATAAGCAAATGTTTGGCTTCCAGTAATCAATAATACACATATATAATGACTGTGTCTTAGTGAGATTATTTTGGATTATAGAGTTCACTGAAGACTTATTGAGACTGCAATTGTAAGCCAAACCAATAGCAAAGAGTAGTGCTTTCTTCTTGAAATGTCGTGTATTTTGTGGTTTGGGATGTGAGCGGAACTGTACCAAATAGGAGATATTCCTCTGTTTGAGGTTCTTTCACGTGGTTTTCCTCAAGCCTCAGAGAATTTTGATTCTTCTCATTTTGAATGTAATATCCACGTTATCACATCTAGTATTCTGCATATTTTTAATATCTAGTTATCTACAAATCTTGTCTTGCTTAGCAGTTTCTTGCTCTTGTCTTGCAGTGCAAGACAAGGAATGTATTAAGATCTTATCTTGCACAATTCTTGTAAGGTAATTTCTTGTCTTGTCTTGCAAGACTCTTGCACATTTCTTGTCTTGCATATTTACTTATTGTTTTACATTTGCAATAGATGGCGTTACTTGATTTCTTGCTTTTTGTGCAAGATTCTTACAGAATTCTTGCCTTTGCAGGAATTTACCAAGTTAACTCGTAGGATTTGTTAGAATGCAGCGCAGCGCGAAGGCGGTTTGATTGTTATTTACTTTCATGTGGCGTAGGGCATAGGTACCTATACACTACAATAATTGTAATTTTATCGTAGAGCAAACACGTTCACATTTTTGTATCCGTCCCCGACATTAGTGAAGTACAGAGTGGCAGTTCTGGCAAGAATGCAAGAGTGGCAAAAAAATCTTTCAATTTTTGCCAAGTCTAGCATTTTCTTGCAAGATCCAGTTCTTGTTTTTGTCTTGCAATGCAAAACAGGAATTTAGGGCATTTCTTGTCTTGCATATCTTGCGCAAGACAAGACAAGAGCAAGAAAAATGCAAGACTCTTGTAAAACACTAATACAAATATACACAAAATAACATTACTCTTCTTTAGAAAATATATATACTACTTGACTGTAGGATAGATGTTGGAAAAATTTCTTTTTTTGGAATCAGTCATAAAATTTATTATATTATAGGTCAAACCACTCTACCAGTTTCGGCTCCACTTGAGCCCTCCTCAGGAGTTCTACAAAAATTTAAATGAAAAAAATGAAAACGGAAAAAAACTTACAAATTCATCCGTAAATTTTCCGTATTGCATTTGTAAGTTTTTTTCCGTTTTCAGTTTTTCATTTGAATTTTTGTAGAACTCCTGAGGAGGGCTCAAGTGGAGCCGAAACTGGTAGAGTGGTTTGACCTATAATATAATAAATTTTATGACTGATTTCAAAGAAAATTTTTTTTCCAACATTACTCTTCTTCTTCATGGCTAACTTATTGTCTTTTTTCTCATGCCAACACTTATTGTCTTTTTTCAGATGAAGGAAGATAGATTTTAGACTCAATGATAAAAATAATAGTTCATTTGATTTCTGCATTGCCTGAAATCAGAGTTCCTATATACTTGCAAGAGTGAGATACAAAGTGATTGGCCTAATACAGAGATGACATTACGAACAAACTTTTTTTCTTGTGTTAGTAATTGTGTTGCAATAAGGAATACCAAATTTCAATTTGATAAGAACAATAGTTTATTTTCAACCTTTGCAAGTAGACGTTTTGTGTATGGTTCTTCAGTAAGGATGAACTGATATATCAAATTCGATTCAGTTTTGAACCAACAATATCTTGCAAATTTCGAGTTTGTGTACAGGAGATTCCACACTAAAAAACAATATTTAAGTTTAGCACATACTAAACAGTTATATAGAGATTTGAGAGTACTGAAATTTTTAAAATCTCAAGAATTACGAATAATGAATCCCAAACGATAAGATAATTCCACGATCTCAGCCACATGTTATGTAAATTGGAATTTGGGATCGAACAACAACCCCAAATCTCTATTTTGAGAAACACGAGACAGTGTTATGCTCCGCATTTGATAATCAAATATTACAGGGGGATGTTTCACGAAGTATGACATAATTTTGCGTTTATTTATGTTGAAATACAATTTCGAAGTAAAAGACCGAACCAGAATAGCATTAAAATTCTTCTGCAGTTGGAGGCAATCACTGATTGAGCTTAAAATTTGTTTTTTTTTATGTCATCAGCATATAGGAGGTGTTTAGAAATTGAAAGATATGCATCGGTTTTGAAGGGCTGCAGAGAAAAACTATTCAACTAAGGCCCTGTTCTACAATCTAAGCTTATCTACAGTTTAGTTAAACCAAGTTTATTTCCTACAACTACGATTATTTCCGCAATTGTAAATAAGCTTGATTCAACTAAACTGTAGATAAGTTCAGATCATACAACCGGGCCTTAGAGGAATAAGGTTTATATTGTACGATTCGGTAGACAATCTAGTTTCTTACATTAAGTTTGAAAGAATACATCACCAAGATGGCAGCCGTCAGCAGCTTTGCACTCTTGAAGGCGATTTCTAGAGTTTTCCACCACTTGTCGGTACATTCGGATTGGTATCTCATCCCTAATTATCATATCAAGTTCTTCTAGATTGTGTGGATGATGTTCAAAACTTTTTTCTTCAGATATCCTCAAGGAAAAAAATTGCGAATGCTTAAATCGTCACTACAGAAAAAAATTGAAATTGCAGGAATTTTGTTCAACCCTTCTTGGCAGGGGCGGTCTCGATCTCGGCACCAAACTACCTGGATCTTTAATCCTCTACTCGAACTCGGCACTATGCTTGGGATTAGGACTTATAGCTCAATCGTTCTACCTGAGTGAGATTTTCTGGACACAGGTGTGATATCAAAGTCTTACATAGAGATGAATCATTTATCTTGAACGACCAGGCGGAATTACATAATATTTTTAATTTTCAACTCCTCGTTAAGGGCTTCTCTGATTAGCTTGTTTAGTTGTAGGCGTGACTTAGTATACTATTATATCAGTATTTAACATAACTGAAATTATGAATGAATTAGATTTTGTGAAACTTACAGTACGTGTTTTTTTTTTTATATAATTTTACAATATGTATAATAATTTGTTTTCATTTGATGCAAGAAAAAGTGTTTTATTTGTTCTATAGTCTACCCATCGTTCATTTCAAAAAATATGGTTCTTAAATTCTTCAATATAAGACTCATACTTTTTTAAATGATCGATGGCCAAACTATACATATTTGTATGTTTTTGTAATTATGTAGTTATGTACGTATAAATAAGTTTTTTTTTTTATAATAATATTTTCAAACCAATCTTTTTTCTGAAGTTTCATTAAATATTATTTGCAGCATTATTTTTAATACAAATTAATTTTGAAATCAATATAGAAACTTATAAATCAAAATCTTGCAGGTTGATCGTGGTTTTATTTAAAAATTGACAGTGCGGAGTTCATGTGCGCCCCGCGCTAATCGGATTAGCGTTGGTGCCGAGTTCATGTGCACCCCGCGCTAAAAGGATTAGCGTTGGTGCCGAGTTCATGTTCTTGGTGCCGAGTTCGTGTACGCCCCTTGGCAGCGGTTGAGACGGCTTGGGCAGTCAAGGGGCTTCAGCTGTTATCTGCCTGTAGAATTCTCCTTAAAGATCGGTTAGATATGCCCAAAGCAATCACATGCTTAGGAGAACGGTCATTTTCGAAAAACGTGCGTACGGCGAAATGAGAAAATTTAACCATTCTAGTTGAAAATGTGATATTTACTCAGAAAAGGTTAATTAAATGTTAGATAGGTCATAGGATAACACAAATCAACAAATACCTGCGAATCACTTGAATCATTATTGTGATGAGGAATCATTATTGTGACAAGGAACAGGCACACTTTCACATTAATGTGATGGTTGCGAATGTTTCTCGTTGACCAATTTTTCCCACCACGGATCCGTTTTTGCTGCACATAGAATTAAATCGTTTTCTAAATTCAGGCAATTTTTCTGTTTGCCTTTTATATGAAGCATCGATGAAAACATCATATTACACAAGTAGAAGGTGGCAAATGAAATCAAATATTTGAGAATCTCTGTGGGTAATTGTGGGTATTCTGTTTTTCTCTTTAACCAAAAGGTATCCAAAGTAACAGACTTGAATTTTAGAAGTAACATTTTTTCAGCAGATTTATTTTCTTTTAGGTTGGTCTACAAACTTTCCTCGTCTGTAACTACATTTAAAAATGGATTCATGATACACTTATTTCACTGTTTTTGTTTTCAGAGAGTTCTCACATCGAAAAATAATGACACAATTCTTCTTTCAAATTCTGAAAGACAATGTCCATGACAGCTATATATGAATTTATGTCTATCCTAGATCGCACTCCTTCAATAAAGTCGAAAAAATGATTCAAAGTTGTTTTTTTTTATGAATAACGACCATAAGACTATTTTTTCTTTGTAAAGCCATGGATTTGTCTTCAGAGGTAATCATATTTTCATTCTGCTCTTGAAGACTTTTATTCAAGGTGTTTGAATGCTTGAATTGATCAGAAAGAAAAGACAGATTTTAAAAAAATTTCTGGTCTCAAATGAATTTGACATATTTCGAACCAGTCATCATTTTTCCGTGGAGACGTTTGGCGACGCAGTTGATGTAAAAATATATCTGTTTCAGGCATTTAATTACCTATTTAGCCGATACCTAACTATGCGAGTAATTAGAAATGATGAATGGATTCGAAACTTGTAACTTGAAAAAATGCAAGCTAGAAACAGCGAAGAATAGGGGGTCGCGGAATATTTATCTATATTAAGGAGGTCGCGCCATGAAAAAGGTTGAGGAACACTGTTCCAACCTATTTTGAAGACCTTATAGAATTGTGTTTCAAGTGTGGAATTTTTTCATTGGAGACATGTTGGACAAAAGACATTGAGCCTAAAGGAGACTGTGAAATGATGAGTGTATTTCAAAATTGAAAAACTGAGAATCAATTAAAAAGTTTTTTGAAAACGAACAATATCAAATCAAATATATTTGTCGAATGAATTGCTAAGTATTGCTGTGCAATTTTAATATGATATTGTTCATTTTTAATTTGATGTTTGGATGATGAATGTTCGTGAAACTAGCCGATAGTCTTTTACATTTGATTTTGATCTACGAACTCAAATGACAATTTCAAAGACATAAACAAAATAGTAAATTACATTATCAACTGTAGTTTCCGAGCTTGTTGTGAAATTTGGAAGCTCCATAAAATTCAATAAGTCTTCTTGATAGGTTTCCATACTTTTTGTATAATGAGAAATCCTATTGTTACAGAGCTCTGATAACATAGTGCTCGTTCTATATATTATCTGGAAGAGCTACAACATCAGGTAAAATCTGGCTTATACAAAGTTTAGTGATTGTATTGTATGTAAGATGCCAGTGAATTTGGTAGGTGGGAAAATTTAAAAATTTCATATTGGGTTAATATACTCCGTTAAATAAATAAAAAGAGTTATAAAACACCAAAACTCTTATAGGAATTGATAATTAAAAGAATAAATATAATATACAGAAAACAAGAAGCAATTTATGTAATTTGTTTCTATTTTTTGTACAAGAATCTATATTTTCCACATAGGTGGTAGGGTATTATTATTTGGTGAGATATAGGTCCGACTTAATGACTAATCCTTGTGGTTCCATTGACCAAAGCTTCCTTAACCTATCGTTATTATGAGAAATTTTTATTATAGAACCAACTGGCATGCAGAAAAAATATCTCCAAGTTTTCATAAAAAGAATATCTTAAAAATTACTCCATATCTACTAAAAATTGTTTATAAATTAGGATTATAGTGTCGCATTTATTTCTCAAAATTGGAATTGGTATTTCATCCTAAATTTATCAATCCAACTTGAATGTGATCCTGAGATAAATGAACGTTCGTTTTTTTTTGTTTTTATCATTGTTTGAATTTTGAAAGAGTGACATTCTGACGTGTACGTTCGAATAATAAATTACATGGCATATTGGAAACATGCAAGTGCTGTCAGCGAACGAACGCCCGTAATTTTTATTTCTTTGTTGGTATTCCGAGCCATCCATTACATCAACAATAATATTGCTGAATAGTGTACGAATGTTGTGAATAACACATGTGTTTTTCCTCTTCATTAGTTTTCTTCTGCGTTTCATTGTTTCAGCAAGTGACTAAACATGTTTATGGAAAAATTATTTGAATTCTTTCAAAACAGACTATAATTTCAAATTTCGAGTTATTTAAAAGGAATTTAGAAAACTTAACATTTCGAAAGTTGAATTCTTGCAATTTGTTGCATGAAAATGATTTGATACAAATACTTTTGAAGTGGATGATCTCAATATCCACATCTTGCTTTGAATATTGTACTCAAATTAAATGTACCTGTCTTTGTTAGCAATAACAAGAAACATAGGTAAGTAGATTTACAAAAAAAAAAATTGTAAGCTTTGAGTATGCCCACAATAAACGTGTATCATATTACTGAATATTAAAATCAACCGTAGCAGAACTTCACATAAACTTCTTTGAATTAATTCATTGATTTCCATACCTTAATTGGAAAGAAATTGTACAATTCAGAAGAACTTTAATGTACCGTGAATTTCAAATCTATGAGTCAGATTTGATTCCAACATTTTAGAACGAGGAGCGACACGGGTTTCATCCTTATTTGGACTTGACAGTACAGTATAGCCAAAGCCAAAGTCCAAGATAGTCAGGGCTTTAATCACATAGTGTTCAATATCATAAAGATAGATGGTCTGCAGATGTAGAAACTACATGCAACACCATCTATCGAGCATAAAGTTATCTATGGCATGGAATTTTTACATAGAACTACGTTTTTTCGGTGGTATAGAGGATAAAATGATGCGACAAACAACTGTTATGCAAGTCATATTTTGAAAAATTCCATCTCATGAACTAATAAACACAAAGTGATTAACCAAACACTGAATTAAGTCCGATTTATTAAGAAATTAGTTTCAATCCTCAATGAGGTAACATAAAAACAAAAAATTAGGCAAAGTCCCTTATGATACTGGCTGAAACTTCAAAAACAATAATTGTGCAATAAGAAACCAAACACTAATAAAAATATTATGTAGTATCTTTTGTTATAGAAATGAATCTTGATCATTTAACTCTGGCCATATAATGCCAAATGTTCCATCGAAAATTTGTTATATTTTCAAAGTTCTATTACAAAACCAATTTCAACCCTATATCATTCGACACTTGAATACAAAAGCATAAAGAACTGAGATTAGCCGATATTCTATTGGATTTCGTCTGAATCCCCAAAAATAATAATCGTAAAATAATGAAACAAACGCTGATAGAGAGCTTATTAGCTGTCACTTCAGCCGAGAAAGTAATTGGTACGTGCAAATCGATATATAGGCCATTTTTCAATCACTTCTTCATAGCGTGGAGATAAAGAAATGATTTATTCACAGTCTTGGAGATATATGTAATATTTGTGAATAAACATAACAGAAAATCGCAACGTTCTTCAAATCATTTCTGTGAGATCGCTGATAATATATTTTTTTTCAATTGCCAATTGTGAGTTGAGAACATCTGAAATAATCTACAAAGTCCTGAAATAGAGTGTGCAAAATAATTCTATTCTGTTTCGTCCAATAGTTCGCAATATATTAAGGTTCCAACAATTTATTCCTATTAGTACATTACGCCATGGATAAATCAGTGTAATACGAATTTCAGATGATACTTTATACCTTTATATCTTGAAGTATATATGAAACGTTCCAGGCCTGACGAAAATTTTTTTTTTTTTAAAATTTTTTTAAACGTGAATATTTTCATGGCAACTAGGAACATGCGAAATGATTATTTTGTTTACAGGACGCGAAATATTTTTGCAGCCAGGATGCGGAATATTTTGCATCCTGCAATAAAATAAACTGTATAGGCCTGTTGCGCATCTCCAAATTTCGACGAAAGCGCCGCATATTATTCAAAAATCACAACTTCGAGGTGTGATGTCACCTGTCAATCAACCATATAGTCATTATTATTTTTTATTGTTTATGAGACTTATCTAAAGGTAATCAATTACAGTTAGATTTATAATGTGTTATATACGTACAGAGTTTGAGCGAAATCCTTGAGGAGAAGAGATTTTCTCATGTTGTTTATTTTTAGTGCAATTCTTGAATTTTGAGAAGGAAAAATACTAAGCAAAAATCTGGTGCTTTCAGTGAAGGATTCTGAGACGAATTTATGTGACTGTTCACTCAATCAAGAAACTTATCAAAATGGTATTTATTGAGTTTCTCTACAATTATAACATTTAACTTCTTTCAAAGATGGTTGATACTGAGAATTGAATGATATCTAATACATTTTTATAGATTATTGCATGAAATCACAATCGTTTAGCTGGTGCTATCCACATTTCTCTTTGTTTCGCTTCATAATTTCTTCCCGGAGATCTATAAAAACTAGTTCCAGGCTGTTTGCTTTAGTTTTAGAACATCCAACAACACAACGACTTCTAAGTGAATGATTTATACTCATGATTATCAAATAATATGACATACAAAAATGACGTTTGACAGTTTGACGTTTTTTACGGCACACCTCGTAGATGTAAAATTTAACCGATAGGGCGGAGCCACTGAGGATACGCAATAGGCGTATTGGTATCATAGCTACATTAAAAGTTACATTGATTGATTCGAAATGTCAAAATTTTTTTTTGCATTATTAAGAAAAAACTTTGTTTGATACATGATTGCGAAATTCTTTTGCATTCTCGTATAATCTTTTATTCTCTAATCAAAAATCATTATTTTGGTCATGGCATAGTTTGTTATCAGTACGCTGACGTTAATATTTCAGGAATTGGTGAACCAACTTGAAATGGATTTTGCACAAGATGCTTGTTTTACTGCTGGTTTGCTTGGGAATGGATTCGCTGATCAGTCCTTAGCACGTGTATGTAATTTCCTATCTCAACTGATTACAAATTATTCACTCGTTTAGAGTACAGGTCATTCTAATACTTGTTGTTGTATATACTATTCTAGAACAGAAATTATGTGAAAAACCGTTACTTTCTATGGTATCCAAGATAAATTATGTTCAATAAATATAAGAAATTGTAATGTATCTATTTTTTCCAAAACAATGTTCGAGAATAGTATATTCTACAATAAGTATTAAAATGGACTTATTTCAAGCAAGCTAAAAGTTTGTAAGTTTGTAATACGCCATTCCAAAGATGTTGTAGACTATACTTTCTCTAACAAGATTTTGGAAACTCACCAATATTCCAGAAGAAACTTTGAAAATTATGAAACGTCAAACGCGAAGCCAGAAATAAATACCTGAATTATTAGGAAATAACCATGATAACCAAACTGATAGCTTCTGATTCGACGGAAATCATGAATGAATGATTCTGAATGTTATACAGAATTATTCTAAACGACGTGTTGGAACAGGTGACATTCCACACGTCGTGTAAGAATAATATTCTGTAATATATTCTAACTTTACGTATGACGTTTCATAATCTTCAAATTATCTCCTGAAATATTGGTGAGTTTCCAAAACCTTGTTAAAGAAAGTATAGTCTACAACATATATTGGAATGACATATTCCACACTCCCGAACCGTAATCCTCGCCTTTGGCTCGGATTATAAATCTTTCGCTCGTGTGGAATAAGGACCACTCCAATACTTGTTGTAGAATATAATATTCTAATATAATTCATTTTGCCTTTCATTTCATGAATAACAAAGTATTTATCCTAAATAAAAATGTGATATCTATCTGGGAAATGTATTTTATGGAATAAAATGAAAATATAATCTCATTTCTGCATTTGAAGCACACGTATCTTGCTATCTCTGCCGCATTACATTGAAGGCTTTATGTTTTTTAGATAAGTATTCGTTCCTCTATTATTTTCCGTTGTGGTCTTTAGCTAGCCTGTGTCGCTGGATGTTGTCATGGTGCTATGCGAAATTGACTTTACACGATGCACATTAGGTTGGATAAGAAGATGTTTTCCATTATGCGTACGGCGCCAAAACTGGCGGTTTGTATGCCAGAAAAATCGAGACTTATAGTAGAAATTATTCGTTAGCGATGAATAATTGATACTGCGTGTTCATTTATTCAAAAACCATCTTGAGATCGAATGTCGGAAATCGAAATGTTTATGGACTCGATTGTCGTTTTTGCACAGAAATAAAGAGCAGAGTGTTCTAAATATGTTATTTGAGATGCTTGGTAAAGTTGATCCATCCAAACTATCCAACATATCCAACTACATAGACGAAAAAGGATTCTAAAATATATAATCTATGAAAGAAAAATGTACAAAATGTGGAATATAACATTAAAAGAATAACTTGTCATTTTTTTTGATATTTTCATTTCTTGATTACATTAATTATATTTATATTATAATTTTAAAATTCACTTCACTATGTCATTTGGTCTGCAAATGCTTTTCTAGTATGTAGATTCACCGCACACGGGTTTTAATATAATTCATAAAGATAGCTTGGACACATAAGATTTTAGTTTCTATGTCAATGACGTCGTGACATAGATACATTTATAGGGACTTGAATATTGTATCTTGGTGCAAATAATATAATATTGGTAGCAACTAGGTGGGTACGATGCTTGAAACAAACTCATCTCATGATTTAGAATTTTTCTAATTCATAATCAATTATAATAGTTGAATTTTGTTCTATTGTTATTATTTGAAGACATACAAATGTCAAAAGCTGACAATTCCATGCAGGGAAACCAGAAACGAAACAAGCGTCGTATTTATTTATATTCCTATTGGCATTCATTTTCAGGAGTTTGAAGATTATCTAATGCGTTTTCAACTGAATATTTACAACAAAAAATCTCCATGTTTTTTATTCTCTACGAACGTGGCAGACAATTGAAGTGCACATTGGTGATTGAACAAATTTCCATATTTACCCAAATCTACACTAAAGCCCGCCGCACACGAGGCAATTTTCTATGCAATTTTGTTCACATAATTTGCAGCAAGTTTTCTTGTGCACTGGGCCGCTTTGAACTGCACTTAGTGTGACACTCATTTTCGCATCACACGATGCAAGCTGCGCCACTCATTCTGACTCTAGAACGTAGACTTGGTAGACTTGTTTATTACAAATATGGATGGAGATAGAAAAAAAAAAGAAGAAAAAACTTTGGTCAAGAGAGTGACTTTTGAGAAGGAATCAAGGCCGCAGAGTTTTCAACATGTTGTTTGACGAGCTAGTAAGGTGTATACCAAACGTGAAAAACCTGGAAATGTCAGGGAATTTAGATGAACTGGAAATGTCATGGAATCGTTAGGGAGTTTCTGATACCTGTCTGGAAAAAATAGATTATAGGACATTTATGCATTATTATTCATAAAAGTATATTTTCACTCTTGAGATACTAGGGCCATCTGTGCAAATCTATAAGTCTTCCAGATCAATAAGTACATGAAAAAAAAAAATTATTAAAGTACATTTACTTTTGTCGATCAATGTAAATTCGTTCATAAGGATATCAAGTTCGTTGCGATTTTGTTTTTAATTTACAGATTTATAGGGTTCACACAGAATTGCAACATTAATCTGTGGTTATATGTAAACTTGTATCAAACTTTTGTTTTTTATTGTCTGGAATTTTATTGAAAATAACCTGGAAAACCTGGAAGTCAGAGAATTTTTATTTAATTTTTTGGTATGCACCCTGAGCTAGGGTACGTAGACATAACCTAATTTCCACTAGTTATAATTTCTACTTATTTGTATCTTAAAACACCACAAAACACAATGCACTAATGAGGCACACCAATCTGATGCGACATACAACTCAGTGATGTAGTCACGTGATTTCGTCGTCTGCTTTGATTGGTTGTGGACAGCAGTCAGCGGCGCTGCAAGTGCGAAAAATAGCACCGAACCTATTTTGTAAAACAAGTCTCGTGGTAAGTCTAGTACCCCGCATCGCACCAAATTTCTTGAATCGGAGCAAGCGTGACACCCAGCGCGGCGCCAAGTGAACAAAATTGCTTGAAAAATTGCATCGTGTGCGGCGAACTTTATTGTGGAGTAAGTTTGCAGTTTATGAATATCGGAGCATTCCGTTTTTCTCGAATAACGACCTGCGCAAGCCCGTCTCATAGCAATTTCTGTTTGCACGAGCCACCGACTAAACTATAATCCATCCAGCTGAGTCCATAAGCACCTCATTCGAGCCCCGTCTTTAAGGACAATATATTGGCCCGTATTCGGCCTATGGACCGGATAGCTCTTAGCCCATGCGGGCCAGACTGGACTATTATTGCTCGTATATGTTGTACCACTTATTATAAGACCAATCTCAAACCTTTATCGCCTAACCCTTAGCATAGTTCTATCTACCCGACTACGACACAATTGTAGTTGTGCCTCTAGTCTTTTTTGGTGCTAGGGAATTTGAAAAATTAAACCAGTGGTGTCATTCCTTACGATAGACAATAATAAGAGTGATATCCTGACCAAGAAATTTTCGGTCATCCTAAACAAAAAGAATCATTAATTCAACCTTATCAAACGAGATATGACTTTGCATGTCATATTTATTATATTCCGAAATATATTTCTAATATTTTGTTATATATAATGCCAAAAAAAATTGAGTATTGAGTCTAAAAATATGATAATCTATCCTAATTTCTTCTTTTCCACTAAAATGAACAATTACATGTTATTTATTTTACATAAATATATTATTTCAGGCTCAATCTCTTTCAGTTATCGTTTTTTTTCTAAATTGAATGCAAATTTATCCAATTGGAATCTATCTATTTGGTCCGGAAAAACTAATTCAACTTTCAATCCTTGGGTACACACGAATGTTATTGTTGAGGTACATTGAAATTTTGACAATTACTCCAGATCTTATTGTTTAACCTTTTTTAATTTTTTGTTATATTAGTAGCTTCTAAAATAATCGAGTGATTTAGTTCTAAAAATAATAATGCGCCGTGTTCTACATAGAATCGCATATATTTTAAGGTCTAACGATTTATAGTAGCTACAACTATCCTAATTATTTGTTTTTATCTGTCAGAGTTAGTAAATTGTTAGTTTCAGTTTGAATCAATTGACACTTCTTTAAAATTGGTACAAATGATTTTATAAATATATATAATAAATATATGATAATCAAGTTAACATAACCAGAAAATAAGTGAAGATAATAATAATCTTCGCTCACTTTTTGAATATCTATTTCTAATGTACTCAAATATTCGTGCTTAGCTTCAAACTCATGACGGTATCACTGAGCCAACATTGCCGAAAATCGCCACATATTTGGAGTATTATAATTTTTTTTTGAGTTTTTTTTCAATTCATCATATTTATTGATCATATGTTGTGGATCAAATCTAATAACTATCAATAAAAGAAGGGAATTTTTAGAAAGATTTATTTCCATATGCTTTCATAATTAGATATGGCTAGACATAATGAGATATCTGTCGGCACTAGGTCACTGGGACGATTGGGTGGGGGAATGAGGAGTACGCCGCTTGAAATCTCTAAATTTCACCACTTCAAGAGTTTTTCAACCGCAAATGATAATGATACTTTTCACTAATTACTAAATGGATATCCATCGATCAACAGCTGTTAGTTACGCCACACCCCATAAAAATATAAACTCACCGTTACATTCTCATAAATCATCCTAAATTATATAAAAATTATAATTAATTTTTAAATTAATTTTCGGCATTTGAACTGTCACCCTCCGATTATTAACAAATCTTCGCTCAATTCAAATTTACCTCTCTATCGACTTTTTGGAGTACGCGAGCGCGTTACCATGGCAAGCCCCACCCCCAGGGCCCCTCTGGCCCTCCTGCATGCGCGCCACTGACATCGGTGGCCGCCTAGTGTACGCCTAGCTCACCGTCAGCAGGCGGACAACGTCCCGGCGCTGAGTACCACCGTTGAGGCAACCGAACCAAACCCTAGTGTTCGTGCGAGACGCCCCTTGGACGCGAGTGACCTAACATGACATGTGGCACGTGTAGGGTGAAGTGACAGTGAGCAGTGAATGACTCTTTGGATTGGCACAAGTGGGAGCTCTTTAAAAGTCTGTTCTGTCATTTTCTTTGCTCTTCTTAATGTTGTAATTGTCCTTTCATTGCTCCTTTCAACCCAACTTCACTTCTGCAATATTTCAAGTACCCATCACATTATTGGTGAAATTATCACAAAAACATATTACCTTGGAATATATTTGATTGAATAATTTGGATTTTTGATAATCAAAGAACGCTTAAACATTTCATAAATTATTTAACTCAAAAAAACACTTCACATGTATAATTCAGTCAGAATTTTCAAATGTACGAATTCAATATTTTGTCTATATGGTCAGTATTTATGTAATATATATTTATAAATATTCGGTATTATAGGCACCCGAATTAGTACAAATTTGTTGATATTTTTAATACATGATCAGTATTCATGGCAAAATGTCAATGTATGTCACGGAACATGCGAGTAATTGAACATTATTTAAATTGCCCAGTTCACGAGAATAACAATTCATGTCACCTAGGATAGAAATACAAAAAAAGGTTGGACTTGATCAGGAAATGGCTGAGAGCTCAGAATCTTTAGAAGAAAGGTTTAATCTAGCTTACTTAACTACCAATTTTTGTGGATACAATAAAATCACGAAAGGATAATAACTAGTCTTCGAATTGACTGAAAAATTATATTTATAAAGAATTAATGAGCTAACTACGGTTAGTTAAATATAATTCATAATGTTCAGTCTATGAATTCAGAATATTTATAGATATATATTGAAAATACGAATAAACGTTAATTTAATCAACGAGTAGCTCAAAAATTTAGTATTCTATCAAAATGAATAGTTGTTATGAAGAATCAACATCAAAGAACATAAACTATTATAGTAACTTAGATTGACTGAACATTATCTATAAACCCAGTAAATTTAGTTGAAAATTTCTATAAATACAAGAATATAAGAAGAACGTGTATCTACCCACAAATTGTGTCAGTATTTCAAATAGACTATTAGTAATTAATTCGTAATAAATATCCGTATTTTGACTGATTGATAATTATTCATAATGATGTTGTATAGGCATACCACTACCAATTAATGTTCAAAATATCGTCACTAATATTTGTATTATTATAAATTACTGTCATTAATAATGAAATATTATCAATTATTATTTTTTTGTAATATATCGGTTGACCAACAAGATATCCTAATTTCTACTATAAATTTCCATATACAATTCATCAAATTGATAGTGGCATCGACAGAACAACCTCAAGGTCCATTTACAGTTAGGTCGTACTGCCGATGCCACTACCACTTAGATGCATTGAAAAAAGACTTATAGAGAAATTAGTGTGTCACACAGAAAAATAATGATATTTCAATATGAATGACAGATTTATTAGTGACCCAAAAATTAGTGACGATAGTTTTGATAGCAATTGGCAATGGCAACAGAGGTACGATTTCATTGTGGATTGATCCTCATTGTGAATAGCTCTTGACACATAATACGTGATTGATATAATATATTCGTGATGAAATGTCATAAACTGTCACAGACTTTTCTATAAATTATAATACCAAGCTTAAGTGGTTGACATATTCCATACCTTTTGTGTGTATGATACCTAGAACAGTCTTCAAAATCAAGATGATATGGTTCATAATGCTCTCAATACTTTTAAACGTCTCAAGCTTTGATCCATACCAATTTGGTCTGTTAAAAATAAATTTGAATAATAGATTAAGAGCCGAGCCCACATAAATTTGTTATTATCATTTGTCTTGATGATTTTTATCAAACTATTATTTTTTACTTCCCCAACCTTTATAATAGGGGAAGTATTGTAATCGTGATTTTCTGACAGTTCAAGATTTTCATGAATCTTCACGTTTTAGACCCTACTGAACTCAAAAAAATATAGTTGAAAAGAAGTCGGTCGGTCTGTCGATCAATCTGTCGATCTGTCTGTCGTTCTGTCGGTCTGTCTGAAAGCACGATAACTTGAAAACGCGTACGAATTTTCGACTGAAATTTTATATTTAATTTTTTTTATTGAAATGCTGACTTCGTCACTGAGATTTTTTCAACCAGAAGTATCAAAACTTTTTTTTTTTTTAGCTTTTTGCGTTCATTCAATAAACGGTAATATTTATCATAAAATATAACATTCTTCGAGATTATTGTGGGTGGCTATTATTTTATCATCAAGATTTGAGTTATTATGAATATCCTTATATTTTCCTGAAGCATGGGAAGAATGAGAGTCATAATATGAGATTAGAGTTATTATTACTTATATTTGGACATCACATGGAAACGTTCATCAATTGTTTTAAAATAAGTTTTTAAGTTCCAGTTTCTATCCTGCTTGGTATCAAATTGAATCTTCCGCAGGAGTAATTCTAGTAGGGGTATCAAAGAGGATATCCAAACGATTGTCAGTTGTTTATTTACGACTTATTCATATAGTATTCAGTTTTGCATCAATTTAAGTCTTTCGGGAAGATGAGCCTAATAGAAATATAAAATAAATAATCAGTGGAGTCCACATTACCATCTTTAAATTTCACGTCCGGCAATCAATAATGTCAAACCTGTATGTTTTAATAAATCAAAGCCCCCAAAAACCAAGAAAAAGATTCTTCATTCCCAAAAATACCTATTTTATGTGAGGACTGAAATATTATCGCCATTTGTTACTTTGACAATGACAGCTGTCTCTCCTACAATGATAGTTGTCACTTTGACAATGATAGCTTTCACTTTGACAATGACAGTTTTCACTTTGTAATATACAATTAATTGATGCGACATTTCACATTTACAGCGATGTAACTGGCAATAAAATATATAGTCGGAAAATACAATGATGTCCACAGCGGTTTTTCTAAAAATGTTGTGATCCTCTCTTGGCTTTATCTACACAATTTTTTTCTGTGCTCTTGATTCTGTCCAGTTTAAGGTTTCTATTTAGATAGTGTATTTTGGAATGGATAAATGTATTGATAAATACAAAAAAAAGACAAAAATTGTAGACTAATTCATGAATTTATTGATGTCAGGATTTCAGACGGACGTTTAGTATCTGTGATAAAATATCAAAAGCTGACTGCAATTTATTGAGCATTATCATAATGTTTAATAAATATGAAAAACAGATTTTATTGACACAAACAAAAAAATATGCTTTATTACCGTTTTTTTTTTGTTTTTTAGATACTCGTCATTCTTTTAATGCAATGGTTACCATTCATTAATAAAAATATTGATCAAGCAAATAGAGGACTCAATTAACATTTCTTGAACTTTGATGAATTTTTTGGAATAATTGAATGGCTTCGATGATTTTTCTGACAAGTTAATATTACCAACAGATAATCCAACCTAAGAAAACCTTTTTACTCACCTGCTTGTACAAAATACAGGGAAGTATTGTGAAACCGACAAAATTCATCTATCAAGATTTTGAGGGAAATATCCGTTTTGAGCATCCCTGAATCCATTTTGACTATTTTTGGCTTCATGTCGGTACGAATGTTCGTGCTTTCGCGCGTGCGTGCGTTCGTGCGTGCCTAACTCGCAAATCTCGAAACTGGTTGAAATTTTGTATTTAAGACTAGTATAGGGTCTAGTTGTGCACCTCGCATTATAATTTCAAGCGTCTGTACCGGAAGTGCACTTTACTTAAGACTTTTTTCGAATTTCTCTAATAAATCCAGAATGATCAACCGTAGGACATTGAAATTCAGTATTTGAACTTGATGTTGTATCAAAATAGTTATCTGCTATTTTTGTAAGAATCGGCCAGGCCAGAAGTGCAATTTACTTGGAATTTTTTTTGAATTTTTTGCATAAATATGCAATGATCCGCCAGAGCATATTGAAATTTTGTATAAAAAACTTTTATAACATCTTATTGTACACCTTTTATTATGATTGCGATCGGCTAAACCGAAAATTCACTTTGATTGAAACTTTTTTAAATTTTCTGCATAAATTCAGAATGATCAGCCATAAGATACTGGAATTTAACATTTGGAATTGCTGTAGCATCCAAATGATCATCTTCTATTTTTGTAACAATCGGCTGAGCCGGAAGTGCACTTTATATGACAGACTTTCTGAATTTTCCGCATGAATTCTAAACAATCAGCCATAGAATATATAAATTTTTTATTAGGCACTTTTATAATATCTAGTTGTATACCTTGCATTATGATTGCTGTCGACTAAGCCGAAAGAATATTTTATTCGAAACATTTTCTGAATTTTCCGCATAAATCCAAAACGATTGAACGTAGGTTGTTAGAATTCAGTATTTGGGACGATTATACCATCTAGATGCTTATATCCTATTTTTATTGAGATCCACCGAGCCGGAAGTGCACTTTACTTGACAGTCTTTTGGAATTTTTCGCATAAATTCGAAACGATCAGATGTAGAATATTGAAATTCAGTATTTGAGTCTGCTGTAGCATCTGAATGATTGCCTACTATTTTCATAACAATAGACTGAACCGGAAGTGCACTTCAGTAGGAATTTATTTTTTAATTTTACGCATAAAATCAGATCTGTTGGTAGTCGTAGAATTTTGGAAATCAGTATTTAGGAATGTAGTATAAGAATAATGGCCTACTTTTTTCATAGCAACCGACTTGGCTGGAAGCGTATTTTACTTGACAGATTCTTAGAATCTCTTGGGTAAATCCAAAACGATTAACTGTGGAACGATGAGATTTTGTGTTTCATTATATATATCCAATGATTTATATATATATATATATATATATATATATATATATATATATATATATATATATATATATATATATATATATATATATATATATATATATATATATATATATATATATATATATATATATATATATATATATATATGATCAAACACAAAATCACATTGTACGAGGTACAAGTAAGTCACGTGATGTTCACGTCAGATTTTTTTCTGATGATTGAACTAATCTTAAACGAAATTGAATCGGCTCCACCTCTTAATCGTTTTTCGCCACCTTGAAAATGTTCACGAACTGGTTTTTTTAGAATACTATACGTCTGAAAAGTACCTACTCTACATTTTTATCAGATTTGTAGCTCTGATACTTGAATAGTTATCCGACGCTGACAATATTTATATGTTGTTGTTTTTCAATATCAATGAATTGTCAACACGAAATTTATGCTTGAGATATGTATATGTTATCACGATAAGTTAAGTGACTCTTATCCGAAAAAAAGTTATACTCTCTGAAACAGTTTGCTTTTGTAGCCAGGAGAACATCATTTAAATATTCAAGATAATCTATAATTTTAATCTTTCATCCATTGAAAACTGGATCAAATATGTTCGTATATCCAATTTATTATTTTTAACTGCAATATTAGTATAGAAAATATTTGGAAAAACTGAATATTAGCCCCATTTATTCTTCCATTTATATTCATGAGTACTTGCTTTGATTGAATTCCAAATATAATCAACCATCATATTCTCATCATATTAGCCTTGATAACGGCCTTCCAAGCCTATAATGTATTGATAAAAATGTTCGTCGAGCTCTTCAGATTACATATGCCTTCTAAATGAGCATGTAGGATACTCATTTTCAAAGACATCCTGCAAACCATGACCTTAGAATTCGTGATAAATTTTTCAACTGGCTTCTAGTGGTTTTCAGCACTATTATCTTCTGAAAAACCAGATACTGCTTTGGAACTGTACCAAGATTTTTCTGAGCATAAGTGAGTGATTTTGGAAATCTTTACTGCTACGAACTTTTTCAATTTGTGGTCTAACGAAAATTTCGGTTTAACTCTTGCACGTTGCACCTGACAACTTTGGATGAAGATTTCTAAAGAAATTGAAAATTTAAGATTTTTTATGCTTGTAAAATTTGTACCATCATACCTAACTTGATATGTAGAGGCGGCATCAATAGATTTTTTTCGAAAACTATCATTAAAAGTGAACATTCACAAGGCAACTAGAAACATGCGAAATGATTGTTTTGTTTACAGGACGCGAAATACTTCGCAGCCAGGATGCGAAATATGTAGATAAGCTGTATTTGTATCATAGCAACATTAAAAGTGACATTGATTAGAAATGTCAAAATTTTCTTTTTACATTTTTATTAATTTTTTATTAATTATTATCAGCTCTATAAAAGCAAACTTTAAGAGGAGCTTGGGCATTTTATGATAGTTCTCATGCATGATGAATAAGAAAATCATGAAATAAGCTCAGGCACAAAAATATGTATTAATATATTTTTTGTGAAGCTGCATTATCCAACAAGGAAACAAATAAGGACTTTGTAGAGAAATGAAGAATTATAGAAATGTCTGCAGAACGTATGATTATCACCTAACAGTTCACGAGTTTTATGTAGGTCTAGTTGCAATAAACATTGCTACTATGTCGTTAGCCAACATGTGGCTCAATTTTTGGATGAAGTTTCGTCTAAAATAAAAATCTTTTTTGAATCGTTCACTTATTTATAGCATTCCAATAATGATTTTAAGTTGTATCTAGATGTCAAAAGTAAGTTTAAGAATAAGTGCACCTGCGAATCAATTTTTCGTTCCAAACAACTATTAAAATATTTCGAAGAACAAGATCTAGAATTTGTTCTGCTGTAGAGAGGTGGGACACTTAAGAACAAAAATAGGACAGATTGATTTGATTTCTTGAATTTTCGAAACGATACTGAAATATGTGTTCCCTCTCTTGCTTCAACTAATATTTTGCAAATTCACAAATAATTGCGGCGCCGTTTGCAATTACAGAAAGGTCAAACTTCATTGCTTATCTGCAAAATTGAATATCGCGACAACGCATATCAAATATTGATGGTGAACGACAAAGAAAACGACTTCGATAAGTTGTCGTGACATGTTAAAGTTCCCATTTGTAGAAAAATGCATTATCTGCAAAAAACAATCATAACTTAGAGATAGAAAGATGTGTATCTGAAGGCGAGAATAGGGACTCTTTCTATAAGAGAGAAATAGATGGGAAAAAAAAGTCTAGAAGAAAAAGACGCGAAAATTGAAAAATCTATGACAGCTTTTTCCAGAGTACAGAAAACATTATTTGATAAGATAAAACAGGTTTGAATGGGAAAATCAATATCTGTACAATAAAAACAGTATCAATGCATTGTAATTTGCAAACTGTAAGATGTAAGTTATGCGCATTGTAATAATTTTTAAAGACAATTTTTTCCCCATAACTCCCATTTGAATTTTTTTAGTTGGATGATTTTTTCACAGTATAATACAAGAGCATGTGATATTAGATGCTTTCAGCTGCATCTAACATTTTAAGTATCAACTTTATGCAAATGTGGCAAAAAATGTGAAGCACTATTTGCCATTTAAACAAAAAATCTGACATGAACATCGCGTGACTTACTTGTACATTATTGGATATATATATATATATATATATATATATATATATATATATAATATATCAAATATAATTTACAAAACTCCTTGCGGTGGTTGTGCAAAGGTATACATAGGACAGACCTCACAGAAACTGAGAAATAGAATAACACAATACAGAAGCGACGAGAAATCGAATTTAAAAAAATGCTCTCTTGCAACCCATGTCAAAAAAACTAAACATCTTGTAGACTACGATAAAACAGTTATTCTTGGCCGCGAAAGCAATTATAACAATCGGCTTTTTTCAGAAATGTATTATATCAAGAAGTATTCTGACACAGCAATAAATGCTAAAACAGATACGCAAAGCCTGAGCACAATTTACTCGCGGCTTTCACAATCTAAAAAATAATATTAATAAATTCAAACTTCCCGCTGATTCTAGTCTCGTAAATGCCTCACTCGCATGTCGATATGTCGCTCGCAGCTGGGCTGTGGTATTCTGTTTGCCAGTGCAATCAAGTAAAAATGTGATTGAACATCTGAAAAATTTTTACTCCTTAACTTTCTTAAAATAATATTTTAATCTTGGACTATGTCTCCGTCTATACATTTACCTGTCAGAAATTCATGAATATTCTTTCTGTTTCACAAGCATTGTTATGCTTAATATCAGTATACCAATTGTAAGTAAAAAATTGTATATTTTTTTTCCAAATTGACTTTGTGATATTAAGTAGCGCCATTTTGTAGCTTTCCCTGAAGATGTGTCAAAATTGTACACGAAATATTGGAATTTGAATTAAATTACTACCACTACAAGTTTCAAAATTTATTGAAATTGTACCCAATCACAAACGTTACACCGTTAAACTGCAATTTTTGCAATTTTTATCTTTATATATATATATATATATATATATATATATATATATATATATACATATATATATATATATATATATATATATATATATATATATATATATATATATATATATATATATATATATATATATAATACGATGTGATTTTGTGTTTGATCGTATATATCATTGGATATGTATAATCAAAAACAAAATCTCATCGTGCCCCAGTTGATCGTTTTGGATTTTCTCAGGAGATTCTAAAAATCTGTCAAGTAAAATGTGTTGTTCTTATACTACAACATTCCTAAATACTGATTTCCAAAATTCTACGACTACCAACAGATCTGACTATATGCTCAAAATTAAAAAATAAATTCCTACTGAAGTGCTCTCCCGGTTCAGTCTATTGCTTTAAAAATAGTAGGCAATTATTCAGATGCTACAACAGACTTAAATACCAAATTTCAATATTCTACACCTCATCGTTTCGAATTTAAGCGAATAATTCCAAAAGACTGTCAAGTAAAGTGCACTTCCGGCTCGGTGGATCTCAAAAATGGGATATAAGCATTTAGACGGTATAATCGTCCTTAATACTGAGTTATAACATTCTACGTTCAATCGTTTTGGATTTATGCGGAAAATTCAAAAAAATGTTTCGAATAGAGTGCTCTTCCGGCTTAGTCGATAGCAATCATAATGCAAGGTGTACAAATAGATATAATAAAAATGCCTAATACAAAATTTAAATATTCTATGACTGATTGTTCAGAATTTATGCGAAAAATTCAAAAAGTGCACTTCCGGCTCAGCAGATTGTTACAAAAATAAACAATGACCATTAAGATGCTACAGTAATCTCAAATGCTAAATTCCAGTATCCTACGGCTGATCATTCTGGATTTATGCGAAAAATTGAAGAAAAGTCTTGAGTGAAGTGCACTTCCGGCTTAGCCGATCGCAATCATAATGCAAGATGTACAATAAGATGTTATAAAAGTGCTTAATACGAAATTTCAATATGCTATGGCTAAACATTCTAGATTTATGCAAAAAATTCAAAAAAAAGTTTCAAGAAAAGTGCACTTTTAGCTTGGCCGATTCTTACAAAAATAGCAGATGACCATCCTAATACAACATCAAGTTCAAGTATTGAATTTTAACATCCTACGGTTGATCATTCTGGATTAATTAGAAAAATTCGAAAAAAGTTTTAATTAAAGTGCACTTCGGGTACAGACGATCGGAGCCATAATGCGAGGTGCACAACTAGACCCTGTACCAGTCTTAAATACAAAATTTCAACATTATACGTTTAACCAGTTTTGAGAATTGCGACTTACGAACGCACTTACGCACGCACGCACGAACATATGTACCGACATCAAGCCAAAAATAGTCAAAATGGATTCAGGGATGCTCAAAACAGATATTTCCATGAGAATCTCGATGGGTGAATTTTGTCGGTTTCACAATATTCACTTGTTACTTTGTACAAGTAAGTAAAAATATCGAATCGAAATAATGACAGCAATGTTTATGTCACATTTGACTTTTAAGTCTTGATATGATATTGTTCAATAAAGCGACAATTAAGATTCAAAGGTCAGCGGTGCAACTGACCATAAGTCTTCTACATTTATTATGCTAGAAGTTTTCTCTCAGACTTACCATATTCGAGAAGAACCAATTTGAAAATATTTTCCAGATAGCGGGGAGCACTCTAGGGATAAAGATGTGTCAATTTTGATTGAGACTAGGAAAAAAGAAACGACACTGTATATTTTTTAGGTAGACCCCATAATTTTGAGGCACTGTAAGTTAGAAGTCATATCAACGACTTGACATTGACATTGACATGATTTTTACTGTCAATGTGCCACACAAATTTGACATGTTTTCAGTAAATATTTGTAATAGGAATATGATTGACAGTAGAAATCAAGTCAATGTCAATGTCAAGTCGTTGTAGTTCCAGCCTTTGTGGTGACGTGAGCAAAGTTGACGAGTTAGATTTGAATTAGACTGATAGCTCTCCTAGGAAGATTAACAAATTTAGATTGAACAAGATGTCAAACGTTATGTGTGTCACTTAAACTTCATCAATTTATTAGTTGTATTTTGAAGGAATTCGTGACAAATATCTCTCAGTCAATAATAAATACGTATAGTTTCGACTTATGTCAGTTTCCTCAAACATATTTCTCTTACAGTACAGGATCTGTTATAAATGTCGACCTGCACCGATCAAGTAACCGAATGAAATTTATTTTTTATGCAATAAAATCTGTTAACAAGAGTAACATTGATAAGTTGCCTGGAGAAATTGCTCCTCTTTTTCTCTACTACTTCAGATTCACCTATTTAAACCAGACAACTAGATTGCGTTGAACAGGAAAAGATAAGCAACCCTATGTTTGCATACTCTGTAGGTCTCATAATTTCAATTAGTGTTGATATTTTTTGGTAACAAGGTTGGTTAAGACATAGAAAAAAAAAATCATCAAATTTCTGATTGAAGATAACCTTGAATCAATTTCTTCAGGCAACTCATTAACGTTACTTTTGTGAACATATTTTATTTCATAAAAAATAAATTCCATTCGATTACTTAATCGGTGCGCAGCTCGACACATATAACGGATCTTAGACTATTAGGTTGATTACCATGCGCCTCCGGATTTCGTTAGTTTATGAGGATTAAAATATCTGACTTCTTTGCGATCAGATAAAAATAATAAAATAAGCTCAAGATGAAATTCAGTAATGTCTATCGATAACACTTGAAATTTCCAATTGACAGAAAATATTAAAATCAGTCAATTCGTTTTTTTTTTTTAATGAAAACTTTCGGAATTTCATTTATTGGCAGTACGATGAAATGAAACAAATAACGATATAGATTTGCAATGCTATTGAATTTTGCAAATTCCAGTTATCTGTTTTGATATGCATAAATATTTATGTTAAAGTAGCTGTTCAAAGTTTCATTGTGAAACAGAGGAGACAATGTATTGATAAATTTATTTTTATTACAATATTACGATTCATTTTGTCTGTGACATCAATTTGGATTATTGGTTGTTAAATATATCTCCATTAGTACAAATTTATGAATATTTTAGGATTTTATACAAAGGAACTTTGGAATAGATAAAATAAAGTATAATTAACGATAAAATATGAAGTAATTTATGTAACAAGTGTGTGAACTCAAGTATTGTTACATGAGGTCCAATATTTCAGGACGAGATTGCCAAACCCTGAAAATAGTTGTCCGAATGTCATTCACTCATGTATTACATGTTATTCAAGTATTGAGGTCAGTTCGGTTTACCAATTGAGAATAATTGTTTGGAGACCGAGCCTTGACGAGGTTTCCAAATATCAAGCGTCATGCTTAGAAATTTTTTTTCATAATACCTGCATTGAAACAACGCGTTTCAACGCCTGTTTTGTCAGTCGAAACAAGACAATTGCAGACAAATGCGAGTGTAGCCGGGCAGAAATAGGCTTGTTTCTGCCCGAGGGGAGAAACAAGCTTGTTTCTGCCCGCTGGAATTAATTTCTTACATCGTTTTATCCCTGGCAGAGTCGCATTTGTTCATTGTCAATCTCTAAATGAAAATCATATAACCTTAGTTAATTTGACAATTGTATTTGGAACTGTAAATTAAATTGAGAAGACGATTAGTTTCAAGAAAAGAAGAATTAAAACGACAATTTCAAGTACACCACAACATCTTATTGATGAAGCACAAGAAGCTACTCTCGACTTGTCACCTGAAAAATCAAAAGAAAAATATTTACTTTGTTATGACAAATTTGTAATGTGGAAAGTTTCAATGCAGGTATTATGAAAAATACAATGTGTGGCACGGGACAAAACACGATTTCAGCCGAAGGTGATGCCGGCCCTCGCTTTGCTCGGGCAAGCAACACTCACCCTCGGCTGAAATCGTCTTGTTTCGTCCCTAGCCACACAATATACTATTGCATGATTGGAAGATTTACCCAGAATATAAGTCCGAATTTTTTTTTACAAATTGAGTTACTACTAGTGATTTTTATTCGCTATCAGCTGTCAAGTATGACATTTTATTAACAATTGAAGATGCATAAATGAATATTTTTTGTGAAAATCCATAATTTTTTATTCACCGCCTCTGCTAATGGGCGGTAAGTAAGCATAGCCATAGTAACAACAGCTTGCATGACAAAATAAACATACAACTAATTTTCGCCCAATTGTGCTAGAAATTTTTTTTCTTCAGCCTTCAACTACCATATACTGACAACTACCAGACTCCCTCCACACCAGTTGTCCTAGCAATGAAAATATGTTTTTTTTTTTGAGGAATTTAGTCAGTTTTTGAAATTAATACATATCTCTATCATTGTGATAGATAGATCATTTATTGACTTTTCGCGTATCAAGCAATGCACTGAATGATAAAAATAGGAAAATTCTAAGCATTTCCTAAAATAGCCAGAATGTAGTAATCCTACGAAAATTAAAAAGAAAATAACCTCTACGTACTGCGTTACTGCGTTACATCGCTTTTCGACTATTTACCACCAAAATAGTGTCAACTAATGTTTAGTAAGCATCCGGAGTGAAATTGCTGCTAATTTTCATTATTAAATATATTATGATTTCTAGTTTCAAATACTATAATTGTGTGGAAAAAAACGATAAGGTCATTCTGTCTTCTGATTATTATTTCTAACACCTCCTTTAGTTAGAGCCAATTCTGTATAGGGACCCACATGGGCCTAGTTAGTGAGAACTTATGAAATGCTTGTCAAATTCTTCAACTTGTGAGACTCTGGAGTTGAAAGCTCATTGGGCCTAATGGATAATCCTGTTCATGATGTCGTCTACATTGTCTAAAATATGTTATTTATCGTTTCCTCTTGTTAGCATGGATCTCCATATCATTACAGAGGCCAAAAAAATCGTTCTTCTCAAGATACTTAATATTATAGATTTCTGCTAGAGTCCTAATGACTTGTTGACCCCCAACACAAATCTCAAATCTAGCTCCGTCACTTCATACCATTGTGTTATTGTTAGAGTTAATGTTTGCGTTGGTGTTACCCGGTACCGAGTCGTGAAGAATCAACAAGGATTTTTTCACACTAAGTGCCTTTCAAAGAAATTTTGTTTCTGGGCTCCGTGATGATTTGGAGGTCCAAACCATTTGGAGCGGACGACAGGTTGCACTTTTTGTATGATATCATGCACGCTAATGGATTCAATTATGTCCTTCAGGAGGATTTGAAGCCACAAATCGAGAAGATGCGTTTGAATAATTTCTAAACTCTATTTTGAGATATATCAAGGCGGCGAATAGTCGAAGAGACACTGTATTGCGAAAGTAATTTTTTGTAGATATTGGGAAATGTTCAACAGTTTCCTCTTTTTTATTCGAAATATAGATTGATATGTAGAAAGTCAATAAAATTTCAATAATTTTCAAATTGGGTGAATTACTTTAAAAAACATATTTTTGTTGGTAGGGCCGACTGGTCTTGAGCGGGGACAATATTAAGCATACAGCATGTGACCCCAGGCAGGTGGAAGTATACAAATAACCTGAAAAATAAATCGATGTCAAGAGCATGGGCGGACCGTGGATTTGTGAGGCCCTGGGCTAACACTTAATTAATAAAACTTGCATTTTTGTCAAGGACAATCTATTTTATTTATTCAATATGACTTCAGGAAAGCCAATCTTATGATAATTTTTTTTTTTTAATTTGAAATATTGTTCATTGTCTTTAATGGGGATTTGGGGTCCTACATATTCACGAGGCTTTGAGCTGCAGCCCAAAAAGTCCATATATAGATCCGGATAAGAGTTAGGCTCAATGCTACCATCGTGAATCTATTGAGTTCAAGTTGTGAAACTCAACTGCCACGCATTCATATGGTGAAGTTGGCATGTGTGAACGTTTAGTTCACGGATTAAGGGAATATTATTGGAAATCTTAGGAAAAAAAAAATAGAAACCGATATTAATAGAATTAAGAAGTAGAAAATAAGTATTCCGATAATTATCTAATATTGTGTGGAAAATATATATGAATGAATCCATATAATCACTTAGTGGCACAAAAAAAAAATTAATTTGGAATAAAGCTTCTCAGTTTTACGAATTTTGTTCCAATAAGTGATAAGAAATTACTTATTGTAATAAAATTAGTAAAATTGCGAAAGCTTTATTTCAAATGAAAATTTGCTATGCCACTGAATGATTATATCAATTTGATTATTTATATCCATTACACAATATTAGATTTTTATGGGCATAGATAATTTTTCTCATACGTTCAGTTATAAGTTCTTTTTTTCCAGTTTAGGAGCCGCTGATCAGATTGTAATGTTTACATAAAACAATCCTAGAGAAGAACTTTTCGACACCAAATTATATGATTAAAATTTGTCGAGAAATGTAAAAGCTATGACGATAAGAATTAAAGAGTTCTGTTATTGTGTCATGGATTCCATCATCAGATCTTAACCAAATTTATACGACAAATTCTGAAGTACTTCCTTCCCAAAATAAGATAAAATTGATCAAGTTAATGTCAGAACAAGCACACTGAAAGGTTTTGTGGTGGAATAGTATATTCCGATACAAGTGCGGAATGGAGATCATACCATGCGAATGCGAATAATTCAGCCGCGAGACGAAGTCGAGTGGCAGAATTCACATGAGCATGGTATGATCGATTCGCACGAGTGACGGATGTTATTTTTTGTACAGTCAAAGGTATCCGCGTGAATATCTATAATCAAAATATACCGTTTTCTTAGAAAGAATTTGCTTCATTGATCTTATTCCAATTCATCAAACATTGATGAAATTATTCATATTGACTCCATTTCGAAGAAGAATGATAAGAAAATCAAAAAGAATTAGAACTATTACAGTAATAAAACAGTTTTTTCGCGACGCAACGCGACTTTCTAAGAAACCTCTAAGCGTGCGGAATAGCCTCTATTCCGCACGCTACAGCGTGTGGAATGGGTATCATTCTATAGTGACTGTAGAAAAAAGAATTTTTACCGTTTCAAAATATTTCCCAAAAACACTGTGGAAAACAATAGTATATTAAGGTAGAAGTTTCATAAGACATAATTTTAAGGCTCGCGTCCTTGTTGGTTTTCTAATGAAAAAGTGATCTAATAGATATTAATGATACAAGTTGATACAGCCGTTGTAATAAAACGTGTGTGATGTTAAATCACGAGGCGATTAGCTCAGTGATTTTATCACTCAAGTTTCATTACACTAGCTAGATCAAACGTGTATCATTCAATATTTTATCTACGACGGCCTTAATTGCTGCTGAATTAGATTTTTTTGTTTCTTGTTTGACATTCGAAAAACATTAAGTGTAGAATTCATAGCTTGATCAAGTTGCATTTTATTCATTGTTATGGCAACTATCTGTTTGTCTGCTGTCAAAGTTATTAAGAAAATTAACATATCTAATTGTGAGAATCTTATCCCTGATCTTGTCTTAAATGTTTATAAGACATAAATTAATGTGTGTATTAATAGTTATTCATAATCAAATCAACTTAAAATTTGATAGAATTTCTATTTTTATTATTTCTCTTACAAAAATGCTTTTCATTATGAATTTCATAATGGCACTAGTGCCATTATGAAATTCATAATGACTAGTGCCATTATGAAATTCATAATGACACGCAAATCAGTGGGCGAATCACCTGTTAGCGCACCGTCGTAGATAAAATAACTTATGAAACGTGTATCTTATACAATTTTTTCTATTTGCGTTCACATAAGTCAAAAAATAATAAATTTTGTGCTTTGAAAACATCAATAATGAGTATTCAGTTTTTCATCTGACTCCTGGTAACACTGAGACTTGACAGCTAAGTAATTTGTGTGAATAATACGCCTTAAAATTTGTTAATCTGAGTGTTGTTACTTTTTAGAAATAAATAACTACTAACCTGAACAATTTGAGAATTTCCTTCAAAATATATTGTATTTTGACAGTTAGGTTATCTAGCAACGTAGCTACCAACCTGATGAAAATTAGGTTTGAGTTCCATTAAGGTTGAACGCCTACTACCACGAAAGTCATAATAAAATCTATTTCATTTCTCAACTAAAATCAGAAATGTGGACATGTAAATTAATAACTTGAATTTAGATGTCACTTAAGATGACTTATGAATGAATTCATCTCATTGTCTATTTACTAAAAACATTAAATAAATGTCTTTTGACTAGTGTATTTTTTCCCAAGAAAAGAGCTGGCAACAGTGCAGCTAACCCAAGCACATGTTTGTTGTCATTTAAAGTGTTCTTTTAACTGTCATTCATAAATTGAAGAAATGAATAATAAAACATCTCAATTTAGACATAAAGGAAGATTCGCGAAAGGAAAAATTATAACATGGAATAAAAGTAAGAGTGATTTTATGAAGAAAATCATTTAAAATGTAGGAACTCCGATAAAAAATAAAAAATAGATGAATTAAACAAAAATGTGCAATAATTATATTTCAAGTATTATTTGTTCTCTATTACAGATTTTATATTATTTTCCTACAGGCACAAACAGAATATTATTATTCTTATTATTCTTTCTATATTATTTTTCATGACAATACTTAATTTATTGAATAAAAACAGATCTTAAGTATTTAATACATTTGATAGTTTTTCATTACCTACAAAATCACATTTTTGTGCGCATAATAAACTTGAGTATTTAACTAAGAAAAACTAAACTCGTTAAAATGAGCAATAACGCTAGGATTTTTATCCAACGTCGCCAAGCTTCCAATTTCAATATGACTGACAAATATTTTCGTGAATCTGATCGTTTAGATTAAAATATCTATAAAACTGCACGTCATAATTTCTTGTTATAGTTTTGAGGTGATCTACGAGAATTGGAAAATATAAATAACAGTTTTTTATATCCCTCTGTCCAAAATTGTGGTTGAATAAGATGAAAAATGTGCGTTTCACAGAGCATAAGAGAAGAGTTCCCATTGACTACATGTTAAATACACAGTTTTGAAAAATTTATTACACAAAAACTATACGTCAGATCTTTCTCAAAAAATTAGATCGGATGTATTCTATTCGATTGAAATATACAAAAAAAGAACAGCCTTTTATATCCACCTTGCTGTAATGATCATACTACCTTAAGAGGTACTTAACGATATCCAAACGAGCTTCATGAAGTATACTTTATGACATCCAAATAGAAAAAGGTATTTTTGCGGTCGCTAGGGATCAAAAAATATGTTGTATCGAAAACAGCGGTACATGGAAAACATATTTCTTTAAAAAAAAATGAATGTGACAAACGGACAGACAGACATGACGGAATTATAAGGGTCGATTGACAAGAATAATTCGTCCATTTTTTATGCATATGCTTATGCAAATTAAAGAGTTTGATAACTTTCTCATGGATCCTATTATTAGAACTTGACCAAAAAGAATTACGGAAATTGTTCCGGGTGGTTAAGAATATTACTTAACGAACAGACATAAAAAAAGAGTTGAGAACCCTCCCCTTTTTCAAAGTTGGATGAAAAACAGAATTATTTGAATATCACTTGAAATTCAGCTCTAACGTTGCATTACGATTTTATCTGTCTTTTCAGTTTCATAATTTCTAAGCATTTGTCTCCTCAATAGCAAGTTGTTAATCTATTCATTCTCTTGTACAATTAGAAGGAAAATATACTGCCAATAGCTTAAATCGTGGAGAAATTTCTGCTAGCTCTTGACCTATGTACCTTGAAAACTGAATTATTATATAAGTCTCGTAGAATTGAAACTGAAATCGTGCATTGAAAGTGCAATAGAATTTTTATTGCACAGTTTTTCATGAAAACCTACTTTTTACACTGAGAATGCTGTACAAAAACTGTCACATTTTATACGATCGTAGATAAAATGTATTCAAACTAAGCTATAAATTCTATCTACCTAATCGATTAATAATATTATAGGTACTTTCCTTGGAATGATGACACTATAATAAATGAACGTTATTCTATCTTAATTGAAATCGACAATTAATACGATAGAAAGTTAAAAAGCATCCGTAATTTTAATTGAACTAAATTTTATATTGTGGAGAATATTTCATAACTCAATTCGAGAATAATTTTAATTTGTGAAAATCAATTGGAAAATATCACCGAATAATAATAACTACTGAAAATGTTTCTATTGAATAGTTTGTTTTAACTTAACAATATAATTCTCATGCTTTAGAAAAGTTATAGAAATATAATTAATAATATTTTCTTATATTTGTATTGTTCCGAGATGGAAAATTGAAACAAAAGTTATGTCGACATCACGCCTAAAATAGTCAAAATAGATTAAGGGATGCTCAAAAGGTATATTTTCATCAAAATGTGAATTTTGTCAGTTTCACAATATTTTTATTTTGCACAAGTAAGTATGTGAAAAGAGAGAACTTTTGTTTTGATTGAATATTATTTCATGAAAGACAAATCGTTTCAGGAGTTTTATATTATGGAGAATCCGCATCTCGGTTTAAAGCGATTTATAAATGGTTTGAAATTTTTTGAAGTAATCATATAGGCGCAAGTAAAGCTGAACATTATGGACCTGATGTTGAGGCAGCTACTTCAGAAATCATTAATGAAATCCATGATTTAATGATGGGTAATAGAAGAGTGAAGATCCGTATGATTGCTAGTGTATTGGATGAGTATATTATATTTTGCATTAACATTTGAGCATGGGAAGACTGTCCGCGAAATGAATCCCTCGATTTTTCATACTTGACCAAAAACGAAATTGTGGGACAGTTTGCTGGTGTTTCAGTCGTTTCTTCTGTGAGAACGAATATCGGACCAAACAATGGGTTGCCAATGTAGAATCTGCACCAAAAAGACGAAGGTTATTTTTTAAGTCGGAATTATTACAGCGACAATCTTTTGAGATTGTAAAAAATAATACCTGTCGACTATTTGAAAAAGGGTTGAGCTATCCCAATAACATATAATGCATCATCATTGGACTACTACGTCCACGATTGGTCCATAAAAAAGTCTTTTCTCATCAAAAATGCACTAGCTCAATTCTCTCGACATAAGTTCGTGGAGCACTAACTCCTACCGAATCATCCCTAATCTCTAGCTTCAAGTGGACTATTTTATGTCTCTCAATATGAACACAATAGCTGACGGGAGAAAAGATTCCACTCGAACAAAGATGTGACTGCGTAAGTGAATGACTGTTTTGCGGTGTTTGAAAGGGATTACCAAACTGGGATAGCGTTAGATGAAGTGTATGAGCCTAACAGGAGTAGTGATGAGCAAAGCAAGAACAAGACCAAGACTCGGACAGTCTTAGTCTTGTCTTTGATCTTGCTTATTCATTCGTATTCTTGGTCTCACTTGAATACGTTTGCATTGGTCTTGGTCTTGCTCATTTAGTCTTGGTATTGGTCTTGCGTATTAGGTCTTGATCTTATTACTTATTTTCTTCCAATTTTAAAGATCATCAGTTATAAACTATAAATAATTCACTTTCAATTATTATCTGCCAAAATACTTTATTTTATTGCAATTTGAAAAATTTCATCGAGAAAGAAGATTCAGTAATGCATGAAGCTATCTGCCCCCACGAAAGACTCACGGCCACACTTTTTTGGCTACCGGAAGAATTTATGAAGATCTCAAGGATCGCGCACACATTTGGGTTTGGACTGTACAGTTCACATCTGCGCAGTTTATGGAATGCTTTTTTGATAATATTTTTTTGATCTGCGTAGGTCGCGGCGACCTCAAGGCTCCATACACGTACGGATAAAATTCAAGGTTCAAACTGCGCAGTCCGCACGTGTATGAGGGTCTCTAAATACTGATTTTTTTTGTCATATATGCAAGCTTGTCATAACTTGTCAAGAGAATATCTCTTGTTGTATGAGGCTCTCACTGAGAGCTATGAAAACTCCTCCTCCAATGCATGAATTGACCTCTTAGCGACAAAACACAGAAAAGTACTTAAGAGAAGTGAAAATATAGAAAAACAAATTTTCTCTCTACTTGAACGATGTGTTGTCTAGAAAAGAATACTTACTTCAAGAACATTCTTGTAGATCCTTTTTTTTTCAAACAGTTGTAAATTTTTTTTTTATACCTAATGTTGAAATCTATCAAAGCAAATTGACAATTCCAACTTCAAAAAAATTGTTCCCTGAAAAGCATGTGCTGACGCCATTACAAATATTTTAACTCATATATGCTTTGGAAGTAAGAATTTTTAGTCTAGACTTGCATATTTGGTCTTGTTCTTGCATATTCGGCTATGATATTGGTCTTGTTCTTGTTCATTCAGTCTTGGTCTTGGTCTTGCATATTGGTATTGGTTTTGTTTCTGTCCATTCAGTCTTGGTCTTGGTCAAAACCAAGACTGCAAGACCAAGACTAATTTTGCTCATCACTAAACAGAAGACGTCGTCGAGAAGAAAATGGTTTATCACAAATGAAATTGATATCTTCTAATTTTTGTACGAACTTCTCAAATCACCCTCAAAGATATTAGAATACGGAGTTTTTCAGTTTTTTAGTCTATAAACAAATAAAAATGTATAAGAGAGCTTATGATGCAGCAAACATTATGACATTTGGACAGCTATTTTCGAGAGACAGTCTGCCTCATGACATAATAATTCTTAACTGTGTAGACTTGTTGCATGAATTACTGTTTTATTTCAGTCAAGTTTGATTCATATTATTTTCAATTTAAGTTACGTATTCAATTGCATACTCTACCGACCAGCATTAGGTCAACAGCTTGTTTATCGTCCAGCAAAACAGAGTCGGTGGGAATCATTGCTTGTTCGACAGAGAATCTAGTCTACAATATTTTATCAGAATTTCTTAAGATATGTGGGAATCATTAAGGCCTCAAGGAGTCCATATCGGAATAATAAATATTTAATGTCCGACTAGTTTATTATTGTTGTCAAAATAACACTGATTTCAGGGTAATTACGTAACAAATAATACCCGAGGGCAATATGTTTCAAAATAGTGCCCGAGGACATTATTTTGAAAAATAACAAACAAGTTTTCTAGTTACAGCAAGTAACTAGAGTAATTTCTCTGACAGAAATCACAATGACAAGACATACATTGCTGAAAATTTTGATTGAAATACACACACCTCGGGCTGGAGGCCCTTGGAAAGTACACTATTGACCTCAGGCATTATTGTCCTTCTAACACCCTTGATACCTTAATTACTATATTCTGATATGGATTCCTTGAGGCCTTATTGATTTCCAGATATCAATTCTTGGATCTTTTTTTGAATATTTCTAAAGAGTAAGTTTGAAAGTAAGCTGCAATTTGTTACTATATACTAACAGTATGTTTATTACATTGTTGAGTCTTAATTAGATCTTCCAATTTCTTTTTGACTGGAAAAATCCTTCAAATCTTCAAACGCAAAATGTAATATAAAAAATAATTGTTATTGATACCTGATAATCATTGCTGTCAAATAATGGACAGTCGTTTGGCAGAGCAAATTCTATTTCACTTGAGAAATCTGTGGCTCGTAAAATTGGTTACTAAAGAAATGTCTAATTAGGTAGGCACTCTTCAATCGTTGAGAAAGATTACCAAATATTGTAACTAAGTGTGTTTTTCTAGCGCTTGACTTGAGTTTGATGAGTTTTTTGAACTGAAACCTTCAACAATTCTAGTAAGTTACTAGTCCGCAAAGTTAGTTGAGATAAAAACAATGGTTCAGTTGGAGCAGTAATAAAAATTAAATGCAGATTTCTCGGTAAACAAGTGTCGTCCGTAACGCTCATCACTCTTTAGAATAAATTGTTCAGAAATGGATAGAAGTATTCAGTAGTAAATAAATCAAAAAATGAAACAGAACAGTGTAATCATTGGATGAAATTGAAAGAATAATTGCCTTTTGTAGCACTGTTATTCAAATTTTAAGCATCGTTTGAATAAAAAATAACAGTTGATTATCAGAGCTATGTTTGTAATATTTATGGTATAGTGGTCGATTTGATTTTGTTTTGTTTATTTGAACATCGGTGTCGTTAAGTGACAGCTATACAATAAGTCATAAATTGAATAATTCCATCATGTCCACATGAAGTCTGTAGGAAATTACCTGCATATTTTATAACATCAATTGATTTGTTTCACTAACTTCATTTTCATTTTATCTACGATCGTGTTGATAGTCGATCAGTCAATTGTTTTTTTCGATTTTCTTTTTCATCAATTCAATTTGTATGTGATTGCTGATAATCGCACTTACAGTTACAGAAATTATACAAGTAAACATCGATGTACTCTATTGAGCTTTTTTACAACTCCTCGATTAGGTTTTGGGAATGATCAATTAGTTCAAATTCTAATTGGTTAATTTTTCGTGTTGCTAACAACAAATTGTGAGAACGTATTGTGTCATGCAAAAACAACTTCTCTTTATATTATTTTCTTCGACGTTTTTCTATAATACTTCCGTGAACCTGATTTAACTATAAAGAATATTCTCTAGTCACTGATCTTGTATGTTATCAATAAGAATTACCCCATCTTCACCTAAAAACAACCACACAACTTGGGCAATGTGAAAGAATATTGCGTGAGATATTCAGGGTCTCTGCTATATGCTTCACTCCAGTTTGAAATCATTGAATGTACTGTAATGTTTATTGCTTGACGAAATCAGTTTTTAATCAAATAAAAGTCACTATTTAATAATCTAAATGAAATAAAAGTTTTATTCTTCTTATGTCACTAATAATACTATATTTATATATTAATCACTTAATTCTAATTTAAACAAGGTCACAGATATTTATATTCCACTGTTACTGTTCATTATTTATTTTCACACTACTACTCTTATTACTGTACTGTCCTACACGTCTTTTGCTTGGCCTTATATAGAGAAATATTGTTCTCGAGTTTTCCATTTCTAGAAATCACTAGAGGCTTCCATTGAGAGGGGTGATGGGCTGCGACGCGGTGCGGCGGAAGCGGCCGAAGAAGCTCCGCCCCATACTACGTCGTCTTTACGAGCTCCCCCCTCACTCTCGCACGTCACACTGCCCTATTCTTAAGAATGTTTCGTACCGAAACACACCTTCATGTCTATGCCGGAATCGACACTCGCCGCCCTTGGTGCAACCAGTAGTTTGGTAGAAGTAGCAGTCGACAGTTTTTGGTTCGATCGGGCCTGCTGGGTGGAAACAGCAGACCAATATTTGGATTCCGCTGTTCTGGAATGTTACCTCTATCATATTTCGAACGATCTTCTAATCTAATCCATCCAGACCGCAGCCCAATTTTGGTATTGCCAGTTTCAGGATGTCGTTCTGCATTAAATGGCCTCGCATGTCTTGCAGCGTTTCCCACATGGAACGGTAGGTTGGTTTATGATGAAATTTATCTTTCGTTACCAGGTGGTAAATATAGCGTTCCTTAATTGTCGTATTGTCCCTCAGACAGATGGTCTTCCCTACTGTAGGCTTCTGGTGTTCTGGCCTGCCAAACTTCTTCTTGAAAACTGCTGCTATCCCTCGGGACATCTTCAAATCTCCTGATACACAATGGGCCAAGGAGTAGTCGGCCGGGACTCTGAATAGATCCTGCTGCACTTCAGTAGTTATTCCGAATCGAGCTCGACGTCCACTTGAAAAAGACTTCATGAACTCCTTAAATGAATCTTCCTGCGCATGAATCTTACGAGCACGTGCGTCGTTGGGATCTTCATTATTGTCTCCTGCAAATGGTGCTAGCCGATTGAAGTGCACCACTCTTGATTTGCTCTTGGGGTTGCGTCTGATTTCATAGATTATGTCGTTAATTCTCCTGATGATTTCGTAAGGCCCGTCCCAAGATGTCTGTAATTTTGGAGACAGGCCACGTCGCCGCCCTGGGTTATAAAGCCACACCGAGTCTCCTGGTTGAAAGCCTCCGCCTTGTGCCTTGACGTCATAGGTCTCTTTCATCCGGTCGCTGGCATTCTGGATGTTTATACGGATTCGAGAGTGGATATCGTCCATCGGCCGCCTTAAATTAATGACATAATCTTCACTAGCCAGGTCTTCTCTAGGTTTGCAGCCGAACTTTAGGTCGCATGGTAGCCGAAGTTCCTGTCCAAAAATAATTCTTGCTGGGGTCTGTCCGGTTGTTTCGTGTACGGATGAGCGGTAGGCCAGAAGAAACAGATGGATATATTTGTCCCAGTCTCTCTGATGACTAGAGACACCTTTGGCCAGGTGTCTGTTGATGGTCTTATTCATCCGTTCCACCATTCCATCAGACTGCGGATGTAATGCAGTAGTTCTGGTTTTACGAATATTCAATACTTCGCATATCCCTTGGAAAAGTGTGGATTCAAAGTTTCTTCCCTGGTCAGAATGGAGTTCCAAGGGTACGCCAAAACGACAGATCCAGATCTTCACTAGGACGTCTGCAATAGTAGCGACCTCTTGATTAGGAAGGGCATACGCTTCCGCCCATTTACTAAAGTAGTCTATGACGACAACAATTTATTTATTTCCGACGTCTGATTCGGGAAATGGCCCTGCTACGTCGATGGCTATTCTCTCGAATGGACTACCGACATTATACTGTCGCATCGGAGCTCTTGGTCGTTTCTGCGGTCCGTTGCTTGAAGCGCACGTAGTGCATTTCCTGCACCCTTCCCTAACGTCTTCTCTGCAGTTTAGCCAATAAAACCGCTCGCGAACTCTCTGCAGAGTCTTCGTTACCCCAAGGTGTCCTCCACTCACTCCATCATGGAGATGTCTCAAGACCTCCGGAACCCGACCTCTAGGAACGATCAGCTGTTCTCTACTCTTGGTTTCATTTGGATCTTTCAGGACACGCTTCAAGACGCCTTCATCCAGGATTACGGAATCCCATTGCGCCCAGTATGATTTGACCGTCGGGGAGTATGGTGCCACCTCTTGCCATGTCGGTCTTGTTCCTCTCTTCTTCCATTCTTGAATAATTCGCAACTCTGAGTCACCATCTATGTCCTTTTCTATCTCTTGTGGTTGCCAAGCATCGTCAATGACAGTTGTCCTGAACGCCTTTGCTTCAACCTTAGAGCAATGATGACAATCTTTTGGACATGGTCGTTTTGATAAAGCATCAGCATTCTTATGTGCTGTACCGGCTCGAAGTTCTATGTTGAAGTCGTATTCTTGAAGTCTTCCGATCCATCGAGCGACCTGACCCTCAGGATTCTTGAACTGTAGTAGCCATCTCAGAGCAGCGTGGTCAGTTCTTAACAGGAAATTCCTACCATACAAATATTTGTAGAAATGCTCGATGGACTCAACTACTGCCAGCAGTTCCCGTCTTGTGACACAGTAATTTCTTTCAGGCTTTGACAAAACCTTACTAAAGTACCCGATTACTCTTTCTTGACCCTCCTGCAATTGGGACTGGACGCCCCCAATACCGACGTCGCTGGCATCTGTGTCCAGAACAAAACGTCCTTCCGTCTTCGGGTAGCTCAGGATTGGTGCTTGGACTAGGAGTAGTTTCAGTCGCTCGAAAGCGACCTGGCAATCTTCATCCCAGCTGTATCTGCGATTATTGTCCGTTAGTCTGGTCAATGGTTTGGCGATATTGGCGAATCCATAAACAAATCTTCTGTAATAGGTACAGAGCCCGAGGAAACTGCGCAGGTACCGGCCATTCTTGAATTGTCTTAATCTTTTCTGCATCAACTGCTACGCCTTCTTTGGAGACCACATGTCCCAAATAGTTCACCCGTTCTTGGAATAAGTGGCATTTCTTTGGACTGAGTTTCAAACCAGCTTTCTTTAATTGTTCAAATACCTGCTCCAGGTTCTTCAAATGGTCTTCAAATGATTTTCCCATCACAATTATATCGTCCAGGTATACCAAGCAAGTTTTTCCCGATAGTCCTTTAAGTACGGTCTCCATAAGTCGCTCGAAAGTAGCAGGAGCATTACACAGACCAAATGGCATGACTGTGAATTGCCACAATCCACTACCGATGGTAAATGCAGTTTTTTCTTGGTCTTTCTCATCCATCGCTACTTGCCAGTATCCACTCTTGAGATCTAGGGTCGAGAAGATCTTTGACCCGGCCAGGGTATCTAAGGTGTCATTAATCCTGGGCAGAGGATAACTGTCCTTTTTGGTAACGTTATTCAGCTGGCGATAGTCGACACAAAATCGGGTAGACCCGTCTTTCTTCTTCACAAGTACCACCGGAGAGGCCCATGGACTGTTCGAGGGTTCAATGATGCCGTCTCGCTCCATATCTTGAATGATGACTTCAGCGTCTTCTCTCTTCGCAATCGGGAGTCGTCGTGGTGCTTGTCGAATTGGTCGTGCATCGCCGGTGTTAATTTTGTGATGGACAATATTTGTTCTTCCTTTTCGCCCCTCACTGGTTTCAAACACCTCTTGGAATCGGCGTACCAGATCTTCTGCTTGTGCGCGTTGCCAATTGTTTAATTGTTGACCCTTGGATAGTAATAGGGTCGTTAATTCCTTCGAAAGTTTATCGCAGTTAGGCTCTATCTTTGTGTCTTGTTTGAAGAGTTTTATTCTTGCGAGGCGTTTTTTTTTATGTTTGGAGTTATCTTCGGGTAGCATCTTCAAAGGCTTCTTGCTTCGACTTTTTGGATGACCTGGTTCTCCACAGTTCCAGCACCGAAGTTGTCTTGAATTCTTGAGATCTTTCACTGCTTCCTGGACCAACCGCTGAACCTGGGCTTCCAAGCTTTCCGTGGTATCGGAGTCGCAGGTAACCTCTAGCACGCGAGCACTGCTTCTGGACGCCTGCTTTGCCGCTTCGTATTCCAGTGCATGAGCCAATGCTTCCACCAGCTTCTTCGGTCGCGCCAAATGCAGGGCTTGTTGCGTTTCATGGTCTCTGATGCCATCCACAAATACTCTCACAGCCCAGCTTTCCAAGAAATCATCCGGGCCAGTTGGATATGCAAGTCGAACTAGGCGTGCCACATCAGCTTCGAACTCCTGTAGACTCTCGCTGGGACGTTGGTATCGGTTCTTGAGCTGCGTGTGATACACTTTCTCCAAGTGTGCATGGCCGTATCGCAGCTCCAGTCGCTTGACCAATTTTTCGTAATTGTTGTCTTCTTCCGGTGGAATAGCCTGTAAAATGTTCACCGCTTCTCCTCGGAGAGCAACTGTAAGTGCTGAAACTTTCTCAGTATCATTCCAGCCATTAGCCTTAGCAGCGGCTTCAAATTGCCTATGGTAATTAATCCAAGATGTTTGACCATCAAAGGTTGGAGGTTTGACACGCATTTTTGTGGTTGAGTCAAGATTTGGTGTGGATAATTCAATTATCTCAGCTTTTGAAGCTTTTGCCAGAGATGAAACACTAAATTCGAATTTTTCTTCAAAAATCTTCATTTTTTCATCCAATTTCGAATCCAATTTTGCATCCAATTCTTCTTACATTTTACAATTATCTTCAAATACTTCCTCCCATACCTTTGAATTTTCTCTAAATTTTTCCAGTTGCTGTTCAACTTTCTTTGTATTTCCTTCCATCTTTCCATGCAGTTCTTCTCTCAGGTTTCTTGAATTTTCTTCCTACTTTCCTAATTTTTCATTTAGTTTTGTTTCTAAATCTTCTTCCAAACTTGTAGAATTTTCTTTTAATTTTGACTCTAAATCTTCTTTCAAACTTGTAGAATTTTCTTTTAATTTTAATTCTAAATCTTCTTTTAAAAGTAAACAATTTTCTTTCAATTTTGATTCTAAATTTATAGAATTTTCTTTTAATTTTGATTCTAAATTTATAGAATTTTCTTTTAATTTTGATTCTAAATTTATAGCCAAATCGGTTAAAGAAAGTTGAACCTCAAACAAATATGTATCAGGGTCCTCACCGTCTTCAGTCATAGCTCCTCGAAGTCGTTCCATTAAAACTTGTTTGCGGCCACTGGTTTCCAAATCCCGCTCTTCCAATTGATATTTCAACTCTGCGACCTTCAAATCTTTCAACAGCTTCGTAGACGCCATTATCCAATTTTACAAAACAGCAATAAACAAAATACTAAATTGTTTATAACAATCCCACTTCTGACACCACTGTAATGTTTATTGCTTGACGAAATCAGTTTTTAATCAAATAAAAGTCACTATTTAATAATCTAAATGAAATGAAAGTTTTATTCTTCTTATGTCACTAATAATACTATATTTATATATTAATCACTTAATTCTAATTTAAACAAGGTCACAGATATTTATATTCCACTGTTACTGTTTATTATTTATTTTCACACTACTACTCTTATTACTGTATTGTCCTACACGTCTTTTGCTTGGCCTTATATAGAGAAATATTGTTCTCGAGTTTTCCATTTCTAGAAATCACTAGAGGCTTCCATTGAGAGGGGTGATGGGCTGCGACGCGGTGCGGCGTAAGCGGCCGAAGAAGCTCCGCCCCATACTACGTCTTCTTTACGAGCTCCCCCCTCACTCTCGCACGTCACAGTACAATAAAAAACGACACAGAATTGGATCTTCCAGCACAATTGGCATCACTGAAGTCTGCATTTTTAAATTTAAAATTCGTGACTTAATTCTAAGGTATAGCAAAGAAATTGTTTTTCAAAAATATTGAGCGTGTGGCCGTATATTTCTATTTCAGATGGCTTTTTCATCGTTCGATATTCGATTTTACTTCAGTTACATATCAATATAAGTATGTATTCACATATTTTGAGACTTTGAGTTGGAAAGAAGTGCGGGAAACTAGATCAGGCAGAAATGGCATGTTTTGAATCTTCATTTTGATCAATTTTTGTTAATCGATCAAAGCAACTCAAATGAAGGAATGAATTGACGCAACATTCAATTTTGGCTGTACGTAAACGTTTTCTGTGAATAAAAATCTTCATTTCTCCTAAAAGTTGAATATTTACAGAATTTTTTTCCACCTTGAGATCTGATTGAATGTTCTTCCTCTTCCTCAGATTCAATTCACCAAATAATTTACACTGCTTCGATCATTTTTGTAGTTCGGTATATCATGATGAATCGAATTTATGAATTGTCGTTTGGAATAAATTGAATCCTTCAGACGTTTTCCAAATACTTGGCTGAATATCGAGCCTAAGGATGGTTTTGCTCTAAGCTGACCTATAGTGACTGTCATTTTATAAAAATCTCCCTCATTTTTAGAGCTTTTCAACCACCTTGATATAGAATAGTGAACTTAAAACAAGTGTGAACAATGAACATGGTTTTTAGGACAATGTACCTCAAAATGAAAAGACGGAATCATTTAGTCCAAGATCCGAATTAAGAACGACCTTCACCAATCTGTTACAGCGGTGAAATTTTTTTCTATCAAATTTGGTATACTACAGAATACATCGCAAATGGGTTGGCTAAGAAATTCCTGGCAAGGCTATGATTAATTGAATATTGAAAATTGAGTTTTTGTAACTCACTTGTACTAAGTACAAGGAAGTATTGTGAAACCGACAAAATTCACCTATCGAGATTTTGATGGAAATATCCGTTTTGAGCATCCCTGAATCCATTTTGACTATTTTTGGCTTGATGTCGGTACGTATGTTCGTTCGTGCGTGCATAACTCGCAAATCTCAAAGCTGGTTGAACGTGTAACGTTGAAATTCTGCATTTAAGACTGGTATAGGGTCTTGTTGTGCAGCTCGCATTATGGTTTCAATCGTCTGTACCGGAAGTGTACTTTACTTAAAACTTTTTTCGAATATTTCTGATAAATCCAGAATGATCAACCGTAGGATGTTGAAATTCAGCATTTTAAATTGCTGTAGCATTCACATTGTCATCTCCTATTTTCGTACCAATCGGTTCAGCTGGGAGTGCACTTTATACGACAGACTTTTCGAGTTTTCTTCATAAATTCAAAACAATCGGTCGTAGAATATTGAAATTTTGTATTAAGCACTTCTATAACATCTAGTTGTACATCTTGCATTATGATGGCGATCGGCTGAACTGGAAGTGCAGTTCACTCGAAACATTTCTCGAATTTTCCGCATAAATACACATCAAAATTTTACTTTTTAAAATTCGACAATCGTCATTTGAACCAGATTTTTTGCTGACTACCTTTTATCATCGTGTTCACAATTAAATAGCGCTTATTTTCATACAAGATTTATTTGAGAAACAGATGAATGAAAATAGGTAGTATTAATATACTTGTTCATTCCTGTCAAACTAGCAGTTACGCCAGGAAAAAAATAGACAACCCAACGTTTACATATTTTATAGGCTCCATACTTTCGATTGGTATTAAATTCATTCGTAAAACTCATGAGCGCAATATTAAACGAAAAGTCAATTTTCAATATTTAATTAATCATAGCCTTGCCAGGAATTTCTTAGTCAACCCATTTGCGATGTATTCTGTAGTATACTGAATTTGATAGAAAAAAATTTCATCGCTGTAACAGATGGGTGAAGGTCGTTCTTAATTCGGATCCTCTACTAATCCATAGGATCACTTCATTGTTTGAGAAAGCTGATAGTTTTTTTTTTATTGGAATAAAAGCTTTCTATACATAGAAATGAATGTGAGACATACATATATTTGGATTTTATCGTTTGACGTCTATACTATGTTCAATATTTCACATTAGTTAAAAATCTATTATTAAAAGAACAGATTGGAGCTTTCCGTATGTCAAAATCTAGAAGAATTTGCGCAAAAATCTAGATGCTTCACTAAATTGCTCAATTCTAGATGCTGTACAGGCAGGTATATGAGGGCTTGAGTGTGTTTATGACTAGAGAGAAGTGGCGTAGCAAGTAAAGTTAAAATAAATCTTTAGCTCAACTTTTGCTGTATTTAGATAGTGTTGAGTTTACTGTGTTAAGATCTCTTTAGTTGATGAACAGATTCCTATTTGAATTGATTTTAAAAGCTAATTATTTTATTCTAAAGCCCAAAAAATGTTACACTGTTTAGACATTTAGAGTAGGAATTACTATTGAAATATGTATTTTCCAACGTTGATTATTGCGGAAAATCTCCAGAAAAGTGGAAGAACTTCTAAAGAAATACATATTTCTTAGCACCAATATCTTCTGCTATAAATCAAAAAACTAAACTTCCTATCATTATATTTAATTGAAAAGCATTATATTCTACATTCTGTGGGAAACCAATTACTTTAGTCTTAATTGTTTGAAACGGTTGTAATTTTTTTGCAAGCGGTCGAGGGCTTGACAATTTCCCATTTTATTCGACCAAGTTAATTTTGGAGTAATTAATGAGCTCTTCCTTATTTTCGGTAACATGTTCGCATAAATCTCTTGTGGGTTGAACTACACACTTATTTTTTTGGGGTCTTTGTTAAGTGGCACGTAAATAATTGTGAAGACTCTAAATGGTAAATAAATAGGGGATTTTTTCCTGAATCAAATACAGATAAAATAAAATACAAGCGAACGAATGTTCAGATGATTTTTTTTCTACCAGTGGTATTTTATTTATCTCGCTTTTTATTCACAACATTTCTGAACAAAGTGATATAATATAATATAATGGAGACAAAACAGTTTATATCATGATTGAGTCTGAGTTTGCTGGCCAAAGCGAAGTAGAAAGCACTTTTTGTAAATGTTCATATAAAAAATCTCAGTCCGTCTCCCTATTTTTGATGAATCTGAATACGCGACAGGAATGTGAAATCAGCAGATAACAACAGAATGCATGAACATGAGTTATTCTAGTAATCGAAAAGTGTTGTAGTCCCATAAATAGCAGATGTAATGCATCTAAGTCTGTGAAGTTATAGTCCACACAGAAGTGTAATTTTTAATGAAGGAAAAAACTTTTCAAAACTCATTTTATAAATAAATTTGTTTTATTGGGATATCAGTTCTGTAAATTAATTAGAAACACAACGTTCCGACAGTGAAGTGCTGCCTTTTTCAAGTGTAAAGAAATATGAAAATAAATAAACAAAATTGTCAAGACAACAAAAATAAAAGTACAAATAGTAACTAGATTAGTTTAAAATATATTAACTCCTAGGATCGTACAGCTCTACCTGTGGTTGATGATTCAATATCCACAGGTCTTCAGGAGACGATAATAAAGGTCTAAAAAGGGAAATTGTCAACTCCTTGTGGCTTTAGGTCAATCTGGCTCTACTCTTTTTGGTTTGGTGCATAACTGAACCATCCACAGATCTTCAGGAGGTGGTGATGAAGTAACTCTTGCAAGTATATTCGTAGATACAAATAACTTGAAATTATGAACGAATGATTGGTAGCCATGATCGATTAAGTTCATATCCGGTATTCAAATTCAAATTATTCGGTGATTTTTTTATTTCAATTGCTTCTCTTATAAGCCTCTTGAACCAATTGTTCTCTTTAGCCAGAAGCTTCGTATTCTTTGCAGTTACAATCTGTATCTGAAATTACTCTTAATGTATTACCTATGAGGCAGCACTTTGCTGTCGAAACGTTGTGTTTCTAATTAATTTACAGAACTGATATCCCAATCAAACATATTTATTTAGTGTAATTTTTGTCCAGAATGCGTACGTAAAACTGATAGATAGGATAATAATTAAAATAAAATCTAACTATAGATGTTACAAATTTATTTACATTTATAAATGCCTTGATGGAGAGTATTGAGCAACTAGACCATTCAAAGACAGACTTATAATAATGAATCCAAACTTAATAACTTCTAATAAATAGGGGATGCAAATCCCACTCGACTAATCCGTGAGAGGCACACTGACCAAGTAGGGGGAAAAAGGGCTGACACACAAAAATCAGCTTTATTTACAATTATATACCAAAAACAACAGTCCAACAATCCAATATGAAGAAGTCTACCTCATACACACTACACAAAAATATTTGAGTATATTTGTATATTTTTGCGCACAAGACCTTTCGACGATCCATTTCTAGGATATTTGTGAATATTAAATTTCAGCTTGAGCTCCATGCTCTCTGGATGTGTGCTAAATAATAGTCAAAATATAAAAGTTGAGGGTTATAGCCATGTTAACGATATTCGAACAACAATTTTCGTGATTCAGTAGGCCTCCTTTCAGAATACTTGTTCTTATGTTCATATGAGCTTTCGTACTTGTTGCAGGAATTTCTTTTTCTAGATCAAGTGGAATCAAATCCGGGTCTCAGTAACGAGCCTTCAATTTTATTCGCGAGCGAAGCGAGCACTTTGTTCCACTAGCAAGTTTCTAGAGTTCAATGCATATATTACATTTGTTTCAAAAACTAACTTCAAAATAGCATGAAACTATGAAACTCACTTCAGCTGTACGAATAAGCTTATACCAAGTACAGGTCGTCATTAGAATAGTGTGAAAGCATGAAATTCTCTAACATATTGAGTTTAATTTCTATTTGAATCTGAATATATTGAATAATCATTATGAATGTATTTGAATATTGATTCAATTTTTGATTTCGGGTAATGTATCTCGTGTACTGATTAAGATTGACATGTGGAATATTATGATAACAAGTTGTGTATCGATTTAACTTATGATAAAAATCCTATTTTATCTTCGATCGTATGAAAAGTGACCGTTTTTTACATCATTTTCAATGTAAAAGGTAGGATTTTATGCGAAACTGTGCAATAAAACTTTTATTGCTAATTTCAGAAGGAGAGTCCATCAGCTCTAATTATCAGTATTTTAACATCTGCGGGATATTTTTATGCTGGACCACATCTACGCCTAATGCCATTAATTAAGGCACTGTTTGATAATGAACACATGTCAATGACAATATATCAATTGTCACATGATGCCGTTATAAATGACATTAGACGTAAGTGTGGCCCCTGCATGAAACTAATCTATAACAATCAAATCACTTTTGGACGTTTTAGACTTGATATTTTAATTCAAATTCCCAAGAACATTTTATGTCAACTTCAACGAAAACAGTTCAATTTATAATATCGTTTCTTTAGTTATCAATAGTAGCTGTTAAAGTAACATTTATTTAAGAGAAAATATTCATATACGCCAACCTCGTAGCGCCAAGAACTCCATCTAACGACATCAACAGAAGAAAGCTAGCGTACTGTCATTTGAGCGGTACCTGATATTTGATTGTTAACTTGTCAAAGCTAGACAAATTTTATAATAAAGGCTGAATCTATTCGTCCGGCGACCGGAGTAAATATTTTCTCAAATTTTGCCGGTAACCGGATAAATAATATATTTTTCATAATACCTGCATTGAAACAACGCGTTTCAAGGCCTGTTTTATCAGTCAAAACAAGACGAATTTAGACAAATGCAAGTGTAGCTAGACAGAAACAAGCCTGTTCCTGCCCTAGGAGAGAAACAAGCTTGTTTCTACTCGCTGAATTTGTTTCTTAAATCGTTTTATCCCTGGCAAAGTCGTATTTGTTCATTGTCAATCTCTATATGAAAATCATATAGCCTCAGTTAATTTGACAGTATTCGTAACTGAAAATTATATTGAAATGACGATAGTTTTAAGAAAAAAAGTAATAATATGACAATTTCAAGTACATCACAACATCTTATTGATGAAGCACAAGCATTTACACTTGACTTGTTACCAGCAAAATCAAAAGAAAAATATTTACTTTGTTATGACAAATTTATAATATGGAAAGTTTCAATGCAGGTATTATGAAAAATACTGTGTGTGGCACAGGACAAAGCACGATTTCAGCCGAGGGTGATGCCAGCCCTCGCTTCGCTCGGACAAGCAAAATTCACGCTCATCTGGACAGTGTAGTTCTGCATTGTGTACACTAGTTCTATATTGTCAAAAAACACTTTAGTGTGCAATAGTGCAGCGAATTTGAACTTAGGGAATTAAGCTCAGTCTGCAATATCCGAAATGGTCAAAAAGATTGCTTTGTTGATTAATTCATCAGAATCAGATGATTAATTAAATTCATACAGTAATATTGAGGTTGATAACTTGGAAATACTCCTAAAACGACCAGAAAAAAACTGCATGAAGAAGTGATACCGGCATATTTGAGTACGGAATTTATTAGATATTTTAGAATAAATCGCCAATTAAATAAGAATATGAATTATTTTTGCTAGCTCTGTTTACCAAACTGATAGGAATGAATCTGACGTTTATTTACCCCCACCCTACTTTGCACTAACTACACCACCTCATGAGTCAATTCAGAAAAGAGTGCACTAGCTCTCAAATTTATCTCATCGAACACTCTGGCCAAATTGCATGTTTTTCATAAAACATCTTAGTGTTAAAAAGTGTACACTTGGTCAATCTAGTGCATGTCATCGAACAGAGTTAATGTCAAATGTCCTCAAATTATATCTGCTTGAATTACGTTATATATTGAAATTCACATTTATCACACATCCATAGTCCTTTTGTTAATCGCTTGAGTCCCGAACATTTCAAATGATACCATACGTAGCAATAATCACAACCCACACTTTTTTTCAATTTTGAGTGCTTATCAATTATTGTGATATCCAAATTTTTCTGCAATATAAAATATTCCTCTTTTGGAAGTGTTTTTTGAGAGTACACTTTTACAACAGTTTTCCACGCTTTCGTAGTAAAATATAACTGTTGACATGAAATGAAGGTTTTTATCGGACTGTATTAATTAATTACATGATTATTTGAATATAAACAGGAATATGACAGATCGACGTTTTTTGAAAAATTGGAAATCAGATAAATAAGTTCATTCTATCAATTTACCTTTGGATGTATTCAAATAAATTCTAAAAAGATCAATTAATTTTTATCAAATATAGCAGGGACGACTTTGGAGAATTGATTTCCTCACGATAAACTATTCCAACTAACGGAATGAAATATAGGCTATTGTTTTGCACGCAAAAAAATAACCGGACAAATAGAAATATATTGTCACAAATTTCATTCAGAATAATTCATCAACACAGGTTACAGTGCCAGTATTTATTTTCTCCAACACTGTTTTGGAATTTGCATATTCCATAACCAAAAATTATGTTGGAACGAATGACATTCCAAAAAATCATTTAGAATGATTCCGTATGCCGTTTAGAATGATTCTGTAAGCCTTTAGAATCATTTCGATGAATCAGAAGCTGTTAGTTTGGCTACTACCATGGTTACTTCCTAACAATTCAAGTATTCATATCTGGATTTGACGTTTGACATTTAATAATTTTTTAAGTTTTCTCTGAAATATTATTGAGTTTCCAAAACCTTGTTAGAGAAAGTATAGTCTACAATATGTTTGGAATGGCGTATTCCACACTCGCGAACCGTAATCCTCGCCTTCGGCTCGGTTTACAAATTTTTCTCTCGTTCAGAATATAGGCCATTCCAATACTTATTGTAGAATATACTATTATATATTTGTATGATCACAATTTCGCCCACAGTTACTCATACTGAAACACTGAATCACTAACTGACTTCCTCTCCTAGCTCACGCTCTTATATACCTATGTCGACAATAGATCAACATTCAATTGTCTAACTGTTGTTGCCTGGCAACCACCGAACATCTAGTGACCATAGCCTGTTAATTATGTCCGACAATTGAACATCGACCGTCAAATATTTATGTGACCTAATTACTACAAATATTTCATATTTGTGACAATATTATTCCTCCGGTAGCCGGATCATCAGTCACTTCGCATTATAAAACCGAGCTAAAATGAATGTAAATATTGGGAAAATGAGAAATAGAAGTCTATGTTGTATGTCTGGATGCTCTCATGCCGACAAAATGAACCATGAATGGATATTTAATTGTCGAGTATGAAGTCAGTAAAAATAAAAACTTGGATCGCCAGGGTACGAAGAAATTCAAAATAAAGTGTTATCAATGGTGAAAAATAATTGCATGGTGAATTTACATGAACTATATCTCTAACTGTACGTTTTTTAGAAGTTGAGAGAGATAAAAAATATTGTTCAACCTAAAATATTCAAAGAAAGGACTACGCGAAACATGAGAACTAATTTGAGAAGTAATTCCAATTTATGTTACATTATATAAGAAGAAATCATTCAATAGAGTTAAAGGGTGTTGACATCTTGTATTATTGGAATATATGTTGGAAAATATTTTACTGAGATCAAGATTTAATAACGTTGATTTCTGCAAAAAAATCAATAAATTGTATTAAATTTCTAATAATAAAATCAATAATTATTAAATGAATTTTTCTCAATAATGAAGATTCTAAGAATTGTTTTAGAATTGGAGCAAAGACATGGACTCCAACAAATATAGTGTACATTTGTCGGAGGAAAATGATCAGTTTTGGAACGTGTATTTTCTGATTGACGTATATGCAAACTGCAGCTCATGTTTGCAGTATTCTTTACCATCCTTGTAGTTACAATCTGTATCTGAAATTACTCTTGATGTAGTACCTATGTAATGCAATATATTTACTTCAATGTAATATTGGTATTATTAGTTAAGCTTGACCATTTATTGTATCAGAAATTGAAGTAATTTTGACCAGTTGTTTAGCATCAATTTTTTGATTTATATATGTATAATAATAAATTCTTGCCTCCCTATTTGGTTGATGAGAGCTTTCATTCTTTCTAAACCAATGATCATCAGAAGTTTCCCGCAAAGCTACCAGAAATTGATCAAAAAAAGCAGCATTGTCTGATGAGTGATTGTACATCATGATATGACAATTTTCGCAAAATTTTCGGCCTTCACTAAATATTTTTGCCGCTAAATATACCTAAATCGATGGCTTCAAACTCACAGCGGAAAATAACTACCATTATCATAGGAAATTTGTTCGTTTGATCACTTTTCTGGGAATATTTGCACACCCGACATTAAAAATTATACGCCAACTATTTCGGCACTTTCCCAATGAAGCGGCGTTACTGTCGCATGAAAAGTAACTAGGTTGGCGTATATACTTAACTGTTTTGCAAAAATTAGGACGACCAAAGATCATACATTGTATGACACACGTGAGAAAGTCTCTAATGCACTCACGGAGCTTTCAAAAACATATTTTTAACCAATCCGCTCGTGCATCAAATAATAACTTTTCACACTTGTATTGATAATGTGTAAAATTCAACCTCAGTTTCTAGAATTGAAAACAACAGATTGAATTATTATCACTTGAAACAAAACAGTACTTCTGTAACTTCTTGAACTGTTGTTACAGGGATATATTCGATACTGCACTTAGATTAAGAATAATAAAAAATGGGAATTGAAGAATTTAGAACATCGTGTTCAGGAATATTATATTGTCAAAAAATTCAACGGTCGATGGATAATAAGAATAATTGAGAAATTGACTCCTATCTTTTTCAAATGCGAGCGTTACAATTATTTATTTTACATTGTAGTTTGATTGTTTCTCCTTTTTATCGCTCAAGCACTAATAAATGATAGATATTATTTTTTTTAAAGGAGATGCGAATCAATTTCTTTATGCTTCGTCTCCATCACCCGCAGAGTTTTTGAACATTATTGGAATTATAGTTTTGAAGTTCATCTCTCGACGTCATTGCAGAAAAACAGGGGACTCTTTATGCCTATTGCGTATCCTCAGTGGCTCCACTCTATCGGTTAAATTTTACATCTACGAGGTGTGCCGTCAATAACGTCAAACCTTCAAATGTCATTTTTGTATGTCATATTATTCGAAAATCATGAGTATAAATCATTCACTTAGAAGTTGTTGTGTTGTTGGTATACTAATACTATAGCAAACAGCCCAGAACTTATTTCTATAGGTCTCCGAGAAGAGATTATGAAGCGAAATAAAGAGAAATATGGATAACAGCAGTTATCCGAGTGTGATTTTATGCAATATTCTATGAAAATGTATTAGATATCATTCAATTCTCGGTATCAACCATCTTTAAGAGAAGTTAAATATTATAACTGTAAAGAAAATCAATAAATACCACTTGGAGATGTTTAATTGACTGAACAATCACATGAATTCGTCTCAGAATCCGTTACTGAAAGGACAAAATTTTTGCTTGATATTTTTCCTTCCAAAAATTCAAGAATTGTTTTAAAGATAAACAAGATGAGAAAATCTTTTTCCCCTAGGAATTTCGCTCAAAATCTGTACGTATACTTATAACACATTATAAATCTAGCTTTAATTGATTACCTTTAGATGAGTCACACAAACAATATGGTTGATTTGCTTCTTTTAGAATATTTTTGTCTACAAATGTTGTCATAAATTTAAAAAGATATTATTTTAAGGAATACAGATGGTACGTCATGGATTTAATTTTGATTTTAAAGCAGATTGACATATTTCAAAGCATTGACAGGTGACATCACACCTCGAAGTTGTGATTTTTGAATAATATGCGGCGCTTTCGTCGAAATTTGAAGATACGCAACAGGCCTTTACCATCTAGCTATTATGAAATATTTTCTCAAACATCAGAGTTTTTGTAAATTGTAAGTATAGGAATTAGAAAGTTCAGTCAATAATTTTCAACAGTTTCGGCTACACCCAAGCCATCTTCAAGAGGGCTACAATTCGATATGCAGCCAGATTCTATGTATCTATTGCAATTAAAATCTTGTTACACAGGTAATACTTATGAAAGAATTATGTAGTTTGTATATTATACATGAATTTTTAAGAATATCTGATTTATTAGAAGCGAAAAAAGAGCAATTTTCATATTGTCGTATAACATCACAACCGATCACTATGGACGCTGCTAACTAAATGCGTGTTGATAATAGCGTGTACATCAAAATTTGACAGATTGACAAACGTAAAGAATAGTAGTTGACCCCACAAAAGACTATTTTGCTATTATCTACATGCATGTAGTCAGCATCTTTTACTGAATCAGATGTTCTCAAAAATCCATGGATAATATACAGACTACATAGTTCTTTTGGAAATATTACCTGCGTAATAATATGTTAAATGCAATAAATACAAAGAATCTGTCTGTATTTGAAATTATAGCGCTCTTGAAACTGTAGAGCGAGGCAAGAAAAAAAATGAATCCTCCAAAGGATATTCTGACGTGCTTTGACGGTTCTGGATTTATAATTTCAGCTACTGAAAAGATCAACTATGTACCTACCTAAACTGTTTGATTATCGAATAAAAATGAAACAATTATTTAATACCTGAAAAAATTATTACTTTCAACGGAATGCGCATGTGCTATATTATGTAGTTTAGAGTTGACATCATACCCATTGCAATTATTTGAAACAGGCGTCAGAAGAAAATGAAATTGTGTTTCAAGATCATAATAATACAGTGTCTGCTTATCTATTAGGTACACTAGGTACGTATCTAGGAGTCCCTGATTTCAGGAGCCTCTAACTTTAGAGGCTTCATGAGTATTTTGCCAATTCTCACCAACTCAAGAGTCTGATCAAATTCTGTGCTGAAATGCTCCAATCGCTCTCAATCCAATGGAGGAATCACAACAAATTGACATTGATATTGACTATATGATTATAGTCAATTTTCCATGCAAGCTGCACATACTCCTGATTAGAATTTATCATTTGGACCTGATAGGGTCCAAATCAGGCTACTTTTCTATAGGAATAAGATCTGGATCAAGATGGCAAGAATTGGAGTTTCAAAACTTTATGGGATTATGTCAATGTCGATTTGAGGTGATACCAACACAATACTTGTGCTGATAAAGAGAGGATATACAAATGGCATAATAAAGACAGAATAACGATTAGGCTTTCCTTTACACAATTTTAGTGATCAAACCTAAAATTAAAATGTTAACAATTTCATCTGTTCCTTCGAAATGAATTATAAGTTTTTGACTAAACCAGCGAAAGAAATAACTTAAAACTAAGAGTGCTGACAGGGAGAATGTAGGATTAAAATACTAAAAATAGAATAACGACCCCATTTTTTTCCATATAATAATAAAACTCAAAACTTGAGATCACAATAGACATAATTCAGTCCCTTTGAGGTGAATAATTGAAATAATCAGAAAAAAAAAAACAATTGACGTGAGTTTTACAAATTCTTATTTATTCACTTTATCAATTTCGAATTTTTAGGCTATCATTATGAAAGCTATTATAACTCTTCTGATGATGGCCTAAGAAGCTAAAATCGATACAGTGAATAAACTAATTTCTGACTCAACCAACGATTCAAAATATTCCCTAGCACAATTAAGATGTTCAAAATTCAGTCACAATAGATTAAAATGATCTTACCGGTTCTTTTCGAAATGGTTTATCATTTTCTGATTGAATCGAGGTTATGAAAAAATTGAAAATGTGGATGCTGCCAATTTCACATTGATATTAAGTACACTTGGTATGTGTTTGGTGTAGCCCTTGATTGGCGTTTTCCAAGCATTTCATCTATTTTCAAAAATTCAGCTACCTCATTGAATTCTTTGCCTAGGGGCCCCAAAGTGTCTTGATCCGACACAATATACTATGTAGAAACAAATTAGCTCGAATGTGAAACATAGAAATGTATTGGATAAAATGGTTGAAGCTGACTGGATAAGTGAATGTGAGTAATACAAAGATGGGATTTTAGTCAATTATTTTAATATCATTTCTTTTCTACTTTGAAGTTTCGGTTGCACTTCAGCCATCTTTAGAAGCGCTACAATTTTATTTATTTTATTACCGATATGTGTATCGTGGACATTAGAATCATTTACAAGAGAATTATTGTTTGTAGAATCAAATGTGTACATTCATGTATAATTTTATTACCATCAAATAGCGAGAAAAAATATTTTCGTTTGTCAATTGCCACAGCCGATATCTGTGGAAGACACTGACTGAGTGCGTGTTAAAAATCGTGAGTGCACGCATTGCCAAAAAAATACAAATTGGCACAGGCAGTAATCAGTCGGTTGTGGTGTCGATCAATTAAAATTGGATCGAAGCATGTGCATGTGCATCACGCAAGGTGTCAATAATATGAGCAAAAATCACGAAGGTAACATGAACCTAGATCTTAACAAATATTGTTGTATTATTATGCTAAGCGCTGTAGTATCTGTCTTTTCACCAATATTTTGTCTGTCTTGTTTTATGTACAACATTTCCAATGTGGGTCTTGCTATTGAGTTTACTTTATTATGAGTAATATTAGTTTCATCAAAATCAAATGTATGTTCTGAATCTATGCAATAACTGACTAATGTATACTTCGACGTATTTTTACTTAATTTTTTACTATTTCGTTTGTGCTCATAAAGCCTTGTTTTTGAATATCTTTTAGTTTATCATATGTACTGTGCATCATAATCATTACATTGTATTTAGTAAATCAAATTGGATCTCAAGTTTTTATTATTTTAGAGATTTAATTGCCTACAGTTCTTGTACTGTTTAACACAAATTTCTATTCCCTCTTCTTTTTCGAAAAGTCGTACACTTGTGTAACTAATGCTATCTATGTACGGAATTGTGAAGTATTTATCAGTCTAAAAATTTTTTCTTATTCCTGTTATTGTCATAAACATTAGGTGAATGACTCATGATTTGATTCTTGACATCGTTTATAATGCCAAATGGATATTTATTGGAACGAAGTAACTTAGTTACTGTGCTACTCACTTCGCTATGATATTTTTTAGAAGTCGATTCAAGTGCTCTGCTAAACATATTTCTAGCAACATTGAGAAGTTGACTTTTTGGATGGTTCGATTGAAGACTTAGGTATCTGGTACTTGCTGAGGAATTTTTGTACCATTTGGTGGTGACGTTGCCACATTCTTTTCTAATTAGTAACCTATCAAGAAAAGGTAGGCTGTTTTTGATCTCTGTTTCTACTGTGGATTGTATGTGAGCATTAATGCTCTTGAAAATAGTCACAATTTCACTTATTTTAAATCTTGACACAGCTGTACTTTTTCATGAACGGTACCTTAAACGACAGCTTTGCAATAACCTCTTCCAGAACTAAATCCATAACCAAATTAGCCAGAACCAGGAGATATCGAATCTCCCACTGCTGCACCAAACACCTGTCTATAAGGCCTCCCGTTAAATTTGAATAAACAACTTTTAAAACAACTTACTAAATTCAATTACATTTTTTTTTTTGTGAAATAGGAAAGAAATAATATTTAAATGATTGACTGAATTCGCATATTCATATTACTCACATGAAAATGTATATTTGCAATAGAGTTTTTAATTTCACAAAATTGAAACGCAGAAAAAAACTGACTATATGCGTTTTTTCTCTCTGCTTCCCCACTAACAAACAGGCTGTCCCGCTTTAGGGCAAAAAATGTGTGGTAACGTTATTTGTACATAATATGGATATGTATATGCGGTTCAGACAAATAGATTCGGAATGAATGATTGATAAAACCCAACCACACTTTCATAATATATTTTGAGCCACCTCGGCGTATACAGTGCTGCCAATTATTTTTGATACTGTAGTAGTAGTATTGATAATAATTTTAAGCCTTATTCAAACTACTCATATATTTTGATTCCATCCATGAATGCTTTTCAGAATTGCTGACGATAAGATTGAATATATTCTTTTCTACGGCCGTGAAATTAATACTTGACGTATCGTGAACGATGTGTGAAGTGCATATTTTTTGCGTCCCCGTTTTATCACCATTTAAAATTTAAACGCGTAACAGTCAAATTTTGAATTCATTTTGTGAGTCCTTTAGTTCATATTTTTGTCAAATCTAAATGTCAACTTGTACCCTGGACTCCCTTGCTGTGGGCTTAATAATCGCTAAAATATGGAAGTTGGGGACTAAAAAAATCTTGTATGTAATACGAGTGCAAACAAGAACTATGACGTTCAACCAACAATATACTTGGCCTCATGTCATAATGTTCAACTTTCCACTCTTGTTGCATGAATTACTATCACATAGTCTTGCATTAGCCAGTTCTTTTTTACACATCACAAACATTGCGTAAAAGAGACATTTTTTATATTTAATTTATTTAACGCATTCTGGAGCTACGCGTGACTGTCGTTTGATGGAACCTCAATACTAAAATAGTGACTTGTGCTTGTTGCAGTGTTATTGATTCGAATTTGAGTGTCAAAATATGGAAGTCGATAATCTGGAAGAGTAAAATTGAGATTAGATTGAGAACTCACCACCCCGAGTAAATCTGTTTTCAAGCCAGTGTTTCAGTGATTCGAAAAATCTAAATGTGTTTGGTACTGTGTTGTGTGAAAAAGCATTGACATTATGACCAGTTTAGTAATACGTCAAGCCTCGTCACCAAATACTCAGTTTCATAAAATAACGCTGAGCTTCACACTCTGTCGCATGAATTAATATATATATATATATATATATATATATATATATATATAACATTGCGAATTTATCCATCCATCCATGCAATTATATATTTCCTTCATCCCCAGCTCCTTCTTTGCTTCTTTTTTTCTATTATATGATACTATAGTGTATGAATTTATTTGTGTAGAATATCCCACATCTTGTGAGTGACTCTGGGCTGTGCAGTGAAAGGTTATGTTTCTGTGACCTAACCTAACCTTTTCGTGATATTTGAGCGCAAGGGGAATCCTCAATCCACCATCTTGTAACATCTGGTTCCGGTTGGTGAGTATCGAATTATAATCATGATTTACGTCTTCGGTGTCAGATTGCGCATGTAATATCATATGTTCAGTTTATGCTCCATACTGAAACTGACTTCTGGTGTAATATATTATTGAAGAAAATAAGCTGCTCAAATGAAATAGAGAACAAAAGGATTTTGGAGTAAAAAATGTAACTAAAACAAAATCATGGTAACAGGAAATTTAGGTAATTTTGTTTCGGCTGTGAAGCACGTATCATTTCAACCAACATACTGCTGAAAAGGGCCTAAGGAAGAAATAACCGCAGATTTTAGAAACCGCGCTCCAAAACTAAACTGGCTTGTTGAAAAGCTAACCACGAACAGTGTAGTTCGGTTTCAGAGTATTCTGTTGATGAAATTGTAACTTTTAGGTGTATATAACGGGTGATTACTTATCTCAATATTCTGGATGGCCATTAATTGCTCCATATAAATTGCAATTTTAGTCAATATTCAACCTGAATAAGAATTTGATGTTGCTTTAATAGGAATGATGTATTTTATTGGTCGAGCAGCTGTTTTCTTCCTCAATATTATTTAATGATTTAATGTACTTCAAATTACAAACAAATTTCACAAGCTCATGAATAAGGCTGTATATTATTCGTTGTTCGAGTTGAGCGAATCAAACCAAATTTGTTTTGGGTGTCAGCAGTTTGATTAGATTTTGTTCAACTTCAATAATGTTTTAATACCTGTTTCACATTGTTAAATAGAGTAGCTTATCTACATGGGATTTATAACCTGTCACTGTCAAAATATTCACAGTATAATAAATATCGATCCTATTGTGATACATGAGATTTCATCAGCGCTTGGAAATTTGATTGAAATTTGGTTCATTAAAGTTCCTTTGTTGGAACTATATATCATGATATATATCAGATAGAAATTTCAATATGGAGCATTTGAGTTGTTTGTTTGTTCTGCTTGGAAGAGAGATATAATTTTAAAACTTTTACAGAAATTGCAGGCATTTATACAAAAAAGAAAGAGAGCATATGAATAAATATTTCCAACTTGTTTTCAGATTTCTGCTGCAAATATTTGTTAAGAAATGTATCAAAGCTCACTGACATTTAAAAGACGGAAAAATAGCACAACTTTAGATAGATGGTATTTAAAATAGAGTCAGGAACATGAGAAATCGAAATTTCTGAAATATTAGATCTCATGCACAATACGAGTTTAGAAGTTAGTGATAGTGGCTAGTGCTTATATTTTGTACTTTGGTTACAATATAAGACTTCATTATGAAAGTTTAATAGATGTTACTAGTTTACTAGCATCAAAAGTCAGAATAAAATATTTGGAGCATGATATATTGAACTAACTTCAATTTCATTATCTAACAAATTTCTTCAAATTATTAACAGAATAAAAGATATATATTTTTTGAATTTTAATTTTGAAGCATTTCGAATACATTTTACTGCAGAAGTCAAAAGTCGAATAAATTGAGGATAAAATATGTCCATCTTTTTTTGTCTGTCCTTATTGACTATAGGTACTGATTACAAATCAAAATATTGTGCCTGGAAACTCTTACGCTAATCACGATTAGCGCAGATCAGCGTTAAACTAATTTTATTACTGACACTTCTCATTAACTTCCTATTGTGAATAAGTGACGTATTGAAGTGGGGAAATACTTGATGAAGCTGCAATTATTTTTAAAGTTAAGCAATTTAATGACTTCTTTGTAACACGTGCACTGAAAGTACCCTACTACTGAGCTGAAAACTGATGCGAAAGTCCTTAATTCCAAATCACGGTAACAATTTCCATTAGGTCTCTGTCTATTGGTGTCCGCTAGGTAAAAATGAAAATTGTGGTTCATGGATGCCGTTGGATTTTTTTTATTTCATTGATATATGTCAAAGTGATATTTGAATTTTGTTATAGTGTGTGCATTGATCGTGAACGGGGTAGCACAGGTAATGTGAAAAATTTGAAGTCATGTTTTGTTGTATTAATTTACACTGTTGATGTGATCACACTTGAAAAAATTTGTCTATAAAATCGATAAAATAGTTTCAATACTTTTAAATTCATTTAAAAAGTTCAGTAATAATAGTAATAATGATTTTAATAATAGTTTATTCTGCATAGGAGATACATCTCTGTACAAAAATATTGGTAGTGCATTTTATACATAATTATATAATTACAAAATATATTAAAAAATTGAGGTATCTTTGAAAATAATTGAGAGATTTTATGTTCAAGGCATAGAAGAATCCAAAATTCATTTAAAGAAATAGGAAAAAGCTTTCAGTAATCTATTTTGATTTTCATAATATTTATTTAACACATAAGGACGTTTCGGGAATAAATTTTCCCTTCATCAGCAAAAAATATACAAGAATAGCGATGACAATTACTGATTTCAACTTGACATTGTAAATATAAAAACACAAGTTATAAATTTTCAATTGAAGAACAGGCAAAGTCTATTCACAAGAATGAAGCCATGCTAATCCTAGTTGGCAAACAACTGCATTATAAAAATTAAAATGGATCACTGAAGGCCTTTTCTTATTTCTTTAAAGATTTTATGTGAGAGCTCAGAGTTTTAAAACATTATGTATGAAATTGAAGGTGTCGTGAATTTTTTCTTTGGTCGGATTCAAAAGCAGCTCTGTCACACTTTGAATAGTTGTCTGAAGATGTTTATTGAGGAATGTTGACCTTAGCGAAGTATATAAAAAGCTCAGTATTGGGGGTACTTCGGTGCACTTGTTACAAAAAGTATCGTATGCAACTCGAACACTGGATGTCTGTCATTATTGTTACGGATGAATTCGACTGCACAAAGCTACGACATGGGCTTCCCTCTCGTCTTCGTCTCGTGCTTTGCCTTTGCTTTGGGCTTCACCAAGTGTGACAGACGTTTGATCCTTGCAGCATAATATACTATTATCAAAGACTACAGCTCTCTACATTGCAGATTTTGGACTTTATTGATACAAATAATGCAAATCAGTTCTGAAAATAATAATAATTCTTTATTGATATATTCCATTAAAAGCGAGGTTCAGCCAGAGGCTGATCTTCCACCTAACCATACATTTACAAAAGAACAATATGCCAAAAGATAATTTTAATACACATAAATAACGTAAAACGCATCCGAATGAGACACACAAGCTGAACAATGAATTGTAATAACATAAACGTACAACTAACTGAGCTAACACTATGGAAACATACACTTAACATGACTTTTGAACGAAGATACGGATAGAGATCTTAAATAATAATCAAGGGAGTTATATAATGATTGTGCTAAATATGAAAAGGATCCCTTGAATTTTGATTTTCTGAACGATGGAACAATATACAGGATTTTAACTCGAAGCGTGTAATTATATATTTTTTGTATCAATTTGTCAAGCAAGTAGAATGGAGTACTTGTCTTAATGATTTTATGTATCAGACAGAGATACAGAGACTTGACTCGATTATTTATGGAGGTCATATTGGCCAGTTGTCGTTATTCACTAATATGATCGTATTTACGCACATTGTAAACATAGCGCAAACAAGAGTTTTGAATCAACGTGATACGATTTTATCAGTTTCCGTGAGATTGGGTATATAAGAGCAGGCACAATAATCAAATATTGGTAGAACAAGAGAATCCACAAGACGTAATCTAGTGGATGGATTAAGATCATTCCGAAACTGATAGAGGTGTCGCATTTTTAGTCTTGCAGCATTGAGTTTTTTGTTCAAATGCTGTCTGAAATTGAGATCTCCATTTATAAGAAAACCAAGAACATTTATGAAGGGACTGCGTTCAATAATAAATGTTCTTGGTCTTCTTATAAATGGAGATAATGATACGAGTGATGTAAAAAAACTCTTTGGAGTATTTATCTACTTTGTCCAATCACTACGCTGTGCGGTTCTTGTGCAAATTTATCATTTGAGCTATGATAGATTCCTTCTGTGTTCTATAATTTTGATTAAACTGTTCTAGTTCACAAACAGCCATTCAGAACGAATCATAAATCGATTTTCAAATACATGAATGCTATCACGATATTATCTCAGATGTTGTTGCACGAACCTCGAACCAACATTCAATTAACAATCAAATTATGCTTGACATATCTAACAAAATACTTCCATCTCATTTTATTCACATTCATAATTCAATCAATAAAAGGTCGCTAATTTTTCTCACTCGGATACTTCTTCACATACCTTTTTTACCTTATGTACCTATTTTCTAATAACGACGTTTAGTGAATCTGATTCTTTGCTTTTATGCAATATTTGTCATATTGTTTTGAGCCACAAAAGGAAGCTTCATGCAAAAATCCAGCTTTCCGAGGATTTTTTCCAAAGTTTGACCTTTTTTTTTGCTCTTATTCCCCGGACTACAAATTGCGAGAAGATGTTGATTTTTGAGTTCACAGGAATTGATAAATGATTGTTTACCATTCACTAGGCTGTAAGTGTTTTTTGAGCTGTCTTTTCTCATTTAGTTCATTCAACGAGAGCCTAATTATGTCATATCTATATTCATTTGTACGATATTTTGGATTGAGGTCTTTTGAACACCTAAGGATGTCTCAACTTCGCAATATGACGCATGTTAATTTTTCATAGTGCTTCGCTATCAAAAACAAAAGTCAACTCGACAAGACATTATTGTTGAGGTCGCTTTTTCTTAATATTATGAAACAATTCTGCGAAAGTTGAGATCAAATTTCATCTTTCTAGCGATTTACCGATTGAAAAAGCTTACTATATAATAAATTTGTATTATGAACAGATCAAGATTGATTTTGATCCTGGAAAATTAATTGGTGTCTTCCTCTAACTAATTGATTATTAGAAAATTAACTTGAAGTCAACAAAGAGGCAAATAGTCCTCAAACTCAGCACTCTATTGATTAAAATTAACCTTTCGCAGGGGTGACGAGTCCTTAGCTTGAGAAACAATCGAAAAATTCCGAGTGTAGAATTCAACACTGAAAAATTTGTGGAAAATTGATTGTCTCTCCGCTTTTTTATGAGTCTCGATAAATCGACAGTCAAAAATTTCCCTTCTGATTTTTTCGGTAGAGACTCAATGATTCGCCACTTGAAAATTGAGATTCGCCGATCTTCACTTTTCAAAGTACAAATATCGACAGTATTGCAATGTGATCTATCAATTTCATCTTATGTCATATTTTGTCACATTTGTTTGACATTCTCTCATAACACAGCACAACTGACTCATTCCTACTCTCTTAATTACATATTTTTCAATATTACATTCTTTTTACGGAAATTCATTTTGTTTTGATCTTGTATAACTACAGACAACACCTTAAGTATTAGTTACACACTATTTACGATTTGAAAGTAATATTATGGAGCGTTGTAGATACTAATAACATGATTAAGGACAGATCAAACATAAGTTATACTAGATACCTTATTCTAGCAACAATTGGATGAAGGAACACGAGATATGTAGCGTAACTGGAGTACGATCTGACTAACTATTTGTGGAGAATGCTTCATAATGGTCTTCTGTTTTGTATTGCAATGAAACTATTAATTTTTAAAAATAGTCAACTAGTTCTGTGAATAGTTTTAGAATATCACTCATGTTGATTATCAATTGAATAAATTCTATATTGTCCGTTACCTGCGCATTTTATGCATTCAATATATTCAATCTAATCCTTAGACACAAATTGTAATAAGAACTTATTCGAAAATTCATTTTATTCACATCAATAAGACATCAAAAATAGCGAGGCAAAACAGAGAGGATATTACTTTAAGTTGATTACATTACAGTCTAACCTTTTGTTCATTAGCTAAATTAATTATTCGCTAATTTATCAAAAGGTGAATAACTTTGTCCTTATAATTCTTAGAAAATTATGAATCTGTTGCCAACCACTTTTGTAAATTTCCAATTTAATTTTTTGCATCATAAAGCGTGAAAATACTTCTCAAGAAAGTCTTATTTTTCAAAGTTTTCTTTCAGAATAAATTTTGTTCGAAGAAATATTGATTACTCCTGGTCTGTATTTCAATAATCATCTTTAAAATGTGTTTAGTTAATTGCGCTGTAACAATTTGTCGGAGTTTACATTATCAATTATTGGTTCCCACATTAAGTCAAAATTTGAAAGATTTTCAAGTCTATTTGAATTATTATTACTCACGGTGGAAAATAGTCTTATTACTGTGCCATTTGTATATCTTGGAATTTTTCATCTACACAAACTAGCACAAATCTGTATGCACTTTTTATAGTTCAGTCGACATGTACCTTGGGGTCGGAAAAAATGCGAACTTAATGAAACTTTGGTATGTTGTTTTTGATGACCCAATAGTGGCATTCCCATGTTTTCCGACCAAAATTATGCGAAGCAATTTCCAGGGGGAGGAAAAAAACCACGAAATTTTGGCACTTTTTTCAGTTTTTGCCCTGTAATTTTTTCCCCTCCATTCCTACGCCTTAGATCATCAAGTTCAACTTTGTAGAGCATCAAATTTCCGATAAATTTAATACGTTAAACTTGCTTGTAGACCCACTAAGCTCCAAGATACAGCACTTCAATAAATGAAAAATTCCTGAAAATCTAAAAAAACATGAAAAATGGCGATTCTCGCTAAATATCTTTTATTTTTCGACATAATTTATGGTATTATGGTACCTAGTTTCATTCTGACGTAGGAATCAGTCAACAACCCACCCCTTATCCTGACCTGTGCCACCATATCTGGAGGCACGGTAGTGCCCACGTAGTGCCCTCGCCAAGACAAGCAAAGCAAAGCGCAACAGCACTACCTACCTTTCTCGAAGAGCTTCGTCGTTTTTTTTGATCCCTCATAACTTGGGTTTGGATTATACCAGATAAACAAAATTCTCGGGATATGATGTCAAGAGTGGACTTTTTAAACATATTGGCTGGTACCACAAGCTCTGTTTTAGGCTATACTAGCTATGTATATTCAAATAAATTTTTTAGAAATATGTGTTTGCCGTAATTCGTATCTGAAGATTATTTTCTAAAGTATTTGGGAAAATTTGAATTGCGTCAAAACTAATCTTGACACAATGCTCCTAGTATCGCCAAAAATAGAGCTCGTGGTACCAGCCATAAAGTTTCAATTGCATAGTTCTTATACTTCAAATTTTATTGATATCTAAAAAAAATCCTGAAATCCTAGAATTCTGAAATTTGGTATGTAAGCTAGTATTGGTACACAAACAACAAAAAAATTCTGAAAATAGGAATTTTCACCCCCCAATCCCTTAAACTAGGGGAAGGAAATTTGTACGAGACTTCCGCAAATTTTGATGCTAGAGGTTTGAAAATTGATATAGAGACTACTTGTTATAAATAATAGTAAAATAAAAATTTACTAAAAGAAGTGGAATCCCACCAAAAATATCTTCAAGTAAAATGTCGCCAAGACAAGACCATATGGCTCGCACTGTCAAAATGTTGTCAGATTGAGAGCCAAGTCTCTAACCCTACACGTTCTGATTCTACAAGCCTCCTTGTCCATCTACCTGTCTATCCACCACTCATTCAGAAGGGAACTATTAGGACTATTGTATAACAGAAAACTTATGAATAGTGAATAAATTTCTCACCTTATGCCCATGTGAATGTATCGAAATGGCCAAGTCGCATATTTTGACTGAGGTGTAGAATTGTGAAGTTATGGCTTGTAGAATCAGAGCGTGTAGAGTTATAAGCTTGGCTCTACATGGGATCTGATAACTCTTTGACAATGCGAGCCATATGGCTTCGTCTTGGCAACATTTTACATGAAAATGTTTTTGGTGGAATTCCACTTCTTTTAGTAAGTTTTTATTTTACTATGATTCATAACAATGAGTCCCTATATCAATATTCAGAGTCTCATACACATTTTCATCCCCTAGTTCAAGTAATTGGAAGTAGAAGTTTCAAGTTTTGAAATTTTGTTGTTGTTTGCCTCCAGATATAGTGGCATAGGTAGGCAGGGTGAGGGGTGGGTTGTTAATTGATTCCTGCGTCAGAATGAAAGTAGGTACCATGAAAAAATTTGAAAAATAAAAGATATCCAGCGAAAACCCCCATTTTTAATGTTTTTTTAGATTTTAAGAAATTTTTCACCTTTTTGAAATGCTGTATCTTGGAACTTAGTGGGTCTACAAACAAGTTTCTTGAATCAAACTTATCGAAAATTTAATGTTCTACGAAATTGAACTTGGAAATCTAAGGCGTAGGAATGAAGAGGAAAAAGCTGAAAAAAGTGCCAAAACTTTGTGGTTTTTTCCTCCCCCTGGAAATTGCTCCGCGAAATTTTGGTCGGAAAATATACATATAACACTATTAGGTGATCAAAAACAATATACCAAAGTTTCATCAAGTTCGCATTTTTTCCTAATTTGCCCTTATTTTTCGACATGCCGACTGGACTATTAAGGCCTTTACAAAAAACTGTTACTTGAAACAATTTTCGTCTATTCATTTCAGAGCAAGACTTGTGAGCAGTATAGTAATAGCAAATGAATAACAGATTTATTTTTATCTCAAATATGAACTTTGGTGGATGAAAGCTGATGCGATTACAAAAAATATATTGTTAGACTTTTCTTAATTAGAAAGTTACAAGCCTTTGAGAATTTGTAATCAAGAATTGCTTTGGTAGTGATAAAATACAAAAACAACATAATATCATTAGTTGTTTATGTTCTTTTTGCAGAAGTAATTTTTAGCAGCTCTCAAGAATTCATACATTCATATATTGTAGATCTGACATTAATGTGAAAGAGGGAGCCTTACTTATAATATTTTGGAATGTTGTAGAATATTTTGATTCACACAAAAAATGAAAGTTTCTAACATCTTTATAATTTTTATTTTATGCTTAGTGCCTGTGATTTAAACTTGATTCAATTTTCTGAGAGCCGGTACTTTACTCCTTGGTTTAACTTAAGCGAAGCCTAATCACCCTAGTAACAATTGTTCTAACAATTATTACTATGGAAATTAAACAGCGTAAACCATGGGCTGAAATACTAGGCCTAAGAATCAATATTACAATCTTTGGTGTATCGTAACCTAACCTTATAGCTGAATTGCCTTAGTTACAATTATTGTTTTAATCATCGAGCCTGACAATTGACTTGTCTTAAAAGGGATTAGTTGATATGTTCATAATTTATTTCAAAAGTCGCATCAGCTCTCATATGTTGAAGTTTATTATCGGATCATTACGCGTAAGAGTTGCATCTACTAGATTGATTAATGTACGTCTTTGTACTGAAAAAGTATTGTTGTTTTATTCTAACGTTTACAAATTTGGATTATAGAAAAAATATATGCTCCATTTAGGTTTATTCAATTTCGACTACTATTAAGTTAATTTCATTGTTACAGTGGAGCTTCTATCATTAAATATCTCACTTTTCTTCCAGGTTGCATGTCTATTCTCTAATATTAGATTAGATATTGTTTTATTTCCTGTTTTTTCACCACTTATGACTTTATTATAAGGTATTCACTTTTGATGTAAAGTTCACAGAAGGTTTCAGGCTATTCCTGAAATGTCAAGGCACACGGTGATACTACTGAATTTTTATGTTCTCGTAGCATTTTGCTGAGCTATGAGTATATAAACTTATTACGTGGATATCCATTATCTGATTTGACATTTTGATATGTGAATATGATAATTGGAAATTTTAGATTATGTGGAAAATATGTACCTGGAATTCTGGAAGTAATTTCTGCGAATTTTTGATGTTTTCATTCAATATATTTGTTTATGACTCTCATAACAAGATTTGTGATTTGTTAAAGTCACAATATGAACATTATTACTCAAATAGGACAATTTTTTTTTTAGCTGCACATTCAAAGAATCTTAAAATGGATAAATTGAAATAATAAGCATGCAAATGGTAAGTATTAGAAGAGTTACACAGTTTTGAGAATATGTACTGGAGAATTATAACAAGCAGCAAAAATTATAAGTAGGTATGCCCAAGATCGCATAGTCGAAGTAAAAATTAATATGGCAATTGTAATAGGATGATGTTGATATCATTATGAAAGATATAAATATAGATGTATCAAGAATAAAGTATTATAATTATTGAACAGTAAAATAAACATTCCCTGACAATAAACGCATCATGGTAGATGGCATGTATCAACCCAATTTTCAGTAGCTTTGTGGCTACAAATCAGATTATCTGAAGGTTTCTATACTGTACTAGAGAGTCCTAATAAGGACAAAACACGTGTCTACAGTTGCTGTCCCATTCAAGGCGCTGGTATGAAAACCGATTCATGAATTTGTAATTTTGTGAAACAATAAAATTTGGTCTTTGAACAATTTATCAAATTTATTTTCACGGACATTTTTTAAAGTTCACTTTACAGTGTCCTGTATTCCTTCATAATAATTATTATAAATAAATAGGATATTTTTGTTTGAATTCTGTATATTTATTGATAAATTAAAAATAAATGAAAACAATCGTGCTTGTATGTTATACAGGTAGCTCAATTCGAGGGCTACAATGTTAGTTAAATTAGCGAACAATTTCTATTCTACTTGACTACTCTACAGAATGAAAAAAGATTTTTTTTGGACCAGTGGCTCTCAAAATACGTGGTGTAACTTCCTTATTTTGGATAGAAACCAATTTTTCATTTACTCATTCGATTCATTATTTTTTTCTGAATTCAACAGTATATAGTTTTATACCCTTGCATAACAAAGATATGAGAAAAGTACAATTGAGTATTATGATAATTTAATTTAAATCTGATTGCTACAAGAGTGCTATGAAAGAAAACAATTGGATAAAGATATCATAATTAAATTAATTTATGAGAAGAAAGAAATTTATAAATAATGCTCAAAATTGTCAACATTTTTGTTTATACACAACTCTATTCTTTTTAGTAAATTATTTCTAACTCTTCTTGAATTTGGGCCGTCAATGCTGGAAATTAGGTTTCCAATAGCATTTTCTAAATGCTATACTTCTGGGTGAATAGTTTTATGAATTTCATCGTCAACACAGCCCCATAAGAAAAAGTCCAAAGGACTTAAGTCTTGAGATCGTGCGGGTCACGAAATGGGACCATGGGTACCAATCTATTGGTTCGGAAATTGTTCGTTCGAATAATTTATTAGGTACTTGACAGAAATTGTGAGCTGGTGCTCCATCTTGCTGGAAATAAATATCTCCTACAGCTGTCAGTGGCATATCTTTTAAAGTCATTTCAAGCATATTTCTTGATAATTCTAAATATCTGTTACAAGTCCGTGTACCTTCGTACTTGTGTACGTATGTATTATCATTTATTATACCATAAGTAGTTGAAGTATTATCGATTATTTTTGTGATGCTACCACGAATGTTTATTGTGCTTGCGTTTGAATACCACGAGTGTGCATCACGAGTAGTATTCACAAGCACAATAAACATGAGTGATTGCACCACAAAAATAGTCATAATACTTTAACTACAAATGATACATGGAGGACTATTCCAGGAGTCAAACAATTTTTTCAAATTAGTTTTCTATGAATCTAGTAACAACTCACGTAATTTTCATAGGAACGAGTAAACAAACTTCTGTCAAACTGAAAAATTAGAATTTCCTGTATTTTCTTTGACGAATAATAGAGAATCTTTATATGGAATCTAGTTCAGAAAGGTTTGGTGATAGATCAGAAGATAAAATTGATGAAGATATTCAGAAAAATATTCCATCAAATACGAAGAAAGCACAAATTGGAGGTATCCACATCTTTGAGTAAGATACTCACTCTAACCACTAGTGTAATACCCGATGGTATTTTTACACGTCCAAATACCCACTGATATGCACCGTTTCTATGGCGATTTAGCATTGTTAACCTTGTTATAAATACTACGAATGGAATAGTCATTTAAAATGCACACCATATATTAATACTAAATTTTTGCTGGAAACTCCTTTCTCGTACTGTCACAGGATTCTCTCTATTCCACTAGTGAGTGTTTCTTGTATTACACATGCCATTATTTGAAAAATTGGCTTTATCTGTTCAAATAATTGATTTCAGAATATCTGGATCTTCATTTATCAGTAAATTACAAGAATCTAAACGTTGCGTCGCTCACGGTCATCAGGATGCAGGTGTTGAATTTTATTAAATCTGAAAGATTTGTATTTATATTTTTCTTAAATTGCATTCAGCAGCATCTGTTCTCACTGAAGCTCTTGGATTGGCTTCAAAAAATGCAACGATATCTATTTCACCGTCCTGGTTTTCTATTCTAACACGCGTATATTTAAATACATCCGTATTAGCACGCAATCTCAATTCCAATCTACGGAAATATCGGCGATCAGGAATTCTTCACTCGAAATATCGTTCACTATACATATTTACTGCAGCACGGATATATTTTAAACACAAAATAAACACTTTGAACATATCAATCAAGCTTTTCTTCGTGCGCATAGTTCATTCTATCATCGAAAGCTATACGAAATAATCTATTCTGATAGTGAACAACAATTAATATGAAACAAAACATTCATTTTTCTCTTCCATAGCACTCTTGTAACAATCAGATTTAAATTAAATTATCATAATACTTCATTGCGTTTTTCTCATGTTTTTGTTATGCAAGAGTATAAAAATGATATAGCGTTGAATTTAGAAAGGATACTAAATCGAATAAGTAAATAAAAAAAGTAGGTCCCTATTCAAAATAAGAAAGTTACACCCCATATTTTGATAGCCACTGGTCTAAAAAAATTCTATCTATGTTTATTGGAGTATAAATATATATAAATTGTTTGCTGATTCAATAAACTTTGTAGCTCTTATACTTCTCGAGATAGCAATGGTGCGCCACTTAAATTGAACAGCCTGTATTTCAAAGATATTTTTGGGCAAAGCCATATTAATATTTTTCTACAGACGTCAAAAAATGATGACATTTGTACATCAATATCATTATGCGAAATGTCGCATTGGAGCTTATCATGGCAACGTGCAAGATACACAACTCCACTAATTTTTGTATTTCAATGTGATTTTGATATTTTTTCATTATGTTTAGATGTGTGTAGAAAAAATTTTGTATGCAACTCGTGCCTAAAATCTTATTCTCAAGCACCAAAGTATAATTTTTCATACTAGATACATGAATAACTATTTATGTAAGTGTAAAAAACAGAATAACTTTGTAAGAATAAGATTCAAGGGTTCAAAATCATTCACTCTGAACATCGTAAACTTCCCCATTTTTGGAATTGTATCTCCGTATATTTTAGAGACTAAGCAGAAAATCAGAAATAATTATTCTTTATTAGAGTCCCGGTGCCCTGAAAATGTAAATATTTCCAGATTATTGATTTCCAATGTGGAATGCAATAATTGTTGCCCTTGTTTGTAATTTTTATGAAATTGAATCCAATAAAACAAGATTTCCAAAAGCCAGAAGAGAGTATGGGTCGGTTTATCCTCCTCGCTTATCGCATCACTTATGTTCATGAGCTGATATTCAGTCTCTGAATAATCTAAGCTAAAGGTGAATTCTCTTGGTAACAATTACTCCAATATTGTTACTATGTGAGCAAGCGACGCTTAAGGTAATCCAGGGACTAAATTATTGGCTCTATAACATATTTTGACAGGTAAAAGCTGATACGATAACAAGCGTTTGACCGAACCATATACTATCTTCATGAAAAAAGTACTCAACAAGTTGATTAAAATTTGGATGTATTTTAGATTAATTGGTGAATACCAAATCTAATAACGAGCTTCACAGATTTCATAAAAACCGAGTCAGTTCCACTAGTTTTTCTATTAAGTCGTTGATTCAGTTCATTTGTATTAGATCATATTGAATATCATCTAGGAAGAATATTTTGTCTTTTAAAAACCCACTTTGAGATTTTGTTGTTGTCTATCGCACTTTATTCCATTTACTGATAATACTTACTCACTTTGGATAAATATTCAATACCATAAAGAAAGAAAATGAGACTTCACACCAGCGTCAGGTAACATCTCAAAAAAGAAATAAATGAAAATAGGACAGTTGCGTAACGAACCTTGTGAAACTGCCACTGAGGATTATCCGATAATTTATCTTTGTTCTTAGTAACAGATAAAAAGAACAATTCTGCTTCATACCTTTTTTTGGGAAATTCATCAGATGAGTATCTTATTATCTCATAATGTGAATTTGCTCGAGTGCTGGAAATTTCGCATAATCAAGTGAATTTGCACGAACAAAGAGTTCTATTAGAGAAGAACATTTTCATGTAATTCAGTACGATAAACATACGACAAAGAAATTACAAAAGAGAGAATAGAATTACCATTTCCATCATCAGTGTTTCAAAAGGAACTTGTTGTATTTTTTAGACCATCATAGAATTTTGCTCATTTCAATTTGATATGACTGTTATTTCATTTTTCATATTCCATAAGAACTCTTTCAGAAGAAATGAACCACGTGATTATCAAAAAGAGAAATCGATGATACGAACGAAAATAAATAAAATAGAGATTTCTCCACACTGAAAAACTGTCAACACATTTCTCCACACACTTAAACACTATCAAAGACTTGTTGAAACTAGGCCACGGTGATCTGGAATAGTTCCAAAGAATTGAATCCGAGTTACAATTGTTATTTTAAATAGGGACTGCTCAAAAAATTGATGAAAGTCAATATTACAAATTTTAAGTTATAGTTAAAGCACAAAAGAGAGAATTTTATTTGAAAAAAATCAAGATCTGTGAACTTTGAGTATATAATTGAAGATTCTAGTGCAATTGTCGAAAAACTGATTTTCCAGGATAATCTTAATATCGCTTCTGGAAGGATCTGCTTAATATAGTTCTGAGGCGAATATATAAATGATTGAATATTCTTATTGACATGTATTTTGTTTTGGTATATGAATAATGTTATAATGGCGAGTATAATTCTTGTTATTCGTAATAAGTTTTGCACCAATTTCTCCAACATTAGAAAACATTGAAAAACACAGATGCAAGGTAAGGAAAGGAGGTTCATTCCATACTACACGGCTGGGACATTCATTACATGAATGCACGGCGGAGGCATTTATAACACGGATGCACGTGTGAGATCTGTAAGGACCATCTTTGTTTTTTTTTCTGGAATTTTCATATATTTTCTCTAAATGTTAACTTTACAAAAGAAGCGCTCTTTATAGAAGATACAGCTACTTAGGTGAAGAGCACAAATAATGTCTATTTTATAACATAGTCAATAAAAGAGGCCGTTATTTCGAGAACTAATGCGATGATGAAGAACGTTTTAAATGAAAATTTCAAGGTTTTGATGAGATCAAATGATGGTGACTCTGAATTGGACCTGAATCTTTCGGGAGGAGTTCCAAAGTTTGTGCTGTAGATTCATATTCTACAAAAGAAAAAAACCGGTCTGAAAAACATTCTTCCAAGAAAATTCTCACCCTCGCTAGTTGGTATTATACTATTATTTATGATATTTCAGGCCAATATCTTGAGAACTAATAAAGTGAACTGTTCGTAAAAAAAGTATTATTGCTTTACTTGAGTACATTCGACAATAGCCCTACCCAATTTGCACCACGTAGAGGTCAGCGAACAAATTTTGCACTTTAAGTAGCCTTGAAAAGAGCTGTTAATTGAAAAAATTGAAATTAAGCATTTTTTTCAGCAAGATATTTGAAATACGAATCTGGAATAAAAAATATAGAATTATATTGAAAAATCTGACATGGACATCACGTGACTAACTTGTACATCATTGGATATATATAATGAAACACAACATCTCATCATTCCACGGTTAGTTGGTTGCTATGGAAACAGTAGGTCATCATTCTTATGCTACAACATTCCTAAATATTGATTTCCAGGATTCTATGGCTAACAGTTCTAAATTTATGCGCAAAATTCCAAGATCGTCAAGTATAGTGCGCTTTCGACTCAATCGATCTCAATAAAAATAGGATATGAGCATCTAGACAGTACTATCATCTTGAATACTGTATTCTCATATTCTACGTTCAATCGTTTTGGATTTATGCGGGAAATGAAAACATGTTTCGAGTAAACTGCACTCCCGGCTTAGCCGATCACAATCATAAAGCAAAGTGTACAACTAGATGCTATAAAAGTGTTAAATACGAAATCTCAATATTCTCCGACTGATTATTTTGGATTTATGAGAAAAATTCGAAAAGTCTGTAATATGAAGTACACTTCCGGCTTAGTCGACTGGGACGAAAATAGGATATGATCATTTGGATGCTCCAGCAATCTCAAATACTGAATTCCAGTATCCTACGGCTGATCATTCTAGATTTATGCGGAAAATTAAAAAAAAGTATCAGGTAAAGTGCACTTCCAGTACAGACGATTGCAACCATAATGCGAGGTGCACATCAAGATCCTCTAGATCCTATACTAGTCTTTTATACAAAATTTCAGCATTATACGCTTGACGAATTCTGAGATTTGCGAGTTATGTACAAACACACATACATACATACATACGTACCGACATCAAGCCAAAAATAGTCAAAATGGATTCAGGGATGCTCAAAACGGATATTTACGTAAAAATCTCGATAGGTGAATTTTGTCGGCTTCACAATATTTCCTTGTACTTTTAGACCGTCCGATAGTCGTAGATTTCAGCGTCTCATTGTGTTTTTCATACTTTCAAGAGGTTTGTTATATATGCATATTCGGAGTTCAATAATGCTGAAATTAAAGCTGGACCGTGTGACCAACATAATGAAAATTAATTTTAATATTGTATGAAAAAGCATGTTCTGATCCAATTTTGTCGCTTTTTTCATGCTTGCGAAATGAAATTTAGGGAAAAATATTTTGATATGTAAAATGTCAAACAAAATTCAAAAGATTAACAACAGATTATCATTGCCTTGCTTATCATTTCAATTAAACTGATTGTTTTATACAGCAAATTCTGAATGTCTTTTAAACTCATGAACTGCCCTTACAGCTTGGCCGATTGATACAAAAATAGTAGATAGCTATTCTGATGCTACAACAAGTTCAAACACTGAATTCCAACATCCTACGGTTGATCAGTTTGTATTTATTAGAAAAATTACCAGTCTTAAATACAAAATTTCAACGTTATACATTCAACCAGCTTTGAGATTTGCGAGTTACGCACGCATGCACATACGTATCGACATCAAGCCAAAAATAGTCAAAATGAATTCAGGGATGCTCAAAACGGATATTTCCATCAAAATCTCGATAGGCGAATTTTGTTGGTTTCATAATACTTTCTTGTACTTAGTACAAGTAAGTGAAAATTCAAAATTGACATGTATTTAATCTTTGAAATTAGTTGCCAGGTCAATTCAGGGTCACCATCATTTGTCCCTCTCAAAACCTATCATCTTTTATACGAACATCTTGCTTAGTTTACAAATATTGGCTTGATAAGATTGAAAATGAGAATTCTACTGGCAAAATACATCTAAAGATGTAAAAGGTATGTGGAGCATGAGCAGCTTAGTATGGATAGTTACGAGATACCATCAATTTTCTGATAGACTTTGGCTTGGTTGCATGAACATTCATCAACTAAAGTATTCTTTGAAAGTGGATAGTATTAAATCGAATATATTTGTCATATTGGTTGCTTAGCATTGCTGTTAAAAACTCGATTTGATATTGTTCAATTTTAGAGAACTATTTCGCTAATGAACGTTGATGCAACTGGGCATCAATCTGTGCAACGAATTGTTGAGATCTTCGTGACATTCGTAAATCTGCATCAGTCATACTCTTATGATATTTTTTTGAGCTTTGTATAAATCTACCAAGTTGTGCTGAATTTTCCCAATAGATTATACAATAAGACCATATACTACATATGTGATACTGAAGATATATCTGACAATACTCGCATTTAAATGGGGATAGTCAGCCCTAGATATTGTGAAAATTCATATATTTCTCTAAGAGTCATCAATTTCATAATGATGTTTCATGAGAGTCTGGTTCAATAATGTTTAGTCTTAATCATTTTGTAAGATACTTATTACTTATATGCAACGTTGACTTTTTATCAACAAGATTTGTGAGGATATAATTTGAGGTTCAAATCTTCGAATTTGATTTATCATCTGTAATACATTGAAATAATTTCAAATGCCTATATATTCATATTATTTTTTTGTTTAGGAGAAATTTCAGATTCGATTACAAATACTTGTTGTCAAAGTGAAACTGAAAACATTCTTTCGTCAAAAAACGTTCCGGATGAAAAACACCAGCAATATATTATGGAACAATTTTGATGCCATTGGCAGAAGTTCGAGTTAAACAGTATTACATTACGAAAACCAATCTATAGTTATTTTCCAACCTCAGAGGGTGTAGATTGGTTCTAATGGCATCAAAATTGTTGCATAAAATACTGCTGTCGTCTTGATTGCTAATTATGGGCGATAATTTCTCATTCGAAACGTTTTCTGATTGAAGACTGTTTCCCGAAAAAAGAATAATAATACATCTTTGAATGATGAATATTGTATTTTGCTGCTCTGTTCGAGTCGCAACAGTTAAAAACAACAAGTGTAACTACACTTTTACTTTTTGGAGATATTCCAGAACATCGAGCTGTAGCTTCAACAAGTCTCTGACAGTTTTTTATGGTAGAGAAATCTTGAATTTTGTACAATTCTGCTACTCTTCGATTTTCTTTCCATACGATCTCCTAGTTTCCAGATCTACTAAAATTTATTTGAATTTTACATTAAAATGATGCGAGTGTTCTGGGATTTCAGGAAATATGAAATGTATTTGATTATTGTTTATGATGATTTATCGAGATTTTCATGAAATATTGAACATGAATATTTTTGGTACCATCAGTGTACTTTTAGAAAATGTTAGGTATTTTATTTAAAAAGTGATATAAGTAGTTTCAAGGATAAGTGGACTATTTTATAATTCGACCGGTTTTTACCTATTTTATTTTATTACCTATTTTATGACTTATTATTGCACACTTCGCACGGCGGTGTGAATCATTGATTAGCCTTGAGTTTCGACGATAGAAGTTATAACTCTAATAATTTTGGAAGCAATCAATTTTTATAAAGTCTTTTGGAAAAGCAATCTTTCTCTAGATAATTATCATCCGCGTAAAATTCTAGAAGCACTCTCGAAACTTTCCACAATATTATGAATCCGCTTAAACAGGTATAGAAGCACGCGCGTTCGGCAAAGAGTCAGTGGCGTACCACTGTACCAACTAAGATGAATACGGTATCAAATGAATAGCACAGTGAGTTTAAATGAATGTCAAGTCAAGTAATAGTGTTCAAAGTTAGTTGACTTTCAGATTTTTTCAGTTTGATGAATAGATTTTAATTTTGATTTATTCTACAAACTGATTTTCTATTTCAAGTCCAATCCACTTCACAATATGATATGAATTTGATGAAAATGGTTAATGCTATTTATTGGTGCTTTGAATGCTGGTATTCAAATACGGTAATTCAGTCAAGAGTTTAATTATTCTTTCTACTCTACAGCTTAGGTCCCACATGTACCAGCCTTAAGAGTAGAAATAATTTATGTGTTTAAAATCAAACAGCATATATCTGAATACACAAATTATTTTTACTTATGAGAATGGTAGAATGTGTAGAAAAGAAATAGGAATTGAGCTCTTGACTGAATTCCCGTATTTCAATAGGTTCGTTCTAACAAGCAGTTCAGGACTGGCTATGTATTAGTTTCCGATTTGACTCATTCGCATGCGCGTTGAATAAATCAGTTTCAGACTGAATCGAACGAGGCGCGTGTTGAAACTATTATCTGTCAAACATATAATTTGAGACTATGACTATATAGTTGTAGTGAATATGGAAGGTTAAAACAGGCGGTAACAAAATTCTGATATAGTTTCTCATAATAACCATAGAGTTTTCCGTATTGTTCAAAGTGCTGTTTGTACTGATCACTTCTCTTAATTTTTTTTACTATTGTAATGTTTATTGCTTAAAAGGAAATAGTTTACAATCTAATAGAAATCACTATTTCATAATTGAGAATAAAATAAAAGTATTATTCTTCTGGATATCACTAACAAACACTATATTATTCATTTATCACTTACTACTATCTTAAACAAAGCCGCAGATATTTATATTAAACTATTTATACATACTGAACACATCACTGTTTGATATTCACTGCTCTAGATTCACCATTACATTTCCCTTCAAGTCGTTTGCTTGCGTTTATATATGGAAACCCGTTTTCTCGAAAGCTCCAGATCTAGTCTATAGCACATGTTGCTAGGTTTTTCCATCGTGCGGGTGCTGTGGTGCGGTGCGGTACTATATAACGAGGACGAAAGGCCCCGCCGAGACAAGGTCAGGTCCAGCCTACCCCACTTCTACGAATTTCTATACTTTCGCACGTTATACTATATTATCAGAAATTCTTTGGCTCAGAAGGGAATGTTTAAGAAAAGCACGTCAGAGTTGTAGAGAGAAATTGTTTATTTCAAGATAAAATTAAAAATATCACAGAAAATGAAATTTCAATTCAACATATGCCCATATAATTTATATTTTCAATTTGAGTTACTCCTACGGACAAATCAAATTCATCATCGCTAGAATCTGATGAAAATGCATTTTCAGCACTTGAATCACTCATTTTTATTTGAGGTTATCTCATTTGACTGATAGTACAAACATTAGTCTGCGGACTGTTTTGACTGTCCACAAACAGGTTTACGGATTGAGTCGCACGTTGTTGGAACGCTTGATTAATAGTCAAAATCCACGTTTCAAGTTTGTTGGAAAGCTTATTTGTAAATGCGCATGCGTCGGACAGTTTCGGACTGGTTTCTGTACTTGTTGGAACAAACCTGACAATTGCATATAAATTTTTCTTTGAGAAATGACCTGTCTTCGTTTATCAGTCTTTTCATGTGAGGACGCACTATAGATTACAAATCTTCACCAATTCCAGTCATTCTCATTCGTGGCGATCGGATAACTGTCGGAATAGAGCCCTATTGATTCTCATGATAATTTATTCAATAATTCAGTTTTCATGAGCAATTATTATTTATTGTAAATAACCAATGTGAATTTCCCGTCAGCATTTGGATATACGTATAAGGCTTGTATCGAGGGATGAATTGAACAAAGTGTAATTCCATATAACACTTGTAATAAATTCCAATTGAACATTATAATAAGAGCAATATCTATCTCTGATTGATGTACAGCGGCCGCCGGTCTCAGAGTGTAGATCCCATGAATTCTGGAAATAAAATACCTATAACACAAGCAAACTACTTGCTTAGTGAGGAATCACATCCACAGACGAGGTAAATACTCAACATCATCAGCACATAATCACACCATTTTAGGTTCAGGTTGTTAAACTAGGATAATAAGGCCGAAACGTCCCAGTCGCTCTCGTGAATCCCAGATTAAGAAACAAACCCCAGGCTTGCTAACGAGTTCAAGACTTGCTCCAGGTCCCAGACCTGTTATAGAGCACTCCTTCTCGTGAATTCCAGATCCACAAACAAACCCCAGAGTTGCTGAGGGGTTCCAGGTCCCAGACCTCTTGAATCCCAGATCCACAAACAAACCCCAGGCTTGTTAACGATTCTCAGGCTCGTTCCAGGTCCCAGATCTGTTATAGAGCACTCACTCTAAAGCCGTAACGAATAAGGATTAGCAAGGATATAAATTACATACTATACAATCACTGCAATTCATACACCTTCAATATATAAACACTCTTCAACACGCACACACGTGACTCACTCACCCTTAACTCTTCAAGATACGCTAACATTCTGTAACTTCACTCTCCTGAATAATAACACAAACCGAGGTAACAAATGTTGTGGAACTGTTTAAATAACTTACGTGTTGTGTAACTTGCTGAAATTTTTTAAAATGATATGATTATGATTCTTACATAAAATCTATGAAAAATATCGCTAACACGTGTATGTGAGCTCTGAGCTTCTGAATTTACCAACAAATTACATTCTTACTTGATAAAAGTAAATAGCATCCACGAAAATTAACAATTTTTCCTATTTCTCAAATGTCTTATCAATCCATAGAAAGTTGATGATTGTGTTACAGAACACCGAGGCATAACTTCTATAAATGAAATTACATATAAATATTGTATTATACTTTGATACTTCTAGTTCGTTTCCATTTCTTCTCTGATCGCCTTATAAGAATGAGATATATCATTCGCTGAACTTTGTATGCTTTCTGAAATTCATGGATTCAATAAATATTTAGCGTAACATCTCGATTATGACTTGATTTTATTCATTAGAACAGCTGATATAATACTTAGTAGCAGACCAACGGAAATTTTCATCAATAAAATGTTTATAAGACTCTCTAGGTCCGTTTTTGAAAATTCTTCAGTACATTTTGCTGTACCTCAAAAAGAATCATTCATCTATTCCAAACTCTTCTCTTTGATTCGCTTTTTTGATAGTTTTTAACATTAGAAGTAAGGCAAACAAATAAAGATAAACGCCGGTGAAGAGGATTTTAAGGTGAACAATCCAAAAGAGGATAGAAGTGTGTTTCAGACCGTTAAAAGCGAACTGAAAACGTTTCACGATTCTGATGTTTTGATTTTACTTCCTATTCGTTTCGTCCGCTTTTGAAATCACTCCAAGGATGAAAGATATTGTATTTTACGTTACATATTAAATACAGAGGCTCTCAACACTTTTTTGCCACAAGTTTGAAATGAGGAAAGCTATTTTGTGAGGGATGAGCAGAGAGGGTAGAATCTGAATTGCTCCGCCATTTTATTCATAGAGATTTTTAAAAGTTTCATCAAGAGAAATTTCTGGTATTCTGGTAGAATAATCAGGGTTGTGATTTTTGTTTGACTTGTGTATAAGTAGTAGGAAAAACTAGTTGGTCCTTCGAAATTCCAAATTTTAATGCAACTTTGCTTCTTGATAGTCGTTAGTTCTCCAATTTTACTTAATAGAATTAAAATTGCATTATAACTTGATATTGAGAATCACGAAGAAGTCTCAATAATATTTTGAACTAAATACACTAATTTTTAAAAGGATTTTCGGTCATAATTTTTTCAAGTATTTGTATGTATGCAATTAGATTAATTCCATGTTTATAATGTACCCTGTGTATTTAATGTATTGTCTATAACACCAAATGATAAAATGTCGCTAAGAGCTCTTCTGGAATGAGGCACATAATTTGCTGTAAGAGACGCATGTGATTATTTTTCTCAGGTTTCTATTATGTATTAGGTATTAGTTACATTTCTCCAACAGTTTGAGAGCCTCTCTTTCAAATAATCTTTCACACTCGAACTCATCCCAAATGAAATGAAAAGTCATAGACATACGACATATGGCACAAGAGATTTGGATTCAAAGAAGAGGAGCAGTTTTTTTGCTTTCCCGGACCGCAGATCTGCAGTATTCTTTGAAACTACTGAATGGAAAAGCGCTTGCAAGACGGAAAAACTACATCAGACGCCAGATGGCAAAGTTTTGTTTTAATTTCAGCGCTTTTTGTGTACGGAAGACAAAGAAGATATCATTTGTCGATTACGGTTTTCTTTGTACGAAAAAACTTCTTCTACTTGAAAGATTAATTTGAATTGCTAATCTGGTATTGGATCTGAGTGAATATTGTGTACGTAATATCAAGAACAAAGAAATTTGTGTATTATGAAACAGGAAGAATAATAGTTAGTACTGGCAAATTGAACATTTCATGAAAAAGGAATGACTGATTTGAGCTCAAAAGTTCTATTATTTCGTTAGAATGCCATCTGCTTTGGCATTTCTAATCCAGAGATAATTTTGTTTTTATTATAAAATTCAGTTTTAAATCTACTCTCAATTTTTTCTACTGCAGAATGGTAGATTAATCAAGGTCGTATGTCAAGAAGATCACTCGCTATGGCGATTCATAGATTAATGATGAGATGATTGTTTTTTGACAAAACAGCGAATATATGTTTTTCTTCATGAACTTTTTGTGATTTATTGTTAATTGATCAAAATGCGAAAATTGGGAGCGGTAATGATAATAGAAGTGGAGAACACGTGATGAGCACAAAAGTTAAGAGTAAGATTGAGAATGAGCAGAACTAGGAGTGAGAAAAGAAAGAAACTCACACTGACAGAAAAGAAAATGGAACGATAGAAATGTTCCGTCGAAAGTTAAAAGCATAACTCAGAAATATTGAGGAATGGAAAAATATATGAAAGGTATATGAAAGGATCTTAACACAATGCTCACATGAACAAGAAAAGGGGAGGGAAGAATAATAAAAGATTTATATCAAGTGATACAAAAATGAGATGAAAGATATAAAAATTATTAAATAGAATAAATAGACAAATTAATGAAAACATCATAAGAGGCAGCTAACACGAACAACATGAAAATTGTATAATAATAATAATAATAATAATAATAATAAATTCAGCTGTGTGCAAGCTATAAGATTATACCAAGAAGTGTGGTACAGAATAAATATTATTAATATTGTTACAAATAAAATTACGAATTTCAAGGGAGTTATGAACAAAGTTATATTTGTATATCATATGCTTTTCCTGATGTGACATTTGTTGGAAGTTCAGTGAAAAATTTCGCCGGTGGACTTCTGGCGATGTGCTTGATAATGTAGTGTTGATGAAGATGGTCGAAAATTGGAAACTGGAGAAGAAAATGGTCAAGATGGTCTTCTTCATTAGTGTTGCAAATTGTACATATTCCGTTTTGCTGAAAATTATGACAGTAATTATTCACGCTGGATCTGGAGTTTATCATAGAAAAAGTTCCGAGTTGGACTAAAAGTCTGTGGACATGAAGAGGGCGTTTGAAGGAAAAATAGTTCTGAGAGAATTCATAGGATTTGTAGATGGTATTATAGCTGGAAGAGATTATTCTCTGGAGATCAAGTTCATGTAGGATTTCTCTGTATGCTGTTATTATGTTGTTTATCTCTACAGTTACAGCGCTTTGATTCTCCCAGATTCAATGAAAATTAGTTATATCAAGCATCATTTGAAGAGATTTTGCCCAGTTGTATTTAATTTGTGAATCATCTTTCATTGTTTGTGTGGAGATAAGTGGGACAAGTTGATTATAGCAAATTTTTAGGCGTTGGTCGACTAGCGCGCGAAGCCGCTTAAAGCCGCTAGGGTACAGTGCGGTACACCTGCACATGCGACATTTTTATGAGCTCAGAAAAAAAATTAAAAATGCACTCTATTTTGCAAATATTTTTATTCTTGAATTTATCAAATAACAACAAAAAAGAGGATTTTACCCTTTTTTGAATTTTTGTTCTAGCTTGAACCAAACTCATAGAATACATTGGAATACAATATAAGCATAGGTATGGTACGGCGAATAGATTCTCTTGCAACATTTTTCCTTGTGTTTTTGGGAGGGTTGATTAAATAATTATAAAAAAATGATTTGTTTAAAAAGGAGCATATCGTCATGAGATGCTGCGCAATCAATTAATATTTATATTTATTCTCTCAATCCATGCCCACCTCCCTTGTTAATTTGTACTGTTGATCTTACAAGGGGGAGGCAAATTAACCTGATTGATATAAATATCAGGTGCAATTTTGTTCTCTACTCATTATTGATCTTGACTTTGTTCAGATAATAAGTTTTTCTAATTTTAAACCATGTTATCCATGTTAAGTGCAAGATGAAAGGAGTTGATCATAAATTGAGTATATAAGTCACAATAACTCGTCGACTGCATAACATATCATACTTATGCGGCCGTACCTTATAGCTGTGTATATTATGAGTTTGGATAAAGTTAGAAAAAAAAATCAAAAAAGGCTGAAATCCTCTTTTCCTCTATTATTTGATAAATTGAAAAATGAAATGATTTGCAGAACAAAGTGCATATTTATTTTTTGTTTAAGCGCATAAAAAAGTGCAGGTATACCGCAGGTAGCTCGTGCGCTAGAAGCACACAGACTTTGCGCGCTAGTGGTACAAAAAGGGGATTATTTTTATAAGCTGCGCGCTACTGGCACATGCCCAATTTTTATATACCTATTTCCTGAGGTCAGTAGTGGTTTGTACCACCAGTTTAGCATCTTCTCAAAAACACAAACCTCAAAGTTTTGTAGTCCAAGCTCATTACGTAGAATGTAATGTGGAATGGTGCTCTGTAAATAATATATAGACCTTTAGAAGTTTGCTTGAACTTTTTCTATAATATCCGTAACGTTTCCGGCCCAAATTTCCGAAGCATATAATATTGTTGATAGTACTACTGACTGATTTGTTCCTCAACAGTTCATTTTGATTAGAATAGATTTTATAGCTCCTGTTGCTCTGTTGGCCTTGCTAATGAGTTCTTGTATGTTTGTGCAGTCCAGAGGTTGAGAATTTTAATCCCAAGTAGATGTAATTTGTAACAAATTTTATTTCTTTTCCTTGGCATGAGTATTTTAGATGTTGCTCAGGCGGCCTACCATTGTGAAAATGTAAGATCTATGTTTTGTCAGCGTTAACAGATAGATCTAATGGGTCGCAGAATTGTTCTAGAGATCTTAATTTTGGGTGAACGTCAATTTGGGATTTTGCTAAAATTACAATGTCATCCGCATATTGTAGGGTCATAATGTCTGATTTATTATTGATGAATATTTCTTTAAGATTCAGTTGTGTAAAGTGGTCCTGTAGATCTGATATATACAGGACAAATAGCAACTGACTTGTGCATTCACCTTGTAAAATTCCTTTAGTTACTGGTATGGGCTTAGTAACTTCATTACCAATATGTATTCGCATTTTTGCTTCTTTGTATATGTTTTCTAGTAGTCTTACGATTCCCATGTTGAAGATTTTGTTATATAAGATGTTATGGGGAACAGAATCGAAGGCTTTCTTGAAGTCTATAAATATCGCATAGGTGCCTTTCTTGTTTGTTATCATCCATGTTTGAGCAATGATATCAAGTACAAATATATTATCAATACATGGTCTACATTTACGAAAGCCTCAGGTAATATATTGAAGCTCTCTACCCAAGTTTGAAGACGATTGTTTATCATAAATGTATAAGAAGCTCTGTGATTGTATTAATAAGCGCTATCTCTCTGTAACTGTCTGGCTCCGCGCGATCACATTTTTTTGTAAATTGGAGATAATTTTATTCTTTTCATCTCCAGGGGCAGATTTTCATTTGTTAGGAATTTATTTAGCATGTGTGGAGGAATAGGTGTCAATCATGCGGTAGATATTCTATGTGTTCATTCATTATGAGATCAGTTCCAGGAGATTTGTTGGATTTAAGTTTTCTTATTGCATGCGTTAATTCAGGCATTGTTGTTTCAATATCAAGGTATGGATGAAGAACGTCGAAATAAAGTGTGTCTGTACATGAAAATTGTGTACGATATAATAAAGAAGCTGCCTGGGAGACCAAAATATCAAAGATTCTACTTAAGGAATAGAGATGGGAGGATGGTAAAACAAATGCGAAAGTAGCCATTACATGAATGGATCATTCAACAATCTGCCTAAATATAAATTTCACAATCGGATATCATTCAAAGAAAGAAGGAATTAGATACCACACATACAAAAATTCGAATGAGGAGAGAGCAATTGGAATATCAAAATCAAATGAAGCAGCAAGTATAGGTTCATAATATTAAACATTTTATTAAGGAAATTTAATAATATTTGGTAATTGTGGCCAGGTTTGCTGAGCTAAACCATCAATGAAAAGTCTATTCAAATTAACTCCAATATTTTGCTCAATGTTTTACATTTTCTCAGAATAGTATATTGTATAATAAGTGCGATAAGTTGTCGATTGCCCACGAGAGCGAAGTTGGGCGCACGAACGAAGTGAGTGCGCTCATTCGCTCAAGTGGGCAATAGACAACACCGCACGAGTTGCAGATACTATTTTTTATTACGAATGTGAGATGAGTATCATTTTGCGTTTGTTTTTCCGGGCGATAAATGGTTTGCGTGCGACAAGTTTACTTGTCGCACTCAAATTATACTTGTCACACTCAAATTATGCTTGGCGCACTTAAAAAGTAAAGAGCTATTTACCGTCCGGAAAAACGTGCGCAAAGTAGTACTTATCCCGCATGAGTAATAAAAAGAATATTGTTTTGATAAGTTTAAAAATTGTAGAAAAACCAAGAGGAGTCATTTCTTGTCGCGTTACAACAATCTGAAATACACTTCAAAATCAATTTGTGTTTTAAGATGTAATTTCATAGATTTCAAAAAGACATTTGAACAAGTAGATCGTACAGAAATGTAAGAAATATTAAAAATATATGGAACATCTGATAAATACAGTCACTTGATGTTAATAAATATTCAAACTTGCAACTAGTTCAATAGCGTCGTGTGATTTTGATTTGTTTCGCGGATTCTTAGGTCAATATTCTCACCTCTTGGAATCGCACTACTTCCTGAAAAATTATGTACCTACTCTTACTATCGCATATTTTATCATAAAGCGCTATCTCATTTTATTAAAATTTTTGCTGAAGTAGCGCACTTTCAAGAGGTCTTTTCTAAATTTTCGGGGTCCTTAATTTATTAAAGCATACAGTTACGACATTTGGTCACCGGAAGTGAAATTTGAAGAATAATATCTACTAATCTTATCCTTCCGAGAGCTTAAAATTGATACCAAACTAAGCATCTTTTTGATGGTTTGTGAAAGAAACAATTGATAATCGTTTAAATATCCTCTTTGACACTTCTATTAGAATTATCTCCAAGAGCTTCAATTTGTTTGTATGTGATATCAAAATATGAGTGATAATAATCCTGATTTCACATTATGATTCTCATTATTTCTGTGCTTGAGAAAAATATAACGAATTTTATGATAATTTAAATTTTGATGATAACAAATGAACCGCTGATAATTTTGAAAAATGTTCCTTGTGGATATTGTGCTGAGTCTTTCAAGGATTAATTTTAGATATTTATGACTTTTTCCTATAACAAATCAGAAAAAAATTAGAGAACGAACTGAAACCACCATATTTTTTTAAAATAATAGACTGGACCATGAGGCTGACGTTGGACAAGAGGACGGAGAAAGCTTGAGTCCGTTTTATAAATTAGAAGAAATGATTCTTACCGATGATGAATATCTACCGGGTAACTGGAAAGCGAACCTCATTGCAACAACAAAATTAGGCCAAATAAGAAGCAAAGTTTGACTCAATATGAACACACAAGATTAAATATTTAACTATCGCGTGTTCATTATATTCAATGATGTAAGAAAATATGAAAATTAGAATCAATATAATTAGTACATTCTAATTCATGAGACGGTTTGAGGACAGGTCGCAATCTCTTTGTGGATGACGTAGTTACATCTATGGGAGCTTTAATATTGTGTGTTGGTGCAGACGGTATGATCTTCAAATTTATGTTGGTAATGAGTAAGTGTCAAAATAAGAATCAAATTCAATTTATATTATTACTAATTAAGCAAATAGAAACAGATAATTACTGAATTCTATCTTTAATTTTTTTTCAATGTCAGTATACTGTTTTATGTATAATCAGGATGATTATAACAGTGAATATTCATGGTTACTATACTTATTTTGAATGGATGGTCCCTTTAAATGTAATGTAAAAGCTCCAAATTAAGTAAAATAACGCACCACGATTTTTCTCACTTGACCACTACCACTTAACAGTCAACAAAAACATCTGTCAAAAAAAAATTGCATCATATTTAAGAGATTGTCTCGACTCAGCCTCTTCCGTTTAGAAGACTATCTGCAATATTGACGTCACAAAATAATTTCTGCAATGATTTGCTAGATGGCACATGTGTCTTCTTGAATCTTTCAATATTGGAAGTCTACTTAACAGAAGGAGGCTACAGTCACTCCGCTGCAGTCTAGTTGGGCATTCGGTAAAGGGTACCTTAATCTGAGTATCCCAATTGGGCATTTTAATCCCTTACAATGCAGATATCGGATTTACCTATGTCAAGTACCTATCCGCCTCCATGACTGTATGATTATAATTTTTGCAAAATAATTATACATTTTACATTTTCCATAACATTTAGTTTTCAACTTCGCCTACTCCTAATACTATGTACTGATTGGTCATTTCCCTAATTGTATGTATAGCTTCAAGTGTTCAAAAATTCTAGAAAAAACTGCATTCAAATTGGTAGCTTTGCTTTCATCAACAAATGAAAGTGAAGAAAATATAATATTTGAGTTTCATCAGTTATTTAATATTCAGTGATCATGGAAATAAATCGCATAATTAGTGAAAAGCGGAAGGAATTGCTAGTTATTGACAATTTTTTTGCGTATCTTCGACAACAAACGACAGAATGGAGTTGCACAAATAAAAATTATCGATGTACCGATGAAGTATCTACAAATTGCGAGTTTAAAATAATAAACAGTGACTTGGTTCATAATCACGAAGAAGAATTAAATAATGAACGGCAGGCGCTAAGTAATATTGTCGAAAGAAAAGCTGTCTCCGACCTTACCGAAAAACCATCCAAGCTGATTCGTTTGGCGCTTGAAAGAAATTAATAGTATCATAACTTTAGAGTCTCGTATGATAATTGAAGTTTGATGGAATACAAATAAAAGCAGTTTGAACTCACTATCTTATATATAGAAAAATACAGGTAGAGAAATGCCCAACTAGAAGAGCTTATTACGCCTACCCTTTCGGTTGTAAGGGATTATCTCAGCTACAATGCCCAACTCGGATACAGCCAGTCACTCACCCATTTTTTCAAATTAATAAATAATATGCTAGATGATCCCGAGTGCCTATTCCTAATAGGAATTAATGCTTCTGTGGTATCTACGCATAGCCGTTGTACCTTCAATTTATCTCGTTCCAATGTTTTAATTACATCACCTCTATATGATATGTGCCATATTTACAATTCTATCCAAAATTCTGTGGAACATTTTTAGTGACTCAATACATATATTTAAAAATAAAATTCGTGACTTATAATTCAAATCTTCTGGCCTCATTCTATTTTGTTCACTTCGGCTGACTTTAGATAATTTATTTTTGTTTATTTTCCCAAATTATTTTTGCTGTGATTGTACAAACATTGATGATTATAATTTAGTTTCTCCTGGAATTGGGCATTTTTGCCTGTTGGGGAATTATTATTAAATAAATAAATAAATAAATAGATGTATCGAGTGTCTCTGAAATGGCGTCAAAAGACTGTCTTCGTGAATAAGAACAGATCCCCAGGAGAAAGTATTGACTTTTCAGGCAGTATAATGGACCAGGAGGGAGGCTACTTACATTTAATGAAAATAATATCTCAAAATGCATTTGGTATATTGTAAAATCATATCTGGAAATACAGAGATATGAATATTCAACTCAAATATCGAAAGCGTTTTGCTATACAGTTATAAAGCTTGGAAATCAGACGAGAAAAGTATTCGCAAATTACAAACATTTTTTGTACATAATTGCTTACGAAAAATATTTGAAAGCTATTGACCTGGAAAAGACTGAACCAATAATCAATAAGTCCAATAATTGAACAGAAAAAGTTGAAATGGATAAAACATACCCTGAGGAAAGAATAAAACAACAAACAAAATGAGTCAAACCGGTAGAGAAAAGAAGAAAAGAAAGGTCAATAGAAATTTGGAATAAAAATGTGACATAGGAGTCCCAAGAGCAAAATATGACATGATAAATATGAATAAAGTATAATGCAAAACTGCAGTTGAAACCATATTACAAAACCAACACATTTTTTCAATTAAGAGCACTTATGAATATATGATCCGTGCGACTAACAATCCTGCCATGGAAAAAAGAATAAGAAGGATAAGTAGCTGTAATTAATGTACACCACTGTCACATAATTACTTGATCATTTATACTGTCATTGCGAATACCTATTCAGCCTGCGATTTTGATTGAGCTTTCATTTTGCAGGAAGAGAAATATATAATAAGCTTGGTTGCAAGAACAACCCTCCAAATCTAAGATGAAAGGTGACAGATAAAGCTGCACTGACATGAATAAGAGAACTTGGCTTTAAGCTTGGACCAGGCAACTAGATTACCTCTAAAAATCAGCCGTTTCCTCTTTTTCTTGAATAAATGCGATTCTCTTCTCAAGTATAGGCTAGCTGCGTAGCTTGAATGTTTCCTTCCAGCGGCACATTTCATATTTATTTCCGGGTACAACGCACACTGCAACAGCCGTGACAATAAAACATCCTCCAATTATTTGTCTGATTGGTAGCCATAAGCAATCTGAAGAATTCAACTATATGCATACACATGGTGTGTTGTAAAAATGTTATTTTTTATTCGCTCTTTATGAAAGTGAATAATTCAGTTTTGTCTTAATGTTCAACTTCTGAACTTCAAATATCCAAATCTCAAACTCCAGATTCTCATATGTGATTTTGAGAGTAATAGGCATTTACTTCCACATTATTCAAGTCATTTCAAGAATCTACCTATATAATATGTCTGTACAAGTCACAATACTTGGAAATTCATTCAACAACATGAACTTGTTCCTCTTTTCGGGGAAATTTTAGTTTCGATGAAAATTTATTTACCTAGTAACTTTTTCAGCAGAATTTGCAATTTTGATATACATTACACTACTTGACTGTCATACGTTAATCTTAATGAAAAATTCGTTTCTTTTCAAAATGTCTTCATAGATAGTAATTTGCTATATTCTTGCAAACTATAAACCATTAAGAACAGAAAGTGTATATTTATAGCTTTATTCAGAGCAGCTTAGTTAACATTAGACAATATGGTACAAGTAATTTTCTAGGCTTGCTCTGCAATTAAGTTCCACCTTTGTATTATGAAAAATGTAAGCCTTGTAGTCTAGTTTTAAGAGCTTGGTGCTTCGCGTGCACTAAATCGTTTAGAGATGGCTCATAGGGAATTTCTTATTTCGAGGAACTTTTAAATCCACCTGGAGTTGTTCATGTAAGACTCTCTGTTTACTGTAAAGTGCTGACAAATATATACGATGATGACTTGGGCCAAGTTTCATTTTCTCAGAGCATCCCTTCTCGGAATGAAAAAAGTGGAATTATTAGAGAATCGTTTGTCTATCTGTACAAATGTTTCCAGGATAAGTATAGCTACCAGCATGAAACTCAACACTAACACAATGATCACTTCTTTTTGCTAAATTGCTGAGAATCAAAACCTGATTGCTTGATAAAATTACAGACTCAGTAGTCAGTTTTTACACCATCATCCTAAATAGGGCTGTAACTGTAGACACGTATTTCGTCCTTATTAGGACTCTTCATCATAGTCCAGCAAGCCTCAGATAGTCAATCTTGTGATCCGCAAGGTAATGAAAATGGAATTGATACATAGCAAGCGGAGATATAAACCGTAGAGCACGGACTTTTTCAGTCACTTTACACTGTCCAGTATTTCTTCAAATCTGCCACTTGGGCTGCATTATGGTGGATAACACTGCTGCAGATTCATATTCCTACGTGCCATGTATCAATCTCATCTTGCGGTTCACAAGTTCGACTAGCTGAAGCTTGCTAGATTTAGATACTAGAGTTCCAATAAGGACGAAACACATATCTACAGTGGCTGTTCTATTTAGAATAATGGTATGAAAACCGGCCACTGAATTTTAAGCTATGTGAAACAATTAGCTTTTGGTTTTTTAGCAATTTATCAAATTCTTTTCGAAGGACTTTTTCAAAAGTTATTTTACAGTGTCCTATATTTCTTCTCTACTTTTCTGCATGTCAACAATAAATTATCATAGCAAGCAATCATTATTGTCTTACAGTTAGTACAGAATGTTGATTTCCCCGTTTTTATCTATCAACCAAAAAATAATGTATGCTCATCAATCGGAATAAATGAATAAGATCATTTGAAATTTTAAAAATCTGGCGTGAACATCACGTGACTCATTTCGAAGGATAATCGTTTTGGATTTATCAAAAAGAAAATGAAAATCTGTCAAATGAAGTGCGCTTTTAGTCTAGTCGGCTGCTATGAAAACAGTAGGTCAATATTTTTATGCTACAACATTCCCAAATACTGATTTGCAAGATTCTACGGCTGGCAGATCTGAATTTATGTGCAAAAATGAAAAAAATTAACTGAAGTGCATTCTTGGTTCAGTTTATTATTGTGAGTAGACAATCATTCAGATGCTGAAGCAGACTGAAATACTGAATTTCAATACTCTACGACCGATCGTTTCGAATTTATGCGAAAAATTCTAAAAGAGTGTCAAGTAAAGTGCACTTGTGGCTCCGTCGATCTCAATGAAAATAGTATATGACTTTCTAGATGGTATAATCATCTCAAGTATTGAATTCTAACATTCTACGTCCAATCGTTATGATTTAAGTGAGAAATTAAAAAAATGTTCTGAGTGAAGTGCACGAGATGTTACAAATTTTTAATATTTTACGACTGATTATTTTGAATTCATGCGGAAAATTCGAATAGTCTGTTATATAGAGTGCACTTCTGGCTCAGCCGATTGGTACAAAAATAGAGGATAACCATTTAGATGCTCCAATAAAATCAAATACGGAATTTTAGTGTTTTACGGCTAATCATACTGGATTTATGCGAAAAATTCAAAAATAAGTTTCATTCAAAGTGCACTTTTGGTATAGACGATTGCAACCATGATGTGAGGTACACAACTAGACCCTTGACCAGTTTTAAATAAAAAGATTCAACATTCTCTTCGTAATAAGTCGCTCTACAGATAAAAATCACGAAAGAACGGTATCTGGATTTAAATTTGGCTCTACGATTTTTCATTTGACGATTTTAATGTCAAATTTCATGAAAGTTCAGCATTTTTCTTTTTACGTTTCTGCAAATAGCTGTCAGTCAATTTTACATTCATCACTTCTGACTGTTTGTTTTACGGCTCCACACGATTACGGCGAGTAATTTGATATGCTATTGACTGGTGCTGGGTGAAACTTATAATCAATTATAATTACAAATTCACAGAAAAGTTGAAGATTTTGAAAAAAATTTGCCCTGAGCGCATAAGCAAGCTTTTAAACTTCTTAGGTGGCTTTTGATTATTCAATATATGTATGTAGGATCAAATCGATAAGTTTGGGTAGAAAAGTGTGTTACATAGTGTAATTATTTATTATTAGACTGAACAAACGATATAAGTGTTTTATAACCTTTCGCGTTCACAGAAAAAGATACAGAAAATAGTACAACTTTTACAATAAATGGCAGTAACAGTGAAGGAGCTCGTTGCTCATTATTATAACGTATTTAAAGCTTGTGAAGTGGAAGTTCAAATTCGTGAATATATAATTATGGATGATTCTTGTGCTGTAAAACAATGGGTGGAAAACAAAAGATCCCAAAAATATTTTTCAACAGTCTCAGCGGTATATAACCTCAAAAAAATTTTACCGTATAACTGTCTATTTTTGAATAGTACTTCACTTATACAAGCGCTCTTTATAGGATTCTTACACGTTTTTGTCTACACATATAATATTGCTTCCTTTCTTCCGTTTGTGGGGTGATCGCTCGAGATGTCCAATTCCATACAATTATTGAACCAAAATTCACAATATTTGTATATTTGGAGTGATCTATCAAATATATCCCAATCTTTGGTAAAAAAAATGCAGGAACGAACTGACAAAAAGTTATTGAAGCTTATGTCGGACTCATTCACAGACATTAAAAGTATCCAACGGTTGATCAATAAGACATAACATAACATAAAAAATTATGGTATAAAGTTGATGCGTGTAAGTTTATAAGTAGCTCCAAAATTTATTAGCCTATCTACTTCACGATTCATTTTTGCACAGGCTCGTTGATACTACTGTTTCACATTCCAATATACAGAACAACAGTGAAAGAATAAAACTTGGAAATATCAACTCTAGTCAGAGCTGGGATAAGTACTCAAAAAAAGTACTGAAATACTAAGTACTAAGTACTTTCAGGAAAATACTTTCAGTATAAGTACCAGTATTACTTAAAGTACTTTTCTCAAGGTACTTAAGTAATAAGTATAAGTACTTTATATCATAATATAATATACCTCAGTCCTTAATAGGGGTACTAGATATACAATCATTAGTTACAAGTGATATATCCAAGTAGCATAATGTTAAATACAAAAATTAAATCATTCATTCCAGTAAGCAGCACTTACTCTGAATTCATAAAACTGAAGTTTATTGAAAGAATCAGTAGAGGAATCAATTCCTAATAGTATTATAGATATTATTTGCTTTCAAAAGTGATAATTGATAAGTTTTCACAAATATTATTATTTAAGGCAGGAAGTCCTGGTGAATTAATTATTCCAGCAAAAAAAAAAACGTTCTATGGGTGCTGATGATGTTAGAAGTGTATTATATTTTGTAAACTTTCTAATGGTAGGATAATCATTTCGCATTTTTAAATCTGTTCGTTTGTTAAATTTGGTCACTGATTATTTGTTCGTATCTATATTTTTCTTGATTTCGATTTTATCGTCGCCATAAAAGTCAAACTAGTCATCAGAGCTGATAAAATTGTTGGTTTTGCGGAGTATTAAGACAATAAATGTTAATTTTTCAGATTTAATAGTGAGAAATTGGAATTTATTTTCTATGCAGGTCATCTCTAAAGGTTTGCTACTTTGAATATTTTGTTTTCCTTTCAATATAAAAAAATAAAGTGCCAATTCTCTACAGAAGGATAATTTAAGTCGTCTAATTCCAAAACCGACCCAGTTGAATTATATCATATTTTTTTGCATTTTTATAATATTTGTGAAGTAGTCTATCTGATGTATTCTCCACTGAATCCCAAAATTGGCTCAATACTATGTAAATGGTATAGGGAAAAAAATTGTTATTCTCAATTCCGGCCAAGTCAGTAGAATTCAAATCCGTCCAAATCATGTGTCAACTGAACTAACTGAAGATATTAAATGATCTTCAGTTACATGCTCACTTCCTTATATATCTGCTTCCGTTTATCGGGCAAATATGAATATTACCAAATAAGTCGTGAATCAGTTTATCATTGTTTTCTCAATAGTAGATGAAACTGATTTGTAACTATAGAAACAGATTTGTAACTACAGATGACTCATATGCCTCCTTATTATATTTTTCTTGTTTTTAAATTATAAATTAGGAATCTAATCCATCTGTATTATGAAGGAGAACAAATTATAATAAAATACATTGTTTGGAAGTAATTTTCTGATCATCCAGTTGGATATGACAGTAAAAGGTTATTCTACAATATTTGAGTGTAAAATATGAAAAATTGTCTATTGAGCTCTATCCTATGACACTTGACTCTAATCATGGAATCCATTTGGCCCAAATGCAACAAGTTTCAACTTGCATTTATTAGTGAAAATTCTGCTATTTATAATACTTCAAGTAGTTTCAGAATACTTTAAGTATTTATAAATACTTACAGTACATCTAAAATATTTGAAGTACTTTTGAGTACTTAAAATATTTTTGAGTACTTACAGTACTTTTAGAGTACTTACAATACTTTTTGTACTTACAGTATTAAGTATATATAAATTTTTGCTTAAGTACCAGTAATAAGTACCACTTGGAAAAAGTACTTCAAGTTAAGTACTTTAAGTACACAATTTACTTTAAGTAGTACTGTAAGTATTTCTATTGTAAGTATTACCCAGCTCTGACTCTAGTGAAAATATTAATCTTTTCATCTGACAGAAATTTTTGAATCTCCGTCAATTTCTTTTCTATCCAACTTATATTGTCCCTAAAATATTATATAACTGCTGAAAGAGAGTCCTTTTTTCCATGGATCAGAGAAATTCGTACATCCGATCGCCTTTTAAACTTTATTGTAAGGTAGTTAGGATAGTATTATGATTTTATCTGCCAAGGCTATCTCTGGTATCGCCACGTAGCTGAATAGCCTATCAAGCTCGATTAGTCCAAAGCCTAGAGTACAGTTTGTATCAAGTACTGTTTTAATTTTTTATTCAGGGTAAATAGTAGGCTCAAAAAATAAACAAACTCTCTCAGAGATCACACCTCTGCAATCTTCTAAGACAGATGTTTTCAAAACCTAATACTCATGCTGTACAGATTGCAATTATTTTTCAATATAAAGTATGTTCCACTAGGTGATCGCAACGATTTGCTCAGGATCGCAGTTTTTATCGTTCGACTAACAGTTGGTGCTTCAAGTGGAACGAAACTGGCACATGCTGGTTATTAGATGTGTCTGTTTGCACAAAGACTGTAAAATATCAGACAAACTGACAATTCGTACTCGAAATCAAAAAATGAATCAATAATAAGATCAAACTAATCTCTAGCGAGAATAATAAATGAATGTGATGAATCCAATATACCTTGTGAATTGATGTCGCATAAATAATTAATGATTATAATGAGAGATCGTTGAATTATCTCTCATATTGACAAATGAAAAAATCTTGAATCAATCGATATAATTCAGAATCTAATGTACAAATTGGAAAGACATTTTTTCAATTAATTCAGATTTCTTTGTGATTTTTGCGGAAATATACGCAACGACTGCTCCGACCTATCTTTTAGCCACGGGCGTTGTGATCTTGAAGTAGTCGTGATCTATGACGTATTGGATTTGAACGCCAAGACCGCGATCGCTTCGTGGAACGATTATTGAGGCGATATAAATGTTGCGATCGCCTAGTGGAACGTACCCATAATAGTTTGGTGAATGTTGCTGCATATCTCCCACTTTGTACATAATACGAAGTAAGATCTGCTTTATATCTGTCTTTTTTTATGACAGGCTATTTTTAAGGATCACATACATGCACGAAATGTAAGAAATATATTATTCACCGTCTGCAAACAATACAAATGACAGGTTTGGTTTGTAAAAATAATAGATGTAGTTGCTGATGTTTGCGATTTGCAAATCATCTCATCGTGCGTACGACCATTTAGAATTATTTTCACATCTTCAAATGACGTTGTGATGTACAAATTGTAAATGTCTGTAGCTTTCCTCTAGCTTTTTCTAATAAGTAACTATTTTATCTCACCAATTTAGCCTACATGCATTGCATGTTTGCTGAAATTAGAGATTCTTAAGTTGAGCTCGTCACATTCACAAATACTAATCAATTTTAGTAGTGGACAGAAAACCATCTGTCATGATTCTTTGTCACTATCTACTAACTGTCAAGAATAATTTGATTTTGATTAGTATCAAAAGAATAGAAACTACCAATAATTGATGAAATTGGTTTCGCAGAGTTATATTATTTGATACAGAATGTATGAATGTGATTATAATAGATAAGAAATTATAATTATTGTTAACAAAAAGTTCATATTTCAACATCACTATGTAATATTTCTTCTAATCTATGAAACTTATACTTTCTCTTCCAAATTGAACTAGATTTAAAATTGTTACAGCAGCAACAACAAAAGATTCTTCAACCTGAATTGCTAGAACCAAATAAAGTGGAGAATTCCACACAAGAACGGAAAGAGACCGGAATGGAAAGACCGCTAAGTCTCTATGGTACATGCTGGTTATTAGATGTGTCTGTTTGCACAAGGACTGTATGGAATGTACATAAACTGAACTTGGACTTATTCAAGATATTTTCTTATTTCCGCTCAGAAGTAAAGCCAGAATAGAATGCAGTATATATTTTCTGAGCCTAATTTATATTTTACTTGATTTTCTTAGTTACGAAAAACGGAATTGTATCCATTCGCAAGGCCAGGGAATATTTGAACGTTCTAAAAAGTATTCATTCGAATGATTCTATACATATTGATGTTGTCGTAAACTGCATTAATATCATCTATTACGTTTCGTATTTGACAATTTGAAATGAAGCACGGATATTCAGTATTTCACCAACTGAAATTGTATTGGTATTCCTATAAATTAGTTAGTATTGAGGGTTCAGTATGTGTGAATAGGTTTGAAAGTTGAATTCATATTTCTTCCTAGACCTGCATATTTAATTCAGATTGAATTCACAATTTGAGGAGGCAGTTCAATTTATAGTTTGAGAGAGGGTTGAAAATATCTCATCTGATGATAATTCAATTTATTAGGTACTTATTTAATCGAAGTGATATTTTTTATTTTCAAAAAAAATAGCGTCGGACTGAAAATAGGCGGCATAAATTTTATCGGACAAAATCACCATTAAACTTCATCAATGCTTATTCAATACTGATGAAAAATTCGACCAAATGTTGATAATCTAAAAAAAACTTTGACATATTGGAGATTTAGATTACGTCGAACGCCTCATCATTTTTGTCGGACAAACTGTTGTTTGTGTTTTCTGATCTCACAATCAAACTATAAAATACTGTAATGTTATTAGTTTAGAATAAATCATAAAATCGAAATCTCTTCCAGCTACTCGATGGAAAAAGCTGCAGTTTCGAAAATTTTCGCAAATAAAAAAGTTGCGAAAATAAAACCACACATGAAGTTTCAAAGGAATGTTGATAATTTGAATAAAGAGACTTTGTACCATGGACTCAAATTATTGTTCATGTGTAACAATAATTGTTAATAAGCTCGCTATTCTAGTACTCAAGAAAAATATCCAAAGCTCGACCGAATTGAGCTGTGCATGACTGTGGACTGGCCTTGAGCCCGGGACTATCAAAAAGGTGCACTTAGCACTTCTCCATGGATAATTACTCATAGAAAATGTCTTTGTGTTAGTTATTCTGCCACTGCTCGCATCGTACTGCCTTTTCTATACACTATTTTGAAACAATTTTTCTTTTCCAATGAAATGCATATTGTTCCTCTGACTATCTGTTCATGATAATATATTAAATTGGAATATGATAATTTTGAGTAATAACTCCCAATTATATAATTTTGAAAGATCTAATTGGACATAACAGGATTATTACTCAAGTTCTGTAGGTTTTTCTGAACTGATTTAGTTTGGATGGAATCTTATATGGATACTATTTACTTGAAAAGTTTGCCAGTAAAATTTGGGGAAAAGGCCAGTCCTGATCCATAGTATTTTCGAGCATCTTGTTCTAAAGTTCTATATCCAAAGATTATGGATCAAAAACTTAAAGATTTGTACTGTATTTTTTGATATAAATTTTCCAATGTAAATATAGATCTGAGAAAAGCGACACATTTTGTTAATTAATTCATGAATACAAAATTCTCTCTATTAGAAATCTTATTCAAAATTGTACCTAGACTCTATGATCAAGATCCGGTTTTCATTTGATTATTTATATGAAGATCTTCATCCTAACATGTAAATAGTCTTCTTTCAAACAAAGTTAACGAATGAAATGAAATGACCAATTTAAAATTTGTGAAAAGCTCCAAAATTTTCAGTTTGGAAGAAGAATTTTCTCTAATTTGTTCATAGGAACTATGCTTTTGATCTTTTGACCTTTGATCATTCTGTGTCTAGCTAACAGAATGGAAAATAAAGGGTGAATTTTCTAGAATTGCTGATGCGTATTAGCAGCTTTGACAATATTTTTATGCATTCTGAATTAGGGAAAAATGTGCTTGTTTCACTTAGTTTAATTCTCTCATCATTTCGTTCTCAAATTTCATGTTATCTCCATCAAATGAATGAGATGATTGTGTCCATACAATTCATTGATAAATTGAACACTCAGATAGCTCAATCTAACTTAGTCACGCTGTGTTACATCGAATTATTGCGTTATGAGTTGTGGTATGCGGAATATCGTCAGGTAACTCAACTTGGAAAAAACCCAAATATTATGAGCAGGAATCGGTTCATTTTGTGAAGTGAACATTTCTTGTTTATTGTATATATAGAGCTCAAATTTTTGAGCAATAGTCAAAACGATAATAAATAATAGCGACTACAATTTTGACATGTTTTTGGAAATGTTTAGAAATCCAACTGATTTCTAATTTCAATAAGAAGTGCCTATATCAACCAAATTTTTATTATAGTCCAGTCAAAATAGACATTCACCGTTGCATAAATTCCCAAGAAGCTGAAAATTGACATGAATGTTAGGGATACCATTATATGAAGTTGTGAAAAGTCCCCAACGATCCCATCTGTGCAAAAAATTTTATGCGAGGTCAAAGTTCGAAAAAATGGGTTTTTTTGAATTTTTTTGCGGAACGATCAGTTTTATGATATAAATAGCTCAGATACAAACTGTATATCTTTCAATTCTTTACAAGAATAGTCCCTACCTCTTTATTCCTAGGATCCACTATTTCTGAGAAAAAGCCATTCCAAAGTTATATTCTCCATTTATGCACACGTTGCCACGCCACCTATGAGGTAGTGTACTTGACGCGTATTTTTCAATGTGGTTTGCCCGGTAGGCCTACTCTATGATCTCCTTATTAAAGTTCAATATAATATAAGATCTTCTTATCCAACTTCTTCTTCATCTTCCTCTTCCTGAGTTGACATAGATTGCTCAAATAACGATACAACAGTTGTTTCATCGTTGATATAAGGATTATCTTCTGTTGAAGATTTAGTATTTGAAAACGACTAACTTTGACAGCTGGTGCAGTGGTGCATGCTTGTGAACAAAATCATCTTAGGAATTGGTGAGGGCTTTATTAAAAAAAAATTGCTATTATCAATCACACTTGGGTTTTCCTATTCCCCTATTATAAAGTCATCTTACTTTCTTGCAGCCGCGTTTCGAATTACACCCCTTTCTGTAGCTATAAAAAAAATATTGAGGAGCTTTTCTAGTGCAGGTGGAAGTGGAGTGTGGATTGATTCCAATATATTAATAATTAGCTTCCAACCCCATTCTTCTGGGTCCAGTTGAACCTGCTAATATACTTGATAAAAATGTTGATGAGCAGAATTCAAGGTTGGAAGAAGACAAGCTAATTGAACGCGTTTTTTATTAGGTGTATGTTTTGCAAAAGATACGAAACGTAATTTATCTATGCAAGTAATTTAATGTAAGTGAAAGACGGACACTGCTACGTTGACAATTGAACACTAGACAGATTTTGCTCATTGGTCACATAAAATGAGGGACTGGGTTTCTTTTCATTTCATATTCTTAGAATTATCATTCAATATTAATGTACGAGTACTAGTTACGCAGACTTATAGTTGTACCTATATTATACGTCCATTATAAACATAGACAGCGTAGTTATGCATATTATTGAGAAAATAATTCTAGAACGGCTTTTTCTCAGAAATGGTGAGTCTTAGGAAAAAAGGGATAGCATCCATTTTTATAGAGAATCAAAGGATCTACAATTTTTGTCTGAAATATTTTTATCATTTAATCAGCCGTTCCGCTTAAAAACCCAGAAAACCCATTTTTGCGAGCTTTGACCTCGAATAAAATTTTTTGCACACATGGGATCGATAGGGACTTTTGACAACTTCATTATAATGGTAGTCCTAACGTTCATGTCAATTTTCAGTTTCTTGGAGATTCATGCAAGGGTACCTCTATTCAAAGGCTAACTTGACTGGACTATTATTCAATCGCCGGTTTCTTGCCTAATTTCCAGTATCCATAGTTATTATTTTGGTACCTACAATAGAAAGAAAAGTGAGAGCTTTGGTGTAGTTAAGCTTGAGGATTTTTTGCAATACTGATTTAATGTAAGATAATAAAAAAAATATATACATTACGATTTCATTTATATATAATATTTAATATATTATATATTATATTAAATATAATAAGAATAATTTTATTCAGCCCCGTATTCTCGTCCAACGCGTTAACTAGAATGGGTCAGCTCATATATCTCAAATTCGTCTGTGAATTTGAAAATTATATCAGAGGCTTTCAAAATATGAGACCATAAAATGGCACATATTGTCTAATCTAACCAACATCGTATCTTCACAAACAGAAGTAAGCAACGATGGTCACGATTAATGAGACACTTAGTATGTATTTTGTTTCCATTTTTATCACTGAAATAATTATACAGGCGTAACAGCTAAACGAGCTACCTAGGATAACTTCTATGTTATAAAAGAAAAAATAAAATACTGAAAAACAATCTTATGCAAGATTAAGGTGAATACCCAATTATGGGACAGAATATTTTTTTCAGGTCATACAGTCGGTCACCAGATGATCTTGAGTTTTTTAGTTATTTGGTTATCGAATTGTCCTAATTCTATAGTCTTAGAGATAGAATAGGTACTCGATAGTATTTCCAAATCTTTGTATGATACTGAATGACTTTTGGGAGTAGTTACAAAAAGATGAACCTCGAAGTAAGGATGAGCAGAATAGTATATCCTACAATGAGTATTGGAATGGCCTATACTCTGAACGAGCGAAAAGGCGAGGATTACGGTTCGCGAGTGTGGAATACGCCATTCCAAACATGTTGTAGACTATACTTTCTCTAACAAAGTTTTGGACATTCACCAATATTTCAGAGGAAACTTAAGAAATTATCAAATGTCAAACGTCTAATTCAGATATGAATACTTGAATTGTTTGGAGGTAGCCAAACTAACAGCTTCTGATTCGTCGAAATGATTTTAAAGGCATACAGAATCATTCTAAACGGTATACGGAATTATTCTAAACAGTTTTTTGGAATGTCATTCGTTTCAACATAATTTTTGGTTATGGAATATGCAAATTCCAAAACAGTGTTGGAGAAAAAGCCTTTTCGGTTATAGATACTGAAAGACCTTGATTTAACATATTTTTTTTATATACTCTTAATCTCAAAATTTCAGTGTCAAACAATAAATGATCGAGAATTATTCTGTTCCAGAGAGCAGTGCGAGTTATATTTGACGAAATTGGAAGCGTGAATATGTAAAGATCATTGGTTTATTATTCAATTCAAATTAGAAGAATCACGGTACGAAAACTTATCACGTGAGTTCGGCGCGCACATGATCGCTTTTTTAGCTTGAGAAGCTAACCCTTCAATATAATAAAAATAGGAGCATTATCAACAAGTTAGCTGAAACATTCGAACATAAAAACTTGGGTTGGAATCGAAGCAAAAAAGATTTCCACAAATCACGCACACATACGCACAATACACATATACATTCACGCTTCATTCACACATACACCCACATTCTACACACGTATGATCCCTAGGGAACGCTTGTTTATTTCATTGTTATTGTCCCGGTCAGGGGCGGCTATGCCTGACACATGAAAGTATTGTCGATATACGTTAGCTTTAAGCGCTCTTTGCTTGAATATAGAGCTTTTCATTTTATAAAGTTTGACTTTTCAATACTCAATAAAGAAAGTAACACACAAAAAGGTCCTTATTCATAAGAGAACAGACTAAAACTGCATGCCTCCATACATGAAACTATGAATTTAGAATGAAACCATATCATTTCTTAATAATGTATATGTCGCAGTCTCATTATGAGATTCTTATTCTCAATTCACTATTTTGGCCTCAGGTTCAAATTTATCTCAGTTATTTTTTTAAATAATAATCTTGCACGGTAATGCTGTTTCACTAACAATCAATTAGAATTATTTATATGACTTCAATTTGAAATAAAGCAAGTAGGTACTGTTCTTGCAACTATAGATAAACAAGAGTAGGAAATCACAAACTCCAAAGTAATATTCGTAGAAATCCGTCTTATACAAAAAGTGTTTCATCAAGACAAGATTTCTTGTCTTGATGATCATTTCTTGTCTTGTCTTGATTTTCAAGACCAGAAAATGAAAACTTCTTGTCTTGCCCATTTCTTGACGACGAATTTCTTGTCTTGTTTCAAGGATTCTTGATATTTCTTGATATTGACATATAGGGGGATTCTTCTTTCTCTATTACTTTATCCAATCCGAACACTCAGCTCAGCGTTATTGTCTACTCTTTATCCTCTGTGTCAGTTATAATGTTATGAATCGATTCTAGCAACATTTTCCAAGATTTCCACCAATAGAAATAAATGAAAAGTCTGTCATTTTCATGTTTCAATCAGCAATTATTATTTGTTATATGATATGGCAATGTTGCTTAGAGATAGCAACTTTCTTAGAGTATTGGAAGAATCTACCTAAACATTTCTTTTCTACATGAACATGAACGATTTAACCACCGGAAACTGACGAGTTATGCTTTCGATATGTATCAAATATTTGTTTTAATCATAGTCACAGATATTTTCCACTTCCCCGACTTATACATAATAGGGAAAGTATTAGAATTGTGATTTTTTGATAGTTTAAGACTCTAATGCATTTTCACATTTTAGACCCTACTGTACCCAAAAAATATAAGTTTGAATGAAATCGGTCGGTCTGTCTGTCGGAAAGTATAATAATTAGAGAGCCCGAACGAATTTTTGACTAAAATTTCATAATATTTGAGTTTTTTAATAAAAAAGCTAGGTTTAAATTTGTGAATGAGCTTGTTCAACCAGAAAATCTAGAGAAAGACTCGCCATTTTCAAGAATACTTATATTGTAAGGACTAACATATAGCCACCTTCTGTCACCATAACAATGACAGCTGTCATTTTGATAATGACAGCTGTCACTTCGAAAATGGCGCTGTCACTTTGACAATGACGCTGTCACTTTGACAATGACACTGTCACTTTAATAATGACGCTATCACTTTGAACTGTCAGTTTGACAATGACAAATGTCACTTTGAAAGTTGGTATGACATTCCTAAATTCATTAAACAGTGATGAAACTGGCCATGAAATCTATTGCCGGAGAAAAGCAGTAATGGCCACAGCAGATTATAATATTTCAATAATAGATTAATAAATATGCCGATTTGGAGAGTTATTCATCAAGATATCAAGATTTTTGACAAGAAGTCTTGATTCTTGATAGTACTTTCTTGTCTTGTCTTGAAAAATGAAGAATATTTCTTGTCTTGGTCTTGTCTTGATTTCAAGACAAGATCAAGACAAGGTCAAGATTATTTCTCGATCCTTGTGAAACACTATAATACAAGCCATCAAATTACTAAGGTGTATGTAAGTTAGGACCATTCTTCTTCAGTATTTATTTTGCCGTCTATAGTTTTAGATACTGTGCTTAACGACACATTTATGAAGTCAGGAATATGAAGTTGAATCAAACTACATATTTATAATAAAAATCTATTTCTTAGGGAACAATTTAAGCGTCAAGCCAGATAGAGAATTTCTAGAGCAGAATGACAGCTAATATTGTGGTGCGTGTTTTGAGCTGTCAACTTGACACTCAACATTTTTATTGAAGAACTTTTTTCAGGATTGCAAATTATACGTGAGAGGTATGGAATACAGGTGCTGATATTCTCAAGTTCGTAAAAGGAGAATCAATTATTCTTTCTTGTGTTTAAATGTATACAATAGTGAATTAAATATCGTTAATGATCACTTTTATCGAGCAATAATTTTTTATGCAAATACACATTCTGGCGTAATGATTTCTCTTTTGTCTCTTACGGTAATGTGTTTGTTATTGTAGAGATAAGCTTTTTTTCATTGTGAATATTGGATATACATACAATTAATTGGATCGATTTTATTATATGAATTCCAAAGTAACTTTTATTCTATCATAAATTCAGCTTGAATATTAAATATATATTCAATAATTCTCAATTTGGAGGCTTGGGTCTAACACTCAATTCAACAAAATTGGCCCAACTTTAGCTCAGTTATAGTAACCCAAACGTTGAATTTTTTATAAGACGTTCGACCTCTTGCTTGTTTAGCAGCTAAAAACAGCCCTGAGACTGCTTTCAATTTTGCATACGTGACCACATATAGACAAATCTCAATAGATTCTGAATATGTTGAGAAATGTTCACAATAAGTGAGCATTCAAGTGGCAACCCTTTTAAATCAGACAGCTACGTCTAAACAGGTGTTTTTATCAAGAACCTGAAGAGATTCAAAGCGAGTATTTAGTCAGTTCTAGCTATCTCCAAGAAATTACGTACCTACTTTTAGCTAGTAATTATGAGAAGTGAAGCAATTATGATGTTTTTGGGACAGATCTTTTCTTACCAAAGAGCTATATTAACAACTGGTTACTCAAAAAATTACTGAATTATAATCATTTCTATTGAGGTTGCCGCGCTAGTCGATAACAAAATACACTCGCCGTGTGGGTATAATCATTTTCTTATCATTCCATTAATCATTGAGCCTGTTATTATTTCTCTTCTGTATAAAAGTTGAAGGATGTAATGAAATCGGAAGAGACCACTTTCTCACAAGGACAGAGGAGCTCAGAAAAGATGAATTATAAAATACAAAAATAAGAAAAATATATCAAGATAAAATAGCTATATTGGTACGAGTCCACTACTGCCAACTACGGACAACGTAAAAGGATTATTGTAGGCTGTTTCTGGAAAAATAATAAATTAAGCAAAAAAAGAAGCTTGTAGGACAATTAAAAACATAACAGACTATAAACACATTGGCGGAATGGAATAACTAAATAAGAAGTGCAGAAAGAGAAACAGAAAAGGAGAAAATACTTACAAAGAAGAAAGAAGATCACGAAAGCAATAAAAAACAAAGAGTACAAGTGAAACAAGTTATTGAAGTTAAGATAAAAGCGTGAGAAGTAAACTGGAACCGAAGTTCAAGAAAAATTGAGAATGATCTTATATAACACTCAAAACATGAAGAACAGAAGAACAGATACGATCAAATAAATATAAGCATATATGAAAATATAACTGGAGAAGGTGAACAAATAATTGGAAGAATATTTCAAGGAACTACTGAAGGAAGTTCACCAAAGAGGAGCCAATTGTAACACAAACAGTACAGAATATATTAACATGGAGGTAGTGAGAACAATACTCAAAAAACTTAGATATGGTAAAGCATTGAGAGATGACATGATGAAAGCAGTAGAACTGTATTACGTGGGGGAGAAGGAGAACAAATATAATTAAATATACTGAATGAAATATTGCGAACAGAAGATAATCCGAATGATTAGGAGGAAGCAATTATAAATCCTAGACGTGAAAAAGATAATACTAGGAATTGTACCAATGTTAGATACGCAGCTCCAAAAATTTATGAAGCTATACTATAAAAGCAGACTTAGACAAGAAATAGAATCAAATCTGAACCTGACACAAAGTGGTTTTAGGAAGAGATATTGAACGCGGGATCACATCATTTTCACCATTAGACACTTATACAAGGAAATAACTGCGATAGAATGGTAATCTTTTCATCCCATTTGATGATCTTGAAAAAGCTTCCGATAAAGTACCAAAAATCTGACGTGAACATCACGTAACTTACTTGGACATCATTGGAAATATATATATATATATATATATATATATATATATATATATATATATGCGCTTTCAGCCAAGTCGATTGCTATGGAAACAGTAGGCCATTATTCTTATACTACAATATTCCTTAATACTCATTTCCAAAATTCTACGACTACCAACAGATCTGAATTTATGCGCAAAATTAAAAAATAAATTTCAAATAGCAGGCAATCATTTAGATGCTACAGCAGACTGAAATACCAAATTTCGATATTCTACACCTGATCGTTTCGAAAAATTCCAAAAGACTGTCAAGTAAAGTGCACTTCCGGCTTGGTGGATCTCAATAAAATAGGATATGAGCATCTAGACGGTATAATTATCCTAAATATTGAATTTTAACAGTCTACGGTCAATCTTTTTGGATTTATGTGGAAAATTCAAAAAGTGTTTCGAATAACGTGTTCTTCCGGTTTAGTTGATAGCAATCAATTTGAATATTCTACGACTGATTGTTTAGAATTCATGCGAAAAATTCAAAAAGTCTGTTATTAAAAGTGGTCTTCCGGCTCAGTCGATTGTTACAAAAAAAGAAGATGACTATTGAGTGCACTTCCGACTTAGTCGATCGCGATGAAAATAGGATATGAGCATTAAGACGGTACTATCATCTTGAATACTGAATTTCAATATTTTATGTTTTATTGTTTTATATTCATGCGGAAAATTTTAAAAAATATGGAGTAAAGTGTATTTCCGGTACAGATGATTGCAATCATAATGCGAGGTGCATAATTAAATGTTACATAAGTGCTTAATACAAAATTTCATCTTTCTACAACTAACTGTTATGAATTTATGCGAAAAATTCAAGAAGTCTGCTATATAAAGTGGTCTTCCGGCTCAGTCGATTGTTACAAAAAAAAGAAGATGACCATTGAAATGCGACAGCAATTTCAAATGCTAAATTCTAGTATCCCACGGCAGATCATTCTGAATTTATGCGGAAAATTTAAAAAAAGTCTTAAGTAAAGTGCACTTCCGGCTTAGCCGATCGGAATCATGATCTTAGATGTACAATAAGATGTTATATACAAACAAACAACAAAAAGAACCAAAATGACGCTATATAAAAGAACTGATATGTGGGAGTGAAACCAGGGATAAAAGCAAAATTCAAGCAGCGAAAATGAGATTTTTCAATAAGAGTAGAGGGTATTGCTAATAAAGATAAGTTTAGAAATTAACAGATAAGAAAAAAGATGTCAAGAACAATGAAGGGAGCATAGAAAAAAAAAACAAATAGCATAGAATGGATATCAGATGAGAATGCCAGATACAATACAAAAAAAAGGAGTACAAAAATCTCCAAGAAACGTCGGAGACGGAGATCAGCAAAAATATGTCAAAATACAGTAGAAGAGATTTCAGAGAAGAATAATATTAGTTGTAAATATATAAGGAGAGTAGCAAAGAATAGGAGAATATGGAAGGATTTAATAAGTAATTTGAGTTGAATCAAACCAAATCCTGACACTGGAGAATGTTATAGAGGATGTAAAAAAATAATGATGAATATAATAATTATTTCTTCAGGTAGGAATTCCAAATGGTTCAAATTAACATTGTGCAAATGTACATACTATTCACGAAAACTATTCTCTGAATATCCATTTTAAAAGCGTTGTATGAGTAACTTTTGTGAATTAAATTCTCATTTTTTCCTCCAACTGTGAATTAACTCTAATCACCTCACAAAAAATTGCTAAAAAATTGGGTTGGAAGTACGCAGAAAAATTGAAATTTGCATTGTAATTTGAAAATAATAACATTGTAATAAATTCCCAATTATTAAAACATTTCATAAAGTTCACAAATTGCAAAAAAGAAATCTGATTTTCATGAGAAAAACCAGGTTATACAAATCAAGCAAGCTGACACGCTAAGTTTTTATTTCGGTAACAAAAGAAAATCTACCGGTTGGAATCTTGAATAACGTTGAATAAACACATCATCATTCCAAGTTTCTTATTCAACAAAAGATGAATTATATAAAAATATAAAATGTGAATCACGTCTTTATATTTTTAATGGGTGGGATGAATACAAATTTGAATAATGCAAATCCAAAACTTCTTGAAGTAAAAGTTTTTGGTTGGGCTTCGTTTATTGGAAACGAAACGTAGAAATTGGGACGAAAATTTTGTAGGTGTTGCATTATCAGTTGCCTGGACATACCGGAAGGTTACATGTTACTCATTCTCATATAATTAGGGATTCTGTATCCGACAGATTTGCGAAGCGAAGCTTTTCAACGCAAGCTTGAGGATGGGAAGACAACATAGAAAAATCGTTGGTCATGAAATGAAAGTAATCTTATACTAATGCAAACAGATCGGTGTAACCACCTGTATCTATATTCTTGTAGGCTGCATGTATTTGTATACCGTACAGTTAAATATATTAAAAACTTATCTACATAAAGAATATAAATATCAACATTAAATATGACAGTTACATATTTTATCAAGTATTTTGAATTTATCTGATGTTCTGTTTCATTTGGTAGAGGGAAGTGCAGAAAAAGAAGAGAGAAAGGGATGTCTTTTAGAATTCCTTGGAATTGGTTAAGATATGGATATGATAGATTGTGTGTGATGCTGCGAGCATGTCTTAAGGAGTATAGAGTCTAGGATTAGCGTAATCGCTATGAGATAGGCTTTTGTACGTGCAGGGCGAAGAGGATGTAACAACATGCACGAGCTCGCATTTAACATATTTATATCTACATTGAATGCAGTTACAAATATTTGAGTACAAATGTTGCTAGAAATAAGATCTGGTAGAATATATGATGATTCCAATCAAATTAATTCAATTTTTCCATTAGAATATGGAGCGATATACCATTCTTATTACGAATAAATGATTCTTCGCCCATTCAACTCTATCCTGTAAAGTTTACTCCTATTCTAGTACTAATTTATTTTGTTGAAATCCAATAATAATAATCGTTGTGGACTCGATTGCTCTTCGTCCGCAAACGCTTTTCGTCTGTAGATATTTTCCATCCGCTGCGGCTACTTAGACTTGAAAAAAATCTGACGTGAACATCACGTGACCTACTTGTACATCATTTGATATACAAAAAATTCATTCAATGAAGTTTTTTGTCACTTCAGATTATAATTAATATAATTTTGATATGAAAATTCTGAAACACTCGTTATTTGTTCCACAAAATTTTAATAATATTTTGACATGTACTTACTATGTCAAACAGAATCAAAAAATTGACAACATGTTATCATTGCCTACTTCATCATTCCAATTGAACTGATTGTTTAATACAGCAAATTCTGAATGTCTGTTATACATATAAAGTGCACTTCCGGCTCAGCAGATTGATACAAAAATAGTAGATAACTATTTTGATGCTACGACAAGTTCAAACACTAAGTTTCAATATGCTATGGCTGATAATTCTAGATTTATGGTAGAAGTAAAAAAAAAGTGTTGAGTGAAGTGCATTTCTGGCTTGGCCGATTCATACAAAAATAGCAGATAACCATTCTGATACATCATCAAGTTCAAATACTGAATTTCAATATCCTACGGTTGATTATTCTGGATTTATTAGAAAATTTCGAAAAAAGTTTCAAGTAAAGTGAACTCACGGTACAGACGATTGGAACAATAATGCGAGGTGCATAACTAGACCCTATACCGGTCTTAAATACAAAATTTCAACATTATATGTTCAACCAGTTTTGAGATTTGCGAGTTACGCACGCACGCACGCACGAACGAACATTCGTACCGACATCAAGCCAAAAATAGTCAAAATGGATTCAGGGATGCTCAAAACGGATATTCCCATCAAAATCTCGATAGGTGAATTTTGTCGGTTTCATAATACTTCCTTGTACTCAGTACAAGTAAGTAAAAAAATGGATTCAATATTCTTGAATGCAAGCACCAAGCTATTGCAAGTATGATTTTGGATTTTGTTGAAGCTCTCTAATTTTGTTGTCATCTATATCGTAGTCATTTATGCATCTCGACCGAAAGTGTTTCCCAAACTCTCGCTTCTCTATTTTTACCGGATTTACTTCGACACGAACTTCAATTCGACATAAATCGCGATTAAAACGGCCACAACAAGAATTTTACAAGTTAAGGCTGGTTTATGATGGACTTAATTTACAAATTTAGATTTTCTCAATTATGAATTCAACCAATCATAGACATTGGTTGGCATGTCAGAAATTTGAAATTGACAACTGTCACAGAAAAGATATTCAAATCATGGATATGGTTGAAAAGTACCCATATTTATATGATAGAAGTGATAAATCAAACCGAAATTCAATCATTTGTACACATAAAACAATATTGGCGATTTAAAATGGTTATTAGGCGCGTGCATCACGTGGTCGAATCTATGCAACCCGCCAGCCTGGTGGACCAACAAACCAAAACATTGCATTTGAAACCATTGTGCTTGGTTGGCGTATTGTGAATTTAATGTTTATTTAGTGAAATTTTGTTTTAAAAATTATTTTTAGCATAATATCTCGATTAATCAATGATTATTAATCTCTGTCAGACAATATAAAACATAGGTATTTGGAGAAAACATCTCGTTTATTCTCTATGAAGATCCATATGTGGTGAAGATGAAAGAAATAAGACATCATCATGATAATTACTAAAGATTATTTAGCTTATGAAGGAAGCTGAATACAACTAGAATATGTTACAACTTTTAAAAGCTTACATGAAACTTCAAATTATGAATACTAACCAACATGACTATAATCTTCAAAAATATTTATAGAAGTCTGTAATAAACGAATGATTTATTTGTTTTTTAATTAAACATCTTTTAAGACAGCTCAAATTGAATTTTCTATTCCAAGTAATTATTATTGATTGTCATTCATTTTGCTGTTAAGCTATTTGCTTGAAATGTTGAAAAAAAATTTAGAACTCCAATTTACTAACTTGCACAAAGCAGAATCCTGCAGCTTTGCCTATATTTAAAAACAGTCCTCAATCAGGATTATCTCTATCGTCCAAAAGGCTAGTTTGTTTATAATTTAGAAATAATTCTACGGTTTAAGTTTTTAGCGATTTTACAAATACATAGAATAATAGTTAGGTCTAAATTAGGATCACGCTAATATTTGTTGAATGGATATTATACAAAAATTTCAGTTTATACAACAAAACATAACTTATACTCAGGTTGAACAATTTGTTTATCCTGTTGTGTTACTTCTAACCTATAAAATCTGTCTCAATTTCAGATACTTTATCTACTTTATGCAGCCATAAATTTCAAATATTACCTTATATTCACTTAAAATATTAAATATCAGATTCAAATAGATAAAATACCTGCAACAAAGTGCCTGTTACAGATGCGGCTTTACTTAATTTTGGTGTCAGTTAAATCACTCCTTTTTAGAGCATTTTCCTTGTTTTTTAATGACTAGAGGAATAATTCTTCCTCCAAAGTTTTTATCTGAAGTAAATCCACGAAAAGATAAATCTTGTACAGCCTCACTTTTCTAAAAACAACCAACAACAGCACTAAAATTGAGGTATTATTAAATGTGTTCCATGTGACAGAACGTTTGTTGGTCCACCAGGCTGACATTTTTAAATGTCCGTGACGTCACGTGCACGCGCCTAATTCAAAAAGTCAATTTTAGGTTATATTTCAAAAAAAGAACGAGAATGAGGATCTGAAACAATGAATCTAAATTTCTTAATGTAAATTCCTGAATTAAATTCATCATGAAGCAGCCTTTGAAATATTTTTTTTTTTTGTGTTATGAAGGAAATGTGTTAGGAATAACAAAAAATAATAACAATTATATTTTTGAGTCTCAATCAGATGCAACAGTCAGATGGGTTGTAATGGAAGGTGCAAGCTTAAAGGCTGGTTTATGATGGATTTAGTTTAGGATTTACGTTTACAAATTTAGATTCATTTTTTTAGATCCTCATTTTTGTTCATTTTTTGAAACATAATCAAAAATTAGCTTGTTTTGTAGCCACTTTACATCGCACAAATTTATTTGCACAAATGATTGAGTTTCGGTTTGAGTCATTACTTTTACCATATAAATATTCATGATTTGAAATTTTATTCCGTGACTGTTGTCAATTTGGAGTTTCTGACATATCAACCAATGTCTACGATTGGCTAGATTTATAATTGAGAAAATCAAAATTTGGAAATTAAATCCATCATAAACCAGTCTTAATTCTAATCAAAATTAAATTTTGCTTTACTAAAAATTTCCTAGGAATTTTAAATTAGTTTGTACCAATTTGGATATATCTCGAATGATATTTAATTCTCTCGGAAACCGTGAGAAAACAAATCTATGTAGTCCGGTCCTCAAATGAATAAGTCGAGTGGAAAAGTTGCATGATTCATATTACTTTCCTAAAATAATTACAAACGTGAAAAATTGGAAGTTATAAAAACAAATCATTTTTCGAACTATCCAGAAAATAGTTACAATTGCGTGAACGATTTGAAATATCTCCACACGTTCTTCCATCGCAATAAATTTCCTCAATCTCCTCAGCTCGGTCATGATGACCTACCTATCTTTTTTGTTCCGTCACAGTAGGTCAAGCTGTTCCAGAATAAGACAACAAGCAACATCGCAACCTTGTACTGGCGACCTGGCCAATTTTCAAACTTGGCTCTCGCCCAGCATAACACATTTTTCATCGAAACGTCAACCTTCTGAGGCTTTTTGCTTTTACACTAATTTCACCAAACTGCAAAATAAATACGTTGGCGGTAACATTAAGTTAGGATGGGAGAAGAATTCTTAAGTGACAATATAAGAACATGATGTAATGTGTAATGTTCTCAGAGGGAAAAGCGGTTTTAGGAGATTTTTGTTGTCAAAATGGATAACTTGTTTCATGTTGAAAATTACATCAGATGTTCTCTCACATTTACTGTTTTTTTTTTTAATATTTTTTCTGAATATTCCTATAATAATTTACATTCCTAAATAATCTTGAGTGATATTATATTATCAGGATGAGAAGGATTGCGAATTAAGCAAGCACGAGTGTGACTCGCATGCAGAAGATTTCATACATTTTGCAAAATGGGGAAATCTTATGCATGTCCAATTTAGTACATGAATAATTATCCCTGGCAAATTAAAGTAGTTGAAAACATCATTCTATTCTGCCTTTAGTCTTCCCTGAATTATTTATCAATGAGTACAATTTCAAATAGTTAGGATCTGTTCCTCTAGGGAAAAATACTAGTCTTATGCCCGGTTTTATAAAGGGCAGAGTATTTTAATTCTAGAATAAATGAAATTTACTCTGTTAGATGACAGTCGATTATTTGACAGCAATGATTCTGTTGTCATAAGGAAGCTCAAACTGATTAGAATTTGTTAAATGAAATAAATTCACTTTAGAAGTAAATTTAGTTGGTCTTCTATAAAACTGGCAATCATTCTGAATGGAACTTTTTATGGTCATCATGTATTCGAACAATTTGAAAATTCCCAAATTTTCGCTATTTAGGTAAAATGTTAATGTAATTGTTGCTTTCGTTTATCGAATTGGAAATTTCCTTTTGTATTATCCGTTTAATTTCTGTAAATCATGTTGTCTCTGGAACCTCATGTGGTTTATTCTAAAAGGGAAAAGAATGTGGACTCCTTCAACGAGATCTAATTTGATGAGATAACGTAATTTTTGTAAGATAAGGTCAGAAACTACTAATTTCGAATGTAAATATATTTTACCAAGGCGAGCTGAGAACGTGTTCTACAAACTGGAATGATGAAAATATGATACACATGTTTTTTCGTACCGATTAATCAGGATGAATCAATACGTTTCTTGAAACTTCGAATACTAGATATTTTTCCATGTCTCCCGTTGGAACGGTGAACTACTGTATTTGACAAAACCCTACTGTATTATTGCGGATACTATCAATTTTCTGTCAAGAAGTGTTAAAACTGTAGAGGAAAAGGAATTAAATTTTTTTGACTGAATTCACGATCTCAATATTTCATTATTTATCTTACCAGTCAGCTTCATCTAATACATTCATATATCTTGACTTTTTCTCAAAAAGAGGTTAGCATGAGTTACATTCAAAATTCAAGCAGCTATCATTAACCGCCAGATATTTTTATCCAAATCGAGATCAAATTACTCTTACTTTAGCATTTTCAATCCTATTCATGAAGGCTTTTTTTTCTACTTGAAAATGCTCTTTCACATGACGAACCATCGATAATATCTATCTACCTATACACAAAACATCTACAGAATTTTTCACCAACACATCTACCTTCGAAAGTACAGTCCTTAAGAGCTCACTACTATCTTATATGATAATTGAATGGTTCTCCTTAGTGCACAAATGATTTACTGTTTTGATGGTATTATACATTGTTCCAATGGATTGGTGAATCCAATTCATTAATCAAAATTTGTTGGATCTCTTCTAGAGATTTCCATCATTTTTTTCTGAGTATCGGATACGAATGTGTTTCCAATATGATAATGGATTCGATGTGACTTAATATTTCCCATTTATACTATTTTTCAGAGATTTATCTCTTCATTCTAGATCATATGTATTGATCGATTGATTTGTAGAAAAACAGTTGTAGACACAATTATCACCGTAGATAAAAAGATAATCGAGACCTTTTAGAATTCTTTTGTATAGAATATTATACTCGTGCGACAAGAAGCATTGTAAGCAAGCCATTCCAACTGAAAATATTTTCAATAAGGCTCGAGTAAACGAATTCTTCTTCTCAAGTTCTTCATCAGCATTTTCACGTCAAGATGGGTGCCTCGACTTCTCTTCACGGTTATTGAGCGTCTAGCAGATAAGACTTCAAATCGAATTTTGAATGATTCTGAAGTCGTGCTTTTGAGATGAGCTAAATATATTGAAGTCGTTCTATATTCCAATAACTTCAATGAATAAAGAATATTTGTATGAAAATTTATTCAAATGTTTAGAAGTATAGAAATACTACATTACAAAATGTCATTGATAATTTATTATTATCGCATCTGGAAAGTATTTTGTAGTTCCTTTCATGCGGTTCCAGCAAAGCTTCTTTGCTTCCATGATTCAATTAGCACGGACAACTATTTCATTAGCAAAACTAAGTTTCAAGTCAGGATTGATATTAAAACTTCGTGACTCTCCAATTTTTAATTTGAAAACGACGAACATTTGCATTAATTGCGAGCTTTTGTTCGATTTTTCAGAATGAAACTGTGCAAACAACTTTAGGGCAAACATAAATTTTCAATATTGAAGTCTGGATTTATAATTTATGGTACAATCATAAGATTTCATGATGTAAGTTTGTTTTCGAATTTTCCAAGCAATAAAGATGAAAAGTTCGTTTTATTTAGAGCTCTCGAAAAATTGGGAAGTATAATTTCGTATAGACAAATAAGGTCGCTTATCCATGTAAGGACAATGAGAAAAGTGTTTCTGAAATTAAGTTTTTTCTTCCAATCATGAAATAAAATAGATATTGCAATAAGATAAGTACCGAATTAAGAGTATTGATACGTGTTTTGGGGTATTAATATTATTGTAGTATTTTGAAGTGCTGCGTAGATTGGTGTTGTTTCTTCAAGCTCCTTGTATTGATTATTGATATGTAGCTTTGTATCCTTCGGTTGGTATATGCGGTGCTATAGTACAGGACAAATTATTTTAGCATGGCTTTAGGAAATCCTCACAGTAAGGGGGCTATAAGCAGCTAATAAATTTTCTTTTTTCTGGGCTGTACTTAAATTATTTTGACTTTTATTTTAATATTAGCTTGAATTTAAAAAAAAGTTACAGTTTAAGTATTAATTCAAATTTTAAAATTGAAATATATATATAAAATAATTACCAAATACTTTTTTCTTACATCTAAATATTCTAGGAAAAATACAGAAATTTACTTTAAAGAAAAATATTCTTAATACCACCCTTTTTCACAGGTAAACAGACTTCATGCTGTGCCGCGGTTTACCATGCTATTAGCGAAGTAAACTCATGCTAAAATAAATTGACCTGTACTATACCTATAAGTAGTTCTACTGATATTTATTTGTTGCATATCTCGAGAATGTGTTAGGTTTTACATAATCTGGTTATTTTGATTTGTTTTTTTCTGCCGAGTAAGTTATCACCTTTCGGTACGTATTCTATTTCTCTTATTTTGATCCTGGCTTATTTATTGTTCCAATTCGTTTGGTTGGCCTTTGTTTTCTTTTGTTGAGAATCTTTGATTGTGATGAGTTTATTTTCATGCTCTCCGATATAACTGGGTTTGTTACATTGTTTGCTTACTTGTTGTTTTTGATATGAATTTAGAATGGCATCTATATCAATGTTACCTTGTTATGCTAGCAGCTTTTAGTTATGGGCTTCTGAGTTAGTTATTGTAGTATAGTTTGGTATCTACTATTTCTGTTGGCATGTCTTTTTGTTGCCCCAATGATCTCAAATATTATCCTGATTTTCGATAGTATTTAGAGGTTGATATTTTGAGCATTTTAATGATGATGAAGAAAGGTTCATATTTCGCAGAGTAACTGAAGCAGTTTCAAAAGTTTTCGATGAAGTTGTATACAGACAGAGGGCTATCGAACACTCATCTTAAGAGATTCCTTCTATAAATTATGAGGTATCATATTTTCTATTTTGAAGTCTTAACCTGATGCTGAAGCTATAAGAAATTAGTGCCCAGTCGTCGAGGCATTATATTAAAGAATATTTTGAAGCTGGAGCATTTGCAGAAGAATGATTCACTTCTAGTTTCGTGTGATAATTTCCATAGTAAGCGTGGTTATCCTTTCATCTATCTCAAAATACTTTGAAATATAATTCTTTTATGATAGAAATCTGTAGAGATTATAATTATATTGTAGAGTATGAAGAAGAATTATTATAAAATCTAAACGATGAATGGAATAAATACATGAAGCAAATTTTTGTCTTTTCTATTCTATCCGTCACATGGGATCTCTTTATTATTTTGAAGCGTTATCTTGTGAAAAACAGTTTCGTAAATACTTCCAAATATCTATACGTTGGGAAAATCCAAATACAATAGATATGATTAACGAAAAATAAAATTCAATTTGAATACTTGAAATGCAATGGAATAGACTATTTTGGATATAAAACATAATCTATATCAATACTTGTTCTAATTTATTCAAAATATGATAAATGATAATGTATTACAATAAAATGCATTCCTTTTGATTCAATTTCCGAGTAATAAATATAACTGTTATCCAAAAAATAGGTTGGTCAAGCTATTTATTGATTTTGAACTGTGATTCGAGAGAGGCAGTTCATAACTGACCAAAATATTTGATAATTAAGTACTAAACCGAATCAATACTGTTAGAGCATTTTTAATCGCTCACCGCAGAATTTAATTAATCGCTTGATGTACTGTCTGCATGTCTATTCAGCAGAATACAATGGAGTAAATAGAAATATATTTTATTCAAAAAATATGCCACGTTAATTTGAAAACGCAAGGTAGAACAAATGAATTAGAACTTTCGTTCTTGAATAGTTATCGTTATATTCCGTGAGACAGGGCATACATTTTTCGTTGATTACCGCTCACTTGAAACTTTGTGAGTGGCTTCATTGTGATGAGTACGACAACTTTTTTATTTGATGAAATTCTAGATTTGGGGGCGTTTTTCAGTAAGGGCTAATTAATTGAAAAAATCAAGGGATTCTTTGATCATAAATTGAAAGAAAAATATTGTCCGACATGAACATTGGGGCAAGCGGTGAATCCGACAAGCCGCACTTGTCATAAGTATGTTGGTACTTATGGTAAGTACGTTGGTACTTATGACAAGTGCGGCTAGTCAGACTTACCGCTAGCCTCAATATTCATGTCGGACATAACTTTTTTTTCATTTTATAATCAAAAAATCTTTCGATTGGTGTTAATATTATTATGACGGTAATATTTTTTCAATTAATTAGCCCTCGCTGGGAAATACCCCCAAATCTAGAATTTTTGTCAGGAGAAAAAGTTGTCGGACTCATCACAATGAAGCCACTCACAGAGTTTCAAGTGAGCGGTGATCAACGAAAAATTTATGCTCTGTCTCATGGATTATTATTACATATTTTTCAACGGATCTTGAAATTATTTTTGAATTCTTGGTTATCTGCATGGAAAATTGTGGTGTGCGATAGTTTGCAAAACATTTGTCGGATTACTGTGGGTCTACTGTATGAGCTGGTAGCTATTGACGGCACATGCAAAAGTGTTGATACTTGTACCACCCACCAGACACTTTCTGGGGGTAACAAGTACATCTTACTCGAATTAAGATAATATAGCCGCTTCGCTCCATTATCCGTGGAAGAAAAAAATTCATGTGGAATGAATGTTCATTCTCCTAATGGCAGAGCCGCGAAGCTATTAAAATTATGGTATATGGAAATGAATTTGAAATTATTTCTTGCAAAAACAGGAGTGAACAAAGAATTCCGTATGAAACTCTATATGATTTTGGACCGCATTGAATGGACTCGTTCGGGTGTTTTTCAATTCTCACGTAATGTTATTGAGAATATAGAAATATAAATACCGTCACTTTTATTTTTTCCAAAAAATGCTTAATAAAGCCGAGAATAATATATAAGGTTCTGTTGACGTCATAGCTACTAGATCGTAAGAATGTTGTTGGACATACGTGTACGCTGAGATAAAACGTAAACGTATGTCAAGCCATTTGCAGTGACATTACCCAACTAAACATCACAACTGATTACGAGCAGAAAATGTCTGGTTTACTGTACAACTCTGCAGCTGAACAAATATAGTAGCTGTTACGTCATGAATGACGCATGTTCAAATGAACATTTTCATTTCAATAATTCGAGTTAAATACTGAACAAAATATGATAATTTTTATATTTATATAAACAATTGGCAGCTAACTTTTATGTGCAATATGTAATTTTCGAGAGTTTCCAGATCAAACGAACTCATTGGGGCCAAATTTTGGTGGTCAATAGATGTTGATGTGCTTATCAAAAGTCCCGATAGTGGCACAAGTGGAAAATCAATGATTTTCGATCTAAAGCTATTTGTAATTAATTAAGTTGATATTTAATATTTCTGTTTGATGTATTTTGTAGCACTCAAGTAGAAAACAAAACAAAGGACCATGTCACGCACGTCAAACAATACACATTGTATTTAACGCACTTAATGTTCAACAACAAGGAATTAACATTGAAGGGCAACAACGTTGAGAAGCAATGTTGAATTAACGTTGCAGAGCAGCATTGAATAAACGTTGGTAACTTTAAAATCTATATAGCTGGTTGTAAAATTATTTGAAAGTGTTAATTTAGAACCGTGATTTAACGTTACTTCAACGCTACATCAATGATGAATCATTGTCAGTCAATGTAGTTAAAACATTATAGAAACATTGAGACAACGTTTCACAATTATTTCGTACATGTGACAAACAGTTCGCTATCGCAAGCGAAAAGCATTTCGCATCTATGAAATATATTCAGCGTCTGCGGAAGACATTCCGTATCTATTCTTCACCTGCGGAACCGTTCCGTAACTACGCGAAATATTTCGCAACTATTCTGCACCTGTGGAAAACATTCTATGATCTTTTTGCACCTGTGGAAGGCTGAATCCGACCCGATTTCAAACCGCATCCCACCTGCTGACTCCTTTTCTCAATAAATAGTGAACGAATGAATAGCTCCAAATCGAAACCATCGATTTTCCAACTGTACCCAACTTTCCTGGGGTAGTCTATCATCGAAGAAGCTCGCAAAGTAGTTTTGGCCGAGTGTTAGGTTGAGCCAAAAACTGCCAGTCATTTAATCCAATTATAGAAGAATGACAGCAATGTGTGCGCGCATTGTTATACAGCAGCAATGACTAATAATGTAACAGTGTAAATATTGGCGGGCTCTAGATATTTGATAGTTAATTCGATCATTGAGAGACTAGATCTAGATGACATGATACATCCCAAAAAATGTTTGCATGAAATTATATTGAATCTCAACTTGTCAACTACAAATAAAATTGACTACCAATTTAGATTCTGTTTAACAAACGAGTCATTTTAATACAGTGTAAACATTTGCGTTATGGTAATGTAACAATAACATGCAAACAAGCTGGAGCTTTTTTAAGCTTTGGAGTTTACCAAACGATGTTGGTAATAAGTATATAAACATGTTGACTTTTTAATGCAAATTCAAAAGAGCATAGTAGCTGGCCATTACTAAGAACGATATCATTTGAATAGATGTATTTTTGCGCATAAATTGCTTGAACCGTTATGTTATGTAAATGAATGTAACATAAGTATGTAAATTTGTTTTACACTACATTAGAATGTATATCCGATTTATGTTCCATTACTTCGTTTTGTTCATATAACAAACTAGTAATCATATCTACAGCGTATTCAGAAGAAAATGAATCTTTAATGCAGCTTAAAATTCGGTTGATATTGGAATGAGCACTTTTCCACAGCTGTTGCACGATATACTAGTACCTCATCTTAATAGCTGTGGGAGATAATTCACAGATGTGCTGCCAAAAAGGCGCAGTGAACCATGAAAATAAGTGATCATCCATAGAAAATAAAATTTAGATTGGTAGGATAGCGTTTTCCAAACTTTTTAGCTCTTTTTAAAAAAAAAAAAAAAAGATTCTCCATTATATTTACTCCGGCTGGATTTTTGGCTGGCGTGACGCTCTCGGCAACTTACAGACTTGGTACTGGTACTAAATGAAAGCTGTTGCTTCGTAGGTTTGCACAAACTGCTTGATTTTTTAAAATTTTATTTAGGTGAAAAACCAGATAAAAATAAAAAATATAATTACTACTGAACTATGTATGCATAGTGGAAATTTAAAAATTGCTGCGCAGAATAAGCATCATGTCAGTAATTGAATTTCATACTTTAAATTTAAAGCTGATATGGATTAGTATCCATTTTATTGTAGAAACTATTCATCTCAATATCTCGAGAGGTTTACAAAATATTGGCATGCGGTTTGCAATGTTAGTATTAGCATGAATTGAACTTTCGTTTTTATGATCAATTTAGATCAGTACAGTAATTTTGGACGTGATGTAATTGCACCAAATTTTCAAAGATTTTTTCTTATATAACTTTGATAAAGATCAAATTATCATTTTAGGGTACAGAATATGACCTCCCGTCAGTCAATAAGTGATCAATAAAGACTAAAAGGCCCTTTTGAGTTTGTACGGGCACAAGTTATGTATAAAATAGTCACAACTTGAAACTGGTACTAAATGAAAGATGCTGTTTCATAGGTTATCCAAACTGCTTGATTTTTAGTCAGTGATTATGGAAGATAGAAATCTGCAAAATCTTTTGACTAACAAACATTTATGAACTGCCAAAAATACTCTTTGATCATCAAGATGATTTTGAATTTTTTGTGTGGCCCGATTATTTCAACGTTCTTCTTTCGTGATCCAGTACTTGAAGATTTTATGGACCAAAGCCTAGAATGGAAAATGAAACAGAACAGATTTTTTAGAGTTTATGATCAACTATTTTATCTCCATGACCTGCTGCCAGGCTCTGATCGGACATTGGAAAACTCTTTTTTAGAGTGAATAGGTATTAGATTGAATATTTTGAGCAGAATTTGAGAACTTATTTCTATTCTTTGCCGGCATGATTTATCAGATTGTCCTAATCATCATAGTTCAGCTCCCAAATCACATTAAAATTTATAGTAGTGGTCGCCCAGGGGTCGAAATACAGTATATTGCTAGCTTTGAACTTTATTGAATTTAACTTTCTGGGTAAGCCAGGTACTGCGCATATGAGAAAGATGTAGAAATCTATTCGTTTGCTCAAACCCCGGAAAAAAGTGTCTGGCTTTTTGCAAATATTTTTGAATATATATAATTAAGATGCTATAAAAATTTCAGCGTGAATCAATCACTTCTTTTCAATTTTTAGAAATACAATATTTAACCAAAATACCCAAAAATTGAAAAGAAGTGATTGATTTACGATAAAAGTTTTGTAGCATCTTGATCAGATATATTTAAAAATATTTGCAAGAAGCCAGACACTTTTTCTGGGGTTTGGGTAATAAAATAATTTTTTACACATTTCTCATTCTCGCAGTACCTGGCGTACCCAGATAGGTCAGGCAAACACTCATTTACTTATACATCTTAATTGAAGATACTATTGTACAAAATTTCTATCTGAATCAAACACTTCATAAAACATGGGCCATGGACTCTCCGACTAATATTCCAGTGTGGAATAATATCGTATTCAACCGTAAATCGAGATGAGACACCCCGTATATAAATTTGGCTCCCTGTCCATATGAACAAGTATGTCAAATCTCATCTTCCTTCGTGCGCGTTAAAAAAGTTTTCTTTTCCCGTAGAATTAAAATAGGGCATTCTTAATATAATTCCAGCTATCTTCACTCTTTTCGCATATAAACTTCAAGTATGCCAAATTTCACATCTCTTCGTGCGCGCAATATGCTTAAAAAAGGGTACAAAGTTTTCTCTTGTCGCGCAGTGGTCGGAATTCAACCGTGATTTATTATATTGCTAACTTTGAACGTTATTGAATTGAACCTTCAATTTCCGGTGTTTCAACTAGAATTAACTTGATATCCGAGTTTGGAATAGAAAATAGTAGTTCTCATTCGAGACTCATAAAGTTTCTAGATCTTCCAATAAGCTAACTGAATCTGTGTGAATTTAGTAAAAAAAAAAATTAATTCTTGTATGTATTGCCATATTTAAACTTTCTTTAAATTGAATATATATATATACATATATATATATATATATATTATTGCACTTATAAATAGAAAATATTTTTTGCTGCAAAAAAGTTTCAGGGTTCATACCTGCTAAACTTGATAGTTTTTGAGATATTAACGAAAATACATAAATGCTGTTCTCAAAATCAAGTGTGCCTTGAGAACAAAATTTGTTGACAGTTGAGTTATTTTGCATTGTATTTGCGCTACAAAAAATTGTGTTGCATACATACTATTATTATTTGGTGTTAATAATGGCAGATTATTCAATCAATGAGAAGTTAGATATGATAAAATGTTTTATCTATCAAATAATAATTCGAGACAAGCTCTGCAATTATACAGACAACAGTATCCGGAACGCTTTCATCCAAACCATTCGTATTTATTCAAATTAGAGAGGAAGCTGCGTAGGACTGGGTTAGTTTCAAGAAATTACAAAACACGTGAGATAGTAGATGAAAATTTAGAAGTTGATCTATTGGCATATTTCAATGTATACCCAAAAAATTCAAAAAGAGAAGCTGCATTGGAAATAAATACCACACATACAAAGGTTCTCAAGATTCTGAAAAAACATAAGTACAAAGCCTATAAAATCTACAAAATTTATAATCTTCATCCTGGCGATGATGTGAGAAGATTACAATTTTGTAACTACTTAATACTGGGAAATATTGCAGAGCCTAATTTTTTAGATACAATTTTATGATCAGATGAAACAAATTTCTCTAACAATGGGATACTAAATAGACATAATTCACATTATTGGCAATCAGTAGAAACGAATCCACGTCAGACATTTATTTCAAATTTTCAAATACGCTTTTCAATTAACGTATGGTGCGGTATGATAAACAACACTATTTTGGGTCCATATTTTTATGAGGGCATTTTGACATCACAGAGATACTTAAATTTTCTGCAAAATGAATTTCAAGATTATCTGGATGATATACCATTGGCAGTTAGACGCAAAATGATATTCCAGCAAGATGGTGCACCTCCGCATAATTCATTGGATGTAATTGCGTATTTGAATCAACAATTTCCAAATTCCCTACATCGTGAGCCGCAAGATCTCCGGATCTATCGCCTTTAGATTTTATTCTATGGGGAGCTATAAAAAACAGAATTTATGTAATGTCCGTTGCTACACTTGATGAACTGAAAAACCGAATAAGACAAGCTGTTGTTGAATTGAATACAGTTAATATGAAACAAAATTTATTGAAAAGACTTTATTTATGTGTCCGAGATAACGGTGGAAATTTTGAACATTTTGTGTAGTTCGATAACATTTATTCCATACTTCTTTATGTTCTACTATGTTAATAAAATTGTTCATTTTGTACATTGTTTTTAATAGTAATTGAACTATGCATTTCGTTCTTGATGATGTGCAAATGTCTGAGCGCGCAAAAATGTTTAAATTTGAAAAATATAAATGTTGTGTAATTCCCCGCGTACTTATTATTGACACAAAATTGCAATGATGTGTATACAACACAATTTTTCTTAACGCAAATACAACACAAAATAACTCAACTGTCAAAAAATTTAGTTCTAAACTCACACTTGATTTTGTGAAGCAACATTTAGATATTTTCGTTAATATCTCAAAAACTATCAAGTTTAGCAGGTAAAAACCCTTCAACTTTTTCAGAGCAAAAATTATTTTCTATTCACTAGTGCAATAATATACAGGGAATTCCATTGAAGGAAGTACAAATATGGCAATATCTACGAGAATAATTTTTTTTCCATCAAATTCACACAGATTTAGTTAGCTTATGACACGGTACAAGACATAGTAGGTAACCTAACTCGCCCCGAAAATGCGTCCGCTGAGATGGTTATAGTTCGCGCTGTCGCCGCTAGAGACGCCTACATCAGTAAGGCCTGTTTTACAACAGTGTTTAATGTATAATTACACTAAACTTACAAAATTTTACGAAATCATTTATATATTGAAGTTAACCGTATATGTAATGTTTACAGCATATATTTTACTTTAATTAAAAATTGATATACTTGTTAAATTAGTGTTGCATTGAGTAATATTTAATATTTAATTATTACCTATGCAAGAAACTCAGTTGAATAAATTCCGAGATCACATGCGATTAACAATAATTGAGAAATATTTGAACAATACATTAACAATGTGTTTAATCTTCAAGAATACATATAGATGGTATGTTTTCAATTACAAGAAAATTGTTCGAACTTTCAATAAAGAAAACATGAAAACATAAGTTAAACAAAAATTAGATTCAGTTCAAAATATTATATTTCTATATTATACATAATGTTTCACAACGTAATAGTTTTTTCTGTATTAAGGGCACTTATATTTATTTTTAACAAGTACACGTTATTTTAAATTATCTTATACTTAATTCATTAACATTGTCAAAATTTAGATTTCATTTGAATGACTTGATACAAATTTACTTTGTGAGTAAATTTGAATGAGAATTAAATTCATTTATGAAACTGGATCTAGTTTAATAGTTATTTATACAAGTGAATTAAACCACTGTTTATTTGCGAGAAGAAAGTTCAAAATCACGAGCGCGTTCAGCGCGAGTGCTTTAATTCTTTGAGCAAATAAAGAAGTTTAATTCACCTGTTTGTGTACATAATTTTATTCAATTGCTTTGTCCCAAATTTCTATCATGTCAAGTGGAGCTCTAAAAATACTATATTTTATCTTACAACTCTCATATCCAGAATTACAATTCGGGACAAAACATTTTCCAGGCATTTTAATTGAATGTTCATTTGTCACACGGCTATCACTTTATTAAATTATTATTTATTTACTATAATCTGACTGTATTCAACGACACAAACACTAAAATCAAACGCTTTTCAATTGGCAACTAGGCCCTACATATCCGCCATCTTGAAACATTTCCTCTCACCTCTCACGTCCACATGCTTGACGCAGTCAGCGGACACATTTATAGTAGACCGGCAATGAGAGTTGTGGGGGCCTGGCTTATGAGAAGTGCAGAAAAATTTATTTGAATAATTCTCTGGTATCTATAATAACTTCCGAGAAAAAAGGTGTTTCCAATTTCGCATTCCACCCTGTATAGCTGCTAAATAATATTGAGGGTGTATTTCATAACTTGAGAGGTTATATTCGTCTCAAATCAAGGTTAATATTCAGGATCTCATTGAGACATCAAAATAGCTTCGTCGGACTTTTCCATAATTTGACCTTCTTAATCTCATTTTACTTTACTAATGGAACTCATGAAGCATGGCATAAAAGCATTATCAATTGAAATTTGAATAATTAACAATATGAGTAGGTAGCTGTCAAGTTTTGAAACTTCAGGTTTTTGGAAAATATCGTGGGTTGCAACTTATCGTTCATTTAGTTAGAAAACCTCGCAAGCTCACAGTTTATACAGAAAATTTATCATTTCCTGAATGTCACTTTGGTAAGTGAATCATTTCACATATCTCAATTTTAATTTATATATAACATAACATAATAAAATGAAATAATTAACAACTGGAGGGCAGTATTTCACTGAATGGTTTCTCGTTAGTCCTGCAAACTCTTCTGATTTGGATTTAAGAGGTTTTAAGCTGATGGTATGAAAATGATTCAGGTTCTAATTTTGCTCAACTAAATTCAAACCCAATTAAATTAGGTTCATAGTGTAATATTAGAACTAAACATTAGCTTTTAGTTTAAAAACTATCACCGGAACTATAATAGGGAATATGCATGAAATTTAAATTTGGTTCAAATATTTTTTTCCGAATTTATATTGGCCAGACTTTTGTACTAAACCATCATTCTGGTATTTAATATCTTTTTAATTGCTTAAAATTAATAAATAAAAATGAAAATTAAGTGCGGGAAATTCAAAGTTCTAAAACGCAACACCATTGGTTGTGACGTCAAATAATATGCCAACAAGTGCACACTGCTTACATTTGTATGGCATTGCAGGCTTTCAATTAGAAAACATAGTAATAACGTGTGTGTTGTAAATTCATTTCTTGTTTAAGTGTTATTTAAGCATTCTCGTGAGATTATAAATCATTTAAGACAAAATGGTTTTGTGAAAGCATAATCGGATAATCTGCCAAGAATAGATCCATTCATGATGTAGTCTTATTTTCTTTCAAATCCAAATTTCAGGTCCGCTGAAGTAAAAAGAGTGAACACTGCAAAGTAATTATTCAATAATAACACATTATGTACGCTATTTTAATAAATACAATCCGAAATAGGATGAGCAGTAAACATAGCCTATAATTTTTGTTCATTTCAAAACGAGCAAATGTTAAACGAATCCGTATACATACACTGTATTTTATTGCTAAAACTAATCACATATAATGTTATTCATGATCTGTCAAATTTATTGACACTTAATCTCATCTGCTAACCTCACATCTATTCTTACGTATTTTAAAACCTACCTGGATTGGAAAAAAGACTTTATCAGGTACATTTCTGATAGTATGTTGCATTCAGGCACAATGCAATACTTATAAATTGACTTTTGAGCTTTTTGATTACTGAAATAAGCTGAGAACGAAAATACATGTAGTAAACAATGGACTATAATGACACTGGACATTTTATTTGACGTCATCAATAGAGCGCGCGAAAATGGCGGCGCTTGAACAGCTCAAAATTATTCTCAATTTTAGATACTTTTTCAAACTTGGTTATAGCACTTTTAATCATAATTTATATTTTTTACTATGTTATAACGATGTAATCAGTGAATTAAAAATATAAAATAAATTCATGAATATACCCTATTGTCTCAAAATTTTGTATTTAGAATATAAGTAACGAAAAATACTTGACGTTTCATTAAAAAAGTACGAAGAGAACAGTACATTGTAGCAAGAATCATTTCACATGAACGAATCTTGTGATGCATTACACAAATGTATGAGAGCTTTTAAATTGTGATTGAATCGCTTGACAACGAGAGAAAATGTGGAAAGTGCTACAGATTCTCTCACTCAATTTGGAGAGAATTGTGCTACTGATATTCTTACCTAGAGATACTATTATAAATTATTAAAAGTTGTTCGAGACTTCTATAATGTTTACAAAACAATGAATGCCGAGAAAACTAGTAAATTACGTAAAATTTTCTGTTGTTGACTATAAGAATCTTCCTGCATCGCGTCTCGCTTATTATTTTACAATAAAATTGTTCACAAATAATTGCTGTGCGCCAGTAACCATGTATCCACTGGTTTCGACGTCCTGTGATTTTCGGCTATTTCTGAACATGGAAACGATTATCCAGAGACAACGGTTTGAGAGATTGAAGCAATCAAAGACATTCCCAAAAATTGATCTTTTAAATTCAGTGAGTAGCAAACCAAATGAAATATTTTCAACGAAATTAGGTCAAATTTTGTTATTATATCCTGTAATACATCATATTTATTGAAATTTGTAATCTCATAATTAATGATTCTGACACAAATATTATTAATAGTTTTCGAGTTTATTATGACAATGCTCAATCAATAATTGTTCTGATTATTTTTTACTGATATTTTATGGGTCAAATGTGCTTTATCTCATTGCGTTTTGGGCGTTCTTCTGAAACACATCGTAAAAAGTGTGAGGGTACTTAACTGAAAGTCCCTTCGCAATGAAAACGCATTTCCCTAAATTGCTGTTAAATATTTACAGGGTTGTACGGCGTTTAATACTACGCTTATTATCTTTATAAAGTGTTCATTTGAAGGATATTAAGGTACAAAATAAACACAGCGATGGGAGGCGACCCTCCAAACGCAAAAACAAAACAGAGTAGAGCAATCTGGACAAGATGATGCTAATTATTATTTATGAACTGTTTACATGATAAGAAACTGTTTGGTTTGTGTACCAATATGCATTGTAATGTGAATCAAATTATGATGTTGCAATCCTTCGTGAATCAATGAGAATAATAAATAAATTGCATGAAGAGTCGCAGCACATACTCCGCAGGTTTGCAAGTTTGAAAAGTACAAAAATCGTCCTGTTTATTTTTTACCGTTTCTGGCAAATTTTGAGTGATACATTTGCGTATCCAATTTTTTGAGGTAGCTCATGATCTCAATTAAATATCCCAATGATCAATTTAGTAAGATGTCGTAACTTCTTTTTCATGAGAACAAAACGTGCATTTACATCTTGGAGAGTTGTAGCGTGTGAATATGTTAACCGATTCGAAAGCTTCCGGTTTCCTTCCATTAAGAATAAAAAAAAAAAAACAAATATAAATTCAATAATAACGAACATGAATACGAGAAGAAATGACTGAGTCATCGAAAATTTGCGACAGAATTTTTTTTCACGATATCTATATCGATAACTATTCATCACCCACCAATCAAATGATGCCCTTGAAATCGAGTTTGGCAAGATGAACAAATTGATGAAAGGATCGTCTAAAACAGCCATGATTGTGTAGGGAACAGAACCCCTCTGTGATAACTTCCTAAATACCACACTGTTGAATACAAAACAGAAATAATAACATAATTTAAAATGGGATGCATAAGGCAATAACAAAAGAATATAGCTAAAATATATACATAAAATAAATCACACTTTATCTCAAAATCAGGTCAGAATGGATTCTAATCAACATTTTGCTAGCAATTTAATTAGTCTGATTCTCATTGATACCACGAATCAAGTTAAATAATAATTGTTCAAGTCGTATTCTAATCGGTTAAAAAGCTTTGACATAACTCTTCTTTAATATGAGTATCCATAGATTGGTGGACTCCATAATATGAAATCTGTAACGACTATCGGTAGGATAAAGTGCAAAGAAAAGAGCTCCTACAAGTTAGAATTTCACTCCCGCAGGCCGGATAAACGGGAGACAAACGCAACTAAGTCATATGGCGCCAAACATATGGTGACGTTTGGTGGATTTTTTGAAAAGCACTAAAACTTTCTAGAGGCTTCAAGAAACTCCAGGTGGGGATTTATAAACTCGAGCTAGGTGTAGTCAATTTATATTGTTGTGGTTTGGATAGGAAGCGCGTAAGATTGAGAATGAATAAGTCAACTAGTTGAGATAAATAAGAAACAGTGAAAATAAATAGCAGACAGTGTTACTGTGTAAATGATAAATAGGTTTAGTAACAGTGTCTGATTTAGCGTTGAGAATGAATAGTAGTATTTATTAGTGAATATTTTCAGTTTTAGTTATGTAGTCTTGAATAAGAATCAATTCATTGAACCTACAAATACAAACAAGAGTTGCAAAAATGATCTTAAATACTCTCATGCAGATTTAATCTACGACTTTAAAGTGTTGTTAGGGTGGAATATCGCATTTTCTCATTTGTTTATATTGAATTCATGTATATAGATTAGATGATACATTTTGAAATTTCGTTAAACCTTGATAATATTATTTTTGTGCAAATTCATACCTGGATCCTTCCACCTGTTTAAAAGTTTGCTTTTAATCAAGCTAAGCATTTAATCCAGCCAGCATTTCACAGAGTCAATCTCGCTGAAATAAATCTTTAGTGGAGGTGAATTACAGGTGAAAATGTATGCGCCCTTTCCCGCGAGTGGCGAATGGAACGGGGCGCGTTTGAACCACACCCCTTACATTGTAATTAAAGCACAGTGACAGGAATTAGACACGCACTGGAAACTAAAATGAGATAAACTTGAATTAAATGAGACTTTCAAATTGGATTTAGGAGAAGAATTAGTTGCAAAATATACTTTCTCGTATGATGCAAGAATGATAGATCTGCCCCAATAAAATTAATTTGTATTCAATCTCAAATGACGAGTAGGATACTTAGTGGAGTGTAATAAGTAGGAAGCTTGGATTCATTCGTATCAAAAGAATGCAAAATAGATCCGTAGAAGTCAGCTCAGTTTGTGTGCTCTGAGAATTCGGCTAAAAATTGAACAATAATAAAAGCTAAATGAGTAGAATCTGATAGTTTTTGGAGAATATTGCGATTCAACTTTACTACACAATTCTTTCGAGACAACACAATCAGCTGCTTTGAACGACGTCATTTTTGGTCAAGTCTAGACTTAAAGGTCGGCAGCCGAAGACAAGCTGTATTCAATCCACGCCTCCGTAAGTTGCCCTCAGCTATTTATTATCCATCTAACACGCTAAACACTCCATAAAAAATATATATGGCTGATGTCCAAATTCCGCAACCCTCGGCGATGACTCATCTAGTTTGCCAGTTGTTGAATCTATTTATACATGAAATATAAATAGGGTTTTTGATCCCTTTTCTGAGTGAATTTATCCTAAAATAGATATTCAATGTTGTAAATGGCGATAATTATGAGATTTTAGTGCTTAAACTTTTATCTCAAAGTTGGTATCTTATGTATTTATTAGGAGAAACGAGGGCGGTCTGGATTGAACCCTGATGCATTCAATTTTATTCTGAACGGAATTCTTAAGTTATAAAAAGGAATATTGTATTTATTAGGACAGGCAAAATTGGTAGTACTAATAATTGATGTTAGTCTTCTTGAAAATGGCGATAAAGCTATTATTTCAAACACTGCAGTATTCAAGAAGATATAAATTCGTTATTTGTACGTATTTCTAGTTTTCAAAAGTATCACTGTTTCTCTTTTTTTTGTTAAAAAATGTGAGGTCTGCAAGTGGCATTTGTATTTGAAGTTCAAAAGGCTAGTGCACCATGCATGAATATCAATTTCGACTGATAAAACAGAAAACAGTACACCTATATGTGTATATATCTATTGTTCTGGAGAAGCTTCTTTCTTTTGTCTCACATAATTCAGTGAAAATAATGTCTTACATCTATTCTGCAATACTTATGGCAGCAGCTGGTATATTGAACTGTTTTGCACAGAGGTGATAGCACCACAGAGAATACACCAGCCTATCTACATAATGCAATATTTTCTGTAGCGTTGGCCTGGTGAATAAGGCCGTAACGATCTCACCCGGGGATAGAGCAATAAAAGATTACAAACGACATCATTGCCTCATAAAACATTCAAGCGTAAGCCTCGAAATAGTCCAGAAAAGCACTAAATTAACAGATTTTTGATGGGAAAATTAATTTTCAGGTTCATCAAGAACTGATCGGAAATAAGGGATTGACAAAGATTTTATGCCAGGAATCTGAGTATTTTGACAGTTTCAAAATCCTTATAACCAGCAACATTCAACATCAAGCTGATTTGTTTCAATGAACCTCTAGATTCTAGCTGAGAACAAATCTACTTAAAATTTAGATTTTACTATTATAATAGAACCAAAAAAGCTTAATGTTGCTATTCTTTATACCTGCTTGTTTCACAGAGTACAAAAACCATGAATATTCTGGCTTTAATAATGATTATTTCTCAGCAAAATCAAAATAAGAACCTTAAAAAGATGAAAAAATAACGAGCCAAGGTTTTCCCTCTGTATTTCTTCAGACTCAAAACTCATCAAAAGATGATAGAATAGACTAGCACAAGCAAAAGATGTAAAATCCGAGTGGAGAAGTTGAGTAGAACAGAAAAGAAAACCTGTCAAAATCAAGATCAAACAAAAAACTGATCAAAGATAGAAGAAAATAGATATCTACCATTTCAAATACAAAAATTGAAGAACGAAATACAGACAGGAATAAAATTTCCATCAAAGATAGAAAATGGTCTCCAAGACTTAACTGGAAACAAAACTTTGAATCAAAATATGATGAAAATTAAGAGAGATGTTACGCAAACAATATTGAGAAAGCGCTCTGGCACTCTAAAATCAAGTTCTTATATTTTAATAAAATTTGAAGAAAAAACAGGTCGATAAGGTTTTTGTATATCGTTTGGGGTGCTCAAATTTGAATACTTATTTCTCTTCATTTTCAATAGATTTTGATTTGATACACTTTATAAACTCAGTGATTCCACAATATCTTAGAAATTTGAGGTTTAAATCAGAATCCTAAGCATTCAAAAATATTTTGAGTCTCTTTGGAATAAAGCTCGCCGCACACGAGGCAATTTTTCTAGCAATTTCGTTTACTTGAAGCCGCGCTGACTACCATGCTGGCTCCGATGTTAGAAACTTGGTCGGTTGCTTGTTACTGTGCTTATCACGCGACTTGTTTTAAAAGATAGATCTGGTGCTATTCCTCGTACTTGTTTCGCTGCTGGCTACTATTCATGGCCAATCGGAACGGGTAACGGAATCACGTGAGTACATTAACATCAACTTAATGTCGCATTTATCAAACCACACTGACATGTATTTTCTGAGATTTTGAGGAATAGTTATTCTGAAGGCTTGCATATTCGGTTATTTATAATCGATCATTTAATCTTCATGATTTTTTTTCATCTAGACGACGCAGCGAGTTTAATCAAACAACGAAAACAATTTGTTGTGAAGAATCAGTTGAAAACATGGCTTGGAGATACCATTTAGATCAATTGATGCATTACAAATATACTTCAAACATTAACAATCAAATATAAAAAGGTAAAAATGAGAAAAAGAATTCCTGCACCCTATGCAGAAAACTAAGTGGTAAGGATAATAATTCAAGTTGTACGGGAGCAATTCAAATAGTATCCCCAACAACTTGAAGTGGTAAGATCAATATGATGGTAATTGGTAAAGTGTTGGAGTTTTATATTGTAAAATCTGATCAATCAATTGGTTACTGGTACCATTTACAATTGTGAAACAAAAAGACGCCCAGCGTCAAAATTCTTAGCTAAGGAATGGTATTTTAATTCAAATCAAAATGTATCTGTTCCTAGAAAATAGTCTATACCAAGAGTAATCATCTTTTACATACTTTTCTTCTCAAAAATGTGTCGCAATCGACTTCAACTTCGATTTTACCACTTACACTTTACCATTTATACTTTTAACCACTTGAGTTACCGTTTTTAGTTTGCTCAGTGTATTTCGTCGAGCATGTTAAAAACACCGCGGCCTTGAAACGTTTTACAATTATTTTCGGTAACATCCATATTTGTGATGAGCAAGTCCACGTTCTTGAGTCACTATAATGTGGCGCAACTTGCTCCGTTTGTTGCGAAAACTGGTGTTTCACCAAGCGCAGCTCAAAGCGGCCCAAAGCACAAAAGAAGTTATTGCAAATTGAGTGAACAAAACTGCTTAGAAAATTGCCACGTATGCGGTGGGCTTGAGTAAGCAGCACTGGATTTGGCGGGGGCAATGCTGTACCCGCTGATTGAATAAATAAAAGAAAAAAATATATTTAAATAATATATGATTGGGAGCATGGAATCTCCCAATTGATAGATTGAAGATGAGCAACTGATATTTATGCGACTGATTCAAAATAATATGGACTTGGTTTTTATTTCAGTCAATCAGAAGGCTTGAATCGTAGCCCTATGTCGAGCTAGTGCTTATTTTGATCTTGGAGGAACCGCAGTATCGATACGATAAATTATCTAATCTCAAAGCTCCTTTGATTGCTTCCAATATGATTTATCAACTGAGCAATTGATGGTTCGGTATACTGAATGCTCTGTTTGAAAGAGATTATATATATTATATCAGCATGATTTCCAATTGCTTATATCCGGAATTATCAAGTAATCGGGAGACAGTTCTGCGTGAATATTTTGCTAATATTTGGAAAATGGAACAATGCAAAAATATCAGTACTGTTTATTATTTTAAAATCCAATTCGAATCTCAGTTTATGTCAGTATTCTTACTCGAGTTTGGTCCTAATAGAAAAGCTGGATTGAATTTTCATCTCAAGATATCGATATATCAATCTGAAGACACAACCAAGTTCTATATTCTATAATACTATTTATTTCAATTAGTTATCCTGATTCATTTTTTTTGAAAGTATCATTGACAGACGGACAGGAACAGGAGCTGATTTTTACGATGATATTTGTTCTTCATAGAATTGACTTTATTTTGGTATCGTGGATCCAATTATTAAAAAGTTATCACGTCAGTGGAAAGCAGAAAAAGTAACGAGAATGCCTCTCTGTTAGATGGACAGTTTCATGAGAAACCGGTGCAGATAGAACCCGCAAGAACAAAAACTGGTTTTCTTCTATAGTTTGAGATATTTTTCTCCAATATTCATTTTCTTTTGTGTCAGATATCCACATCAAAATTCTTGTCATTCCGAATTTGCAAGCGCACGATGTCGAGGCGCCTGCACTCAAAATATTTTCGCAACATATCGAACAAGTTATGTTTTCATCAAAAGAATCAAGTTTTATGTAAGTTAATTCTTTGACTGGTTGCCGACATAATACTTACATGCAAAGCACGCATTCCCAAATTGATGTGCACAAAATGTAGAATCGACTGAAATACAGATAAACGAATATTAGGAAGATTCAACTATTGAAAGTAAAATAATTAGGGGAAAGAAATATGAAAATCTGCCGTCAGCTCTATCTGACAAGAAAATCTTTGTTTGACAAGGTTAGAAATGACGATTCCTTACGCTGCAGCATTTTATCAAAGGCCCTTGATTACAAGCTTATTTGCGTCAAGTTCAAAGAAGAAAAAGAAACTATCAGATTGTTTGAATAACTAAATTTGCATCAAATACTTCACCACTTGTACAAAATGAAAGTAAGCAATGCATTTCAGATATGTCACAGATATGATAGTATAATTCATTAGAGTGAAAGGTTGGAAGCTTCATTCATATTTTGCCCTGAGGATAACAAAATTTTATAGCCAAAAAAAGTGAGAATGTATTCGCCGTAATATTACTGAACAGTCGTAAACTAAGTCTTCATTTGAAGAATGCTATATGTGCATTACAGAACGATATTTTCTTGACGCATTGCAACTTCCCACAATTTTTTTTGATGCAATCGAGCCCAAGATTAGCTCTTTTTTCATTATGTGTCATTCTATAATCGACACTTGTTGATGAGGCAATACTAATCAGATCGAAATGACACATCAGTTCATACGCAAATCCAGCTTTTTTTCACAATATGCCCAAATGACGTTGTCACTAGAGCTTTGCAGCTAGCATATAGAGTAAACTAAGAATAGAGGTTATTTTTTAGGAAGATGAAGTTGAGAACACGAATCAAAGGCGTGATAGTTTACAGACAAATAACCATTGTACAGACAGATACTGTAATTAATCTACAATTATCTCATGAATAGAATGTATTATTTGGTAGCTATTCAAATTGGGTATTTTCTCTCGAGAACATAGGCTGCGATACAATTGTTATTGCTAGAAATAACAAAACTTGACAAACATAACTAGACCAATCAATTGAATGAAATAGTAGTGAGTGACACTGTTGAATGTGGGCGCTAATAATACATAGACCGGGAAATGGTGACAGTTGAGGCTCTTCGATTTCATACCACGTCTTTTTCAGGGTTGAAAATTCACCTCTTGATAGGAAACACAAAAAGCTTATGCTTTCTGGTCATAGGACAAACTTCAATTATATTTGGAAAAAATGAGCTTTCCCTTCACAACATTTTGCATGCCTTTGTAACGTGAAATAACTGAAACGCATGCAGTTCGTAACAGACAAGAAGGCTCGAACAATCACGTTAACTTGTAAAAAAATATGAAATTCCGTTTTTCCAAATTGCATGTTAATGAATAGAATGGAGGCTTTAGACATAAAACCCTTTTGGAAAAATTGACAGGCATTCTTCGTTGGCACAAGGGTAGGTAATTATATATAATAAGAGAAATCCCGGATAATTGGTTCCATATTTGTGTGAGATTTTCTCAAAACTGTCCACCATTGTGCCAATGAGGGACGCATGTCAATTTTTTCACAAGGATTTCATGGCTAAAACTTCTATTCTTTTCAGATGGATGTAATTTTGAAATAGACTCACATGATTGTTGGAGCCTTCCAGTACCAGGTTTCAAATTAATTTCAACTACTTCACGATACAAAGGCATGCAAAATGTTGCCTAATTCTAGAATTTGCACTGAGACCGGAGGGCGTGCATCGGTAAATAACTTTTTTACCTTTCTTATCAAGAGGTAAATTTTCAACCTTCAAAAAGGCAAGCGATATAAACTCGGAGAGCCCCAATTGTCACCATCTTCCGGTCTAATAGTTCACTTATTGAAAGATGAGATCCATAAACATTCGAGATGCCTGCTGATTAAACTGAAGCTTGAACAAATTAATTATATTATACACAATTTCAGGATTGCCAACAGAGTTTGTATTAAAGTTTTGTTTACCTAGTTTCAAGTTGATCATTTATTTGAGTTATTCATTGATTGATTGTATTTTCAATTCCGAATATGAATTCTGAAGTTCTCCGTTCGTTATTATAAGAACGCTTCTAAATTCCAAGATAAAAATTTCAAAACAGTTGTGCATAATGCATCAAGAAATACACAAGAATAGTTCTCCAATATTAATATTGCCGCCGCATTCAGCAACCAAATAAACAAAACCTTAAATCTTGTACTTGTTCAAGTGTAATAAAACTACACAATGTTGGAAATTGTACGAAATGCATTCTTGAATGCTCATGCTGTTGTCTGCATTCTTACATTCCCTGAATGCATGTGCTGCCCTCTGCACTTTGGAATTCATTTGCAATGCAATTTCGAACAGTATTGAATTATTGAAACCTCAGTGAAGTTTTAGAAAGTAAACTTATCGGGGCAGAATCAAACCACAAGATTTGTGTTAGTAAAACTGAATTCCACATTAGTTTCTAGAAGAACAAGTAGGTAATATTAAAGTTCGGAAATTGAATAGTAGTCAACATTTTGGGCTGTAACTGTAACTTACTCGATTAATTTTTATCGATCATTATCTATCTCAGCCAATGAACGTAAGTAGCACTGACAAAAATTCTGAATATTTGCTCATTACAATTGTTTCGATTTGTCAAAAATCTTATCGATCGATAATAAGTTAATTGGCCGTATTCTGTAACACAATCATTAACTTATTATCGATCGATAAGGTCTTTTGACAATTGGAAATAATTGTAACAAGCGAATATCCAAAATTTTTGTCGGTGCTACCCACGTCCATTGGTTGAAATAGATAATGATCGATAAAAATCTATTGATTGAGTTACAGAATAGCCCCAAATAATCGTGTTACAGAATACGGCCAATTATATACACATCAAGAATAATCAATCAAAAACAGGTCTACAAAAACTACAAGATGGGCATAATATTGTATTCGAATCTATCATGTGCTTCAAATAAAGTTCAGAATGTTTGAAAATAGGAAATAGTAGATTAGTCAAGAAGAGTGTCAAGTTCATTATTATGACATGAGGCCAAGTATATGATGATGAGGCTTGCCAAGTCATTGAAATTGCTGATCGAGTATTATGATGCTTCTTTACACTAGTATTGCATACAAGATTTCTCTACTGTCGTCAATTTATACATTTTAACGATGATAGAGTATATAGAGGGAGCCAAGAGCACAAATTGACATGTATATGAAAAATTTCCGAACAAATTATATCAGTACCAAGTTTACGTATGGCCATAGGAAAAAAGCTCTTTGAAGATGATTATAATTAGAGCTTATAATTAAAGGTAAGCTGTAAATTTTTCAGATAAACCACTGGAAAGAATATTTAATTTGAGAACGGGAAAACGTAGCTCCAACTTGGCAGAAAAATAGCAGATTTATTGCCGCGGCTAATGTTACTTATCTGAGACAAGGTTTAAACAAGTAGCTCAGTCAAAGTCCTGTTTTCAAGATACAAATACCATTTCTCAATTTCTTAAATCGGATCCATGTTGAAATTGCTGATAATGTACCACTATCTTTTTTGGTAGATGACATTTCATTTATTTGATTTTTTTCATCAAAGAATCACTATTCATTAATATTTGAATAGTTGTTGGTAAAGCATAATATGTCCACTTTCTTATTAAGTAGAAAATCAACGAAACAATTTCTCTATCAAAGTTATTCAATATGTTGAATATTTTTCAAAACAGAAATAATACTGTCTTACAAGTACGAGCAATACTTTGAATAAAATTCAGATAATGATTATCAATTTTCCTGATTCAAAATTAATCCTAGTAGCTGAATTATGTTCTATTGTTATTATTTGATGACACACAAATGACTCTCACTTCTGGAAAACTACCTTTAACGAAAACGACATTGAATCATTTCTCCAATAATTGTTTCTTAGGTGACACATGTTTCGAGAATCTTTAAAATGATGTCAGGAAACTGTTGCAAATTTATATTGGTAACAAGAGAATACCCTGCTTGAAATCAAATTCAATAAATATTCATTCATTATTCTCACAGCATATTATATAAAAGGCCAAGTGAATTCACTTCTAGAGTGAAGCTATTTTATTCATCAAATTCTAATTAATTTGAGTTTCCTTGTAAGAACAGAACCATTGCAATGATCTCTGATCGACCGCAACCTTACAGTAAATTTATTTATTCGGGAAATGAATTATTCTGCCCGTTATACAGTCGGCCATTATTTATTATCAATTATAGCAGTACTTTTTCCTATGCTATAGAATATGTGAATAAACCGCAGTGTGTATGATTAAACTGCAATCTAGTTGTTTCACAACTTCTAGCAGAATCAGATCACAGACTTGTATTTTGCACGACAAAAAGCTGAAAAGTACTCCTCTACAATCGCTTTGCTAACAATTTTGAGCTATTTTCAATCAGTCCAGTGAATACTTATATTCCATTGTGATTCCACTTTGAGATCCGGCCTGAATCCTTTCGCAAACCCAGACAACGAGGGTGCTTCGTATAACTTCTTTCGGCAGTTATGGTGGTACTTAGCGTCAGCAGCGATCAAATCCAAATTTGGAGAAACACGAGCGATAATTTTTTTGGGTCAATCGTTCCTTCGTTTTCTGGTTGCTTCCAAAAATTTGTCTCTGGTTTCGAGTTTCTCAACCAAATGAGCTAGGTTTCTCTTCGAAGGGATGAGTTTCTGTTGATTTCTCTTATAATTTGAAGGTATTATTCTCCCCACATAAGAAACTTTGTCCCCTGAAGGCAAAAACTGCAACCTCTGATTTGAGCTGTGGTAGTGATAAGGTTCTTCTGAATGGCCTAGCTTCCGCCTGTTGAAATATATCTGTACTTATCCTTTTCTCATCGCTGTAATCTTTTGAACAAGAGCTGTGAACTTGGACTTAATTTTTGTCCTTTAATAATTTGGCATCTTTCCTCCTCCCCTTTCTTCAGGTAATCAAATACTCTTTTCTTCACAGAAACTGTAACTATTTCTAAATCTGAACTCTTCTTACATATAAAACACTTACTGTCTGACGTCCCTTGTCTCGTAGAAGCCAATGTTCACATATGTATCAACCAACCCACAGTCATTTTAAACAGTCATTTTGAATATTCATATCCAAGACTCGGTTAGGAATGTAGTAGACTCAGAACAATTCGAATTTTCAAAATTTACACCCACTTTTCAGAATTTGACGTCAAAAAATGCTCAAGGCATGGATTTTATAGGTAATTGAATGCACCACAACTTCTATGGGCGCAAGATTTCTCTAAACTAGAGTCTTCATTGAGTTTTCGTGAGTCAAAACGACAAGAAAGTTGAGATTTTGCAAAACTTGAGATCTCATTCCTATTTCGGTACCCATATCTCGGTGACCGTTGGTTGTACAAAAAAACTTAGCAATGGAAACTTGTTGAAAATTCTATCCTCTACTAGTAGATAGTTATAATAGTACATGCAAAAATGCACAGGGAAGAAGTTATAAGCCAAAAATTGAAAAAAGTGCCAAAATTTCACGGTTTTCGCGTATGACAAAAGTTGCCGTGGGGCTAGGATGACGAAAACTTAGATTCATTACAACCTAATGCTCCCAAACAACATAAAAAACTTAGGGCTACCGGAACTTTTGTATGGCAGATCCTGTTTTTAAATCTCAATTCACTGAGCTAAATAGATGAGACAAATCTCTGAGTGATTTTCAATTTCCGAATTGCAAACTAAAAAATCTGACCTGAACATCACGTAACTTACTTGCACATCATTTGATTCAATATACACAATTTCATGCAATAAAGATCTCTGTTACTTCAGATTATAATTAATATATAATTTGAATAATATTTTGACATGTACAATGACAAACAAAATCAAAAAGTTGACAACAGATTATCATTGCCTACCTTACCATTTCAATTAAACTGATTGTTTTATACGGCAAATTCTGAATGTGTGTTATTCATATGAAATGCACTTCTGGTTCAGCCGATTGATACAAACATAGTAGGTAACTATTTTGATGCTACAAGTTCAAACACTGAATTACAATATGCTATGGCTGATCATTCTAGATTTATGCAAAAAATTGAAAAAGACTTTGAGATAAAGTGCACTTCTGACTAGGTCGATTCGTACAAAATTAGCAGATGACCATTCTGATGCAACATCAAGTTCAAATACTGAATTTCAACATCCTACGGTTGATCATTCTGGATTTATTAGAGAAATTCGAAAAAAGTTTTGAGTAAAGTGCACTTCCGATACAGACGATTGGAACCATAATGCGAGGTGCACAACTAGACCCTATATCAGTCTCAAATACAAAATTTGAACATCATATGTTCAACCAGTTTTGAGATTGGCGAGTTACGACGAACGCACGAACGCACATACGTACCGACATCAAGTCAAAATGGATTCAGGGATTCTCAAAACGGATATTGCCATCAAAATCTCGAAAGGTGTACGTAGTAGAAGTAATTAATGAGGTTGTTCGAGTGGTGATTCTCCTACACGGTTACATTTTGCACTGTCAAGACGCCTGTTCTATTCTCTGTGGTCGAAATTCACTCGATAATTATTATGCAGAAACTGAGTACATCATAGTTTTGGTTTTAAATCTTTTAGAAAAATCTTTTCCGACATGAGATCAGCAGAGAATTGATAAATAAAACTGACTTTAGTATGGGGGATGATATGAAGCTTAGATATAGGAGAGTTAGTAGAAATAATGGTAGATAACCGGTGAACTATTTTATATGATTCAAATACTTACTTTAACAAATTACAAAAGTAAGTATTGTGAAACCGACCAAATTTACATTTCGAGATTTTGATGGAAATATCCGTTTTGACCCTTCCTGAATTCTTTTTGATTATTTTCGGCGGCTTGATGTCGGTACGTATGTATATATGTGTGTATGTGTGTATGTGTGTTCGTAGTTTTATATTTTGGGCTGATCCAGGGACTAGTGGTGCACCTAGCATTGTAGTTGCAATCGTCTGTACCAAAGATGAGCTTTACTTATTTTTTTTTTCTAATTTTCCGCATGAATCTAGAATGATCAGCCCTAGAATACTGACACTCAGTATTTTAAATTGTTGTATCATTCAAATAGTTATCTTCTGTTCTTGTACCAATCGGCTGAGTCGGAAGTGTACTTTACATAACAGACTTTTCGAACTCTCCGCATAAACTCAAAACAAACAATCGTGGAATATTGAAATTGAGTATTGAGCATTTCTGTAACATTTAGTTGGGCACCCCGCATTATAATTGCAATCGTTCGTACCGGAAGTGCAGTTAATTCGAAATATTTTTAGAATTTTTCGGACTTTACTTAACAAGTCTTTCAGAATAATTATTCGCATAAATTCGAAAGGATCGGCTGTAGAGTATTAAAATACAGTATTTCAGTGTTTGTTAGCATCTGACTGATCGCCTACTATTCTCATAACAATCATAACAATAGACTGAGCTGGAAGTGCACTTCAGTTGAAATTTTCAGAGCTGTTAGCCGTAGAGTCTTGGAAATCAGTATTAAGAAATGCTGAAGCATGAGAATGATGACCTACTGTTTCCATAGCAACCGGCTGGGCCGAAAGTGCACTTTACTTGACAGTTTTTCATGATTTCTTGGATAAATCCAGAACGATTAGCTGTGGAACGATGAAATTTTGTGTTCGATCATTGTCTAATGATGTATAAGTAAGTCCCGTGATGTCCAGGACAAATTTCTTTGATATGTATTGATGAAATTTTTGACATAGGATATTATAGATGGAGACAGACGTAAGTTATAATAATTGAATAAATAGGAGATAGAAGACATTTCCATGTAAAGCTTATCTAGCTAATGAATGGTGTCATTATTCATTCCCAACTGATCATCTTTTTACTTCGACAGTAATAGGAAATTCAAAATTTGCCTAAAGAGTTCAGAGCTCATATAATTAGTCTGTGAAGTTGAATTGATCAATTTTCATAAGCTTATATGTTACCAGAGGCATAGTCGTGCTGGGTTGTTACCACTGTATATGAAACACATTTTTAGAACTTTTCTATATATTGCTGTAGGTGGATTATTTCAGACACACAATTTATATATTTAGGATTAGAGCTCACTTGCTGCATATATATTATTTGTATCTACAAATCTATCCTACAATAAAAAAACAGTTCCTGAAAAACTTGAAAATCTAATCCCGAAACAAAAAAAGCAGAAACAAACGCCGTCTGTAGAACAAATGCCACACATTTCTTTAGTGCCATTTCAGCGCATTTTATCTTTGTTATTTATGATCCAGCGACAGTAAATAAAAACACACAGCTGTCGGTTCAAATCGAGTTTGGGTGACATTCAATTAAAAAGTGGCGAATCGATGGGAGATTACCAGCGAATATACTCCATTAAGCTTCTAAAAAGTATAAATTTCACTTTTAATAGCTTCGATTTTTGAAAATTCAGGCATTCATGGATTATATTAAATTTTGTTGAATAGGCAGTAACTGAAAATATTGATATTGATGGCGGAATTTTGTGCATACCTATAAATCTTTCAGATGCAGGAATCTCTAGCTGATGAACAAAATGGATGTACGAGTATATTGATCAACAAAATTTAATGTGTTTGGATCAGTCAATTTATGATTTTGCGAAACATAGGATCGGTTGAGTAAAGCACTGACAATTCAAATCAAAGAATTGTATACCATATTTAATAACTTTTATTTACAAATTATGATCTTTTTTTATAAAATTCACGATGAATACAATCTAAAATATGTAAAAATGATGTTAGAGAAGAGTAAAACAACTTTTATTTTTATTTAGCACAGTTTTCTTATGTTACTGGTCCTAGCTCCGCACAGAATCCCATCATTAATTTTCGAGATATCGAATCATGTACGGTATGATATTCCAAGTGAGAAAGTTGGTACAAGAGAAATAAAAAATGTATATCAATTATGCCTTTCATCTTTATCCGAGTATAACACACACAAATGATGGCGAATGATTCGATAGATTGATATCTTAGAATTCTGCAAAATCTTCCCTTGGGTATTCTCTTCACTAGGATCCATAGGCACCTGTGCTTCATGGCTGGTGACTAGACACAAAAAGAATAATCTGATAGAATTTTGAATATCACATCTATGTATGTTGCAGCTCTGTGTGAATTCAACAGATTCCCAAATCTATGAAATTTGATGAAAACGCATCGACTGTGGTTGATTCTTATGAACTTGTTCATAAGGCTAATTTTACTGCGATTTTGTTCATAATTCACAGATATATAAGACTTGAAGATTCGCACAGAATTGCAGCATCAATCAGCTTCTACAATAATTGAGGATGAATTATTGTTTTGGATTTGTATATAATGACTTAATTTCATTTGATTGGAACTTGTTTTCCAATCATCATCCGCTTGGGAAAGAAATTTAGTTGAACAATAATTAATTTAACGCTGAAGCAAATAGAGATGTATCTCTACATGAACTTTTGTATTTAATGTCTTTATAGTCTCCAATATTCGTTAGATCTTCCATCATTATAATTAACCTCATATATTTCTTGTTACTCAAGATGACTTTTGCAATCATAATCTTCATTTGAACAATTCACAAATCTGACAACTTGTTATCTGTTCAAATTACCCAAAAAAGACCCATTAATCCTTTTTCTTTTTGAGATATAACGTTCCATTAAATACCATTTTGTAATTTAGCTTAGCAAGCGTTTAATGGATGTGACAAGTTCCTGGTGTCCACAGTCCTGGACTTTAGACTCCAGAACGATAATAAAATCTAATTCTGTCGCGTCAGCTCCGGAAATGTCCTCGAGAATTAATATACTACGCAAGAACTGAAGATACTGTCATAGAAGTGTTGAGAAATAAGAGGAAGGGGGTTCTAACAGTTTCTTTTATGTTGTATTGCAACAGTTTAGAATACTGCGAAGCGAATGCAGATTAACGGAGACAACAGATGCAATACAAGTCGACAGCTTTGCTGGAATTTAGTTAGGAAGTACAACCCAAGTAAAACGTATTGCGTGCTAGGTATGAATAAAGTTTGTTATGGATAATGAGTTGTGAGTTTGGTATTATATAAAAATAGAAGTATCAAGAGTTTTCTATTTAATATTTTGGACATCAAGATCGTTTGATGTTGAACTAATTTGAAAACTGCTTCATCCATAGTACCTCTTTTTCCGGTCTTTTCCTATTCATCATGTGACATTTTGTCGAAAATAAATCAGTCCATGGTTTTATAGTAATATCACGCTTCTAATAGCTCGTTCCATAACAGCGAATTGATTTCGAATTTACTATCAAACTTTGTATTGTTATAGCTTATTAAGTGACAAATGTAAAACTCTATTATTTATTGCACGAGCAACATAAACAATAATACAAGCGAATCGAATGTTTTTGGAAGTCTCGTGAGTGCATAAGAGGCTTCTTACAGTGTGTTTCACAATGCTTTATCTTCGATCATTCTTAATATTTTTGATTCATAATCAATTGTTCATGAAAGTTTCCTCTTCTGTAGATGTTACTTCAACAGCAGTGGCAGCTCTTTACTTATGTACCTGGAAATCTAGTCTTATGTCCAATAAAAGTAATAAAACTAATGAAAATTGCTTAAGATATCACTCAATATTTGGTAGGGCGGACTAAGCAGAGCTCTCGAGCTAAGCATATCACAAGTTCTCCCACTACCCTTGGTGCGGTGGTTGCCATAATGGCAGCTATATTGGTCTTGGACGGAGTATGTAGATCTCATTTCAGCGTATCTTCATGTCAAATAGCTCGCAAGTTAAATTAAATTGATCGTGTCGGCCGCCATTGTTTGACAACTTCTATTTGTAGTGAAGAACACAATATTGTGAATTGAAATATCAAATTTCAAGTGTTCAAAAGAGACTCTTATATAGGAGAGTTTCGAAGCCCCCTCCATATGTTTGAAATATTTTCATTCTATTTATGGAATCTCAAACTGAAATCTTCTAATAAAAGTGTGCAATAAAATTTTGATGGCACATTTTTTATAAATGCTTGCTTTTTATATTGAAGAATATGTAATTAGTGTAGTTTTTTATATGACTATCGATGAAAATTATTTATAACAAATTTGAACACTATGTATGCAGCTATTCAAACAGTTATTCGCTTTATTCTTGGAATAGCGTGAGCTTCGAGAGCTACGAAATTCAAATCCGAAGCTTTGTTCTCAAGAGACAAATAAGACAATGGAACTAGATACTTCCAACTTCCATTAATGATTCAAATATCTCTGGAAATGAACGATTTATTTTTAGGAAAACTTGCTCAGTTTTATGAATGCTGCATTACTGTGGTCACAAATACTCTTTCCACAAGATAATTATAATTCACTTCAAATATTTCAATACAAACCGTTCTTAAAACTTATGGTAGATGGTACAACGGGATATGCACAACTTAGCATACGGTACAGGTAGAAGGATGAAAGACAGCTCAATTCGGAGTTGAATATTGCCCTAATTTACGATAGTCCATTCTGGCATACCAGATTGCTAGAATACTCGGCCAGGTATTTATTCATCTCAGATGCATCAAAATTAGAAAACTATAAGACTCTTGCTTGGAAAAGATCACATCTTTTGTCAGAGAAACCACTGTTCCAAGTTACGTAAGACTCCACGTCTAGCTCGGTCAGAGCGGACGAAGCCCACCCTCACGTTCTGGTGCGAAGCACCGCCGGGTAAAAACAAGACCACTATATCAAGTTACGCAAGATTACACGTTGAGTTTGGTCCTTTCACTCCGCTACACTCAACCTCCACCCTTTCCTTTCGATAAGTACCTGGAAGAAGTTTTGTGCCGAGATAGGCTATTTCAAAAAGATCAGAAAATGTTTGTACGGATTATAGGACTATCGTGTGCCGAGATGCCTGGTGCAACATTTACATTCTGTTCTCAAAAGTGTGCAGCTCTCATTTCGATGTATATTGACTCTGATACTTTGATTATATTAAGGGAATAGGGAAATCCAAGTGTGACTGATATTAGGAATTGGTAAGGGCTTTTTCATATATAATATCATAAGTGGTTAAATTTTACCAGAAAAATTTTTAGATTGTTACGAGAGCTTGTTGCTTAGCAATTTATTGAGTGATATTGACAGAAAAATCACGAGCTGTTAAGCGAGTGATTTTTGATCAATATCACGAAATAAATTGGTAGCAAACTCTCGTAACAATCTAAGAATTTTGCCAGGTTAAATTTAATCACGAATGGTATTCGGAAGATTATTTTCCCCATCCAAATTCATCAATATATTCCAGAGACTCGACTCTGAATCTGCTCATTTTCACATTCAATCTGTCTGTCAGTTTGACAGATGCTGAATCAACGCAGCTGAATATTCTTTGTTTTGTATATATAACCAACAGACAAAATTTCCAAAAAATTTCCACTTGAAAACCATGTAGGTTGTACCACGTGACGTCGAATGGTGCGATTCTATTGGTCGAAATTTTGATGGTAAAAATAATCATATATAATATCATAAGTGGTTAAATTTTACCGGAAAATTTTTTAGATTGTTACGAGAGCTTGTTGCTTAGCAATTTATTGAGTGATATTGACAGAAAAATCACGAGCTGTTAAGCGAGTGATTTTTGATCAATATCACGAAATAAATTGGTAGCAAGCTTCGTAACAATCTAAAAATTTTGCCAGGTTAAATTTAATCACGAATGGTATTCGGAAGATTATTTTCCCCATCCAAATTCATTAATATATTCCAGAGACTCGACTCTGAATCTGCTCATTTTCACATTCAATCTGTCTGTCAGTTTGACAGATGCTAAATCAACGCGGCTGAATATTCTTTGTTTTGTATATATAACCAACAGACAAAATTTCCAAAAAATTTCCACTTGAAAACCGTGTAGGTTGTACCACGTGACGTCGAATGGTGCAATTCTATTGGTCAAAATTTGGATGGTAAATTTAATCAATAAAAAACCATAAAATTCTTAATCACAATTGTCTGCAACAAATATACTTGGGAAAATTCAACGCCTTCTGGAAAATACAAAAATCTCTTGTATAACGAATCGTTCAGACTCGTTATTTGATCCGACAAGTTTAATTGATTACCCTGCGACTGCGCCCCGACGACCAGCGCTGCGACCATTATTTTTCTTCCATCAATTACCGAATTCTATCCCTGAAGGGTGCCATACTAGTAACAGATAATAAAATTATTAATTGGAGAAATGAATCAAAAAAACTCGAATCTATCGTCAAAATAGTAATATTGGAAATAATAGTCCGCGGTACAGAACCCCTTTCTCTGGATTATTAACAATCTTTTGAAACTTTGTGAGTGGTTTCATTTTGATGAGTCCGACAACTTTTTTATCTGCGAAAATCTTTAAAACTGCTGCATTTTCCATCGAACAGCCTAAAAAAACGTCGATTTTGTGATTTATCCTTGATCAATAACATCACTCTCTTATAATTTTAAGGTAAGATAATAATAGCAAAAACACACACAATATTTTGTCCGACAAAAATAAGCTTTAAATCATTATTTGATTATTTCACTTATGTCAATTATACTGACAAATTTTGCATAGTTACAATGACAATTATAATAATAAATTCCTTGCCAACAGGAATTTACAGCGATAAATTCCCGTTACCTCGGTAAATTCCCGTTGGCAAGCGATTCATCGCGATATATTGCCTTCGTCATGGAGAAACAATACACAGTTCTAATATAAACAAACAATCAGTTCTCGGAAATGTCAAAATTTAATCGTTTTGGAAATACATTTTTCGCTGAAAGTAATGAAATTGAAAACAAAAAGTTTAAAAATACAAGAGTATATGGAGGCAATTTAGTGCATTTTTCAATAAAAAAGGTTAGTAGTTGCCACTAACATTATTTGATAGATACTTATAGTAGCAATTTCATTCGAGAAATATTCTCCACAAATATCACTCGCGATTTTAATTTCATCATAAATTTGTCTTTCAAACATTGATTACCTTTAAGCAACATCCGTCGAGTCATCTGCTCGGATGAAATCCCTCAAGCTACGCTCTCGTGATTTAATCGGACAGATGACTCTCACGATGTTGCTAGGTAATCAATGTTTTCAAGAAAAATTTATTAATTAAATTTCAGTCCTTTGTGATATTATATACGAAGATATACTGGAGTAAAATCTGACAACAATTATCATGTAACAGGTTGACGTTAGTCTAATTTTCACTTTGAAATTTTGACTCGCCTTGGGAGAGCATACCACAAAAAAAAGGTTGGCAGGCAAAGAACAGTACTATTTGGGTAATTATAGAAACTAGATTTCATGTAATCTTCAGAGGGAGAACTTATTATAATAATCAATAATAATAAAACGTGAGAAGAAACAAAATTTGTGAAAAAATAGAATTGATTGAGATAAATATATCATCACACATTCAAATTCAACACCGTACTCTAGCAGGTAGCTGTTGGATGCACTGATTAATTTTACGCCAAATATATTGAAGTCAAAAGTCACCTATGTATTATAGCTAGTGAATAGATAATGAAGTAAACCCGATTGAAAATTATTTAAAATAACATCTGAATTTAAGTCATCAATTTACATGCTCATATTTATTGTTTCAGTTGAACAAAAATCTAGATTTTATTATGACTTTCAAAGTACCTACTGGGCGAATAACCTAAAGATGACATAGAGTTTTATATAAGTCAAAGTTTTAACGAAATATTAAAGAACGGGCCACTTTCGGTATTTTTGGTTGTCGCTTGATCAATATAAGGCTGAGATTTATATCAACTGGTGAGAGATGTCCGTCAAATAGATGAAAAAATATACAGTTACTTCTCATCTTAACAGAAAGCACGACAGCAGCCTCGAAAATGATTTGCGCTTCGAAGCTGCTGCCATACTTCCGTTCAAAGATAGGGGTGGCATTTCATATTTTCATCTCTGTACTTCCTGACTTCCACCAATTGGTAGAAATTTCAATCATTTACTGTTCAAGGAAGCGTCAACAATACCGAATGTTACTTTTGTCAATTTTTGTCACATATGAAACTCTGTGCCATCTATAGCGCAGATAATCTACCAATATAAACGATAATATTCGTATATCCTACCAGGAAGTGTGTGATGTAGTCGAGTCTTGGAATATTCCAACAATTGGGGCTATTCTGTAATTCGATCGATAAATTTTAATCGATCATTATCTATTTCAACCAATGGACGTAGGTAGCACTGACAAAAATTCTGAATATTTGTTTGTTACAATTGTTTTCATTTGTCATAAATCTTATCGATCGATAATAAGTTAATGATTGTGTTACAGAATACGGCCAATTATTTTGATTTTGAATAAAAAGTAATCGACTTCTAGTTTTAAATCTGTATTTTGTGTACAAGACTCTAATTCTAATTCTGTAGGTATTAATAAATGGGTCAATATTTCAATGTGTTTGAACCCTGAATGAATAATTATTATCGTAATGTTAAAATATTTTTAGATAAACTATACATTAATGATCAGTCTCCATTTAATCAATAATTCTTGATTACACAAATTATTGTGAATATGATTGTGAATGCAGCTTCGTAATCTTGGATGGGTATCGTGAATCAATAGTGAATTAAACTTTTTCCTCAAATTTAAATTCTGAATTCTGAAAACAATGCATATACTTCTTGGCATATTCGTTTACATACATGCTAAAATCTCACAATCTCGCAATAAGTGGCGTTGAAAATTCCCACATTTGACACTAGGCTCACGCTTCTTCGCGATGTTTTCCACTTCGTACAATACGAGTCACGTTCGGTCTATGACACAGACACAACGTATAATCGGTCCTCTGGGACTCACAATTGGGACTAAGAATAGGGATCTGAATCTGGACCGTAAACAGGAGTGAGAATTTGTTCTTTAGTCTGGAGCGTAAATCACAGCTGATTTGTTAGTTGCACGCAAAATAAGATATGGTTACTATGTATCTCAAAGACTGTTATAAACAAATTTGGTATTGTATATTTAAATATCACAGTTAACAATTGTTATGTGCATTGACAGTCTTCATCATAATGATTGCCAAAACGATATCTATGTGTAATAATAGTCTGGGCCGCTTTGGTTTTTGAATACAATGGGTATGTCTTTTTTATATTTCGTTCGGAAAGCATTATTTCAGTCATATTTTTTTTGATCTATTAAAAGATAAGATGCACTCTTGTGTTTATACTTGTCCATCGAAATGTTTTCGTCAGTACACATGAAATATATTTCTTTGAAGTACCAAAATATAGCCTCAAATTGTTACAAGTGCCCTACTAATTGGTCATAAGTGCCCTCCAATGATGGAGTAGTTTTATAGCACGCAATGCTGGTTCCTATTTACTTAGGATGACTTAGAAAAATAATAAAATTGAACAAGTGTTATTCATTGAAGAGAATTGTGACAATCACTGTAATAAAATCTCAGCAGAGGACAACGGTTAGTTGCCACTCTGTATAGTGTAATTTCATGAACAGAAATTGATAATTTGTAGGATCATCCCATAAGAATCACGAAAAAATTATAACTTGAAAGATGCAAACATAGAAGATATCAAAGATCTATCTTCTTTAAATCATTTGGTTTCGCTAATATACTCTAACGCTCAATACTGCGAGCACTTTCAATGTCAGGAAGAAAAAATGTCTGGAAGTTCGTCTCCCTCCTCATTAAAATCGACTCAAGATTTAGTCATCCTTTGAAAGAACTCCTGTCACCTTTTCGATGTAGTGCATATTGCTTATCCGATAATTGTAAAAAACATAATCAACTTTTATTCATCTTGTCCCTATACAGAAGAGACCCTGGTCCACTTATGGTGGATGTATGTGCCCAACTAGACACCATTATGAAAACAAACACTTATTTTTGCGACAAGAAAGTGAAAATAAAATAGTAAGGATTTGAACATCATTTGTTTTAGAAAACCAAATTGCGAATTTAATGTCAGAATAGTATATTCCGATACAAGTGCGGAATCGAGATCATTTCATGCGAATGTGAATAATTCAGCCACGAGACGAAGTCGAGTGGCAGAATTCACATGAGCATGGTATGATCGATTCGCACCAGTGACGGATGTTATTTTTTCTACATTCAAAGGTGTCCGCGTGAATATCTATAATCAAAATATACCATTTTCTGAGGAAGAATTTGCTTCATTGATCTCATTCCAATTCATCAAATGTTGATAAAATTACTCATATTGACTTCATTTAAAAGAGGAATTGAAAAAAAATCAAGGAGAATCAAAATTATGACAGTATTGAGACAGTTTTTTCGCGACGCCACGCGGCTTTCTTGGGAATCCTTGAGCGTGTGGAATGACCCCTATTCCGCACGCTACAGCGTGTGGAATAGGTATTATTCTATAGTGACTGTAGAAAATGATGATTATAGCTAATCTCAGTTGAGATCCAAAGTCTCCTATGGTACTAGATTTAAGCCTCCTGATTAGCTAAAATGCGAACAAATTTTATATTTGCACAAAATGAAAATCATGCCAAGTTTCATCGCTGTTTAATAGATTTATATCATCGCATCAATTAATCGCATATTTTAAAGTGACAGCTGTCATTGTAAAACTGACAGCTATCATTGTTGAAGTGATGGTTCCTACAAAAAATAGGTATTTTTGGAAATGAAAAGTACTTTTCTAGATTTTTGGAGTCTATAATTATTTGGAACATATGGTTTTGACATCGCTGGAAGTGTAATTTGAAGATGGTAATGTGGATTTCACTAATCAGTCATTTTATATTTTTACCAAGCTCATCTTCCTGAGAGTTTTCAATTAATACCAAACTGGACATTATTTAAATAACTTGTAAATAAATGATCGACAATCGTTTGAATATCTTCTGACACTTGACAGTCTTGACACTAGTTACTCATTTTGATAAAATAATTCAAGAACGTTTGCATGTGATGTCAAAATATACATATATAGTATGATTCGCATTATTTCTTTGCTTCAGAAAGTTATAATAAATTTCATAATAATTCAAATTGCTTTGAGGAACGATTTCTAATTATGTGTGCACTATCAAAATGTTTTTGAAATATTAGCTTACATCACATGCCGTGTGGTATCTTGAAACGTACTTGTACTACATATGATTGTGGAATATTAAAAGCATATTTCTTGCTTAAATCTGGATTTCTCAAGGCCCTTATTTCCCTGTTTCACTATATTCTTTAATATGGCAAAAAATATTGATAAATTACTACTAGCCTTTCAACTAATACATTCTTATAACCTGAAGCAAATGGATCACGACCTGCAAGCCATCCCGGATGAGATTATCTTGTAATTTTGCAAATTTCAATTTTGCTTCAGATACCTACATCATCTTTCGTTAATTCCATTTTAATAAAGTACTTTTAACGTAAAAGGGTGAATCTGGTGAATCTGTCTTAAATATTTCAAGTGAAAAGGCTAATTGACATAGATTTCAGCCAATGTTTGTACTAGAGAATCGTTGAACAAACCATCATGTGCAGAACCATGACAAGTACGATTGTTTTTTTTCTCGTTTTTATGTATGACTTGCAAGCTATTTGTAGAAAACTGATTTTCCTTATTTTGATATATTATACTGTACATCCCATCCCGAGTCAGAAGAAATTTGGAGCTGAAAGTCTCTTGCATGTACTAATTATTTATTTTAAACAATTTGACAATTTGATATCAAAAGGCTTCTAAACGATTCATATTGTAATCATTGAGAACAAATTTTGTTGCGAAAGTTATACACAGTGACAATCTGACCCAAAAACATTCGCAATAAAACCAAATACAAATGCTTATGCCGAGAAGCTACGAAACTTCCGTATATTGCTGATGCGAAAGCGAATATCCTTTGAAATTCTAGTGGAAAATGAAATAGTCTAATACTAAGAATAGCATTAACCTTATGTAAGAATGAATAGAAGCACATAATTAATTTTTTATTTCTGTCAACTTGTTCATAAAGGTGTCAATTCTGTTAATAACATTTCGTATAGAATTTCTGCATTGATTTGATTGCTTTTGTAATTTTCCCCAATATGAAAGAACTCATGCATCGGTCAAGTTTCGCTTTGTTTATTGGTAGAAAAGATACGCACTTGTTAAAGTTTAATAAATGCCTAATTCATACCCCAACATCAGAATATTTCGAAAAATTTCCTAGCGACGATTGTTCATCTAAACAAAGTATAAAATTTGAATACAAGTTTTATCAACTTTCTACATAAAATAGTTTACGCTACAATTATTTATAATTGGCCATATCATAATTCAAGAATTTCAGAATTAAGAGGTTCCTAATTATAATTTGATAATTGAAAAGTTATATTCTCCGCAGTTTCATCGTCAGATTCTGAAGATATCCCATAGTTTAATTTCATCTATAAAATTAAAATTATAATCCCTTAGTGTTGGAATGAAAGGATATGGTTTATAGGACCATTGAAATAATATATGTTGTTATTAAGTGGACTGTAGATTGTGTTTTTATTTATCACTCTTCGGTGGATACAAGTATACTGATCGCCCACCCTCAGCCAGAGCTCGAGGGTGAAAGTTATCTTTAAGTGGGGGAAACAGCCCCTCTAGCGTTGCACATGCAAAATACACTGACAAGTCCTAAAGTGGACCAAACATGCCGCCCCCTTGGAGTCGGGTTGCGACTTCAAACAAAATAATAGAAACAAAGAAAAAACAACCAACCAAAAGCAATATTCAAATTAAATTATTAATACTATATACCAGACGCATAAAAAACTTGAATAAGAGTTCGTCATTCACTCTTCACATAAAACACCAATTTTTTTAATTGCACGTTTCACTGTGCCATACGCTGTTTTTATTTCTACCACTCGCACCAACTTATCACTTCCTGGATGGAGTTTGGTAACACGTCCCATGCGCCACTTTAACGGTGGAAGATTTTCTTCCATCACTACCACTAGGTCGCCAACCTTGATGTTCGATTGTGGCGCTTGCTGTCCCTTGGGTCGTGTTTGCAGCTCAGAAAGATATTCTGACTGCCAGCGTCGCCAGAAGTGCTGTGTTAATTGTTGGACTCTCTGCCAACGTGACAGCCGGTTGATATTCAATGGAGTGACGTCTTCTTCTGCGGTAGATGTCAGTGGAGAGCCAATTAGAAAATGGCCAGGTGTGAGAACGTCAAGGTCATTAGGATCCTGAGTCAAGGAAATAAGAGGACGGGAGTTCAAGCAAGCCTCAATGCAAGTCAACAAAGTATAAAATTCTTCATAAGTGAGTGACGCGTCCCCAACAACTCTCTGAAGATGAACCTTTACGCTTCTAATATTTCTTTCCCACAAACCGCCAAAATGAGGGGATCTAGCCGGTATAAAGTGAAATTTTATGCTTCTAGAACTTAAAAAATCCGTAATTTTGCTATGAAAATGAGAAGCCCTTAACAGCTCTCGTTCGGCGCCCACAAAGTTTGTGCCGTTATCACAATAAAGTTCTGATACCAGACCTCGTCTTGCCGTAAATCGTTTTAAGGCAGCTAAAAAACTTTCAGTGGATAAACTACCGACCAACTCAAGATGGACCGCCTTAGTCGTGAAACAAATGAAAAGAGCTATGTACGCCTTGACCTTTTTCATATTCCTAGTATGACCTTCCTTAATTAAAAAAGGACCTGCATAATCCACCCCCGCCACAAAGAATGGGCGCAGAGGCTCTAATCTTTGTTTTGGCAAATCTCCCATTTTTTGTTTATTAATTCGAGGATTTGCCCTTCTACATTTGTAACACGAAAAAATGATTTTGCGTACTAGGTTCCTACCACTTATAGGCCAAAACTTTTGTCGTATAGCCGCAAGAGTTGCCTGATTTCCTGCATGTAGTTCCAATTCATGAAAATGTTTTATTATCAAATTTGTAACCGGATGCTTCTCTGGCAAAAGTATGGGATGTTTAATATCATATGGTAGAGGTGCATGCTTGATGCGACCTCCCACCCTCACTAATCCGCTTGAATCTAGGAACGGATCTAATTTTGCAAGTTTATTAGATTTCAAGTGTTTCACGTTGTCCTCAACCTGTAACAATTCTGCGGGGAAACAACGTGACTGTATATATTTGACAATTGTATTTGTAGCTCCATTCAATTCCCTTGCCGTTAATGGTTCTGTGTTGCGTGATTTTGTTTTTAACATATTAATAAATCGTGAGCAATACGCAATTACCCTCTGCAATTTAATGAATGAAGAGAATTTTGTCATAACTGGAAGTTCAGGATTAAGTGCCACGACGTTGACATTTTCCTGAGTTTTTCTTTCTGATAATAAATTATTATTGACTACCCTTTTGTCTTTATCGTTGTCTAATTTAGGCCAATGATTAGCATCTAAGAGCAACCAACTCGGACCGTGCCACCACAAGGGCATGTTATTCAACTGCTGCGGCATTGCACCCCGTGATAAAATATCCGCAGGATTATCGCTCGACCGAACATGTCTCCATTCCTCAAATGAACTACATTGTTGTATAATAGCAACCCGATTGCCAACATATTGCTTCCAATTCTGAGACGATTCTTTTAGCCATGCTAGGACGATTGTTGAATCCGTCCAGAAAAATCGACTGTTGAATGTTAAATTCAGCGACTGAGCAGCTTTAATTACTAATTTAGTTAATAAAAGTGCGGCATTCAACTCTAGTCTGGGCAATGTGATTGTTTTTATTGGGGCTACCCGTGACTTTGCACAAAGTAAATGCACGGAAGTATTTCCTGAACTATCAATGGTTTTTATATAAAGGCATGCTCCATATGCCTTTGTAGAGGCATCTGCGAAGCCGTGCAGTTCTAGAGACAAACTTGAATGAGATGAAATTACATGCCGTGGTATACGACAATTGTTTAATTCCTGTAACTCATGTATATATTTGAGCCACCAATTTTTTATGTATTCGGGCACTGGTTGATCCCAGTCTAGTTTCAACGTCCATATTTTTTGCAATAATATCTTGGAGTTTACTACCACCGGATTGACTAAACCTAATGGATCAAATAATTTCGATATTGCTGATAATATTTTTCGTTTCGTAATTGGATTTTTTACTGATGATGGCTCTATAATAACATTAAATTTCAGAAGATCGCTTTTATGGTTCCAAAAAAATCCCAATATTTTACAATCTTCGCTTTTATTTAAATTAATGGAGTCCGCGTCGGTGCTGTTTGCTTTGATAATATCCGGGCTATTGGATATCCATTTACAAAGATTAAAACCGGCGGCTGCTAATATGACAGATATTTGATTTTTGATCTCTAAGACTTCTGAGATAGTGTTACTCCCAGTCAACAAATCATCCATATAAAAATCTCTTCTTATTATCGAACTAGCTAAGGGGAAATCTTGATTGGCTTCTGTAGCTAATTGATGCAAACATCGCACGGCTAAAAAGGGCGCACACGTTGTGCCATAAGTAACTGTTTTAAGCTTAAATGCTTGAACCGGTTGGCTATTATCAAATCGCCACAAGATTCTCTGGAACTCTTGATCGTCTGGATGAACCCAGACCATTCTGTACATTTTTGTGATATCTGCTGACAGGACATAATTATGAATACGGAATCTACATAGAATTGAAAATAAATCTTCTTGTATCGTAGGCCCGGTTTGCAAATTATCGTTCAGACTAATACCGTTTGATGATGGCGCCGAAGCGTCGAAAACTACTCTTATCTTCGGGCCCCCTATTGTACGTTTAAAAACCGCATGGTGCGGCAAATAATAAGATTTGGGATTTTCCAATTCTGCTAATGGAACTGGCTCCATGTGCTGGAGGTTCAGGTATTCGGTCATAAAACCCTTGTAATCCGTCTCCAATTGTGCATTCCTAATAAACGCCCTTTCTAAATTTAGAAATCGCTTTAAAGCAACACTATAAGAATTTCCTAATAGCCTCTGTTCCTTGAAAGGCAATCGCACGACAAATTGTCCTTGAGAATTTCTAACTGTATTTTCTAGAAAGTGGGTTTCACACGCTAGTTGCTCCAAGGACCACGTGTTACCCACTTCAACCTCTTCATGTTTCCAAAAATTTTCTACCTGATCTTTCAACAAATTTTCTATAGTTAAATGGCATATCACTTTGCTAGGAATTTGAGAAAACATTATTTTTCCACCTATTAACCAACCCAATTTAGTATCTTGAAAATACGGCTGGCTTTTTTCGAATTGAATTGGACCAGAGATTAGAATATTCCAGAATAATTCTGCCCCTAACAGCAGATTTATTTCTTCAGATATGTTAAATTGTGGATCAGCCAGGTTTATATTGGGCGGTATTATAATATTATTTTTTAGAAAACTATTCGCTGGCGTGGGTTCGGTTATTTTTGGAACTACTAGGCAGTTAATATTGGAAGTATAACTATTTGTTCTCGATTTAAAATTTAACTTGACGCATTCATTGACTGCGATTGATCTCGAATTGATGCCTGTAATAGTAGAATTATAACTGCTTGGCTTGATATTTAGTTTTTTACACATACTTGCAGTGATAATATTTGCTTGTGAGCCTTGATCTAGGAGTGCGCGGCACTCATGAAGATTTCCCACTGAGTCTTCCACGAAAACTAACGCCGTGGATAAAAGTACTTGATTCAAGGCACTAACATGGCAAGTTGTGGGTGACGATATCGCAAATTCATTAATATGTAATAATGTGTGGTGTCTTTCTCCACAATTTTTACATACAACGTTGCTTCTGCAATTATTGACTTCGTGATTTATTTTTAAACAGTTTGCGCATAGATTAAGGTCTTTGACCTGCTTAAGTCTTTCGGTTACACCCTTACTCAAAAATTCCGGACATTGATAAACATAATGACCTTTTTTACAAACATAGCAACTTAGTTTATTTGTAGATATAACATTGGATAAGAATTTATTACCAACTCGTCTTGGATTTGAGAAAGTTTGTTTATTAAAATTCGCGACTTTGGAATTTGATTGATATTTCTGATGACTAGTACTTTCCCCATGAGTGGGTTGCATTGAAGCTACGGATTCTAAAATTTCGCATCTTTTTTCAATGAATTCCAGAAATCTTTTGAATGTAGGAAGATCCTTTTCCAGTGTGGTTTTCCACTCTTTCCGAGTTGCAAAATCTAATTTGCCGGTAATATTTGCAATTAAAAGTAGATCCCACTGATCAACCGGTATTTTTAAGACTTTCAAGGCTGCTAAATTGTTATTAACCGTGTCGAGTATTTGTCTTAATTCTATATGAGAAGTTTTGTGCACTACCGGCATATTCAGTATGTTATTAATATGTTCTTCAACGATTAACCGCTTATTTTCGAAGCGTTTTTTCAATAAACTAATAGCGCTTTCATAGTTTGCTCCTGATATAGATAAACTTTCGATTGCTCTCAAAGCTTCCTCTTTAAGACAACTGCGAAGGTAGTGAAATTTTCTAATGTCTGATATAGTAGCATCATCATCGACAAGGGACTTGAATGAATCGAAAAAATTGAACCAGTCACTATGCTTCCCGTTAAAACTTGGTAAAGGTAGGGGTTTTAGATTTGTAATTTTGTCCGGATAATCAGAGGGTCTAGATATGTTTATTACTGTTGATGACGACTGACCCGAATTATTGCTATTTTCATTGCTTGACTTATGTTTTATTAGAATTGTATTAATATCAGCAATAGTGTCGTAATATTGCGACTCTACTTTAGCTCGCTCTCTATCATTTTCGGCATCTAAAGCTGCCTCATCCTGAGTTGCGTCGATTGCTATATTTTGAAATTGTAAAGCTTCAAATTCGGTTTGAATTGAATCGTATTTTTTAAAGAGACCAGTTAAATCCGCGAGTCTTGTTTCAAGACATAGAATGTTATCAGTTTCTTTGAAATTTCTAACGGCATTTTGCTGCCTAGTAATGGCACTCTTAATTGTTTTACGTTGGATTTTAAGTTCTTCTAAACTAGCCATTTAAAAAATAATTAAGTCTGTAGTATGAATTATAAATCGGGCTTGCTCGAAAGGATTGGAATGAAAAGATATAAGGATCTGAATCTGACCTTTTGCTGAAGCGCTTATCTGGCTGTTGCGTTTTGGTGAATATGCTTTACGTGAACGCCTGGGTTGGGTCGTTCTGGACGCCTGGATCGGGTCGCTGTGGACGCCTGGATCGGGTCGCTGTGGACGCCTGGATCGGGTCGTTGTGGACGCCTGGATCGGGTCGCTGTGGACGCCTGGATCGGGTCGCTGTAGACGCCTGGATCGGGTCGCCGACACTTATGATACTGATTTCACTCACTATGTGGGAATTGTGTAGTTAATTCTCCAATCGCTGTACTCATTGAATACTGGGTACAAATCTGGCTCGAAATGACCATAATGATGGAATGAAAGGATATGGTTTATAGGACCATTGAAATAATATATGTTGTTATTAAGTGGACTGTAGATTGTGTTTTTATTTATCACTCTTCGGTGGATACAAGTATACTGATCGCCCACCCTCAGCCAGAGCTCGAGGGTGAAAGTTATCTTTAAGTGGGGGAAACAGCCCCTCTAGCGTTGCACATGCAAAATACACTGACAAGTCCTAAAGTGGACCAAACACTTAGAATCCAATAATCCTCAAAGCTTTCGTTATTTATGAGGGATAATATAATAGAGAATTAAATTCAAAATTAATTTCAAAGTACAATAGCTGTGTTTCATGTAAGGCTGTATATTTTCTACAAAACGAAGAACACGAATCTCAACAGGAGAAGAATTACTACACAGATCTAGCACCTAGATTACAGTTTTCATAATTTTCATGTTATGTTTCCTGATTCTACTCGGATAATAAATTATACTGTAATTATGAGATTTTAATTATTTTACACTGTTTCTGACAAGTTCGGAATTAGTTTCCAGCATAGTTTGTTTTTTCAATGATAAGTGAAGAGAAATTTGCAATTTTGCAAAAAGTAGGTGGATTTGAAAAAATGTTTGAAGTGAGGATTGATAGTATTATATTCTTACAAAATGAATGAGGAGGCACATAAGTGCTAAAGATTTTTTTCTATTTCCATATATTATACTTAGAAGCATTTTAAGAATGGATAATTATTATGCTATCTTCAGCTGCGAATATCATTAAAAAATTCAGTCTGCCTTTAGTTTTCATTTAGAATCATTTACGTGCATTGTCAACAAGAGATATTCATAGTTTGAAATTTTAGATGGAACTTTCGCGAGTTCTCTTCTCTAAATAGAATGACTCAAAAAATGTATGACAGTGAGTCTATGATTTTAGAACAAAAGCGCAGACCCTCTAAGTAGAGGAAGTGTACAGAATCAGAGATACATTTTTTATCCGGAATGTGTTTATTGTCATAAAAATGGTCAAAAAGATCAGACAGTGGAAAAACATTCTCACTCGGAAGATCGAGAACAATTGAAGTAGCGTAATGAGGACTGAAGGGCTCAATTTGTCGAAAAAATGTGCTGAATGCTTTATCACGACAACGCACCTGCTCATTCATCACAATATGTATGGCGATTTCTGATAAAATAAGGGATCTTCCAAAAATTCAATTCCTCACATTTTATTCTCTGAAGTAGAAATAAGATTAGCTAGATTCAGTAAGGGACTATGATTTTGTAACAATTGATTCGAAACGCAGGAGAACTCAAATTTTGATTGCAGATACCTATATCTACGTATAATGGTTGCAATAATTAGTGTTTCACAAGAATCAAGAAATAGTCTTGATCTTGTCTTGATCTTGTCTTGAAATCAAGACAAGACCAAGACAAGAAGTGTTTTTTATTTTCCAAGACAAGACAAGAACGTACTATCAAGAATCAAGACTTCTTGTCAAGAAATCTTGATATCTTGACAATTAATTATTGAAATCTGCATATTTATTATTCTATTATTGAAATATTGAAATCTGCTGTGGTCATCACAGTTTTTTCCCGACAATAAATTTCATGGCTAGTTTCATCACTGTTCCATGAATTTAGGAGTATCATACCAACTTTCAAAGTGACATTTGTCATTGTCAAACTGACAGTTCAAAGTGACAGCGTCATTGTGAAAATGACAGCATCATTTTCAAAGTGACAGCGTCATTTTCAAAGTGACAGCTATCATTGTCGAAGTGACGGCTGTCATTGTCTAAATGACAGTTCTTATTGTTATGGTGAAAGATGGCGGCCTACATTATAAGTATTTTTGAAGATGAAGAGTCTTTTCTAAATTTTCTAGTTGTAAAAGCTCATTTACAAATTTAAACCTATTCGGAGGAGTAAAAAGTATCGGTGACTATGATTTTCAAAACAAATATTGGATACATATCGAAAGCATATGTCGTCAGTTTTTGATGATTGAATCGTTTATGTAGAAGAGAAATGTATTGGTAGAATCCACAATACTCTAAGAGAGCAGTTAGTTCTTAGCAACATTGCTATGTAATAGAACAATAATAATTGCAAATACTGATTGAAACATGAAAATGACAGACTTTTCATTTATTTCTATTGGTGGCAATCTTGGAAAACGTTGCAAGAATCGATTTATAACACAACTGATAGGGAGGATAAAGAGTAGACACTAACTCTAAACTGAGTGTTTAGATTGAATAAAACAATGAAGAAAGGGGATTCCCCCTGAAAGTCAAGATCAAGAAATATCAAGAATTCTTGAAACAAGACAAGAAATGCGTCGTCAAGAAATGGGCAAGACAAGAAATTTTTATTTTCTTGTCTTGAAAATCAAGACAAGACAAGAAATGGTCATCAAGACAAGAAATCTTGTCTTGATGAAACACTAGCAATAATCAAAGCCAAGTATCAATTTCTCTCAAATTGACGATTAAATCCTGAAATACTGAACTGGTTGACTATATTAAATTGTTATATACGGTCCAATGTTCGAAGTTATTTGTTTTCATCTTTGTATCTTTATGATATTCCTGTTAACGATTATTCCTCACTTAAAGTCAAAATTGACTATCAAAACTGAAATGTAGTAAAGACATTGTATGTAGTGATGAGCAAAACAAGAACAAGACCAAGACTTGGACAATCTTGGTATTGGTATTGGTCTTGTTCAGATACGTTTGTCTTGGTCTTGCTCATTCTACCTGTTATTTATTTTCTTTCGAAGATCATCGTAGTTATAAATTATTATTAATTCACAATCCATTATTAACTAGCAGAATACTTTATTTTTTTTAAACGTCATAAAAGTAACATGTTATGTATCTTTGTTGTCAAGGTAAAAGTGTCACTTTAACTGATTAGGCAGATAAAGTACTGACTTTTGTTTACTTTATGCGCCCGATCACATAAAGTAAGAAATTCAATATTCAAGCAAAGTAATTCAGTGAATGTACAGTTATTGAAAATTGGGTTTTGAAATAAACCATTCGCGCTCACTCGCACAGATTATCAACAGCAGCTAATGATAATATGGATGAGAGTCTTAATTTCTTTTTCAATTTAATTATATGTTTGTTTATATCGTAACTATGACAAAATTCTATTGAGTATCAGGGTAAAGCTTGATCTTGGAGCTGATTGCATTGTACTAAAATTAATATTATTAAGTCCATGTGCTACAATTTAGATACTCGTTTGAAAAAAAAAAATAGTATATATCATTCGGAGCCAAAAATGGCTTCATGTGCTTTGGCTACTTTCATTGCCTCACTACGTTCGGCAGTCAAACTGCAGACCTTAGCATTTGAAGCCTAATTTTTGCTCCAAATAATATAATCTACTATTATTGCAATCTAGAAAATTTCATCAAGAAAAAAAATATAGTGATGCAGAAAGCCATTTCCCTCCACTAAAGACTCATGGTTACACTTTATTGACTACCGGAAGAACTTACGAAGATCTCAAAGATCGCGCACACACTTCCGGTTAAAACTTAAGGTTCATCCGTACATGTACCTTCCTACCTACCCTTCCTCCAATACATAAATTGACCTTTCCACGACAAAACACAAATAGTAATTGACAGTCTCACTAGTCTATGGATAGTCTTGGTCTTGGTATTGATCTTGCATTTTTGCAATACCAAAACCAAGATTGCAAGACCAAGACCAATTTTGCTCATCACTAATTGTATGCGAGTTGAATATCATGACTCAGCTTTAATTATTCTACGGGATATTGATGAATTTTTGATATTGGATGGTTCCGCGAATTTTATATATTGTAACTTGCGAAAGTATGGAAATTCGTAGAAGTAGGGTAGGCTTGGATATGACCTTGTCTGAGCGAAGCTTTTCGTCCTCGTTGTATCGCACCGCACCGCACCACACCACCCCGCACGATGGAAAAATCTAGCGATATGTGCTAGACTAAATCTGGAACTTTCAAGAGAACAGGTTTCTCTATATAAACGCAAGCAAACGACTTGAAAAATAGTGTAATGGTGAATCTAGAGCAGTGAATATCAAACAGTGAAGTAATCAGTATGTATGAATAGTTTGAAATGAATATCTGCGGCTTTGTTTGAGATAGTAATGAGTGATAAATAAATAATGTAGTGTTTTTTAGTGATATCCAGGAGAATAAAACTTCTATTTCATTTTAAATTATCAAATAGTGACTTTCATTTCAATTATAAGCAATTTCATTGAGCAATAAACATTACAATATGTATCAATAAAATTTTTGATAAAGTTTTTGTGAAAATCACTCTTGGAATATTGCTTATCTGTTGTATTTTATCTGATTTCAATCATTCCTATCAGTGCGTTTAGATAATACACTTTTAGTACCTATCAAAGTTATTTATTGAATGAGTAATATTGGGGAGTGGGGCTGTTAATATTTGTGTAGATATTTGAAATTCGAATATTATCAACGGTAATATACCGATAGAGAGGTGTATTATCGATATACCGAAGAATTTCACGAATATACTTTTTGTCTTTTGGGTAATTTTTTACGAGACTTTGGGAATTCATAATCTGATAATACTCGAGAGCTTTAGCTCGAGGGATATTATCGTTGATTATAAATCTCCAAATTTGCCGAGTAAAAAATTACCCAGGACAAAAAGTATTTGAGCTAAATTCAAGGTATATGCGATAATATACCGAATCTTGAGGTGTATTTGCAAGGATTATTTCACAAACCATAAAATTTATTAATTGTTATATTTTTTATTATTTTTTAACAAGCTACTGTGGTATATCGAGTTAGAAGAAAATATTATCGCGATATACCTCGTTACCATGGAAAATCCCTTAATTTCATTGGTTGTTGCTAAGGTGTGTGATATAATCATATCAAAATATTATATTTTCTCTTACTCAACTATTCATAAAATATTGAGATTTGAAATATCGGGTCTCATAGACCTCATGAGAAAATTTGATTCTTCATCTAATATTTAACATTCAAATTTGTACTACATATTTGTAATTATACATTTAGTGATGTGCAACTTGCATGAAACGTACTTTAGGAGAATATATAATAAATCGGTGATACGATCATTTCACATTCAGCTGACTATACTTTTCACTCCGGTAGTAAAAAATGAGAGACATAATGTGTGCCTGATTTGAATCACAATAGTTCTTCATTATATTGTTGTTTTGATGGATTATTTCGAATATTCTATTGAGTTTGGGACCGAAAAAAGTCTTCTTATTGACTATCCTTCGATCATCTATGAATATTTATAATTTTGTCAGCTTTCTTAGTTACTTATGCTGTCTCTCGGTGTATCACCCTCCGTCTCTAACGTCGAAGTGTTTCCAAGCATTATGCTCTAGAATACTGTAGTAATAATTCTGTAATTATCAGTGATTTGAGAATGTTATCGCTTAGGATTTTTTTATACTTAAAACAAAATAGACGATGTGGGAAACACGTTCGTTCCAAAGTTCCTGTTATGCATTTCCTTCTAATTCGCCAATCCTGCAGAATCATCCAATCTACACCTATAGCATTTAAATTCTTCGAGTTCGACACAAAAACAAGTTTTCCAGCATGGCAATCTTAATTTTGTATTGAAATCCATTCCATTTAAAAATGGGTTTGTTATAATGGATCGATATTCGATTCAACAAAACTTGTGCTCTTAGTTGATCATTGTTCAAATATTCACAAAATGGAAGTAGGTACGATAAAGTTTCTCTACTATCACTACCGGAAATGACAATTTTTTATAACTGTTGGAAAAGTTATGAGAAATTATTTTTCATACTAATGTGACCAGCCTATACTTGAATACCCATGTTGAATGTACTTCAATGGCAAACAAATGTTCGCTTCTTTACACTTGAAGAACAAAACTGCACAGATTTGTGATGGATTCTCTATTCTTTCAAAGATGGAAGTGACACATATAATTTCACAATAAACTAGACCTGAAATTGAATTCCAACAATCAGTGATCAGTGAAGAAAATATTCTCACATCAAGATTGGTCTACACAGTTGAATAAAATTGAAGTAGCGGGTAGAAGGCGTGATTGATTGAAGTGTCTATTAGTGATTTCAAAATAAATGCAAAAATCTAAGTGAGAACTGCTATTTGAACGATGCTGAATCGTGAATGACTATTTTTAGAATTGTTGTCTGTCTGTGTGCCTGAAAGTTTGTCTCGAATAGGCTCCAAAACGGCTTCAAAACAGATTTCAATGAAAATTCCAGCAATTGAAATGGAAATTTAACTTAAATATCCGTTTATGTTTCACTATGATATCCTACAGGGTTAAGAAGATATGTAGGTATATAAAATATTTATTTATACAAAATGAAAAAATAAATGAATATCAACCACGGCTTTCAACCGGTACGAGGTACAAGTATGGCAGACACTTATTGTGCACTTGGTAGATTGGTTGATATTTTCTGAGCTGTAGGTGAAACTTTGAACAGTTTTTGTTGGCACTTGCGTGAAAGTATCTAAAATAGATATCATCAAAGTACGACTCCCACTACAGTGTGAATATTTCTCTCAATTTATATCTTAATGGGTAGCTTAGAAAATTCATAGTCAACTTTTTATGTCTTCATGTATTTGTGAATTTGTTTGTTTGAAAAACTATTGTCTGAAAGACAGCGCACAAACCAAACCACTGGAGCTATAAGGTTTTGAAAGAGATCAAGGTAAGAGAGTTGTACTTGACCTTATTCATGGCTTAAAAGACCATAACGTAGCGTGTAATAGTTTTTTCACCTCCTATGATCTGGGACTGATGCTATTGAAACGAAAAATAACCATGCTTGGCATCACTATTCGAAAAAATAAGCCTGAATTATCAATCGCATTGGTTTCTAACAGAAGAGAAATCCTTTCTTCACAGTTCTACTTTACCATAGACACAATATTCCGAAACGGAGCAAAAACGTGATAGTTATGAGCACCATGCATCACAATTCCGATGTGTGCGACAAAGATAATAAGCAACCGTTTATGATTTAAGATTACAACAAAACCAATAGTGCTGTAGACACCTTATATAAGTTAGTATTAACGTACACATGCAGATGATAAACTAAAAGATGGCCAATAACCATCTTTCATAATATTAATGACGTTTCAGTCTACAACGCCAATGTTCTACGGTGCGAAGTAAATACAACATGGAATGCTGGAAAACTTACAAAACGTCGACTTTTTCTTGAGGAACTGGGTAATTTGCTCATCACTCCATTAATGCAAGAAAGAAAACTTCTTCCTAGGGGCATTGTTCTACGATCACGAGCTTCAACCAGCAATGCCACAGTGAGAGAGCAACCAACCACAATCAAACATAAAAGATGTGGTTTTTACCCCTCTTCAAGTGATAATAAAACCAATATACTATGTTTTCATTTCTCAAAATACCTATGTAAGACTCATGTATATTACAATTATTATTATTAGTATATTATTTGACAAACACATTACTATATCACATTATACCAATAATAAAACGATAACAGCAGAGACTTGGGTCATATTGACCAGAATACAATAAGTGTAACCAGAATGTGACCACGATAGGAGGGTTAAAAGAATCTGGTGTCAAAAAGAATAGATCCGCAAGAACGGGGAATTCATTCAATCAAGAAAATGCTGATGGATAACTGAATATAAATCAATTATCGATTATGATATTCGTGTGAAGGTAAGATTTCTTCTGAACTAGTCTCTAAATTGGCGGCCTTATGAATTTTATCCGATAAGTTATGCATCTATAATCATAAAGTTGTGGATAAATCAATTTATTTTCGAAAATTGCTCTTGAAGTTATCATGATGTAACATTAAAATTCTCAAAGGGATTCTGGCTATCCTCCATCATAAATTTCAATGAATAAATTCCCTTAGTGGAAGAAAGGACAGAAAAATCAAAGCAATCAAGGGGAAAATATATCGAATCCAAGCAGTGTTCATCTATCTCATCAGCTATCAACAAGCGTTCAAAACGTTCAATGCGTGACGGGTCAAAAGAGGACGACCTAGTCAATAGATCGTACAGGAAAAAGAAGCGAAAAACTGAAAGACGCAAGAGAGGGGTATTGATGAATGGGGTGAGAATTTTTTCAACATTGCCAAATTCAGCGAAAGTAAATCTTACAGTTTCACAGTATTTGATATTGATGGAAAGAAAGAGATTTTAGCTATCAATAAGTATTGCTGATGTTCATAGATATATTACGAGAGAAGGGTATGACAATCTCTGTCAGAAAGTGAAAATTATTTCGGAAAACAATATGAGATACAAAACAATTCTCATATTATTACTGCTGTAGTCCCAGATTTAATATCATTGGGATTGAAAAAAAGTCTCACGATATGTATAGTATACAAATAATTAAAAAATTCTGAAACATTCATTATTTGTTCCACAAAATTTCAAATCTAAGAATCGGTTTTGACACCATCATCTTAGATCGGGCAGCAACTGTATACACGTGTTTCGTCCTTATTAGGACTCGTCAGTACAGTATAGCCAAGAACCCAAGATAGTCAGGGCCTGGATCCCAAGGTCTTTAAACTCATAAAAATAGATGGAATAAATAAAGTAGATGTCACAAATTAAATAATTTGTGACATCTACTTTATTTACATGCCGTAACTGGCTTAATGCACGATAGATGGCGCTGCATATAGTTTTTACTTTTGCCGTCCATCTATTTTTATGAGTTTGAAGACCTTGGGATCCAGGCCCTGACTATCTTGGGTTCTTGGCTATACTGTACTGACGAGTCCTAATAAGGACGAAACACGTGTATACAGTTGCTCCCCGATCTAAGATGATGGTGTCAAAACCGATTCTTAGATTTGAAATTTTGTGGAACAAATAATGAATGTTTCAGAATTTTTTATTCTAATTGTTTCCGCAGCATAAACTTTGTTACAAATAATTTGTGACATCTACTTTATATACAAATGATTATTTAGTAGTAGTAGTCTGATGTGAATTGTGGGAGGAGTTGGGAATTCCAATCAGTACCCACATCTGTTAGACATTTTTAATAGCGGATGATTATGGGTACAATGAATGAAAAAAGTAACGCGTAACATTAGTGGAGAGACAGATCAAGTTCTAGAATGGCTCGCCAGTAGAGAGTTCAGTCCATTCAATTATTAAATACTCAATTTAATACAGAATCTGCCCTGGTACCACATCAAGTCGACATTGACATATTTCCATCTCATCCTGAACTCCCAATTCTAGAAATCTAGACCTCATTTTTATAGGAGGAAAACCTGATCTAGCCTCAATTATGTCCCTCAAATGGATACTTATTGGAAACATTTCCAGCCTGCTTGGTAAAATGACAATAATTATTACGTCATTGTAGTTCCACCACTGATTCCTTGAAAAGTATAACAATTGAGGATATAGCTCCATTTTTATTCTTATTTCTTCTAAATCTTCTATCAGTAAGAACTTTCAAACTTTCCGATTGGGGAAATTTTGAGATAAGAGAGGGGAAACAAAATCATTGAATCATCTGTTCAAACTCACAGCTATGAAGCTTATATGGAAATATGCTCCTTCATATTCTGGAACCAGTAATATTCGATTTTATATTCATATTTTGATTTAGAATCAATCAAGATACAATGTTCCAACATTTGAAAAGGAAAATTTTCCTTTTCAAATGTTATTTCGAAGTTCAAACGTTATGTTAGCTGCTGAAATGGTATATTATGCTACAAGGATCAAACATCCGTTATTGTCATTATTATCCAGGCCAGGATGGAGTCCGTGGCGTGGCTTCATGCAGTCAACTTCATCTGTGACAAGAATGATGGTCGTTCAGTGTCCGCGTTACATAATATATTTTCCTCACAACTGTTCGATTTCTTCGTTATTACCTAACAATTATTGTCTTGGTTACGGGTGGAAAAGCGACAAATGCCAAATAAGTGCATTTCTGTAAACGTGAAACACAAGTATGTTTCATTACGCAACTGTCAAAACCAAATTCAACTGACAGCGATTTGAATTTCGCGTGAAGCGTTAAATTTATCCTAATATTTCAGCTACCAGCCCACCAACTTCAATTTCTGTTTCAACTGCTATAATATGCTGCAAAAATCGAAGAAAGAAAAATATATCGCGAGGCTTTTGTACTGTCCAAGGAAACATTGATTTCTTCCCTATTCATGTTGATATTACTATTGTCAACAATAATTTCAGAGGTTTTAGAAATAGCAGCAGCATCTGTTCCAGTATCGGTCAATAATGTGGCTGAAGATCGCCTAAAACAGTGACCTGCGTTTTTAGCGCATTTTTTGGAAAAAAGCGCTATTATATTCACTTTGGCTGTCTGGCTGGCGTGACGCTGAGCTCTCAGCAACTATACTAGTTACAGACTTGAAACTGGTACTGAATAAAAGCTGCTGTTTGGTAGGTTTGCACAAATTGCTTTAATTCAAGCTCAGTGATTGTGGAAGATTAAATTATTCAATTACTTGTTTCAAGTGAAACAATGCCCATAGATATTTATGACAGAGTGATATGACAACTAGAGCTTGTTCAAGTAGATAAAAATTTAGTTACTACTTTAGCCGTGGGTGTCACTGTTATTACGTACAGTTGTCAAATCTGTTCAAAATTCATTCAATGACTTGTTTGACGCGAATTTGATGCTTATTAGAATGAATTATTATTATTGGATGACAATTTGTTTACTTTTGGTGTATTTTTTTCATAGAGCTCTGATAAGGATCAAATTATTATTTCAAGATACAGCACTTGACCTCCCGTCAGTCCATAACTAAACAATGAAGATTAAAAAGTATTTTCGAGTTTGTACATGCATAAATTTATGTACCTATCAAATAATCAACTTGAAACTAGTACTAAATGGAAGCAGCTGTTTCGTTAGTTTGCCCAAAGAGCTTGATTTCAAGCTCAGTAATTGTGGGAGATGGTGATTTGCGAAATCTCTGAAGTAACAAGCATTCATGAGCTGTCAAAAATGCGCTTTCATCATCCAGATGATTCTTCAATTTTTTTTAATCGGGTAATTTTGAAAATCCTGCAATTTTCTCAGCAATTTTATCAATGGTATTTGTTTCTACAGGTTGAATTGTATATTTTCCGCCTCTATATGTTGGAAATAAATTATGATGTCTTACATTTGAGGTCGAAATGCAAGGTATTTGCGATATATTTCCAAAAAATTGGAGAATCATCTTGATGATGAAAGCGCATTTTTGACAGCTCATGAATGCTTGTTACTTCAGAGATTTCGCAAATTACCATCCCCCACAATAACTGAGCATGAAATCAAGCAGTTTGGGCAAACCTACAAAACAGCAGCTTTCATTTAGAACCAGTTTTAAGTTGACCATTTGATAAATGCATGATTTGTGCACGTACAAACTCAAAGATACTTTCTAATCTTTATTGTTTAGTTATTGATTGACGGGAGGTCATGTACTGTACCTTAAAATAATGATTTGATCTTCATCAGAGCTATATAAAAAAATCCCTGAAAATTACGTCCAAAGCTACAGATTCAAGAAAATAAGTAACAGGTGGTCATGTACTGGACTGAATTGATCGTAAAAACAAAAGTCGAACTCATTCTGATACCAATAACATCGGAAACCGCATGTCAATATCTTGTGTAACTCGCGAGATATTGAAATAAATAGTTTCTACCCTAAAATGGGTACTAATCCATATTGATTCAAAATTTCGGGTATGAAATTCAATCACTCATATGTTGCTTATTCTGTGCCGCAATTTTTAGACTCCAACTATGCATAGTTCAGCAGTAATTATCTTTTCAATTTTTCTTTCAATTTTTTTCAAAAACTGAGTGTACAAATAAGAAAATCTAGCAGTTTGTGCAAACCAACATATGAGCATCCTTCATTTAGTACCTGTTTGAAGTCTGTAAGTGCTGTAGTTGCTGAGATCTCAGCGTCACGCCAGCCAGCCAGCTGGCCAGCCAGACAGCCAAAGTGCAAATAATAGCGTATTTTTTTCTGTAAAAATGCGCTAAAAATTAATACCATTCGGAAAAGCAGAAGTCACTGTCAATTGTCTATGCGTTTTAGTCTTAGTATCAGGAATATTTACAATTATGAATGTTCCTTTATCTCCGGTGTAATCACCAACCATGTCTGTCAACTTTATTCAACGTCTCGTTCCCGAAATACCAAGAATCAAACAACCTGCAGTAAATACAGAGTGATCAATAATGACTGACTGTCACGCGACATGCAAAAGTTCGCATTATGATCAAAACTATATTCATGGAATATAAATTCATTCATTTTGATTCACCAACATTTCAAGAACTCAGTGGCGTATATTCTGCATATTTTATGACGGATTTATCCATAATCTGATTCAAAAAACAAAAAAGTAAGTAAATAGGTAGCTGTATTATTGAATGATCATTGAAAATGTATTATTAATCTACCAAATTTTTAGGTTAGAATTGTGTTTTTAGAGGAACTGTCATCTGTCTCTTGTAACTCACTATCTCAAGCAGGCGGTAAAGAAAAAATCAGAAAAAGGCAGCACAATCAATCATTTTTGATCACTCTGTATATGGTATAGCGACTAGTCAGTTGGATATTAAACCTACATCTACATTGTAGGGACATTACCTTTGTCATTAAATAATTTCTATCATCAGCATTAATTGAAAATTTGTAAAATTAATCACTTATTGATATATTGGATTTCTTACTACGGTGTCCATAATTTTTATGTTTTATAAAGGCAATCAACTTAGAATATCATTCTATGTTGATATTTTTATGGACATTCAACGTGGATTTTAAGATTGAATACTGACTCCACAAGCTTGATGATTTATAAACGTCACTTTTCTCCATGAAATATGTCAGCAATACATTTTGAGATATATTTCTCAAATTTTTTATATTGCACCAAAGTTTGAGGTTATTATAAACTGCTAAATACCGCTATTTTGATTTTTCTAGTGATATATCTAACGTAGCGTGACTTGCCGCTCCAATTATTGCTGAATGTGTACCTGATGAAGTGAAGATCACTCATTGTCGTGTATCAAATAAAGATTATTCTATAGAAATGATGTTGAAGATAATAAAAAATTTCTAAATAACGTAGAACAAATGAAGCACCATAGCAACGGAATAAGATAGTTTTAATGTAATTTCAAAAAAAGTTAATAAGCCCCGATAATATTCATATGATTTTCGGAATTATTAGTTGTAGGAAAAATGTTGTTTACAACACGTGCCGAAAAAATCTTACCTGCACGTGCAGATTTCCGCACTCGGCCAGCTTCGCGCGTTATACTCTGCACTTCCAGTCTTTTTCGGCAAATAAGAATTTGACATGAGAACTCGAGATTTCTTGAAGGAACATCAGCGTAAGAATTTTGCATAGAATTTCATATGTGACTAATATGAACAGAGTTTCCATCTGGGTCAAATTGTTGCAGAAATTTATTGCCCTTAAGATCTCTTAAGGATGGGTTCCTTTAATCCTTTTATGGATGTTATACTTTGTTTCAATTTATTTGCAAACGAACCTGCCTTCGAAATGAGGGACAAACCGCAAACCAGCAGGGTTTTAATATTTCTATGAGTCAGGGGAGGATTAGATTGATTTGGAGATTACTAGTGCAACTGTATTTTGAACGGCATTTCTTGTGAAGTGCAATAACTGTATTTGTTAATAGTATTCGAGATTAGGGAAATTTTCAAATCCATCTAATATAACGTAATTTGTAGCTTTCAGATAATCAAAGATTTTGCAGGTAACATTTTTCAATCAACTCATTTTCCACTCCCTGAGGGTAGTTAACCAATAAGAGAAATGATATTATTCATCCCTCTATTTCCTAAAATTATTTAAGATGTTACATTTTTGAAAATTTGTCATTGTGTTAATGTTATACTTCTATTTATCATCGTGAAGCTCATCAGAAACTCTAAACGAACAATGTGGCAACCAAGCAGTAAACAGAAACATGTACATTTATCGGACTGTTGCAAACAAATTATTTTGAACGTATACGACTCTTTAAAAACTAGTGAAAGTGATAGAGTTCTTATTAAAAAAACGGCAGAAAAAACAAGAGTGAATTATGCCACTGTAAGGCGAATTGTTTTACATGGAGTTACACCAAAAAGGCAAAGACGTGATTCCGGTCAAGTGCGAGTTTTGAGTGAGTTCGAAATTGATGTAATCCGCCGGAAAATTTATACCATGTATGCAGAAAATATTCTTCCGTCCATAAGAACTTTGCATAAGAGATTAATCGATGACAAATCGGATATTGATTGTTCAGTGACAAGTTTATATAGAGTAATCAAGAAAATAGGATTTTCTTTCAAAACGGTAGATAAAAGACAAGTTGTAATGGAGTCCAAAAGAATTTGTGAGTGGAGGTATAATTATTTAAAAGCAATTTTTGAATACCGTCAGAATAATACTTTTATAGTTTATCTTGACGAGACATGGTACGATTCTCACGACATTGCGAAAAAAAGTTGGACAGATGGAAGTACCAGTTGTGCTGTTGATGTGCCAGTTTCACGGGGAAAAAGAATTATTATTCTGCATGCAGGAAGCGAACAAGGATGGCTCAATGACGCACTTCTATTATCTGCCCGAAATGTGAAAGACTCTAGTTTGGACTATCATGACAACATGTCAGCAGATATTTTTGAAAGTTGGTTTAAAAATAAACTCCTTCCTAATTTACCCTCCAATAGTGTTATAGTTATGGACAATGCGAGCTACCATTCTCGTTTAGCTGTAAAAGTGCCTACTATGTCCAGCAATAAGTCTGAAATAAAAGAATATTTAATTGAAAATGATATGTATTTTGAAGAATTTTATTCAAAGAAACAACTTATGGAAGTCGTGAAAACTAAAGTAGTTGAAAAGCAATATGTATGTGACTCAATAGCTAAAGAATTTGGGCATAGTATTTTACGTTTACCGCCGTATTACTGTATTTTTAATCCCATAGAACTAGCCTGGGCCCAAATTAAATCTAATATTAGGAGAAACAATAGTTCACCTGCCAATTGTGCTTCAGTCATTGAATTAATACAATGTGAAATCAATAATGTGTCCCAGAAAAATTGGTCCAATTATATTAAACATGTGAAGGAAATAGAAAACCAATACTTGAATGCAAATAATATTGTGAATTCTTTTATGATACATGTAGACGGTAGTAGTAGTGATAGTGACAGTGACGGTAGCATACTTGTGAATTAATAATTTTTATATTATATATACATATCATGTATATATATTTTTTTGTTAATATTTTTATATGTTTTGTACTGTATTCCTTGAAAATAAAATGACATTGAATCCTAGACAAATATTTCATCTATTGAATTTCAAATACACTATTACAACCCTGTCCTTTCTCCCCTTAAGCTAATTTAAGAAGCCACCCGCTGCGTAAGTCGAAGCAGGTACGTTTGCAAATAAATTGAAACAAAGTATACCTCAAACTTAGAGTGGCCAAAAAGCAAGATCCAAAAGACACAGAAACTGAACTCTTGATATTAAAAGTAGGGCGTATATTGATTCAGAGGACTCCTCTAACATCCTCGCCATGGGCGGCAGCTTAGGTGGGGAGCTAGGGCTCTGTGCCCTGTGAATTATTGATGTTTCCCGACATGAAATATGAAATTTTATTTGTCCCTGCTGCTTCGTTGAACGCCGAACGCTTTGTAAGCGGTACATGGTATATGTAAACTATAAAATAAGAGTGTAAGATACTGACCAAGCAAATGGGAGATTATGAAGATAAAATGTAAGGGTTATGGCGGGAAGGGCATCAGGATGGATTAGGAGGGGTAAAATTGTTCATATTTTATGATAACATCATGAATGGTGGCAGCTTTTCAAATTTTTAAATTAAATATTTGAATCTCATAACAGGATACCAATAAAATAAGCTAAATATGAGTATGTCTCGCACGATTGAAGCTTTGTACATTAATTAGGGGTACGAGGCGTTTCAAGAATATTTGACTTAATAAATTCATGGAAACATGTTAATCTTGCTTTTTCTTCAAAATGAGATAAACATGAACTCCTTTTGATTACGCATAATTTCTCTGTATGGAATAGAGAGTATCAGTCAAGTGCACATTGAAACCACGCATTAAGGGTTCTACAATAGTCATACTAGGCAGGACGGTCCTCTTTGGGTCGTACATAAAGATAACAGAGACAAAACGCATTCCTAAGCTAAGTGCTATAATCGTGCGTAAATGAAGATCTTTTGACATCCTATCTCAAATATCACAGAAACATTTTTGAATTATATTTATTATGATTCATTTGGACAAGCTTCGAACTCATCCCAAGAAATTGGGATATCATAAATTCACTTATAGTAAAACAATATTTTCGATTTCGAGGATCAAAAAAAGAAGTTTTAGTGATCTATCAGGGTCTTCCCATACTTCAGTACTATTCTGAATTCCTCGATCAATAAATTTCTTGAAAGAAGAATCATTTTTACAAATATTTTAGGAACTAGGCAACACAAAATTAGGATGGATACTGTTTTAAAGTCCTCGAAACACTTTTTATCAAATGTCATCATTAGATTGGAAAAATAATAATTTCTCTAGAGACATTTTGGAATTCTATAATTATAATTATGTGAGCTTTCCGGTATCAATCGTAAATGGTATACTTTCAAATTCCACTTACATAATTGCAAGTGACAGTTAAACCCAGAACGCAATATTCGTAATTCAACGGCACTGAAAATTAACGGTCGACTTCTAGAATCCTACCTATTATCCCTTGTAATAGGTGCGATCAAACAAGCTTTATGAATACTCCAGATTTTGCAGGATAGCTTCACTTATTTCAGCAAAATGTGGCTGTGAAAGGCGGACAGACGTACGTGTTCACTATAAGGCATCTCGCTTCTATCTTTTGAGATCGCGGAGTCCTGAAACCAAGTATTTCTATTAGAATTTGTTTGAGCCTATGTCAAGTCAATTTCAAACAGAAATAGTATAAACAGGTGAAAAAAAAATTATAATAGATAGAAAATATCTCAAAATTATTATTATTGAGTTTTCGGATAATTCTAAAATATAAATATGACTTTTCATAGACAGCTTTCATTTTCTACCACCAGAGAGCACTACAATCACTTCGCATGGCGAATCGAATGATTTTTCTGTTGAATGATTGTTAAGTGAATTACAGACTTATAAATTTATAGAACCAAACAGAAATTTTGACAGAAAGATTCACCCAGGACCAATACATCAACTTAGTTGAAGTTATATACTTTCCAAATTTTCATTCAATTTCGAAATTGACACTTTTATGATTTAAATAAAATATAAAACCAGGGTTATAGAATTATCTGGTTCCCTTCTTTTATATTAATCCAATTCTCGCAAGAGTTTATCATATTTTCACAAATTGATTATATTTTCCACAAATTTGTAGGAATTCAATAAACCATGGAGATGTTTATCAATTCTATGATATACTACCTACCTTTTTGATTGTTACCTTGAAGCCTTTCTGAATCTTGGCATCCAAATACTTTTCAATCAAAATATATTATCTGACAAGTTGAACATTTTCTTGAAAGGATGAACTGAGTTTGAAAGATGTGACGAAAACACTTTTGATAGAAAAAGGTAAAGATTTCGAAGCCAGCGGAAGAAAAAAAAGGATGGAACATTTTTGTTGAAAGTGGAGCAGGTGTTTGATATTGGAAATTACATTCTTTTTGACGTTGATTTTTTAGATAGCTCACACGTTTTTTCGGTATATATTTGTATGAAGGAATATTCTTCTATTAAAAATGTTGATATACTTATAGATCATATGGAATTATCTCGTTCTGTTGATTATACAGAGACAAAAAGTTGATTGACTGAAAAGATTGGAGCACGGTGGAATTGGAAGATAATAAAAAACTTGGTGGATATGCAATCTTATGGAAATTGCGCTTCTGAAAGCTTCATCCTTTTCTGTGGTTCCTGAAATTTTAACAGTGAATATTTCACTCAATTTTTAATACAATAATATTCTGTTAAAAGTTACGTCAGGTCACAGGTGAAATTATTTTCAAAAAATGTGGGTTTTTTGTTGTATGACACAATATAGTGATTATAGTGATTGTGATTTCTCAAAATTACAAGAGCATCGTTATTTGATTACAAAAACTGTGACTTTCAAAGATACACCGATAAATAAATATAGGTACTTACCATAACTACGATTTCGTTGCACTTATATTCTGCACTGACATAAACATTGAATTATAATCACACTAAGCAAGTTACAATATGAATTATTATATTTAGATCCACGTCAAAAAAACATTCATTGATATTTACAACATAACAAATTTAAGCTTAGTTGAGTTTTAAAATTTCACGATTTAAACCAATATACGGTTTTGGACTCATAGATGATTCCATGAATATTCTATTTTTGGAATTATGGTACAGTATGTACTGAAAACGATTTTCGATAACAAGGAGCTTCATTTAATATTTTAGAATAGCACAGATTGCGAAAAAAAGTTATTTGTTTTTAGAATAGCGTCCGCACGTACATTGAATTTTCTTCGATTCAAATTATGTACTGATTAGGTTGGTAGGTCCAGACATCGCCATACTAATATAATTTTGGTCTGGTCATCTAGAACAATAGAGCAAGTAGATAAAGATACACAGCAGCAGACAAAAATTATATAAAAAATGAGTAGAATATGAAACTGATTGTGTTGTAAGCTCAACTGAAGAGTCCTCTCGTAACAAATAATTCAATTTGAATTTGAATTGAGGGCAAAATAAATCCCTCCTCCATAATTTTCTTCATCCACTATTTCGTCAATCCTAAAATGCTTTTTCGTCGACAATTGTATTGTCACGACTCACCGATTTACGTTTGATATGAAAGTATCGGCAGTGGCGGAGATGAGGGTGAAGCATACTCGATCCACCTTACCCCCAAGCGGTAGCAGAACGGTGCAACTTGTTTTAGGACACGCACTGATCGATCACAACAACGGGTGACAGGCACGGATCACATAGTCGCGCAGGGGTGTCTTTGAGGGAAAATATTCAAAACTGCTTCTCAGTATTATGCAATAACACATTTCAAATTGATGAGTTTACTGAACTTTAAATGGAATTGATTCAGATTTTGAAACGTTTTATGTCGAATTCATTGCTGAATTTTTTTGTATCACATTCATCTCTTCTTTGAAATTTTTAGTGTTGACAATCAAGTTTAATTTCTATTACCGTTGATGATGTTTTATGTGCAGGAGTTGATATAAGCATCACTATTGTCCTAGCACTTTTACATAGAAGACTCTAATAATAATAATACTTTCTTAGGCTTGTAGGATGGAAATTCTGTAACACTACTCCAATTTTAATTTCTTTTTCCATTAAATAATGTTGATAATTGATTTCTCTTCTCCTCTCTAAATACAAGTAAGGTCATCCCTATAGCAACCAATATTGCTTGTCATTGCATTCGAACAGAATATCAATATTGTAATCTCTAGTAATATGAAACTATTTCATGTATCAGCTCGAGTTTGAGAAATTCAATAGTAGCAATATGTTGCGCAGTTGTGTAACAACTTCTTTCGCAATTTTTGACGTCTAGTTTCATCTTCAAAGAATGACATATCACTGACTCATTTCAGACATGAATCCAGAAATTTATCAGCATTTTTATTTTATCTCTTATAATGCAACGCATACATTTAGAAAAAATGTCTTCATGCTAAGCTTGACAAATGCAGCACTAAAGTTATTTTGAACTATAACTGTTACATTATTGAGAAAAAAATATTAGCACTAAGATTAAAGCTTCAATAGGGTCAAATAAATCCCGGGTATAACCTTTTTGTGTCTAAACGTAGGGTTTATAATTTGTAATTGAACATCATCGTATAGATAAGACTTTCATTTCCTATTGCAATATGTCAACAAACAGCATACAAAATCGTGAAATTTTCTAATTTTGTCACGTGACCGACGGAACGCTGTTATTAGCTGAGCGTCGCTGTGAAGTCGTACACATGTTGATGATTGGGAGTCAGTGCATAAGAGATAGGAGTCGTGAAATCATTTGACTGAGAATCAAGTCAGACACAAAATGAGTACTGATGTATTCGTGGAGCAACATTCTGATAATTTGATAAAAGCTCACGAGTTAATAGTAGCCGACTTTTTTTTTCCAAAAGTGAGTTTTTTAATACAGCTGAAATAAAGCCCAGAGGTAGATGTTTATGATAATCCTTCCGTTTGATGGTATAATGTCTATTTTTATAAGCATAATGTAGCAAAATATTGTTTTAGTAATTTATTGATTTTAGCACGCCATAATCAGTAATTTGAACGTCTTTGTGAATATTCAGTGTTGATCTATAAATATTTTCTTGACATTTAATCATGTCACGTTAGAGACATTGATAATGCGACATATATTTGTTAAAATTTGGGGACCATTTTGAAATTTTAGACAATTTTGTATTGAGTCTTCTGCCAAAAATGCTATGAAAATATGTTCTTACATTAAACTGGTCTTAATAACAATTTGAGTGTGAAGTCAAACGTGACACTCGTGGTATAACGTCGGATTTATCATAGGTAAGCTCCTTTTTCGTAGCTCCCCTGTTGAGACGTTTAGGAATTACGTATTTGTTCGCGATGATTGCTGCTATCACATTCAGGCACAATACTATTGTGATTTACCGGTTTTCTCTAAGAACCGGTGCTTTCTCTCGCTGACTCCATTGTAAGTAATGCTACAGCTGAATGGCAACGAGCGTAGTTACGTCACAGTAACATACAGCTTTTCGTATCATTTACAAACGTCGTTCATTTCAAAATCATGTATGTGAATCACAATGATTCTCCTTAACACAAAAATTTGTGTCAATAGTTCTCTTAATGTGTTCAAGAGTCCATTTTCTAGACTTTCGTTCCGTGGAAGACTTTATTTATTGAAGAAATTGCGGAAGTAGATTTCTGTATATCAATTTGCGAGTATAATTCAATAATTTTCCCAATCAAATGGAACATTATTACTGTTGAAAGCATCAATCATTTTCTTGTTTGAGTTTTTTCCACTCATTATTTTTGTGGGCTTATTCAACCAAACGGCTGGATGCGGTTCGATGATTTTGGATCAAAGATTTGTGTTCTTCTTCTCCTGCGACACGACAGTCCTAGGAGGGCCAAGCCTCAAGTGCATGCGTATTCTACCAAATCATCCTGGTAGATTCGAAACCTTAATCTGTGTGACGGTCTCAAATCCCCAACGATTGAGCGGCATCAGAGAGATTTTTTGTTCTTCCAGAATTACCTTTAACCGATTGTGTCCGAATATAATTTGCGTTGTGCTCGACCTTGTAACACGCTTTCGATAAATCATACATATCAGCCCCTAGATCCGTATGTCATAGACGTGCAGTGAACAGTACGCTAACGCATTAAACCATCTGTAATAATATTATACACCTCCTTAGATAATCCTTGGCCAAATTTGCGGAGCATGAGCTCACACCTGTCTATTCGAGCGTATTATTGATCAAGATAAAACAAATGAGATAACAACCGTGTTGCCAGCTTCTTCACACGTAGTTGCTGACGTGAAGCTTTATCTACTGTTATGGGTCTTATGCGTAAATTCTGCTGAATGTTTCTATGTGTTACATTTCAATTTTCCTGCAGAAATTTTCCCACAGTATAGATGTTTTCAACACTAAAAGCTGATGCAGGCCTCCTGGGTCTTCTCTACATTCTCCAGGTGATACCGTTCAATTTATATCGCTATCTGCCTGCCGTGGATTTCAAAGAACGGTTATTCCCAAAAGCTGCCATTAAATCTCGATAATTATGCTCGAACGTTAGCCCTCTTCCAAAATCATGCGAAATCATTGCGCGGAAAACAATTCGTGACACTTCCATGATGTTGAATAATCATTGCTTGACTTGTGAATTATAGAAGGTCTGTTAATTTGCGGTCTGCCTTCCCAATTTGGAATTGAATCTTTCTGAAGTGTTGACAAAAATTGTCAAGCGAATGGAATTTGGACAATCTTCCGTTGTTTTATGAAACTCACTATTTTCAGAACAGTCATCATATATATTCATACAAGTAATTGTGGAACAGTTTGTGGATGTATAATGTTTATAATATTTTGCATAGACTTTGCTCTTCTTTTCCTCGTTAATATAATGCACAGAAACGATAAACTACTGTATACAAATAAATCACCTCTTTATTATATCAACTGCTACTTACATCTTCAAATTTGTTTCTGTCTTAGAGAAATCTTATTCTCGAAATATAATAAATGCTATATTTTAACATGAATATGACCTTTTGCTTTGAACTATCACCGTAAACTATAATGCAAACTCATAGTAATGGAAATTGTTCAAAAAGATACGTGACTAATCTTAAAAACGGAGATCTACAATCTGTATCGTACTTTGTGGGTACGGTAGCAAGCGTCTGGCGATATAAAGTGCTCGAGCGCTGAATGGTGGTCGGATAGCAGATCGAAGAGTTGAAGAATGTTACTGATTGAAAGCAGTAAGAGGCACAAATTATTCTTATAATATGACAGTAGCAATATACAACCACAATAGTTCGAGTATAAATTTAGAACTAACACAAAGGACATTTAGTTGATGTTGAGCAAAATCAGTAGACGGTAGCAAACAATGTACGGTGAATGGTGATAGACGATTTTGAGCGGTGTAAAACAAACAATAACAAATGTTCGAAATGGTTATGATGTTATAAACGGTAATTAACGGTAATTTGTAATAATTTCATACACGACAATTATTATATGAACTGTAGTGCACCGTGTGTGGTGAATGGTAATAATATTATGAATATTGTCTGGTAAACGGTAATAGGGCCAGGATGAAGATGTGCGGTTTTGAGACAATATCAGTGCACCAGGTCTGACTAACTAAGATGCGTCTGGATAGCTCACATGGCACATGTAAGTTTCATTGCAAGGCAGTTCGGAGGAGGCTCATATATGTTCTAGATAACTCACAGCAACACAGAGAGTGACGCCACCGGACTACTGACGAGTTGCACTACAATTTGCTCAAAGTTTCGTTTCCTGCAATTCGAATTTATGGATCACAGCAAGTGCTACTCTGAAGACTTTTCGGCCTACGGTGATACAAACCGAAAAAGAAGTGATTGATGGACAGTTTCCAAGTCACGCTTAAATTTGCTTGGGATGGTTATATGTATCCCGTCTCCCGTAATTCAGAAAGCTCTCTTAATCGCAACAAACATTGCTTCTGGAAACTCCCTGACTTACAGTGCAAAGTCACCTGGTCATAGCAATGGGAGTGCACTCAGATAAATCGCCAGTCACACTCAAATTCACTTGGAGGTGGAGTTTTACAGCTTCATTACCTGTGATTCGAAAAACTCACTGAATCACAACATTGCTCCAGAAATTCTTGCAATCTACGGTACCGCTGCACCAGATCGAGTTGACTACTGTCAATTTAGATAACTCACAAGTTGCACGCCAACCCGCTCGTGTTGATATCCTAAAGCTAAATGTGATCCAAATAACATCCAAATCACAAAAAGTGCCACTTTGAGACTACCTCCTAACCACGGTTTGGTTGCATCAAATGAGATTCCGGAAAGCTCACAATAATCGCAGTATGTGATTTTAACAATAATATTTGAGGCATTCACGGCGATTGCTAATATGGTGACGTCAAGGCTTGCCTTGTATTCGTTGATGACGGTGTTGGAAGACAATAGAACTCGGTAGATGGCTCAGACACTTGGATATTTGTTGACTGATCAAACAACTAGTTTCTGCAGAGATTTTAGTCTTGTTCATATAGGATTTTCTCAATTACACGAGATATGTTTGATAACCTTCAATTGGACTCTGTTTGCTATATATGAAATACTGGGATTTTCCTGGGTTAATAAACATAGCTGTCGTAGTTCGTCAATAATTCGTAATTAAACTTTTGTGACGAGTAAATTCGTCACAGTTTTCATCTCTTGCTCAAAAATACCACTCAAATAAAATTAGAATGGATGAAAATAGTGCATCGAATCTTGGCACGAAAACTCATCTTCAAAAGGTGACAGTACGTTTCTAGATGCTTAGTGAATATTCTAAATCAGTAATCAATGTTGCCTAGAACTCTAAGCTTGAGGGTTAACACATCGCAGACTGTATATTTATTAAATGCTCACGCATTCCAATTCTACCACCAAACGAACTTATGATACTCAATTTTTCTAACCTGAATTTATTATTTATGTAAGTATATATCAGTAGCACCATGCGCAGCACCTGTCACCGATAGGTTAGTTAGACCATTTGTGAAGTCCTAGTGTTATTTTGTGGTTCATGCTTTCTAGTTGTTTGAATATTAGATTTGCATGTCATAGGAAGAATCTTGCATACGACACATTTGTAAATGAGTTATACATACAACAAGACAACAATCCAATCTAGGTTCTAAAAATTTTCTGCCAAAATTTGCAAAAGTGGAATAACTGACTTGTGGAAACGCTTGTTCATTCATTGTTCGCGAAGCATGAACAACTTAATTCAAAGATCTTTCATCATAAGTAGTGGTCCAGAGTCTAAAAATTATCATCCTCCAGCGCATTTTTCTGTAAGCAGTTCATTGATACTCAACTTTATTGACTCGTTTTTACAAGCCTTGTTCGTTGACGTTTGCTCGCCCATAAACTTTGATCCATCCAGTAAATTCTTAGTTCATGTATCTGTTACTGAAATACTGTCTTTCAATTTTTATTTTCTTCAATAAACTAATAAATTTTCACCAATCCATATTTCTCTCATGTTCAGTGCGCGTGATATCCACATTTCAGCCGCTTGTCTCTTGTCACTCGTCCGGAGCTGACCGGAGCTGAGAGTCCGGGTTTGTGAAGCTATTTATCCGGTTCTGAACCATGCCGAGCTCCAAAGTTCGAACATCCGATATTCGAGTTCCAATTTAGCGACAAGGGTCAGGGGCAGAAACAAAGCCGGGAGGGAAAATACTTGAGATTGTATTCAGAAGTTGTCTGGATGTTTAGTATTGAATGGAGCAAGTTAGTTATTTAGGGTGAATTTTTAAGACAAGTACCTTGAATTCCGTCGGGAATTGAATGGTGTCTAGCAAGGGTTCTCTTAATGAACGATAACTGTTTATAAACGAACATTTTATTCCAAATAGGTCATCCTTATTCCATAGCAATCATACCAAATCTGCTCAATGATGGAAATTGGTCATTTTATTGTTGAGACTTCAGCTGAACTTTCCCTTCTAATGTCAATATAAGTTGACATATCTCACTTTTAACGATTTTGTTCTGAACTTTTCATATGTCATATATGTTTTATTTAGGAATAAATAAAAAATACTTATGGACAACGCTAGGTTGCTTCTCTTACAACTTCCAATAGAATCCACTTGAAGACTTGTTTCTTGAACAGGAATACGCAAAAAAACATTTTTCTACAATCATTGGCGTTACATGCTCCGATTTGAGATAACTTGATAAGATTTCCAATTTAAGGCCGTGGAATAAGAATTGGTGGGCTGTTGCAGTGAAGGTTTGTATTAAAAACTGTGGACTTGAAATTTGGTATTCTAAGGCACTTCTATGGTTCAATCCTGAGTCCCGATGTTTACATGCTTCAGTTCAATCGTTCCATTTTAATTGAAATTTCATGTACTTAATTATTCTAAAATCTTGAGGATGAGTGTCCTCTCAATTTAAGTTTCAATTCAGTTAAAAATGTTTGTTTACAAACAAATAAGAATCAGATATCTTCGCAAACTCTTGTACGAGCTATTAATTGAAACTTTCCTGATAAGAATATCTTCTGTCTCCTACAATCTGTCGCGTTGGCCTTCTGCCAATGTCTCGAAACTTACTTGAGGTTATTAACTGTCAGTTTACAACTCGCACTGTTGCAAGAAAAGGCGGGGTTTGAACGCAAGATTGAATAGTAGAACGTTTGAAACTAATGGCTAAATGATGATGGAGGCTATACTGTCATTTGTTGACGTTTGTTGTGAATATATGAATTTAAATTTGCTATGGAAATTAAAGAGGGTGATTGTGAGATGAATATTTATGAATTAATAATGATATGGCATATCATAGAGAAAAACTGGATGTGACTCTGACATAAAACTGAAATATAATACATTATTTTAAAGCGTTTAACACAAAAAAATTGAATAGAATGAATGATATTTTTTTTTGTCGAAATGCATTGAATAATGGAAGAAATTAGTGCTGAAATGATAGAGAATTCTATTCAAACAGATGTAACGAGCATTTACATACCTAAAAAAAGCTCTCTCACCTAAACACTATTGGCAAAGTGATGCATCCAATCACAATCATTGAACTTATTTATTTTTACAGTCACCTCTGAATTTGGTGTTTCATGCATTGTGATGTTGCGTGAACTGAGCTTTCAGGTATTCAAGCTCTATTGAGAGCTACAATTCATATAAATTTGGAATACAGACATTAATTTTGTTTGTTGGTGACTTCAAAGTTTCATCTAAGTGCAAAAATGGAATTAACCTGTTAAAATTCACCACTGATGATTGATCACGACTTTCGACGTAGATTATCTCAGCAACAGTGCATCGATCAACTCGCTTCGATTTTTGATCATGAAGCACCATATAAAATCGCTGTATAATACTGATCAAAAGAATTGAATTGTTGTTGTATTTGATCGCAGAGAAATCCAAAAAAAAATGTTCAAAATCGGTTGTTGTGTCAGAAAACATCGTTGCGAACGGTCTCGTGAGATCATCATATAACTTACCGAGAGATTAAAGCATCCCCAATTTTTAATATAACAAGCATACATAACAAATTCTCATGGAAATATATCTATGTAAAAGATTTGTTCACGTAATTTGACAATCGCTCGTGAAATCCAATAGGTGAATTAGGCCCGGTTGACCAATGAAAGCTTATCAATGGTTCAGTTGAACTGAGTTTATTTGTTAAGTTTACAATTATTTTAGCAATTGTAACCATAGTGAATCAGCTAAGTTCAACTAAACTGTAGATAAGTTTAGATTGTACAATCGGGCTTAATGAAAAAAAAAAACTTGAAATATACAGTCTTGATGCATGAAAAATTATGTATAAGATCCACACAGGTGGCGAATTTTGAATCTTTGTTTATGAAACCAAACAGCGTTTGGCAATGTGGGTGTCCCAAAATGTGCCAAGCTGAACAAAAGTTGCTTGTGTGAAAAGCACTTTGAAGAAAATTTGGCTGTGTTTTTGGAAAAAATAGACCTGTTGCCATAATACTAAAAGAGGATCATATAACGATCAATTTATAAATAGTACACAACCAGTTGTTTGTCGGCAATCTATTGAGAAATCAAGGCTGGTCTATGATGGATTCAATTTAGGAATTCACACCTAAAAATTCAGATTTAGAAATATAAAATACATATCAAACCATGTACTGGTTTATGATGAACCTAATTCAAGAATTTACATTCGGAATGATAATTTCCATATCTATTTCTCAAATCCGATTAATCACAAGTAAATATTGATTGTCACAGAGAAATTGTTAGACTATCACCTGTCAGATATAATGAATGGATCATCAAATATAATAGAATATACTGAATTCATACTGACAATAAGATAAAATTCACTTACCTTATTGACACGCTTCTATTAGCTTTACCTGTATCTATCTATCTATATAACGGAATCTTTGAATGTACTTCTCAGAAACTGATGACAATACAATGATTTATTGAGTTTGTTCCATTATCCTGATCAGGATCATCGGATGATCCAATAGCTTATTAAGTTTGCCCCATTATCCTGATCAGAATCATCAGGATTGACGATTCGCTTCCGGAGAGGGAGTTTGAAAAACTGGTACCACATCCAAGGAAGGCAGTTCGGTTAACTCTAAAATAGAAAATAATTGATGATCAATACATGTTTCTCATAATTATATCATGATAAATAGATTTTTTTGATTGAATTCCGTATATTTATTTTCATTTTTTTTGACGTTCTGACTTTTGATCCGAAAGTCTTCATCAGAAAAAATGATTGAAAAATAAACAAAGCCAGTATTTTTCTAGATACCTGCCTTGTTTATTTTTGTATCATTTTTTCCGATGAAGAACAAAAATAAAAATCAATTTATACAGAATTTAATCCAAAAAAATCTATTTATTGAAAAATTATTTTTGTCTCAAAATATTCTAGTCTCAAACAATGCACCGTTGCAACAAACCTTTAAATGATATAAATTTCACGTATAAGTTACCTACATATAAATAATATAATTTTATGAAGAGATTAAAGCAGGTCAAACAGAAAAATTAACAAAAATAAATTACAGTTTAGAAAAGTTTAAGAACACGCTTCAATGATAAACCGAACTTGAAAGTAAAAAATCTGAGGTGAACATCACGTGACTTATTTGTACATCATCTGATATATACACAAATTTATTCAATAAAGTCTTCTGTTACTTCAGATTTCAGAATATATTAAATATAATTTTAATCGAATTTTGACATGTACTTACAGTTTCAAACAAAATCAAAAAATTGACAACAGATTATTATTGCCTACCCTATCATCTCAATCAAACTGATTGTTTCATACGGCAAATTCTGAATGTCTGTTTTACGTATAGACAGCACTTCTGCCGATTGATACAAAAGTAGTAGATAACTATTTTGATGCTACAACAAGTTCAAACACTGAATTTCAATATGCTATAGCTGATCATTCTGGATTTATGCAAATAATTTGAAGAAAGTTTCAAGTAAAGTGCATTTCTGGCTTGGCCGATTCGTACAAAAACAGCAGATAATCATTCTGATGCAACATCAAGTTCAAATACTGAATTTCAACATCCTACGGTTGATCATTCTGGATTTATTGGAAAAATTAGAAAAAAGTTTCAAGTAAAGGGCACTTTCGGTACAGACGATTGAAGCAATAATGCGAGGTGCACAACTAGACCCTATACCAGTCTTAAATACAAAATTTCAACATTATACGGTAAACCACTTTTGAGATTTGCGAGTTACGAACGCACGAACGTACCGACATCAAGCCGAAAATAGTCAAAATGGATTCAGAGATGCTCAAAACAGATATTTTCATCAATATCTTGATAGATGGATTTTGTCGGTTTATTCACAATACTTTCTTGTACTTAGTACAAGTAAGTAAAAATAATTTTTGATAATGTGATTAATTAAAATTGTGAAAATCAGAGCTCAATTCAGGTTTATAAATCTAAGTATCTAAATGTGAATTCCTAAATCAAATCCACCACAAACTAGCCTTAAGAAAAAACCTACGATGCAAGTTTATTTTTTCGCGACAATGCGAGCTTCTACTGGCACAAATAACTGAATATTAGACCACTCAAAACATGGAAATAATAGATTATCCGTGATTTGGCACACAACGATTCCTTTTTGTTTTTCTACTTGAAGTATAAACTACGTCGTCAACGAGTTTCGACGCCAGAAAGAGCAGTTTGAAGCGGTCCAAATACATATTTTTGAACTGATTCAAACATATGTAAAGCTAAATAGATCATAACGGAGAATATTTTGAAGGATAATATTCTCGATAATCAGTTTTTTTCTTTTGTTATTTTGGATACATAAATAGCATCCTCGTACCTTATGGCAGTTGAGCCTCGTTACGTAAATTCAGTTCTTCTGTAAATTCATTCCGGTGGTAAAATACATAGTATACCTACACCTGTCATCGATCAATTTTTTAGGTTACCTAGGTCAACACAATACTTGTGCTTGAGATATTGATATGCAATCACGATGAGTTTAGTGACTTACCACAAAAAAAAATTTTTTTTCAATATTTTCGAGTACATCGTATGAATATTCAAGAAAATCTATGATTTCAATTATTTGTCGACTGTTGGTCTAGACAAATATGTTTGTATATTCTGTTTGTAACTTTGAGCCGCAATATTAGTATACAAAATTGAAAAAACTAAATATATACCCTCTTACTTTTTCTATTATGTCCATGAGTACTTGCTCTGATTGAACTCCAAAGACAATCTTTAATCATATTTTCCTTTCAAAGGCCTCAGTAACGGCGTTTGAAGTCCATAATATATTGATAAAAACGGTTTTTGTGCTTTTCAGAGTATGCCTCTATGCTGATTTTAAATTTTTTTGAATAAACATGTAGCATATGAATTTTCAAAGACGTCCTGCAACCTATGACCAACATTCTTTATAAATTTTTAATTTGCTCATTGCCAATATTTTTTCCAATTAATATGCCAACAAAAATTCTGGCTTTAATTTTGGTTCTTGACAGCTTTGGATGAAGATTTCTGAAAAATTAGAATGCTTGAGATTTCTCGTGCTTTCCCAAATTGTTCTATCTTATCCGACTTGATGAGTAGAGGCAGCATTAAAAGACTTTCAGGCTGGCAATTGACTCACATTCAACATTTGCTTTTCCTCCTAATATCCCCTCCTTTCTGGCCATAATCGTCAAATATAGTGCTCTAGTTCATTCAAGGAAATCATCATTCAATTTCTAATAAACTGCCATTCGTTTTCTTGATATTTCAAAGCTTCTAGTAAAATTATTACCAACACTACAAAGGCAAAATTTGAAAGGGACTTGGGCATTTTTTGATAGTGTTTATGCGTGACGAATATTAAAATCATGAAATAAACCCAGCCACATTTTTATTTGTGGAGTTGTGTTATTTGTAAAATCTAACTGCCAACTTGTGCTCTGTGATCTCTTGCAGTGTGCTTGGAAATTGTTGAAATATAGATATTGAGGGCCGTAAAAAAATTTATGCAATTTTGAGGATCAGACTGTAAATTCATATAATAACTAAATAATTATTATGAAAGATGATTTAAGAAAAAATATTGACAAAATTCAACATTTATATGAGAATCTTGTCACATATAGTATTGTTCTCTCCCAAGGACAGGTCTTTTATTTCTTGTTATCTTCATTTGTTAGATAATATCTGTAGCAATGAGTGAAAAAACAACTATCAAAACAGATATCAACTGATAGATTGATTTATTTGAAGATAACAAAGAATAGGATAACGAGACCTTAGATGGTAACCTTCATAATTCACATATCTTTCCCTGATCCAGATGATAACCTCCGTTCAATATCCCCAATATAAATATCATCATTTGATTGTGTAATCGTTCTTATTCCAACATGCGAATTAAAATGGTGAGTTATCGAAAATTAAGTTTGAATCAATTGTGCCAAAGCAAACGTAATATCGTGTGCATCGATCCAAGCACGAAATTGAATGATATTTTGTTGTATGTTTCCTGGGATTTTCAATAGCCCAGGAGGGCGTGGTACAGGATAATGGACAATGGCGCACGCAAAGGAAATTTTTGTGGATGAAATTTGTTCGATCGGAAGAACTTAATGAAGTAGTTGATGAGAGAATAAATCTTGATTCTCAGAGAAGATAATATGGTGAAAAGGTCGTTAACAAATCAGTACACTATAGTACAACAGGATAATGTAAAGTCTAATAAAGCTACGCTTACCACATGAATCATTCTGTGGCAGCCATGCGCAATGATTCAGTAATAAGTGAATTGCCTGCGTGAATCAAGCTGATGATTTTAATGCACTAACTGGCTGTTGGTTCAATATTCTGTCAGGCGGTTAGCTATAATCACAGCTTACCACATTATCATGAAAGGTAGATTATTGTTGATTGAGGCAGCTTCTGTCTATTTGATTTGGAGGAATGGGTGAGGGGACTCTAAATAAGGTAAATATTGATGAGATTCTTCTCATATGACTTCTGAAAATCTAGAAAAAAATGAATTTGTCGAACTATTGTAGCGAAGTTATTTTTACTAAAAAAATTGTATCCAATTTCTACAAGCACCGGTCGTAATTCAATCTAATTTTGCATACCAGCAACTGAAGTAAAATACCGCAATTTATGAAAACACTTTGCAATCGGCTATTTTTTTGGAAGAACAGTCTTTTACCCTCTTTAACCTTCTTAATTTATCAATTTACTGAGATATTATGCTGGAAAATACGGTTTTAATTGGAATTAAGTGAAAATATTAGCTCAATGCAGTTGTAGTCGAGCAACGAAGCTTTCTTATTAAGCCCGTATTACACGGAGCAGAATTTAATATTGAAATATACTCATAAATCTGTATGAAATATTATGTATTGTATCATACAAGAAAAGTTCACAGAAAATTATGTACAGAATTTGATACAGAAATAGTTAGAGCATGCTCTATTTTCTTCCAGAATTTAATATCAAAACTGCGCACGAGAGCTGCGCAGTGATTTTCATGTGACATTTCAGAAGAGTTTGAGTTGAGATTGAGGTTATATATTATAACTTGATAGAGTTTGCCTCATTTTAGAAATGTCTTGGTTCCACGAACAAGTCACAGAGCTTATAAACTCTTATAAAGATTACCCTTGTTTGTGTGTAGTGAAAAACAAAGAGTACAAGAACAGACATGCTAGATTATCTGCATTAACAGAAATTGAGAATAAATTGAAGCAAAAGTTCTTGATTCAACACATTTAAAACGCCGCGACCTGCATTTCTCCGTTGTCCATAGTTGTTTATTTCCAGTTTTTTTCTTACTCTCCAATTTTTTCAAAATTATAATTAATGTCGCAGCAGACAATAATAGACTTTCTTTGAAACTCTCCTCCATTTTTATGAAAGTAGTAGTAAGCACGCATGCGCTGCAGACGAATTATATTCATAAATCTGTCTGTGTGTCATACACAAAAATTATCACATAAAATTCTGTATTGAATTTTATGTATAAATTTCCATACATAAAATCATATTTACATTTTTATATTAAATTCCACACCGTGTAATATGGGCTTTAGTTATGAAATGAGTTGATATCCTACTTTATAGCACAAAACAAGCGCAATACAAAAAACGCAAATAGATGAACGCGTCCGAATCCACTAAAATCTAAGTTTAGCCTTTGAATTAATCTGTCATTTTGACATCTAGTCATATGAACATGAACAAATGACAATCTCGTAGAACTCTTGACCTCGGAGATGATGTAACCATTCAATTGAAATCTGAAAACTGTGTTTATTATGATTAATTTCTTCATGTTTATACAAATCTTTTGATGACCCACAATTTGTATAATTTCTTGAACGACAACTTCTGGAAATATAGAAAGGAAATAGATCTACTTGAACAAGAAATTTGAGTGAGTACTATTTTTGAGCTCTCAAATAATAACACCTCTTTAAATTGTGATCGACTTACCAGGTTCGAGATATTTATTTTTGAATCATCAAATTTCAGATCCTCGAAATAGGTAAGACAATATTATGATATTTGAGATATTGAGCCAAGAAATTGCTGTAACAGATGGAGGCACGGACGTACGAATCCCATGATAAGGAGATCCACTCGTGCTTCTAACGACCCGTATAACGGTAAATCTTTTTGTTTGATATCTTCCTGTAATTTGGATTATATATTTGCTGAGACTTGTAGCATTTCTCCTTTATTTATAGTCACCTCAAATAAGATATGTGGTGGCATCACATCGAATAGACATTGACTTAATCTCATCTTGTTCTCAGCCCCCAAGCCTTATGTCTTCTTGGTGTGGATCTTATTTTAGAAGAATGATACCTTGATTTGGTATTTTTTACCTGTCCACGATAAATTCCAATTGAGTGAATCTTCAGCTTCCATGATAAGCCGATTACAATTATCAAGTCAATAGCAATGTCAACTTGTGGCTCCACCAATGGTATGACTTCAAAAATTGTTATTTTTCCTTTCTCTACGATTACCTTGTGCAAAAATTTATTCGAGAAAATGTTTCTTCACCGTCATGTAATTAGAGAAGAAATCACATAAATAAAAATTTCACACAAAAACTGTGAAATATGTGAAGTGCTGTGCTATGGAACATTCAAAAAATGAATAATTCTAAAAAAGGATTGTTTTCCATAGACAATTCAAATCTAAGATTCGGGGCTGAATCCTCCATCATTTTAGATCGGGGATGCAACTGTGGACATATGTTTCATCCTTATTAGGACTCTTCAGTACAATATAGCCAAGCCCAAGATAATCAAGACTTGGATCCCAGAGTGTATAAACTCATTACGATAAAAGATGCGCTGTAGTAGAAAACTACAAATAACACCATCTATCGGGCACAAATGCCGATTGCACGGCTGACATGATAGAGAAGAAATCACATAAATAAAAATTTTACACAAAAACTGTGGAATTTGCGAAGTACTGTGCTATGGAACATTCAATAAATGAATAATTCTAAAAAAGAATTTTTTTCTTCGAAAATTCAAATCTAAGAGTCGGGGCTGAAGCTACCATCATCTCAGATCGGGGATGCAACTGTAGACATATGTTTCGTTCTTATTAGGACTCTTCAGTACAATATAGCCAAGTCCAAGATAATCAAGACTTGGATCCCAGAGTGTGTAAACTCATTACGATAAAAGATGCGCTGTAGTAGAAAACTACAAATAACACCATCTATCCGGCACAAATGCCGATTGCACGGCTGACATGATAGAAAAGAAATCACATAGATAAAAATTTCACACAAAAACTGTGAAATATGTGAAGTGCTGTGCTATGGAACATTCAGAATATGAATAATTCTAAAAAAGACTTGTAATTGTTTATAATTTACATTGCTGTCTTGAATGACGTATGAAATAATTTATTATCATTGATCAAATTTTTTTCCTCTAATACTACTTTCGAATCTGCACATTCCACAACTAAAAATTATGTTGGAACAAATTCTATCTCAACAGGTCGTTTGACATAATTTTGTATGTCGTTTGGAATCATTTCATAACGATTTTTGACAAGCCTGAAGTTGCATAGGCAGGTACGAATCCATTCTCAATGAAGTTGGCACAACCCACGAAAATATTATTTTAAAAGGAGTTCAACCAGTTTTTGGACAATTTCATAGCACAATTGTTTTATCATTGGTCTAGATAGACGTTTACTTCCTTTCTACAAAGTGAGCAATATTTTGAGAAGTGCAAATAGAAAAACTCTGGTTATTCAGCAATATTGCCAAGATAGAGAGAATCCATGAAAATTTACTGATGGAAAACTACTTCTGCGTTATATCCCTTTTTAGAACTATCTACTACCTTGATACGTTTCAGCATAATGTCAGCTTGTCAGCTGATGTTAAGCAATCATCTGAAGTAAAATTGTTCTTGAAGTTTTGGAGATGAATATGTAATTATGGAACTTTTCATGTGAGCTGTGATAGAAGTTTCATTTACATGGTATGATTCAAGGTTTCGATCGACCAGAGGTTTAGACTACGGGATATCCACTTTGAAAGTGGAATTTTGTTTTACATCATCCTATCTTGTACTATTCGCGGAGATAGGAAACAACGTTAGTTATGATGAGAATGATTTAACCCTAGGTGATGTAAATAATATTGAGAGTTGGAGAAAAACAATTAGATTACATTTGAATTTGTGTTTGTTTCAGATTAGAATTTCAAGTAATCATGTATCTTCTTGTTGCAGTCTCCCGGTTCTGAAGATGGCTACTCAGTAGCCGGAACCGGTCAACAAAATATAAAAATACATTTTTGAACAGTGTGATACAAGACTTTGATTTTCCTCCAACTTTCAACGTTAGTTGGATTGATAGATTTCTATTCACACCTTATAACTCGACCTTAACTAGCAGAAACACAAAGTTCACATCAAGCTCCATCAAAGTATGAATGACGAATACTCGTACTATGAAGTGCGTTGGTGATTACATAAGCCAAATCAAAAGGAATCGAGGAGGAATCAAAAATATCATCAGAAAACTTTCATTTCTCGCCTTCCATGATGATTTGGAGAGCCATTTCATCGAGAGCTGTCGATAATAATCGAATTTTGTGAGCGACGCCATGAACACTGATAGATACAGATACATTAAATCCTTCAGAAGAATTCAAAGTTACAGATTGAATGAGTTATTTGGAGAATATCAAATTCATCTTTCGTCGTACGGATGGAAAACCAAATTACGCTTTAGAAATGGACAAATGGTCAATCAGTAGTCACAAGTCTCTTTATGCGTGAAACCTTATAGCCCATAGGATACTGATTACAATTACCATTGAATGACACGCCTTTTTTTTTTTTGAAAAACTGCTTGGATTTGTTTGTACAACGATCATCAGGAGTAAATGCAATACAAATTTTAATGAGCCTTTTCTTCAATTCAGGCACTGTTCTAACCGGATTAGCTCGCAACTTTTTCTTCCTTTCATGCCAGAGTGCTCCAATAGATGAGAGATCAAGGCTACTTGACGTCAAATTCAACAAATTAATGTCATGTTCTGATAACTATATCTTGACTTTTCTAGCTGTACGACTTACAACACCAAATTTGCTGGAAAATGTGATTTTCTTCAGCCTTCAAAAATTCTATAGATGGTATTAGACTGTATTCATGCATTTATCAGCATAGGAAGTCCTTTTTATAAAGCGCAGTATTTCAACACCTTGAGTTTACATGCCTCTCCATATCATTAGAGATGCAGAAAAATTCACTTTTGAACGTAAACAACCGGTCTGCTAGGCTTGTTTTTAGAACCCAATTTCTATTATTTTCTACACAAACTGATTTCCATTCGGTTTGTGTCCGATTTTTTGAAATTCTTGTCCAAATTGGTCGGCTCTCTTTCTGCTTAACTGTTAGGAGTAGTTTCCATTTTGCCTACTTTAATTGAATTCTTTGGAATTGTTCTGTTCTCTTAGATCAAATATTCGCCTCATAGGTGTTAAAGATAAGTGCGGATGGCCGAGCGTGTCTGTTCATCTACAGATGCTGTGACGTCGCTCGACTAAGAGGTCGTAGGTTCGAATCCACTCACCGATAATGTGTGATTTGTCGTAAAACAAAAGATGCAGCTACTTGCATCAACACACTCGGGTGCTACAGGTTGCCTACCTATAGATCTTGAAAATTTAGCGATGACACGAAATTCTGATCGGTAGTACGGCGGTGTTATACCGCGGCTCGGTGATACCGATCAGAAAGGCCTAGGCCCAACAAGGGCTGTTGTGCCAGTGATGATGATGAGGTGTTAAAGCCTAATTTTTTCATGACACGAAGATATGGCGACCTCGAAAACTTTTCTCTAGCTGCTTTATCCCATTCCATGATAATTTCTCCACAGTTTGCATGATGATTTAGTCTCAATATTCAGCGCCTGGATACTAAATTTGCCTTTGATATATTAGATGTTCATACAAAATTCAATTTCTGCTAATTGGCAATTTTGCCACAAAAACTACCAGAATTCAACAATCCAACTATTTCACCACTTGAATCGTTTGATAAAGCCTTACCTCAAATCAAAATTGCAAAATAATTATTGTTACACTGTTTATCAGTGATATCTATGAACAAACAATGATATGCATTTGTTCCATTACAGACAACACTCTCGAAGGGAAATATGATGATGGAAGCTTTGTATTCATGGGCCAAATGATTTGAATTGCTTATTATATTTAAAAGTTAGTGATTTATATTAATGCATGATTATTCACATGTGCTAAGGGCGTGAGATGAATGATGATAATCGATAAGAAGTAAATTTAAAAATAATATGTTTGGCTAATAAGCTGTTGGTGGCCTTGCCGTCAAGAGTAATGGGCTGGTTAGGTTTTAGGACGTAATTGAGCCGAATTTCTCTGGAAGTAATTTGAGTTTGAGCCACAATGCTCTGTGAGATGTCATGAGAGAGTTACACACATCAATTTTTTGCCATTGGAGCATTTGAGGTTCAATTTAGGTAACTAGAGCGCATATGAAATTGATACACCTGCCTCAAAGGTTGGATAGGATATCTGGTTAGCAGATAGGCCGTTGGATTCACAGAATAGATACTATCAGTACTATAGTGAATATCGATGTCCGCGACATACGCGAGTTGGTCGATTTATCCACTTTTAGAGCAGCTTCGTTGCCTGCAATAATACACAGTACATGCGGTTGGAATACACATATTCCCGCGCAACACCAACGGAATAAATAGCACTGATGGTACTAGCTTCCATATAGTCACGTCACTAGCACTGTTAATCTCACGCTGAACGACACCTACGGATGGCTATCAGTACCGTACTGCCGTACCGATGCCTGCGACACACGCAGGTTAGTTGATTTGCCCATTTTTGAAGCAACACCGTAGTCGCAATAACACAAAGTATATGCGGTAGGCAACAATCATTGCCGTGACACAGTCAAGATGTGAGCACCGATGGCATGGTATCCCAGGTAGCTAACATTTCAAAAGAAAAGGATCATACTTCACGCACACTTAGCGTTGCGTCATTTCATGTGACGATAAACATACTTAGCTCATAAAGTTCAATGACAAACAGATTCACCAATGGATAGAGGCTCTCAGCTACTTCACAATACAGAATTAAATAATATGACGGCTAATCAAGCTCGGATGATTAAAGTGAACAATGCGCAACACAGATAAGCTAAAAGCTCAAAGTTCAACTTTAAAGTGATGCAGATGTGTGCAGTACCCGCTTCATGTATGGCTTGACCTTGGAAGTAATTATGGTTGTTTACTCAAAATTAGGTATTATCTATACTACGATTTTTGGGTCATATTGGTATAGCAGGGTGAGTAGAGAATCTGTTCGCATTCCAGAGACAAAAAAATGGATCAGGTCATATGATGAATTCCTAACTAATGAATATATCTTTAAAAGCAGAAATATATCAGTGAATTGATGTATTTAAAAATTGTCGTAACACAATATTTGTTTAAGAATATACCATTGATTCCAAAGTAGAGTAAGATGTATAAAAACTGATTTTACTGGCTCTGTTGGCTGAAAACACTACATACATCATTGTAAGTGGAGTTGAACAATAAAAAAAAAAAAAATAGGAATGTCAATCACCTCTTTTATTCGATACGACTGTAGCACATACCAATAGTGCACCTAGTAGATTGATTGATATTTATATATACTCTGTGGCGTATTCTCGACAAAAAAATTAGAGTTTCCGTACCTTACAGCTGACAAACATTAAAGAATTTATTTTATTTGATATTTCTGATTGAGATGCTCAAAAAATCAAATATAAATACAAAACAGATATTTTAAATACAGCTAATTGATTGAATTGACAAAATATTTTGCAATTTTTATAGCAAAACTTCACAAGTATATGAGGATAACTGAAATTACATCAGAAAATTTCTCTCATGGGAAGTATATATTTCGTAATGGACTATTAGCAGCCAATTCTTTCTCTCATATTCCAAGTGGGATAATTTTGTCCAAATAAATCAGAATACTCAAAGCAATATTCTGGAGTTTATGATGCATCGATCTGAAAAAACAATACCATATTTCCAAGGACTGTTCTCATTTTCCATATAAAGAATTGAGAAGAAAATTTGTTTCAACTATCAAAGAAGATATAACATTGTGACTTTTTCTCTCTAGATACATCAAAGACAAAAGAATTTATTATGAACCTTGGAATACAACTTAATCCCCTGATATTTTGAATATCACATACCAATATCAAAGCGAATGTTCAAGATACATCCATGTACTTTTATGTATTTTCTCACACGATTGTGTCATTTCACGTTCTTACAGATGTTGTTGACAGATCGTGTGGATAGTGTTTACAACTTTGTGATAAAATTTTATAGTAAATTGGGGAAACACAGTATTTTTCACTGTTATTACACAACAGAAAGCAGTATCCGAAGGTTGTTAGGTTTTGATACATCAGGGATTTGAGTAGGTATTATGTGTGATGTAAAAATGAGTGCATTCAATTAAATAATTGTCCTGCATTTATGTATTGAAATGAGTACTGGGCTTGATTAGAGACGTGATAGTACTGGAGCAATAAGATTCGTGTGTGATGTTCGTCAGATGTTAGCGATAAGTGAGACGAGAAGAGATCGAATACAAAATTAATCAGTGTATGAAAATGAAATGCTTCTAAGTCAGAGGAATAGATGAGGCATGAACGCCAATTGAGAGAAGATTGATATAAAATTGATTTGTTGAAGTGCTTGAGTTTTCAAATGAGAAGAATAAATAGAATGGATGGAATCATTGATGCGAATAATGGGAAAGAGATATATTCGAATCAGGATGGAAGACATATATTGATTGCTTGGGAACAGAAAATAATCTTTGGGGGCCAGTTCTACATTGTAAGGTGATAAATCAATGTTTAGGGGGCCACAGTCCTCGTAGTTCGAGACGTGTTTCAGTAGAGAAGCAACACATTTTATCAAGTCTTTTCTCTCTAATAGTTTATTCTCAACGATACATGAGGAAAACGTGGGATTTACTGGTGATATGTACCTACTATCAATCTTTTCTCCATAATCGATCAGTATATACCAACTTGATTATCCCACAAGACTCATTGTTTCAGTCGAATGAACAACCTTAAACTTCTTTTGGACTGTAATCTTGGGATCTATTGCATCCACTCTAAATTATTTTTCGAGTCATAATGACGAATCCAGTGTCCCTCCGAGGTAACAATTGTAAAAATGTCATTGGGACTTCTGCCGCACAACTCCAGAAACTGTTTGCAGCAATCAACATGTATTGTTTCTGGTCAGCTGTGAAATTTTTTGTTGTATCCAGATTGCACTGATTTTTGATATGTAAAGATGTCAAAACAACGAATTATCATTTCTTTTGCATTCAAATTTATTTTCGGTGGTGTTATGATAACTACGAGCAAAAATAGTATATTATATAACGAGGGATCAAAGTGCTAGATTTAATCCCAAGGCTAAAGTTTATTGCACGAGACGAAGTCGTGAGAAATACTCACCTGAGGAATTGAAGGCACTTGTCATGTGTTATTTACGCTATTTTTCGCACTACCGTATTATATTGAATCACAATAGTCTAAAAGCAGAATAATTATTCTAACAGCTTTGACAACAACAAACTTGATACAAAAACTTTGAGTAAATTTATCATAGTATAAAGGCTGGCTACAGCAGTTGTTAAATAAATAAGCTTGCATCTGTCAAAAAGTTAAATGAGAAATTTGATATTGATAAGGCTGCGGGAGAGGTAACTGTAAAATTATTTTCCTAAAAATCTGGAGAATGTATGAACAGCAATACGATGTATTTGTAAAATTGTGGCAATTGCGATAATACTAATATAAATCATCAATAATAAAGCTTTGAATTCTAATGAGAAAATTCAATTTGCAGTTCAAGTAGGTACTTTGTTTATTTAATTGACATGAGGAAAATTGTTTATTTCACTTTAGTCCCTTGAGATTTTTGATCATTTTAGATCTCTAGGGACTAAACTCAAACTTAAGTCCCTGAAATGAGGGATTAAATTCGTCTTCTACTGCGAAAAATATATCAATGACTCCTTTTGTATGGACAGTATCCTCTATCATGTATCCATTCTTTCCACAAATTTCATAAAAGCTTGTTTTTTATAACCACATACGAAAATTGTATTCCATGTGACCCCAATATTTTTCATCAACTCTGTCATGCATACATCATGCACAATTCGTAATATAATATTTTTGTGCTTTCAAACAACATTTCAACTCCTGGGCATCCTGCAAATAGGATCAGATCGGATGACGTCACAAATAATTCCTCTAACTCTACGATTTAATCCGATTTCGTTTGCATGCGGCGAGTGACTGGCTGCTGACGGAGTTTAAAGAGAAAAGCTGGATCTAGTTATTTTAGTGTCACATTAAATTGCAATCGATCGCTTTAATGAAAACCAGCGACTAATCGAATTATCTGCTCCAAATGTCTTCTAAATATTTAAATTCAAGGTACTTAGCTCTGAGGATTAGCGCTTTACCGTTGCGGTAATTGAAGAGGACAGAGAGTGTCAAAAAAATTCAGAAGTCATCGTTAAAATATGTTGAACCTAAATTTTTAGTCTGGTTCCACTTGAAAAATAATTAGCACTGAGCTTCATGAATAGGTAAGTAGTAACGAGAATAATTCCTTGATGTAGAAGAGAGCACCGAGTACGTTTGGCATTTTTCATTATTTCAATTTTTCTATATCATCTTTTGCATAATTTAGAGTACAGTTTTTAGATGCCTTTGAGAACAAATTTCTTGTTTTGCCATGTCAGCCATTCATTCATTACATATTTGTATTGACATGACTAGATGTTTCCTCAGCTCACGGCATTATTAATTACCATTGAAGATCAGGTCCAGGAAATGAGGAAGTAGTTTGAAAATTTTAAAAACAGTGTTGCGGATTGCGACCATTAGGATGGAAAGCTTCTTTTGTGAGCTAAAGCGCTATCTTTGGCAAACAGAAGGCATCGTTTAAAATTTCCTCTTCTTTTTTCTCTGTTGCTCGATAGCCGTCTTCTAGAAAATTCGTTTAATATTGACCTGTGATCGTGTATTCATGGCATATATGGTTCCAAAAAGTTTTTGCCTTGATTCTACCAGGACCGACTAGATTTGCAAACTCTCACGGAATACTATAGCTCTCTCTGAAAAGGATCTTGCTTATGAAAAACTCTCAAAGGACTGCAACTAAAATTTTCTGTTTCCCACATTTCTGACACACCGTGCTTTTGATTGATCTTGAAACGTCCGTGAAGGGTCCTTCACGTGTATATATATATATATATATATATATATATATATATATATATATATATATATATATATATATATATATATATATATATATATATATATATATATATATATATATATATATATATATATATATGAGCATAGATGTAATTCATGTCAAATCTGGAATACAAGGAGGCCCGCTTTGCAAGAAGATACAACTCCAAACGATAGTAATTCATGCAACAAGAGTGGATGTTGATCATTATGACATGAGGTCAAGTATTTGGTGACAAGGCTTGCCAAAGAACTAGAATCGTTGGCCAAATGTATAATGCTTGTTGACACTTGTATTTAATATAAGAATTACATCAAGTTTAATTCAATTCAATATAATAAAGTTTTCATACGAACACTTGGTTGCTTAGCGTATTAAAAATAACAATTTATGACATTGTTATTACTTTTAACACGTTGTCATCAGCGACGTGTTAAAAGTGATGCACTTTGACCACTTATATATCATGTTTGCATATATCTTGATTATTCTATATTTTCAACATAGTTCCTAACATTTAAGAGTAATTCGATCATAACGTTGAAGATTTTCACAGCTTGAACTTCTCCTCAAAGAATGTCAAAAAAATTTACCAGAATCATTTTTTATCTTCGCGTTATCTTGAAAAACGTAGGCGATCTCGTACTGCTGCCTTGACGTCGAAGATTATGAACAGCTCTTGTTAGCTGCTTCCTCAATTTCAGCTGGAATTGATTCATTTTCTTGACTTTCCATTTCATAGAAAATATGTGTCAAACTGTGTAAATAACAACAAAGCATTGGTTCAATTGGTTGCTATCAGGGAGTACCTAGTTGCTGTATAAATGACAGTACCTTTCGCATTATTGTCACTATCAATAGTGTTTGTATAAAAAATAGTGTATGATATACGTGTTGAAAGTGATTTTATTTTGTTCCAAAGATTGCGCGACTCCGCTGCGCATCGTGTCCCAAGCTTTCCTTGTCACAAAATAAAATGACACTTTTACATTTATATCATAAATATCTATTATATATGACAAACTTTTCAACATATGTGAAAAGTTACATTTTGAATTTATAAATATCCCAAGTATGTACAAAAAAAATCAGGATCAATTTGGCATTAAAATGCCAAAAAGTGGAAAACAGGGCAGACATTTGTAGCCATCGTGACATAACTGTCAGAAGACAAAGCCGGCAAACTGAGTGCTATAGATGTATCTACATCTGGAAGGGCAGGTAGCAACTAGAACATGTGTACGAAACACTATCAATAGTAATGATTATGAAAACTAATCTGAATATAAAACATCAGAAATAGTTGAACAAATCTTCCCGAGGCAGGACAACAAACAATAATAACCTCCCAAAGAGGAAAAGACCAGCTCCTTCGACCGGAACGGCTATTGCCTACGCTTTTGTAAAATTTAGAAAAAATAAATTTAGAACAAAAATATCAATTTGGTATACAAGTTTCAAGATAGTAAAAAGGTTTTGAGCACAAAAAACTAACAAAGAACTAAGGATGAAAGAGATAAATTTGGAAAATAAAAGGTTAACCACGCGGGTCGCCTCAAACGAAATCACTAGAAAAATAATACTAAATTTGGAATAACGTGAATAAAAATAATAAACGAAATACTTACAAAATCATAACACTGATTTTAATAAAATAAAATAATCACAAAATTTAGAACAAGAAAAATCACAAGACTGCTCAAAAACAACCCGTCTGCAACAACGGCTCGGACGAAAGAGGAAGAACAAGACGCGCATACTCCCTAAGTTAGCGCTTCAATCAAATGTCATACGCACGTACTATTTTACAAAATTAGTGCGAATCTGTTACATAGATGGCGACATGGGTATGCAATGGGAGAACAATTGTACAAAAACAGACGAAATTTTTGTAACAAGATAGATATTTGAAACTTCGCGTGCAGTGATTTAGATAACTAACAGGTCGTAATTTTCTTTCCACATGGCCTTTTTTGGAATTGATATTCTCAACATCACAAACAATACGTAACCTAATAGACTGAGAGCTAGTGACAGGTGGGGTTGATAATTTACCTCTTAATAAGAAAGATAAAAATGTTATTGAGCGATGCACGCTTTCCGGTCATAGTTCAAATTCCAATTAAAGGCCTGAAAAAAAATGGTTTTTCCGTGATATCATATTGCGTGCCTTTGTTATATTGAATAATTGAAATTAATCTAAAGCCAAGTACTGAAAAGCAAGCAATTCGCAGCAGTCCAAGTGGCTCAAAGGGTTGGGTGAACTTGTGAGAAAAAATATGAAAAATTCCGTTTTTCCAAATTGCATGCCAATGAGTTGAAGTTTCAGTCATAAAATACTTGTAAAAAAATTAGCAAGCATTCCTCGTTGACGCAAGGGTTTGAAATTTGGAGGTAATCTTGCATAAATTTTGAACCAATTAGCCGTGATTTGAAATTGCATGCCATTCCAACTAAAGGTAATTTGTTCGATGAATTGTTATTGAGGAAATTATCATGCACCTCGGGATGTCCCAAAATGGAGGCATGCATTGAGAAAGTTGCAGAAAAAAGAAGAAAAATTTCCGTATTTCATTTTGCATGCCATTGTGTATTTCGTTTAAAATTATTTTTTTTTTTTAGACGACACAAAGAATGGCTAGCATGTTGCTCAGGCTCATCATTAATAAATTTTGGAAAAAGTATTGAGAGAAAGTGTTTGTGAATTAATTCAGTAAAATTAACAGGAATTATTCCGCGAATTTATTTATTTAAATGTTTTGACTAATTTTAAATATTAATGGCCTATGTGAGTCTCTTCTAAAATATTGCATAGAGCTACAATTTAAAGTATTCATGATGTTTTCATAGCAACAATTCCAAAAATATTCAATTCAAATCACTAGAAACATGAAATTTTCTCATTGATAACTGGGAATAACATTAAATTGCAACCAATAAGGCACTAGAATAATATACTATACCAAAGAGTCCTAATGAGGACGAAACACGTTTGTACAGTTGACATCCCAACTTCTGAATTTGTGAAACACTAAGGTTTTGAATCTTGCTATTAATAAAATAATAATCACACATATTCACAACGAAATTATAATTATGTTCTTACTTTTCCCCCGGAATGTGAATAAGTTATGTGGATGGAATATTGTAACAAAATATATTTTTGAAAGTTAAATTGCCTTCATCTGGAAATTACGAGTGAGTATTTCTTCATTATCATGCAAAAATATTAATATCATCATGGAAAAATAAAAAGCTTATTATCAGAAAAAAAAATTACTATCATAGAAAAATCATAATTAATAGCTAATGGGATGTTCCATAATATAAATAAATGGGAATGGAATGAAATCTGAAATTGGCAATAATTGCTCAAATTCCCGTTTCTTTATCATAATTATTGTCAATTTCAGGTTCCTCTTCAGTAGTTTCACCACCTAATTGAGAATAAGTGACGCTGTCATCATTGTCCGATTCATCCTTATCGTCCTTATTGTCGGCCCTTCTTACAGTATCATCCTCTCTAACTCTATTCATTTTCATACTATTCGTCACTTATTTATGCCAAACGGAAAACTTACTGGTATAAAAGTATTATTTATGAACCTAATTGTATTACTTTGACTATTTCATTCGTAGTATTTATAACAAGGTTAACAATGCTAAATCGCCATAGAAACGGTACATATCAGTGGGTATTTGGACGTGTAGAAATACCATCGGGTGTTACACGAGTGGTCAGAGTGAGTATTTTACTCAAAGATGTGGATACCTCCAATTTGTGCTTTCTTCGTATTCAATGGAATATTTTTCTGAATATCTTTATCAATTTTATCTTCTGATCTATCACCAAACCTTTCTGAACTAGATTTCATATCAAGACGCAATATATTTTTCTATTATTCGTCAGAGAAAATGCAAGAAATTCTAATTTTTCAGTTTGACAGAAGTTTGTTTACTTGTTCCAATGAAAATTACGTGAGTTGTTACTAGATTAATAGAAAACTAATTTGAAAGAATGGTTTGACTCCTGGAATAGTCCTCCATATAGTTAAAGTATTATAGACTATTTTTGTGGTGCAATCACTCATGTTTATTGTGCTTGTGAATACCACTCGTGCTGCACACTCGTGGTATTCAAACGCAAGCACAATAAACATTCGTGATAGCACCACAAAAATAATCGATAATACTTCAACTACTTATGGTATAATGAATGATCATTTTTACCATCCAAATTTCGACCAATAGAATTGCACCATTCGACGACACGTGATACAACCTACACGGTTTTCAAGTGGAAATTTTTTGAAAATTTTGGATGTTGGTTATTTATACAAAACAAAGAACATTCAGCCGCGTTGATTCAGCATCTGTCAAACTGACAGACAGATTGAATGTGAAAATGAGCAGATTCAGAGTCGAGTCTCTGGAATCTTTTGATGAATTTGGATGGGAAAAATGATCTCCTGAATATCACTCGAGCTCCGAAATTAATCTGATATTTCTCTTAAGGTTCCCTGCAAACAAATCAACTTGTCAAGTTTTCCAGAAAAGTTTTTAACCTGGAAAACTTGACACGTTCATTTGTTTGCAATGAACCTATCGAAAAATATCCGATAATTTCGAAGCTCTTGTGGTATTATATATGAATATATAATCTGCATTATTATGGAAGATTTACCTCCTGCCCTGTCTATAATTACAAACTAAGTTGATTCTAGGGCATATTTTCTTAATTTATTCAGAATTTATAAATGTTTGTCTTATGTTATATGCATTCCATTCTTTATTTCAACTTGAGGCATATTTCTTCATTGAAATACAAATCAGCATGCAAAATAAAATCTCGGAAATTTTCTTACTTTTTTTTGCCACTTTTTCCAAAGTTTTTCAATGATCGGCCAAAGTTGCATGCTATTTTCCCATTGAATTCAAAATAGCATTTATTAATGTTATATAAAACAGCAGGCAGAATGAAGTCAGAGAAATTTTGCGAGTTTTCTATGCAACTTCCATTATTATTTAAAATATGAAGGGCTTAAGAAACATGTTGCCATTTCTCGAATGAATTTAAAACAGCATTCATTGATGTAATACAAAATGGCAGGCAGAATAAAGTCAGAGAAATTTTGCGAGTCTTTCATGCAACTTTCATTATTATTTGAAATATGAAGGGCTTGAGCAACATGCTTGCCATTGCCCTAATGAATTTAAAACAGCATTTATTGATGTAATACAAAATGGCAGGCAGAATAAAGTCAGAGAAATTTTGCGAGTTTTTCATGCAACTTTTATTATTATTTAAAATATGAAGGGCTTAAGCAACATGCATGCCATTTCAAATTTATAATTATTTCACTATAAGATAAAGTTTCTGCTCCATTTGAGGTAATTTGGAATCACGGCTAATTGGTGCAGAATTTATGCAAGATTACCCCCAAATTTCAAACCCTTGAGCCAACGAGGAATGCTTGCCAATTTTTTTACAAGGATTTTATGACTAAAACTTCAACTTTTTTCATTGGCATGCAATTTGGATTTTTTTTCACAAGTTCACGCAACCCTTTGAGCCACTTGGGCTGTTGCGAATTGCTTGCCTTTCAGTACTTGGCTTTGGATTAATTTCAATTATTCAACATAACAAAGGCATGCAATATGATATCATGGAAAAAACCATTTTTTTTTTCAGACCTCCAATTGGAATTTGAACTATGACCGGAAAGCGTGCATCGCTCAATAACATTTTTATCTTTCTTATTAAGAGGTAAATTATCAACTCTCAAAAAGGCAAGCGGTATAAAATCGGAGAACCCCGCCTGTCACTAGCTCCCAGTCTATAAGCATTCTTGCATACCAGCTCTACCTCCATATTAACGAATGATAGTTTCGTAGCCTAAATTGAGTTTTCTATGTTGATAGCCAGGGTCGTCTAGGTGCAAAAATCAGCCCTGGTCACTTGTCGTTGAAGATTTAATGAACTCTGATTTTTTTACAGAGTCTAAAGCTTTATACTAGAACCTAACGTTACGGATGGTCAACTTAGAAGCTTTCATAATTTGCATAGAAACACATGTATCAGCTTTTTTGTAATATGACTACTCTAGTCCTAGATTCTCTAGAGAACAAGGAACTCATTCGAACATTATGAACTTTGATACATATGTACTGTCAGATAGTCGTAGATTTCAGTGCCTCATTTTGTTTTTTCTGCCTTCAAGAGATTTGATGAGTATGTATATTTGAAGTATAATAATGCTAGAATTGAAGCTGTACCGCGTGGCCCACGTAATGAAGAATAGTTTCAAATTTGCATGAAAAAACAGGTTCTGATCCAATTTTCTCGCTTTGAAAGTTGATATCATGAGTATCTCGTAGAAACGAAGGGCAGAAGGATTTCGAATGATCGAGTCAAGATATGTACGAAAATATCTTTCGGAAATTTGAATGTTTTCATACATATCTTGACTCGGTCATTCGAAAACGTTCTGCCCTTCGTTTCTACGAGATACTCATGATATCAACTCTTATATGGTCAATCGGGAGAAGCAAAAAAAACATGGACAATTAATATACCTTTCGTACAATCAAACCTTCATGTCAAAGCTCCAGGCATGTGAAATCCTTCAGCCTATCGTTTATCGCTGACTTTATTTCCCTAAATTTCATTTTGTAAGCATTGCAGAAGCGACAAAATTGAATCAAAGGATGTTTTTACATGCAAATTCAAAATCAATCTTGATTATGTTGGTCACGCGGTCCAGCCTTAATTTCAGCATTATAGTATACTCCAAATATACATATTTATCAAACCTCTTGAAGGCAGAAAAAACAAAATGAGGCACTGAAATCTATGACTTACAGACGGTTTAATATATCACCGACGCTATCTAATGCCATAATTCAAAAATAATAGGAGACGGAGAAGTTTTTTCTAGAAAAAGAAAACATAGTGTTAGTTTAAAATAATTTTTGCGATCAATGTGAGACGTGTTGTCTTCCTTCAAATCACAGCTAGATTATCAGCATCTGCTTTCAGAAATTCATGTCCAGCAATGGCAGTTGAATAAGATAGTATGATCAATTTTCTCTTTCAGAATTTCCGAAATTGTTGATTGATACCTAGATAGAAGTTGTTCAATTGAGCACATTTTAAGCCTTTAAAGTCTCTCAACCAATGATACTTTCTTAATTCCATATTCGAATTGGGTACAAACCAAATTGTAAGGATTTGCAGATGAACTTGTTCTATAAAATGTAGAATAATTTGATTTGAAGTAAAAAATTCATAAAATTGATCAAGAAAATCAATATGAATCAAAAACTGGTAGTTTCATTCGCATATAATCTATTGATTTAATAGTTTAGAAGCTCGTTCTTGTACAGCGAAAATGAAATTTATATTGAGATCACATGGTGAAGAGCTACAAGTTATGAAAATTTCTTATGAGTTTAAGAAAAGCAGAACTATTGCTGACGAACAAACATTTTAGTTGTTTCTGATTTATAAATGTGAAGCCACTGCATAAACTATGGGTGTAAAGCTTTACTTGCAAACATAAAGGAAATTTGGCGTATAAATATAGTTCCAAAATCATAAAACTCGAGATGGAATCAATCTAGGATCGAGACAGGTAGATAAGCGTGTTGAATTTAACCATAAGCTTCAACGGTACTTGAAAAACTTGTGCCCAAATAGACAGTTGAATCAATAAAACTAATACGCGTTTGTTCAATTCGACAACTTCCATCTTGATTTAGACACTTAACTTTTGCCCTCTATGTCCCTGCGTCCGGATGCCTTGCACTTCTTCCAGATTTAGATAGCTTTGTTGATAGCATATTTCCTGTTATTGATACCTTCGTATAATCCTTATAGAGTGGAAGCCGAATCAATGAGACAAATGTTCAAACTATTCAATTCCAACAGGAACTTTTCTTTGTTCAATTTATAGTAACATGTGTAATACCTAGCAAATTTCATGTTGACCTCAATTCATTGTTGGTATATTAGGGTAAGTGTAACAATTCCTCTTTTTTACTTCTGTCAGTACTCCTGTCTCTTACTCTCGTGATGGGTGGTTTAAGGACTAAAAGATGAGTTATGTAAATCAAGCATTTCGGTAGGATTTGACGTTAAGACGCGCTTTAACAGCTGTTACGTGCTGGTTGCTTATGCAGTACAATTCCAGTATTTTGTTAGTCCGTTTCCATGACAACAATATCCTTCATCCCTAACCCTGCTTAAATCAGCATGTTCTCATGTGCAAGTGGAGTTAAAATATGGTATATGAACTTCAATAGAGCAGTATGGTGCTAAGAGAAGAAGAAGAGATATCTAATTTAAAATAGGAGCATATGAGCTGGAGCGACCTTAATTTTTAACACTCAATAGCAAGCAAATGATTATTTCTGGGTCTTTAACTGATAATATTGACATAAAGCGTATAATGGAACATAAAGCGTATAATGGAACAAATTTTTATGAGGATAACGTTTTAACATTTGAAATGACATTTATTTGAGAACAAGGACAAAATGCATCATCACCATGACACCATAAGCAAATTGAATACACATCGAAATAATATGAGATATTGACGAGAAAAACTTTGAAAATGCTAATGATTATAGAAATGATCTGCTTATCAAAAAAGGATAGGTATCCATGAGAACTGAAAAAATCTCAGCTAGTTGCACTATGGGCCGTATAATGTTTTTGCGATTCAATGCATAATACATATTTATTTAAGTAATTATAGTTGCGAGAGTTGTCTTCTTTAACTTTGCATACTGGCTTATAAATGACGCCACCAATCTAATGTTAAACGAAAAACCTCAAGCTCTAGGTTTAATCAAGCTGAATCTGAAGTTTCAGTACGATACGTATGATATTTTAGCTAATGGAATTACCTTTAAAAAAATTATCTCAACAAGAATGCCTCGCCGAGCTGGTTTCTGTTTTCAGTAATGTTGTACCACATAAGACGAAAGTTTTTTGATGGTATGGAGTACTTGGTATCGTGCAAAGAATAGATCCCCAGAAAACGGCAGTTACTGAAGAAAACGTCAATGCCGCCCTTCAACGAAGATCGACATGTAACATGTCGCGCGATTAATGTATCATTGGGAATTTGAAGAACCTCAAATCGAGAAATTTTGCAAGAAGAGCTGTTTCAAAAAATTTGTTTGCCGTTGGCTACCTCATCTGTTGAATTAATGAATAGAACGAAGCTAGGGTCAAGTGGTGTCAAAATCGTGATTGATGATGAATCTGAACGCCATTCGTTTGTTTGTATGTTTCAAATTGAAGAAAATAAGACAAAAACCATCTGTTCCCTAAGTGAGTCCAAGAAGATGGTCGTGAAATTTGTCTCAAAAGCAGGTTTTATAGTAACCATGCCTCTGCAAGATCAAAAAACTATTACTGCCGATTATATATAACCATTCATCTGTCGGAAGCTATTGCTGGGCTAAAAAAATTATTCCTGAACGACGGATCATTCTCTGGCAAGATAATGCAGGCTCACACAAAGCTCGCAAGACTATTGAACTTCTAGAGCCACAAATCGTCGAATCGTTAGACCATCTTCCTCACAGTCCCGAATCTAAGCTTCAAAATTCTTTTTACTTCTCCAAAAATCAAAAACGGACTGCGTGGTCAAAAGTTCTGATCGCCGAAAGTAGATAACACCTTTATAAATGTAATTTCGTCAGTACCAGCAAACGACTGAGATAACTGCTTCCAAAGTTGGCTCGAGTCAATGGAAAAATGCATTGCGTTCGCGATAAATACGTCGAAAAATTATTGTCATCAAAATTTATCTACTGTTTTCTCTCATTTCTATATGCAAAACTGAACAGAGAGCCCGTTTAATAATAATTTATACAAGAATGTGAGCTCAGAATTCAGGAATTGATGTCTGATCGTCATAACAGATGTGGCATACCAAATTTTTTTCCATGGCTCTCAATCTTCATATTTTGGAAACACCTCAGAGTACAAGTTGACATACAGGGTGGAATGCGAAATTGGAAACACCTTTTCTCTCGAAAGTTATTATAGATACCGAAAAATTGTTTAAATGAAAATTCTAGATCTTTCAATGAGCTAACAGAATCTGTGTGAATTTAGTAAAAAAAAAAAATTAATTCTTGTATATATTGCCATATTTTTATTTTCTTTAAACGGAATATCCTGTATATTATTGCACTAATAAATAGAAAATATTTTTTGCTGTAAAAAAGTTCCAGGGTTTATACCTGCTAAACTTGATAGTTTTTGAGATTAACGAAAATATCTAAATGCTGTTCTCAAGATCAAGTGTGCCTTGAGAACAAAATTTGTTGACAGTTGAGTTATTTTGTATTGTATTTGCGCTACAAAAAATTGTGTTGCATACATACTATTATTATTTGGTGTTAAAAATGGCAGATTATTCAATCAATGAGAAATTAGATATGATAAAATATTTTTATCTATCAAATAATAATTCGAGACAAGCTCTGCAATTATACAGACAACAGTATCCGGAACGCTTTATTCCAAGCCATTCGTATTTATTCAAATTAGAGAGGAAGCTGCGTAGGACTGGGTCAGTTTCAAGAAATTACAAAACATGTGAGATAGTAGATGAAAATTTAGAAGTTGATGTATTGGCATATTTCAATGTATACCCTAAAAATTCAATAAAAGAAGCTGCATTGGAAATAAATACCACACATACAAAGGTTCTTAAGATTCTGAAAAAGCATAAGTACAAAGCCTATAAAATCTACAAAATTCATAATCTTCATCCTGGCGATGATGTGAGAAGATTACTATTTTGTAATTACTTAGTACTGGAAAATATTGCAGAGTCTAATTTTTTAGATACAATTCTATGGTCAGGTGAAACAAATTTCTCTAACAATGGAATACTAAATAGACATAATTCACATTATTGGCAATCAGTAGAAACGAATATACGTCAAACATTTATTTCAAATTTTCGAATACGCTTTTCAATTAACGTATGGTGCGGTATGATAAACAGCACTATTTTGGGTCCATATTTTTATGAGGGCATTTTGACATCACAGAGATACTTAAATTTTCTGCAAAATTAATTTCAAGATTATCTGGATGATATACCATTGGCAGTTAGACGCAGAATGATATTCCAGCAAGATGGTGCACCTCCGCATAATTCATTGGATGTAACTGCGTATTTGAATCAACAATTTCCAAATTCCTGGATTGGCAACAGAGGCCTTACATCGTGGCCCGCAAGATCTCCGGATCTATCGCCTTTAGATTTTTTTCTATGGGGAGCTATAAAATTACAAACTTTATGTAATGTTCGTTGCTACACTTGATGAACTGAAAAAACGAATAAGACAAGCTGTTGTTGAATTGAATACAGTTAATATAAAACAAAATTTATTGAAAAGACTTTATTTATGTGTCCGAGAAAACGGTGGAAATTTTGAAGATTTTGTGTAGTTCGATAACATTTATTCCGTACTTCTTCTTGTTCTACTATGATAATAAAATTGTTAATTTTGTACATTGTTTTTAATAGTAATTTTACTATGCATTTCCTTCTTGATGATGTGCAAATGTCTGAGCGCGCAGAAATATTTAAATTTAAAAAATATAAACGTTGTGTAACTCCCCGCGTACTTAACAGTAATATTATTGACACAAAAATATCAATGATGTGTATACAACACAATTTTTCTTAACGCAAATACAACACAAAATAACTCAACTGTCAAAAAATTTAGTTCTAAACGCACACTTGATTTTGTGAAGCAACATTTAGATATTTTCGTTAATATCTCAAAAACTATCAAGTTTAGCAGGTAAGAATCCTTGAACTTTTTCAAAGCAAAAATTATTTTCTATTAATTAGTGCAATAATATACAGTGAATTCCATTCAAAGAAAGTACAAATATGGCAATATCTACGAGAACTATTTTTTTTTCCACCAAATTCACACAGATTTAGTTAGCTTACTAAAAGTACAAAAAATTCCATCTGAACAATTTTTGGTATCTATAATAACTTCCGAGAAAAAAGGTGCTTCCACTTTCGCATTCCACCCTGTATAGGTCTGAATTCACAGATACTCCTTGAGCTAAACCTGTTTCAGTATGTCCAATTTTTATTCCAGAGCCAATCTGAATACATGAAAAAAACTATCTTCAAAGCTGAGAATGTTTGGCTTACGCATTGTCTGCGATGCGTGGACTGTCAAGATCAAAGATGATCATAGAAAATAGTATATTCCGATACAAGTGCGGAATGGAGATCATTACGTGCGTATGCGAATAATTCATTCACATGAGCATGAAAAAATCGATTCGCACGAGTGACAGATGTAATTTTTTCTATAGTCAAAGGTGTTCGCGGAAATATTTATAACCAAAATATCCAGTTTTTTGAGAAAGAGTTTGCTCCATTTATCTCATTCCAATTCATCAAACTTGGATAAAATTACTCATATTGATATTTGTTCGGAGAGAAATGATAAGAAAATCTAAGAGAGATGAGATTATGACAGCAATGGAACAGTTTTTTCGCGACGCCACGCGGCTCTCCTACGAACTTCTAAGCGTACGGAATGGTATCATTCTATAGTGACTGTAGAAAAATATATATTTTATTCCCAGAAGTTATACAAAATGACGTAATACAGCCTATGCAGTTCTGAACATAATAATAATAGATTATGCCTGTCCTGTGGAAAATCTGTCATTTCCGCCGTGTTGTGAATTGAGTTGCAATCGCCGGAGTCATTTGCAAAAAGAAAAGAAATAAATACTCGCAAAAAAATAATTTAATACCTATAAAAAGTAAAACTGGAAACTCTTATGGAATAGCTTATCTGGCAAGGAACTGATAGCAGTTTGCCTCGCCTGTTTTCATACGTCAACTTTCGACGTTTTTTAGAGTTCTCTGTACTCAACGTATTCATTAAATCCATTTTTCATAATAAAATTATCGGTTTCATCGTATATTCTTGTTATTGACAGATTGACAGTTACTAAGATTTGATCATTCTATATTTGTTGAAAGATATTATGTATTACCGGCAGACAGAAGAAATACGGTATTTTCCATGTCGTTGAAACGGAGAAAAGGAGGTATTTTCCACCGAGTCGGAAATAAAAATCATTATCATAGTTTCCATAGAGAAAATGTGACATTATCTAATTCTTGTGGAATTTTCTACTCGACGTTACAAACTATGGTTTCCTTCCAATTTCTTTTCTTCTCTAATTATGTAAAAGCAATTTCAGCACAAAAATTAAAACAATTTGCAAATTGCACGAGTATAATTAACAATGCAGTACGCTTTACTGAATTAAAATGTTCTTTCGACTTCCAAAGTTTAATTGAATTAAAAAATTAAAAGTAACAGTTGAACCATTCTAGTTTTTTGACATAAATATCATCAAAGGATACTCAGTTAACTGTTTTGCTCCAAAGTGTATTTTACAATGGAAGAGTTAATTTTGTTATGTTGTAATTTGCACTTGATTATGACCTTATGTCTCTGTAACGCGAAATTTGGAACTTATTTTACATTCAAATACTAACAGTGAGGTATCCTGTAATTCTGAAAGTCTATTTCAGATCTTTTTAAATTTGAACCAGCATTTTTTGGAGCTCATTTTTTATGACCGTAATTTCCATTGATTGTTTGTATAGATGGATGATTCACAGTAACCTCCGAATTGCTCAAGTCCAACTGAAAATTTTTTGCAAGTCTTTTTTTGTCTCCAATGAGATTTACAGTAATCGCTGGAATTGTTCAGGTGCAGGATTAATTAAATGATAACATAATCATATATTCAATATTATCAGTACTGACAACTACAAAATTTTGATAACCATACTATCACTAATGCAATCTTCATTAACTCTGTTATTTCACTGAAAACAGTATGAGTTGCGCAATTTGTTTGACAATGTATGGGCCTGTTTAGCTGTATGTGTTCAGTTTCTCGAAATGCTTCTAATATCAACAAGTTTCTTATTGTGGTGGTCGGTCAACCCTATGATAACTTATATGCAGACTTTGTAGTAACAACATAAAAGACGATAGCAAGAAACTTGGACTGCCTTCAAAATCCATCATGATTGAGTAAGGCAACCATATATATTCTTATGGTTAACTATATCATGATATGAATTAGAAGTAGGACTTCCTTCGTCTGTCTTCGAATTGGGTCTATGTGGGTTGCCAGTTAATACACTCTTCTTTTAAAATTGCATCGATTAACTTGATCATTGCTCTTCTTTATTTATTGTCGGCTCTCGGACAAATTGACATAACAAACATATTGACGCCAAATTTACTAATTTAATAACAAAAGTAAGAACACCAATTTCGAAATTTGTTATGTCATAATTTTTTTTATCGTTCGACATTAAAATCTTATTTGTCAAGGAATTGGAGGAGGAGTTTCACATATACAACATACTTTTCTGTGTGCATATTAAAAAATTTAAAAAGCCCAAGTTTAATTGTGTACAGGCACTTTTCATTATCAATCAAAGTGAACAGAAACTTATTAGGAGTAGGATTAAATAATCTTGTCAAGTGGAAGTAGTGAGGAATTATGATAGAAGAAGTATTCTGATCGTGGAATATCTATTCGCTGTTCAATAGTTCAGATGAATTAGATCAAAAGACAGCGTTTATAGGAAACATAAGCTAATCTATTTGGAAATCGCTTATAGAAAGGATCAACATTGACTGCATTAGGCTGCGGGCTATCTCCACCGTTTTCAAGAGAGAGGAATTAAAAGTGGTGTCCGAGAATAAATGCAATAATAGTGCTTGGCAAAACATATCTGGGTAACATGGCTCGGTATCTCCACGAGATATTCTCTATAGGCTCAATTGATGGTGTCTCCAAGTTTGCGTTCATCTTCATCTGTTGGTAGAACTGCTTGACATGTCCCCCAGTATAATTATTATGAAATATCATAGGAATTTTTATGCCAAGTGAATACCAACTAGTATGTGCCGAATTATAGAATGCCGGATTGAAAAGGTTCCACTGTATAATATTGCGGGTCTGTAAGGATCATGGCAACTATACAGATATCTTACTTTTTTTCCTAATACAAGTAAATGTCGTCTCAGCGAAATAACGAGTTCTCTCAAGCTCCAGCAATCGCCGAACAATTCTTTTTTGCATTTCATTCTGTAATTTATTAGAGACTCAATTATGACCATTTCAAAGTGAAAAAATTGCTAATTCGTTGGTTGGCGGAAAAATATTATGTTCCATTCGTACAAAAAAAAAGTCTCATGACATGAGAAATCTTTTTTTCGCAATTCCGGAAATGAAGGACAAATTTAATCCCTTATTTCAGAGACTTCAGTTTGAGTTTAGATCCTAGGGAACTGAAATGATCAAAAATTTCGAGGGACTAAATAAATAAACTTTTCTATGACAACTGAATAATCAAAGTATCTTTTTAAATGTCAGATTAAATTTTTTTATTTCAATTGAAACCTTAATTCTTGTTGATTTATTTCAGCAATCTGAAAGAATCTGTGCTATTGTGTTGTGTTTCTGATAATTTTTATACGGATTTTATTCCCAATAGAACATATTTGCTAGAAATACGTTCTTAAAAGTTTTTTCTATAGATTATTTTGTTTTTTTTTATCGCTTGTAACAAAAAAGATTTCCAATGTGACAGAATTAGGTACTATTTATATGAATACAATGAATTATACTCAAATAACAGTCTATTATGTGTAGATTCAAAATCTACGAGTAGAGAGATTGATCGAAAATGTGTTGATTTACAAATCTATATATATAAAAGCAAAATACCACTCATTGACTTGACCCGAAATCGCAAAATTTATTTGATCGATTGAGCTGAAATTTGGCAGGTGGGTAGTATGTTGGAAGTAGTCATCAAATTCAGGGGGTATAAATGCAATTACTTTATATGAAAGTTCTATGGAGTTTGGTAGTTGGGTATAGTTAACATGAAAAAAATGGATATCGTGATAATATTTTCCCGATTTCTTGGGGAATTCTTCTTTTTTTAATGTCAGGGATTCCAATTACATTAATTTTTGTCAAAAGTATAATGACTACATTGTCTGTGTTATAATAGATAATGTGATATGATTTTCGCAGGGATGGATTAAGATGTTCAACTATACATTAAAAAATGCGAATTACGCTGTAATTTTGTAGGTAAGTGAATTATGGATAGGAAAAGTAGGTTGAGAAAGTATTTTGCGACAGGGTACTCGAATAAAGAGGTTATACAGGCGATTGCAAGTTTATATGGAAGTTCTATGCTGTTGCCATTGGAGGCATGACGTTTGGTATTAAGGGAGTAACTCAAAGACTGGCCGTATTTTTAATACCATAAGTACTAAAAGTTTTGTTAAAACAATTTATAATGGATATTGGCAATAAGAAAAAAATAAAATTTTTCATTTATTAGTGAATCTGACTGTTTCCTTAAAACGAATATCAACAATAATTATAGAGAATGTTGAATTTAGTCGCTCAGTTGATTTTTGTAAGAATAGTTGGAACAGATCTGGCAATACTGTTTTCTTTGTGGTTTGTTTTGAGCATGGTGTAACATAACCTTACTATTCTATAATAGCTCTAATATAAAAGTGATAAATGGAGAAACATAGTGTGTGTGCCTCATACTATTGTATCATTTTAATATACAAATTTTACTTGTAAATCTATAATTTTGACATGAAAAATTTTGAATTTCTCATTTTACCGCGGTAGAAGAAGTGATCTCTAGAACAATATTAAGGTCATGAATGACGTTTGGCAAGCGACGTTGTCGCTTCTTCAATGGCCATGCTTAAGAAATTGTTACTTGGATATTTTCATATTATTTTCCTTATAATTCAAAAAATACGCCCGTGAAGTGTGCTTTTGTTGTGTGAAAATTGAACATTTTAACTTTTTTAAAACTATTATTCTTCACTTAAATGACGCATAAGATATTCTCAAAAATTTTTGAGTCGAAAATGTGTATCTAATCTGTAACATGCTATAAAATTTAAAATTTTATCTCATACCAAGAATGTTCGAGTTACCCCCTTAAGTTGGACAATGTGAGAAAGTAATAATACCGTAATGTTAAATTTTCGAAAAGGTCGGATCGGAAGGTCCAAAGTTTTTGATGTCAGGAACATGAATTATATAAATTCCATTCAAAAGTTCAGTGCTTCCAATGACAGTATTCTAATTTATACTACCATATAATTTTCACAGCAGGGATGGATTGAGGTTGTCAACGAAATATTCCAAAGTACGAATCAAGTTGAAATCTCGTAGTTAAGCAACTTATGAAGAGCAAAGATCAATTGAAAAAGGATTCCATGACAGGGATGAATTAAGTAGCCTGAACACAATTTCAAGTTCATAAGAAATTTCTATGTATTTGCTGTTAGAGTCATAAAATCTGGTATTTGATTGAACAATGTATATAAATACCGTAATCCTTACAATCAAATTATATCGAAGTATTTGCCTATAATTTAACAATAAGACTTCATCTCAATTTCATGATTATTAGCAAGATACCAAAACCCAAAGACGCATTTTCAAAATTTTTGTTTGTCTGTCTGTATGTTTGTTTGTTTGTTCGGGCTTATCTTTGGAACTGCTAATAAATTGATTCGTTATTTTTGGCGCTTGCAAACAAATTTCTGTCACAGTAATAAGTGGTGCACGAGTCGTATTGATAGTTCACGTATCGTTCATCTAATTGTGTTGAAACCTTATACAGTTGTTGCTGGCACTCGCTCATAGTAATATCACCGTAAAATGGATGGCACGCCAATCATATTGAATAACTTTGCTCGTAAGTACCAACAAAGTATGACTTGCGCTGCAGTTTCAATATTTCTCCTAATTTATTCATACAGATGGATTAAATTGAATTTTTTGCCTGTGATTTTGCAATGAAGACTTTCTCAATATCATACAGTTGTTTGCGAACCCAAACACGCGATTGTTGAGTTTTCGTCTGTCTGCCTGTCCCTATGTTTGTCCAGTATAATCTCCAGAATGTCTTCGTCAATTATTGTTGCTGGCTCTTGCCTGAAAATTTCTGACATAGAACCATCAACATACAAATGATGCATGAGCCGTATTTGTTTTTTTTTGCGTGAAGGCAATATTATCGTAGTAGGTGACGCGCAATTTCTATCAGATAACTTTTTATTCATGCATCGTTCATACGACTGATCTGAAATTCTGGATAGTTGTTGTTGACACTCACATGAAAGTTCACGACATAGTACCATCGAAGCTCGATTCGCATTATAGTGTAAATATTTCTCTTAATTAATCTCTTAATAAGTGGCTTAGAAAAGTCACAGTAAATTTATGTCTTTATGCAACTCTAAACTCGTTTATCCATAAACTTATTATATGACAGGCAACGCACATACAAAACCGCTGGACCCAAAGGAGTGAGATTTTGACACTGCATACTGCATCTCTTAATGTCATAGATAACCATCAATTGAAAAATCTCTGGAATTACATTATCAAAGAGGACAATCCCGTTTGTGTGGAAAATCATATTCTCCTAGCTCCTGATCGAACTTACGGCCAAATTGTATATGAATCGATCGAGAGAATAGGATGTCAGACTTTATAAATCCAGTGTCGAAAAAAGGCCATTTCTGGTAAATTTTTTCAGGGCAAACTTCTTTGATGAAACAATCGATATCAAAGGTCAAGTACTTCAGAACAAAACCAGGCTGCTATCTCCCATTCTGTCCGCGAAAAGAAAAAAAAAACAAAAATTGTTGGTTCGATCAGGAAAATTGAATACGATAATGGGTTACACTTAGGGGTGGCTACCGCTCGCCCGGATAGGTCAGAGGGGGAGTCCTCTGGTTTGTACTTACTTGTACTAAGTACAAGAAAGTATTGTGAAACAGATAAAATTCACCTATGAAGATTTTGATGAAAATCTCTGTTTTGAGCATCCCTGAATCCATTTTGACTATTTCCCGCTTGATGTCGGTACGTTCGTTCGTAACTCGTAAATCTCAAAACTGGTTAAACGTATAATGTTGAAATTTTGTATTTGAGACTGGTATAGGGTCTAGTTGTGCACGTCAAATTATAGTTTCAATAGTCTGTACCGGAAATGCAATTCATTTGAAACTTTTTTTGAATTTTTCCAATAAATCCGGAGTGATCAACCGTAGGATGTTGAAATTCAGTATTTAAACTTGATATTGTATCAAAATGGTTATCAGCTATTTTTGTAAGAATTGGCCAAGCCAGTAGTGCACTTTACTTTAAACTTTTTTTAAATTTTTTGCATAAATCTAGAATGATCAGCCATAGCATATTGAAATTTAGTGTTTGAACTTGTTGTAGCATCAAAATACTTATCTACTATTTTTTATCAATCGGCTGTACCGGAAGTGCAGTTTATATGTATAACAGGCATTCAGAATTTGCCGTATAAAACAATCAGTTTAATTGAAATGATAAGGTAGGCAATGATAATCTTTTGTCAATTTTTTTATTTTGTTTGAGATTTTACATGTCAAAATATTATTAAAATTAAATTAACTATAATCTGGAGTGGCGGAAAACTTTATTGAATGAATTTGTGTATATATCAGTTGATGTACAAGTAAGTCACGTGATATTTACGTCAGATTTTTTATTCAAATATTTGATCTTCGTTATTGATTGGTACTAGTTACTTAGGACAGTATCCTATATTTATGAAGTCTGGCACTCTTTCGATTGCTTTATTCTTGATTGATTCATATACAACTTGGACGTCCGAACAAGGAACATAAGGTGCGGCTGACTCCCCGACTATCTGCGAATTCCATTTGTGGAAGTAAATTGGATCCAGCGCTGTAAAAATTCCCGATTTTTTGATAAAAATTAGATGTCTGCACGAGTCAGGCCCCGTCCCGCTTTTTAAGGATTACTCGACGGTGCGACACGATTAAGGCGTGGGGCGCAGGTGACACAAGTGTAGCCTGGCTGATAGGGCTGTGCGATATTCAGTGTTGAATATGAATATTTGATACGAAAATGCTATCGATAATTTTGGATATATCGATAAATAAAAATAATCATCGACTAATATCGATAATTATCGGGGTGTCAATATATCAATATAAAAAATTTGGAATACCGTGCCTCGATTATTGGGAAAATATCAATAAATATCAATATATCGACATTTTTTCTCATTTTCATTCTAAATATCCACTTGGGAATTATGTATTGCGAAATAGGCCTCTCTTATCATTATTTTTTACTCGCGAACTATTTACAATATTTTATAAGATTGTTTGTGTTGAGAAAGAGGTTAGTAATCTTATCCATATAATTGATAAAAAAATCTCGAATTTTTGAAAATAGGAATTACTATCCATCCAAATCAATAAATATCGACAAATTCTGCCGAATATCGATTATTATCGAAAAATCGAAATATCGATGAAATTTTTTTCAAATATCGAAACCCGATCATTTTGAAATATATCGATATTCGTCTGGTCAGTCGCCCGGCGCGAAATTGAACCGTGCGCAAGATGGATTCTACACGGGGATAAACCAGACAGTCACTGTTATTAATAAAATAAAGTAACGTATTTCCATTGAACCTCATTTTCTATGGCTATTTTAGCCATCTTCTGTCATGCAAACTCAATTTGGAACTCAAATGAAAAGATAAGTATTTCAAAATTATTGATAAGATACATTTTTTTAGTATGTCCCGCTATCGACGAGAGAAAAAAAATTGGATGCTGCAGGCAAATATCATATTGTTTCCGTCAATTTCACGAAGTACCTCTATATGTGGGTAAAGCCGCGGGTAACAGGTAGTATCGTATATTGTTTTCTCTTGAAATGAATAAATAGATTAGCATCATATTTATACCATTCTAACTGTCGGATAACTTATCACTAAGACCCGTCTCAAACGACGCTTGTTTTGCTGATGGTTTCCAACACGGGGTTGTGCTGGCCACCGTGCTTGTTTCTATGATAGAAAATGACAGTCACTGCTGGTTTTTATACATGGTCCCCGTGATAGAACATGTGCTATTTTTACTTACTTGTACAAAGTAACAAGTGAGTATTGTGGAACCAACAAAATTCACCTATCGAGATTTTGATGGAAATATCTGTTTTGAGCATCCCTGAATCCATTTTTACTATTTTTGGCCTGATGTCGGTACGTATGTTCGTGCGTGCGTGCGTTCGTACGTGCGTGCGTTCGTGCGTAACTCGCAAATCTCAAAACTGGCTGAAAGAATAATGTTGAAATTTTGTTTTTAAGACTGATATAGGGTCTAGTTGTGCACCTCGCATTGGGGTTCCAATCGTCTGTACCGGAAGTGCACTTTACTCGAAACTTTTTTCGAATTTTCCTAATAAATCCAGAATATAATCAACCATAGGATGTTGAAATTCAGTATTTGAACTTGATGTTGTATCAGAATGGTTATCTGCTATTTTTGTGAGAATCGACCTGGCTAGAAGTGCACTTTATTTGAAACTTTTTTTTATTTTTGCATAAATACAGAACGATATGCCATAGCATATTGAAATTTTGTATAAAGAACTTCTATAACATCTAATTGTATATCTTGCATCATGATAGCGATCGGCTAAGCCGGGAGTGCACTTTACTTGAAACTTTTTTTCAATTTTCCGCATAATTTCAGAATGATCAGCCATAGAATACTGGAATCTAGCATTTGAAATTGCTGTAGCATCTAAATGGTCATCTTCTATTTTTGTAACAAACAGCTGAGCCGAAAGTGCACTTTATATGACAGACTTTTGAATTTTCTGCATAAGTTTTGAACAATCAGTCATAGAATATTTAAATTTTGTATTAGGCACTTTTTAATATCCAGTTGTACACTTTGCATTATGATTGTTATCGACTAAGCCGGGAGAGCAATTTATTCGAAACATTTTTTGAATTTTCCGCATAGATCCAAAACGATTGAACGAAGATTGTTAGAATTCAGTATTTAGGACGATTATACCGACTTGATGCTCATATCCTATTTTTATTGAGATCCACCGAGCTGGAAGTGCATTTTACTTGACAGTCTTTTGGAATTTTTCGCATAAATTCGAAACGATCAGGTGTAGAATATTGAAATCTGGTATTTCAGTCTGCTGTAGCTTCTGAATGATTGCCTACGTTCTTCATAACAATAGACTGAACCGGAAGTGCACTTCAGTAGGAATTAATTTTTTTATTTTGCGCATAAATTCAGATCTTTTGGTAGTCGTAGAATTTTGGAAATCAGTATTTAGGAATGTTGTAGTATAAGAATAATGGCCTACTGTTTCCATAGCAACCGACTTGGCTGAAAGCGCATTTTACTTGACAGATTTTTAGAATCTATCCAAAACGATTAACTGTGGAACGATGAGATTTTGTGTTTGATTATATATCAAATGATATATATGATCAAACACAAAATCATATCGTAGTATATATATATATATATATATATATATATATATATATATATATATATATATATATATATATATATATATATATATATATATATAAGTCACGTGATATTCACGTCAGATTTTTTAAGCTTGTTTGCCTTAAGGGGCTCGAACGGTAACCAATAGAAAGCTAACTCGTAGTCACGTGAGTATAAAATATGACGTTGACATTTAGTTCTGGAAAAATGTCACATTTATACTTTGTTATAATACAAGACTTCCGGAAACATGTAGAAAAGAAATCCTAGATGCATTACATTTCTGTTGAATCGACATCTATCGGTTTCATTTGAAATTTGGCAGTTATATTTCATTCAGAATAATTTCACCATATCTTGTGTGATCGAATGATTTGAAGAATGACAACGTATGCGACAAATCTACTGAAAGAGCAATCAGAGAATTTTGGACCCAGAATAGTGAATTTCAAAATTATGATATTACAATCAGAGAATGTAGATATCAGAAAATATAGCAGTTTTCTCTGTTTGTGTGCTACATCCAATATTTTGTACCTTTCTAATTTATTAATGCTCTTTATGTGTGAAAACCACAAACAACTCCATGAACGTTCCAATTATCGACGTTCGTTCTCCTAGAATACTTTTTGAATTTATGAAAACGCAATAATAATAATCTCTCGTCGCTGACAAAAATTTTCTGCTAAGACGTTTCCATTTTTATTTTGACATTTCAACGATAGTTTCTGGCTTTGTACGTACATCACGATATAATATGCGTTTTCCAAAGGATTTATGATCTGCTTTCAACTTATATGTATGTACATACGTTCGTTCTAAATACACGTTAAATAGTTATTTAAAATACTTCTGCAATTCTTCATTTTGTAATTCCGATATAGATCCAAGAATAGTTCTGTAAGAATAAGGAAAGTATACACTTACATATGTAACAGAGTAACACATCCCTAAGTTGCCAGTTTTTAATTTGCCAAAATTGGAAAATCTTCATATGTGACACTTTTGCTATTCACTGACTGCACCTCTTTTAAACTTGGAACAAAAAATGAAATACATCCCTCCGAACAAATAAGCGTATTCTTTTATTCAGAGATATATCATATATACAAATAAGAGAGAAAAATCAATACTCTGGAGTTTGAAAACAACAACTTTAATAGAATTATTTTGTTCTCTTAAATCAGTAAATAAATGCTTGTGTGTCCCTGTTTCTGTCTGTTTACTTTTACATCCTTTTATGGTAATCACTCTGGTGAAGGCACTGTGAATGAAGCATGAATTTTACCCGAAAATATAAATAATTGCGCACATTCAGATTTTGGTTTCACATAGAGACCAAGAGTGATTTTTTCAAAAATACAGGGGCACTATGATTGGAAGAAAACTGCAACCTGCTCGTTTTTATAAACCATCTATATAGTTCTGATTTTTCAGCGCTTTTTTGCAAAACAGAAAAAAACATGCACTATTATATTCATTTTAGGTAGGAGAGTAAAGTTTGGTATTTCTCTTAATCATCAATGAGTGAGCAATTGAACTTCAACAAATAAAATTCACATAGGCTCTCATAGTGCAACTGTAGCTCCGCTCCTCCGGCAAACTTTAACAGGCTCAAACTTTCAAGTCTGTATTCTAGACAAAATTGTCTATTGACCTAGATTTTGATTTACCCAGTTTTTCTCCTATTTTGAAGGAAGCTATCTCCTAACTTGCCTAAAATCAAAACTTCCGGTAAACGAACAATTTGGGTCTATTCGATGTACGAGTTATTTTGTTAAGCTACGATAAAACTGTGTTCTAATGCAATTTGACAGCAGCCTCAACATGAAAATAATAGCAAATAAGACAAGGAAAACTATGTCCATAATTTACGAGCATTTGAATTTCACACACTCTATGTGATCGCAAGCGTAGATAATCGATCTTTCAACTCATGAATCGGATTCTCGACGGGATAGAAAACTATTTCCTCTTTTCCTGTATAAAATCTTGTGGGAAATTCTCCTATTTTATCGAGGTGAGTTCACAGCTAATCACAGGGGCATTGGGTTAAACAAACGTACGAACAACAGTATCGTGAGAATGGACTTGTATCGCTTCTTGTTCCCTACGGAGCTCCTCACATATTAAGTACGTCATGGTTTGTGTACACCTAAGGAGTCTTGCGATAAGATGACATCGGTTGTAGGTGTTCACTGTTTTTAAAGATGTTATTTTGAACTGCCAAGCAAATCGTTATGATAAATATTTTAAAATAAACCATTGAATTCAATAGCACTGCACATTGATTTACGATTCTAGAAGAATATGCCATTCATTGAGATATTATTAATTGGAACATAGATTAAAAGAGCATTTTGCCGAAGGACAAGATGAGAATCCAAAAACATGCCACATACTGGCGAACCTGACGATCAACATAAGCTTGATGCTTGAATGTCTTACTGACAATTTTTTGATTCCAGAATAAGAGTTTGTGAAAGAGATTTTTTGGACATTTCTCATGCTGTTGTCCTTGTTACCCTTACAAATTGATCAATAATGAGATTTCAATCAATTTGTTCAATTAAACATGACGACTTCCTGTCCAATCCACTTATAATTAAAATAGAAGTTTCAGTGCTCATTAAATTCTTTTATTTTGATATTCAAGTGATGCTCAAGTGTCGTTTCTGACTGACGAAACTTGAGAGTACGTTCCACTAGATGACAGCAACGTTATCGCTCACGCTCAAAACCGCGATATTTGCTGTTCCACCAACTCATAGCCGATCTGGTTGAATCATCCAGCGGAACGATGCAACTCAACAATGAATACCTAAACCACTTTTCATTTGAGGTTTTTTTTTTGATTAAACTAATTGGCATATCTATCTATAACTGACTACTCTGATCTCTGAAAATGGCAATATGGATGAGGTAAATCTTATTATAGCTATATTCAAGCATTGAATCCGTGACGGGTTGAGATTTGTTGCGCATGCGTATTTGTAATCTGTCGCTCGAGTAGTGCAAAAATCGTGACTGTTGACTAATATCAATCTTCTTGCACGAACATCTGTATTAGTCAACAGACACGGCTTTTGCACTGTTCGAACAAAGCTTCAAGACTCCTTAAATTGATGCGAGGCAGAAAAATTATCGGGAGTAATACCACGAGTGCTTAAAACCTACCGATAATTTTCATGAAAGCTTGTTATTTCTAATTCCACGAGCTCGAAGAACGAGTGAAATTTGTACAACAATCATGGATAAAATTATCTGGTAAATTTTCAAGCACAAATGGTGTTTGCGTATAAATGTTTTTATTAAACGCTGAGATAAAAGTTCTTTGAATTATAGTAGAAATAGTTTATTCAATCAGATTAGTAATACATAATTTTTCTTTTGTAGTATTAAGCACTATAAATACATACAATAAAACTCTAACTAAAGTTCTGATGGATTGACTTTGCCATCATATTTGAATAAGATTGAGGTTGACAATGATATTGTTCTATTTTTTAACATGCATGATATTTTATTAACTTAACAGAGCATAGTTGAAGTGGGGGTTGGCTGAAATTGATAATTTCATTGGTTGCTTAAAATCACATACTTATTCTATTGGTGAAAAACAAAATTTTAGAGAGGGCTGACAATTCTAAGAAATAATATGGATCAAGATAACCACGTGCAGTTTGGTATTTTGAGAAGCACTGCACTATATTATTTTAAGTCATGGTGTCAACCACTTGACCACAAATTTATATAACACGTCACAAAATACAAGGGCTTAAGCAAAAATACTTAAAGTCTTGGGGTTTTTGTTTTTCAATGAGAAGGATCTGGTGCCCGCCTGACGGCAATTCTGATAATTTATGATATGCACATGACAGGCACGTTTTCGTTATGGCAATTTGTAAAATAAACATTGTATAGTTAATTCCTAACAAATGGTATTTAGGGAAAATATTTCTCGAATGTCATAAAATAAAATTCAAACTTATTGAAATGACATAAGCTGCCTCAAAATACTGTTTCAGGATTTTACCGCATTTATTGATTCAGTTCTTATTATACTTTCATCGATTTCGTCTTTTTCATCGCACCAAACCGATTCAATTTAACGACTTTTGACAAATACTTAGAAAAAATTGGAGCTGCTACTCACTTTGACATTTGTAATTCACGATACAAAGAAAACATGTTTTATTTGTTCGTGAAGTTTGTTATTGGAAATTTCGTGTTGTCTAGCCAACGTGAAATTTCCGCTGTAATTTCTTAATAGTTTCACTTGTCTTATGGAAGAATTATAAATTCTGATAATAATAATAAATTAGAAAAAGGTAACGTGCATAATACATGACCTTGAGAGTCTCTTATAGTCAGTTGCATCACCGTCATTCGGCTTTAAGGGAGGAGTAATAATCTCCACTTAATGTTAAGTGATGGTGGTGCAACTGGCCATTAATGAAAGACATCGTGCAACGAGTTGAGGAGGCGCGTCAGAGTCAGAAAATCACGTTAATACTCCAAAAGATCTTTATAGACAACAAAAAGTATTATGGCCAGTTGCACCCCTCAAGCTTAAGTTTCAAGTTTCACTGGAACAAAAAATATTGAATCGGAATAAAAACAGCAATGTTAATGTCACGTTTGACTTCCAAGTGACACTTAGGGCAAGTATTCCAGTTCTCGGTTTATCTTATTACCTTGGTAACAATTGCTTTAACAATTATCACTATGCAAATTAAACTACGTTTAAGGTAAACCAAGGACTGAAATACTGGGCCTTGGAATTCAAGGAGGAGCGGTGCAACTGGTCATCAGTCTGAAATTCTGCAGCAGTTTCGCAACAAAGTGAAAGGCAAATAGCTCAATTTGTTGGAATCTGTCGACTGAATGCTTTAACACAACGTTCCTGCTCATTCATCATCATTTTTTGCTTGACGATTTCTGGTGAGACTCATTCAGAGTTGTTAGCGATAAAGTCAAGTGAACATAAAGAGTACTTTCAGAAGTAGAAGAATTGCTGGTAGGATTTCTGACTTTCAAATGAATATGTCTCTCAGAAGACACCTTTCACCAAAATTGTCTATAATCTCTTGCTTGAAATTCAGAGACATTCCGGTTGGATCTTATACTATGTGCTGATGTAATTTATTGAAACACTGATACTTATTTTCAAATATCCCAAACGTCGAATGAAATTGAAAGCACACATTACATTAATTAACTTATACATTGGGCGTCCAGGCAATCGCCTATCTCAAATTTTTATTCAGCTCAATTTCTTTATCATATCAGATCTCAATCACAGGAGATACCGAAAAGCTATTCAAAATAACACAAATATGGATGATATCTGTTTCCAATTTATTATTTTAGTGAACAGTGTATGACTCGTTCAAAAAATTCATATTGTGATACTGAACTTTACTTCGTTCCACAAATTTTATTGTGCTACTAAATCTCAGGCGGATGGTAGTTCAAGTTATATTTTCAAGTAAATTCATACTGTTGAAGTTACAATTGAATTATAATTTAGATCTTATTCTATCTCCATTATTTAGATTCCTTCTAAATTAAAGACGGTAGAAACCGTATCATTTTGCTGGCTTTCCCGTAGCTAAATATAAGTGCAATCCATCCCCAGAGTGAGGACGTTTCGGGAGCTGGTGGGAAGAGGGGAGAACTTACTTCAATGGGACTTTATTAAAGCCGGGCTTTATGCAGTATGAATATTAATATCACAGCCTCGACGGAATTTTCAACTTGGAAATAAAGTCAATATAAAGGGAAATTTACACTGGGGATTAGCTGGAAATTGGAATGTTCTTAATAAGCGTTTCTTCTAAACGATATATTTTATAGTGCGGCCGGGTATTTAGTAGAGATCAGGGAAATAGAGTAATTTGTAATGAATTTGAGGTAAGGTAATATGAAAAAAGAATTATACGGATGATGTAGAGCTACATGAAATATTATGAACTGTGATGGTAACATCAAAATGTCAGGTTCAAAATGATTTGAAATTAATATTTAACGCTTGGAGACAACACCGATACAAAGGTAGTTCGGAAAGCTTTTAGACGGAATCATTTATATCGCTAGTATAGCCAAAATGCTATTATATTGATCAAGTAAAAATCTTCTAATGACTATGTTTCAGACTTGTGTGTTTGGTGGATTTGTTGTAGTAGTGACGATGAGAAAAATCAGTTAGACTCTCTCCAAAAACCTTTGTGACCAACGGAATCCACAATTTGGATAATGTACAATCATCGACTGAAGGTTCGAAAATATACTGAGGAGGTGAATATTCAGATAGATCACGTTCACCCCACTTTACGAGATATTTTGGGTCGGCGAGAATTGTCTGCTCGCAGGGTGCCGCGTCTATTACCATTAGATCAAAAAAATGCATCCGTTTTAATATTTCTCATGCGTGCCAAGACTCATTCAAACGCAATCCCAGTGATTTATTTGACATTTCATCACTGTACATGATCTTGGATTAATCACTACATGTCAGAGACAAAGCAGCAGTTCAGAAAATGGAAAGGAGCAGAAGGAAGTGCGCCTAAAAAGCCAAAAACAATTCCATCTGTCGGAAAAGTTATGGCAACGGTCTTCTGGGATCTCATGGTGTAGTGCTCATAAAATATTGAGGAAAAGAAAAAACTAGCATTGGGATCTGATACTCATCATGGCTGGACAAAATGTAGGATGCGATCAAAGTTGAATGTTCCCATTTGGCACTAAAGAGGTGCTTTTTTACCATGATAAAGGCCACATTACACCGTGTCGGGTCCAGACCGTGTCTGTGCCGTGTCCGTGCCGTGTCCGTGCCGTGTCCGTGCCGTGTCCGTGCCGTGTTCGTGCCGAGTCGTTTCCATCGAGCATCGGCCGGGCCAGTCATTCATGTTACTCGTATTGGTAATTTCACCGGGTCCGGGTATTGTATCTTGTGTTGTCAACAATGATCCATTACAAATGAGTTGTTAAGGGAATTGTAACAGTTTGAGCTGTTAGCTATTGCAATTGTTATTGATGATGAAGTATTGGAAACACGAAGTGAAACTACAAAAAAAGATGGAGTGTACACCTAAACACACAGAGAAAACAGAGTACAGGGTAGTTACGCACATATTCCAGTAATTTTTCTTCATCCATTTTTGCGATTGCACTGTACACTGCTCAAAAATTTATCGTCAACTGGACTATGGTCTCCCGGCGAACACATTGATGTTACAACATGTTGTGGCCGAACCATGCCGGAATCGGGAAAAAATACTCATCGACATTTCGATGCCGTGCTCTGGCCGTGCCGCGATCGTGCACAGACCCGGCCTGGTTGGGCATGAATTAGATTATATGAAAGTATACAATAGATGTTTTATCGTGCCCCGTCCGTGGCACGGCCCGGACTCGGCACGGTGTAACGTGAATAAGCCTTAAAAGCCTTATTCACGTTATACTTTGTCGGAACCGGACCGTGTCCGTGCCGTGTCGTTCTCACCGTGCCGCGGCCGGGTCAGTCATTCATGCTATACCAAGCAGTATCGGTTATTGCACCGTGTCCGGGTATTGTATCTTGTATTGTCAACAATGATCTTTTCCAAATGAGTTATTAACGGAATTTTTACAGTTTGAGTTGTAAGCTATTGCAATTGTTATTGATAACGAAGTATTGGAAACACGAATTGAAACTACAAAAAGAAGATGGAGTGTACACCTAACCTGGAGAAAACAGAGTACAGGGTAGTTATGTACATATTCCAGTAATTTTTCTTCATTCATTTTTGAGATTACACTGCGCACTGCTCAAAAATTTGTCATAGACTGTACTCTGGCCGCCCGGCGAACACATTCATGTTACGACGTGTCGTGGCTGGGCCGGGCCGAGCCGGAGCCATGAAACAATACTCATCGACACTTCGACGCCGTGCTCCGACCGTGCACGTACCCGGCATGGTTGAGCATGAATTAGTTCATATGGAAGTACAGAATAGATGTTTCACCGTGAATAAGCCTTATAAAGCTCCCGCGCACAAGACTCGCGTTGTTGCGGCCAAACTCGAGGATCTTTAATTCCAAGTCTCGTATTCCTGAAATTTGACACCTAGCAATTTTTTATTTCTCTCAAATTGAATAAATGCTCAGGGAATGGGGAGGAGAGAATTTACGTTGTGTGAAGATGTCGAAAACTTATTTTGCAGACTTGGATGAATCCTATCATTCCAATGGTATTATTAACAAGTTGGTACATTGCTGGACCAAATATGGTGAATTGCAACTTAGAGACATAAGCAAAAATTACCCGAAATCTTGCACTTTCTTCATCAAGTAGTAGAGAACTTTTCGAGCCATCCTCGTAAATCCTTACAAAAAGACACTCAGTGGCAATAATAAAATATTTCAAGTAGATGTTCAGAAGACTTACCATCGGTTGGTAACAGTGCATCAATTAAAAACAGACTTTGTGAGTCACCTGCGAGAAAACTCATTTTAAAAAGTTTGTAGCTCTGTAAAAAATAATAACAATCTTTGAGTTACCATGTTGAATGAGAGGCCTTATGAGAGCTTATCAATTAGGTAAAGTCATTACAAGCACAGTCCGTTGCAGACATATTTTGAAAGCTTGTTACTCTGTAAAAAGTAATTACAAACTCTCGATGTTGATGCTGAACTCAAACTTATGGAACTAAATATTATATTATCCACGGCCATCCTTGAGCTAGGCGGTTCGCATCCCGCAACAAATGCGTCAACTAACTGTTATGCATTACTTCTCTACCACTAAATAAACGGGTGGCAGTTATTGTTTCGTAGCCTGAATTTAGTTTTCATGTGTTCCATTTGTTCACTTATTTATTGAGTTCTAATATAAGTTTGTACTCTGTGCTTATTGTGACCACAATAGTCATTAAAATATGGAAGCTGAGAGATTTACAAAATATCTTGATTGGTAGACATGTCGAAAAAGCAATGTAACATTTGGAAGTAATTTCTGTCACTCAGCAAGCTTCGTCTCAATATATTTGAGCTCAGGCTGAAATGTTCACGTTTACACACATTTTACATGAATTATCATTATAAGATTGAAGCCTATAATTAATTATATCGCAAAAGTGAATTTTTAGGATTCGTTGTCGACTGGTTCAGTGCGAGAAATTGTTGAAATTCGGTGAAATGAGCAAAGTCAATAACACTTATTGAATGAACTGTGAATACAAAAATAATAATCTTTCCTATCAGATTTACTATTCCAAACATCATAACCAGTGTTTATTCATGAAATAAGTACCCCAGTATGCATAAATCTGAAGCATCAGATTTCAATATTCATTTCGCAATATTTCGTAGGAATTCAGAGAAAAATATTTGTATATCTGTATCAATTGTATCAATGAGCTTCAAAATACTAAGGAGAGCGTAAATCATGAACAGAATGCTAAGCGAATCGTAATTCCAATTAGGACTCTTCTCTAGTGATGAGGCAACAAAACAGCTTATTTCTTTGTTTGTCTATATGCTCCTTTATTTCGCCGAGAAAGCATACAATCAGATCTTGGTCTGTTTAATGAACCGTATTTTTAGCTTGTTTTTGGTGCAAATGGTGGGTTTATAGCCTACAAAGGATTAACCTGCAAATCACTCAAACCCAGTTGTAGATTTTGTTACTGTGAATGTCAATAATCAAGATTTTGGCTGATTCCAGTAGAAAGTGACAATCTGGTGAGTTAGAACGTGCTTCCAATTAAATTCAATTAATTGACTTCGGAAATAAACTACCCAAAAGTGAATAGGGATATCTAAAAAAAGGTTTTTGATGATAACAAACCAGTATTTTCTCATATCAACGAATGAATCGATGGAAACCTATTCAAAAAGATATGTCACTTGAAAACTAACGACATTGAAAATAAAATTTTTCATGGAGTGCATATACATCTATTATTGGCATATAAAATGAATCATTTCCGTAATGAATTGGAAAAAAATTTCCCCACTTCAAAGTATTCTATTTCTCGAAATTTATTTGCAGCTTCAATATCTTCGGCTGTTACAAAACTTTCGTTCTCCACGACATTTTTGTCACAAACACTACCCACAGACTTTTCAGATGTATATTTAACGCGATTTATGATGTTAAGGCGTTGTTCTCTTGCTTTAACTTCCCGAGTTCACTCCTAGTCTCAAACCTTGTAGTGTTCAATAAGAAGTTCCACTTCAATAAAAATTAACTAGTTTCTGCTATTATAAGTTGGATTATTGACAAGAATGTGAAATTATTAGAATATTACAGGTTTTTCAAAGATTTCAAGAGGAGTTGTAATCGTTCAGTCAGGAAATGTAGCATTCTTATTGAATAAGGAATCATCTCTCAAGAAAATGTACTGATTTGGCGTTAAGAATGCATCAGCAAGTGTATTTTCTGGACTAATTTGTCGGCACAGAGCAACAGGCAGAGCCTCAAGAAGGCCTGGTAGTGGAAGCAATCCCATAATTTCGTAATACAAGAGAAGATATAGCCTTTTGCAATAATAGTACGGCAACTACAGCAAGATCTTCGTAATGCCACAGAGGTCCTAGCGAGTGAATAAATCTTCTAAAACCAATGTTGGGAGGCTGGTTTGACTTAATACTGCTCATTAAAATCGAATTCAGGAACTCGTGATCACCGACGTTAAAGAGTGAAGTGAAGTAGCCAGCGACTCAATGACGCTATCTCTTGGGAACATGAACATATTCTGTTCAAGAATGAGTCCAGATTATGTATTCATAATGATAGCTGACGTCAGAGGATATTTAGGAGTGCATGGCATCGTTCACTGCCACATATATTCAGTCAGAGGTTCTTTTTGAAGGTGGACCTTCATGTGTTCAATGAAAGAGTCACTGCAAATATATTGTGAACAGTCGCTTCTTTTTTGGACCTCAAAATTCAACTTTTTGGATGATGATGCCCGTCCGCACCGAACAATAGTATAGTGCTGCAGACTCTTGATAAACTGCATATTATTCATCTTGCCCTTCCATCGCTATCTGCAGACTTGAACCCCATAGAATATATATGTATGGGATATATTGTAGAAATAGCTAGATAATCATGATCCCCAGTTTGCAGAAGTATTGCTTATGCCTATATGCTACTTGCATGAAGTCTACTATCGCTTCTAGCGGACAACGGAGAACGATTGAACTCCCATTTTATCATTTTTTCATACCTATAATTCTTTAAATGTACTAATATTTTTTAATTCAGCTGTGTGCGTATGATATAACTTGCGTAGTATGGAAGGTACGTTGGAGTTATTTATTTTGAGTATTTTTTTCTTCAATTATAACGTACCTATTAGAGAAAACGTCCTAATTCGTCCAAATTGACAGGATAACCTGAAATTATGACGCCGATGATCCTGCGGACTGGGTTTGTATGTATCAAACACTGTATCCCTTCTACCGAAGAAGTATTGAAGAAAAGCGTGAAATTAGTTTTGCCATATTAAACATGTTGAAGAATAGTTTGCTGACAATATTAACAACAAAATTATTGCGAAGTGCATCCGACAAACTTCTATATCACTGAAACACCTTACAAATTAGAGATAGAGATGAATTCATGAATCCAGATAGATGACAAGTTTTTCTAATTTCACAATTGAATTACAAACATCTTTGTTATATAGATTAACCCTTCAACCGTGTGGTGGAAAAAAGTTGAAAGGACTGTGCGGTGGGGTATGACATACCCCAGCGATAAAAACAAAATATTCACAGTTTCATATTAAATTCTTTTGATGATTCTCTCAACTCGGTATATATTGAACACAACAAAATATATATAATTTTTTTGAGGAGTATGTCTATAATTAACTGTTTTTGAAAAATATATTTTATTCATCCTCATCTTATAACTTGGATGTAAGATGGGAACAAACTCATTCTATATGAAATAAACACTCAATTATTGGTAGAAGAACAAAGAAATTTTGATACAAAAATATTGTAACACAAAAAAGTTATGAACTCTCAATTTTACAACAATTTGAGCATGAAAAAATGGCATGTTCCAAACAAATAGTCTTATTACATTTGTTGCAAATATAAAATGTCCTACAATATGTCGTTCTAGTACAAATGCTACACCTTTTCGAAGTATCCAAACGTCTAGACGGTCTTTCTAGGGTTATACTTGCTCAATCATAACATAATCTGAACTTATACCGCATTAATTTGTTACACTAACTGTGTGTTGGGGTACGTGATACCCTGAGCAACTTTGAAACGCTGCAACTCGATAACAGCAGAAAATATAATGACCAACCTACTACTAAAATATTCTTTAACGCAAGTATAACAGCTACTGATCTCTTTGAGACAGTAATCCAGCAAATAATGAAGAGACGAACATGAGTAGCATCTATGGGGTATGACATACTCCACCACACGGATGAAGGGTTAGTAATGGAAGACAGATAATACTCTATTCACCGCTTTGATCCACTTAACTCGTTTCTTTATGTTATAACTGCGTACATAAAATCTATTAAACTATATTTCACTCGGATCATCCTCAACACAACAGCCTGAAACAAAACAAGCGTTTCTCTAAGTTTTATATGCAATTATTTTCACTTTTAAACTACAATGTTTGATGACGTATTCTGAGAAATGGAGTTTAATGGTTACAATGGTGCTCACCATGAGCGCTCGCATCGATATTTGTTCAAACTCCGCCCCCTTGCATATAGCCTATACTGTGGAATAGAATACTACAACAACATATTGATAATTGTATTTCAAGCATGCCTACAAGATGTCAAGCAATCGTACAAGCATGACGAGGCGCTACAAGGTACTGAAATGAAAAAAAATACATCGATGATACTGCAGTACAGGCAAATGGAAACTCAAACTGTTGGTATCGATTTTTACAAAACTTCAATAATAAATTTTCTGAAATATGTGACTTCATTATTTCAATCTAGTATTCACTTGAACATATCGATATGATGATTCACATATTCCTTTTTTTGACATCTTCATTCAGTTTTGAATAATAGATGGAGAAAGAGAACCTAGACTTCGTACAAAATTTTAGAGGATGCTTCCAAACGTTGGTAGAAGAGATTCTTCGTATTATGTTAGTCGCAATACCTCTTAATTACACCTCGTATTTGTTCAAATTCCATGGCAACCTGATTATCAAGAAAAGCTGATTGCTAATATTAGCGTCATTGAGTCAACTGGATCTCTAAGTTCGTCGTTATTTGAACCTAAATATTGATATTGTCACAAATGTGAAATATTTGAAGTCATAAGTTCACATTATTATTTATTGGAATCCGCTATTCATTCAATGATTTATTGTAATTGTAATCCCAGTTAGCATTGACACAAAATCTAGTCGGTGTTCAATTGTCGAATGTGATTGACAGTCTATGGTTACTAGATGAATGCTGGTTCACTGTTATAATAAATTATTCACAATAAAGTTTGAGACAATATCAAATAGTCTTTTACTTCATTCTGGGTGTGGCACACATGGATCGTACTGTGTGACTTGATGTATTGAAATTTTGTTTCTGTGTTTACGGTTGGCTGCCATCAAATATAGGCTTCATGAATATTGATAGAGGATACGTCATTGAGAAAAATTTTTTTGAGCAGTGATTTGATTGCGGCATTTAACCCAACCTGAGTTCGCTATTACGGAGCACTTATATTTTATTGCGTAAACAATTATTGCATACAATTCATGATTCTCTAAGAAACGGACATTCTGGCAGACCTAATGGGCCTTTTTTTGAAACCTATTTCATACCAATTGTTATAAAGCAGCACTTTGTGTATTTATCAGTAAAATCACAATTTCCTTAAATCTGGCTGATATTATAAAACTGGAATCGCTAATTTTGAGCTTAGTAATGTAGGTACGCAACATGATTGTTTTTTAATATCGCTCTTCTAATCGAGGCTGAATTTTTTATCATCGCTTACTTTATTACTTTTGAAGAAATATAGAATTACATTTCCATTGCTTGGTATTTATGATGGCTTAATGCACACAAGAGGAGAATTTAATGCGAACATGACAAAAAAATTGCTATTTAAGTCTCTTTTTCTCGGTTGCTATCTTTTTCTGTCATGAAAATGCCTCGTAAATTTGTAGAATTTTACGCGCTTCGTAATTTTAGACAGGAATATTTTCAGTGAGAAATTCGCGGGAATAATTTCGAGGTTATGAAATCAAATTAAATAAGAGTTACTTACATTCTCTGAGAAGATATTTCAGAGATTTCATATGTTCTCACAAATAATTCGAAGAGCAATATAATTTTCAACAGAATTATTCCACTCTGTTTTCAGGAAATATAAGCTTCTGCCCAATATTTCGTATTCGTCATATCTTTCTGATTTGGCTTCCTCTAACTACTTTCTGTACCTTAATATGAGAAAATAGATATGAATATGAGATTTTTACTCGAACGAGGATGTGACTGCAGAGATCAACGCCTATTTTGCGGCATTTGATTATTCTTATTATTCGAAAATAATCAACAGACTAGAGCCGCCTTGAACGAAGGCATAAATCCAGAAGACTACGTTTTTATTTTTGCACGTCCATTTTGAATCACTTTTGTACGTCATTATCTGAAACAATGAGTTAAAAGCCTTCGAGATATAATGAGTAAATAGTCCAAACACTTTAAAGCGAAGGATAAGAAAGCTTGAATATTTTATTTGAGTGTATACGTACGTATCAAAAGATTCAAGTCGAGTGGATTGAGCAGTTCATTTTTAGAGGCCCGAGAGCCTTCCTGAATAAAAGCTACAAACTTCGTTGTATATTCTCGAGTAATTTATTAATTTGAGTTGATAAGAATTCGTAAGATAGAGCAATATTCAAGTAAATATTGAGTCGAGATTTATAAAATGATTTAATAAATCCCAGTTTCGAAACAATTATAAATTTAGGATTGCAAATCCCAAATATTGTACTGTCACGGGAATTTAGACGCATTGTAACCATTGCAAGTTAATCCAAGATGAGAGATATAGTAATAAGGAGCACTTTGATGTAAATAAAGTGAACATATGATCTGCCAGACTGAAATATAGAATAATGTATTGCACTAATGGTCAGTTGCACCAGCGTCACTTACCTTTAAATAAGGAATAATAACAATGGTAACAATTGCGCATACAATACTTGCCATAGATATTGAACTTCTCATAAAGTTAAGTGACTGTGTTGCAACTGGCCATAAGATGAAATCATTTTTATTTTATCATGTCTTAATAACAATGTAATGATAAAATGTAGTGCTTGGTCTATCGTGAGTAGTAGCACTTGTTGAGATAAGCATTGTCATCTTGATATTATGAGCTTATTGATTGATCAAAAGTAAGAATTGCTTTTTTCCTGTCGATTGATAAGAGGATGTACAGCTAGCTAGCAGAAACTCAACAAGATAGGTCACATATATTAGACAAGGGTGTCACAGAATATCCTGTAGAATTCTCTACAATGAAGATAACATCCTTAAATAGATAATATCCGGAAGAAAGTGTAATCAAGAATCGCAGATTATCACATTTTGAAAATTCGTTTGGAAATAATAGGAAGAAGCAGGAAGTGATGATTATATTCAAAGCATTTGGAAACAAATTTGGAATCTCTGATTAGTTTTGGATCAATGAAAAAAAAACTTCAGGTCCAAAGTTATCCTATAAGCAGAAGGAATCTCTAGGATGGTCTACACCTCCTTTCACTCCTGGATAAGATAGTGTTATCTTCCTAACTAATCAGTCTAATAAACAAATATTCGACTATAATAAATTTGCATACGCTAATTTCTCTCACAGATACAAGACTTTAGCCAAGATCCAAAGTCCAATAAACTTACACAATTCTATTTAATTCAAAATATATAATAATAATTTAACATCTGACGTTGAAACTACCCTGTCAACCTTTTTCTCTCGCAACAAAGAAATTTTCCGCAGGAAGTAAAACTTTCATTATAGTCTGTAATTGAAAACCTCAGCTGCACTTTTGCAACTGCTGGATAGTTCATGTGAAATGAAAACTCAATACTGAAAAGCTTAAGCATGATGCTGGAAGCAGACCTAAAAGCAAATGTTGAAGCTTATTGCGTGTGTGGGTGCCGATACCGCAGGCTTTTGTTTGTAATTTTGCTAAATCCACACGGGAAATTCATTTGAAGATTAAATGCAATATTCAGTTTATATATTATTGCGGAGGTATTTGATTATAAACTTTGTTGAACTAATACTAAACAGCGGAGGTCTATTTTCTGGAATAATGTTCAATGAAGCTCTGCTTTTTGATAATTGTAGAGTGAATATTTCCTATAGAAGATGAAAAAAAGCAGTTGGAATTCGGATAAGGTTATTATATATATATATCAAAATAGTAGAAAAACATTATGATTTTCCACTGTCACATTCAAGAAACTATACATTTTACGCTTATTCAATTTGTCCCCTGAATTATCTGTTTGAATTATGAAAATCCATGATTCTTGTCGCATAATCAGATATTTTAAAAAATAACGTTGAAATATCAAAAACTTCGAAACGAGCTTAAGATTATTGGTCATTAATAGAAAGATAATATAATTCAAGTTTGCAATGGTAATTGCAGAGCACCACGAATGGTGGAAATGAGAAAAAGTATAAATCAGTAAATAAAATCAATTTTCAATGAAAACGCAACTAACTACACTCGAAGTAGATGACAAAGGGAGGCAGAACAAGGATCACGACCACTAAAGCGAACATCCTAAGCAAACGCTTTCCCACATCAATATGGCGGCGCACTAAGCTCCCGCAGAAGCAATAAGGAGAAAGAAAACTACACGATTAATTGCCGGTTGTACCAACAAAAACAAAAACGTTGAAACCGACTTTAATGAGCAAATATAAATCGAGTGATCGCATAAGAAGCTACATACATTCCTGACAAATAATTGAACTGTTCTAGTGAATTCAAATCTTTTTGTCGATCATATCAATGTTTTCAGACTGCAATGTCCAGATAATATTTGTTTGAAGACCATAAATAAGTGAAAGTGAATAATAATTACCCAGAAATACATCAGGAAAATGGATAGTATGTTAAAATCCTGTTTTGATGTTCATGTTTAATATACCGAATCTTTTTCAAGGCATCATTCGCATTTCAAGATTACTATCACGGTATTCCTATCCGACTGACGCAATTTTGGTAAATAATATCTTTTTCCGTAATTTTTGCAAGCGTCATTTTTAAAGCTTTACGCAACGTATGACAAGGCAGTAAGAAAAATTGGAGAATAAATATGAATATTGAGTCGAATATGAAGAAAGTTGAAAAAAGAGATACATTTTTCCATTCACGCTCCGTGAAATACCTTTATATTCTATTTACTTTATGAATGGTCCCTATGGACTCACGATTCAAGCTGTAATGCACACAAAGATTTTTGGAAATAAATTAAAAGCAACAAATATATCTATATATCACCTTGATATATACCTACAAATTGGAATAATAAAACTGCACGAGTTCATGATTGGTGAACGACTGCCCATGTAATCATGTAAATGACATACTTGTAGCAAAGTACGATTTTTGTGTTGAAGTTGAGTTTTGCATTCCGGCTAATTGAAATCGTAGTTTTATTTCAACGTGAATAGACTATAGTTGTAATCCGGTCATGAATTAATGATTCATATACGTATGGTATAGACATCGATGGTTCAACAAGATTTATTTTTGACAATCAGTGAGAATGCAAGTGACTTAATTATTATAGTCAGGCATAATTCTCGATATGAACCACTCGATAAATCACCTGAGTATTTTGTGCAAGACTCGGTGAGATCTTGAAAAACCTAACCACATCTTATATTTTCCAGCAATAAGTCTTGTTATTTCATCTGTATATTCGAATATTTTCAAGACTTTTGTTGTATCACTATTGAATATGAATGATCAAATTGAAATCGAAATATTATTGATTAGCGTTCCTGCCCGCTTTGCAGACCTAAATCCTGGGTTTCTTTACATACTCAATTTCGATTACAAATTGAAGTATCAGTCTCTGAACTCACAATCCTCCGTTACATCCAAATCAATCTATAGATCTTTCTAAAACTTATGTATTGAGGAACAGAATATTTGAGTTACTTTCTAATTCTTCTCTTTAAACACATTTTATGGCCAGTAGCACCGCTATGCCTCAAATTTCAAGCTTAACAAATAATATCCATTCCGAATAATGACAGCAATGTTCATGTCACATTTAACTTCTAGGCTTAGATATGATTTTTTTCAGTTAAGCGATACTCAAAATTCAAGGGATAGTGGTGCAACTGGCCGTAAGTGATCAAATTTTAATCTATCCATATCGATTTATGGATAAACATATTCATCTGAATTAGGATCAATAATTGTTTGAAGAAAATAACTTTTAGTTGTTTACTAATCTTAATAGATGAAAATAGTTATTGTGAGTACACTTTATACCTAAATCTAAAATTTTCTAGTACATTGTTCTAATGTCTCTCTCCAGATTTTGCCAGTCTTAGACATGTAAACGTACAAAGAATTTTTTATTTTGACAAAATACTGTTTTAATTTAGCCATTTTGTACAAAATATTCACAAGTTATCTACACAGATTTCTCTCGTTTATCGCTATTTCTATTGATGAGAATCGTGTGAAAATTCGTTGCGTGGCTTAGAAGAAGTAAGCGGAGAAACAGACGGCGACTTTTCACAAACAAATAAATCGTACCAAATTTGACATTATTAATGAAATCATAGGAAGAATTGATCCCAGAATGCTACCCTATGACACTCTGTTATTAACGCGCAATTCACCAGATAACGCCTCAGTAAAATTAACTCGCTGTTTCTTATTTGTTAAACAGCTTTTGAACTAACCATATACATTTCCTTCTATACCACACCTTAGATTTTGCAACAATTTATCCCTCTCAACTGTTTCGAATGCTCTTTGGGAATCCAAGAATAACGCTGTAGATTACATATCAGCGGCAGTACTTTGATGTCAATCATTTAACACAAATTGGACAGCTCTTCCACAGTTATGCATGCTACGAAAACCTGATTTGTAAACTGACAAAATATTTCTTTTCACTTGAAAAAGGCAGCACTTTGCTGTCGAAACGTTGTGTTTCTAATAAATTACAGAACTTATACCCAATAAAACATATTTATTTATAAAATGAGTTCTGAAAAGTTTTTTCCTTCATTGACAAAATATTGTTTTGTGTGATATAATCTAACAAGAAATTTTCATAGTGCTGAAAGAGTATTCGCGGGTCTCAACAGTTCAAGAGTATTAGTATTGTCTAATTTTTTGATTGGAACAATATTGGAAGTTTCAGTATTTGTTCATCTTTCATTTGAAAAAATGACTTTGAATCCCTCCTTAAACACTAATCACTGCTACTGCTTAGAATTCTTGGTTTCAAGCAAATATATGCTCTTCGCAGATTACAAAGAATATGTAAGAAAGATGAAAATTGTGAGAAAATTATTCGGATACATACAGGGATTATTGGGCCGTACCCTCATAAACACGATCGTAGTTATTCAGTGAAATATATTACAGGACAATATTACCGTATAATTTCCATTTTTCTATCTGTAGTTTGAAGTAGTGCTACCTCATATCGGTGTGGTTTCCAGTTAATTGATGTCGAGGGTAGTGATCGCTTTTAATCATTGCTAATTACTTAGATGATCCGTTGAGTTAAATCAGATTAAAGTAGTACAGAATTTTTATAATTGATATTGTTACTGAGAAATAATATTTTTGGCTATCCCAACTGAATATTTGAATTATGACCGATCTAAATTTTATTTCAATCTAGATTATTTAGTGCAGCAGTATACGTGCTAGCTTTATTTTCTGGATTTGTGGTTTTTATTCTACGTTCAGAGATCAAATGTTCAGGCCGTGGTTAGATGCAAGTGTTCATGGAGAAGAAGAACAAGAAAAAAGTGACAGTGACCATGAAATATTGGATGTTACGAAACGTGGACTCTCTGCAAGTACTTCTACTTGTGTTGCTTTACGAACGTGGACAACAAATTGTTATTAATATGTATAACATATTAAAATTTGAGATTGGACACGCTGCAGCATTGAGAAGAACGACATATTTGACCCAGGTACGAGCATAGTAGAAAGGGCTTATGAGCTGACAGTAGTACCTATCTCACGGGAAACCTACTGATCAATTATATTTTCATTTTATTTCAATGTGCATTATTTCTGCCAATATTAATAATAAATTCAATACTTATCTGTACATTCCAAACTGTTTATCTCCTGTTGCAGCGTTCAGTATTGTGCATACGTTGCTAAGCTAAGATAAGAGGCACAAGATGAGTATTTTACTGAGTAATTACGATCGTGTTCATTAGACTACAACCCAATAGTCCCTGTCTGTATTCTAATAATTTTCAAGCAATTTTCATCTTTCCTACATATTTTGTGCACTGTGCGAAGAGCATATATTTGCTTGAAACCAAGAATTCTGAGCAGTAGCAGCGATGAGTGCTTATGGAGGAATTTAAAAATCATTTTTCGAATGAGAGATGGACAAACTATGCTTCATCCCACTCAAAAGAACTGTTTATTGAATGGAGTAGAGGATCTGCATCCTTCTCAAAACCAAGTTTTATTGTTATTTTATCTGGGCTATCTTCACTTGGCAGCGAAAATACTATTTTTCTAAAAACTCCAAATCTATCAGCTCAAAGATGAGATAAGAGGGCTGTTCTTGTAACAGAAAGGAGCAGAATAATTTGATGGTTATTGATGGAATATGATTTTTCGTTCTTGGAATAATTTCTTCCGACATGAATATGTACACTTATCTATTTTTAGAACCATTTCTCAAAATAGGCAGTACATTTGGTTCTCAGGAGTTCTTAAAAAAGCCTCTGTAAACTTCTAAGTATTGTAAAATCGAGAAAATTCACGATTCGTATTTTGATGGAAATATCCGTTTTGAGCAGCCCTGAATCCATTTTGACTATTTTAAGCTTGACGTCGACAAGTATTTACTGCTGTATGTGTGTATGGGTGTATTTATATATGTAGCTTGCAAATCTCAAAACCCGTCAAACGTATGATGTTGAACTATTGTATTTGAAACTGATCTAAGATCTATTTGTTCACCTTGCATTATGGTTACAATAGTCTGTATCGGAAGTGCACTTTATTTGAAACTTTTTTCGAATTTGATGCATAAATCCAAAATTGTTAGCCATAGAATGTTGAAATTCAGTATTTGAAATTGTTGTAGCATTTTCATGCTCATCTTCAATTTTTTGATCAATCGCCTCAGCCGGAAATGCACTACATATAACAGTCATTTTATATTTTCTGCATGAATTCAAAACAAATAATCGTAGAATAATGAAATTTCGTATTTAGCACTTTTATAACGGCTACTTGTACATCTCGCATCATGATTGCAATTGGCTGCATCGGAAATCAGATGTAGAGTCTTGAAACTCAGTATTTAAACAATTGTAGCATTCAAATGATAACTTTATATTTTCATAGCAATCTAGTGAGCTGGAAGTAGACTTTATTTGACAATATTTTTCAATTTTTTGCATGAATTCAAAACTATTGGCCTTAGAATGATAAAATTCAGTATTTGAGACTGCTATAACGTTCACAATATGTTCATCTTCTATTTTCATAGTAGTCGACTGAGTTAAAAGTGCACTTTACTTGGCAGTTTTCTTCTTATTTTCTGCATAGACCCAGAATAATTAGGCGTAAAGTTTTGAAATTTTATATCTATGACTGTTGTAGAATTCCAATGAATTTATTATATATCATTATATTATTCAGTTAAAATGTATACAAGTAAGTCATGTGGTGTCCACATAATTTTTTTCGCCAAATTGGAGAACAAGAATAAAACATTAGGGCAGAATTTTAATTGATTGTGGATAGGTGACTGATTTCACTTTCAATTCATGTGATGCGAAATCGTGTTACAGCGGCGCAACAAAATGCTATACACGCACATTTGTTTCTGGCGATTCTTTGAGCAATTCATTGAATACTTTGTGTAGACAGACATTCTTTCATCAATCTCCCAGATAGCAAGGAAATATTCTAAGAATGAGCAGAGAATATTTTTTCCGAATATTCAGCTATTGTTCCAACAATATCCTATGTTTATCGGTATATATTTGTGGGATATCAATAGAATATTCCCATGTCCCGATATTGCATATCCTATGAATATCCCAGGAACCATCCTGAAATATGCTACGTATATATGATGCTATATTCCTGGAATAATCTATGAGTCTCTATAAAGTAAACGTTCAATATATACTAAGAATATTATGAGGATAATTGAAATCATTTTCTTGGAATATTCTGGGCTGGTTTATGGCTATATTTGAGCTATATTTTTTTGGGAAATAAAATCATATCTGTGACAAGGAATTCAATCAATAGAAAATATTCATTCTCATATAAGTACAATTAAGAAAAAGAAATCACACTCATAAAACTCATAAAAATGTCAAAATACATTGCGTATTGTACTTAACGTCCAGACAAAAAAAAAAATATATGATATGAAAAAAATAAAACCATATTTGCGATAACAACAAGGTACAAATGCAGATATACATTAAATAATCTATTGATTTCTAATTTTCATATGTTCAGGAGCTTTGCTCAGCCGTTTGGCCATTATTAATTCAATTTGTTTCTCTGTAACTCTGTAACTGTGATCAGTTTCTATATTGGGTTTGTTGAAACCTAGATTTTTGTTTTGGTTACAATTGAAGTTGTCCATCTATCTCATCCTAACCTATGATGACACAATCATAAAAGTCTCAATTGGCCTCACGAACAACAATCGTTCCTAGTCATGAATAAAGTTTATAAAGCAAAGCAAAATTGAATATAACATGAATATCTATCATATATTCTACTAAGAATATACAAGATGAAATAATCTTTGAATATTTGTAATAAATATTCTAGGAATAATTTCGATGGACTATTCTCAGATGATCCATAGTATATAGGAATATGCTATGTATATCAATTATAAATATTCCTGGAATAAACAAAATAAGATATTTTCAGAAGATTTATAGGCTGTCGGAATTTACCATGTATACTTCGAATATCCAGAGCATTCACAGGACAACTAGTGAATATTCTCAGGACGTTATTGCTATCTGGGCTGTCATGACGGTTTGATGATCCTTAATTAGCAATACCACAGCCAGACCACTTAAGATAGCGGCAACCATTTTCTTGTTGAGCTTCTCCCGCGGTTTATCATCGTGAACTAATTTTCATTTTCAAAAACTCAAATTGCTTACTGTTGCTTGGTTTTTGAGTCATTGCAGATCTAAAATTCATCATCCGTAATAATATTATACACCTCCTCAGAGAAGGATGAATATGCACAAATCTAAACGTTCGTTCTTTTTTTTTGTTTCAATGTCACAATGTTGAATTTACCATGGTTCCAGTTTCGTCACTCGTAGCTGCTGTTGAAATATATTTTATCAACTATAGCAGATCCGGAGACAAGATTTCGCTTGATTTCAACGTGCGTTGCATTTGGAACTCTCTTCAGTAATTTTTCACGAATACTTCCATCACCATCAGCTGATACATGGTTTTCAGGTCTCTTCTCATGTTATAGGTGACCAAATTTAGATGACAGTACAAAAATTAACTCTATTTTATGATCACACAAAATCATTGCATGGAAAGCGGTTCGCGGCACTTCCACGGTATTTTGTGCTATTCTGTAACACAATCGATAAATTTTTATCGATCATTATCTATTTCAGCCAATGGACGTAGGTAGCACTGACAATAATTCTGAAAATTCGCTTGTTACAGTTGTTTCTATTTGTCAAAAATCTTATCGATCGATAATAAGTTATGATTGTGTTACAGAATACAGCCAATTGTCAATGCCAGACTTGTGAGCATATAGAAACCTCTTTATTATCAATACAAGGAAAAATTACTTCTGTTGAAAATAATGATTACCGTCACTTTGTTAGGTCGGATTTGACGCAGTCGGCTCTTCAACTATGAGAGCAAAAACAATAATGTTTCAGATATTAAACCAATACATACTTGATCATTATCAAAATCTGAGTACACCAGTTTATCTTCCATAAATATATAACGAAAGTCACAAGGGCATATTGTGAAAACTTTCCATTTATTTTTCTATTGATTTCGTTTTTCAAATAATTACTCTTATTACCCAAGTAATCCCATTAGCTCAAACTCCACTCCAGACCTCCTGTAACCTTGACAACTTCCCCACACAATTCAAGCTGTTAACTTGTTCCCCCCGCCCACTGTTCAGCACCGTTACAAACCGGAAGTGACTACACGACATTACTACACATCGTCCCGCTACCGGAACCGGATCTGAAGGTCTTCAGCGCCGTGAAGTGCAATTACAACGCTAACGCGTGTAATAGGCGCCATCTATGGATACATGTTTGAGAATCTGTGGTTGTGTGGGTGTGTTAACGTGTCAGTTTGTAAGTTTGTATGTTGGGAGGGATGAAATGAGATGTTGAGAGCTTTGTAGCTTGAAGCTTCATTCATAGAAACCCAAATCTGGTAAAGCTCAATTTTAAATATCTCGTTTCTCAATTTTGTTTGGATTTGTACAAGAAGGGTCTCCGTCGAAAAGATGATTCAATAATAATGAAGATTTTTGTTCTTATGATTGTCTGAAAGTCATTTAAGAAGAACAAGAAGATATTCTGTGACTTCTCTGATCATAGAAAGTATAATATATTATTTTTCGATGAATACTCTTTATGATGTGCTGATCAAGTATAATATAAATTATAAATTTGATAAGATTCGTGCGTTATATGATAGAACTGCCGCTCCTGTTTGGGTTCAAGTGAATGTTTTCAGCATTGGTATTGAAGTGCAGCAGAACTGTGATATGTTTCCGTCGTTTTCTCATTTGTATATGGCTTTGCCGTTGCAAAATACTTCACATGACTGAGATTATGTGATCTATATTCGTTAACGTATACTCATGGTGCTATTTATTGAATGGAAGTGGAGTACAATTGGGTAGAATAATTGATAATAGTAAGCGTACTTTGAATGTAATCATTGTAAAATTCCAGTGACTGATTGAGATGTTCTAACGTAAGACTGAATTGTGCGAATCGGGTGCACAAAATATGTTCTAATGGGAGTACAAGATTGAATTTATATAAAAGAGTATTTGTATCTGCTTTGATGTATGAGAGTAAAAAAATGCTAAACGTGGCTACAAGAGCATAAACGGTGAGTGATCGCAGTTGGAATGGAATTTTTGTTCTATTAAATAATGTAATATCAGAAAGAATGTATTCAAAAGAGTTCAAATGTATCGATCGTATTTAATTGATAATCTGGAAGTAGAACAGAAGATGTCGAATAAGAGATGTTTAGAAAATAATTATATGGATGATGTTCCGAATGAAATATTTTATGGTTGTCTGGTGAGTTTTTGGATGGATATGGCTGCTGTTTTGTTGCATGGAGGGAAGTTCTCGAGCACGAAGGAGAATAATAGAGAAGCGGACACTTAGTTGGAAAACATGGAGCCTAAAATGTAATGCGACAGATGTGAGAGAGATAGCGAGAGCGGGCCCAGCTTTGCGTGGTCCATATACAGAAATAAGATTAAATTTCAATTATTTTCAATAAAATACAATTGCCAGATAGATTTCTTAGTTTCATTACGTTAAATACTACATTATTTATTAAATGAAAGGTAAAAGTAAAAGGAAATTAGCATTTTCATTTATCAAAACCTGCAATGGATTAGTACATTATGAAACAAGGTATCATAATAGCAGCTATATAATATTCAAAAGCGCGTCTTATAAAACAATGCCCCCGTGGTTCATATTCCAGAAACAAGCTCTACATACTTATGCTTATACAATAAAATAACTTATCATGAAAGAGGTATTTTTTTAAGGCAGATTTTTATGATAACCGCTCTTCGTAAAGTTAATAAGTGGAATTTATTTCCGTTTGCTTGGTCGATCCGTGAATTGAGATACATTAGAAAAACATTATTTATTCCTGTATTTCATTGTACCTATACGAGATAGTTTCAAACAATCAACTATCTGTGAAAGTTCTGAAATTGTAAATAGATTTTTCAAATGACAGGTATTCTTGCTTTAATAAATTGAAATAGTTAATTCAAGACAGAGAATGGAGAGTATTTTTGTTGTAAATATCCACCTAATGCAAGCTTCCCTTTATTCAAATCAGTATCCATGGATGGATTACATGCAGAAATAGAAAAATTATCACAATAGAGCAGAGAGAATGAGAGAAAACTCTTCTCGGACACTTTACAACGTCCACCATGTTTAATTCAGTAACTCGTCAGGATCGCTAATGTCATCCATGTATTCACGAAGCGTTTCGGATCATTAGAGTTGGCTCGCAGTGTTACAGACGCGAGAATGCTTGTGATGCAATTTAAATTATAACTGAATTAATTTAGGATGTACTGTTGGTATGTTCGTATGTTTCGGTGGCTGTGCAGCTGTTACGGAGTAGTGTGAAGAGATTTTTTTAAATTCAGATTGTATGCTTATAAAACCATTCCCATAATTCCCAGCTCGGCTTTGAATCTAAATTTCACATTATACTGTTTTTTTTTCTTTCATATACTTAACAGTACATAATAATAGACAGCAATCATGTCAAGACACTCTTGTATATATAAATATGTATGTACATTATGTACGTTCATAAGTAACTCGCAAATCGCAAAGGCTGTCGAATTTTATGTATGTAGTAATTTTGTATTTAAGATTGATCTGTACCAAAAGTGCACTTTACTTGGAACATTTTTTGAATATTCCGCATAAATCGAAAATAGTTAAACGTAGAACATTGAAATTCAGTATTTGAGACGACTGCACCATCTGAATGCTCATATTTCATTTTCATTGAGATCGACTGAACCGGAAGTGCATCTCACTTAACAGTATTTTCGAATTTATCGCATAAATTCGAAACGACCAGCCGCAGATTATTGAAATTTAGTATTTCAGTCTACTCTAGCATCTGAATGATTGTCTATTATTCTCATAATAGTTGACTGAGCCGGAATTGCACTTCAGTTGAATTTTTTCCAGAATTTTGCACGTAAATTTAGAACTGTTAGCCGTAAAATTTGGAAAATCAGTATTTAGGAATGTTGTAGCATGAGGATGATGAGCTACTGTTTCCATAGAAACCGACTGATGCGAAAGCGCACTCCCCTATTTCCATAGATGGGCATGTTATTTTTGATTGGTGAATACTATGTGTGTAGATTTATCATTGTTCATTTTATTCCTCCATTTGTTGTCTCACTTCTAATGGCTCATTATGCTTTTGGATGATCGCTATGTCATCGACATAGTTTGCAACTGTGGCATTTTGAACATAAGGTAGAATGGCTGTGTAAAGCTGATACAATACAGGACCAAGTACACTGGCTTTGGGAGGCCCAGCTTGTACGTTGTGTTATTTGGAAGTACTGCCTTTATAGATTACTCGGAAATATCTCTCTTCCAGGTACAATTTTGTTAGAAAGATATATTGGTGCGGTGAGATGTTTATAATTTCACGAAATTATCCTGTGTGCCAAACCCTATTTGAAGGCTTGGCCTATGTCTATGAAGACACCGGCCCATATTTTGCCGTATTGAAAGTGGTGCTTTATCTCGTCAGTTATTCTGTGCACTTTTTGAATTGTAGAGTGTTGTTCACTTAATCCAAACTATTTTGAGCCTTCAAGAAGTAGTTTTTCAAATAGCTTTGACAGTTGAGGTAACAAAGATACGAAAAGGCCTCATGCGCTAGTTTTCCAGGCTTTTGAATCAATATTTGCAATTCTTGTAGAACTTTTGCGGTTATCTCGTTGTAGCTCAGCGATTTTTTATTGTTCTTCTTGAATTTTATTAGTGTTTCACAAGACAAGAATTCTTGTCTTGCTCAGCAGTTTCTTGCTCTTGTCTTGCAGTGCAAGACAAGAAATGTATCGAGATCTTGTCTTGCACAATTCATGTAAGGCGATTTCTTGTCTTGCCTTGCAAGCCTCTTGCACATTTCTTGTTTTGCATATTTTATTTAGTATATTATATCTCAAATAGATGGCGTCACTAGATTTCTTGCATTTTGTGCAAGATTCTTGCACAGTTCTTGCTTTTGCGGGGATTCACCAAGTTAACTCGTAGGTCAATGATTGTATTTGGTACTCATATTCTCTTGGATGAATTAGAGTAATGGGCATTTGAACTTTATACACAAAATAAAACATCAATTGACCAGATGATAAAACACTGTAATAAAACGAATTGGATCTATTGCGTCTCCCTATTTTGGATCCAGCTCACAGAATCGGGCAAAAATTTGCAGGAAACTTCAATCAAGAGATTTGAAGACTTTTAAAAATCGATATTTTGTCGATCATAATAGTAGTCAAAGTAATGAGGATGAGGAACAACTTGCAGTAAACTTCTTTTGTCGACTTTGATATATTGACTTCACTCAGATATTCATCCAAAATGAGCTTGACATATCTACTTCGACGTCGTTGCAAGGAATAGATGAAAAAATGAGGAGTAGAACTAAATCAATACTCTCTTCCAGAACAGTAAGCAAAGATACCAAAATTTTGGCTTGGTGGCCAGCTCATACTTCTATATTTCTCAATCTGTCTTATATAGCTGGAGATTTTTTGAATATTATCGCTACATCTGTGCCATCAGAACCACTTTTCTCCAAGGCGATCTTAGTGATAAGAAAGCACAGAACCCGTTTGAATCTTGATCTATTAGAAGTCTTCTGTGCGTGAACTCTTGGTCGAAGTTTTAGAGAGAATAATGCACGTTTTTATTTTTTCATTCTGTCAATCTATAGAGGTTTTTTTTATTTAAGGCAATGTTTTTGTAGAGAAAATTTATATTCTATATCTTACATTACTACTCATGTACTTCTAAAGAAATAAATATTCCATATGCTGTTTTTAATAAGTACGATTCTTTAAAAAAATCTTACTTTTAGACTTGTTCTATTTGATCCACCTATTCACCAATGACGCGATACTCATTTTTCTCTCATAACTCTGAATTCGGACTCATTGGATACGCAGTTCTGGCAAGAATGCAAGAGAGGCAAGAAAATCTTCCAATTCTTGCAAAGTCTTGCATCTTCTTGCAAAATCCAATTCTTGTTCTTGTCTTGCAATGCAAGACAAGAAATTGAGACATTTCTGGTCTTGCATTTCTTGCGCAAGATAAGAAAAGAGCAAGAAAATGCAAGACTCTTGTGAAACACTAAATTTTATTCCGTTTTTAACTTCTTCGGTCGTGCTTTATTGCGGGACAGTTGTGTTTGGTGAGATAAATATTCTTCTATGTAGGATTATTCATTTAGTGTCATGACAGATGTGTGTGGTTTGAATGTGTTGGACGAGTTTTTTGCGAAGGCTTCTGCTTTTTCTACATTTCAGGCCCACTTTCCGTGTTTGTTTATGATTGGTGGCATACTTGAAGTTAGTCTTTTGAACTTTTTTGCTGCTTACATTATTTCGGCAAGAGTCGTTTCAGATTTTCTGAATTAGTTTTTCAATTACGTTGATCAGATGATGAAGTTTATTTTTGTCTTTTGCTTGTATTGTTTATTTTCCGTTTTCATTCCCAAATTTTTTTTTGCAACAATTATATCCAACAAAAATTTAAGATAATTGATAATATCTCCGCTTTTGCTCTCGAGTTTTGATGTAAAGTGCCAGGAAACTTTATCAAATTTGTAATATTTTGTACGTCTTTGTCTAGATCAACCAATGTTTTGAGACAAAGATTCATATTTTCATTCAAGTAATATTAGAATGTGTTTGAATTTGTGTATTCATTGTGTAACGTCGATTTCCTCTCTTTGATTATGATAGTTGAACTTATCGTTAGAACAAATAGTGAGTGGTTTGACATCGGGTTGGGACTACATTCGATATCAGTGTGTTTGTTCAAAAGTCTTTTACTTTGAGAGAATCTAGCAAGTTCGGTCTTTTATTAGGATCAGCAGGCTAATATGATGGTTTACTGGTGCGTGTATGAATAATTCCTTTTCGTGGTTCAGTTCCTTTGAGATCTGTTAGCCTTGAACCCCGTGAAGGTGTGTAGAGTTGTAGTTGTGGAATAATGTGAAAACATGAATCATTATCAGTTCCTGAATGTAACCAATTAATCAGTTCTCATTCCTTATATTAAGCTGTTATTCTCGCGTATTTTTCTTAGAAATGAGCATTTTCCGATCTTTTCCGATCCTTTCATTAGAAGAGAAGCGTGTTCAAAAGATTGGACGCGAGAATCATCAATCAATGTTTGTCTTCGATCCAAAAAAATGTGATAAATATCTTGTAGAACAAGCATTAAAATGATGAGAAATAATAATTAATACTGGAGGAAACAATTCTCAAATTGCTTGCTGTAAGAACAAAAACGAGGATATTATGAAGAAGTTTGACAACTCTTCGCGCTATATGATTATTCTCGAAAATAAAAGATATTTGATTTATAGCTCAATGTGACGTAGCTCTCACAGAACTTTTACCCAATTAAATTTGGAATCAAGAAAGTTTCTGCGACTAATAAATAAACTCTTACTAAACTGTAGATTTTTGAGCCGGCACCAGTGACGGCAGCGCTTAATTGAGCTTGTCCGCTGATGATTTGTATTATGGATTCAAATCCTACCATTTGTGTTTATATGATATATAATATGAACATGTAGATGAAATGTAATTTCTGTATCCAAATTTTTTCAAAACGTTGACAAACACAAGATGTATTATTAACTCTATAATTAAATTTGATGACGAGAATGTAATGCGATCACAAGAAAAAAGCTTCATACAATCGGTATTACGAATGATAGGTGTAACTGGATTATTAGAATTGTTAATTTCTTGCGGATGGAAGAGAATCGTGAATGTGGAATGTTGGCTTAGGGTTAGTTAAAACTTTATTAAAGAGTATTGCATGTTTTTATGTTATTGTGTCAGCAATATCTGACTTAATACTTCAATTTGATTAATAAATATGATCAAATAAATGAGTTTTCAGTTCATTATAATATTTTTTCGAGTTTTTATTAATTTGATGATGATATGATGCAAAACCATTTCATGGTACAAGACAATTATTATAGTTATACAATTTATTTGATAAAACTAGTACTCTTCTAATGATTTAACAGTCTATAAACATCGAATGCAATATAATACTAGACATAATCCTGGGTGATTAATTACATTTGAGAATAGCTTTGATTATGTCCAACATCGATAACTAAAATTAATTCATTTGTATTAATTTATGACAATATCATCTACAATTTACTGATTAGGCCATAGTTTATGACTGAATAATTTTCATTGTCATAAATTATCTAATTTAATTGCAATGAATGATTTATTATCGTATTGATAATTCAAACCTATCTTATCATCAGCATTATTTTTTGAGCATTAGATCACATATTTCCATACTATATTATTATCTCTTATCGTACATTGATTGACGAGGGATAATTTAGGCCATCAGAGATGCTCATCAAATTATGCATGGATTATAACGTTCTAATCATTTACTATAAATAAAATTTCCAAAATGGAATAATAGAATTCACTGCTTAACCTAATGATTAACATGCAGATTTCTGACCGAATATCTATATCAAATGTCATATTTGATGGTACGAAATTTTGGCTTGCCCAGATTTCTGTACAATTACATCAATAATTCAAATAATAAAGCTCGAATATACCGCTTCTATCGTGAAAAAAAAATCATTGTTATCTTTTATCTTACCTACCTATTAGACAGCTACACAATTGTCTTTTACCCTCTTTTTCGCCCTAATTCATCTCTAATTCTCTTTGTAGTATTTTGAAACTCTAAAGAATTTCCAACAATAAATTTTCTGAATCCACAGTGTGAAAGAAGTTCAATACCAAAAACAAGAACTGTATCAACGGTAAATAGATAAAGTAATGAAAAATAAAAGAGAATGAAGAAAAATCGTACAGGAGGTGAACTCTGGCATGCACTTTTTTGCCGCAGATGAGCAGATGCTCATGCAAACTTTTTTCATATTAACCTCATCGGAAATCACGTTTTCTTGCTGTTTGCCCTTTCTTCAGATTACTGTGTACATCAGCAAAGCTTTTTATGGAAATTGTGAAGCTCTTTCAAGTGAATTTTTTGCCACTTTTTCATTTTGTCAATGAATCTGCTGATAAATGAACATGTATACTCGAATCTATTAACATCTGTTGTATTAATTTGGAAATCTACACCACTTCAAATGGACTAAAAATGAATGTACCTATTGGCAATATCAAGTCATCTTGATAACAGTTCCGAAATCGAAGCCACAGAATAGTTTGAATGCGCAAACTTAGTCTTCGTGAATATTACATGGAGATTCGACAATAACACTATAACACTGTAACACTATTTGTGCACACAATCACAGCACTAATGTATCGGTGAACAATGTAGGATATAATGTGCTCTCAAACATTCGCAAATTGTTATAAGCATTCGGCATATAGTACAAAAGGGAGGGGTAGGCACACCAGCTAGTTGTTACATAAAACTATTTAAGGATGCATTCGGTGACCATGGCCAGCTTTGACAAATGAAATCATCAATGAAAGGTAAATTCGATTTAATTTCAATATTTCGCTGAATATCTTGGACTTTCTCAGGGAGATTCAAGAAAGTTACAAATTTCATCTAATTTATTTTAGATGAAATAATCATGTTCATTTGCAAATTCTTTTGATAGATTGAAAACTTTTCAAAATCGGAAGAGTTATTTCATGTCACATATTACGTTATATCATTTCGAAAAGTTAATCTCAAAATCAGCGTTTATGTGATCAAAGGAACACATGTGCTTCATACGCCAACAAGTAGGAAGTATTAAAACATTTAGTGACCGTGAGAGCGCTACAGGATAATAACAAAAAATATAATAGAAGAAAAGAAAATGTAAACTCAAAGGGACGGCAATCATGACGAAGATTATTGATCGAATATAGATTGTCAGTGTCGTTTTTATAATTGATGGTATATTTTTTGTTTTTCTGAATGTAATACATCTCTAGAAATAACCTTTTTCTATAGTTGCTCTCAAAATACTGAACTCATTGTAGTGAACAAGATGTTCCGTATCATATCTTTATCTATCTATATATCGATATACCTTTGGATTCAACACTTGATATTATACAACTGAAATATGATGTAATTTTGATTTTATTAATTTTATTTTTGATGACGGCACATTTATTCACAATGACCAAATTTATTAACATATTTCAGACTGTCCTATGGGAGGTGTGGTGAGCTCTATCATAAATAGGTTAATAATAGACTGGATCCTGTATCAGATTTCATCTCAACTGTCTATTGAAATGTCTTTCATCTACAATTACGTCGATGGTATCATCTGTGCGGTTACAATTAATAAAAAGAAAGATAGCTTTGCATATATTCAACAGTGTAAATACAAACACTCAACTTAACTATTAGAGAATAAGTGGTAAACAGTGTTCCCTCTCTTGATACAAGAGTAATTAGAACATAAGAGCAACATGTTCTCTTAGACTGGTATCATAAATCGACCAATTCTGGCAGATACATCCACTATTACTCTAAAAATACAACGAAAATAAAAAATAACTTGATCGTCGGTTGAAAGAGCCGCATCGTAATTATATGTCACTCAACTCTACAACTAGCATCGCTAAAAGAAGGCTGATCCAGAATTTATACTCAAAATCGGCCATTCGCCGACTCCTATGTAATACCACAACCAATAAGGCTTCTTAGCCAATTGCAACTCATCCACAAACAAGCATTGTGTCAATTTCGTATATAGTCATACTCACATTAAATTAATAAACAGTCTGAACAATGACGAAAATAACTTGGTGTTCTCTCTCAACTATGGAAAATGATTATTTCTATGTGTTATATCCAGAAGAACAAAAAAGATACTATCAATTATAGAAACGACAGAAACAATTTGAGTTGTATTTATATTTATTATAACCTTTGAGTTTATGATTGCTGCAGCTTCGAGTTTGTGTTCTCTCTTCTTCTACGAGTCTTTTTTGTTATCTTGTAGTACCCTTACAGTCGAAAGATGTTTTGTCACTTCCTGATTATTGGCATATAGAAAGAAGCAAAGGTCTTCTTTTCTTCTATCAATGAAACACTGATTTTAAGATCTATTCTTCAAGATGTTGTAACTTCCATTGGTTTATCAAAGTATTCAAGCTGTCAAAAGATTTTTAATAATAATCCTCTGAGCTCTTCAAATTATCAAACAACTAAACTTTTGAAAGAATCGTCTTTACCTCAAGATGATCAGAAAGAGCTTATTCTTCAAGATCCTGTCATTTCCAAGTTTTATGGTCTTCCGAAAATTCATAAAAAAGATGTTACCCTAAGACCTATTGTCAATTCAATAGGTTCAACAACATATGGATTAGCCAAATATTTGAATGGTATGTTGAAGCCGTTGATTGATCATACTTCATCATATTATTTTAAGGATCCTCGACATTTTGTGGATTTGATCAGTGGTATGACATTGACAGATGATGATCTACTTGTAAGCTTTGACGTTCCATCTTTATTCACATAAGTAGCTATCATCGATACTTTGAAATTATTAGGAGATTATTTTTCAACTAATATTATCAAGCTTCTCAAACATTGTTCGACTTCTTGTTTCTTTATCTTCAATGGTAATTTTTACAAGCAAATCGATGGTGTCGCCATGGGTTCTCCTATTTCTTTGTCTATTGCCTATTCTTAGTTGGAGAATTTTGAACAAAAAGCTTTGAGCACAGCTATGGAGAAATCCACTGTTTAGCTACGTTACGTTGATGAATTTTTTGCTGTTACGCCTCATGGTAGAGATGAATTGAATGTATTTTTGAATCATCTAAACATGCATCATGGAAACATTGAATTCAGTATTGAGGTTAAAGGAAATAACTGTCTTCCTTTTCTGGAAGTTCACCTGAAGAAACAATATAATGGTAAACTCATCCATTCAGCATATAGGAAGCCAGCTCATACAAATCAATATTTACATGAGTCCTCATATCACCATCTTGCTCAAAAATTTTGCACTTTTAAAACCTTATATCAGAGAGCTTTTTCTTTATGTCATCCAAGTAAACTGTCTGATGGAATCAAATTTCAAGATGATGTTTTCTTGAAGAACGGTTATAATAACACACAGATCAAGAGAGCGCTTGGACAGAAGAATTCTATTCCTCCTGTTCAAGATCCAAATAATAAGAAAATATTTGTAACGTTGCCTTATGTAGCAAATATAACTGATAAAATTGGAAGACTTCTACATAAATATGACATAAAAACATCTTACACTTCTAATTTGAAAATTCGAAATCTTATTGGTAATATTGAACACTGATTTCCTCTACAGTATCCAGGGATATACAAGATTTTCTGCCAATGTGGCAAAGTATATATTGGACAAACCAAGAGGACTGTGGAAACAAGACTGGAAGAGCATTCTTGCCATATAAAATTGAATCATCCAGAAAAGGCTGCGGTGGCTAAGCATGCCATTTAAGAATTACATGACATTGACTATAAAAATTCAAAGCTCTTGGCTAAAGAGAACAATTGGTTCAAGAGGCTAATAAGAGAAGCAATAGAAATAAAAAAATCACCTAATAATTTGAATTTGAATACTGATTATGAACTCAATCGATCGTGATTACCAGTCAATTGTTCATAATTTCAAGTTATTTTTATCTATGAATCTACTTACAAGAGTTATCTCAATACCACCTCCTGAATATCTGTGGATGGTTCAGTTATGTGCCAAACCAAAAAGAGTAGAGCCAGATTGACCTAGAACCACAAGGAGTTGACTATTTTCCTATTTAGATCTTTATTTTTATCTCCTGAAGACCCGTGGACATTGAATTATATGCTAAACCACAAGCAGAGCTCTACGACCCTAGGAGTTAATATTGTAACGTGCAAGAGTAGGGAGGCTCGTAAAGATGACTTTGCATGGGCGGAACCTTTCGTCCTATTTGCGTCGCGCCGCGTCGCATCACATCACCCTTCCCGATGGAATACTCTAGCAATATTCCAGAAGTAGAGCATTCCAGAAGTATAACATTCGGGAAATAGATATTTCTATACATGAACGCAAGTAAACTAGTATAGTAGTAGTGTAATAGTGACGCTAGAGCAGTGAATATCAAGAAGTGAAGTATTCAGTGTATATGAATAGTTGAATATAAATATCTGCGACTTTGTTTAAGTAAGTATTGAGTGATAAATAAATAATATAGTGTTGTTAGTGACATCAGAAGAATAGAACTTCTATTTCATTTTAAATTATTAAATAGTGACTTCAATTTAATCACAAACTATATTTTGTCAAGCAATAAACATTACAATATTTTATCCAATTATCTTTTGTATTTTTATTGTCTTGACAATTTTTGTTTAGTTATTAATTATACTTTTACACTTGAAAAATGCAGCACTTCGCTGTTGAGACATTTTTATATACAGAACATTTCCAAGTAAGACATATACAGGGTGTATCACGAAAAGTGGAGCATAGGCGTTTAACATGGGAAATCAGTTTTTCCCTGCGCATTGCTCTCCTAATTATTTCAGACAAAAAATTCCAAATGGATATAGTAAAACAGAAATTTCCGCATCCGAATCAATGTCCTGCCCTGCACATAGTACATCAAAAATTGTGGAATATCTAAATCAAACATTTCCTGGAAGCTGAATAGGTCGAAGAGGACCAATTAACTAGCCAGCACAGTCGCCTGAATTAAATCCGTGTGATTTTTTTCTCAGGGGTTATTTGAAAACAAATATTTATAGAAGAAGATACCAGAGTATAGAAGAACTTGAATATGCTATAACACAAGAATGTCAAAAAATAAATAATAGGCAATTAAGTAACGTTCGGCAAAGTTTCTACAACAGATTGGGTTATTGTTTAGCACAAAACGGAGGATTGTTTGAACATCTATTATAATTTGAGAATTTAAGAATATTTTGAGTTTGTTGTAGTTCATATTGGATTCAATTTGTTGCATTATTCAATTGTAAGTGTTACTTATTCTATTTCATCAATCTTAAACAATAAATCAAATTGAATCACCCATTATTTACCATCATTATCATTAGATTTTTATTTAGAAAATTGATATTCACTACCTACGGCAGTTATCTATTTCGACAATCAGCATTCTGAGACTGACGTATTAAACGTTACGTTTTTGATCGTCTCTTATTTATATTTTCATAGCTAATACTGTTAAATGCAATTCCGTGAATATTCATATTTTACTTCTGCTATCATGAAGTAGCCTAAATACTTCTTTTTTTTATTAGGTCGGTACAGAAATTTTGCTCTACAATATCCATTTGGAATTTTTTGTCTAAGATAATTTGGGGAGCAATGCGCACAGAAAAACTGATTTTCCAAGTTAAACGCCTATGTTTCACTTCCCGTGATACAGCCTGTATATATATTTTTTTCAATTATACCAATTTGCAGTTGATAATAGCTAAGCATGTTTCGAAGATATTGATATGTAAAAATAAGTGTATTGAATGGAATTCGGATTCATGATTATTATTACAGAAATTGCTTAGAACTTACGATGTCCAGGATACCGCCTTTGAGGAAAACGCTGTGCATAAACACGCTTTACACTTGCTAGCACTATGTCTCACTAATTTATTATTGCTGAATCCGTTCGCAACACCTATTTTTGAAACAAATCACCAACTTTTGCATAAAGTCAAATAGGTATATGTATCATTCACCAAAGAAACTAATTATCTGCCAGTCTACTACGAACAGAGTAAATTAACATCAACTTATTCATAACTCAATTCGAATAATAGCAATTATTCAATATTAGACATTGTATTTTATAATGAAGTTTTACATAACAATCCATCCAGTGGCAGTGGCAACAAAAAATTTTTTACTGATAACATGGAAATTAGTTTTTGGAATTTAAAAAATATTCTTTTATATTCGTTATCAGCATACCAAACAACATATACCGTCAACTTATGTACCCGAAGCTGTGAAAAATCCTGTATAGACTGGTCAATGAATAAGGTACTCATTAAAAGTTAATAACACACCTTCTGGGTAGAGATGAGACCAAACCTTGTCAGCGTGTAGCACAAAACTTTATCATACCTTATGGAACAAAGTACAATTAATTGTGAGTATTTATAGCGCTTCAAGAGGAAAAACGTTTATATCTGTAGCAATGCAGTATTGTCGATGTGGTTATAAGAAGTTTTGATGATAATGTATTACCTATATTATATCCAACAGTAGAATAGGAAAGACTGATTTTGATACTTGTATTTTATCGTTAGCGTCAACCTTTCTTATACCACTGCTGGACATAAGCCTTTTCCGGACTGTGCCTTAACATCGTATCCTCTCATAACCACATATCAAATAATGCAATTGATGTTATATCAAACAACTCTCTTTTTCATATTATACTTCGAAACAAATGTCTCCTTCAGATAGTGCCTTAATATTAAGTCTGATTACCACATCGATAGTATTGTGAGCACAGAGAAAATCCATCCAAAAAGTGCTGTGGACACGTACAATGTGTAATAATAATAATAATAAACATCCTATAAGTGAGCACAATTTGGATGGTTCACTTCAAAACCCACACATTGATAAACTTTTTATAGAGCAACAACCATTCTTTCTTCCGAATTGATTTATTCATATTTAGATACAGTGAATATTTTTTATTGGTATTATTGTCTATGCTATCTCATCAGGTCACAAAATATGCCGACTTAATCTTTGAGGCCCCGAAACTTCTGTGGTCGAAAACAGCCGTCCTGCTTTTCTTATTGTTGATTGCCTTATTGGTTTGCTCAGAAATTATGGTCTTGAACTAAAGACTCTAGGTACCTATCGTATTATCAGTCGTGAACCGTAAGGAATAATTCAATTACCTATATTATCAAATACATATTAAAAACTATTGTGAATTTAGTTGTTTGTCTTTTTCCACTCCATATAACGGTAGCTCTCTGTGACGATAAATAATGCTCGATCTCTTGAGTTTCGTTATAGAGAGTTTACACTATAATTGGACTTGACTCTGTGAGGGCGTTTTACTGCCACAATATCATTTATTGCCTTGGAAATATAGTTTTTGGTGAGATTCAAATTGATTTTTCAGACGATCATAACAAAATAGGTGATTCTATGGTCCCTTTTGCGGTCGCAAATTTAGCTTTTTTGTACTTCTCTGTCAAATTTTACTTTACTTTTACGGCCTCCATACTTTACTATTGTGGGACGCTCTTGTCTCTCTTTCTTTTTATTTCAGGATCTTTTTTTATCATACCTATAGAAATCTCAAATTGTAGAGAAAAACGATGAATATTTTGGATTTTTCATTACTCGTACGTGGAGACCAGCCCGCATACCAAAATGACCTGAAGGTTTTGAAGAACATCAGTGAGTAAGTGACGGAGCCACAGATTTTTGCGTATTGATAGATTCCTAAGTAGCAAATATTTATTGATGAAATTTAATATATCACACAAACACAATTATTCTATCTTATCCTGAGAATTTGAGATCTAAAAAGGTATCAAGACTGAAATTATAAAGGCTTTACTATACTTCGAGTTGCTACAAGTGAAAGTGGATGCCGCAGGCGTCGTATAGGACAATCAAATTTTTATGACAATCATTGGTGGAAATAATCATGAAAGATGATATTATTATTATTATTAATCAGGAAACTCTTCTACCCTACTAGGGTGTCAAGTTATTTTTAAGTTCATTAAATTTACGTATGATTTCTAGTTGGTACACGTCATTTATTACAGTCCTTTGTTAATTCTTCTAATTCTGTTTTATTAATGTTTCTCGGAATAAAAATTTCATCTATTCCTTTTTTTCAAGATTTGCTAGGTCGTCCTCTTCCTCTTCTTCCGTACAGTTTGGCTGTCCATATTCTTTTGACTTGTCGGTCTTCCGGCATTCTCATTAGGTGTTCGTACCAATTTAGCTGTTTTTCTTCTATTGTACTTAAGGTTGACTTGACATCAATACTTTCTCTTACTGTTTCATTTCGTACTTTGTCTACTCTGGTTACACCTTCTATCCTTCTAAAATACCTCATCTCTGCTGCTTGAATTTTATTTTTTTGTCTTCCGTTCAGTACCCATGATTCTGAACCATAAAATGAGGTTGCTCGATAGATTGCCTATGATTTTGCGTATATGGCCATATCATCAGCAAATGCACTTTCTACTACTGAATAACTTTGTAGTCTATTGTATCCCACTACCAGACTATTCGTTTTTCTATTGGACACATTTTCAAACATAATGATTAATAAAAAGTATATGTTGAGATATTGTACGTCTGATTTTCAGTTAGCAAATTGAGCTATGGTAGCTCAATGCTTCGCTTACACTCTCCCTCTTTAATCTTCTGAGTCAACAGTAATTTTCAATGACTAGAAGAATAATTAGTGCTTCGATAAAATTCCGAATTTTATTTTTGAAATTGAATTTAAAGCTTATTTATATACAGTTATTTTGAAAAATTATCAGTTGTTGTTCCCTTCTTCTCGAACAAAGGTATTGAAATGAATTGACAATCGTCACTTTGAGCAAATTTTCGAATATAGAACAGGTTTCACAAATGAGGTCCAATTTATTTTCAACAACATAGTCATTATTACAGGAAACGGAAAAATGTTATGATATATTCTGGCCACTTCGTAGACCTCAGAAAATAGATTTTTGTAATTTTAGGCAGTTCTCTCTTGTGAACTCAATCTTATTGTGTATCAAGAAATAGATTCTGATCATTTATTGTCAATCGCAATTTCTTATCTAGATGATGATATTAAAATTATTTCTTTTATTCATGAAATTCACGAGTCACAGCAACATAACGACCTGCCAACGTGTATTCAACATTTTATGCATAGTAAAATAAACAGCGCAATATATTTCAACTCTTTCATTTCATATAATCTTTTTATGCTGTCTTGGACGGAACAAGCAACTTTAATATTCTTTTGGAATAAGGAACACTACTTTGTACCTAACTTATGTTGGAGAAATGATTTTCTATTCAAAGCAACCAAGGATAGCATTGAATAATCTATCTTACTGCATGAATATATTAAGAGAATTACTCGTTGGAGGATTGGATAAATCAGTTTCAGGTACGAATGAAACTCGTGAAATATATCAAGTAACTTTGTTATTAATGACTGTAATTTTCCTCTTGGGCTGCGTCAAATATTAATTAAATTAGTTAAATTCGTACTCATGATTTTGTTACTTTATACTATCTGACATGAATGGAGAAGCAGGACCGTAATTCAATATTTCTGAGCTCTCAGTTTGACTATTGTTAAAATTTTCATACGCAATTGGATTTGTGGATAACGACAAAAAATCTTAACTGATCGTACACCATCTGCAAATAGAATTTGTTGATTTTTATGTAGTTGCCATTAGACCATTTTCAAAGTGTGCACGCATGCATGAGTTGTAGGTCAAAATTGCTTGAAAAAAATTCTACCTAACGTCTGTAAAATATACAAATGACAAGTTTGGTTCAGAAAACAGGATAAAGAAAGATTGTAGACGTTTGCTATGTGCACATCACAATATCCTGGGCATTCAGGATATCTTTTCACATCTTTGAATGATATGATGATTTGAAAATCATGAACATCTGAAATTTTACCTCACTCTTTCCCAGAAACCAAATCTATCATCTGGATTGTTTGGGATTGTAAGTAATAATTTTTATTTATTAATTTTGCTCTTTAGAACGCGTGCAAATCTTGAAAGTGACCTTATTGTGCTTTTCGTACTTTTAAATATTGATTCATTTTACTTGCAGACGGTGAACGATCAATCACGGTTTTCTGTCACTATCTACTAGCCTTGCTGTTACAATGTTATAAAATTGACAGAATATTCAAACATAGAAAAAATTGAGTGATAAACAAAGAGTTTGAATAATTGGTAATATTTCTGCAAAAACTGATGTGTTGAGGTCGATTCTCATACTATGGAGGTTAGTTACTTTGAATTTGATTGCCGCTAATACAAGAAGTAAATCCCAAAAACAGAAAAAAGCACGAAAAATCTGATCAATGCGTGATTGGTGGCCTGAAAATGCCATAGTCGTGCGAATTGGGCTCTCTTTCTCAGATAGGTATCCTCATCTGTTTTATGGTAGACACATTCTAGTATATCATAATATATTTTTTCACTTGGAACGGTTTGATTAAATATTCCGTTTATTGAAAATGGACACAAATCTCCCCTAGGCGAACTCCTATTCAAATTCAAAACGAACAGATCATTTGAAACCAGAAATAATATAGAATAGAGTACGGTTTGTTCAAAATACCAAAGTGTAAACTTATACGATAAAACAGCTATATCAAAATAGTTGAGGATGAAAATATTTTCCATGAATTATAATAATTATTGTCAAGTATAACCCTGCTTAAGATACCGTTGTTCAGTTGCTGAAAGCAAGGATACTATGAATAAACACGGATGGTGTATAAAGACAAAGTAATAATGTTCAAGGATCAGCCTGCATTAATTCAGTTTTTGTTATGGAAACTAAAAAGTTTTTGTTCGAAAAAATTGTGAACGGAAAATGTGTGTGGCAATTGGGAAGAACGATTCTTTTGTCCTTCATCCAACGTTATTAAAAAACTCGAAGGTAGTTCTTTTTATTTTTCAATATTTTTGCTACTAATGACAGCGCGAAAAATGTTTTTTTTTCCTTCCGAATATATTAGGAGAGATATTGATTGATATCAAAATAGTATAATGTAGCGATCAGGTGAACTTACAAGTACCTCGTGATCTCCTGAGAGTTTTTTACTAGGATTTTTTTTTCTCATGGTTACTCTGGAGGAAATAAAATGTGGAGTCAGTTGGATATGCAGTATTTGATATTGGAAAGAATGTGGTCCGAAAGGTAAGAATGAGTCAGTTTCGTAAGTTTGGGTATGCGGAACGGTTTCTGGGTAAAAATATGTGAATGTAAGTAGAGGAGAAAGATTGCGAGGCGTCCTGTGTGTAAGTGGATAGATATGATCATTAGTTTTTCGATTGAATAGTTATTCAAGTATTGAGGTCAGTAAGTACAGTTTACCGGTTGAGAATAATAGTTTGGGGGACGAGCCTTGGCGAGGTTTCCAAATATTATGTGAAATCGGTACTGTATTTATTGACTGTGATGCATACCAAATTTTTCGCACGATTGGAAGATCCACCCTTAATATGAATCCGAATTTTCTTGGTCAGATTGAGCTATTACTGGTAATTGTTCATTCGCTGTCAGCTGTCAAGTTTAACATTTTATTGTGAATATTCAATTACAAATAAAGATGAATAAATAAATATTTCTTGTGAAAATCCACAATTTTTCACTTACCACAGCTCTCATGGAAAAATCAACATACCACCTCGAACATATAAAAACGCCCAATCGTGCAAAAAGTTCATATCAACTTTTGGGTAGAAGTCGTGTTTTATAAGTATGAATGTATGTACCAATAATTCAGGAAGCTACGTAAAGTACGTTTATCTATTCCATATTTTAGAATATATATCATAATTAAAATTGATTGAATGTCTGGCTACATGTATCCATATACATATTGTGGACATATGAGGACTTCGCGTGATACTAAAACAACTATTTATTTTGTTTTTCCTCGAAATATATGGACGAATACTTCCTGTCGCACACATATTTCATTTTTGCATGCTACTTTTGCCGAATTACAGATAATAACCGACATAACATGGATTATGGCACAATTTTTTCTTCTTGTATAATTAGAAGCTAAAATTAGATATTACCGTGGCATTGATTGGGACAGGCAGAAGTTTTCTGCTTTAACACAAGAATATTATATTAGAGTAGCTTTAATAATATTGGCTTTACTCTCTTTCAGATTAGATAGAGATTTCACATTATACCCAGAAATGAGTCGTGATTACACAATATCAGAGAAAAATTGTAACGAGCTAACAGACAGCTTTCAGCACTTGAACAGAAGTTCAATTTTATATTCTTTTTGAAAATCACTGATTGTTCTTATTAGGAAGTAACAGATGGGGCCGTGAAAATTATGTTCAAATTAGTTATTATTCTAATAAAGTCCAGCTCATGTCTGATATTCGAATTAGGGTAGGAATAGCATCCCTCGTTTCCCATTTTGAAACGGAAACATGATATCGGTAATATTGCAAGACTGTATATTCATCAGATATTTTTATTCCTTGATTATCCAATCACAATTCTTCTGACATCAATTCCACGCTTTTCAGTAATAATATTTGTCTTGTTCTGATTCACCTCATTCCTCTCGGCCTATTCATTTTATTCCTGCGAGATCATTAATAATAACGGAAGTAGGGTGCGTTTGATCTCCTGAAAATACATTAAGTGGCCGCCAAGTTCAACAATGAGTGATGATAAAAATGGTCCAGCAAGAAAATTAGGTCCACCAAGACACTACGGTAATATCTTAAAGAATACCTACTCTAGTTATTCAGCAGAAACTTTGTTTTGGAGAAAGTTTTGAACAGAAACATTAGATTAATGAGCTCATTCATTCGTAGTGGAAGCTAATATCAAGCAATAAGAATAATTCATCTATATTACTCTACGATAGGCGAGTTTTTACTCGCCACCCAACAAATGAGAAAAAGAGATGTTATCAATACCAACAAATCTCTTATTTTGATCAATTTTGCCCTGTGGCTCAATTTGCCTCTGTCTAATTCATGTCCAGTAGTTCAATAAGATAATTGATATAATAATATTGATAATATCAATAATCGATCATTGACATTCAAGGGCTGGAAATAGACCTCTCCCTAGAACAGTACTCAAGCATCAAATATGACAGTACCGATGTGATTGTTGTGATTATTTGACTTCGAAGGACCATAAAAATTAATCTACTTGGATTGGGTAGATTATATATTGTCCCTTTGACGGTTGCATGAATTCTTATTCTTGAAAGAGACCACCCCTTAAAGCTAAACGGGGTCGGCGGGAGTGGGAGTCTCTGCCCCCCTCCCGGCAGAAAAACCAAACAGTAATTGTATCGGTACAGGCAGAGTTTTCTTTGATGAATTTTATGAAATCAAAACCTGATAAGTTTCACAAAAATACAAATTCAGGGATCGGTTTTTACACCATCATCCTGAGATGCATGCAGAGAAATTAATCTGCAGCAGTGCCATCTACCATAATACAGCCGAGGTGGCGAAGTTTGAAGAAATGCAGTCCTAATAAGGACGAAGCACGTGTCTACGGTTGCTGCCCTATTCAGGATGATGGTGTAAGAACCGACCCCTGAATTTGTATTTTTGTGAAACTTATCAGGTTTTAATTTTATAAAATCTATCAAATCCCGTTTCACGGTCAAACTTTGAAGGTCATTTTACAGTGTCCTGCATTTCTTCAGAGTTATCTTTCTCGCAGGAAGTACAACGATTAATTTGGTTTTATCGGATCGCTTGACTTTTCACTGGTACATACGATCACGAAAGTTCTTGTGGGATTCCTATTTTTTTTGTATCTCTCTTTGGAGAGCCTATTTTACCATGCCTGAAAAAATCGGCTCTATCTCCTCATTCTCAGAGATTGAATGAGAAAACAATAAAATTCTTCAAATTTTAACTTGTCTCAGACCGCATACCAAATTCCATCTCTTGAGGACTACATAAAGTAGCCCAATGGTTCTAATGATTATCAGTGAAGGACCAAATCAATGAAATGTGCTTATCGAATGAATTCTCAAGTAACGAAGCTATTAAAATAGAATTGGATACATAATACAAGCTTGGTGTCTCAAACCTTTGTCGCAAAAACTAGACTTTAAATATTATTCAGACTGAATCGCTTCAAGAAAAAGTTCTCAAAAATGTTGGGCTAGGTAAAGGAGTGCCTTGCTTCTAGATTCTCTGGACACATAAATAGCATAACATTTCATACAAAAATTTCATGGATTTTCACAAACATAATGAACAGAATTCCTGTCACTAGAAAATACACTTTTTCCCATAAATCAATCTTCTCCTTTTGTTTCCAGAATAACGCTATTTTTAATTTGTCACAGTTTCTTATTTTTATCTGTTCTACCATATAGTTTGACTCCTCTCGGTACCTACCCTATGTCCAGTTATTCAATAAGAAAACTTGAGAAAAAGAATCAAAATGAAGACAAAACTCAAAACTGATTTTAGATGAAGAATCGAAAAAAAAACCGTGAAACGGTGACAAAACCCAAAGTTTTTTCTATATATATATATATATATATATATATATATATATATATATATATATATATATATATATATATATATATATATATATATATATATAGAGCTAAAAATCTATCAAAAGATGATAAAATAGATTTCCACTAACAAAAGATATTGAATTTTTTCAGAAGAAATAAGTGGAACAAAAAACAAACTACTGAAAATCAAGTCAAAACTCAAAACTATTCAAATATAGTAAGAAATAGAACATAAATCCTGTTGAAAATGAGAAGTATAAAACAAAATACAGTAGTAAAGTCAAAAGCCACATCAAAGACAGGAAATAGAATTCAAAACTCAACTGAAAACAAAACTTCAAAACAAAACCTATCAAAATATTTGGATTTTGTTTCCTATCTCTTCTCATTATGATAGGTTTTAATTTGAAGTTTTGTTTTCAACTATGTTTGGCAATAATGAACTCGAATAACTCCCGAAAATAATCTAAACATGAAATATAAGTGACTCAATTATGGTATCCGGCTTGCATCAATCAGCTAATTTCATCCAAGTGATTATAAATCTAATCCCTAACTTTGACAAAATATTCTATTTTTTCTTCTTCAATATTCGCTCTTTCGATGAAAAAGGGGCTATACCGTACCAAAGGTCCAGTAGCCCTGAATTTCTCAAGTGTTATTTAGGATCATTAGGTAGTGTGAGAAATCCAAGTTTTCGTCATCCCACAGTCTGTAGTGTAAGTTGATTGATACATGTGTGAACAATGGCTCCTACAAAAGCCAAGGGACGTCAGACAGTGAGTGTTTTATATGTGGGAAGAGTTTAGAACAAGGAGTTATAGTTATTGTGCAGAAAAGAGGATTGGATACTTTAAATAAAGCAAGTCTTGAGGGGGGTAGGAGCTCAAGTCAGAAGTTGCAGTTTTTGTCTTCAGGGAATATTGTTTCTTATGGAGGCAAGAAATATCTTCAGATTATAAAAGAGTTCAATAGAGACTCACTCCTTCAAAGAGGAACCCAGCACATTCAATTGAAAAACACAAAACAAGAGACAAGTCTTTGGGAGCAACTAGAAAACGAGAGGACAAATGAGCCAAAAAAATTAATCGCTCACGTTCCTTAAGATTTGGATTTTATTGCCGCTGACGCTCAGTATCACCATGACTGCCAGAAGAAGTTATACCAAGCACCCTCGTTATCTGGGTTTGCAAAATGATTAAGGCTAGATTCTAGAGTTGATAAAGCAATGGAATATATTTATTCTTTCGTGGAAGGTAACAATGAGACGTGTCAGTTTAGATTCACTGAATTGATCAATACTTTACCTGGTGAAAGTGAAATTGACAGATTGATTGATATATATCATGAACAATACCAATTTACCAGAGTTCGAAGAACATCCGAGGATTGAGCCTCATAATAATCTTGGGTCAAAATGACAAAAATGTTATTTTTCTTCAAATTTATTCCGATTTATTCCCGCTCTTCATAATTTGACGATGAAAAGTGTTCGAGGCATGGATTTTGTAGGTTATCAAATGTTCTACAACTTTTATATGATCAACTTTGCTTTAAACTAAAGTCTTCATGGAATTTTCGTGAGTCAAAGTAGCAAGAAAGTGAAAATTTTGCGAAACTTCAGATTTCACACCTATTTCGCTGCCTCATATCTCATATATCGGTAAGCGTTGGTCGTACAAGAAAACTTAGGAGACCATTTGTTGTTTTTGTTCTCTACAATTCGGTAGTTATAATAGTATATGCGAAAATGCATAGGAAAGAAGTTATAGGCTGAAAATTGGAAAAAGTGCCAACATTTCATGGTTTTCGCGTATAACAAAAGTTGCCATGAAGCTTGGCTGACGAAAACTTGAATTTATCACTATCCAATGGTCCTGAAGAGCACATAGAAAATTCAGGACTACCGGACCTTTTGTAGGGAAATCCACCTCTATTCACAAGACTATATTGAATGATATACCTAATATGCTCTAACATCGATTTTTAATTAGTTTGTCACTGTAGTCATTTTAATGCAGGGGCCGCACTAATGTCTAATGCAGTTAAATAAGACGTTATAATACAATTGACATATTGTCATTGACAGTGTGTTGATTATTGAATAACGCTTTGAATGATGACAACATACGTGAGTGTGGCCCCAGCATAAATGAATAGTATCATCATTAGTAACATGGTGGAATAATAAGAGAAAAGTTTTAGAAAATGGTAATTAGCATAATCACCAATTCATGGCTTGTTATTTTAATGTATCAATATCTTGTCAGTGTCAAACAATAAAATAGCATTATTGAAACGAGTTTAGACGTTTTGAAAAAATGTTGGATAAAACGTTGTATTGAACTCGTATGAAATGGAATAATTAGTCGTTCAAGAAAATATGTAGCCACGAATACTGAAGAATCAATTAACTAATAAAACAAATGTATGCTAGTGAAATATGATTATAATTGATTATAAGCTTATGAGAACAAGTTTATATTCATTCGTTGAATAATACTTGACGAATGTCGTATAACCATATTAATTGCTCCATAATTAGGTTCTATCTAATTACGTTGTGGCTCTACTCTCGTGGTGAATCAGAATCATTATTTAAGAGAATTAAAGTTTGCTGGAAGTGTTTGAACGGATTTGAACTTTGGTCGAGTGTACTGATCATAAAATTTGCATGTTTAGTGATCCCTCTTGGGTTCGCAACTATCTCAGATAGAGCCAACATTGCTGATAATCAAGTTAAGGACAATTGGTGGTTAAACTGCAATAGTTCGCCGATCTCACCAAAGATAGATTGCATTGAATAGTCTATTCTAGAAACAAGATATACTGGAAGTAATTGAGGCTAGATCAATAAACAAGACTTCTCTAAAATAACAAGCAGGTTCTTGGAACACAGTTAGTTTCAAATTTTGATGAGTAATTCTTGAGGAAAAACACAATTCGGAGAATAGATTGCTCATGGAATTTTCTTGAGAATCTATTTTCAATATGATTACAAATGACATTTGAGTTATTTGGAGATAATTCAATAATTATTGCTAAATAGTTATGTTAGTCATAATAACTCACGGCACGCTTTGATTCCTGCATCTGTTAATATACCTATGATAAAGTACGGCATGTGCATCGCTTGTTAAAAGTTCATCCCAATGCACAATTAGAAGTTTCATATCAAAATTCGTTTGAATTTTTAAGAGATGAATCCATCATGAAATGCTATGTATCTGTCTCACGGGTATGACTATATATTAAACTGTCAAAGAACTAAGTTTGCTAGTTTTGTGCAGCCATCCACGATGATATCTATTTCAATTAAAATGTAGGGAAACATTCATTTAACAGCTTTCTTGCTACGTCAAGACCACTTCGCGAATCAGATTTATGACAAATCTGCTTTCAAGCTGCGACGATCAAGCACAGAAACATTTTAGAATAAATATGTTCATGAAAATTGAGCCACAAATCAAGGAAAATAACAAGAAAACGTTATCAATCAAAATTTTCACCCAGAGTGAAAACCGAATTGTCGATGTTTTTGAGTAAACGAGATCGATAAGAAGTGATCAGAGTTCATGAAATTCTCATCATGTAGTGATCAGAAATAAGATGAATTACATTACGCGTACCAATAGAGGTTTTCAATTCACTCAAAATATAAATTAAGAATGAAACTTCGGGAATTCAGTCAAATATATTTAATGGAACTTTCCTGTGAGGAAAGTTCTATTAAATATATTTGACTGAATTCCCGAAGTTTCACTCTCCAAAAATCCCAACAGTCAACTATTCTAGCAGCATGAATTGAGAAGTTAATTCTATTCTTATTGAGTTTCAAATGTATATGGTTGGTTCAAAGGATTGAAATAGCTTACAATCCTAATTGTAGATACAATTCAATGATGACGTATGTTTCGGTTGACAAAGCAACCATCTTCAGCATATATAAAATATATAGTTCAAGCTTCTAGCTTAGGAAAACTTGATTATGCAAGTATTCAAACATTGTTTTATCTTTACGATGACACAATTATCAGACCAGTGAGCAATCACTGAAATGCAACAGTAAAACTTTTGAATCGTGAGAATTCATCCTTAATTGATGACTAGTAACTAATGATTTGTATGATTGATAGATCGCCAAGTACGATTTTCTGTGCTATTGAAGACTTGGTTTGCATTTTGACCAAGCAGAACGCTAAAATCCATAGTTCTATGCTGGGTTTTGGTTTTTTCCTATGTGAATAAACTATGGAATCTATCAGAATTGAACATTTCATCTTAAAAGAACGCATTATTACCATAAATAAGGTTCATTTCATGAATTTATTGTTGCTATTCGCTGCTGTCTGTCGATATGTCGCAACCATATTGTAAAACGTCGTATGAAACATGACTTGTCGGATTGCAAAGCAGCACAGTTTTTCAAATTGGTTTGCTCATGTTCAGATAAATTACAATTCGCCTAAACAAAAGTATGCTGCATTGTAACAATGTGTTGATTTTGACCAAGCATGAGGGTTCGATTCAATGGACGAGCTAGCTTATAATCAATTCAGCAAAAAAGAAAAACACACATTGTTTTATTGTCATTCACAAAGTCTCATTTCACTGGCAAGTAACTTGTATAGCCATCTCTTAGAAATTATTTAAATTATTAGTAGCTTTCGGAGAAACAATAGCCAAAATATGTTAGAATGACATTTATAAGTTGTCAAGAAATAACAACAGATGACGATATGCTAATCTATAAATTAACTTAAATAAACTGTAGGAACTTCGAAATAATTTAGAGTGGGCGAAGCCTACCCATTAGTTGGATATGAATCACCACTGGTTTAAATGCAAATCACTGTCTGAGAGCCGCCGATAAAATTTCATTACACTAGGTAGTCGCTAGGATCGCACGCTCACACACATGCACAATGTATACATTTTATATTAATATAAAATTCCAAGGTCAACCGAGTCGGACCACCAATAGTTATTATTTTTGTATATATTTGTAATGCTAAAATAAATGAGAAAATATAATATTATACATTATTAATTGTTAATAAGTGTAAGGTAACACAAAGCTATGACCACTCACCCACTTACATATATCCAATATCAATATTCAAAACAAAAAACCAATTAGAATAGAAAAAATCTCGGCACAACCTCTCACTTTGACTGACTGTACAGAACTGCCCCCAACATGCCTATCAACCCTGTAATCCTGAATAATCATAATAACTTATGCAACGCTGCACAATTGAATAATTGAGTTTGTATCTAGTAGATTGTGGGGGAATCTGATTATCTAATACTTCATGTTACCGACTCGCAATGGTAATTTGTTTCTTACGGCGATACATCAATTACGTCATCCTATACACTCGTATTGCGGAATTATGGCCACACTCACTGCTTCATATTTAGTGACCAAACATCACAAGCCTTGCATTTGGCAACAAATGCCAGGCAACACATGCCAGGCAACACATGCCACTCGTTTGGCAACTAATGCCGGGCCACACATGCCACGCGTATGGCAACTAATGCCGGGCAACACATGCCACGCGTATGGCAACTAATGCCGGGCAACACATGCCACGCGTTTGGCAACTAATGCCGGGCAACACATGCCACGCGTATGGCAACCAATGCCGGGCAACACATGCCACGCGTTTGGCAACTAATGCCGGGCAACACATGCCACGCGTATGGCAACTAATGCCGGGCAACACATGCCACGCGTTTGGCAACTAATGCCGGGCAACACATGCCACGCATATGGCAACTAATGCCGGGCAACACATGCCACAGGTTATTTGGTGTTTGTCATTAACAATAATAATCCGAATCAGTTATAATACCGTTTTATTCACTCGCACCAGTAATATATAACAACAACAAAAAAATACAGATTACAATTTGATATAAGCTCCTTTCATAAGTAACAACACGCCATTTTGTGTACTTTGATTTTTACTTAATTTTTTTTTACTTATGTTAAGGCGTGTACTTAGCTGTGCATGATGATATGTTTTCGCATATTTCATATGTTGTACATTGGTCTAGTATAATTTTTTGTTTTTTTGTGTTATATTTTCATGTCAACATCCATTGAGCGATGTTTTTTACAAAAATTTTAGTTATATCGTATATGATTTCATCCAACTCCTGAGGAGGGCTCAAGTGGAGCCGAAACTGGTAGAGTGGTTTGACCTATAATACAATAAATTTTATGACTGATTCCAAAGAAAAAGTTTTTTCCAACGCTAAAATAAATCTTTACACTGAATTTCATCGAATCGAATGTAAAGTAGTACGTCGATCAAAGGAAGGTGCATTTCATTATCTCTCTCTTTTAATCGGTGCTACGTCCCTAGTTGAATGCGCTCTTATACCTTCTCCATACTATTTTCATGATGTAAAGAAGTCTTTAAGATTGCCCTTGAAATCAGCGCTACTCTCTTTCGGCTTATCCGCTATTCTATCTATGATATAATATCGATGCTTCACATTCGTTTTTTGTACATGATATTTTTCTTCTCTATTTCCTCTCCACTCTTTGTTTCGGAAGGGATCCCTTGATCGACCGGAAATTGTTCTTGACTTCCTTCCTTGTTGTCAATAATGAAAATCCTTTAACTTGTACTCTTGTTATAAAAGAGTTTTGTGTGAATCTCACTGTTTTATATAAAAGTGATGAAGTATTGTCCGGGAGGACGGCAGTCATTCTTAAAGACTATCCGAATTTTAGGTCCCAATTTCAAGCACAGCTCTACTTCTTCAATCGAATGTATGATTTTATTTATAATTATAGCTCAAGCCTTCCCGAACATGAGAATACCGAAGTGTTGCCTTTCACTTTGTCTAGAGGGGGGGGGGGGGGGGGGGCAACCACTCTTAAAGACCAGTCGATTTTCAAGTTTCAATTTCCAACGCAGCTGTACTTCTCTAATCGAAAGTATGATCATTTTTCCAATCAAAGCTTAAGTATTCCTGAACACAAGAATACCGTATTATTGCCTCCCACCTTGTCTGACTTTTGGGTTCCAATTTTGAACGCAGCTGTACTTCTCTCATCAAATGTACCCTGGCTTTTTCGTCTTCAGGGAGGGTTAAGCAATCAATTGAGAAAAATCGTGAATTCGATGAGGGAAGTCGAGTACGAAAATGCGTTACACTTAGGGGAGACTGGCCGTCCTCCCAGACAGAGTGAAGGACAGCATTTTGGTTTTTTTGTGTTGTACATTCGATGAGAGAAGTACAGCTACGATCAAAATTGGGACCTAGAAATCGGATAATCTTCAAGAGTGGCTATCACTTTTCCAGACAGAATGAGAGGTAGCACTTCGGTATCCCCGTATTCAGAAGGGCTTAAGTTACAATTAGAAATTATAATCGTACACTCGATAGTAGAAGTACAGCTGCGTTCGAAACTGGGACTTGATAATTCAATCATTTTAAGTGTGACAGTCGCTCTCCTGGACAGGTAGAGAAGGTTTGAGCTCCAATTTGGGAAAAAATAATTATAGTAAGCTCGAACAAGAAAGTTTGATATGGAAATGAGCTACACTTAGAAGTGGCTGCCGTCCTCTTGAACAGAATGGGAGGTTTTATTATGGTTTTTTATTGAAGAGCTAGTTTCAATTGTGAGTTCCATCAGGGAAGCTGCATCGAAAAACTTTACCAAAATTGGTCAGACACTAAGAAATATTTCAAATATTTCTGATTTTCGGTTTCTTTTAACAATATAGTTCAAATTTTTTTTATATGGACTTTTGATCGCTCTCACTAATTTCCCATTCATACCTTTTTTTGTTGAATTGTTCCAGATTCTATGTCTTTGCACTCTGTCGAATGCTTTTTCCAGATCTATGAAGGTCATGCATGCTTTATTTTTAGACAATAAGGTTTTCTGGACTATTTGTTTTATGGTAAAAATATGATCTTGTACACTTCTTCCTTTCCTGAATCCGCTTTGAGCTTCTTCTAGGGATGGTTCTATTATCGATCTCAGTCTTTTTTCCAGAACTCTTTCATATAATTTTAGTGCTGTACTTAATAGTGAAATTCCTCTATAATGGTTACAATCACGGATATCTCCTTTTTTATATATCGGTAAGATCACTGCTATTTCCCAGTCTTTTGGTATTGTATCTTTCTTCCATACTTGATTAAATATTTTTAATAGCAACATATCCCCTTCATCACCCATGTATTCTAGCATCTCTGTAGTTATTCTGTCATGACCAGGCGATTTTCCATATTTTTACATTTGAATGGCTTCTTTTACTTCTTCAATACTTATTTCTTCTGTAGATGTTGCAGTCAATTCACCTCGTGTTTGTATCTCTATGTTTCTCTATTCGACTGTTGTATCTAATAATTCTGCGAAGTACTCTTTCCATCGTTCCATTACTTGGTCTTCTTCTGTTATCAGGGATCCCGTCTTGTCTTTTACTGGAAAATTGTCTGTTGTTTTGTAAAATAGTTTTTGATTTGCTTCGCTATTTTCTTCCATTTTGTTTCCGAATGTGATCCAACTTTTCTCCTTCTCTATTTTTATTAAATTATGAACTATTTTCGAAAAAAATTGCCTGACTGACAATTTTTGTTAGTTAACCTCTAACAGACCTTTTATTAAAAATTATTTTCTCCATGAAAATGCACTTCATACCACCTCATTGGTTTTTTTTCAGTATAGAGTTCAAGATCCCATCTATCTATACAACTTGCCTGACTGACAATTTTTGTTAACTTATTTGTCAGACTCAATTTTGAATGCGCAGCATCAATACATCAAGATCAATCATTGGCATCTCAAAACACCTTGTCAAAACAAAGCAACTGAAGTTTGGGATGTCCTCTGCATATAAAAAATTGCCTGTCATTGAAAAAATGTTTTTTACCATGTCAGATTCAATTTTTAAGCGCCGTGACAGCAAAAACATAAACTTTTTCAAGAGCCTTGTCAAAACACCACTTTAATTTATCTCTGAAAGAAAGTTTGAGATTTATTTTATGAAAACAGATTGGTCTGTCAGCAAAAAAATGTTATCTTCTATGTCAGACCTAATATTTGAAGTGCAGCGACCACATTTTCAATTAAAAAAATGAGTAATAATCGTTGCTAACTGAAAACTTTTGATTCTGCAATTCTAAAAGAATAATGTAGATCTCTTTCATATACTCAAATACGTTTTTCAACAAAATATTGGTTTTTACTATGTCATTAAAATAATCTTTCACAACTGCCGCGTCAAAACATCATTTTAATTATTTTCTGGTTCCATCTACATTACAATACATATATAATTATAAGAACATGTTACACGCAATTTTAATAATGGTATATGTACGCAGTGTCTCTGCCGGCTCGAAGGATTTCCTGAAATTAGAATTTTGCCCGTGCTTAGAAATATTTGCCTACCCCTGCTGGTATTGGTACAAATCGTAAACTAAATGATAGACTACTAATAGTGGAGGGAGTTGCCATAGAGTCAATGTGTCTACTCCGTAGACTTTACGGCGTGGACCATGGTCAATATTAGAGGTATTAATGAACAAAAATTGCCAGGCAGACAAGGTTCAATAGATAGAAACAATCTTTAACTTTGTGTAAAAAAAAATCGAGGAGGTGTTTTTAAGAGCACTTTCATAAAAAAAATTGATTTTAACAAACGGTCTGTCAGAAATTGGGAAACAAAAATTGTCAGTCAGACATGCTGTGATAGATATAAGAGATCTTAAACTTTATTTTGAAAAAAAACCAAAGAGGTGTTATGAGGTGCATTTTTGTAAAAAAAAAATTATTCATAACAAGAGGTCTGTCAGAAGTTAATCAACAAAAATTGTCAGTCAGACAATTTCTTACAAAAATAGTTCATTACTTACTACAAATTGTATAAATTTCAATCAGGTGTTTCGAAAAAAAAAAAACATTTTTTTCAGCTGATTTCAAAAATTCATAACAAGTAATAGTTAACAAATTTTTACTAGTCTGGCGGGCGTAATATGTTTCTTACATGTTTTTCAGCCATTCTCAATTTATAATTTTGAGGTATTCGATGGGTAGCTTTTTTGTCATGGGAGCCTGCACTGATAGCTCTGGACTACTAGATATCTATATTGAAAGTGAAATATTGTTTCCCAATCTTTTATGCTTCCAGCCGTATGGCATCATCTTCTAAAACGTTACATTTCAAATTTTCTGCGCACATCCATTCAATTCAAGGAAAAATAACGTTTTTCTGGAGGCATTTAATATAATTGATTCCTTGTAAGGGACTCGGTCATTCCAAGTGACGAAATTTGCGTTAGTGATAGTAGGAACCGATTCATAAGGAATTATTTTGTTGGCTGTGACAAGTCTACTGAGTCGGGACTCTTTAATAAGTACATTTCTTTGTTTTTGATAAATCATACCTTTTTTTTTTTTTGGAAATGACAAAGGTTTCAGCAAACTCATGAAATATTATCGAAGCTGCAGGAAATCATAAGATACGTACAGAGGGAATACGGAGTTACTGGAATAAACTTTCTTATTATTTCATTTGTAATGAAATTCCTGTTTAAAGAATTATATCAATGATTTTTCTTCTTTTCTGTGAAAAATTGATGAATTATATCTAATTTATTGGACGTTATTTACTTGGCCCCTCCAAATTATTACTGACGCAATTGGGACAATTTACAAATACTCTCTGTATAATGAAATTCCTTAGATAGAATTCATCAAGGTGACAGAGTTTCTGTATTCCTGTCCACAAAGTTTTGGTGCTCTGTATTCCTTTCAACACTAACACAGAATATTATAACTTGCCAACTAACTATCGCGGAGTCCTAGCCCTAATTACAGGAGCCGGATACAGGATAGGAATAGATAATAGATATGTTCCAGGGTGCCTCCCTCATTTCCAATTATAATTAGGAAATGAGCAAACATCATACATAAAGTGGTTAGAAAGTATTAGCATCGTTGATGAATGAATATTTATAATAAGTATTATCTTGTTTTATCATTGGTATTTCCAATAAAATGAAAAACGAATAGATTCCACAAATGGATAGAATTTCCACTTGATAAATGGCAATTGATTACTTCCCTGCCATAACAATATTAGATTGATTCGATTTTGTTGAGCTTTTTGTCCATATTATAATCGACTGCAAAATTCGGAATGAATTTAGAATACAATTGACAAAAATATCGTAGCTTGGAAGAAGCAATTTAGTTAATCAAAGTGGAAAATATAGTTTCAAAGCTCGGCAAATGATGCCGTACAAAAGAAAGTAGTTCTATTGAATATATAACTAATCAGATTACCGGCTGCCAAGATATTGAATAAAATTTTTAACGATCAGATTATTGAATCATATCTTAATATCTGTAGAATATAAAGAAAAAGATTATTAACAGTTAAAATGGAGGAGAGACCTGTTTTTTTTATTTTTATTAGAGCATCATCGAAAATACCTTGTAGTAGGATAAATCGAATGAATCCAATCAAAATAACGGAGATATGGCGAAAAACTGGAAGCATGAAACTAACATAATAATCTCGATTCTATACCTCTTGCCACAAACAGCATTATGTTTCGACTAACTTATTAGTGCAGGCACTAGTGGCTCAGACATTGTAGTGTATGCAATTTTGGCGCTCATATAAGTTCCCTGTTTACAATTTCGTTGTGTCATATTTAAAATTAATGCTAGAATTTATAATTCTTCCAATCATATAATTCAGCATGGATTTCAATTTAATATTTAAATTGCTTGCAAGAATTTTTCTGGAGAACTTTGTTCACGTATCTTCGAAGGATCAGATTCTACACAATGGGAGTAATATATTGTTCCACTATAAGCAAGTTTTTCGTTTTTAGCGTTCAATTCAAGTTTTTAGCTGTGCATTTTATAGCTAAAAAAGTGGTCATTCTGATTTTGATTATTAAAATGAGATTTTTAATGCAACAATATGGCTTTTAACCCATAGATTCAGGATTAATTCATGGAAAACCATCTTCAAATTTGTTCATTCATTCATGCTCATATGAACTAGAAAAAAAATGGCAAATTTTGATATAATAGGATATTATGCTACAAGGACTGAACGACTGTCATTTTTGTCCAGGACGAATTTGGCTGCACTCGATAAAGACAAGGGCAAAGTCCGAAGTGAAGGCGAGAGCAAAGGCTTCGTGCAGCCAAATTCGTCTGTGACAATAATGACAGTCGTACAGTGTTTGTGCTGTAAACGACACTTTTTGTAGCAAGTGCACCTAAGTACCCTTATTACTAAGCTTTTCAAATAAATTTAGATTATTGAAACTATTTTATCGATTTTACAAACAAATTTTTGCAACTGCGATCACATTACAGTAAACTAATAAAATAAAACCTAATTTGTATGATTTATTTTATTGATTGATATTTTTCACATTTTCTATGTTATCATATCAATTTGACATATAACAATGGAATTAAAGGATTCCAACAACATCTATGATCCACAAGTTCCATTTTTACCCTCTGCATTGATATTCATTAATTCTCTGTCAACAGAGAAATCATGATTATTGTCTCTATGATTTGGAATTGAGAACTTTCGAAGCAGAATTTATTCATAGGGTACTTCCGGTGCACAAAAATGATGTTTACATTCTGTCATCCTACATATCAGATATATTCTCATAAATTACTTAGATGGAGCTTGTGTTGTCAACGAAAACGGACGATATTATAAAAAAAAAAGGTATTCCAATCATGCAGTGCATCATGGAAAACGTGTTAAGTTGTGACGTCGCAAACTTTGTGTCTCGGATACTATGTTTGACATATTACTTAGTTTTGCCTATTTGACTGTTATTGAATCAATTATAAAGATAGTTGGAATAATTCAATATAATTATTGAAAAATTAGGAAAAGTTTACTGAGCTCTTCACTGCAAGTAATAAGATACTGAAAATTACTTGGAATATCTTCTCATTATTTTCACCAACAGTTATTTCTATCAAAAACGCGATGTATTATTACTACTATCTACTTTCGGTAGTATCACCGCTATCAGTTATAAATTAAATAGTTCATATTAATTCGACGAAATTCGAAGATCATTTTTAGCGCGTTTTTTGTAACAAAGCGCTATTATATTCACTTTGGCTGTCTGGCTGGCTGGCTGGCTGGCGTGACACTGAGTTCTCAGCAACTATACAATTTACAGACTTGAAAGTGGTACAAAATAAAACCTGCTGGTCCGTAGGTTTGCACAAATTGCTTTAATTCAAGCTCAGTGATTGTCGAAGATTCAATTATTCAATTACTTGTTTCAAGTAAAACAATGTCCATAGATATATATGACATTAGGGATATGGCAACTAATGCTTATTAAAGTGGATAAAAATTTAGTTACAACTTTAGCCGTGCGTGTCACTACTATTATGTACAGTTGTCAAGTCTGTCCGGGATTCATTCAATGACTTGTTTGACGCGAATTTGAAGCTTATTAGAATGAATAATTATTATTGGATGAAAATTTGCTTACTTTTGGTGTATTTTTCTTATATAGCTTTGATAAAGGTCAAATTATTATGTTGAGGTACAGCACATGACCTCCCGTTAGTCAATAACTAAACAATGAAGATTAGATGGTATTTTTGAGTTTGTACATGCATAAATTATGTACCTATCGAATAGTCAACTTGAAACTAGTAGTAAATAGAAGCTGCTGTTCCGTAAGTTTGCCCAAACTGCTTGATTTGAAGCTCAGTAATTGTGGGAGATGATAATTTGCGAAATCTCTGACATAACAAGCATTAATGAGCTGTCAAAAATGCGCTTTCATCATCTAGATGATTCTTCAATTTTTTATGTTAGTCATTTAAATTATTTTTTGGGTATAATTATCGTATATATTATCACAAAGGACTGTAATTTCATCAATAAATTTTTCTTGAAAACATTCTTTACTCAGCAACATCGTGAGAGTTATCCATCCCATCAAATCATGGGAGCAAAGCTAAAGAAAATCAGTCTGCAGATGACTCGAAGGATGTTGCTTAAAGATAAATAATGTTTAAAAGAAAAATTTATGATAAAATCAAAGTCGCGAGTGGTATACGTGAAGGATATTTTTCAAATAAAATTGCTATTTCAAGTACCTGTTAAATGGAGCTGATTGTAACTACTATATTTTTCTATTGCAAAATGCACTAAACTGTCCCCATATACTTCTTTGACATATTTTATTTTTTATATCTTCAGACTTCTCGTTCTGAATTCCATTACAAATTTCCCCCGGAAAATACATTCACAAAACGAATGAATTTTGAAAAGTTTGAAAACTGATTGTTTGTTTATATTGGAACTGTGTATTGTTTTTTTCATGGCAAAGGCAATTTATTGCGATAAAATGATCTTGTGAATTTACAGAGGTGAATTCCCGTTGGCAAGCAATTTGTGACTATAATTTGTCAGTATAATTGACATGAGTGAAATATTCTTCTTAATTTGATATTCTTCAGTAAGTATCCAATCACAAAGTCAATCAAGTTACAGTTCAGTAGTTTATATCTCTCTACCTTAAAATACCGGAAATGAATATTTTCGAAATGTTTCTAAATAAGGATTGGAAAGAAATAACATACTTTAGACTATTTTTAGTTCATAATCATCTCTTTTGACTAGCATAAATATTTTCAATGAATATGATCAGATTTACTAGCAGCTTTCGCAAGTGTAAAACTCACTGTTCAAGCGACCATATCCGATATTTTAATTAAAACGAAACAGTATTCAGTATCCTTTCCATTCCTTACACCTCTTGTCTATGACATACTCTATTATTTTTAGGAAAACAGCCCTAATTTTGATAGTAATAGATTATCTCATTGTTTGAAATGCTTAGCACTGTATTTGTTATGAGCTTTGCATTTTCCAATGATCAGAATTACTACACAATATACAATGAATCAATATCTGAATATGGCTGTAGAAGTGCGTTATAGTTTAGAATAATTGAATGATGTCCAGGCATGTCATACACCATGCTATTGAAGATGTGGAACTAGTACTACGAATAATGCTGATAATTCTGAACAAACTTGGATTCTAATTGATATATGCCATATTCTCAAAGAATAACTAGATGAAAGTCATTGAGCGTATATGATTAATTTTCTTTTAGATAAATCAAATGTAATTTTTGGAATCTTGACTCCAAATTCTATTTAATAATGCATTGTTGTAGCTGGTAAACTCTACAAATGGATTGCTCTGATATATAGGTATTCCTCTATGGGTGGATTGCATGAGAGCGAGTCAAACTTGAGTTTTAATAATTTCGAGTTAAATGTTCGAATTTGAATGTTTTACTATTCGACAGCTGCCATTTACATTGTCACATTTAATAATTTTATAATGTCTTTTCAATGGGCAAGTCTAAAATAAAGATCATTTGTTGCATATCATCAGGAACATGGAGTTTCAAAATATTCTTAACTTTGTTATGAATATTGAACTGTTACTACTCAAATGAAATGTCCAAGCTCCAAGTCAACTTTAAACCAGGGTTAAAGATAACTCGCAAGTAGACTCACTTTCATGCAATCCACTCCATATTTGACATAATAACTTTGAGGGTTGTCAAAAGTTTCTTTCTAATGTTATTGTATTTTTTATTCATTGATTTTATAGTTGTAGTTCATTTGACTGCTGCGGGGAGCAAAGTAGAAGCTAAGAATCTATCATTATGATAGACAAATATATATAATATCATATTATCATTTGTATTTGGTCTTATTTTTGCTTAGAGAATAGAATAAGAATACAAGTAGAAAGGCTGCAGTAATTTTCTGAAGAGACTAACCACGATTTTATTGAATGCAGTTTAAGGTTGATGCACATTACGCGCGCTTTCATAGTTATCGCATAATAATTAAGTTTGTCTAAGCTACTATATAACATGCCTTGCGATATTCAATTTCCTGTTTATAGTTGATAATGACATAATATAGCAAAATAGATTGCACTTGTTTATACATCTAGTAAGAAATTGAAATTGTGAAATAGTTAAACAATCTCTGAAGTTGGGCAACTTCGTGGACTGTTGGATATGCAGTTCAATCTAATAGAATATTCGAACGTTCAAATAGTGTCAGTAGTTCTAAAATAAATATAATTGAATCAAAGAATTCTTTGAAGCCTTAAGGGAATAAGATGGAAATATTTTACAGAAAGATATCAAATTCCAGTAAAAATTTTGATGTGGAAAACAGAAAAAGTACGGCGAAGATCTCGTGATTATAATCAGATTGATTCAAACGACCGAGCAATGGATCGAAAAATGGATTGAACTAATTGCTTCATGAATCTGACTATATAGTCTATCCATATTTCCAATGGATCTGTACGTATTATCGTTCTAACAATACACCTTCTAATTTTTGGAACCATCTCATAGCTCTTAATCTAATTTTCAGCTCTGTCAAACACAATATAAAATAGATGGAATGCTCTATCATGACGGTTATAGACATTTGTGATCGATTACTATCAGTCCTTCTATCGATAAACTGAATCGACCATTTGATCATAACGATCTGATCAATCAGAAAAACAGATATAAAGTCGGTATTGAATCTTTGAGGTCACATAGCCTTGATGATTGACCTACTGTGACACTTTTAAAAACTTGTCAAACTTTCTGAGTAGTAATCAGAAGAAATGTTTGACGCTGCTCATGTTTAAAATCTTTTTGGCCTTAATAGAACAGTAAAATGAGTTGATATGAGCCCTTATTCAGAAAAATAATTATTGCTTGAACTGGTATTGAACACAGGCTTTTTTACAGTTCTTAAATAGATAGTTATTCTATATACATAGCAATAATGTTAAGATGGTATAGTTTTGTGGATGTGAGCGTCAAAAGATTTTTCAAAAGTTCAATCAGCTTTTTTTTTATATACAAATGCCTGGTAAAGTAGAATAATTGATGAGAACCTTTAACAACCGGTTGCTGTTTCTATAGCTTAGAAAGGAAAAAATTATCTGTTTGATTTGCTGCATTATTTTTCTCTATGATGAAAAAATCCTAATTTTGATAGACTACCAATGCTTAACGGATTGCAATGATACACTCTCTGTGATAGTGATTCGAGGTACTAATAATAAAAATTATATTTGTTCGAAAGTAACTTCATATGAAGATTCGAGGAGCTATTCTTGTCTTTCCAATCAATATTCTTAATCTGCCTTTGGATTCAAGAACGTGTCATTAATCATTCTCCAAAATAAATCACCCTACTAACTTTCCATCTTTGAACCTTCATCGGCTTCCTGGGTAATTCGATACCAATTTCTCAGTTGCAGCTCTTAAAACTTCTCCTAGTCTTAGAACCAGCAATCAATAAGTAATTTGTTAGTGGATGTATGCAGAGCAAAATTGGCAAACTCCCAATATGTACACCATTACATAAAAGTTTATGCTTACTGAAAGGTATTTCGAATTACGATCATGGTACCGGTACTTCCATTGCAAATATTTGTTGATGCTTGGAATCGAACGTTGATGGTATTAAAGTTTCAATATATTAGTCGACGAAACGCTGAATTCATCGGTTTTGTTTTTGATGGCTACATTAGTTAGAGAAAAACGATTAAATTTACTGCAAGTGTATTACAGTTTAAGTTAACTCGCCAAATCGATAAAACAAGATGATTAATATATTTTATCCAATTTTGACGTTTTAAAGCTAAATTATTAAATCCATAGCAACAGTCTTAAGTAAATCTTTATTCACTAGTGATTTAAAATGAGTTATTAGTGATTTAAAAAAATTTAATTCACTGTAGGAATTCCTTTTCATAAAAAGATTTCGATTTCTGAGAAATAATTTTCCCAACTGCTGCTGCTGCTTCGTTCAAAATGGTATTGTGGACGAGAACATTATTTCAATCACTTTTTTCCATCATTTCAGATAATACTTTTCACAATGAAAACGCTTCAATTCAAAATTCACAAAACTGACAGTTTACTGACAGTCACACTCCCGAATGTTTGAAAAACAAACACTCGTCGCGATGTCAACGAAGCTCCGTTGCAACTGCAATTTAATTTTTTTGAATTTTGTTCCTCAGTTTCATGTTCCAGAAATTTACGCAAAATTGAATAAAATTATGTATACAAACACGTGAATTGAACCTCTTTATTTGCTAAAAGAATTAAACCACTCGCGCTGTACGCGCTCGTGATTTTGAACTTTCTTCTCGCAAATAAACAGTGGTTTAATTTACTTGTTGTATAAATAACTATTATTCTCTATTGAAAATTCATGCTCTATGACTATTCTGGGACAGCGCTGAAACTAGACAGGTCTCATTTCAAGAGAATACATATTGCATGTACTACAAAATTCCGAAAGCTGAGCAATTTATCTCCAAAAAATATTCATGCTTCTTGAAAAGTGCGTTTCAATCTATAGAATCCGATCATCATTAGACTAGTAAGTCTCAGAAATAGTGCACTGTCCAAGTATAGAATCAGACGATAATTGGCTTATATTTGATTCGCTCTAATTAAAATGTTCCTCCTTTCAGGAATTTGATAGACAAGCTTCGTTCCTTTCAAATTATGTTGAAAATTGGGAGGATTCGAGGCACGTGGTTCAATAGCTGTTAACAAAAATGCTTGACATCATTAAATTTAACGATGCTCCAAAATCATATGAATCGGTTAACGAACTCTATTATAAATAATTATACATTATAAGCGCATAACTGTCGACTGAATATAATCATTGGAATGGCACAATTTGGAAAATTGATAATGCTGAGATTGTTGCAATTCATTGAAGCACCGTGATTTGGTTACTCCTGGAACAAATGTTTGAACTATTTTATTTTGAATAAACAAATAGATAACATGTATAAATTTGAATTATAGAATAGTTGCCAATGAAGCATAATTTTTAACTCGCGTATAACGGCCATTTTTCAGTTAGATACTTACAACTCCTGCTTTGGGAGCTTATACATCTCAAACCGTTCGTGAAATGAGCGATCAACATCCTAGCACTATCATTTTAAGAGTGTGTGTCAGTTGAGCTCGGTAGCTTAATTTTTGTTTTGCTGTGAATTCCTATTGGTAGCACTGTGTTTTCAAAAATCTATTTGCTTGACTATTAATGAGATTTTGATATCATCTTCTTTACTATACTTTCTTGTTGGGTTGCTTAGTAATTGTCAAAATATGGAAGTTGAAAGCAGTAGAAAAAAATCTTGTATGCAACACGTGAGTGATATTTTTAGTGAATTGACAAGCCTCGCTTTGAAAAATTTGACCTCTTGTTATAAACCTCAACTTCATATACTTGCTGATATAATTATTATATCTTACAGCCACCTCTAAATTTGATTGTTTGTAGACTGAGGGCTGGTTTATGATGGATTTAATTCAAAAATTTACATCTTGAAATTCAGGGTACTGTCCACTAGGCGATCGCAATGCTAATATCGCCTCAATGGTCGTTCCACAAGACGACCATGGACTTTGTGTTCAAGATCAATAAATCATAGATCACGTCATTAAACAAGACAGCGAGAATGAAGAAACTAAAACAATGAATATGAATTTCTAAATTTGAATTTCTAAATTGAATCCATCATAAACCAGCCTTTAGACTTGTTTATGATGGATCCATAGATTTAGATCTATAGCTTCAGATTCTCATTTTTCTCTATTCTCCAAGAGTACGTTCCACTAGACGATTGCAACCATTCGCTCACGGCTGCAATATTTACCGTTTCACTGACATTATTGCTGTATTTGGTGCTTCAAGTGGAACGATGCGAGTATAATAAACTGACCATTCGTGGTTGAGATAAAAAAATTCATATCCAAAAAGAATCAACTAACCTGTAGCAAAAAATATTTACAGGGTGTGCAACGAAATGAGGAACATAGGAATTCAACATAGGATTTCAAATTATGCGGATATTGGCTCTCCTGTGAATTTCAGAGTAAAAGTATGAGAATGGAAAGTTGTTCAAAATAAATTTTCACTCATTAAAAGTTCATATTTAATGCAGTAGAATATCTCTAGCATTGGATATTTTGGGAGGTCAAAAATCTGATAGCCATGGAAATAAAAATTAATGGAACAAGCTTCCATTCTGACAGTTCAATTCTGAGTTATAATTGTTAATTTTGTCTAGATGCTACATATATTATATTGCATTGAATGAAAACTTTTTATGAATAAAATTTATTTTAAACAACTTTTCATTATTGTTAATTTTTGTAATCACATAGATTTGAACTGTCAGATTGGATGTTTGTTTTATTCGTTTTTAAATTTTCATGGCTATCTGATTTTTGACGCAAATGTTAGATTTTACTGCTTGAATATCTAATGCTACAGATATTCTACTGTACTAAATAAAGACTTTTCATTAGTAAAAATAGATTTTGAACAACTTTTCATTCTTATTATTTTGCTCTAACATATGTATACAGGAAAGTCAATATCCACACATCTTAAAAATCCTATGTTTCGCGCTTCGATGCACACCCTGTATAAATAGAATAAATTCAATATGCCTGTGTGAACTAATCTCTCATAAATAATAATAAGAAACCGTGAAATTTGGAATCGAAAGCACATATTCGAAAGATATCTTTCTAATTGATTAAAATTTGCGTTTGTAATTCCTGCAAAAATAGACGCAACGACCACTTCGACTCACCTTTCAATCGCGGACGTTGTGAGCTTGAAGCGGTTGTGATCGATGACGTCATCTATAACGTATTCATCTTGAACGCCAAGACCGCGATCATCTTGTGAAACGATTATTGAGGTGATATGAGCATTGCCGTCACCTTGTGGAACATACCCTAAAACATAACTTAAAATTATTGATCTATTGAGTGACTCCTTCACATCACTGAATTCCTTATATTTGCACGAATAATTGAATCACTTCAGTTAAATAAATATGAATACTCTCTCATCACATTCATGATTTTAATAACTCATATCTGACAGTTCTTGATTTCGAATTTCTGAAGTGACAGCCGATACCTGTAATCAGTTTGATTTATAGCCAAGAGAACCTGAATTCGTGGATTGAATTCATCATAAACTTGCGTCAGGGCTGGTTTATAATATATTCAATTCAACAATTTAGATTCAGAAATTTGGATTTAAAATTTGTAAATCTTGTTCTGATTCATAATGAATTCAAATTTTTTTGTTAACATAAAAATGTGCTGAGAGTTCAATTTTTATGCTTATACATTCACCGTAAATTAGGGCTGAAGGCCGTTTGAATAGGTATGTCTTCTGGTTGTATACAAATTCTATGCAACAGAACTCAATTATTTTTCTTGAACAATGTTCAATAACCACAAGTTATATAATTTTGAAGAAATATCACAGGATGGAAAATCTAAAAAAAATATCTCGAGGGGTAATCATTATTATTATTATTAACATACACTGCCCTACAGGTAATACCCAATGAACAGACAGGAGAAACACATTAAAAAAAACATTGTTTGAGATCCAACATAGAAGACTTGTCAATCGCAAAGGGTCCGTACAAACTCAACGATTATGATTCTTGTCTATATATTTGTCTTCCTGTGGACGACGAAAACTTGTCTAGATTTCAGTGCAAAATTACAGTATTTCATCATTGTTATCAAAAAAATATGCAGTTAAATGCAATTATGACTGGTATTCTATAATACATAGTATGCTGTGTTATAACTTGAATTGCTATCTTCACCACTTAGTTTTCTTATAGTGTACTCCGAAATTGAACCACGGTAACTGCGGTTACTCTTTCGATAACCGGTTAGTTTATGGAACGAGGCTGTCGACTTTCTTTTTTGTAACCAAATTATACTAAGGTACCCAAACAGTTCGTTTAAGGTTAGACTTCATCTTTTTTGATGGAAGAAATAAAGTTTATAGTCTTGGAGTTCTCAAATATATATTTATTTCAATTAAGGAGAAATCATTCCAGGCCTCGTTTTTAATAAATATGTAAAACTGCTAAGGTTGAATAATACACTTCTTTCTCTTCACTTTAGTTTATTGCTAAAGTAATTTTTTAATGAGCTTTCAATGCTTTGGTAATAAACTAGAGTGTGGAAGAAAACGTCTATTATTTTAACCTTCACATCAATCTTCTTCACAAGGGATTATTGACTTCTAACATTCAATAGATATGTTTTATTTGGAATGAGTTTTGTACGAAAATAATTAGAGACACAAAGTTTCAACAGCAAAGTGCTGCCTTTTCAAGTGAAGAAAATGTATGCTTATATTTCTATTCATCTGAACTACTCTCAATATCAAAATAAATTCATCAAAAAAGTATCAGAGCTTGGATTGTGAATTGTGCAATTAATCAAATTTTGCACCAGTACAGTAAATGAATATTCTTGATTGAGATTTTTAGATAAGTTTCTTGTATCTTTATGGATGCTTGAAAATGAATGCAAGAGCATAAACAAGTAACCAATGTTAATTTTTGTTCTAAGAAACGAGAGGCAAAAAGGTATATCCAATAGAAGAATCATGGATATTCTAGAAATATACTGTATATTAGAATAAATGCTCACAGATAAGGATCAACAATAATTTTTATCAAGCTTTGTCTAGAATGCGGTCACTTAATCCGCATTTTTGCAATAATAAATTGATTTGTGTTGTCAAGGTAAACGATATATTAGAAATGACAGAAAAATGAAAGAACAAAAGAAATTTTAAACTTCGAGAAATCTATTGACATTGACATATAAATTCAATGTGAAATAATCATATGGAGTAGAACAATTTAGTTCTTCTTTAAAATACTATAATGAATATACCATCAGACTTAGTGGAGAAACTGATTTGTGGAGTATGCAAGAACTATCTTTCAAGAGCGCCAATTTTCTTACAACACGATGGCGTTGGCATTTGTGGTCGCTGTGTTTCATCAGACACTTCTCAAATAAGAAACGTCTTCTATGAAGAAATTGCAAGTTTGTGTCTATTTCCTTGCAAAAATCATCATTTAGGATGCAATGAGACAGTACCTTTTGTGCAGGACGGCTCCAAATGTGAGCATGATGAGTATTGTAGTTTCAGGAATTATATGTGCCCTTTACTAGGGCCCAACATTTGTACCTGGCAAGGATATAAAGGCAATATATTAGGACATTGTCAAGAGAGTCATTCGGATTACGTGAAAAGTAGTCCTGCAATTTTCCGGTAAATCAATTAATTTATTATTTATTCTTAATTAGATTGCCACCTATATTAAAATGTCAATTTATAGCTGTATCAGGATGAGCTGCAGTAGTGATTTATGTAATAAGATTCTAAAGTAGAACATAATGACATAAGACCAAATATTTGATAACGAGCCTTATGGATTGAATGTTGTGAAGCTTGTTCACACTTGTATTGCATACAAGATTTTTTTCTACGGCCCTCAAATTTTGACAATTATTAAGCACACAGCACGAAAAACCAAAACACAAGTTGACATTCAGACGTAATAGATATCCAAACAAACAGTTCAGTGAGAAATGCTACATACATCAAATTTAACTGCTACGCGTTAAGATGGTGGCAAAACTGGGAAACAAAGAACTCTTACTTCACGCGTTCGTGGTGTGTGAAGTACCAACAGTACGCACGACTGAAAAAAAATAATTTTACATTATGAGCCTGATAGTCTATTCATAAGAGGATCGTACTGCAGATACAATTTCTAATATCAATGCACTGGAAAATGTTTGTAATAAAAATCAGTGTTTCATTGCTGTTGGCAAATATGCTACACAAAAAAATATATATTTTATCATTAATGGCAGAAATTAATGTGTAGCCTTTGATATTGGTAATGGCATCGGCAGTACGGTCATATTGTTGATTGACTCTCATAAATTGCCTACGTTCAAAGGAAGTACGAATAACATAAACAAGGCATGAAATTCCATTCATATTGTCTTTTAGATATGATGTCACGAAGCCCAGTACCATCAATTACTTGATAGATGCGTTCCAAGAAATATTCATATTACAAACAAAAGTGTCCATAAAACCTGGGAAAATTTTCCACGCAGTAAGATTTTTTGGACCTCCCCAAAGAGTGGAACAATATGGTTTTGTTTTGAAGATTCAAAGAAATGAGGAATCACTTTTAAAGAAAGGACATGTAGTACCTCATGGAAAATTGACCATACAGGAAGAATCCTCGTTAGGTAAATTGAAGCATTTCATCAAATAAAGAGTGCTTAAGTGAGTACTAGTAATATCCAACTTGAGAATGAGATTTCTGATAATATCTGAAAAATAGTGCAAGGATAGTTTGGATATAGAGTGTATTAAAATCTTTAGATGAGGTCGCGTTTCAAATATTCATCATGTCCACATGGATATTTGAAAATGAATGCTGGGCGTAGTTGCAAATAGTCCAAGAGCCCGCTCGGAAATGCTATCTTGAATCGTTAGACGATTCTCACGTATTCTAAACGATTTGTCGTGGAAACGCTACCCTTAAAAGTCAACGGTGCCATCTTTAATTCTGCCAGAAGCAATTAATATTAATTATTCATTATGGGAATTTAACGCCCAAACAACCTTTTTATGTTAGACACTCGAAAATTATACTGAAACATATATGTTCATGTGTAGAACAAGACAAACTCACGGTTCCGAGTCTCACTTTGCCACAACCCCTGGCACCGTGACTTCAAAGTGGTTGAAAATATCTATAAAGTACCTTTTACTATTAGACGGAAAAGTCCTATACAAAAATTGTAGCCAGAGATCCGACGGATTCAAAAAACCAACGGTGTCGACTCTCATGTTGCCAGAAGTCCTCGGCACCGTGGATCATATTGGCGTTCGCGCGGCATATTTCAAGTCTAATTTAATGTTGCAATTATGTGCAAATCTATAAGTCTTACAGATCGACTTTTGTTGATAATTGTCAATTTGTTCATAAAGATGACAGGTTCGTTGCTATTTTGTCCATTATTAACAGATTTATGAAATTGTAAGACTTATAGATTTACACAGAATTTCAATACTCTACGGCCAATCGTTTCAAATTTGTGCGAAAAATCCCAAAAGACTGGCAAGTAAAGTGTACTTGTGGCTTAGTCTATCCCAATGAGAATAGGATAAGTATCTAGATGGTACTACAATTATTATCTAGAATACTGAATTCTAACATCCTATGTTCAATAGTTTTGGACTTACGCGAAAAATTTTAAAAATGTTTTGAGTAGAGTGCACTTTCGGTATAGATGACTGCAATCACAATGCAAGGTAAACAACTAGATGTTACAGAAATGCTTAATATAAAATTTCAATATTCTACTACTGCTTGTTTTGAATAGATGAGGAAAATTCGAGAAGTCTGTTATATAAAGTGCAATTTCGGCTCAGTCGATTGATATTTAAATACGAGATAGCCATCTAGATGCTACAACAATTTTAAATACTGAATTTCTGTATCGTACGGCTAATCATTCTGTATTATACGAAGAATCAAAAAAAAGTTTTAGGTAAAGAGCACTTTAAGTACAGACGATTGCAACCATAATGTGAGGTGTACAACTAGATCTTAGACCAATCAAATAATTTTGTCGGTTTAACGATACTAGTACTTTATGCAAGTAAGAAACTCACTGAATTCTATTTTTACTTACTTGTACAAAGTAACAAGTAAGTATTGTGAAACCGACAAAATTCATCTATCGAGATTTTAATAGAAATATCCGTTTTGAGCATCTCTGAATCCATTTTGACTATTTTTGGCTTGCTGTCGGTACGTATGTTCGTGCGTGCGTGAGCGTGCGTTCGTGCGTAACTCGCAAATCTCAAAACTGGTTGAACGTATAATGTTGAAATTTTGTATTTGAGACTGGTATAAGGTCTAGTTGTGCATTTCGCAATATGGTTCCAATCAGCTGTACCGAAAGTGCACTTTACTTGAAAATTTTTCCGAAGTTTTCTAATAAATCTAGAATGATCAACCGTAAGATGTTGAAATTCAGTATTTGAACTTGATGTTGTATCAGAATGGTCATCTGCTATTTTTGTATGAATCAGCCAAGCCAGAAGTGCACTTTACATAGCATATTGAAATTTCGTGTAGAGAACTTCTATAACATCTTATTGTACATCTTGCATTATGATTGCGATCGGCTGAACCGGAAGTGCACTTTTCTTGAAACTTCTTTTCAATTTCCCGCATAAATCCAGAATGATCAGCCGTAGGATACTGGAATTCAGCATTTGGAATTGATGTAGCATCTAAATGGTCATCTTCTATTTTTGTAACAATCGGCTGAGCCGGAAGTGCACTTTATATGACAGACTTTTTGAATTCTCCGCATAAATTCTAAACAATAAGTCGTAGAATATTCAAATTTTGTATTAGGCACTTTCATAATATCTAGTTATACACCTTGTATTATGATTGCTATCGACCAAGCCGGAAGAGCACTTTATTTGGAACATTTTTTGAATTTTCCGCATAAATCCAAAACGATTGAACGTCGATTGTTGAAATTCAGTATTTAGGACGATTATATACCGTCTAGATGCTCATATTCTATTTTCATTGAGATCCACCAAGCCGGAAGTGCACTTTACCTGACAGTCTTTTGGAACTTTTTGCATAAACTCGAAACGATCAGGTGCAGAATATTGAAATTTGGATATTTCAGTTTGCTGTAGCATCTGAATGATTGCCCACTATTTTCATAACAATACACTGAACCGGAAGTGCACTCCAGTGGGAATTTATTTTTTAATTCTGCGCATAAATTCAGATCTATTGGTAGTCGTAGAATTTTGGAAATCAGTATTTAGGAATGTTGTAGTATAAGAATAATGGCCTACTGTTTCCATAGCAACCGACTTGGCTGAAAGCGCACTTCACTTGACAGATTCTTAGAATCTCTTAGGTAAATCCAAAACGATTAACTGTAGAACGATGAGTTTTTGTGTTTGATTATATATATATATATATATATATATATATATATATATATATATATATATATATATATATATATATATATATATATATATATATATATATATATATATATATATATATATATATATATATATATATCCAATGATGTACAAGTAAGTCACGTGATGCTCACGTCAGATTTGTTTTATTGGTTTGCTTCAATAATTGATTGATTCCATTTCATCTTCAAAATTTGTTCTTTAATTGCTTTTATCAATTTACTGGAATTGAAATGGTATAAATGTATTCTAAAACTTAGTTACTATAGATTTGATCATTCTTAGATGATAGAATGGAAGGATATCAATATTATCTCATATCACAACTTACACTCTCCCTTTTAAAATACTGTTTACTTGACAATCTTTCAGAATTTTTCGCATAGATTTGAAACGATCGACTGTAGAGTATTGAAATTCAGTATTTCAGTCTACGTCAGCATCCAAATGATTGCCTGCTATTCTCATAACAATACACAGGACCGGAAGCAGTGATGTAGTCGAGCCGGCGTTTCGGTACTTTTTAGAGAAGCCGGTATTTTTTCTCAGAAATATTACTTTTCTTAAATATCTTATTACACTTATTCAGAATTTTGAGAAAAAATGTGTAAAAGACTGAAGATTAGAAAGATCGCGAGTCGCCCCCGCATGCAATCATTCACTGATGTGGAGATTATGGCTCTTTTCGCCGAAAAAACCAAATATAAAAAAGTCAGCTCGCAATCTCCCATCCGCCTCCGCTACATCGGGGCGTTCCGGTACTTCTTTTTTTAGAGCTATACCACTGACCGGAAGTGCCTTGACGTTACGTTGATGTTTCGTATAGTGTAAATCGACCTGTGTTCTACTCTTACAACTCACACTCTTCCTCTCAAAGTACTGCTGCACCAAAAATAAATGTATGTTAATTTATGTTGTAACTCTGTGTAAATCTATAAGTCTAAGGCCCGGTCTCACCAAAGTCAGTTAAATTTATCTAGAGGTTATTTTGAGTTAGTAACTACAGTTACAATTGTATCAACAATAGTTTTCGTATAAAATAACCTCTGGATAAATTTAACTGGCTTTGGTGAAACTGGCCCTTATAATTTCATAAATCTGTAAATAATGGACAAAATAGCAACGAACCTGTCATCTTTATGAATAAATTGACATTAATCAACAAAAGTCGATCTGTGAGACTTATGGATTTGCACAGAATTGCAACATTAAATTAAACTAGAAATATGCCGCGCGAACGCCAATCTCATCCACGGTGCCGAGGACTTCTGGTAACATGAGAGTCGGCACCGTTGGTTTTTTGAATTTGTAAGGTCTCTGGCTACAATTTTTGTAAAGGACTTTTCCGTCTAATAGAAAAAGGTACTTTATCGATATTTTCAACCACTTTGAAGCCACGAAGGCAGGGATTGTGGCAAAGTTACATGAAACATTAGTAACATATCAACTAACATGTAAATTCATTTGTTTGATGACGTTGAATGGGAGAATATTGAATTCGAGAATGATTCATTAGTATGCAGTATTTGAATAACAATCTTAAATTGTATTTATCATGGAATCATATTTTTCCTCCTTTGCATGTCTCATACCATTTATCAATTTATTGAAATATCAATTAATGTTTGATTATATTTGATTATACAGTATATATATATATATATATATATATATATATATATATATATATATATATATATATATATATATATATATATATATATATATATATATATATATATATATTATATATATATATATATATATATATATATATATATATATTCCAAAGATCTCACTTCAAATTATTTCACTAAATTGACCTTTGTTACTCAGTCAGTTTCACGGATTGAAGGAGATTGTCGAAAGATTGAGAGACTTACACGCAAGCCATCAGGTGCTCTCCAACCAATTTTTTTTATAATTGACTCTGTGTTGAGGAATGTTGAGGTGTAAGTAGCACAGCGTGTTGCTCAAAATTTTGTATCTGCTTGTATCAAATAGAGACCAGGGGTCTGTTGCATAATAAAATACAAGTTAATAATATCAGTATTTCACGTATATTTTTACTAATAATATTGACTTGTACTTTATCATGCAACGGCCCCCAGATAATCAAAGGAATAATAAAAACTCCGATATGGACTTGTCACAAAACGCATACTAAATGTATTATGTGGGTTAAAGTATCGCATAGCGTTTCTTGTTTCGGTTAGTCAAATTACATGGCTCCCTTACGCATCCCCAATCGCCTGGAGGCAATAACACATCTATTTTCAATAGCGTCACTGATAATTTTTGATCTCAAAGACCATTTCTAATTTATGTTTGTTGTTAACGGGATTATAAGAAATTCAAAAACGCGGGGTGAAGCCTACGCGGTGAAAACGAGAGAATTAAAATTTCAAAAACTGGCACACACTTGATCAAGATGCGGGAGGATTCGCTCCGAGTTATTGTCGTACAAGGAAATCTATCAGAAAAAAATCAAGTGAAAAATTTTTCACCTCTGCGCTGTTATCTTGTTGAAAATGAAAAGCATTTTGAGAGAAATCTATGTGGCTCAGCACTTGCTCTATCTATAATTCATAAGTGTAGAACAAGCAAGCAAAACAGATAGTAGATTGAGGACTGTCGATGCCATGCTCTCTGGTATTTTTGGAAAAATTGAAGAAGTCGTACTGGAGGATACCTGTTAGGCAAAAAGCTTGCAGGAATATATTAGCTATCGCTTGAAATCATCTACAAAATCATTTATCGACGTCTTGGTATGTTAAAAATCAGCAAAAAGTCGGTGTCCAGAATTCTGCTACTGCATGGCAATATCCCTGAATACAAGAATCATGTTACATAACTACTGTGGACTTTAAAAATTAAGCTCACGACTGAATTTGTTCACTCATTCAAAAAAGCAGATCCGGTAAACAATTCCAGCAACAATAAATTCAGATAGGCAAATAACACTTATTTTTTGAGCAAAGAGAGAAGTTTCTTCTGAGGACTTAAGTAGCCTCATAGAAAAATTTGATTAAGTTCGCAATAGTAGAGAAAAATACTTTGAAGAAGAAAAAAAATCCACTCAATCTGCAAATTTTTAGATCTAATTATTCTGGGGTGGAATTTTTTCTTCAGCTTTCTGAATCAACAACTGCTAGCTGCGTGTACTCCTTCATAAAACGGAATTCATTATCCTACAACAGTTACTCGTAGACGTTTAACAAGACTCAATTAGCAAATATATTAATTAATATGCATTTCTCTTATCAACAGCTGTGGAAACATCCAGTATAATAAAATACCTCGGCGGTTGGGAGGGCATTTGTTTCACTATACAGCTTTTCGCCAACGGTTTGGAGAAGTGCAGGAGATGCGACGCTGTAATTCCCGTGCTGAACTTCCGGGATGAATCTGGTTGGAAGTGCGAAAAGTGTGCACCTAAGCAGAGACTTTGCGAGAATAAAGTCAAAGGCTGTACTTATCAAACTTTCGATAAAAAATGTTTGAAACATGAATTATACTTTTGCCCGTTTGGGAATATGTGTTGGGTTTGTGAGAAGAATTTCAGAGGAGGTCTGAAGGATCATTATAACCGCAGTCATGAAGGTGATAATTTTGGGTAAATCATTTTTTCTATGTTTACTAAAATATTCTTTTATCATCCAGGAAGTGAACAGTTATTTACTCTGCCATTAAAATTTCTAATATTATAAGTGCTATAAAATTGGTTCCTTTGCATGTAGGTTGTGTAATACCATTTCCACAAAACTCGAATCTTATCTTTTAAACACATTCAGTCTCAGACGTATTTTCAATGATCCGTATTCTAAGACAGGATGAGCAAGCTCTTCATGTATCACTTAGATTTGCAGTACTTATTTTCTTCAACACTATTGAAAAATTATGTTGAAACAGATAACATTCCACACGTCGAATAAAAATAATATTCTGTTACCGTGTAGAATCATTTCGACGAATCAAAAGCTATTTGTTTTGGTAACTATGATTACGCCTCATCAATCCAGGTCACGGTCTTTTACACAGGTCTTGATACTAGCATCTATACCATTACCATTGTTGCGGGTTGACTCTTATTAAAGCTGTATTCAGATAGTATTTGCTGCAAAAGAGGTGCTACGATCGAGAAGAGTATGCGAAAGATAAAGATGGAGAGTGTGTATTAAACAGGGTTTTAAAGAAAGACAGAAAGTATACGATTGAAAATACTAATTTATCTAACCTAACTAACCTTATTGTGCTTCATGATGATCCATATTGAGTAATTAACTGTGAATTAATAAATAATTGAGCTCATTGAATATGCCTGATTGTTGCCTTGTAGTGTAAAACAGGGCGAAGCATCTTGGACTAAAGCGTTAAGTTTTCAAAGTCTCCATTAATAAAGAATCACTGAAAAGGTGGGAAAATGTTGTATTCTGTAGTTAATAAGTATACATCTACTCACAATAATAATTTAATGAATATTTAGGAAAACATTTATGTATTCCAAGTTGAAATTTCCAATCAAAAGGTTTTGTTTTGCTTTAAATTCTATATTACCAATTTATATTTTTTGACGTTGGTAGTGTTTCACAAGAATCAAGAAATAGTATTGATCTTGTCTTGAAATCAAGACAAGAAGTACTTTTTATTCTCCAAGAAAAGACAAGAAGGTACTGTCAAGACTCAAGACTTCTTGTGTGGAAATCTTGATATCTTGACAATTAATTTCTCAAATCTGCATATTCAATAATCTAGTATTAAAATATCAAAATTTACTGGGGCCATCATAGTTTTCCCCCGACAATAAATTTCATGGCCTGTTTTATCACTGTTTCATGGATTTAGAGTTTTACACCAACTGCGAAAGTGACATTTTTCATTGTCAAACTGACAGTTGTTATTATCAAAATGATAGCGACATTGTCAAAGTGACAGCTATTATTCTTATGATGACAGATGGCGACTATATTTTAGTCCTTACTTTATAAGTATTTTTGAAAATAGAGTCTATTTCTAGATTTCCTAGTTGGAAAAGCTCATTCATGAATTTAAACCTTGCTTTTCAATAAAAAAACTCAAATATAAAATTCAAGTCGAAAATTTGTACGGGCTCTCAAATTATTATACTTCCAAACAGACGGCCAGTCCGATTTCATTTAGACTTATGTTTTCTGGGTTCAGTAGGGTCTAGAATGTGAAAATTCATCAGAATCTCGAACTGTCAGAAAATCACGATTCCAATACTCTCCCTATTATAGAGTATAAAGTATAGAGTATAGAGTATATTTATTTACTATTTCACAGTGTACATTGTTTATAGCATGTCAAGTTATATAAATGTGTATTTTAAGAAAATTTTATAGCTTTAAAATCATTTAAACAAAGTCCTCGTCAAGCCAATTATGATTTGAATATTCTAAGGCCTAGTTGTACAATCTAAGGTTATCCAAAGTTCAATAAAACCAAGTTTAATTTCTATGGTTACAATTATTTCAGCAATTGTAACCATAGGAATTAAACTTAGTTTTACTGAACTTTGGATAAGCTTATACTTTACAACTGGGCCTAAGACTGAGTAAAAACAGTGGCGTAGTAAGAATCTCTCAATTCTCCTTTTAAAAGCAAAATTAGACCAATTCTTTACTGCTGTTGGTAAACAGTTGTATAAATTTACGAAGGATGGTAAGGTTTTCAACAGAAAATTGGAAAAGTCTTGTCTACACTGTTCTATTTTAGCTTAAATTGCTGACCGGTTTCGATCTTTGAAGAATCATCATCAGAGCCGATTAGACTACAAAGAAACGAGAAACGATCACATACAATTTTTTGTAAATCTACAGCAATGTACAAAAATCACATGAAATAATAATAAGATATTCAAAAAATACTCAAACTATACAACTACAGAAGAAAAATTACGTCGACTAGACATATATAAGAAAAAAACAACTATGTAAAAACTGTATCAAAATATGTTTCATAATGTACGAAATTTTCTTTTTTTTTTTTTTAATATCTGGATCTGAGCCCTGAATACGCACGACTGTGCAAATTTTTTTTTGGAGAACACGATTATACCGGAGGATGACGGTGAAATCCTGTCGCAGTGCCAAAATTCAATAAAATTTCCAGTAGCGCGCTATTTTTCTGATTCAACTGGTCATTCAAATTTAGCGCTCTGTTTGCTGCAATAGATCTTTTTATTTCTAAGTTTTCTAAAAAGTCAAGTGCTTTCCCATTGTTCTTAATGTGTAATATTTCTACGTTGTTATCAATGTTAAAATCATGTCCTGTATCTAATATATGTTCTGCAAAACTAGATTGGTTGTTATTATTTTTGATACAGCGCACATGTTCCTTTACCCTAGTGACAAATTTCCGTCCAGTCTTCCCAACATAATTGCTGCCGCATGCGCAACTCAACCGATAGACCCCCGACTTCTCTAGCTGTGGCGTCCTGTCAATTTTTGTACAAAACTCTTTACCAAGGCATGTCATCGATTTGAACACAAGGTCAATATTATATTGTTTGAATATTTCTCTTATTTTATAATTTATATTTCCTGAGAAGGGTAAGCTAATACGCAAAGATGGGTTAGTTTCAATGTTTAAACCGTTATAAGCTGTTTTTAAGAGAATGTTTTGTTTCTTTTTGTGTATTAGGTTATCAACAATCTTTGGATGGAAATTATTTGCTATGGCCATTTATTTTAGAATTTTAGTTTCATTTTCGATATCTGAGACATTTAAGTCGTATGATAACATTCTATGAATGTGTGACTTGAAAACTGCTAACTTGTCTTCTTTTCAATGATTGGAATTATTGTTAATTGAGTTCATGGTTTGAGTTTGCTTGCGGTAGATATTAAAAGTGAAACCATGTTGTGATCTAATAATTCTAAGATCTAAAAAGTTTATTTGCTCATTTACTTCTGTCTCTAAGGTAATAGATATGTTGTTATGTAAAAGATTTAAGGATGTATGAAATATTTCCATTTTCTCCATAGTGCCTGACCAAAGGGCCCGAACATCATCAACGTAACGATACCAGAATTTAACATTGGTAACTGAAACTGTAGAATCATTAAAAAGTTCATATTCAAAATTTTTCATGAAAAATTTCTGCCAAAGTGCCAGACAGAGGGGCACCCATGGGTAAGCCTTCACTTTGTTCATGAAATTTGTTGTTGAATATGAAAAAGTTTTGTTTAAGACAATGCTGAATTAGAACAAAAAGACTGTTACACATATCATTGAACCAGTATGATTTACTGATTATTTCGCTGACAAGATTTTCCGTTTCTTCAACTGGTACATTGGTAAAAAGATTGGAAACATCAAAAGAAACCAAGATCCCGTTTTGTGCATCACTATGGTGTTGCTTCAACTTTTCTATCAGCTCAGAAGTGTTTTTAATTGGGTGAGGTGAATGGGTGTCAAAATTAGTTGTCAAAACTTTATTCAATCCTTTCGCCAAATTGTGTGTAGGTGAATTTATGAAAGACACTACTGGTCGAATTGGAACACCAACCTTATGTAGTTTAGGCAAACCATATAATATTGGTGTTCTGGGATTGCTTGGGTGGCGCTTTACTGATATGATAAAAATTGAAAAAGTCCATATGATCCTTTATAAGTGCTCTAGTTTTAGTGTTAAAAGCGTTCAAAGGATTGTTTTTAAGTGATTTCAAATTATTTTCACTGTGAAATGATTCAACTTTGTCAACATAATCAGATTTGTTTGAAATTGTAACTCAATTACCTTTGTCTGCTTTAGTTATTATCAAGTCGTTTAGTCTTAGTTATCTAAAGCTACATTTGACATGTTTGTCACTGTTTCATGAAATTTGTGAGTGTTTTCAAAAGAGTTATTTTAAACGGCTTCTTGTTTTAATTTTCTTCTAGTTCTGAGTAATCTAGAAATTTTATCTTTCAATTTGATAAACTTCTTTTTATAAATGTGGTCAGACATCTCATTGCAATCCTTGAGAAAATCATCTAGTTCGATATAATTGAAGTTAATAGTTGAAATGTCAAATAGAATTTTTAAATTCATGTTAACATCATTTAGAATGATATAATGTCTCCTGATTTCTTGTTTGAGAAGCGTCTTTTTTGTTTTCAGGAGATGGTGGTCGTGCGTACCAATTTTACATAGTTGTTTTTTCTTATATATGTCTAGTCGACGTAGTTTTTATTCTGTAGTTGTATAGTGTAAGTACTTTTTGAATATTTTATTATTGTTTTATGTGATTTTTGTACATTGCTGTAGATTTACAAAGAATTTGTATGTGATCGTTTTTCGTTTCTTTGTAGTCTAACCGGCTCTGATGATGATTCTTTAAAGAATCGAAACCGGTCAGCAATTTAAGCTAAAATAGAACAGTGTAGACAAGACTTTTTCAAGTTTTTGTTGAAAACCTTACCATCCTTTATTCATTTCTACACTTGGGCGTTTCCCCTTTTTCAAATATAAATTTACATTCAGAGATTTATTTGGTTAGCCTGAATCTTTGTGCACGAATCGAATCTGCATTCCGTGTGTTATAATTATGAAAATCAGAAGAATTTTGAAAATCACTTTTATGTTCATGAATCTCTATAATTACAGAATAAATAAACAGACAAGTGGCAATATACGTAAACTAGCAAATAGAAGTTTGCAACGTTCGTTGCTGCCCACACCTGCAATTATTCTTATTGCTTTCTTTGGAGCCGGAATATGCTAATAAGAATAAGATAATTCCATAATTCAAATGAGAATGAAAAAGACCGTAGTAAGTTGTTAATAAAGCTTCTGAGCTCAAAATATCATAAAGTTTACGAAGTAGGAATATTACACTTGCAATATCTTAACATGCTCACCATTCGCCAAACTGTTGTTTGATGATATCACCATTGTTTGAGTTTTGTCAGAATTTAATTGCAATTTGTTAGCTTGAAACCATTCTTCTGCTTTCAATAAATAAATTTGAATAGATTTCCTCAGATGTTCAATATTTCTATTAGAGCATAGTAGATTGGTGTCATCAGCAAATTGTATTATTTAAGTGGGAGACATGAAGTAAGCAAAGTTATTTATATAAATCAAGAAAAGGACAGGCCCAAGTATACTGCCCTGTGGAATTCCGTTTTCCACTGGTAAAAATTTAGAACAATTTTCATTTACAGCTACACACTGTTTTCGATCCAACAAATAAAAACTGAATAGTTTGGGAGATAAATTTGATATTCCATAAAGTTTCAATTTTTCAATTAATACAACATGAGAATGCTTTCGACAAATCACAAAGCGTAATAGCTGCATGGTTGCCTTGCTCTAAAGCTTCCACAATGTCCTTCACTATATTTAACACCGCATGAACTGTCGATCGGTTCTTACAGAAACCAAACTGGGTATCACTGTACAATTGATTATATTCAAGAAAATCAACCAATCTCACTTTGATCACCATTTCAAACATCTTTCCAAACATGGGTGTAATCGAAATTGGACGATAACTTTGCACATTTTCTTCATCTGCTTTATTTATAAAGGATATACCTTAGATAATTTCAATGAATTTGGGAACACGCCTTCTATTGAACATTCATTATATATAAATGTCAATGGATGAATAATTCCATTCACACATTCTTCAACAATACTAATGTCAATATCATATATATATCACGACATTTAGAGTTATTCAAAGATAGTGCAGCTTTCAATACTTCCTGCTCAGATACTTCTAATAACTCTAGTCGAGCGTGAGTATCACGAGAACTCAGAAGAAAATTACGAGCATCTAAATTTGCATTAGGTAGATCCATTATAATATTTTCAGAAATAGATGTACAAAAATCATTGAAGTCATCGCATGAGATATTGGGACTAGTTTTTACGTTAATATTTGTCTTATTTCTTTCGTTGTTAATCAACTTCCAGCAATCTTTCATTTTATTATCAGATTGCGATATGAGATTACTGTAAGAAGACTTTTCACATAGAATAGTTTCGTTTTTGTACATTCTTTTGTAAATATTATAATTTTTTATATTAATATCATTTCTAGTGCAAACAGAAATAGTTTTTAGACACTGAAGTGTATTTCTCATTTTTAAGAGAGAATCCGAAAACCAATGTATCACCATAGTGTTAGATTTCTGTGGTATTTTAATCGACCTAAAATGATAATGAATCATGGAAGTGAAAATTCTAATAAAATTGTCCATCAATAAGAATGCGTCGAAGCTTGAATCTAATATCATACTCCAATCATAATTCAATAGAGAGAGTCTGAATTTTGCAATATTAAAATTAGAGTAAAATCTCTTATATGAAAAGCCCAATTTAGAATTTGAGGTCAGACTAATGTTCCTTATTTAAATGAATTGGCCATAATGATCTGATATCAATGGATCAAAAACGCCGGTCTCTATCTTGCTCATATCCATGTTTGTCAAGATATTATCAATACAGGACGAGTTTTGCGGAGTAACCCGTGAAATTGTAACATATATATTAAAGGAAGAAATCAAAGCATTCAAATTGTTTGTAGCTGAAGACAATGAATTGAACTCTAAGTTGAAGTCACCTGCCAGTATAATATTCCTATATTTTTCTGTCACAAATATTAACAACAATTCTAATTTATCTAAAAATAAATCAAAATTACCTGCACAAGGTCGGTATAGCGGAATAATGAGTAAATCTGTCAGCTCAACTGCACAGAATTCGGTTTCAAAAGCAATGCAAAAATCTTCTAGATTTATAGATTTAAAATTTTGATTTGACTTCAAAAAAATAGCAGCCCCACCACGTCAATTTGATTCTCTGCAAAAAGAGCCTCCCAGGACATAATTGGATATGTTCACTAATTTAATTGTTTTATCATCTAGCCAGTGCTCTAAAATACATACCACGTCAATGTTACCTCTGATCTTATTCAAAAAGAGACTCATTTCATAAATTTTGTTTGACAAGGACTGCACATTAATATGAAATATATAGAACTTTGATGAATCTGGAACATTTACATCACACATTAGAATTTTGTTTTGGAGGTCCTCGGAACTGCAAAAAATCTATTCACATGTGTACCACTAGGCCATATGGAGAAATCCATAGCTTTAGCACGATTTGATTCATAAACAGTTATTTTAAAAGATGCATGAAAATCAGGATACTTTGATGAAAGTTTTTCGCATACAACTTCAGGAAATGATGGCATTAAATAATTTTTCAGCTCTTCTTCAGTAGTAATAATAATAATAATAATAATAAACTTTATTGACTGAGTCAATGGCGAGGTTCAGCCTAGGCTGTTCTTCCACCTAACTGTTACAAATAATTTCAAATTAACATATACAAAATGTTGTCAGCATCAAGATAACATGTATACATTACAAAAATAATAGAACAAAAACGAAAGTATATTTAAAGAAATGCTCAATCGCAGCTACTATCTAATACAAATTTTCTTATTTGAGTTTTGAAAGAAATCAAGGATAAAGATTTTAACTCTTCTGGGATACCGTTGTACAGTTTGGGTGCCAAATATGAAAAAGTATTTTCGAATTTCACCTTTTTAAATGATGGTACAACATACATATTTTTATCACGCAAATTGTAACATTGCTTTTTCAAAATGAGTTTATCATTTAAATATGAAGGCAACTGGTTAATTTTATTTTGTGCGTAAGACAAAGATACAAATAATTCACTCGTTCTTCTATAAAATATAAATTAGAAAGAGTTCTGAATTCAGAAGTATGATCATATTTACGGATACCATAAGCAAATCTCAGGCAACTATTTTGCAGAAGAGTAATTTTGTGCTTATCACCTTGGGTCAAGTGTGGAACATATACACACGCACAGTATTCTAATATTGGGAATATGAGAGAGTTTACTAGCCTTAGTTCAACATTCGTAGACAGAACGTCCCGATACTGATATAAATGTCTCAGCCTCAATCTTGCAGCTTTTAGTTTTTTAGCTAAATGTTCGCGAAACTTAAAATCTTCACCAATTACTACGTCCAAAGTTCTGATTGTTGGACTGCGATTTAGATTTTTATTTTCTATATCTATATTTGGAGTCTCACTACTTCCGAACACCATAAGTGAAGATTTATCTGGATTTGTTTTGAGCTCATTATTTAGAACTCATGATACTAAGTTGGCAAGCTCTTCATTTATTATATTTGCAGATTCTACAATTTCATTTTTATCCACTGTAGCTAATAGCTGTGTATCATCAGCATACGAATGAGGACTGCAAAAATCAAAGTTGGATGACATGCCTGCCACATACAATAAAAAAATAGTGGACCTAAAATAGAACCCTGAGAAACTCCTCGTTTTAACAAAAATGGCTGAGACTGAGAAAGGCTAGATACAGATGACATTATCACATTAAAATATCTGTTACAGAAGTAGTTATCACACCATTGAATAGCATTTTCACTAAAGTTATAATAACGAAGTTTAGTCAGTAGTAAAGAATGATCCACCATATCAAATGCTTTGGAAAAATCAAGTTGAATTAAAAAAGTTGCCTTCGAGTTACCAAAGTTTCTAGTGATTTCATCAGTTAAATTCAAAAGACAAGTATCGGTGCTATAACCACGTCTGAATCCAGATTGTGTTGATGGTAAAATATTGTTTTTATCAATAAAAGACATCATTTGTCCATAGCACACTTTTTCTAGCACTTTAGATAGGGTAGGTAAGATACTAATTGGTCGCAGATCGTCAAAAGACGACACATTATTGTGCTTAGGTATAGGCTTTACTATTGATGCTTTCCAGATGTTCGGTACTACGTTTTCCAAAATACTCGTATTTATAATAAGCGTAACATGATTTATTATCATAGGTTTGGTAATATTATACGAATCATTCTTAGTGATATTCCATCCACTCCAACTGCAGTAGACTTTATAGATCTTACGATTTCTCCAATATTTTTACTATCTTCACACTTAAAATTAAACTTTTCGGATGCACCATTGTTGAAAACATTGTTGTTGAAATAATTGAGTGTGTCCTTATTGATGCATTTTGTACCAACTTTATCAAGCAAAAATTTTCCATAATCATCCGCTTGTAATAAGGAATCAGAAATCCCAGAAACGTTATTCTCCTTAATTCCTAGACGTTTCAAGTTGCTCCAGAGTTGAGTGGAATTATTCACATTATTGTTAATATTGAATTCAAAATAAGCCTGATTTTCTCGGCGAATAGCTGCGGTTGTTAAATTTCTCAACTGTTTGTAGAACTCAAATTTTCCTGGAGATTTAAGTTTTTTATAATCCATTAATGCTTTATTTCTTTTATTCTGCATTATTTTGATAACCGGTAGTATCCAAGGACAATATTTCTTAGTTATTGGATTTTTTTTAATCGGAGCATGTTTGTTAAATAAAGCAGTTATATTGTCATTGAGAAAAACTATCTTGTACTGGGATGTAGCTTGTAAAGATGTAATAAAGCCGGTTGAGATTCTACCACTTTCAAGGATGTTGAACTATTTGATAAGTTATTACCAATTATGAGGGCAGAATTACGTTTATTATTTTTGTTTGTTCTCGATGTCGGTGGTGACGAAATGTGTTTAATACACGTGTTTCGTCCTTATTAGGACTCGCCAGTACAGTATAGCCAAACCCAGATAGTCAGTATTTGGATCCCAAGACCAGTATTGTCTTATAATGATATATGATGAGCAGAGGTGAAATTCACATGCAACACCATCTATCGAGACTTGAACCATTTCTAAGATGATAATTTTAAAAACCGATTCTTAGATATGAATTCTTGTGGGGCACAGGTCTCTTCAATTTCAATTTTTAATTAAAATGTTCCACAGCATTCTCATAAATTTCACAATTTATTGTTGATTTCTATTTTATCTATATGCCGTAAATGAAAATCTTGGAAAACGATGCTAGAATCGTTTTATAACATAACTCACAGAGAGGGTAAAGGGTAGATACATTTGAGCGTTCCGACTGGATCAAGCGATAGTGAAAGGGGATTCTCCCAAACTGCCAGATCGAGAAATATCAAGAATTCTTGAAACAACACAAGAAATAAGTCGCCAAGAAATGGGCAAGAAATTTTCATTTTCTTGTCTTGAAAATCAAGACGACAAGAAATGGTCATCCTGACGAGAAATCTTGTCTTGATGAGACACTAGACGTTTGACGTTTAGACTCGATGTTTCTTCTCTTTCTAATGCACATTCTCTGTTTCTCACGCCCAATTATCTTTTCAATCTTCAGGCCGTATGTGCTAGTTGCAATAAGTAGTAAACTGCTTCAATAAGAGATACCCTCACTACTGACGAGTGTCAAAACCTATGTATAAGACCGTGATCCAGGTATTCTTTTCTGGCTTTGCGTTTGACATTTCATAATTTGTAGAATTTCTTCTGAAATAATGGTAAGTTTCCAAAACCTTGTTAAAGAAAGGCCTTCGGCTCGAATCACAAACCTTTCGCTCATGTGGAATTGGGGCCATTCCAATACTTATTGCAGAATATACTATTTTGTTGCTGCGTTTTCATCGGTGAACTTAGGTCATACCATAAATAATTTGCGCATTGATCATCAAGACCAAGACGTCTCGAAAAAATCGAAAAATGTATTGGTTCTGATGTTGTCATCCTTTTTATGGTGGCGCAAATACCTGTTTACACTTTATGTATGATAACTTGTTAAAAACGCATGAATGATTTCCCCTTTTAAAGGAGATAAACAGTATAAAAGTCTCAAAATAGAACACATTCCACATGAAATTAATGAGTGAATAATAGTATGTCAGGCTGAGCTGAAGAAATGAGTATTGATCTGTTTGATTTGAGAAGACAGTCCATTATTGACATATCTAGTAGACTGATTTTATTTATGAATTTTCATGTACTTTCTATTAAGGGAAATATTAAAAGATATTTCGATAGATCTTATCCATTTCTCTAGATCTTTATCGATCGTCGGGGACAAGCAGATTAAAATATAATTACTGATCTGTACTTTTATTTTGCTCGAAGTTGATAAATGATCAAAGAACGTGAGCCTAGATTTAATTTAGAAGATATCAACAGTATGTATATTTAGCACTTTTGAATGATTACTTTTGGTTTCTATACAGAGTTTGAGGGGATAGTTTCACATCAGAATGACTATTACATAGAACTCTTTGTGTAAGGCTTGCAAAATTTAATTTATCCACTTTAATGAATTTGGCTTCTTGGGCCATCATCAGAATAATTATGATAATGTGTTCAAGATACAGAAAGTCATTTTGAACACTGATATAGAAAGTGTACCATTATTTGTAGCTATTTGCTTCATTGTTTTTAATTCTAAATTGTTATTTTCTCTGTTTGAAGAGATTTTGAATAACCTATTAGTCTAGTCAACAAGTTGAAAAACGTATTAATTCTTGCTACTGCGGAATAATATACGTGTAATAGCTCGTTGAACTCGCTATGATGTCTAGAAAAATGTACAGAAATTTCAAACCCGCACATAAACAATTGAATAGTGTCAGATCAACTGTGCGTGCGTGCGTGCGTAACTCGCATATCTCAAAACTGGTTGAACGTATAATGTTGAAATTTTGAAATTTTGTATTTAAGACTGGTATAGGATCTAGTTGTGCACCTCGTATTATAGTTCTGTACCGGAAGTGCACTTTACTTGAAACTTCCTCCGAATTTTTCTGATAAATCCAAAATGATCAACCGTAGTATGTTGAAATTCAGTATTTAAACTTGAAGTTGTATCGGAATGGTTATCCGCTATTTTTGTGAGAATCGGCCAGACCAGAAGTGCACTTTACTTGAAGCTTTTTTTGAATTTTTTGCATAAATATAGAATGATCCGCCATAGCATATTGAAATTTCGTATAAAAAACTTCTATCACATCTTATTGTACATCTTGCATTATGATTGCGATCGGCTAAACCGAAAGTACACTTTACTTAAAACTTTTTTCTAATTCTCCGCATAAATTCAGAATGGTCAGCCATAAGATACTGGAATTCAGCATTTGAAATTGCTGTAGCATCTAAATGGTCATCTTCTATTTTTGTAACAACCGGCTAAGCCGGAAGTGCACTTTATATGACGGACTTTTTGAATTTTCCGCATAAATTCTAAACAATCAGTCGTAGAACATTCAAATTTTGTATTGAGCACTTTTATAATATCTAGTTGTACACCTTGCATCATGATTGCTATCAACTAGATCGGAAGAGCACTATATTTGAAACATTTTTTGAATTTTCCGCATGAATCCAAAGCGATTAAACGTAGATTGATAGAATTCAGTATTTAGGACGACTGTACCGTCTAGATGCTCATATCCTATTTTTATTGAGATCCACTGAGCCGGAAGTGCACTTTACGCGATAGTCTTTTGGAAATTTTCGCATAAATTCGAATCAGGAGTAGAATATTGAAATTTAGTATTTCAATCTGCTATAGCATCTGAATGATTGCCTACTATTCTCATAGCAATAGACTGAACCGGAAGGGGACTCCAGTAGGAGTTTATTTTCCAATTTTGCGCAAAAAATCATATCTGTTGGTAGTCGTAGAATTTCGGAAATCAGTATTCAAGAATGTTGGAGTATAAGAATAATGGCCCACTGTTTCCATAGCAACCGACTTGGCTTATAGCGCATTTTACTTGACAGATTTTTAGAATCTCTTGGGTAGATCCAAAACGATTAACTGTGGAACGATGAGATCTTGTGTTTGATTTGAAAGCGTATTATATATATATATATATATATACAGGGTGTAACAGAAATAAGTACATTAATTTTAACCTGTAATGCAATTTGTCAAGCATAACAATTTTTCTTAATAACTTTTTTCCGTAAATCCTCTGGATATAGAGTAAAAATTCATCAAAGTTTTGTCAAAAACTTCATGGTGCGCCTATGGTTCAAACTAAATGCTTCTCATTTGTTGGAAGTATGACAGCTGTCGATTGAAAGGAGTATTTTGCAACTTTGAGCCATCGTAGTCTTGTCAATCATTCATTTGAAACTGAAAAAATATTAGTATTTTGGCAATACATTGATATTCGCTCACCTCGATGATTCTATTTTTGCATATGTTGGAAGAAAGACTAAATTTGTCTCTGTAATCAACAATTTGGTCTTTCAGTCGTATTTATATGTCATTTTTAAGAAGTTTTATTTTTAATTAGGGATTTCACGTATATTTTCGGATAGTACATTTCTTAAACATAAGATTGTCTACCCAAGTTCATTGCACGTGAATCAGCTGATTTGAATTGTCTGAAACTGTGTCACTGTGTCAGGAGAGTCAGACTGTGCTGCCATCTACAGGCAGTTCGAAAAGTAGTTGCTGTTTCTAACCTACTTCATCAGAAACATAAAGAGAGAATCATTCAACGATTTATTTAAAGAAAACGGTAGAATATTGATTGGAATGTAATTCTAAATTAATTAATTCATCGAATAATACGATAGAGATATTGCTACATGAAATTTCGAAAATTCTTGAAGAACAGAAAATATAACCTATAAATGTATCAAACTGAATTTGGTAATTGATTTTAAATATTTTCTGAAATATATGATACAATATTTTTCTTATTCAGCATATCAATTCACGGGGCATACTTTACTGAAACGACCTGAGTGTGAAGTGTGAAGTTTGTAATAATATGAGAAAAACTAATACGCTGGTGGTTCATTTATAAATTGATGTATTTCATTCATCTCATCTGCTGTTTTACGTTCCAGATAAACGTTAGGTTCTAAATATCACATGGTATTCTCATCGTAATGTATAAGTGCATAATATTTTGACATTAAATACATTACCATAACCACAATAATTCAATTTCTAGTGAAAAATGACAATTCGGAGACCGTTCCAAATAAATTTGCTAAGCTTATTCTAAACTGCCCATGAAATCGTACACAGAATTAATAAATTATAATCTGTATTATTCCATAATTTATTTGAAGGAATTGATAACTCACATATGTCAAAATCAATTATTGTTCTATTGCAACTGCTACTGGATCCGATAACTATGCACCTGAACGACTCGTTAAATTATAGGGGATAAAAAATGCTAAAAAAAGATGAGAATTCGGGAAAAAGCTACTAAGAAAAATTGTTAGGCTTGACGAGAACTATAACTGGTTAAAATTAATGTACTTATTTCTGTTACACCCTGTATATATATATATATATATATATATATATATATATATATATATATATATATATATATATATCCAATTATGTACAAGTAAGTCATGTTATGATCACGTCAGATTTTTTTGTATAAAAAAGAAGAACTAAGAACCATCAGGAACCAATTAGAGAGTGACAATAATATTTGAATTCTATTTAATCAAGTCTTTGTTTTATTATATTTAAGTAAGTTATAGTAGATTTAAGTTGGACCAAAAAAAAATTGTAATTACTTTCAACTTATTGATAATGAAACTAATCGAAATAGAAAAATTAGAAAGAATTCACATTGACTGCATTCCAGAAGTTTTCCTTTCCATCAAATTTCCAGTTAAGAAGTATATATATCCATATATTTCTATGTCTAGGAACGATATTCCCTGGCGTCCAAGAAACAAATATCTAGGTCTTCTATTTTATAGAGGGTAGACATACGGCCCTCACATGAAGAACAACTGTCAGAACGCGAGCGCGCTACTAGGAGTATTCTATCCGTTGTTGAACTGAGCTCACTGTCACTCACCAACAAAGTGACAATATACAAAACAATAGTTAGGCCAGCAATAACATACGCATAACAGTATGGGAATATGCTGAAGGCTTGCACATCCGTAAGCTCCAAACAATTCAAAAGAAAGCCTTGCGAATGGTTGTCGATGCTCCATGGTACGTCAGGAACAAACAGATCCAGAGCGATTTGAGGATCAAGCGAATCACGGAATTCGTGCCAAAACGTGCGAGCAAATTCTTCGCCAACATTCCTACGTATCACTACGCTAGCGTCAAACGTGTGAGAAAAGTGTGGGCCCCAGTCCCGCTACTTTCATAAGCCCACCATGGTCAATGGTCAATGGTTGTACACATTATTATAAATCTTCTGATGATGGCCTAAGAATCCAAAATCGATAAAGTGAATAAATTTTGTTTTCTCGGCAGTATCCATGATCACATTATATTTTTCACGTAGCGTCTCTTCAGGTGGGAACAATTGGAAGACCTGAGGAGAACAACAACAAATCTGTTTCTTCCATAAATATATGAAAGTTACTTGAGAAGTAGCAAAGTACTGTCCAAATCTAGAACTCTACAAAGCTTGCTTGGAATAGATCATGGAAATTGCACTTGAATATCAAATTACGAGTCAATATCTTCAATATCATAGAATTTTTTCATGAATAAAATCAAAATGTGTCAGTAATTTGTATAAAATCGGGATTTATTATTCCAGGGACTGGAATAATTGTGGCTATTCTGTAACTCAATCGATAAGTTTAATGCTCAGTTGCACCGCTATCACTTAACATTAAGTACGGAATAATTACCATAGGAACAATTGTCTGTACAATGGTAACCATAGATATTATGCTTCCCTTAAAGTTAAGTGACGACGGTGCAACTGGCCATAAGTCTATCATTAATCTATTTCACTCAGTAAACATAGGTAGCACTGACAAAAACTCTGAATATTCGCTTGTCACAGTTTTTTCCATTTGTCAAAAATCCTGTCGATCGATAATAAGTTGAAGATTTTGTTACAGAATATGCCCAAATCATGAGAGTATACTCTCGTATCCGATCAGAAACAATGTGTACACACTTCTCTCATCAGTCAGCTTCTTGAATTTTTTCCTGTATTACTCAATCCATTCCTTGTGAATTGTCGCATCTCATTTCAGTTAGAACAGATTGCAACACAAATCATTAGCCAAGTCGCACTCAAAGTTACATCACAAAACATATTCACAGTTTTGTTGATGTATGGTAGTTTCTTGTTCAATTTATATAATCCCTGAATAGATTCAAACTGCATAATTTGCAGAAATGGAACAACATGGCGGGCAACAGAAACAGAATCATATGCTCGTCACTGTCTAATCTCTAAAATAGAAGCGGATTTGGAAACCGCCATGTGCGAATACACATTCAACGATTCAAACTTCTGTTTGTATGTTTGCCTTCCTGTGGGCAATGAACATTTGTGTGAATACTATTGCAGAATAAGGATATCACATCCAGATCTTGAAGATATAAAATCGTATACTCCTGACGTTTCATATGAAAGTCTACATGATTGGAGTATTAAAGTGACTAGAGAGGATTTCTCGGAGTGGAGCAAAGAGTTCGATGTATGCGTCGACATAAGAAAACATCCTATTATGGAAAGTATCTCTACAAGCAGTAAAGTTGGTTTTGACTAGGAAAGGTTTACATGAGAAATATTTTGACTTGTATCCGATTTCAACAAATTTCAAAATCAAAACCATTGTAATTTTTGGAGAATAACGACTTGTACTTTACTCAGCTTATACACATTATGAATAAAATTGTTCCAAATTCAGTGAGAGGATGTATAATTTTCTTTTTAATGTATTTAATTCAGATACTACATCTGTAAATAGACTGGAAAATGAATTAATAGTACTTAATTGATTGATTCCTTTGAAAATTGTGGACCAACTCACTATCGGTTATGATCTGTTCAGGCAGAATGCAAACCAAGTGACCATTAGAACAAAAATCGTAGGTACTTGTCTGAATATCAATAGATCACTTTATCAATCGTGTATCAATTATTATAAATGAAGTTCTTAACGTATCAATCAATAATATGTAATTTTAATTGTTACCTGTATTCATCAAATTCATTTCAAAAGGACCCTTTCCATATTCTGGGTTTAATATAACTAAAACATGTTGGCATTTCAGCTTGAATCGTAGTGTCTATACCGATCGTGAACCATGTACGTACTTTAACATTAAATAATTAAATTCCAAATAATAACTTCGAATGTATTAGTATATCATCAAATGAGAGCAATTAAAGAATTTTCTTGCATGTTATACTCCGCAAGGTAGCATTGCAAATGAAAATTTATAGTAAGCCAGCTGATTTTGATATCGATACAACTTGTACAACTAATCAGTGAGCCGACCGCCATCAGCTGCTCAAATGGCGGTGGTCGTGAGTGTGAGAGATTGCGAAATTAGTGAAAGAAAAATTGAATTTCAATTAATACTACACTGGTTGAGATTTTTTTTCATATACAATTGACATCATAGTGAGTATATATTTTTATCTTTCTGCACTTCCTTCTCCACACAGACTGCAAGTATGCCAAGTGTTGATACACAACATACAAAAAAATGAGAATCACCTTTTGATTAGTTTGGTAGATTTTTGAATCCTGAATCGATACTTTTTTTTTATTTATATATGGGGTCTCATGGATGGCATATGATTTCAGCTCTCTGCACTCCTCTTCTAGATAAACTTCAGATATGCCAAATCTCTCACTCATCTGTGCGTGCAGTGCAAAGTTTTTTCCTTGCGTAAAAATAAAATAGGACAGCCATTATATAATTTTGGTTCTCCACGCTTCCTTTTCCACACAGACTTTAAGTATGCCAAGTCTCACATAACCTCGTGTGCGGGGTACAAAGTTTTCTTTTCACGTCGTAAGATTGAAATGGGATACCTGTATATAATTTCAGCTTTCTGCATTCCTTCATAAAAGCTTTAAGTATGCCAAATCTCACATTCCTCCATATGTGCGGTATAAAGTTTTCTTTCCACGTGAAATTGAAATGGGACAACTTGTACATAATTTCATTTTTATGCACTCCTTCATATAGACTTAAAGTAGGCCAAATCTCACTTTACTCCGTGCGCACAATATGCTTGAAGAGGAGTACAAAACTTTCTGTCCACATATTAATATATAGATTAAAATGGGACAGCTGTATATAATTTTCGCTTTCTGCACATCTTCTCCATATAAACTTCAGGCCAAATCTCACATTCCTCCGTACATGCAATATGCTTGAAAAGGGGTCGAAAGTTTTCTCTTGACGTATTAATATATAGATGTTAATCGATCGTTGGCTCATAATCTCGAGTAGCTTTTATCTACTTCATCATCATCTCCTGATGATCTGTAAATGGTTCAGTTGTGCGCCAAGCTAAAAAGAGTGCCAGATTGACCTAGAACTACAAAGAGCTGCTATTTATACATTTTTTTTTTATCTCCTGAAGGCTTGTGGACATTGAACTATAAGTTGAACCACAAGCAGGGCTCTGCGAAGCTAGGAGCTAATATTTTAAGCTTATCTAGTCACTATTTGTGTATTTTTGTTTATTTATTTATTATTAGTCCGTGAGACAGCGCATAGATTTTTTGTTGATTACCGCTCACTTGAAACTTTGTGAGTGGCTTCATTGTGATGAGTCCGACAACTTTTTCATTTGGCAAAATTCTAGATTTGGGGGCGTTTACCCGCGAGGGCTAATTAATTGAAAAAATATTACCGTAATACTGATCTTTACACTAATCGAAAGATTTTTTGATAATAAAATGAAGGAAAAATATTGTCCGACATGAATATTGAGGCTACCGGTGAGTCCGACTTGTCATAAGTACCAACATACTTACCATTAGTACCAACATACTTATGACAAGTGCGGCTTGTCGGATTCACCGGTAGCCTCAATATTCATGTCGGACAATATTTTTCCTTCATTTTATTATCAAAAAATCACTGTTCCTACAATAGCGATATCTCTTTCCATTATAGTTTTCGTTATTGAATTGCATAACAACATAGAAACTTGCACATAATTGCATTTAGTCGGAAATTCATTTGTTGACAAGGCAGAATTTAGAACGCACTAGTAGAACTCGCATTCATCACATTTTTCATGAATAGATGCGGTTGATTCTCGGCTCCAAATTTGATAATTACTCCACAAAATTCATGATAAAAGCTATATTGAATTTTACATCACAATACCTCTCATCATCACGTGGACCTAAGTACGCACACAACAAAAGAATAATATCAATGTATAATTGATTTCACGGAATAAAAAAGTTCACTGAACGAATTCAATACACATAGCGCGCAGTCGATCGTCTATTGTTGACAAAATTGATAATAATCATTGAAAGAACTGAATAGGTGTGACATTCATTTCATATATCTATATTTTTTATTATGAACTGTTGGTTTTATTTTGAACCATTGTTTAGGAGCAACATCTAAAGAGAGAAATTCAAAGCTTTCATGAATGCAAAGCTCCTATTTTCATTGCTGTCTTGTCAAAATTGCACCACCATTGTTATTACAATTTGAAAAAAAAATACTGCAATATTTTCCAACCATGGATTAAATGGCTAGTTTCATTGCTGTTTCATGAATTTGCTTCGTTTCAGTCTATTGCATATTGTCGACTTAGTTAGAACACCTGGTAAGTTTTTCGTTCGTCCTGTAAACTTTTCAGATTTAGAGAATTTCTAACTAAGCTGACATTATTTCAAAATGACAGATGGCGGATATATTAGATTACAATTTTTATTTTACAATGGCCATAAGTTTCATGTCCAGTTGCTTTAGTTGATTCTAAACTTGACATGATCTGATAAAGTTGTAGAAAAACAAATAATAATCGAAAAAAATATTTATTCCAGATTTCTACCAAGCTAAACTCTCCGACAGTTTCATATTGATACCAAACTAGCCATTCGATTAGTGTCGTATGTCAACTTCGAGGGTGAAAATCGCTCAATCCGATCATGAATTCAATCCAACCCAAAAAATATCGACATTTGCATCAAACAAAAGCTCCTGCACTTGACCATAATTCGGTATAAAGGGTTCTAGGAGAAGTTATATCAAATTTCAATAGCCCTTTCGACACATGTGCTGCACCAATTGATAATTTTCATTTTCACCTGGTTTTGGACATTTTCTACCTGATCTGGTGCAGTTTATCATAATCCCTCCCCCTCTTGTCAAAAACAGTTGATAATTCTCCAAATATCACACTATTTTGGAATTTGCACATTACATTTGTAACAAGTGAAATTCTGACACATCGTTTAGAGTCAATCAATCATCATTCTCGACTAATCAAAAGCTGCTAGTTTGGTTACCATGATCACTTCCTAAAAATTCAGATATTTATTTTTGGCATCGCGGTTGACATTTCATGATTAAAAAACTTTTTCCTGAAATATTTGTGAGTTTCCAAAATCTTGTTGGAGAAAATGTAGTCTACAACATGTTTGGAATGGCATATTTCACACCCGCGAACCGTAATCCGAGCCGAAGGAAAGGATTGCAAACTTTTCACTTGTATAGAATAAGAGCCATTCCAATTCTAGTTATAGAATATTCTGTTTTGACTCTTACTAGAATCATTTCCGCAGGAGCTTTAATTTGATAACAAACACGGTAGAATGAAATTACTTATTCTTCAAAACAATTACCAAACGTTTTCATGTGATCTCCTAATATGAGTTGTATTATTCTAATTTCACATTATGATGTTTATTATTTCTTTTCTTCGCATGCTTGAAAAAATGTACATTTTCTATAATAATTTAAATTTTGATGTTAACAAATGAACCGCGGATAATTTTGAGGAATGTTTGTGATGAATGCTGCTCCAAATTTTTCAAGGATCAATTTCACGTATTCTATATTCTATGATAGATATTACTGTTTATAAAATAAACGCAGGAAACTAAAATGATTCATTATTGAAATTTTGGTACCACTGGTTGAAACAGACTCATTCACGTACTTGTAACCAACTTTTTGATAAAATGTTAAAATATAAAACGCATTCTCAAGTTACCGTGCTTTCAGACAGACCGACTTTTGTTCAAATAATGTTTTTTTGGGTTTGGTAATGTCTCAATTGTGAAGGTCCATCCAAATCTCGATCTGTCCGGAAATTACGGTAACCATACTTCTATATACATAGATCAGGGAAATGAAAACAGACAATATGTCGCGAATTTCAGAATGCAAATGGTATATCTGCGGAACTAGAATCAATCATTTATTTGAATTAAGAAGATTAGCACAGTTTCTGCCTATTCTGAACAGTAAAATCGAGTTCCTCCAATTTTACTTATTTTCATTCTCGACCATGAGGTTGGAACGATAGCCGAGTTCCTTCACCTTCATTTCTAATCTCAATCCTCTTAATAATTTTCTAAGGACCAGGTTGCTACAGTCACATTTTTTTTTTAGAATTTGGAAATGATTTGTCGATGAGAAAAGGGTGCAGCTGAGAAGAAATGACTGTACTAGCGGTTTAATTAAAATTGAACATGGTACGTCGAGATTGGTCAGAATGGGAGACGCCCGCTTGTTAATTTAGTGCGAAGCACCGCCGGTTGAAAACAAATACAACTGCTCATAAACATTGAATATGGCACGTTAAGCTTGTTCAGAGCGGGCAAAGCCCGCCTGTTGGTTGAGTGGGAAGCACCGCCGAGTTAGAACAAAAATCACTGTTTATAAACATTGAGCATGGTACGTCGAGCTTGGTCAGAGTGAAATAAAATATCGCTGTACAGAATGATAATTATATGGGGACATACTGTTTGAGCACCGCGGTCAGTTTTGTTCTAATCCCATAGGCCAATCGAGCATTTTCCTCTTAATTCCTATGTACCATTTGAGCACAACTTATTACTTCAATCTTTCAATCCCAAATAAATGTTTCTTCTAAATGCCAAAAATTGTGAAATAAAAAAATATAGAAAACAAAACTAGACAAATAACAATTTCACACAACTGTGGGAAAAGTCGTGGGAAATGATTTCTCACACCAGTTTGACTAACTTGTATATTGATTATTCATTTCAAATATACTCTGATAATATTCAGCAAGATTATTAATAAATATCTCGAGCTTGATATGAATCTCTGTTTAATAAAAGCCACATTAAAATAACGAAAATTCACTGTACGAAGGTCTTGAGTGATCCAGTATTTTCATCAAATAATTGATGATTACAATTTACATTTACAAAAGCCAATGGATTAATGACAGCTCGTTTGCTTGGTGCTATCTTATTGAATTCACAGTGTCAATCCAAGAGAATACTAAATGGAATCTGCAATATGAAAGAGTTCATCATAAATGGAGGATATTATATCTTCATTTTTTATAAAGTGAGAAACATGTACGTGTTTTAAGAATTTATGTGCGGAACGACCGAAGAATTTCCTTTTCTTATTGTTAAATATTTCAAAATTTACTGGGAATATCTGCAGTATGATACTAGCTATTTGTCTTGGATGACATAATATTTATTAATATCATAAAATACGAGCTCCCGGGCGAGTACTGCACTGCACGATCGTTGTTAATATTTATGGCGACTGTTAAGAGCAATGGTGATGTACAATAAAGGAGGGTAGAATAGACATATATATTTTATTTAATATTTAACTTCAATAATATATTAACTTGGTGAAAATGTTTGATTATTTTATCAAGATTGATACAACTTACTTCAAGAAATAAACAAGCAATACACTATTCGTGCAAAGAAATTTCTTAAAATTTGATGCGTCAGCAGAAGTTGATGGCTTTCCATTGGAAATACAAAACGTATATCATACTATCAAAAATTAACACATGAGACTTTTTCCACTAATAATCATCCCAGTCTTATAACTTTTGATCCGTTTGAAGCAGAGAGCCTAATTTTCGTGTAATGATCCAAATGGTACCTGATAAAATTTGTATTTATTTATTATAAGACATTCTACAGAAAACCCATTAACAGAAAACCCATTTACAGAATGCCAATACTGAAAACTAAAAAAAGTATGAACATCAATTTACATAAAAAAAAAACAAAAAAGAAAACACTAATCTAAGACAAAAATACAACTTGCCTAAAAAGATATGCCAACATTATTAATCTAAGAATAGATAGCATTCAATTTGGTTTTAAATGCCGAAAAACTGTCTGCAAAATCTAATCTGTTGGTAACATCACTGTATCTCCTACACATCGAATTTATATTGAATTGAAGTGAGAAATGGTTTTTGAAAACGTACATAAACGTACATTCAAAAGTATATTTGGTTCTTAACTTACATGGCCGAATATAGAAATTTAATTTAAATAGCAAATTAGATGGGTCAATTTCATTATTTATCAATTTGAATAAAAATATTATTTGTTGTTTTGCTCGACGAACATGTAGGGAATCCAATTCTAGTTTGTTTATAAGACTCTCGTATTGAATATTGGGTTAGGTTTTGTATAGCCTATAAAAGAAATGTTTACAAAAACGCTTTTGTACATTTTCTAAAACTGAAATATGGTTTAAATAAAAGGGACACTAAACTACACTGCAATATTCAAGTCTAGTTTTAACTAACGTGGTGAAAAGGTATTTCAAACAATTTGCATTTTGAAAATCATAAGTCATTCGCAAGATGAATCCCAGATTTTTAGAAGCGCATGAAGTAATCTCAGTGAAATGAGAACTGAAGTTCAGACCGATTTCAAAAGTTACCCCAAGATCTTTTTTGTTTATCACTCTTTTGAGAGATGCGCCATATGAGATATAATTGAACTGCACAGTTGCTCGCTTCCTGGAGAAACTCATTACTTCACATTTATTTACGTTAAACAGTAATCCATTTTTCAAGGACCAATCACTGACGTTATCTAGGTCCGTTTGTATTTTCAGACATTCGTTAGCCGTTGTTACTTCATGAAACAATTTAAAATCATCCGCAAATAAGAGACAATTCGCAAATGCAATCACTTCAGTTAGATCATTCACAAAAAGTAAGAACAGGAGAGGACCTAGGACCAAACCCTGAAGCACCCCCGACGTGGCTATATAATCTGCAGACCTGAAACCATCAATACACACAAACTGAACTCTATTATGCAGATAAGAGTTGATGAAACCCAAAACTTTTTGATCAAAACCCGTCCTGTATAGTTTACTAAGCAAAATTTTGTGATTCACTGAATCGAATGCTTTCGAGAAATCGGTGTAGATACAATCAAATTGTTCTTTATTTCCCAAAGCATTCGATACATATTGTGTAAATGTTAAAAGATTAGTAGTAGTGGATCTTTCTGATACAAATCAATGCTGATTGTTACTGATCAAGTGTTTGGTTTGTCTCTGTATATTGTTATAAATCAACATTTCAAATATTTTAGCAAATACACTTAGATTGGAGATAGGCCTATAATTGGATATTTCAGTTCTGCAACCATTTTTGTAGATAGGACAAACCTTTGCAATCTTCCACTCACTAGGAAATGTATGATATTTCAAACAGATGTTAAAAATATTGCAAAGGACTGGTGAAAGTAAGTCAGCACATCCTTCTACTATATAAATAGGAACATTGTCCTTACCAGTTGACCTTATATTTTTTTGTTGTCTAATAGCGTCTGATACCTCCAGTATAGTTATTGGTCTCAATTCGACTATATTATTTGACACTGGCATAGGATTGCTATCAATAAGATTACAATTTGTGTTTGAGGTAAAAACACTTTTAAAAAAAGCTGCGAAGGCCTCCGCGATCTGCAATCCTCCATTGAATGACTCATTATTATTAACCATAACAATAGGAATACCTTTGGTTTTCTTTTTACTACTGACAAAAGACCAAAACTCACTCGTATTGTTGGAATCAATAATTTCTTTCTCAATATGTTGAATATATTGCTTCTCTAATTTGGCAGATAGTTCCTTACATTTAATCCTACTTTCACTAAATTTGTCTTTGTATATATTAAGCTGAGTCTTTTTGTACAATTTTCTAAATTTTTCCCTATTTTTTATTGAATCGATAAGACTCTTATTGAACCATTTGGGATATTTAGAAACACGTCGTTCAATTTTCGGGATACACTGATCGAATATATCATACAAAATTTTATAAAAATTATTAACAGCTATCTCAACACTATTTGATTCATAAACATAATCCCAGCAGGCATTTTTCAGTAAATAATAAAGTAATCCATAATTACCACATTTGAATTGGTAGTACGTTTCTAACTTATTGCACGTTTTACTAGTGCTTTTGAATTTCACAGGAAATTCACAAACCAATGCAGGATGGTGATTATCCTCAGGCAATATTGCTTCCAGACTTTTGTGAATTGTACACGGAAAATTCGACAAAGCCAAGTCTAAGAGCCGGTTATTATTATTATAAATATAATTATGTTGAGACATATTAGATACATTCAAGAAATTCACGAAACTGGATGTTTTTGTATCATTCGTAATATTTTCTAAATAATAATTGCTTAAGTGACTCAAGTTGAAATCTCCCAGAATTATAACTTTTGCATTATATATAAACGGTAATAATAACAAAACATCAAGAAAATTTACATAGTCATTAACAGTAACTTCGGGCGGAATATAAATATTAATTAGAAAAAATGTATTATTATTCATTGACAATTTCACACATAATGATTCGAGTGGAGAAACAAACGAAATAGTATATCTGGGAGCATTTAAATATGTCTTAGTTGCACTTAAAACTCCTCCACCTCGCGATTTATTAGTATCAGTTTGACTGCGATCCTTACGAAACACATGGTATCTACAATCGAATAATTCTGCATCTAAAACATTGTCCTTGAGCCATGTCTCTGTACAAGCGATCACATCAAAGTCAGTGGTTGCACCATTGTGATAAAATTGTGCAAGCTTCGTATTCACACCACGAATATTTTGATAATATATTGTAATTATCTGGGACTGCGACATCACATCATTTACACCAAGTTTTCTGTTAAACGTGGAATACCGTTCATAAATTTTATTTTGTAGTTGTTACTTTCGGTTGTATTTAATTCTTTCAGTTCTGCTTTCAGTAATGCAAAATGTTCTCTCTGTTTTAGAGTTTTGTCATTTGCAAAGCAAATAATCTTATGTTTGGGATGACTTTTCAGAGTCTTCAAGTTTTTGAAAACATGTTTGACATTCATTGAGTTCTTAAATGAAATTTTCACTGGTCTAGACTTCTCCTTACTATTTTTACCCAACCAAAAGAAAGAGAAATCATTTTCAGTGATATCAGGAAGCAATATTTTCAAGACGTGAAGTAGTTCTACTGAATCCTGAGATGCATTTTCAGGCAAATTGAAAACTAGAATATTCGCCTCCCTCCTTTTGCGATCATTTATTTCTGAGATTATACATTCAAATTCTTCAAGCTCCTGGAGTTTAGATCTTTTACTACCCTCCAAATTTAACTTCAGATCATTCAAATCCCTTTGTAGGGTGAGAATCAGATTTTTCAGTTCGGAAAAATTAGCTCTATTACTTACAGTGGAAGAATTGTTGCAATCATTGCAAAACCATTTTAAATTCTTCTTTGAACGAAGTACCTTAGTTTCATTTTGAGTGATATTGACACAGATAGAATGATAATTTGTGCCGCATCCAGCACACTTGGTTGCTGAATTTAGATCATAATGTGAATTACACTCAACACAACTTAGCGACATTATTCACTTTTTGTAACGGTAGAACTATTATTTATTCAAGCCTTACACTGATCACACTCGATTCAACTTGTAATTTTGACTGAAGCACAAAAATCACAGGAATGGTTGGATTTAGATCAATTTTCTCTGCACCAGTTTTCAATTGGAAGATTTTGATGAATTCACTAAATAAAGCACTGAATTCTGCACTGATCAATAATAAGCAAAAATTTCGTTTCGTATCATTTCAATCAAAACTTAGCTTATTCGTTGCACGTTAATCGCTTACACCACACAAAGTATTAAGGAACACCATGCAAAGTTACACTGATCGTGATGATAAAAATAGTTGAAGTATCTCTTGGAGGTGGAGGAATTCAGAAAAAAAGCCTTATTATAGGTCGTTTCTTGTACTTGAATCCAGTATTTTGTTTTTCGAAGAAATTGAAAATCGCACATATATCGTAACAATTGTTTAGAAAATTAAACTGGATAGTAAAATGTGAAACTTTTCATACCAGCAGATTCTTGCATCAATACTGCTTCAAATGGATACTAAATAGTGAAACTTGGGGATACTGACACACCAAGACCTCAACGGCTTAATGTTGGTCGAAAAAAGCTTCGACGAAGTCTTAACATTGAATAAGGGTCATTCGATGCAGTTTAGTTACCTTTTAATAAAAGTTAGAATACATTTATTTCATGTTACATATGTGCAAGATTTGTTACCATAAGATTATAAAAAGTGCAGAAACTTTCACTAGTCGTTAATTAGGCAATACACACGAGTTCCTAACTTTTTGATTTACTGATTCTTGTTATACCAGAACTAGCATTAATGATTTTCGAAATTTGAAAAAAATTTTAGAACAACTGTTTTTCCAAATTCTATTAATTGTCAAGAGTGGTCATCGTGCTGACAGCTTGATATGCCACTTCTTTTTACCACAAGAATTTCATGATTATCAATTTATATATGTCTGAGCTTTAAGAAGACTTTCCGATTACCAATTAGTGTAGAGAGTAAATTATGCAGGACAGTGCTTCTGCTAACTTCTCTCAAATTGTCACTGACTTTTTAAAATATGATACACAATGGATTAGTCGTAACGGACATGTAAAATGATCAGCATGATTTTCTGGTTTAATACCCTTAGATTATTCTGTGTGGAGCTGGATGAAGTCTATTGTTAATTCTACGTCTATTGACTTGTAAGAAGAGCTAAGGATTCGCATTGTGCAAACGGCAGCAGCTATTGATGTTGCAATTCTGTGCAAGTCCATAAGTCTTATAGGTCTATAAATCAATAGAAAACCGAAAGAAGCGCATCGAATTTTGTTGATTGACAAAGTATATATAACAATGACAAGCTCATTGCGATTTTGTTCATAATCTATGAATTTATAAAACTTATAGATTCACAGAGAATTACAACCTAAGGATCGTCGTGATACTTGTCATACAAAAATCTTTCATTTTCATTATTTCAGTGATTATTTATATTAAACATATGTTCATATGAGCTTTTTAGATTATTTAGTACTGAAGATCATATCCCTGAAGTTGATATAGATATCAAAATACTGACATCCATTCATGTATCTTCTTGATTATTATATGAAAGGTTTTTGAATGACCAAGTCAAGATATGTACGTAAACATTCAAATTTTTGCAACATATTTTCGTCCATATCTTGACCTGGTCATTCGAAAACACATGCCATTCGTTTCTACGAGATAATTAGGATATCAACTTTCATATGACCAGACGGCAGAAGCGAGAAGAACGTGAACAATTGATATAATTTGTTTGCACAATCGAGCCCTTATTCCAAACCCTCGGGCAAGTGGATCACTTCTGCCTGTCATTTTCCGCTGATTCTTTTTTCCCTAAATTTCATTTATTAGCAAGGCAGAAGCGACGAGACTTGATCAATACAGATTTTTTTTACAAAAATTTAGAATTAATTTTCATTATGTTGACCACACGGTCCAGATTTAATTCTGGCATTATTATACTTCAAATAAGTATACATATTTATCAAAACTCTTGAAGGCAGAAAAAACAAGATGGGGCATTGCAATCTTTGACTATCTGATGGTCCATAAGTTAGAAATGAATTATATAGTGTTTGCTTAGTGATGTTTCGAAGAATAAAACTTTTAATTCATTATCATTTATTAAACCGTGACTTTTATTTTAATAATAGACAATTCCTTTTTAAAGCAATGTATATTACAATATTGATACTACATAACTTGTTTCTAGACCAATACTCAAAGGAAATTGAAACATTCATGTCAAATCTATTTGAAAATGGTAGAAATTGATCAATTTTGATCAAAAAGAACAAATATTAATATGGAAAATTTCGACCTGTGGCTTCTTTCTATCAAATATCATTTTATTATTTTATTTTTGAGTCGTATTTAAAACTCTCACTGGCCATATTGCTAGACTTGTGGTTTCTCCATAGTAACTAGAGCTTAAATTGTTCTCAAAAGGCTAATAATGATGATGTTTAGGTTGTATTTCCTTAAGTGCTGCCATCAGAACGTATTGTTGGAAATGAGCACCACACGTGCCACACTTACTACGGTTAACACGCTGACAATATATGAATATAATATTTTATCTTTGCAGTAATAACAGTCCCAGTACAAAATGTTGATTGCTGTTTGAAATGCACAGAAACTTATTACATATATTTATTGAGTGTAACTTCAAATTACGATTCCCAAAAAAAATTCGCAGCATGAGTCTGACATTCCTAAGTAATTGTGCAACATTCAATCCCTTTTATATGTAAGATCTCATCTATTTTGCTATCGTAGTTCTAAAGAAAGTTTGTGGTGACAAAAAAACAGACTAACGGATCAATGATTCGGTAAGAGTTCTTCTTCATGTTTTATAAAGTACGTTTCCACAATACCTAAACCAATTATTGAATGGTTACCTTTAAAGATCTCTTTTCCTAAAACTCCATTGATATTTCCGATATAATCTCCGAGTAAACTCATCAGTGAAAGAGCCCATATGAATTCAGAACTGTGTAGACAACACTTTTCATGCAATATTTCTGTTATATATCGAAGAAAATGTTTGGAACCTCTGCGATCCCATCGTTCTTCGTGCTCCTCTTAGTTTCACTTTGATCTCTTTTCCGTCAGCTGCCAAATAATATATCTAATTGGGTGACTGAAAAGCTGAAACCTTATGCATCCACCATTTATATCAATTTAGAAAGTAGACCACGGAGGCTTTGGCTCGACGACGATCACAAATTTTGAATGATGCTCCTTTGTCTCCGCTTGTGGAATTAGGGTTTGCCTCATGATGCATTTCTCTTATTAACGGCATACTTTGATATCTTTTTGAGGAGAAAACTTGAAATTATGACATTTGACATGGTTTGTAATGAGTGCAACTTTCCACAGTTTGTTAGGAAAATAGTTTCGAATGAAGAATATTGAAGCTACAAGATATTGAATTTTTAAAGATAGCTCAATAGATTCGAAAGTTCAGTAAAAAGTTGTATGGGATTGAAGAATTGAATATTGTTTGATGATACTATCATGTAGGTTGTATTGCTCAAGTATATTAGCATACAGGAACTGAAGGCAAATATTGTAGAGCTCCGAAGTACAATACAATAATCCATGATTAAATTGAATATATTTCACTGAATAGAACCATTACATGTTACCATGATGACCTAATCAGATTGGATAATTTATAGTGAAAATGCATACTATATCACTATAAATTATTGCTACAGAGAGTGAGAATCAGAAAAAGTTGAGGAATCAAAGAATTTGGGATATGGTGGATCTGATCTGATTATTCTCCTGGTTTCACTATGAGTAACCTTGTGTATTTAAAGTTATATACATAGTGCATCTATATACAAAATAATTGTACACTCAGGTACAAACAAGCAGGCAACCTGAATTATCTCCAGTTTTCTGAGCATATCATTTTTCCTGTAATTTAAAAAACTGAGCTTGTGTTGTCAAATAATAAAATGGACTATACAAGTGTGAGAAATATGAGCATATAGTTCTTTTGGTCTTCTTGAAGAAAGTCAGTAGTCGAATATAAAATTTAAGGAGATATGTCAAATGAAACATCATTGGTCAGTGTCTCGCAGATCTATGCTCTAACCTTCTCAGCATGATTTGTCATAAATCTGATTTGCGAAGTGGTCTTGTTGAAGCAAGGCAACTGTTGACAAATGAATGATCTCCTACATTCCCATTGAAATCGATATCATCCTGGTTGCCTGCGTAAAACTAGACAGCTCAGTTCTTTGACAGTTGAATATATAGTGTTATTGAATAATATTGATGAAGTTGACTGTAATAGTGAATGTGAGGTAAAGGCAAATACACATAAGCGATACTCTATCTAGTGGCAGAATTTCAAACTAGAGATGTTGAGATATATTTGGCGCGCTACATACATGTCATACATGAGTTTATAATCAAATTAACAAATCATATTCTATGTTCGATTATTCAATTCGTATTCACAGGAAACATGTATAATATAATAAATCTAAGTGATTGTAGCTGTAGTTCATAAAAAAAATATTGTGTTCATTGATACAAATTTCAGATACAAGAATTTACCATTGAGGATTGAATGTAGTAGTAATGACTGGCTAAGCCATAGCTGCGCATTTGATGTCTGACATTTGCTGGGTTGACGTTATTATTTTATTCTTGTACTTTTCATTTTTAAATTGAAAAATAAGATGGTAGCCACAGTTTTACAGTTTTTCAAAATCTTTTCTTTCATGCTGGACATTTCAATTATTGTGATTGATGAATATTTTTGCTTGAATTGTTCTATATTTATCCAGGTACACTTTAGGTAAGTTTGCAAAATTATCTACAAATAACTGATATATTTTCTTGAACAACAAACAGTCCAACTAATAAGTACTAATCTAATATCAATTCAACAAAATTAAAAGGAATTCTTGCGCCACCTTGACTTTTCAACACCTGAAAAAGAACTGTAGATATATTTTTGCAACTGCCGCTGTTTCCTGCTTTGCAAGAATAAGTCATATTCTCAATCTTCAAGGCATCATATTCATTACAGCTCAATTTTCCTTCAATTTCATTCGGATTTCCAAGCACTTTTGATGTTTATAAACAAAGAGCAAAGAGCATGCAAAAATACTTCCTTATCGCTATCATGACTTAATTTTCCACAGAATAAAATATGTCAAGCAATTAATTGTTCTTCATCATCATCTACACAGCGTCACCTTACATTTGCGTCCAGATATTCTTGAAGTTTCAATATCATTTTCTAGAAATTTTAGGTCAAGTTCAATCTAAAAATATAGAGTAAATATAAATATACAGACAGAATAATTCACTTTACTGATACATACGGACAATATCCTTCCAAAAAATATCCATGACAGCAAATCTTCATTTCATATTCACGATTATCATCTTTAAAAATTGCAACAAGCCCATCATTGTACATCTAAACTTCAAGTTTATCCTAACCCAGCTAGTTCAAGAATAACCGCTGCGACGCTGCGATCTTGAATTTATTGGCCAATAGGAATCAGATGAATGAGTCATGTTTTTTTTTTTCTTTCCAAGCTTTCGGCTACAGCTTAGCCTAACTTCAAGAGCAAAAAAAATTCTGCCCACAGTATCCATCTACAAATAACACAAATCTTTTCGCTCTTAGAGATGATTGAAGTGTAGTCAAAACTGTCGAGCTAAAAGAGGAGAAATAAGTTGTTTGACTGAATGCTTTGAATTCGATACTTACATATAGTGTTATATTCTTGAAATAAATAGTAAGAGAATGTTGTTACTTCAAAATATAAACGATTTTTTCATGTGAAATTGCTAATTGTGTATGGGAGTAACTTTTGACAAGCCTTTGAGTCAAGCATATCGAGGAACAAAAATATAAAGTCGTACCATATATTAAGTTCATACATATTTTTTATCTCAAGGCCAGAGTAAAATTATCACATTTAATTATTCTACAGGCAGATAGTTTCAAGTCATTCTTAATGGTAGAGAGCTTTCACGGGCTTTATGAATTGATCTATATTATTCTGTTGTTGGATCTATATGATGAAACATGTAAGGTAGGCTACGACGAATCAGGCCACATGAAGAATCGGATCAAAATGAGAAAATTGTTGATATTGAAAAAATCGCGAAAAACTGAAAGAAAATTACTAATAGTCGGGAAGCCGGCAGCACTTTAGGTTCCCTGATCGCATTTACGGCCAAATTGTACATGAATCGACCGAGAATTTAGTGGTCAATAGGATGCCAGACTTTATAAATGTAGGATCCTGTCCTATGTGTCAAAAAGAGGCTAATTCTGATAAATGTTTTCGACGCAACTTCCCTGATGGAACCAATCGATAGCGAAGGTAAAGTTCTCAAAGAAAAAGCCAGGGTGCCATCTCCTATCCCCTATGTGTGATCCATTTTTGTATTGAATTTCCCTAATCGAGCTTACGATAGTTATTTTGTGCAAATTGAAGCTCGAACCTTCCTGAACACGAAAAAACCAAGGTACTGCCTCTCTAAGGAACACTTGAAATCATTTGATTTTCAAGTCCCAATTTTGAACGCAGCTGTACTTTTCTTATCGAATGTAGCTTAAGCCTTCCTGAACACGAGAGTATCGAAGTGCTGCCTCGCAGCCTTTCCGAAAGGGCGGCAGCCACTCTTAAAGTCCATCTGATTCTTAGGTCTTAATTCCAAACGCAGCTGTACTTCTTCCATCGAATGTATCCCGTTTTTCCGCGTTCAAGGAGGTATAAGCTTCAAGTTGAAAGACAGTGTAAGTTCATTGAGGGAGATCGATTACGAAGATGCGACACATTCAGGGATGACTGTCGCCCTCTCAGACAGGGCAAGAAGCAGCACTTTGGTAATTTCGTATTCAGGAAGGCTCGAGTTACAATTTATAGGGAATTATCGTACATTTGATGAGATAAATACAGCTCCGTTCGAGTGTGGGACCTGAAAATCGGAGAGAGTTTAAGAATGGCAGCCGTCGTCCCGGACAGGGTGGAAGGCAGTACTTCGGTATTCTAGTGTTCATGAAAGCTCAAATTACAATTATTAAAAAAAAATCAATCATATATTCGATTGGAGAAGTACAGCTGTTCGAAATTAGGACTTGAGAATCCAGTGATTTTGAGTGTGGCTGCCGCTCTCCCGGATAGGACAAGATGTGGCACACTGGTTTTTTCTTGAAGTACTTGATCTTTGCTATCGATTGGTACCAGTTTCAATCGTGAGTTCTATCATTTTATACTTCAAAAACTTGACCAGAATTGGCCTTTTTTTCGACACTTAGGACAGGATATTGCATTTATAAAGATTGGCATCCTATTGACTACTGAATACTTGATTGAGTGGTCGGCTCTTGGACTATAACATCTAACTTCGTCCCTCTCTTCCTGCAATTTTTCCACAACAGTATTTTGTTTTGAAAGGCGGATTAGAGCTGGTGAAGTTCGTCAGTGACTCGTATGTTTTGATGTATGTAATTTCAGCGCGCATGTAAGCTCCCAACTGACAATTTTATTGAACATGGATCTTAGTTTGATATTTCATATGTTTTTGAATATATTTTCACAAGATATCAATAAGAAAATATTGAAGCTAATTGGATCACTAAATGAAAAATGGCAAAACATTAGGATAAAATGCGCTGAAAAGGGCCCGGCCCCATAATAGTGCTTAGTATAAAAATCATTTCAAATATCATTTTATACAAAATAATGATCGATAAATCTCATCTGACTTTACTTGGGCAAGACAGTAAGGCGCAATATGTGAGATTAAAATTTCATCTAATGTTGCAAGAAATTAATTTTTTAACTATCAGAGGATTAGATTGAATGGAACACATACATGATAAATCGCCTCGAAATAATTTCAGAAAACGAGGCAGGGGAGAGTTTACCCATGACTAACGTGCCAATCATAAAGATAGATTTTATTATAAATATGTTGAATGGTTTTATGAAAATTTCTGAACATATCGAAGAATGAATAGGATCTGAATGACCTCAAATTTTGGAGTGCATCGGATATTTGTAACTTTTCTGATATAAGCGTGAAGATTTTGGGATTTGAACTATTCATTCTATATATAAGATTGTGTTGAATTTGATTTTGATAATGAGGATTACATTTATTATGAGTAGTACGTTTATTCAAGCCTTGAACTTCAAATAGTCCCATCCGTTCTATTCAATGTAATAATATTTCTAGAAGCAAAAATTTTTTATGCTGCTATGCTCTAGCTTTGAGTTATCTGATTGAAATCACTCGCAACTATCATAGCTACTCAGCACAGAATTATTCTCAAATAATTCGAACAAAATTTGTTTTCCAGATTCAAATTGCATGGCCAATCGATTCTTCTAGTCTTGATGAGAGACTCAAGATATTCTCAATAATTACCCATTAAAATTCAAAACTAACTATATCCCAAGGGATAATTTGTTATTCTAGGGCCGTCATGTTTATTGATCTCTTGAGTTTTCATTACTAACAGTATATCTTGTTTCTAGAATAAACTATTCAATGCGATCTATCTTTGGTGATATCGGCAAGCTATTGCAGTTTAACCACCATTGTTCTAAACTTGATTATCAGAATGCTGAGATAGTTGCGAATCCAAGAGAGATCACAAGACATGCAAGTTTTATTAATAGTACATTTGACCGGAGTTTGAGTACATTCAAAAGCACTGAAAAAATTCTAAAATTATTGAAGAATGATTTTAAAATACTACGGAAGTAAATTTGAAGCTATCATGGAGGAATTCATACGATCATCCGGCATTCGTCAAATGTGATATAACGAATCAATATGAAGTTGTTTTCGTGAGCTTACTAGCAGGCCCGCTTCGACTTCACATGAGATGAGAAATTCAATTTAAATGTATTCAAGTGTCTCCGCCTGCGGCTACCTTTTATTTCGGTATGTCACAGGCAACTTTTATGGACAACTCGTACAACGCTATTCGCTGACCTGACTATATTGTTTGTTCTTTCTATCGCACGGCGCAAATATTCATGAGAGTGGATCAAAAATGAAGTGGTAAAATGTGTTTGAAATTGGAAACATCAATAGCCTAAAACCATACTTAACGTCTTCGCATCATATGATCAAAGTCTCGTACCGATCGGTTCAGTTTTCTTCAGCTGATTGCTTCACAAAAAAAAAACATTTCTATTTTAGGGATACAGCATGTAGCAGCAGTGGATACATTGAATTCGATCCGTAATAGAACTTGTCGAGAGCAATAATATTTCTTAAAAGCTTTTTCTCCAAATTCTCAATTTTTCTAGCATTTTTCTAGTCTTTGGAACTGTCGTCCAACTAATTCAGAGAATAATATTTATTTTTGGAAGCTTATAACTCGCATGTAAGGGCAGAAAACCAGGCTATAGGCTCACGAGTTTTAAGATCAGCGGTAGACCTATACTACTTCCATATTATCGAGTAACCATCATCAATATTTTTGTGAAAATCATTTTGGCACAATTAAGTGAACAAGTAATTTGTCTGTGTCCCCATAGATTGAAAAAAAAAAGTTATTGGTATGAGAATAAGGATGATTCACCTAGTATTCTTCGAAGTACAAAGTCAGAAGAAGAAGCAGTAGTGGTATTTTCAGAGATATCTTCATGAGGATTGACGTTAGTTACGGCGGTAATTCAGATCTGTTGCTGTTCCGAAGTTCACAGTTTATGATTTGCGTGCATCCACATGCGAATCATGAGTTTTCGAAATAGCCTCTGGAACAGACAGGCAACAGTTTTGAAGACTACTCAGAACATGAAATTGATCTCTATCAGTAGAAATTCATAGCTTTCCACAAGATTTGAGACATCCCGGCTTTCAATCAGTCTCCGTCAAGGATTTTAATACTTTTTGATAAACTGGTCTCCAGAAAAAATTAATAATACAAATAATTGTGGTATTTGTGATAATCTGGAATTTTTGGAACTCCGAGAAATTCACGCTGGTTTCTTCTATCTTTCGTGAGAAAATCTTCTATCGCACTTTTTTGTCATCAAAATTGTGAGAATATCAGATCATGAACTAACATGAGAATAACAATTGATGTTTTGTGTCATAATACTGAATTGATATTTGATAGCTACGAAAAAGTTTCCTTAGATATCAGAAGAGCAACATTTTTCTTTTGTCCACACTCAATAGTCCATCTCATCTTTTGGCATCAAAACTTAATTCCTAAAGATGATAATATTTCCAGAAAACTGGACCATTACCGGTGGCATATTTTTTTTTTGCAGCTCAATGTATCTGTAGAAAATTATAATTTGTCTATTAAGAACGTGAGGTTATGTTTTGAATCTCAATCATAAAGACGAATATTGCAATTATAATATATACTTTTTTCTAGTCTGCTATGATAAGCTGATGTTCACAACTTGATTTATCGACTAGTAATTGTTAAAAAAAAACTTGAGATTATCAGTCTTATGCAGGCCCGTTCTTGGCGGGTATGCAGCAAATGCACCGCACGCAAGCGGCAATTTGTCCCAACTACTTTCCTTTCGAGTTACACGCAACCCGACACTTGTGTACTTATTTAGATACAATATTTGATATTCTTATAGAATTTAGCTGTTTTTATTTTCATTGAAACACATAATATCTCCTGTTTCTATATTTTACCTTGATAAAAACAAATTATTGAGTACATACAAGCGGCAGAAAGAATGCGCACCACTTGAAAATGCACCAAAAATACCGATTTTTCAAATCATCAAGACTTGATTGATTTTTAATTAGAATGAATGAATTTTTGAGTTTTAGAAAGTTTCAAGTTTTCTCTTTCAGGGAATTAAGTTAATTCGACTCCAAGTTCATCGCACTCTCTATTACATCTTTGATAAAAAAATATCCTTGATGTCAAAAAATGTCAAACGTTGATAACTTTGACTTGGTGTAAAATTTTGTGGACTCAACCTATGACCCAGGAAATCAAGTTCATTCATTTTCCCTTGGATCACGCAAAAAATTGAATGTCTGCGACGGTTTGGCGCAAAGTTCGGAATAAAACAAGTAAAAACATTCTGGTTTCTCTATAACTCGGCTAATTTTATACGGAAATTGATGATTTCATTTTCTTTGGCTGGTGCTAGGTGGTGAATTTGTTTCGACGATATATTAATCTGCACAATATTGATGAGAAAACTAAATACGCTTCATAACTCAGAGGTTCATTAATTTCCTTTGTTAACTTAGCCAAGGTATGACCAGAAAAGCGCAAAAAGTTTTTTTTTGTCTGCGCCAAATTGTCGTGGAAATTCGATATTTTGAGCAATTTTTTGAAACTTTACTGGATTTCCTGAATCGTGAGTTGAGTTCATATTTTTTTTTTGCATCCGGTACACAGTGTGACACTATTTAACATAAAGAATTTTTTTTTTCTCAGGGATGTGGTAGGGAGTGCAGAAAACTTGACATCGGATTAACTCATATACTATGTTAGTATCATTTCACAGATAGTTTTGATAGCACTGATATTGGTGCAGCAATATCATTTTGACAGTGTCATCACGATTACGGAGTAATCACTGCGGTCGCTGTGCTGAGTTGATTCTTTATGTTATTAAATGTCCAATAAATAAGAAAAATATTCTATCTGACTTGTGTCTCGTCTAGTGTCAAATAACAGTTTGCAATATTTTACTATTCTTTTTTATGAATTCCAATTCATCAAAATATCAAGTGCACTCAGTTGAAATTTGGTTAGACTTGTTTATCCTATAACCAGTGTTAGAGTAACATAATTTATCCCTTCACAAGAGCTTCTAGGTTAATGGGTTACTTAACAAGTAAGTAACGTCCTTTGTAATGACGGAAAATAGAGGCTCCAAAGTAATTACTTGTTGTGACTAAACGCTATTGCTTACAACAAAATAAACTTGAAAATAAGACTCAGTTTTCATTCCATTTTTCATTGTACGTATCAAAATTATAGATATATTCATAGAAGCCTTCTTGTCAAATGATGTTCAAATTCAACATTCAATTAGTAATCCTCGCCACTATCCAAAAATACTGGTTCTACCATATCCACATCCATAATTTTATATATAAAGTTCGTTCATTCTTAACATGCAGTAGAACTTCTAACGCAACAAACTTGACTATTATATTCATTAATTCACTTATTGGATGATTCTGTTTTCAACTAATAAATTCTCATAGGTGTCTCACAGTACGCTGCTATGAAAGTAATATGTATATACCTCAGTGCAATATTCAATCAACGGTTGCAATTCTAGAGCATCGCTGCTCGCTTAAAAGCACACTGCTAGGCTGGAAGTGACTATGTCCAACTTTCATGGTAAATTAATTAATTATTAAGTCAACATCATTGTCAATTTGTTGTTGTTCCACTAAAGGAATAAAATACATACTTAGAAAGTACTGCAACAAACATTAAATCCTGCATGGTTGTGAATCAAGTTTGTCCGCATCTAACCTAGCAGATGGAAGGAGATTCAAAAATTTTCAGTTGGTCAAAAGTGTAATAAAAAAATATATACATAACTTGAGAGGGCTTACTTATTCATTAAGGTTGTTAGGAAAGAAATCAAAGTATATGAGAATTTATTTAAATTTTTACAGTATATTATTTGTTTAGTGTAGAATATTCTGGCAAAGCTTTGACACAATCCTGTTTCTAGTTATCGAGATAAAACATGTCAAAGTTGCTGTTCGGTGACATGTTATTACATTGCGTTAATGCACGCGACGTGTTTCACATTGATCTATACGTCATTATCTCGACTACCTGAAATGACAACTTTACAAATAATCGTCAAAATATCTACGAAAGTATTATAAACATATGTACCAAGTTTCAAAAAAGTCTTGTTCATACTTTCAGAGAAAATTAAATTATTACTCAAAAAAATTGTACAAAAGCTACTAAAATTCAGCAAGTTATTATACGCTTAGCAACGTCGCCGCATGAGATGAAATGGGAAGAGTGTGTGTGATTAGAATGGACAAGATTTTCTATCATTTCCCTGACTTGACGGTACACTGATTGAGTAACCCATTTATTCTTCTATCGATATTATTTTTTTGATGTAGATTTATTATCATTAAGTTTGTTTGGTTTGAAACGCAGTACCACTACTAAACGTCAGATGTCAAAAATACTTCCGAAAGTCTACAGCGTTGCGCAGTATACATATCATATTGTAGCTTTGTTAAAATATGAAAGAAGAATATTTCAACGGATGGAAGCTCTTTAAAAGAATAGAATAAGGAACCAAATTATTCAAAATCATATATTTTCAACCGAAAACAAACATTTCCATTAGTTTTAATCATTGAAATTTTGTTTATTTGAAGTTGGCAATGAATGTTTATCCTATGTCACGCCTATGCAATTCCCTGTCTCAACTGTGTTGCAAAAATGAAGCCAAGAATGTAATATTGTTAGAGAGAGAAAGTAACTGAGAGATAGGTTGAGGCGGGCCCATGTTTGTATGGAGTTGAATGGCTAGGTTCGGTATATTTAGTATTTTTATGTGAAAATATATTGTGAAATGGGATGAAAATGTTTTGTGACAAATTGTGATACTGGGTACAGAGCATGTAAAGAGAAATTTTCTCTTTTTTCTGCACCTAAAGATGATATTTCATTAAATAAGTGGCGAGGATATCATAAAAGAATGCTCGTCTAGAGAAGAAATTATTTTGAAATTTATATTAAATTTAAAGGATATATCAATGTTTCAAATTATTGAACGTATCCAATCTAAGCTTATAACGTGAACTTTGAGTGAAGGATTCAATAATTCTAAAAATATAAACAAATATGAATCTAATCCAAAGTCACTCAAATTCCGTAACTCTAGCTCAGTGATAACGATCAGTTACGAAATCCCAGGGCCGGACTGGGTAGAGTGAGGCTAGCTTTTTCAAAATAATGAATAAAAATAAATGTAGTAAAACTACCGTTTGGGCGCCACACAGTTGAAATTTCGTCCCCAGGCTACAACTGCGAAGATGCCTGAAATAAGGTATTGTGGGACAAAGGTAAATGGGAAGGCTATTTTCCCGATAAGTCTGTCAGCGTTGATCTTATGGCTGACCATAAAAATAATTATTTAAATACTCTAACACAACAACCTACCGTACCCTGAAGCTGAAATATAAATAATTGGGATAGGCAATTTGCAATCACAAAACAAGTTATTAGGCTTTACGTAATAATGTGAATATACTTTAATAAAGAAAAGATGAAATTGATAATGAAGATAATGATCAAAATTTAAGACTTAAAAAGTACTAGAAAAATAGAGATAGTAAATGCGCCTGACCATAGAGTACTCGACGTACGTAGTTACTTCAAAAATACTACAAACAGGTAACAACGCCTATACGGATACCTAAAGCGATAATAAAACTTTAACGGGCCCTTCCTCGATCGATTCCGGTTCACAGAAACGTATTCCGCATATAACGTAGTGAACAAGAGAAAGAAAACAAATTGTCGAGCGCTCTACGCAACGCGTAATAATATATACGTAACAAATGGTACAAACTAAAATAATAATAAAGAAATGGAAGCTAGTTTAACCACGCTCAAGTGGTAGCAAATCAAAAGAAATATGATAATCTAAATATATTTAAATCCTGCAATAAGCTACAGGCTACAGGTGATCAGCAAATAGTAAAAAAAAGAACAATAAAATATAAAAGGGGCAGGATTTGATATATCCACTTAGCTGGATTTCCAGTAGTTGTTGGAGTTGACAGATGATGGCTTCTTGCACCAAGATTGACGCATCGGACTAATTATTCTCCGGGCGGACAATAACCAACAGGTGTAGAAGCAATGATGACGTCACAGTGAAGATGGAAAGCTTGGTCAGAAGGCCAGTGCCTGGATGGATTTCGGCACCTTTGAGTCGAACCAAGACGAGATTTCAACTTGTTTGATCGCTGGTGGTAGGCGATAATCAAATTTTTGTGATAATAATCCCCCTGTGATTGGGGTGCTTCCAAAATAGCAAAACTAACGCACAAAACTCGCACAAAACACTAACTTTGCAAGCGACTTGCCTTTAATTCTTTTGATCCCTTGCGGATTACACTACGGTAATAAAACAAGAATAAAAGGTCAAAATTCACGAAAACTTAATTCACTTTGATCGTCTCGACTTCTAGTTCGTAACTGATTTGTATCTCCAAGAATTCCATTTAATTTAGAATTTCAGAGATTAAGAATCAGAATGGATAAAAAAAAATCTGAAAACTGAAAATAAAACGTAACAAGCTTTTAGAGAAAAATTCAACTTCAAGAAAACTTTTTATCAATAAAGAATATAAATAATTCCATTCATGTTTTGAAATCAATAGAGATGTGATAATTGTTTACAAACTCACCGTACAGTATAGTATGGGATTGTTCAATTATGTGACAAATACATTATTACAGATACCGTTCAAATCATTCCGACTAAAAGAAAATGCATGTCCGAGTATTTTTACAAACTGCCCGGAATATTTAAGCGTCTTTCAAACAATAAGGAAATCTCTTATAAAACAGGATGGATCTTTGAAAAAGCCTAAGCTGTGCAAAAAAGAGAAAAATATTAAAATGTAGATAGAATTCATTTACCATTTATTCGATTAAAATGATTTTTAATTTTTAGTAGAACACATAAACGCTGGAAATAAATTTGAATCCAAAGCAGAACTTGGATTTAGGAGACTTGAAAGAATTTTTTCGATTAGAAAATTATATCCATCGAACAAATTTCCATGAATGAGATGTTGGAGACAAAATACTTTGTTTGCAGAAAGGAATATAAAAATGAACGGAATTTCTCCATAAATATGACGGATGTACGCAAGTTAGGAGATTTGTGCTAAGTTTTTTGTTAATATTTTCTCAATTTCATTACGCTCATTGTAATATGAAATATTCATATAATTGTTCATGTATCTGTTATTCATAATTAGAAAACTCTTATCCAAAGAAACGTTCATAAGACATGTTTCATAATAATGCACTCTTTTATTTTGTTTAATAAATAGGAATGTTAATTTTCTCTTTATTTTGCCTTCAATTTAATAAATAATAAAGTATTTAACGTAATGAAAATACTGAATTTATCTGGAAATAGTTTTTTATTGAAAAAAATTCAAATATAATCTCATTTCTGTATATGAAGCATGCTAAGCTAGGCCCGCTCTCGCTATCTCTCTTACGTCTACCGCATTACATTTTAGGCTTCATGTTTTCCAACTGAGTGTCCGCTTCTCCATTATTCTCTTTCGTGTCCTATGTATTTAGCGTGATATTTAGCATAGAGCAGGGTTCCCACCACAACTTGACTCACTCCTCTTCTTATCAACCTTAAATAAAGCTTCACTCCTTCAAATGTGACGATTTTATTTTATCTTGAAGGTTTCCAGTCCGGAGAACCCGGAATCTCCGCCACTGATAGAGAATTAAGTGAGGATAACAGCAAGAAAGAAGTCTTCAATTGTTTATTCCGATGATCATATGAAACTTGAAGCACTTGGGTAGCATCGCTTTTGTCTACTACAATAAAATAATTGAAATGAATAATTCAATGTAGCTGAAATCGTTGTAACCGAATGGAGCTTCTAGCATGTTTCTCGCAGAAGCAAATAATCTTTTCTGAACTGTATGTGATCTATTTGCCTACGATACATACAATTTAACAGAAATTTGTAGGTGAAAATTATGTCGTGATCATAGATCAAGAAGTAGGCATTCTGACGTTTGATCATTGAATGCCTTATAAAGCTGATTGAAGATAAAGGCTGAGAGAACCATATCACTTCCAATAAATGATTATAATTCAGAAGACATTCCAATTATTGACACTAAAGCTGTCATTACACGAACTTGTTTCGCTGCTAGTTTTCATGCACGGAGCTGTGAAGGCTACCGCGTGACTTACTATGATAGAAAATGGAATCACTTCTGGTTTTAGTGCTGGATTTTGTGATAGAACATATGCTATTTCTTGTGCTTATTTGTCTGATCAATTCGATAAGTTCAAAATTCCTGGAGACCTTTGGAAGAACCAAAATGTTAGACATAGTCACTTTTGAATGAATTGAAGACATAGAAAGTTGCAAAATTCATAACAAAACCTCTAAACGTTCCACTTTGTGACGTATGTCCTTTTGCAATAATTCTTGAACTTATTAAATCGAATGAATAATAATTTTTTTTCGACCATCAACTTCAGCTACAACCACCTCATTTTTTTTTTTTTTTTGACGTTCGGACAGTTATTTATCCCTTGTGCATGTTACGTAAACATCTACAGAAATAAGCGTCGTGTCACGCAGGCTTAATGGCCTGTTATATGAAATATCAAATAAATTCATTTGGGAGTGAGTTTATTGCTAACAAATAAGCGACTATTATCTACTACCGGTTTTTGGGAATCAACATAATTAATTCATAATCTAAATTTATTTTAAATATGTTTTATTGGGATATAAGTTCTGTACATTAATTAGAAACACAACGTTTCGACAGCAAAGTGCTGCTTCTTTCAAGTGTAAAGAAATTATATATATATGTATAATATTTCTTTACTCTTGAAAAAGGCAGCACTTTGCTGTCGAAACGTTGTGTTTCTAATAATTGTACAGAACTTATGTCCCCATAAAACATATTTATTTATAAAATGAGTTCTGAAAAGTTTTTTCCTTCATTAAATCTATTTTTTCTACAGATGTCAAAAAATTATGACATTAGTACATTAATATTAGTATGCGAAATGTCGCATTGGAGTTGTGCACATTAACTTTATCTTGACAACGTGCACAAAGTACAGTACCTGGCCAAATTATTAGGGACAGACCATACATTTTTGTACTTTCTAGTTTTTCCGACAATTGTTTAAGCAAATTATCGATTTAAGGTCTTATTGGTTTATTTTGTATATAGAGTGTCCAATTGAGATACTTAAACAATTAATTACGAAAAAATCGAATTAATTCTTCAATTAAAAAAAAAATAGAAAATCAAATATAGAGAAATAGATTCTACAATTAGAAATCGTGGCAAAGGATCAAAATATCAGCAATAAACTTCAATTAAATTTTATTTAAACGTTACGGCGCTGAAATGGTCCTTCATATTCAGCTCATTCGGAGTTGAAATATTATTGCATTGTTGGTTAGATCTGGAGTTATTTTGCAAAGAAAACATAAAAATTTAGACGTTGAAACCATGAAAAAAAAAAGTAAACAATATGAGGTCATTTTATTTTTTGATAAATGACGTAGACCATCAATGTTACACCTCCATAAAAATCAATATTAGTGATGCCAAGGCCTCATGTTGTTTGATTTTTTATCCTGGCTTCAACGTCTGAATTTTGATGTTTTTTCTATATAATAACTTCAAATTCAACCAAGAAAGGAATAATATTTCCACATAAGCTGTTTATGGAGAACCGTTTCGTTGCCGAAACGTTCAAATAAAACTGAATTCAAGTTGACTGCTAATATTTTGATTTTTTGCCCGAATTCTGATTGTTGAATTTATTTCTCTATTTTGACTTTTCCATTCTTTTTCAATTGAAGAATTAATTTTTTTTTCGTAATCCATTGTTTCGGCGTCTCAACTGAACACTCTTATATATAAAAAAGAATCAATTAGACCTAAGCCAATAATTTGTCGAAAATAATAGTCAATGAAAGTGGAAAGTACAGAAATTATTGGAGTGTCCCTAATAATTAGACCAGGTACTGGATTTCGTGCACGTTGACATGATGAACAACTCCACCAATTTTTGTATTTTAATATGATTTTTATGATTTTTTGACGAGTGTAGAAAAAATGTTGTATGCAACTCGTGCACAAAGTTTCGTTAGTGCTTTCGAATGATTCGTGTCTCAGCTACGGCCTCGACAAGAAACTTTTATTTTCAAGCACCAAAGTATAATTTTGTGCACTATTATTAAGAAAAAATGGAAGAATCATCTAGATGATGAAAGCGCATTTCTGACAGCTCATGAATGCTTGTTACTTCAGAGATTTCGCAAATTATTATCTCTCACAATTACTGAGCTTGAAATCAAGCAGTTTGAGCAAACTTGAGAAGCAGCAGCTTCCAATTAGTACTAGTTTCAAGTTGACTATTTGATAGATGCATAATTTATGCCTGTATAAACTCAAAAATACCTTTTAGTCTTCATTGTTTAGTTATTGACGGACAGGAGGTCAAATGCTGTACCTTAAAATAATAATTTGATCTTAATTGAAGCTATATGAAAAAAATACACCAAAAGTAAACAAATTTCCATCCAATAATAATAATTCATTCTAATAAGCTTCAAATTCGCGTCAAACAAGTCATTGAATGAATCCCGTACAGATTTGACAACTGTACATGATAATAGTGACACCGACGGCCAAAGTTGTAACTAAATTTTTATCTACTTGAATGAGCTTTAGTTGTCATATCCCTAATGTCATATATATCTATGGGCATTGTTTCACTTGAAACAAGTAATTGAATTATTTCATCCTTCACAATCACTGAGCTTGAATTAAAGCAATTTGTGCAAACCTACGAAACAGTAGCTTTTATTTAGTACCAGTTTCAAGCCTGTAAATAGTATAGTTGCTGAGAACTCAGCGTCACGTCAGCCAGCCAGCCAGACAGCCATAGTGAATATAATAGCGCTTTTTTACAAAAAATAGAAGAATCATCTAGATGATGAAAGCGCATTTTTGACAGCTCATGAATGCTTGTTACTTCAGAGATTTCGCAAATTACCATCTCTCACAATTACTGAGCTTGAAATCAAGCAGTTTGGGCAAACTTACGGAACAGCAGCTTCCATTTAGTACTAGTTTCAAGTTGACAGTTTGATAGGGACATAATTTATGCATGTACAAACTCAAAAATACCTTCTAATCTTCATTGTTTAGTTATTGACTGACGGGGAGTCAAGTGCCCTTAAAAATGAGAATTTGATCTTTATCAAAGCTATATAAAGAAATACACCAAAAGTAAACAAATTTTCAACCAATAATAATAATTCATTTTAATAAGCTTCAAATTCGCGTCAAACAAGTCATTGAATGAATCCCGGACAGATTTGACAACTGTACATAATAATAGTGACACCTGTGGCGAAAGTTGTAACTAAATTTGTATCCACTTCAATAAATTTTAGTTGCCATATCCCTAATGTCATATATATCTATGGGCATTGTTTCACTTGAAACAAGTAATTGAATAATTCAATCTCGCACAATCACTGAGCTTGAATTAAAGCAATTTGTGCAAGCCTACGAAATAGCAGCTTTTTATTTAGTACCAGTTTCAAGTCTGTAAATAGTATAGTTGCTGAGAACTCAGCGTCACGCCAGTCAGCCAGCCAGCCAGCCGGCCAGACAGCCAAAGTGAATATAATAGCGCTTTTTTCTAAAAAATGGAAGAATCATCTAGATGATGAAAGCGCATTTTTGACAGCTGATGAATGCTTGTTACTTCAGATATTCCGCAAATTACCATCTCTCACAATCACTGAGCTTTAAATCAAGCAGTTTGGGCAAACTTACGAAACAGCAGCTTCCATGTAGTACTAGCTTCAAGTTGACTATTTGATAGGTACATAATTTATGCAAGTACAAACTCAAAAATACTTTTCAATCTTCATTGTTTAGTTATTGACTGACGGGAGGTCAAGTACTGTACCTTAAAATGATAATTTGATCTTTATCAAAGCTATATAAAAGAAATACACCAAAAGTAAACAAATTTTCAACCAATAATAATAATTCATTTTAATAAGCTTCAAATTCGCGTCAAACAAGTCATTGAATGAATCCCGGACAGATTTGACAACTGTACATAATAATAGTGACACCCGTGGCGAAAGTTGTAACTAAATTTTTATCCACTTCAATAAATTTTAGTTGCCATATCCCTAATGTCATTTATATCTATGGGCATTGTTCTACTTGAAACAAGTAATTGAATAATTTAATCTTCCACAATCACTGAGCTTGAATTAAAGCAATTTGTGCAAACCTACGAAACAGCAGCTTTTATTTAGTACCAGTTTCAAGTCTATAAATGATATAGTTGCTGAGAGCTCAGCGTCACGCCAGCCAGCCAGCCAGCCAGCCAGCCAGCCGGCCAGCCAGACAGCCAAAGTGAATATAATAGCGCTTTTTTACAAAAAATGCACTAAAAATGCGCTAAAAATGGAAGATTCATCTAGATAATGAAAGCGCATTCTTGACAGCTCATGAATGCTTGTTACCTCAGAGATTTCGCAAATTACTATCTCTCACAATTACTGAGCTTGAAATCAAGCAGTTATGGCAAACTTACGAAACAGCAGCTTCCATTTAGTACTAGTTTCAAGTTGACAGGTACATAATTTATGCATGTACAAACTCAAAAATACCTTTTATTCTTCATTGTTTAGTTATTGACTGACAGGAGGTTAAGTGCTGTACCTTGAAATTAAAATTTGCTCTTTATCAAAGCTATATAAAAAAAAAAACACCAAAATTAAACAAATTTTCAACCAATAATAGTGATTCATTCTAATAAGCTTCAAATTAGCGTCAAACAAGTCATTGAATGAATTTCGGACAGATTTGACAACTGTACATAATAATAATGACACCGCCGGCCAAAGTTGTAACTAAATTTTTATCTACTTTAATAAATTTCAGTTGCCACATCCCTAATGTCATATATACCCATGGGCATTGTTTCACTTGAAACAAGTAATTGAAAAATTTAATCTTCCACAATCACTGAGCTTGAATTAAAGCAATTTGTGCAAACCTACGAAACAGTAGCTTCTATTTAGTACCAGTTTCAAGTCTGTAAATAGTAGTTGCTGAGAGCTCAGCGTCACGCCAGCCAGACAGCCAGCCAGCCAGACAGCCAAAGTGAATATAATAGCGCTTTTTTTATCATTGAATGAAACAAATTCTATTTACTCGAAAAGTCGATTGATCTGTTTTTTATGACACCGGGCATTGGAAGGATACATTTAACTATCTTTGATGTGAATATATTTTGTATTTCTATGATAAAGTATAATGGCATCATCCCTAATCAAAATATGAACTACATACATATTATGACCCTTGAATAATAAGATTAGTTTCCCCTAGCCTTACCCAGGACAGTTAATCCTGGAAGTGTCCACACTTCGGGTTTTATCCGTAGGATAAACAGTACTTAAGGATGATGTAGTTATCGACTATTTCACAGCTTCTGACAGTACCTTAAGCCCGATTTTAAGAATTCAAGAAAAAAGTGTTCTTTTCCTTAAGTATTCGTTTGATTGGATTGGCCGTATACTACCTATTTAAACACGATACCTAATTTAGATTATGAGAGGATCAAAGTTTGTATAATTTTGGCAGTAAACCAAGCATTACTAAGCATTATGTTACTCGTTATCATTGTTGGTATATAGCTTGTATATTGATATCAATTCAAACCTGCACGACCAAATGATTTTATTACTTTTGTGTCTGCATAAATTCATGGAATGGAATGCTAGAAGCATAAGCGGCGTGTGATCGCTGTGAAAATGAGATTTTCGCGTGGAATATGTAAGGATACAATACTATATTGAAAGCGACATTATCTGATGCAAATGAAATACGATTTTGAAAAGAATGTAGTATAAAAATCCGAATTAATCAAGTTTTCTATTCTCTGTAAAAATTCTGAACACGCATCTTTTTTATATCAACCTTTTAAATTACCGACTTATTCATTAATTGATATTTCATATGACTCGTCTCAAATTTTTTTCCAAATGTGTGTTATAGTTTGTAGTATTGGTTTGCTGTAAATATGATCGCAATCGCAAAATTCAAAAGAAAAGATTGAAATTTGCTCGTTAGATCAATTAGATAATTTTGAGTATTTCTTTTCATTCGAACATTCAAATGAATTTTAAAAGTCAAGTAATGGAGTAAGTACTTCGATGCACTTCTTAGAGAAAGTATCGTATGCAACACAAACACTGAACGATCGTCATTATCGACATTGACACGGGTGAAGCTGACTGTATGAGACTAGTGCTCGAACTTACCATTGCCTGGACAATAATGACGGTTTTTCGGGCCTTGTAGCATGATATTCCATCTCTATTAATTCAAGAATAGAGCTGGGCTAACGCAAAACGCAATTGGCATGATTCCACAAGTATATCCATATTTTCACTTCACTATCATATTACAAGATTATCCAACTTCGATTTTTTCATCAATAACTGAATAGATGAGTCATGCAGGCGCTCAATCGAAAAATGATAGCTATTCTTACATTAAATCACAGTATGGCCTCGTTTTGTCAAACTATAAATTAACTGTGCCCAAGCGGCATTACTGTGCAACAGATTTTACATGGAAAGCCTGAATTTGTTGTAAGAACTAACTTGGAATGTAGTGGTTGAAGTAGTTAAAATATAGATAAAATAATTTTTATGTGAGCCCAGCTTAACTTTTGTAAATTGTTGTTCATTCCACTATTGACGTCTTGAGAACTATAAAAACTATAAGGTTGGTCAAATGGAACAAAAAGCTCCTTTAATTGACTTCTATCAAATTCAAATCCAAACCATCAATTACAAGACAAAAGTTGAACACTAAAAATAATCTCTCTCAATAGTGTTGAGAACATACAAAACGATTCTTAAAACAATTCAAGCTGATTCAATGCCTTGGATTAGAAACTTCTCTCCTATTGTTTGAAAGATTATCCGTTGGAACATGCTCCGATCTATTATCATTATCCATCTACGTCCATTCAATTCTGTTAATAATATAAAATTAGATGGAAACTACTAAAGTCTGAAAGGATTTTATAATCCAAAGTTGTGGATTAGTTTGGACTCCCTTGTAAGAGTCTCTCTGAATTAAATTTGCTTGATCTTGTTACCTCATTACCATGGTTACAATTTTTTGTGTAGTCCTGTAGATGAGATACAGATACCAACTTTCAATTTTTAAATATGAACCTACGTTGTAGTCCATAATGTGATATAGTATTATAATGGGTTCACAAAGATGTATGTGTATATAGTCTTAGCAATTTTTTTTTTCCACACAAGAAATGCTTTTTCCTTCAGCTTTACAATTGAACTCAAATAAGTTGTCAAGTAGTCTATCTTGCAATAAAAACAAAATTCGAAAACCTATTAAAACTGAACGCTACATATAGACTGGGAGCTAGTGACAGGTGGGGTTCTCCGATTTTATACCGCTTGCCTTTTTGAGGGTTGATAATTTACCTCTTGATAAGAAAGATAAAAATGTTATTGAGCGATGCACGCTTTCCGGTCATAGTTCAAATTCCAATTAAAGGTCTGAAAAAAAAGTGGTTTTTTCCGTGATATCATTTTGCATGCCTTTGTAATGTTAAATAATTGAAATTGATTTAAAGCCAAGTACTGAAAGGCAAGCGATTCGCAACAGCCCAAGTGGCTCAAAGGGTTGCGTGAACTTGTGAAAAAAAATATGAAAAATGCCGTGTTTCCAAATTGCATGCCAATGGAAAGAATTGAAGTTTTAGTCATATAACCCTTGTAAAAAAATTGGCAAGCATTCCTCGTTGGCGCAAGGGTTTGAAATTTGGGGGTAATCTTGCATAAATTTTGCACCAATTAGCCGTGATTTGAAATTGCATGCCATTTCAACTATAGGTTATTTGTTCGATGAATTGTTATTGAGGAAATTGGCATGCACCCCAGGATGTCCCAAAATGGAGGCATGCATTGAGGAAGTTGCAAAAAAAAGAAGTAAAATTGCCGTCATTTTATTTTGCATGCCATTGTATATTTCGTTCAAAATTATTTTTTTTAGACTACACAAAGAATGGCAAGCATGTTGCTCAGGCTCATCATCGATAAATTTTGGAAAAAGGATTGAGAAAAAGTGCCCGTAAATTAATTCAGTAAAATTAACAGGAATTATTCTGCGAATTTATTTATTCAAATTTTTTAACTTATTTCAAACAATAATGGCCTAGGTGAATCTCTTCCAAAATATTGCAGAAAGCTACAATTTAAATTATCCATAATGTTTTCATAGCAACAATTCCAAAAATATTCAATTGAAATCACTGGAAACATCAAATTTTCCCGTTAATATCAGTATTAGCTCTAATGCAGGGGCCACACTTATGTCTAATGCCGTTAAGTAAGGCGTTATATGACAATTGACATATTGTCATTGACAATGTGTTCATTATTGAATAACGCCTCAATTAATGACATTAGACGTAAATGTGGCCCCAGCATAACTGGGTATAACATTAAATTGCAACCAATAAGGCACTAGAATAATACTATATCAAAGAGTCCTAATAAGGACGAAACACGTATGTATATAGTTGACATCTCAACTTCTGAATTTGTGAAACATTAAGGTTTTGAATCTTGCTATCAATAAAATAATATTCACACATATTAACAACAAAAAAAATAATTATTATGTTCTTACTTTTCGTGTTGGAAAATTTTTTTTCTTTGGAGTCAGTCATAAAATTTATTATATCATAGGTCAAACCACTCTACCAATTTCGGCTTGGTAGAGTGGTTTGACCTATAATATAATAAATTTTATGACTGATTCCAAAGAAAAAATTTTTTCCAACATCTATCCTACAGTCAAGTAATATATATATATTCTCTTCTTACTTTTCCCCCGGGATGTGAATAAGTTATGTGGATGGAATATTGTAACAAAATATATTTTTGAAAGTTAAATTGCCTCCATCTGGAACTTAAGAGTAGGTATATCTTCATTATCAGGCAAAAATATTATTATCATTATGAAAAAATAGAAAAGCTTATTAGCAGGAGAAAACAATTATTATCATAGAAAAATCATACTCAGATAGCTAATGGGATGTTTCATAATATGAATAATAGGAATGAAAAGGAATCTGAAATTAGCAATAATTGCTCAAATTTCCATTTCTTCATCATAATTATTGTCAATTTCAGATTCCTCTTCAGTAGTTTCACCACCTATTTGAGAATAAGTGTCGCTGTCATCATCGTCCGAATTATCTTTATCGTCCTTATTGTCGGCCCTTTTTACAATATCATGCTCTTTAATAATTGTAGGAAGAGTTAAGTTTCAATTTATGATTTTCTTTATTAATTTACGATGATCATTTCGACTTTTGAAGTCATTTTCAGGTATCTTTTTTATAAAAAATATATAAATCATAAATTGAAACTTAACTCTTCCTACAATTAGTAACTTAAAATGTTTCAACTTTTCCCCAATGAAAAAAAATCATGCTCTTTAACTCTATTCATTTTCATACTATTCTTCACGTATTTATGCCAAACGCAAAACTTACTGGTATAAAAGTATTGTTTATGAACCTAATTGTACTACTTTGAATATATAATCTGCATTATTATGAAAGATTTACTTCCTGACATGCCTATAATTACAAACTAAGTTGATTCTAGGGCATATTTTCTTGATTTTTTTTTTCATTTGTAAACGTTTGTCTTATGTCATATGCATTAAATTTTTTCATTTCAACTTGAAGCATAAGTATTTTTCTATTGAAATACAAAATAAAATAACGGAAATATTCTTACTTTTTATTGCCACTTTTTCCAAAGTTTTTCAATGATCGGACAGAGTTACATGCATGCCATTTTCCAAATGAATTTAAAACAGCATTTATTAATGTAATATAAAATGGCAGGCAGAATGAAGTCGGAGAAATTTTGCTTGTTTTTTATGCAACTTCCTTTATCATTTAAAATATGAAGGGCTTGAGAAACATGCTTGCCATTTCCCAAATTAATTTAGAACAGCATTTATTGATGTAATACAGAATGGCAGGCAGAATGAAGTCAGAGAAATTTTGCTAGTTTTTTATGCAACTTTCATTATTATTTAAAATATGAAGGGCTTAAGCAACATGCATGCCATTCTAAATTTATAATTATTTCACTTCAAAATCAAGTTTTTGCTCCATTTGAGGTAGTTTGAAATCACGGCTAATTGGTGCAAAATTTATGCAAGATTACCCCTAAATTTCAAACCCTTGCGCCAACGAGGAATGCTTGCCAATTTTTTTACAAGGGTTTTATGACTAAAACTTCAATTCTTTCCATTGGCATGCAATTTGGAAACACGGCATTTTTCATATTTTTTTTCACAAGTTCACGCAACCCTTTGAGCCACTTGGGCTGTTGCGAATCGCTTGCCTTTCAGTACTTGGCTTTAAATCAATTTCAATTATTTAACATTACAAAGGCATGCAAAATGATATCACGGAAAGAACCACTTTTTTTTCAGACCTTTAATTGGAATTTGAACTATGACCGGAAAGCGTGCATCGCTCAATAACATTTTTATCTTTCTTATCAAGAGGTAAATTATCAACCCTCAAAAAGGCAAGCGGTATAAAATCGGAGAACCCCACCTGTCACTAGCTCCCAGTCTAATACATCCAACTTCCAGTTCCGTGTTTTAAACTTAGTACAACGCTTCGTTCTCATCGTCTGTCGTTTACACACTTGTCCACTTCTAACTCGAGCAAACGACAGACTTTGTTGGCCGCCGTGTTGCCAAGTCCTTCACAACTGTCCTGATTTTCGTATCCAGGACTTGTGTCCGTAACTCGTTCTGTTCACTGCCGGTGTCGTCAACAGCTGCCGTTGTTAAAAACTAATTTTGCGAGAGAAGTTAGGTGGCATTGGAGTGGGGATAAAATGGCGCCAGAGGCTGGGAAATCAAAGGTGGATGGGAGTAGGGTCCGAAGTTTGAAATGATGTAAACATAAACTGTTTCATTATAATAAAATTATACGATCGGTGCGTTCAAAGCTGAAAAGCATTAATAGAATTCTATGCTACAGAAAGAGGCAAACAAGTTTTCCATTTTCTGTAGAGATATTGGATGTTTTATCAAATGAATATCATGCAATAGCTTTCTCAATGTAGAAAATGATGGAAATTAGTGGGAACTGGCAATTACAGAACTAAAAGAGATATGGAGTCTTTGAAGAAAATATCATTTTCAACCAATGGCTCTCAAGCTTGATGATACCAACTTTCCTTCTCCACAAATTACATTACATATCTTTTCCTCCCAAAAGAGTTTTTAGCGCATTTTTGAAACAAACGCTATTTTATTCATTTCAGTTGCCTAGCTAGTTGGCTGGCGTGACGCTGAGCTCTCAGCAACTACAGCACCCAAAGACTTGAAATTGGTACTAAATGGAGGCTGCTGTTTCATAGGTTTGCCCAAACTGCTCGATTTTAAGCTTAGTGATCATGGAATATGGTAATTTGTGGAATAAATTTCAATATGAAGAACAGAAACAACCGAAAGATTGGATCTTTGCCTGGAGGATCAAGCTTTTTGAATTAATTTGTGACCATTATAAATGGAAGTCGACCAACGTGAATAAAAGCGCCAGTGCCAAAAATGCTCTCAAATCATCAAGATGATTCTTCAATTTTTTTTCCTGAATTTGCCCATGTGATGCGGTTGTACAAACTGTTCAGTTCATTTTATTGTGGGATTAACAAGTACAGCATAAACTCTATATAACGAAGTTCAAGGGACCGATTGTTTTCTGCCGTTATAAAGATTTTTAGCGCATTTTTCCGAAAAAAGCGCTATTATATTCACTTTGGCTGGCTGGCTGGCTGGCTGGCTGGCTGGCTGGCTGGCGTGACGCTGAGATCTCAGCAACTATACTATTTACAGACTCGAAACTGGTACTAAATAAAAGCTGCTGTTTCGTAGGCTTGCACAAATTGCTTTAATTCAAGCTCAGTGATTGTGGAAAATTGAATTATTCAATTACTTGTTTCAAGTGAAACAATGTCCATAGATATCTATGACATTAGGGGTATGGCAACTAAAATTTATTAAAGTAGATAAATATTTAGTTACAACTTTCGCCGCGGGTGTCACTATTATTATGTACAGTTGTCAAATCTGTCCGAGATTCATTCAATGACTTGTTTAACGCGAATTTGAAGCTTATTAGAATGAATTATTATTATTGGATGAAAATTTGTTCACTTTTGGTGTATTCTTTTTTATATAGCTTTGATAAAGATCAAATTATCATTTTAAGCTACAGCACTTGACCTCCTGTCAGTCAATAACTAAGCAATGAAGATTAAAAGGTATTTTTGAGTTTGTACATGTATAAATTATGTACCTATTAAATAGTCAACTTGAAACTAGTACTAAATGGAAGCTGCTGTTTCGTAAGTTTGCCCAAACTGCTTGATTTCATGCTCAGTAATTCTAAGAGATGGTAATTTGCGAAATCTCTGAAGTAACAAGCATTCATGAGCTGTCAAAAATGCGCTTCCATCATCTAGATGATTCTTCCATTTTTTGTCAAATGGAGACTCGAAGAGACAATGTAAGAGCACGAATGAACTTTTTGTATTTTTATATCCGCAGATATACATGACGTCAATTTCCAAAATCTCGATCAATCTGTATAGTCCATTATTTTGGCCTGACGTATTTTGCGAAGCCAATAATTGATTTTTATTTTTTCAATAATTATATCTATATCTTTAGATGTTTGAAGATCTTCCTTATAAATTACTAAAAACTTGCATAATAATTCAGCTACGTCAAGTGCTTGTTGAATTACAGCCTAGGCTTATGACAATGCATCCCTACCCATTAAGACAGTGATGAGAATCAACGAGAGATAGGAACACAATTGTTACTCTTAGAAAATGTCCACTTCGCTATAGAGAGTATTTTAATGTATAGGTGGTAATGTACACCAACCAATTTCAAGCAATATCCATGTTATATAGAGCTTTTCGCTATAGAGAAGTTCGTTATGAAGAGTTTACACTGTACCTACTTAGAAGAGAGCATTACCGTGTTTGGAAGCATGTCAAAATAGATATCAGTCGTTCCACGGAATGAGGTTTTTGTCCAGGATCAGTTTTAATTTTCAATAACTTTTTTTACTATGACGGTAGGATCAGTTCTGCTCTCCACACACATTGAATATGATAATTTTCCATGCATTTTTTTACAATTATGTACAATATTAAATTAGAAAAATGTTACAATAAGCGATTGTACATATTATATCTTACTCTCGTGAATTATTCTTATTGGATGAAAATATCCTGGATGGTATAAAAATAATACTATCACTCCATTTTCGGCAAAATTCTCGCAAATTCCCACAGAATTGATCTTTCGCAGAGTTTCTTCCGACTCATTGTTTATTCTTTTAGTGCTGATCGTTTTTTTCTTGGTTAACTACGGCCAGCCTAATCGTTGGGATTAATATAAATAATTCCAATGGAGTCTCAAGGGAAAAAAGATTTCAATTTACCTGTAATGACAGTTGTAGTAATTATGAACTTGGTCGTACAGAAAAATATGGCTACGTGACAATTTTCAATCTTAATTCCAATAAAAATAATTTGCAATATTCAATGTGAGGTAACAATATAGTCGAGTCAATTTGGACAAAAAATCACCCGATCTACCAAATAAAGAGTACAGGTTTTTTAATGCGAGAATATCTTCGTTTTGGCATGTACAATGAGTGTGCAAAAATCATATTGTCAAATCATGGTGCTTCAGGAAATATCGGAGATCAAATATCAAAAACCCTGTTTCTGACCAGTTTCTCGCAAATATCTTATTTCCTAATGGTCGTAAAGTATTTGAGATCATGAATAAAAATCAAACACACACTTTTCTCTACAAAAAAGATCATATGGCTCATTTGCACATCTACAACCGTTAACAAGATATCGCGCGTAAAAATGCGACCTTATGTTTTCAATGGAAAGTATCGACGATATGAAATAATATTTTGAATATGAAACTTGGTTGCAAAGTTGTGATATATTTATGTACTTTTTCTAATGGAAATATCCGATTTGAGCATCCCTGAGTCCATTTTGACAATTTTTGGCTTGACGTTGGTACATGTGTACGTATGTATGTATGCTACTCGCAAAACTCATAGCCCGTCAAACGTATGATATTAAAATTTTGTATGTAAGACTGGGCTAAGATCTAGTTATACACCTCGCATTTCAATTGCAAATGTCGTACCGGAAGTGCACTTTGCTTGAGATATTTTTTGAACTTTTCGCATAAATCCGGAATAGCCAGTCTTAGGATATTAAAATTTGGTATTTAAAATCGCTGTAGCATCTTGATGGCTATCTTATATTTTTGTGACAATCGGCTGAACTGTAAGTGCACTTTATGTAACATTTTTTTCGAGTTTTTCGCAATCAGTCGTAGAATATTAAAATTTTGTATCAAGCACTTCTGTTACATCTGATTGCACACCTTGCATTTTGAATGCGATTAGCTTAACTGGAAGTACAGGTAATCGGCTGTAGAATCTTGAAATTTAGTATTCAAAGCAATTGTAGAATTCGGATTATAGCTATATATTTTTTCAGCCTTACATTCAACCCCATTGGTAGTGCAGAAGAGAATGCATGATTGCGCGACGATGCACGCTGCATGCGCAGTATCCCATTCACGGTTATAGATATTTAAATGAGTCATACAATTTTTCATGTAGAGAAAAATGTATACTTTACTTTTACTCAATTTCAAATGCCTTACGATCGTTAGAAAATAAGATATTTGCGAAAAACTGGTTCAAAACAGGGTTTTTGATCTTTGGCTATTGATATCTGCTGAAGCACCATGACTTGACGGAATGATTGTACGTGCCAAAACGAAGATATTCTTGTGATAAAAAAGTTCAGTACCAATCATTCAGTAAATAAATAAAACCTAAATTTACTGGACTAATAGTAGAAATACATAGTCACAATAAAAGAATATGAACATATCTTTTATTACTATATATCTATTAATGTGCTCAAATTCAATTCATTATATACGTTTGTTGTACCAGAAAAGAAACAAAATAGGCATATTTGGGCAAGAATGATAGAAAATATACCACTATTAATCAATTTTCAAGGGCCATGGTGGAATTAAACTGTTTGATAACCCAAGCTAAAATTAATAAGATAACAACATACAAAGATGAATCATACAAAAACGACATTAAAAAAAATTATGTCCTCTTCTTATACCGATTTATTCAAAATTTATAACATCTGTTAGAAATAGCTTTCCTTGAATCTTTTACATAATATCATGAAATTAACGTTTCCGTTCCTGCAATCCAAATATTGCAACTCTGCTGCAAGATAGTTTTCAATCAACTACAAAGACGAGGAAGTAGACGACGTATGTAACTTTCTATTTAGTTGTCCTATATTCGAATCCATTATATTTCCAAGCCAATTTCTGTTCACAGTATAGAGGATGCTATTAGGAAATCCAACTAAAGAATCTATCCATTTTCTCTTTAGAATCATTCAAGCTGCTCTTGAAATTAGAGCTTTCAAATTGAATGTTTGAACTTATATTGTATTTTGCAAAAATGACATTAAAACTATATTGTCATGATTTTATTTGTATGAAGATTCATCTTTGCGTGGATGAAATTTATTATTATTTGAAATGAAGTTTTTGAGGACAGAAAATGAACTATTATGGCCTAGTTTTTCAACGAATCCTTCTTTAATTACAATACTATAACACATAAATCTTGGATAACAGTTTTATATAGGATCTACCTATAGATGAAAAAGAAAACTCATTTTAGCTATAACAATGAGATCAAGTATCATTAGAGTATCAGTCGTTAACATTATAATTCTCCTGGTCCTCAAAATAATATCATAAAGCTATCTGTTCAATAATAATAGTAACTTTGAATAAATATATAATTCCTGAGACCAATACATCAGCTGTTTTCTCCAGAAACTTCACAAGTTAATATCTCTCTCCTTTCGCCCACCCCGTCAAAAGTTAAGTTCCACATGGCGCGTTTCTGAGCGATTTATGTATTTTTGCTGAAATAGATTTGATGCGAAATTCAGAGTCTTGAGCAGAGATTGTGTCGAAAAGGACGAGAGTCGATCGATTGTCGAATCCTTGAATCCCCATTCTCTCTCGTCTTTATTCTCGTTCGAGTGGTTTCTCCCCTCTCTGAGAAGAACCAGTGATGTGGAAAATGTTTTTGTTTGGGGGATCTTCAGATTAGGTGGAATGCGTGATTAATTAGAAAGGGTTGATTTTAGAATAGTGATATCCTCGAGAAGATTAGGAAGTTTTAAGGGCTGAGATGTCGATATCTCTTTGACAAAAAGACGGTCGAAGAGAATGACTATGAAATCTTTTAAAGAATGGAATTAATTCCAAGTTATTGAATAAATGGCGTTATTGAATATTTTCTGATATTTGATTCTAAATAGTGACGTTTTGTTCTAAGTTCATATATCAATATTATTTGTTATATGCAACTTATAAATCTCATGAAAATTTTTCACATTTGCATGCGTTATATTCATGCATAGAATTTCAGAGCAGTTTTGTATGGAATCTACCCTAATTTGTCTTTATCAACTGATGCGAGTATATGAGACGTAAATTATCTGGAAATCATGCTGATAAAATTTACACCAGCGATAACAATTCAATTTATGCTTATATTTGAATAATGGCTTCCAGTAAGTCCTTCCAGAGCTCCGCTCTATTATAGAACCTCCTGCATAATAACGTGAATAATGGCATAAACATCCGAACAATTGAGAGGCGCGGCATTTTGATGACATTCATCAACAATTAATTTTGCTGTGAAACTATATATCATTCACTATACGTCAACAGATAAAATTTTGAATCAGAATAGAAATATTGTACCTACAGGATACTAAAATATTTGGAAGATATAAAATTATTTTGGCAGAGCATCTAATTTCAATCTCATGAAAATTTTTCAATTACCATCAGCTGTACTGACCGACGTCATTTTTACTTCCTCGACTATATGATAGAGGAAGTATTGTAATCATGATTTTTCGATAGTTTAAAATTTTGATGAACATTTTATATCTGTCTGAAAGCACGAGAACGCGTACGAGTTCTCGATTTTAATTTTATATTTGGGTTTTTTTTATTTAAGAGCTGAGTTCAACTTCGTAAATAAACCTTTTCAACCAGTGGTACCAAAACTTTATTGATGGAACTTTTAAGTTTTTGCTTTTATTTTATAAACAGTAGTATTATTTTATCATAGAATATAGAATAAGTGAAATTAATACTTGAATAATTTGACACAGCATTTATCTTGGACATTTTTGAAAATTATCAGCGGTTGATTTGTTATTATTAAAATTTGAATTATTATAGAACTTGTTATATTATTCTGAAGCAAAGAAATAATAAGAATCATAGTGTGTAATTGGAATTATTATAACTCATATTTGAGCATCATATGAAGACGTTCCTCAATTTTTTTCTTGAATAGGTGATTTGATTCAATCGTGTTTGGTATTAAATTCTAGCTCCTACAGGAATAATCCTAGTAGAAGAGTCAAAAAGGATGTTTGAACGATTGTCAATTGTTTTTTCCATAAGTTATTTACATGATGTCTAGTTTGGTTTAAATTCAGAGCTCTCGGGAAGATAAACTTAGTAGAAATCTGAGATAAATAATTTTCTCAATTGTTAGTTGTTCTTGTTTTTTTCCACAACATAACCAGATTTTGTCAATCTTGGGATCAACTGGAGCAGGGAGTACTGGGAGTTTCGCGCTATCTAGCGAGTTTAGAGAAAGTTTGTGTGTGCTAGGTTTCAGAAGCTTCTGCGCGGTGAAATATTTTGCTGGAATCTGATTGGTAACCAGGTAGACAACAGACAACTAATGTTTGTTTACCTTGTTTGTGAAAATATGTCAGATGTGCAAAAATGAAAGATATTTTAAAATTTTGAGCAAGACTGAGAAGGTGAGTTAGATTGGCATTATTTTTGAATACATTTTAGTAAATATGAAGTATATACAAATTAGTCATGTTAAAAATCTTGATGAATATAAATATTACTACTTTTTTTAGATGAGCTACAGGAAACCTTGAGTCGAATATTGCTTTTCGTACAAGAAGAAACCGATTAATCGGTATAAGTACGAAAGTGTGAAATATTTTGAACAGAAGTAGATTGTTCCCAATTCAAATAGGAGAATAATTCGAGATGGGGCTATTTTTGTGTGGTACAAATGGACAAAGAGATACTTAAGTGGATGAAACAGTCGTCTGTTTTGGATCCCATACAACGACTTGCGGTTGGATGCTGCAAGAAGTCATTGAAATCGAAGTACCGCAAGTAATTGGTAAGTATATAAGTACTATATTTTCTGCTATTATGAGTTAATGATTGATATATTTATTTCAAGATTACTACCGCTTCACTTCCTTAGGCTTTAACTCACGGTCCTGTCATCCATTTGGAGTTAAAAAAAAAACAGAAAGTATCTGAGACACAGGATCTTCCATTCATAAAAATTCTTATAGCTGCAAGTAATTTTTAAGACGGATAAATCATAACGATCACCTATAATTTGAGAAGAGCAAGAAATTTTTAAGACGAATCACCTGTCCGAATATTGTTACCTAAATTTCTCATCCCGATAATAACGCAAAATTCAAAAAATGTAATAACTTTCTCGGAATGGGAGACAAAATATATATTCTTTGCCGATCTTTCGAATGAGTAGTTTTGTTCACACTACAATGTATTTAGTGAAAATTTTGATCCCGATGATGAATTTTATACTTTTGTATAGATGATTGTCTGATTCTAATTCTATGTAATTATCTATAGCTGTATTTGTTCATCGTTTTTATAATTCGCAAATACTCTCAGAATTTCAATTATTGTGTAAAGAAGGTGAATCAAAAGATTTTCATGTACTATACATTGTAATTCGTAGAGATATAGGAAATATTATTATTGTATTGATATATAAAATATGTAATTATATTAGTTTTGCATAAAATATTGTATCATTTCATCAAGAGCTTCGAAATTAATTTGAGAACTCAGTCATAATGAGAAATCTAATTGAAATATCCAGAGATAAGACATGAAATTTCTAAGATCTTAGAAATTCTGTGTCTCATTTCATTATGATTCAAATTCAAATAAAATAAATAAAAAAACAGCCAGTGCCACCGTGAGGCTTTGGAGAAAACTAATAATTTTTTGTGCTAGTTATTTGACATGGCAGTGAAAACACCCAGTACTCCCTGAACTGGAGCAACTTGTCAAAAAAATTATGACCATAATAAAATAAAATAGTAATTTCATATAGCTGGTAATATGTCATTTTCACAATGACAGCTATCACTTTTAAATATGCAATTAAATGATACGGCACTCTAAAATTAAGAATCAGCTATTGAACTGGTCATAAAATTCATGGTAGAGGAAGTACTGTGAATGCCACAGCAAATTTTTCATCTCGAAATAGTTATTTATATATCAGGAACAGAAATTATTCTATTGAAGCTGATATTGCAATTTTATGTGAATCTCTAAGTCACATATATTCTCCAATCTCTGTAGTAATAATAATAATAAGTTTATTATTTCAAGCATGAGCTTCATACAATGTGATTCGCATGATTTGAAAGAACTTGTAATACATGTAACAAAGGAATTATTTATATCTATTTTCATAGTAGTTTCATGGAATGTGTGGTATATAAATATCTTTTATTTTGGCTGATGTTAAGAAATCTAAGATACTCATAGAATTAGATTCGTTAGCATTGCAGTAGTATTTTAATAAAAAAGAATCTTATACGGCTGATAAATGGGACATTCAACTGAAAAATAGAAAAGAGTTTCCAAGCTTTGACAATTGCGAACAAATAGATCTGGCATCTAACTGATATTTTATATTTACATAAAAAACTATTGAACTATATTTATGCGCCAGTCTCAGTCGTGCAATAATTCTGATATAGATCATCGGGTATAATAATTCTAATATAGATCATCGGGATTCTAAGATTAAGTATCTGTTTTAATCAAGCAAGAGTAAAAACAATATTTAGAATTATTTAATAATACTAGATCTTTCTTTTGTAATTTTATTTACTGACATTCTAGAATAGATATTAGAGCTTTATCAAGAATAGCTTGTTTTCCCCAAAAAGAATTGAAACCTAATTCACCTATAATTTGTTTGAATTCAGTCACCCAGTTATATTCTGGTTTATTGTTTGGTCCACCGTCCAATTTAACCAATCGCAAGTACATTAGTCTTGGAATACGGTTTTCATTCAAATTTGAAGTTTTTTGCCAGTATTTTAAAGCTCATTTTAGAATAAGTGAAAATATGTGCATAGTGCTAGTTTCAAGCCTAATCATGAAGTTTGGTGTGCTTTTGGGGCATAGTAAGATACATTTCAAGTATTTTATTCGACAGACTTCCACAATATCACAGTATCGTGATCCCCAAATCTCTGGTCCATACAGCAAAGTGCTGTGGATGATCGTTTTCAAAAGTTTTCTTTTCTCTTCCCAACTATTAGGTTTTTCTCTCACCAGAATATTTTATACATTATTTAATAACCAGGAAAGATTTTTGAGAGCATGTGTGGAAGCTTCCAAAAGTTGCCTCGAGCTGAAAAACAACACACCCAAATGACAGATTTTTTTCACCATCTCAATATTATTATTATTGTAACGAAAATTGAATTTTGAATGATTCAATCTGCCTTTATTAAAAATTACAATTCTGGTTTCTGAGGAATTGACGGTTGAGTCATATTTTGGACAGCATTTATTTGATATTTAGCTTCTTTTGAGCATCGATAGGGGAGTTACTCGAAAGGACCATGTCGTCTGCATATGTTAGTGATAAAATATCATGCACATTATCCATATTCATACTTTGATACTCTCTTTTTTGAATTCATATTCAATGTTATTAATGAAGATTGAAATAATCATGGTGTTGAAGAAAGAAGCAACAGAATAGAATTCATATGATACATTATGTGTGTAGCAATGGATATATTGATAAATAGTTTTAGTATATCCAGAAACATATGTAAAAAAAAAGAAAAATATGTTAGATGAGTTTGTTTTCAGTTGTTGTATTGTCTGGTACATTCCTGAATTATTTAAGAGAAAATACAATCCTGTAGCACACCTATTGTTAGTTCAACACTATTAGAATGAATTACATATGTACTATCGAAGTGAATTCTTGAATTAAAGTATATATTTTGCAGTATCCTTATAATTTTTTCCGCTTGGACCAGCACTGTATAATTTATGCCATAACTTTTGATGATTAACAGTACCAATCTGTAAATTCAATATTTTATAAGTCTCATACATTCTTAAATCTGTAAATTATGAACGAAATTGCAATGAATCTGTCATCTTTATGAACAAATTGACATGAATCAACAGGAGTCGATGCGTTTTTATCAGGTTCTCATGAATTCATAAAGGTGTAGGTACAGAATAGCAGCATATATCTGAATTTGTTGAACAAGATTTCTATTACGCCTTTCACCCGCTACAGCAGACACTTACTGAGAACAAGAGATAAGCCTTATAATTTTCAAAAATCTAGAAATCCTAATACAACACAATGTTAGCTTGACAAAAATATAACAACAGAATTAGCGCAGGTTAGTCAGCTTGGCTACCTTAAAATGTGTAAGTCCTAAAATGTTTGTGGACGAAAAATGATAAAGTCTAACAAAATGATCTTTCTCTCCCACAACTATATTGGACTCAGACATTAAACTGGCGATGATATAACCAACGTACATTTAATTCGTTGATGTTTATGTTCATTTTATTTGTTCATTCTGGTATATAATAAGGATGAAAACGTGTCTTTATAGCTGAGTCTAAGTTTGCTAGACGAAATGAAACAAGCGGGCCAGGCTTTGAGGAAACTTTTGTCAATATGCATATTGCATTTCTCTAGTTTCTATAAAAACTAGTACCGACTACACGTTTCTCTTCCAAATATCAATAAAATAGAGTAATCTCAAAGGCGTCAATAAGCCACAATTACAAACTGATAATTACTTGCATATAATTGTGACTAAACGATCCACAAATATATAAGTCAATCGGATGGCTCAATTTGCCCTTATTGCTATGCTGTATGTCATTAGATATTTCTATGTAACTAAGTATGTTTCTACTGCGAAACACTACTAGTTGCGTTTCACTGACTACCAATTGTTTTGTGAGTAGATCGATGAACAATCAAGAATTCTTTCCGACAGTCAGAGAAGATTATATGGTTCATTGATCTATTCTTCGAAAATTACCTGGAAATGAAGTCAATCAACTAGAGGCATTATTTGAAAACAAAACTCTACCTTCAGTGTTGTTGTATCTTCTAGCAACACATTTTGTTCACTTAACTGTATTTCCCAATATTTTCGGACCTTCTGTATAGTTTCTGATAATTTCAATTAACAATTAGCACGCAATTAGAAAACACAACATTTGAACAAAAATTATATTTCTAGGCGATCATAACAAAAAAGGTGTTTCTATGGCTCCTTTTGCGGCTGTGAAGTTTCACTTCACGGTACAGATCTGTCAAATTTTACTTTTTGAGACTGATCTGTCAAATATTACTTTTTTGGGACTGATTTGTCAAAAACCACTTCATAAACACTTTATCTTTTTCGCCGAAATATATATTATATTCTTTCTTCAACCTCTATAGTTCTTGAATTTAAGAAATTGATACGCATTTTTACAAATGTCAACTTGATAGAAGACAATAAAATAAAACAATTTCAACGGCAACTAAGATTCACAATTGTATTGTTTCAGAAATAAATAGTAAAAATTTTGTTTTTTTGAGTTATTTCGTGTCGATCGCCTGAAAAACGTTGTGTGCACGGTGCACCTCGGCCTACAGTGTTTTTTGGTCTCACGTGAATTGCAGTCTCAGCTACGCTTCGGCCGCAAACAACAGACTCGACCAAAAAAGATGAACTATACGGCCTTAATACACAAATAACTATTCCTATTCTCTCATTATATCTCTTTTATACACAACTATCCCGATAGTGCACATATAATATAAATGAAACCAAAGTAGTCTCGACGGAGGAATGGTGTCCACGACCGAAAACATATATAAACCAAAAAAGTTATACCAGTTATTCGGAAATGAGTCCGTGAAAATTCACTTTAGATTCAGATACGCAGCACTCACTATTCATGTATGTTCTATTCTTGATCAAACAATTTATATTATAACTGAATCTGAGTTTGTCGACTATGGCAAGGCCGAGGCTTTTAGAAGCACTTTATGTCGAAGTCCATCTACCACACTAATTTGAATAGACTACTAATATTAACTTGATATAATTATGGAATGAATGCAAGTAACCTCAGTTATATAAGCGGCTTAATAGTGCTTGAAATAAAGAATGGAAATGAATATCAATCACGCCTTTTATCCGATTCGAGTGTATGGCAGACAATAATAGCGCACTTGATAGTGTTTGAGCCTATTGAAGGAACAATTCTATTCATTAAGTTATAACCCACAAGAAAGTATCATTTATTATACAGAAAGAAGCACTTCAATTATGATATTGTAAGTCTGATTTGAGCTTAGACACTTCCGGTCGAGGCTTTTACAAGACTATGAAGACTAGGCAAAACACAGAAAACCGTTCCCTTCAGATAAATGTGTAACAGATGTGCAGCTGAATTTGTCACCTTTTTGAGATTCTTACTTACTTGTAAAGTACAAGTAAGTATTGTAAAACCGACAAATTTCCCCTATCGAGCTTTTGATGGAAATATCCGTATGTTCGTGCGTACGTAACTCGCAAAACTCAAAACTGATTGAACGTATAATATTCAAATTTTGTATTTAAAACTGATATAGGGTCTAGTTGTGCACCTCGTATTATGGTTCCAATCGTCCGTACCGGAAGTGCACTTTACTTGAAACTTTTTTTGAATTTTTTGCATAAATATAGAATGATCCATCATAGCATATTGAAATTTCGTATGAAGATTTTCTATAACATTTTATTGTACATCTTGCATTATGATTGCGATCGGCTGAACCGGAAGTGCATTTTACTTGAAACTTCTTTTTAATTTTCCGCATAAATTCTTAATGATCAGCCATAGGATACTGGAATTCAGCATTTGAAATTGTTGTAGCATCTAAATGGTCATTTTCTATTTTTGTAACAATCGGCTGAGCCAGTGCACTTTATATGACAGACTTTTTGAATTTTCCGCATAAATACTAAACAATAAGTCGTAGAGTATTTAAATTTTGTATTAGGCACTTTTATAATATCTAGTTGTACACCTTGCATTATGATTGCTATCGACTAGGCCGAAAGAGCACTTTATTCGGAACATTTTTTGAACTTTCCTCATAAATCCAAAACTATTGAACGTAGATTGTTAGAATTCAGTATTTAGGACGATTATACCGCCTAGATGCTCATATCCTATTTTTATTAAGATCCACTTAGCCGGAAGTGCATTTTACTTGACAGTCTTTTGGAATTTTTCGCATAAATTCGAAAGGGAGTACCGGAATTCCTCCACTTTTACCTGTTTTAATCCTCGACCGTAAGATTGGAAGAATAATCCTATAGCCGAGTTCCTCCACGTTCACTTTTAATCCTAATACCGCTTGTGTTTTGTTTGCTACCAGTTAAAAAGCTCTCACAAATAAATGTATGGGACTTAATTTAGATCCGATCCACAGCAAATAGTTATTGATTTTGAAAGTGCAATTCATAATACTATTCACAAGGTATGACTAAGTTTTAAAATCATTGGGCGCAGATTTCATCTAGGGCAAGCTTGGATCCGGAAAATGAAAGCATTAGGCTCAAATCAATTGTATAATTCTTTGGCAGCCAATATTTAAGACAATTTTTTGGTATTCAGTTTTTCGGTCCAGAGAAGATAGGCGAATTCTTCGTATCGAAAATATTTGGCAATGTTACTTTGAATGATTCGAAATTAATACAATTTTGTGATTATGTGTTGGAAAGTTGTATTAGTGGAGAAGCTCGGTTTCCTCCTAAAATATGGGCCTGTGCTGCTGGTTATATGTACAGAACAACAAACTCGTATCTAATGTTTTGTAAGCAAAATACATTGTAAATGAAATATTCCTGTACAGAATGTTATTTATATGATGTGTTATCATTTATGACCTGAACATACCCTTCAAGTTTCCAGAATTGTTTTAATCCCTGCGCTTATCGGTGGTGGAGCAACTCAGCTATGAGATTATGGCTACCTGAGGTCTGGTGGAGTAACTCCGCTATGCCCATTCGAAATAATCAGGTGTAGAATATTGATTTTTGGTATTCCAGTCTGCTGTAGCATCTGAATGATTGCCTACTATTTTCATAACAATAGACTGAACCGGAAGTGCACTTCAGTGGGAATTTATTTTTTAATTTTGCGCATAAAAACAGATCTGTTGGTAGTTGTAGAATTTTGGAAATCAGTATTTAGGAATAATGTAGTATAAGAATAATGGCCTACTGTTTCCATAGCAACCGACTTGGCCGAAAGCACATTTTACTTGACAGATTTTTAGAATCTCTTGGGTAAATCCAAAACGATTAACTGTGGAACGATGAGATTATGTGTTTGATTATACATATCCAATGATATATACAATCAAATACAAAATCACATCGTATCATATACATAAATATCCAATGACGTACAAGTAAGTCACATGATGTTCACGTCAGATTTTTTATTCTGGTGAATAACAAGAAAACAGCACAATGAACAGTTAATAGTACACAATATGACTACGGTCAAATCAAACGCTTAATTAACAGGAAATGCCATCGTTGGCTTATCAAGTAACTTGTATTGAGTACTTTGAGTATTCATAGTTCAGTGCAGAAATGCTGGCTTTGTAATCTGGAGGTCGCGGGGTCGGATTCCACCGACGGACAACAAGTCAGTAAGATTTTCACTCAATTATAATGTTCTTTGTAGCGTATTCTCCACAATAACTAAGAGTACCCGGAGCTCCACGACTGGTAACCGCGCACTCTACGGCTGAAGAAATATCAATCAATGTACCAAGTGAAGTATAAGTAGTGTCTGCCACACCCGTAGTGGGTTAAAATCGTGATTAATTGATTGATATTCGTATTAAGTACTAAAGGAGAGATACTCAATTTTCTCAGTAAGAATTTTTAATTAGTTAATTTTTTGAAACAATAAATGAAGTAATATCTACAATCAGGGATTCAATTCAATTCACCAAGAGGTGAATCTCTTCGCGAAAGCTCTGCAATTTTTCGCAGCCGAGTATAAATTGACCACAAATTCCTGTAGAATGAACAGAGATGCAACATATATTCTTGAAAGAACATTAAAATCTCATATTTCATGCACAAAAATCACAGATTCCTTTCCTCCATCGCGATTTCAATATTAGAATGCCAACTGCCGCGTCTTATGCCTGCGGGCAAGAACTTTAGTGTCACCTGCCGTTTGAACGAGAAGCAACATCAAGGCATGACTTCCAATCTGTTCTTTACCATTTTGTAAAAATAAGAAAGCAAATGTATTTCCTACATGAGATTTTATGAGTTTGGAATCGTGAAGCGAAGCTGCACCGTACTGGTTTTACTGGCTACATTAGGTGATAAGGAAAAATAAATATTGGAGGATGGGGAAATTCTCGTGGATAGATTCAGAGTAGCATATTTTGTAACAGACACGGAACATAATAGAGCATATACTAGACAACTAGACGATTCAGTAAAAGTGGCTTCATTAGAAAGGAAAAACATGATTATACCCAATGTCTGTGTAAGAGTCAATAAACATTTCAGAAGCAGTGGACAAGCAAAATTGCTTTATAACAGTGCGACGAAGTGAATAATTGAGATTATTCCAACCAACAATTCCATTCCTTTTTCTGTGAGATACTTTAGAACACATTCTGTAAAATATAGTCTGAAACCAAATTCTTACATTTTGAGCATGATAATTTTTCTGCAGTTTTATGAATTGTACGTAAGATTTATCTAAGATTGACACTCACTGTATAGTCCAGTCAATTAAGGTTTTACCTACCGAATAATTGGTGCTGGCTTTTTCATCACGGGAATATTTTCCTTCTGGCATGTTCAATAAGTGTGCAAAAATCTTATGGTCAAATCATGATGCTTCAAGAGATATTGAAGACTGAAGATCAAAAACCCCGTTTTTGACTAGTTTTTCGCAAATATAGTAACAAACATACAAACATACGTACACACGTACCGAATTCAAGCCGAAAATTGTCAAAATAGATTCAGGGATGCTCAAAATGGATATTCACGTCAAAAAGAATATATAAATGTGTCACAATTTTGTAACCAAGTGGAATATTCAAAATATTATTTTATATCGTCGATATATTAGCATACTCTTTTTTATAAACGTTGAGTCGCAATTTTTACGCGCGATATATTGTTAACGGTTAAAGATACGCGAGTGAGTCATACAGTCTTTTTTGTAGATAAAAATGTGTACTTTATTTTTACTAATGATCTTGAATGCTCTACGACCGTTGGAAAATGAGATATTTGCGGAAGACTAGTCGAAAACGGAGTTTTCAATCTTTGGCCTTCGATACCTCCTGAAGCACCATGATTTGACAATATAATTAGTACACACCCATTGTACATGCCAAAACAAAGATATTCCCGGAATAAAAAGCCAGTATTATTCAATCGGTACATTGGGTCATTTTTTGTCTAAATTGGCTAGGCTAGTATTACCTGTTCAAAATATGAACTCACAGTTGGACGGATTGAATACTTAGTACATACGTTCGTGTGAATCGCTAGAGTTCGACAGATTTTTCTGAGAGCTTTTCATCTATATTCTGTTCAAAATAGTGATAGATAAGACAGATAATATCGATATCGGTCCTAATTTTGGAAAAATGGCCTTGATATTGTTCTCGAAATCAGTTTCATAGATTCTGTTTTGATTTCGGCTTCGAAGTATTAGTATCGATCTCGAAAGTATCGAAACATTGGAGTGGATAGTTTTCTGGCTAGCAGTCCGTCACCGGTGCAAGCGCACAAAATTTGGCTCTCTGAACTCCTAGAATAGCTACCTTCACAAGTTTAAAATCAAGGAAGAATACTCTTGTGGTCTGATATTCATAAGATCAAGGAGCTTAAGATCTGAAGACGGATCAAAAGTTAGTAGGAACTCAAGGAATGAGCTATTATAGCAATTGAAACAAAATAACTCAAGGGATATAGGAGGTGCCATAATTGGGTGGAAAGGAGATATCCAACTGTTTCGTCCGACAGTCGATTTAATTTTCTGTAAAGTTTCAAGACCGTGCCCATGCTAGTCTCGATATCGTCTTGGTCTTGAAAGCACTTGGTCTCGATTTGAAAGAGCCAGTAGTAATTTCGAGACCGTTACGAAGATTTTTGAGACTCTCGCTGATTAATTCGAGAACCTATAAAAATTGAGATTGGAGGGTTCAATACTTTGACGAATGAAGGTAATTGTAATAATTATATGGGCGAAGACATGATTCATGACTTGCTTTCTATGTCATAAAATAATTTCACAATACTCTACTAACAATTGCTGAAACAACTGACGTAATATACTTTGCCAATTTCAGCAATATGATTCAAAACATCATTTGATTTTGGATAAATACAATGCTCAATGTAACGAATGGCATGGCAATCAGAATAATAGAATTCACAATAATGTGGATGATGAAATTGGCGTATTACTCCCTGTTTGTCCAGAAAAACACTTTCATTTCATAAAGAGAATAAATTACACAATCTAGCTTTTGTTGAAGGGCTAGGCGAGGTGCTTTCAGGCTCGGAGTGCGAAGGTCGGTCTGATAATTTTATCTGGATGTTGGATTATCAGTATTTGAGTCAGTGTGATGCATAAAATTTTCTTTAGAATTATGGCTTCATCCAATAGTTCATATTTTGTAAATAGATGAACAGTTGGACAAATCAAATATTCTATCCTGGAAATTCCGAAAACTATTTAAATTGATATAGCTCTTATCCATGGTATTATTCAAACAAAGAAATAAACTTTTTTTTGTAATGTTACTATCCAATTGAAAACATCTGAAAATTCTATTTCACAAAATTCCCAGGTTCGTGCAAAGAAGACGTTTCTCGAAGATACGTTTACAAATTATGAAAACATATTTGACCCCGAAATAAACACGCGAAGTTGTGATCCGGAGTCACATGATAGCAATAACAAACAGAAGCAATCGATGTTCGAATGTTTAGATCAATACTCAGACGTAAACAAAATAAAAACTGACTGTCACACGCAGTCTTATTCAATTTGAAGTTATCTGTTATGTAATGCCCGGATGATAAGTCAATGAAACGAAAAAGAACATTAATTCTCCAAAGGATAATTCCGTTTCCTAATGCTCTTATATTGAATAAATGATAATAATTATTGGCAACACAAATTTTTTTTTCATTTGAAATTCAAGGAATCAAGATCAATATGTCAGAGTTTATTAATAGTAGAGTATCATGAGAATTTTATATATAAGTTATTGAGAATAAAAATATGTGAAAAGTACTGGAAGCTTCAAAAACCAATTTTCATTTAAATCCTTCAATATTTCCCCACATAATCTGGATCCCGTGATCCATATTTATTTCACCACATTCGCGATCGTGATTCTGAATCTCACATCTTGAATTTCCAGCCATCTTCTGAGATCTCCTCCACCGCAATATAGAGCATTAAAGATTTAATATATGTTGGGAGCATCGCTAAATCCTTCAGGCTATTTGATTCTTTCTCTTTCTAACTTATTTTATTACGTTCTTTGACCATATGGACTGGATTGAGTACGAGATATTGAAATAGATGTGGAATAACGTAATATAGTAAACAAGGACAGATATATCAAAATATATTAAGAGTTAGCCTAATTGCCCAATAAGATAGAGAATGTTAGTATATTATTTTGTGAGCGTACAATGGTAGCTATTATTCAGGAGGATTATGTTCCGAACACGAGTCTATGACGAGTGTTGACTATGTTCATAATTTTTATGTTGCATACTATCTTGAGAATAAAGAATAAGTAAATGAAACTATTCAATTCAATTAATGATTGTAAATAGTTCTGAAAAAGAGTATTGATATCTGATAATTTCAACTACTCATTGGAAAAATCAACACAATTATAAAACTTTTTCTTTTCAAACTCGACAGTTTCGTCTATACTTTAGTCATCTACAAGAGCGCTACAAAAGATCCCACACAAAACCCCATGACTTTAGAACTCGGTCAAATAAGCCCAAATTAATAGATGTTGATGTGCAGAACAAAAGTCCTCATGGTGACAGCTGAAAAATGGGTGGTTTCTGATTTAGAGCTTTCATTAAGAAAGAGGTGTACTAGGAATCAGCCGGTGGAACTTGAATCGGACGTGGGTCGAGATCAAGTTTTCAGCAGATTTAAAAGAATGCGGAATGTTTTCTGCAGGTATGGAACGGATGCAGAATATTTTTCGCAGAAGCAGAACGGTTGCACGATATTTTCCACAGGTGTAGAATAAATACGGAATGGTATCCGCAGACGTAAAATGTATCACAATTGTGACACAATATATACCGGTTTTTTAATCAAAATTCAAATCGTGACACTATCTCCTCTTTTTGGTTTGATACTTGGCTGATACAGAATATATAGAAAATAAATATATTCAAGGCTTTTTTTCAAGTGCTCAGGGATGGATACATAATAGACAACACTAAACACTGGAATAAACGTATTTTCGGCATTTATTATCACGTGTTTCGGGTTGAAGATTGTATATTCAATCCAATTAATGAACTTCAAATAGCTCTAAATTGAAAACCATTGATTTTCTGGTTGTGTCCCCATAAACACATCAACATCTATTGGTTTCCAAAACTTGGACGTAATTCACCTACGTCCAAGATCATGAAGTCTCGTGCAGAATCCTTTCAAAATGAACAAGTGCAAAATAAGAACTTGTAAAATTAGTAATATTTAGAAAAGAATTCAGTTTGAATATATACATATATTTCGATTGCTAAGTGCCGCATAATAGGAGGGGAGAAGTAGTTACAATTTGTCAATTGCCAAAATCGACTTAAATGGCTCATTTGAGAAACAGTCAGTTCTGGGAACAGGAGAATAACATATAGGTGTCAAGTAATGTGAACAACAAACTATCAGAAAGTTAATGTTGGACTCAGATCTTGAAAAATATTGTTGTATATTATGCTAAGCCTTATATAGGTCGTATCAGTCTTCTCATTGGTATTGTACTTGTCCTGTTGTATATAAAACATTCCTAGCAAGAATCTGTCCTGTGGGCTGACTAAAAGATATTTGAAAACTGGCTGGGCGAATGTAATCGAAACAGTAAAAAATTCTATAAAAATACACCGAGATGTACTCTTGTCATCTCACTACATTGGCACAGGACATTATTTTAATTTTGACGAGGCAAGTATCATCCTTATCGAAATTAACTTACATGAAAGGCTGTATACGCTAGTTCTGGTACAATATGTATTGGACTAAAAAAAAAAGCGAGAGCATATTTCTTTTCTGAATTGAATTCTACTAAATTTAAGTGAATTATACATCGGAAATGACATCCTATTGATACATTGTACTCTTTTGTGATAACTAATAGTAACCAATATACGTATTGATAACAATAACTACAGAAAATGGCACAAACATGATAATTGTCGCATATGAATTGGATCAGAATTCAAGTGTACAAGATAATGTTCATTCACCTGAGAAAATTTGGCCAAGTATTTTTTTGCTATGGATACCTGTCAAATGTATATTAGACAAACAAATAAGGATGAAAATTACACTATTCTCAATAAATTAGTTGTCGAAATGGTTCGTGGGAAGTCCTTATCATTGGATATGAGGCATTTCATCATCGCCGCAAGGAGTTTTCTGGGCATAAATCACAGAGAATTCAAGCATCTCTCAAGGTACTGTGATAAATATCATTTCACAGTACAAAAATTCTAGGAATATAGATATAAGAGTGAAAATTGGTCGTATCTTCCAAATGTCAAATCTCAAAACAAGACAAGCGTGCTCTCTGTCATCTTATAATGCAAGACAGACAAACCTCTCTGCCATATTTTGCTGTGAAATGATCAAATGTAATAGGAAGAACTATTTCGAGAGATACTTGTCTGAGAAGCCTGAAAAAAAATTGCCTTTGGATTTTATAAGATGAGTTTTTCATTCAAATTGGAATAATAGTTATTTACATAATTAGTTATGAAAAGTGACTCACGTAATTTTATTACGTTTCGTCAAACAATATGGCTTTTCATAACTATTCTGTACAAAATTTCATCTAATTCCGTCAGAATAATTTTATCTATATTTTTGAATGAAAACATCTCTCACGTTACATCACAAAATTCAGATGACTGTGATTCATGATCATCCATTGTCACTACAGAAACAAGAGTGCACTGAAATAAACAAATATCGAGTTTTCACAAAATGTCAAAATTATTTTTAAAAAATGTTCTAAGGCAGTGATATCTTGAGTGATATAGTACCCTCAGATATTAAAGACTCTGCCAATGCTGCGTACTGTGAATAATAAATTATTATTTAAATTGTACGCAGGTAAATATAATTGATTAACTCTGAAACATGGCCAGTTATGTAAAGTCATTACGTAACTACTTTACACAATTGTTGCACGACAGTTATAAAAAATGGGACGTTGCATAAGGTCAGAGATTGATATAAAATTTTACTTTTCAAAACGGTATTAGATAAAAATACTAACTGACTCACGTCAGACTGAGCAGAAGCTTTTTCTGTCAAAAAAAATAAAGGTGAAATTGATCACTCTGGCCAAGGAAACAAAAAAGCTGGGTACAACATCAGTGAAACCCAATTATTTGGAGTGATGAATCAAAATTTGAGTAAGTGTAGGCGATTCACAAAGCAGAATTATTGGAATTTCCGTTTTCAATAATAGTGTTGAGATGTATGTCGAAACAAGAAGTTGGGTTCCTAATTTCGTTGTTGCCTTCTATAAAGAAAATTCAGCAGCCCGAAGGGATATATATTCCAACAGGATAGTTTCATACGGCCAAAATGATTACAAAATAGACTAAAACCCTATTATTGTATTAAAATGGCTTTCTAGCAGCCTGAACCTATCTCCTTTAGGGACTCTTTGACATCACATCACAAAAATGCTTTGTAATACTCCAGTTTGCTCACTTCCTGATTTGAAGGCGAAACTGCAGGAAACTTAGAGGAAATATTCAACATATGCTTACTGTAAGACACTAGTTATAGTATATTATATCTGAGGTGGAAAGTATTTCATTACAGAGGATCAGATATAGCTCGAGGCTGATATGAAATCCTCACCGAAGTATGTATACTATTTTATTCACAATCATCCCTAATTTGCCGAGAAATAATTGATCCAATTTCGTTCTTTTTTCAACTAAATAAATTGATGTAGTAGTCTATGAAAACAAGAATGTTTTGAAACATTTGATTAATTTGACATTTGTAGTATTTATGATTTATGAATCAAGTTATTTATACGTGTATCCATTGAAATTGTGATAAGTGCAGATATCAATAAGTTATAACAGTGAAATGGAGTTATACACTTATATGATCGGTATTTCTGACTGCACGGATTATTTCACTTCAGCAAAGATTTATGACTGATGCTAGGCAACCTTGCATAAACATTTCCCACCCAAGAGATGGAAGTATCGCTTCCGATCTGTGAGGTAGTCATTGCAGTTGGAAATTACATACTTCCAAACCTCCAGAAGGTTATGAATTGCCATATTACTATAATGATTGTAGATAAAAATAATCACAAAACGGATTGATGCTGTTTTGAAATGTAATGGGGATCAATGGTAATATCAGTTTTCTGAATGGCAAAAAATTTGACTGACTCATGTGTATCAGCAGAGCTTTTTCTTACTCAGTTATTTTCTAATAGTTCAACTTATAATGTTGAATAATGTTGCAATTCTGTGCAAGAGTCTTATAGATCTATAAAACCGTTAGAAACTGAAAAAAACGCATCGAATTTTGTTAATTAATGTCAATTTGTCATAGGAATGACAAATTCATTGCGATTTTGTTCATAATTTTCAAATTCATGAATTTATGGGTTTTACAGATTTACACAGAATTTTAACATAAATATTGTTACTCGATTGCTTAGTATATGAAGTATGAATTACAAGTGATTGCTGAATATGAAGTTTTGCAGTTTGAATATATTTCAATCAAGAAAACTAGAGATGTACCTTTTTCTTTGGTCCAATACACATGCATCAGGGCTTCTTTAAGATTTGAGCCTTACATTACTTTCCAGATAATTTGTTATACAAATTTTTGAACACCTTTGTGTGATCATCAACAATCCAATCGATCTGGAAGTACTCAAAAAGCATAGATGATCTATCAGTCAGTTAGCCAGTGAGTACTATAAGCCATGATCAATTCATAATAAGGCTTCATCTCAACAATCCTGATACAAATTTTAAATCACAAGTCTATAAGAAAACTGTATATGGAGATAAAAATAGATGAGTGGTTTGAAAAATTCTATGTAAACAGCCTATGAACTTTGTGCGCTTAGATAAAAAACTCAATACAAAGTATAACTCTGAAGTTTTAGTATTTAACATTCTACAATAAATAAAAATCATATATTAAAAGTAATTAGCGCAAATTGATGATTACCATTATAGTTTAATCTAAGACAAAACTCTGCAAGACCATTTAATTCCATCTAGCAATTCGTTCTACTTGATTTACTTCAAATTTAAATTCATAACCAATTAACATTCCACATCAGAAAACTTGGATTCTTCAATAATTCATCTCTCTGCTCCAAATTCTGCTGCTATTTCTCAATTAGATTACATGTCTCATTTTCCTTCATCTCATTCAAAACAAAACACAAAACACGACTTCCTCAAAGCCCCCTAGAGTATGTCATATTCCATGTTTGTGCGGTTATGTTTTAATAAAGTTTTGTTTACATTGTCAGATCAAAAGAGCTCATAAACAGAAAAGAGAACAGTGTTTGGTGCTGCTAAATTTTTAGTCTTCTTTTGTTTGGGTACTTTTTCACAGGTTGGCAAGTGTAACAGTTAGTTAGGTTGTTTGTTGTTTAGCTGCTAGTTTGCTAGAGATATAACATGATTTGTGTAATTGAAGATGAGAGAGATTTATTGAAATAGGAGGGCTTTCAAGTTAAAGCGCTGATTCGTATGTGGAAACCTCGGAGTTTGATGGATTAATGAAAGTTATTTTTGCGGAGAGTGATGGATTTATTTAATTTTGTGGTTTCTTTGGATATCAATTTGATGCTTAAGTCAATCATAGTAGCTCTTCAATATAAGCAGAATATTGTTTCGCAAATTCTTGTTTATTCCAAGAAATTTACTCTCTTGGAACTTCTGAGAGATTTTTTGAATGGAATAAGTTACGGAGGGTTAAATCCAAGCTCTACACTATGCAGTTGATATTTTAAGATCAATATTCCCCACAACGTTGTCAAGTGAAAGCCAAATTTTGTATCTTTGCTCACTTTTCCAATTTTTCAATTGCTTAGCATAGCTATATAGTCGATGTGGTACGATAATCCTCATTTATGGCTGTTGCTTTTCATAAATATTTGATGTTCGTAACATATTTGCTCTAAAAAAAACGTGATCATAAACTCCGTGATCACCTGTTGTGTCTTTAATTTTTACTGCTACTTTTCCTCTTTTCATTTGAAGTTTTATCTTGATTTGAGCTTTCAAAAATAAATCCACCATTTCTCCGAGTCTTGATGCAGTGTCAAATATCATTCGAATCATCCACTAGCATCTGGAAAACTGTTTCTACTTTGGTGAGATATTCATTTTAGGTCTCTAATGCGCGCTTACTCTACTTAGAAGTAATTGAGATCTTTATCATTCCTCATAATCCTCAAGTTCTTTAATTCTTGAAACAAATCATTTGGGAATAATTCCAGGGGCCCGTTGCATAATAAAATACAAGTTAATATTACTAGTGAAAATACACATAAAAATACTAATAATATTAACTTGTATTTCATTATGCAACAGGCCCCAGATGTTGTTATTTCAAACAAATTCTGTGATACTTCACAGATCTTGAATCCCATTGTCATCGTGATTCGTATCACCCTGCATTATCCATTTTGCTTCCTTCAAATTATACAGAAAAAAATTATTTTCAGTAATTACAATACGAACTCCAAAACTTATAATTTTTGCAAGCGAAATTTTGAGTATTTATATGAATCACTCTCCATAACTAATTGGGATTGTCCTCATGAACTTGATGATGTCGATAAGGCTTTCCATATTATTTCCACGATATTTAAAACACTATTATAGATGATTCAATACCTCATTTCATTAAAAAAATTCTAAATATCCCCCGTGGTTCAACAAAACTATTATTGAAAATATTAGGCTAAGGGGAAATAACCATTGTCTGTACAAAAAATACAAATTAGATATTCGTCTACTTAAAAGATTACGCAGTATAATTGGAAAAGACATCAACGTTGAGTATGCAGAATACATATCAAACATTGAGAACACTATTTCTTCCGGCCTGGATAGACTTTGGTCTTTTATCAATAACAAAAAATCTGACGTAAACATCACGTGACTTATTTGTACATATATGTATATATAATCAAACACAAAATCTCATCGTTGCACAGTCAATCGTTGCACAGTCAATCGTTTTGGATTTATCCAAGAGATCCTAAGAATCTGTCAAGTAAAATGCGCTTTCAGCCAAGTCGGTTGCTATGGAAACAGTAGACCATTATTCTTACACTACAATATTCCTAAATACTGATTCCCAAAATTCCACGATTACCAACAGATCTGAATTTATGCGCAAAATTAGCAAAAAGCTCGTGAAATACCTATCATTTACAAAGAGTAGATAGCTAAACTTGATATTATTTTTCCGCTGTAATGTATTTTCCTCAATCTCAAAACACAATTCGATAAGCTTATACCCTTATAAAACATTGTTCACTTTGTTTTGAAAATGCGCAGAATTTAAAATTTTTGTCTATTACTCTTCGGGTCTTTGGTGAACTCCTGAAAGAGAAGTCGCTTCAAATTTTCTGAAATCACTCTAGACAATAAGCTCTCAATCATTTCTGCCAGCTTCTTTCATGAAGTGGATATATACTCTAGCATGGTATATTCAACAATTTTCGAGGAAGTGGCAAGGATTCCGCATTGCTAGAATAATCTATGCTACTTGTGGATTATAGTGTCTGCGTAAATGATCCAGAGAGATCTCTCCCAGAATAGCTTGAGGTTGCTTTTCTTGTATTTCTTGATAACTGATAACTGCACAGAACTAATTTTTCAAGTAAATACTTCGTGAGACACATCATGTGAACTTTTACATGTCATCCGTCAAGCTTACGATGTAGGTAGACTCAGATCCGAGCAAGCCGTGAGATGTGCGTCACTGTTTTAGCTGACAGTATTTAATTTTGTTCTTTTGCTGCCAAGTATGTCGATTGAATTCAAGATTAGAGAAAAACCTCGTGTGATAATTTCAAAACTGCTCTTACCTCTACTCTTGGATATTTATAGCTAAGTGCGACTCAAAAAACAGTGTTATGAAATATCAGAAACAGAGGATGAGCTACTAGTTTGGCAGCCGGCCGCATCTTATGTTCCCTGATCGGGTTTGCGGCTAAATTGTATATAAATCGATTTTACAAATCTAGGATCCTGCTTTGAGTGTCAAGAGGCTACTTTTGGTCAATATTCAACTTTTCGGATCAGACTTACGATAATTGCTTTCTTCTGTCCCGGACAGGATAGGAAGTGACACCCTGATCCGCTACCAATTGATATTAGTTTCAAGTTAACTAATTGACCGAAAATAACCTATTTTGACACTTTAAACAAGATTCTGGATTTATTAGGTCTGGCATCCTATTGACCACTATATTCTTGATTTATTAATATACAATTTGGCAGTGAGTTCGATCAGGAAAAATTGGGTGCGATCGGCTCCTGGACTATACATCTTGTTTGGATATCAAACGATAGTGAGAAATAAGTAAAGACTGAGAAAAATGAGTGTGAGAGAATAAAATAATCGATCACCATAAGAATTTTCATTGCCATCATATGGTCTCAAGAACTCTCTCAGGGTATATTTTCTATAAACAATTATACTTGCGAATGTGATCTCCTATCAATTCTTGTATATTCTTTATTTCTCTGAATCATTAACCTAGTCCTGTATCTCAGAAGTACTCATACAAAAGGAGAGCAAAATGTTAGCATTGATTTCCTTATAAATGTCAATCAAACTATAAAATCTGACTATAATATATTCAGTACTTATAATGAGGACAATAGTTAAATAATTAATTTATTTATCTATTGAAGAATCAATCCAACAGGATACTAAGATCCCAATTACAAAGTTAAAAGACATAAATTATAATATTTTAGAATATTTAGGTACAAATACATTACAATTCAATTTATTCTTTACACGACTGACTCAAGCAGAGAAATAATTATGCAATGTAGTTTTAAAGTTATTAAAGAAACAGCTGAATATATCTATATCGCAAGAAATATTATTGAAAGTATCACACAGATGTCTTATTGAAAATTTCATTTCATAGTTTGTTCTAGTAGTTTCATCTCTAGACGTAAGACGAGGTACTTTTAAACAAATCATACCAAGAGTGAGTGGATTAATAATAATATTGTTCAATAATTTATATAAATATAGGCAGGCACTGAGTTTCTGCGACCTTCTAGTGAAGTCATACCCACATCAGACAGCATAGTTGCATATTCAAGATCAAAACTGGGTTTGTACCTATGCATCTTGTAATAACAAAATCTAACAATCTAATATCTTTCTGCAATAAATAGAAATCATGAAGAGAATTTATGGTTCTGAATATCTTCAAGTCATCTTCATATAAAAGAATCTCTGAAGACTGTACACATTCTACAAGATCGTTTATGAACAAAATAAATAGAAGCGTGCAAAGATTTGAAACCTGAGGCACACCAGATGTGGCAAAATAAGGTATAGATGTGGAATTGTCCGAATGTACTGACATTTTTTTTCCTTTCAAATATGAAGAAATGAGTTCCAGAAAATTGGAGGAAAAGGTATCTTTCGATACAAGTGCGGAATGGAAATCATTCCATGCGAATGTGGATGAATCAGCCACGAGACGAAGTCGAGTGGCAGAATTCACATGAGCATGGTATGATCGATTCGCACGAGTCTATAGTCAAAGGTGTCCGCCTGAATATCTATAACCAAAATATACCGTTTTCTAAGAAAGAATTTGCTTCATTGATTTTATTCCAATTCATCAAATGTTGATAAAATTACACAAATTGACTCCATTTTAAAGAGGAATGATAAGAAAATCGAAAAGAATTAGAATTATAACAGTAATTAAACAGTTTTCTCGCGACGCGACGCGGCTTTCTAAGAAAACTCAGAGCGTTCGGGAATGACCCCTACTCTGCACGCTACAGCGTGTGAAATGGGTATCATTCTATTGTGTCTGTAGAAAAAATTAAATCCATCTAGTTTCTCAATATGAATACAGTGATCAACTAAATCAAAAGCCTTTTCAAAATCTGTGTATACAACATCAACCTGTGTGTTATCACACAAAGAACCAAGAGTGAACTCCATAAAATTCATAAGATTAGTTGTGGTGGATTCACCAGCAGTAAATCCGTGTTGATTTTCAGAAATATGAGGCTTTACGGAGTTATAAATGTACTTATATAAAACAGATTCAAATAGTTTATATATATTAAAAAGAATTACAATCGGGCGGTAATTTGAAATGTAGGTATTGTCCCTGGTTTTGAAGATTGGTCATATTAAAGATGTCTTCAAGGCAGATGAAAATTGATGACAGGATAGTGAAAGATTAAAAAGATAGTGTAAACATTCAAGAAAGAAGTGACTACAAGCTTTAATAATATACGCTGGTAAGTTGTCAGGACCAGGATTGCGTGAACGTTTGAGTTCATTTACCGCTAGTAAAATGTCATCATTAGATATATATGGAATACGCACCATATTGCCATTACTATTTTCAGTATAATTAGAATTATGAGAACTATTGTTATTGGAAGTATAGACACTGGAAAAGTAACAAGCGAAACCTTCAACTATATCTGCCAAATTATCAAACACTTCATCATTTAAATGCATTTGCCCTGAAACACGAGATGAGCGTTTTTACTAACTTGTACAAAGTAACAAGTGCGTGCGTGCGTAACTCGCAAATCTCAAAACTGATTTAACGTATAATGTTGAAATTTTGTATTTAGGACTGGTATAGGGTCTAGTTGTGCACCTCGCATTATGATTCTAATCGTCTGTACCGAAAGTACACTTCACTTGAAACTTTTTTCGAATTTTTCTGATAAATTCAGAATGATCAACCGTAGGATGTTGAAATTCAGTATTTGAACTTGATGTTGTATCAGAATGGTTATCTGCTATTTTTGTAAGAATCGACCAGGCCAGGAGTGCACTTTACTTGGAACTTTTTTTTTGCACAAATATAGAATGATCTACCATAGAATATTGAAATTTCGTATGAAGAACTTCTTTAACATCTTATTGTACATCTTGCATTATGATTGTGATCGGCTAAATATATATATATATATATATATATATATATATATATATATATATATATATATATATATATATATAATCAAACACAAAATCTCATCGTTGCACAGTCAATCGTTTTGGATTTATCCAAGAGATTCTAAGAATCTGTCAAGTAAAATGCGCTTTCAGCCAAGTCGGTTGCTATGGAAACAGTAGACCATTATTCTTACACTACAATATTCCTAAATACTGATTCCCAAAATTCTACGATTACCAACAGATCTGAATTTATGCGCAAAATTAGCAAATAAATTCCAACTGAAGTGCACTTCCGGTTCAGTCTATTGTTATGAAAATAGTAGGCAATCATTCAGATGCTACAGCAGACTGCAATACCAAATTTCAATAGGCCACACTTGATTGTTTCGAATTTATGCAAAAAATTTCAAAAAACTGTCAAGTAAAGTGCACTTCCGGCTCGGTGGATCTCAATAAAAATAGGATATGAGCATCTAGACAGTATAGTTATCCTAAATACCGAATTCCAACAATCTACGTTCAATCGTTTTGGATTTATGTGGAAAATTCAAAAAAAAAATCGAATAAAGGGCTCTTTCGGATTAGTCGATAGGAATCATAATGCAAGGTGTACAACAAGATATTATAAAAGTGCCTAATACAGAATTCAAATATTCTACGACTGATTGTTTAGAATTTTTGCGGAAAATTCAAAAAGTCTGTTATATAAAGTGCACTCCCGGCTCAGCCGATTGTTACAAAAATAGAAGATGACCATTTAGATGCTAAAGCAATTTCAAATACTGAATTCCAGTATCCAATGGCTGATCAGTCTGGATTCATGCGGAAAATCAGAAAAAAGTTTCAAATAAAGTGCACTTCCGGTTTAGCCGATCACAATCATAATGCAAGATGTACAATAAGATGTTATAGAAGTTCTTCATACGAAATTTCAATATGCTATGGTAGATCATTCTATATTTGTGCAAAAAAAAAAGTTCCAAGTAAAGTGCACTCCTGGCCTGGTCGATTCTTACAAAAATAGCAGATAACCATTCTGATACAACATCAAGTTCAAATACTGAATTTCAACATCCTACGGTTGATCATTCTGAATTTATCAGAAAAATTCGAAAAAAGTTTCAAGTGAAGTGTACTTTCGGTACAGACGATTAGAATCATAATGCGAGGTGCACAACTAGACCCTATACCAGTCCTAAATACAAAATTTCAACATTATACGTTAAATCAGTTTTGAGATTTGCGAGTTACGCACGCACGCACTTGTTACTTTGTACAAGTTAGTAAAAACGCTCATCTCGTGTTTCAGGGCAAATGCATTTAAATGATGAAGTGTTTGATAATTTGGCAGATATAGTTGAAGGTTTCGCTTGTTACTTTTCCAGTGTCTATACTTCCAATAACAATAGTTCTCATAATTCTAATTATACTGAAAATAGTAATGGCAATATGGTGCGTATTCCATATATATCTAATGATGACATTTTACTAGCGGTAAATGAACTCAAACGTTCACGCAATCCTGGTCCTGACAACTTACCAGATGTATATTATTAAAGCTTGTAGTCACTTCTTTCTTGAATGTTTACACTATCTTTTTAATCTTTCACTATCCTGTCATCAATTTCCATCTGCCTTGAAGACATCTTTTATATGACCAATCTTCAAAACCAGGGACAATACCTACATTTCAAATTACCGCCCGATTGTAATTCTTTTTAATATATATAAACTATTTGAATCTGTTTTATATAAGTACATTTATAACTCCGTAAAGCCTCATATTTCTGAAAATCAACACGGATTTACTGCTGGTGGATCCACCACAACTAATCTTATGAATTTTATGGAGTTCACTCTTGGTTCTTTGTGTGATAACACACAGGTTGATGTTGTATACACAGATTTTGAAAAGGCTTTTGATTTAGTTGATCACTGTATTCATATTGAGAAACTAGATGAATTTAATTTTTTCTACAGACACAATAGAATGATACCCATTTCACACGCTGTAGCGTGCAGAGTAGGGGTCATTCCCGAACGCTCTGAGTTTTCTTAGAAAGCCGCGTCGCGTCGCGAGAAAACTGTTTAATTACTGTTATAATTCTAATTCTTTTCGATTTTCTTATCATTCCTCTTTAAAATGGAGTCAATTTGTGTAATTTTATCAACATTTGATGAATTGGAATAAGATCAATGAAGCAAATTCTTTCTTAGAAAACGGTATATTTTGGTTATAGATATTCAGGCGGACACCTTTGACTATAGACTCGTGCGAATCGATCATACCATGCTCATGTGAATTCTGCCACTCGACTTCGTCTCGTGGCTGATTCATCCACATTCGCATGGAATGATTTCCATTCCGCACTTGTATCGAAAGATACCTTTTCCTCCAATTTTCTGGAACTCATTTCTTCATATTTGAAAGGAAAAAAAATGTCAGTACATTCGGACAATTCCACATCTATACCTTATTTTGCCACATCTGGTGTGCCTCAGGTTTCAAATCTTTGCACGCTTCTATTTATTTTGTTCATAAACGATCTTGTAGAATGTGTACAGTCTTCAGAGATTCTTTTATATGAAGATGACTTGAAGATATTCAGAACCATAAATTCTCTTCATGATTTCTATTTATTGCAGAAAGATATTAGATTGTTAGATTTTGTTATTACAAGATGCATAGGTACAAACCCAGTTTTGATCTTGAATATGCAACTATGCTGTCTGATGTGGGTATGACTTCACTAGAAGGTCGCAGAAACTCAGTGCCTGCCTATATTTATATAAATTATTGAACAATATTATTATTAATCCACTCACTCTTGGTATGATTTGTTTAAAAGTACCTCGTCTTACGTCTAGAGATGAAACTACTAGAACAAACTATGAAATGAAATTTTCAATAAGACATCTGTGTGATACTTCCAATAATATTTCTTGCGATATAGATATATTCAGCTGTTTCTTTAATAACTTTAAAACTACATTGCATGATTATTTCTCTGCTTGAGTCAGTTGTGTGAAGAATAAATTGAATTGTAATGTATTTATACCTAAATATTCTTTAATATTATAATCTATGTCTCTCAACTTCGTAATTGATATCTTAGTATCCTGTTGGATTGATTCTCTAATAAATAAATTAATTAATTAATTAACTACTGTCCTCATTATAAATACTGAATATATTATAGTCAGATTTTATTGTTCGATTGGCATTTATAAGGAAATCAATGCTGATATTTTGCTCTCCTTTTGTATGAGTACTTCTGAGATACAGGACTAGGTTAATGATTCAGAGGAATAAAGAATATACAAGGATTAATAGGAGATCATATTCGCAAGTATACTTGTTTATAGAAAATATACCTTGAGAGAGTTCTTGAGACCATATGATAGAAATGAAAATTCTTATGGTGATCGATTATTCTATTCTCACACTAATTTTTCTAAGTCTTCACTTATTTCTCACTATCGTTTGATATCCAAACAAGATGTATAGTCCAGGATCCGATCGCACCCAATTTTCCCTGATCGAACTCACTGACAAATTGTATATTAATAGATCAAGAATATAATGGTCAATAGTATGCCAGACCTAATAAATCCAGTATCTTGTTTAAAGTGTCAAAATGGGTTATTTTCGGTCAATTAGTTAACTTGAAACTAGTATCAATCGGTAGCAGATCAAGGTGTCAACTCTTATTTATCGTAAGTCTGATCCGAAAAGTTGAATATTGACCAGAAGTAGCCTCTTGACATTCAAAACAGGATCCTAGATTTGTAAAATCGATTTATATACAATTTGGCCGTAAGCCCGATCAGAGAACATAAGATGCGGCCGGCTGCCAAACTAGTAGCTCATCCTCTGTTTCTGATATTTCATAACACTGTTTTTTGAGTCGCACTTAGCTATAAATATCCAAGAGTAGAGGTAAGAGCAGTTTTGAAATTATCACACGAGGTTTTTTTCTTATCTTGAATTTAATCTCGACATACTTGGCAGCAAAAGAACAAAATTAAATACTGTCAGCTAAAACAGCGACGCACAGTTCACGGCTTGCTCGGATCTGAGTCTACCTACATCGTAAGCTTGACGGATGACATGTAAAAGTTCACATGATGTGTCTCACGAAGTATTTACTTGAAAAATTAGTTCTGTGCAGTTATCAGTTATCAAGAAATATAAGAAAAGCAACCTCAAGTTATTCTGGGAGAGATCTCTCTGGATCACTCACGCAGACACTATAATCCACAAGTAGCATAGATTATTCTAGCAATGCGAAATCCTTGCCACTTCCTCGAAAATTGTTGAATATACCATGCTAGAGTATATATCCACTTCATGAAAGAAGCTCGCAGAAATGATTGAGAGCTTATTGTCTAGAGTCTCTTGAGAATCTCTATGAGACTTGCATGAAAATACCGCTCCAAAAAAGGAGTTCACCAAAGACCCGAGGATTGATAGACAAAAATTTTAAACTCTGGGCATTTTCAGAACAAAGTGAACAATGTTTTATGAGGGTATGAGCTTATCGAATTGTGTTTTAAGATTGAGGAAAATACATTACAGCGGAAAAATAATATCAAGTTTAGCTATTTACTCTTTGTAAATGATAGGTATTTCACGAGCTTTTTGACCCTCTCTCGCTTGTGCAAAGTACGTGCGCTATGCAATCTTTTATATCGCTTCGGAAGATAAAAATTTTACATAACATACTTGAAAACGCGTCACACAAGGCTTGTTTCGTGATTTCGGTGATGGATCTTGGAAAAACTGCCGCGATGAACATTGTTATGGATACTTTGCTTACTTGGCTTCACACGAACTTGGTATTGCAGATGGTTTTGAAGCTCACATAATAGCAAAAATCAGGGCAGTTATAGCGGAAGCGTTTCCATTAGAATCAATTTATTCTTGGTACGTTTTTATGCATCCAAAAATTATTGTGACTTAATGGACGTCCGAGGTTCAATCGTTCAAAGAGACAATTTTGATTCTTTTGATTTGATTAAAAGAAGAGAATTCTGGATCTCGAGGTATCAAAGAGTGAATATCTTACATTAAGATCTTTTCTTGAATCTTTCCGGCTACAATCTGAATGATGATATTCTCTGAGAATGTGAATTTATCGAGTAGTGTATACACTTAGGATCCAAATTTTTTCCAAGATTTTTTCCAGCCGGTGAAATTAAATGAATAATGGATTCGTTGAACAACAACTTTAACGAAGAATTTCCAATTTAGAAATAGGTTTATCTGTCCTGGGCAGTAGCATATCTTCAAGAACCAACAGAATTAGTTAATGGATATGAAGTACAAATACCAAGACATGATAATTTTCATCTTATTATTATGAAAGATAGCACATGTTTTATCACGGAATCCAGCATATTACCATGCAGCAGTGACATGTTTTTCCACCACAACAACACGCACTGTAACAGCGAAACAAGCGTAGTGTGATGCGGGCTTTAAGAGTCTCCATAGAATACATCTTTCCCAACTTCTATTTTTCAAACCTTATACGCTCACTATTAAAGAGTACTTAGTACTATTCATCAGCTCTACCACATGTGACAGTTGAGTTCATCGTCAATTAAACTCTTCGAGCTGCACAAATTTATTCATGATGATTAGTGCATGATTGCCGGATGCAACTGTCAGATAGCCAAGTACGATTTTTATTTAGTAGACGTAAATATTGTGAAACCGACAGAATTAACATTTCGACATTTTGATGGAAATATCAGTTTTGAGCATCTCTGAGTCCATTTTGACTATTCGCTATGTGCAACATCAAAGTGGTGACAACTAGCGGCATTGATCGGCGAACCCACTGCCGTTTTTATATGTTCTGTCAAATGTGACAACTAGTAAAAAGTGAATTAAAATCAGAATTATTCATAAACGTAATGAGTATGGATCCTATATAAAGAACATGTTTTGAAAAAATGAGTCATACTATCAGCCTTCAACCTCAAACTGTGCCAAAGGGTAAGGCTCACAAGTATTAAAACCTTTTTCAATAATGCTATTACAAAACAGTATTTTTTCAACACTATCACAATAAGCAAGAATATCAGCTTTGCATTTTACATCACTTGTGCTTTTGGTTCTCGAATCAACTATCATTAAATTGTCATGTGCTCTGTCACAATCATTTTCATATATTGAACTTATATTATTTATTGAACTTATATCCATTGGGACTTCTGTATTGGCAGCCCTTTTTGAATTAAATCTTAGTTTTTAATATTTTTTGAACTTGAAGCCATTAATGAAGTATTCTGTAGCCTACGCTTGATGAGACATTGGTGTCTTGTCAAAACTGTCTCGTCATTTAATTTTGGCTTCCAATGAGGAGAAGAAAATTGGCTAGGTACGAAATTAGGACTCAGCTTTTCTTCTCCCTTTTTATTCTCGATGAAATGTGCACTGCAAATCAGATATCTTGATGTAGGATTCCAACTGTATGTATATTCACTTGAAAATAAAAAATATGTCTTATTTTATCAATTTAATAACAAAATACCATAAAAATTATTGAATTCCATTATTCTCATATTTACTTTATACTAAAATTATATTTATGTATTGAGTTCGCACTAATTTCTTGAAACATCATTATAAATGTACAATTAAGGTTGTGATACTTACTTTTGCTTTCTTACGACGGAAATCCACTTTTCTCTTTGAATAAACTCATGCTTATATTTATTTTGATGAACAATAAAAGCTAGCATCACTATTTTTCGATGTATTATTACAAATGATAATGTAGCATTCACGAATTGTCATTTTTGACTTTTGATTTTATATCAGTACATGTGCACTAAAAATGCCAACTTTCGCCGCTAAGCGCGCACGGTCGTTCAGTGTTCTCCTTCCAAGCAGCTGCACATAGCGAATATGCTGCTTGAAGTCGGTACGTATGTATGTATGTATGTACATTCGTTCGTAACTAGCGAATCTCAAAACTCGTCGAACGTATAATGTTGAAAATTAATATTTTAGACTGGTCTAGGATCTAGTTGTGCATCTCGCAACATGGTTGTAATCGTCTGTACCAAAAATACGCTTTACTTGAAACACTTTTTGAATTTTTGTCATAGATTCAAATCGGTTGAACGTAGAATGTTGGAATCCAGCATTCAAAACGACTATACGATCCAGATGCTCACATCTTATTTTCAATGTGATCTACTTAGCCAGAAATGCACTTTACTTGATAATCTTTTCGAATTTTTCGCATAAATTCGAAACAATCGGCCATAGAGTATTAAAATTTGGTACTTCAGTCTACTGTAGCATTTAAATGATCACTTACTGTTCTCATGACATTCAACTTAACCGGAAGTACACTTCAGTTGATTTTTTCTCCAGTTTTGCGCATGAATTCAGAACTGTTAGCCGTAGAATCTTGAAAATCAGTATTTAGGAATGTTGTAGCATGAGAATAATAATCTCCTGTTTCCATAGCAATCGATTGGGCCCAATGCGCCTCACTTACCTGATTTTTTTAATAAATCCAAGGCGATTATCCGTGGAACGATGGAATTTTGTGTGATTACCGTATTATCATATGCAAAAAAAAATCCGATGATGTACAAGTAAATCATGTGATGTCCACGTGAGATTTTTATATAAGTAAATTATATAAGTTACGTGATGATTAATGATGAATAAAACACTGCACTCTACCTTCTCATTACAACTTATCTCTCAAACACTTTTGAACATTTCGGTAGCTATGCTACCATCATTAGAGTACAATACAAAATTGAAAACTACATATATTCATACTGCAACTGGTATAAGACATAAAATATTTGAACCAATCAACATACATAGTGAAAAGGGATGAAGTCTGAAAATACAAATGTTTGTACAAAACTTGTTTGGAAATCAGGTGAATGAAAGAGGACATACATACATATTTACAAATTATGATTTAACAAATTTTAATAATGGATTTTCTAACGGGGAGAGATCAAAATTCAACAAATTGTTTATATGCTTCTTCATATAGATTGCTTCCCACATATTTAAGTTTTAATTAATGTCACAATTTTTTATCAACTTCAAGTTATTTTTTCCTAAAAATACATACAGCATCGAACTAGACCAAATTTCTGATTCAGCAAAAATGAATTGCTATAATAATAGAACGATCAATAGAATGATTAACAAACAGAAAGATGAACAATTGGAACAAGATACCACAAAATTATAAAAAAATAGGAAGCACTACCAAATTCGCACAAAAAAGTTATCATGATAAGTCTCCATTCAAATTAAAGATAAACATGGCATAAAAATAGTTACTACAGAACCAAATTTACAAACCTTATTGCAAACAATTTAGACAGCATTGAAGACAATTTAAAATCAGGAATTCACTCCATTTCTTGCCCAAACCGTACCAAACTATACATAAGCTAAACTAGAAGAAATATTTCAACAAGATTTAAGTAACATAAAAAGTAAGAATATTCCGAATTCCGCTTCAGCTCTTCATAAACAAGGAGAAGGACACAGATTTGAAGAAAATATCTTGAAGTTAATAAAAAGGATTGCAACATTAATCATAACTTGAAGCTGTTAGAAGCAATCTGTATGAAAAAACATATAAACAATTTGTTGACTTTTGATCTCTCTCCACTGCATCAGACCAATATCTGTGAAGAATGACAGTCATTGCGTAGAGACAAATCGAAAATGCCATCACTTCATTGCGAACAAGGCCTAGTGCCCGAAGCTCTGACTGACAATCTCGAGAAACAGTACTCATCCAACTATGAGCACTGTTATATCACTTTTGTTGGACACATTGACGGCGACGTTAAATATAAGACCAGGAAGATACAGGGCAGTACTGTTCGCCCTACAAATCCACTCGTAGTGCTACATAAACTTCTAAAAGCCGATGTAAACCAGGCATTGGTGCAGCTCATCAGCTCATTCGTGCACAACAGAAGCTTCGGTGTAAAATTGAGTAGTGTCACTGCCGACTTACGACAAAGATCGCTATTATCACCGATCCTATCTAACATTTATTGCAGTGACATGCAATTACTAACAGCAAGGATCACACTCGCGCAGTACGCGGATGATACCGCAATAATATACAAATCTCGCAACGCAAGCATAATCAACGCGCTGTCGAAGACCTCGAACCTACTCAAATGCCAAAAAGAGCACAGCTATATTACTCACCTGACGCAGAATGGAGCCAGACGGCAACAGTTACGCTTGGGAACGATATTCCTTGGCGTCCAAGGTACAAATATATACCTAGAACTTTTTTTTTGATAGAAAGCCGACATGGGGCCCTCACGTGGAGAACAACTGTCAAAATGCGAGTGCGCTAGTAGGAACTTTACCCATTGCTAAACAGACAAAGATCACTGTCATTCACCAACAAAGTGACAATATACAAAACAATAGTCAGGCCAGCAATAACATATAGCATATCAGTAGGGAGATATGCTGCAAGTTTACACATCCGTAAGCACCAGACAATTCGAAACAAAGCCCTGCGAATGGCTGTCTACGCTTCATGGTTCGTCAGAAACGAACAGATCAGGAGCGATTTGAGGATCGAGCCAATTACGGAATTTGCGCTAAAGCGTGCGCCAACATTCCTAGGCATCCAAACGCTCAAACGTTCAGTGGATTATAATGAGAACGAAGCCCTTCGACATAAACGGCCAAAACTAATAATGGCCACATAATTATTCCAAGAAGGTCAACATGACAAGTGCGATACTTCTAAACTCTACATCATGTAATCTCCGATGAGAAAGGTTTGAGTATCAGGCCCAGTACTTTCATGAGCCCGTCATGGTCAATGGTCAATTTTGTATTGTACTCTGTTGATGGTAGCATAGCAACTGAAATGTACATAAGTGCCTAAAAAATAAATAGTGGGAAAAAGATCGAGCCCAGTGTTTTTTTTGAGATTTTTGTGCTATTGTGGAATTGGATCGCATTTTAATCAATCAAATGGCTCAAACCGTAGTCCCAGAAGGACATTTGGACCATTTTCAACTGTAGAAGATTATAATGTATACCTACATGCTATAAATTCATACAGTATGTGATGGATGCAATATAGAGTGACCATTTTCAAACCACATGCACTTGAAAGAATAACCATCAATCTTGATATAAGTTGACCATCTTTCGAAATTATTAGTTTTGTTCTTCTTTGTTTATGAGGATCGTTTGACATGGTATATCAAATGTTGCTTTACATCTTGCATCTTGTCATATATGTCATTATGCATTTTTTTTTTAGAATTTGACTATAGAAAGGAATGCAGTATCTAATGCATCATGTCAAACGACATTTAGAAGATAGAAAATCGATAAATAACTGAAGGACCTTTTCTATATGTTTAGATCCAATTCATCAATCTTTCAAAATCATTTTATGTACAGCATCAACATTCTCTAGGGTCAATTCAGAGACATGTTAAATTATTCATGTATGTCACTTCTCTTGACAAGTGTGCTGCTGTTTGATATGGCAGTGATAATGTGACGAAAGACGTCATCAATTCTCTCTCCTTGAACACTGTTATGTGATGTACTAATTCCACAATTAAAAATCATATTTGAACAGTAAAATTCTAAAAGATTATTTAGAATAACCGCGTACGTCGTTTGGAATCATTTTACAACAAGTTTAGAATCATTAGTTACTATTTTCAAATCTAAACAATTTATGTTATTATTTTGACCTCCAATGCTCGATTTCATAATTCGTAGTTGGATAAAATTGATTTAAAGGGATAGGAAGTTGACCAATAAACTAGGTTTCGATTTATTTCATTTATTTGATTGGTCCAGTGATGACACAAAAAATTGAGAAATTGATACAAACGAAATGAGCCATTTGAACTAGATTATTCTAATTCAAGATCCTGACATGGATGCTTGAGAATCTTTCAAAATCTTGTCCGAGAAAATATAGATTACATCATTTTTGGAATAGCATATTTTATATCAGCGAACTGTTTTGGTTTTTAGGAATGAAGTTCTGATACTCGTACAATATATAATAAACGCATATAGAAAGCCTCAAATTCTCGACGAAAGTGCCGCATAGTATTCAGAAATCAACTATGAATTATCACGTCACCCGTCATTATTTTGAATGTACTCCGAAAATTTGAGATAGCTCACTAAAAACCATCCTGTGCCACTTGGCATATTTTATGCATAAATGAAAACTCAAATCACATAATTTAATCTAAAATTCATTACAAGTATAATAGAATAGTCGTAATAATAATTTTATGAGATATTCATTAATGGCTTGTACTTTATGGCTTCATACTGTACCATACAGTTTCTTTTTTTTTTGTGAATAATTAGCATCAGGAAATTGATTATTTACTAATTAAAATATTCTAGGTATAGCCTTCGCTTCTCAATTATATTCAAAATATTATGTGAAAGCTTGGCGCTTTCAGCGACATTTGGAGCTTGTCTAAATTATATTTGTTGAATTTCTTCAAGATAACAATATTTTACTACTCTTAAAAATGCTTCAAAGTGGGAATTTGATCATATTAAACATATTTTTATGAAAATATATTGTATTTATTTCATGATCAATGACAACAAACAGATCATTTGAAAAAAAATTTTTTTTCTCTTTTATGTTTGACGTATGAACGTGTTGACATCAGGACGTTTGATGAGTTTGACGTGCAACTTCATGTATGTGTAATTTAAACAGAGATACGCAATAGGCGTATTCTAATATGAAATGAACGAATCATCCAATCATTTCTGAGACAGCTTACTAATCATTAAAAACTTTCAGTACATACAAATGGAGATGAAATATTGGGAATTAGAAGTAAATTTTTATTTGTAATAATGAAGAAGTTAGTAACCAGTTAATCCATAATATAATTGAATATGAATATTTCAAACATGTTATTATTAACTTCATTTCTTTAAAAGCTTTTACCAATATCTAATAAGAAGCTATTCTCTAAAATTGAATTTACATCTACGCCTGATAACCTGGTAACAATAGAAATTATAAAAGTTCAAGTGTAGCAAATGAAGACTATCGACATTAAAATAGAGATACGCTACATATTTTTAATATCCTATCCCCTTATTCTACGGAAAAAAGACCAGTACGGCCCTGCCAATAACCAACTTATCGATCCCAGGACGAGACACTTCAGAAACCTGTATTACCGAGTGGTAGTTTACAGCGTCACCACCAGATGTCTGCCGATGTCTACTTGTATGATCCTGCTGTTGTCCTGCTGAAGGATTATACCTAGATACTTAATCCTTTCATGATACCGTTCCAACTTAATTAAGATCTGAGTTATGTTATATGAAATAGCGTATGATACATGTACATGGAGTGTTTCAAGGAATTATTTACGTGTCTGGAACACGAACAGGATAATTGGATGGAAATTTTAGAATATTTTCAGTTCAAATTAGAAAAGCTGGAATTATCTCACACAAACAGATGGATGAGGAATTTTTCTCTAACAGAGTATCGAATTTGGTTGTAGATACTTTTAAATATTATATTGAAAACATTTCTCTACGACTACTTTGGAAAGTTAGCTTCAAAATTCTCATTCGGGATAAAGAAAATCTTCAACAAGAAATAAGAGATCATTTGTTATCATTCTTACAGAAAATTCAGTATGCCAAAATTCGGCAATCATTTTTATCTTTATTGTCAAATCTATAGGATCAAGAGCATTTGTGCAAATGGTACCCTGATAGGCTCTATCGATAAGAAAAATATACTTTACACATATATTAATAGAAATATAGATTTCAGCCAGAATATTCTACTGGCTACCCTCATAAAAAATCAATATATTTTCAATACAATCAATGGACTTGTAGGTATTTCACTGTCAATATCGTAAAGTCATTGATAATTTCGAAAAAATTTTGGCAACTCCGAAAGTATGTTGTTAGGTAACATCACACTGCGCAGAACGGAGTAGCCCACACTATCGAATAATCATGCCGTTGAATGCCCGTTGCGTCGAAAATCCACTTCGTCGAATACCCGCTGCGGCGGAATTACCCGTACTACTGCTTTGTGTAAGTGTCCGTTGAAAATAGATGACTGTACTAGAGGTTTGATAAACATTGAGCATGGCACGTGGTTAAAGCGAGCGAGGCTCGCCGCCTCGCTGGTTAGTTGGGTGCGGAGCATCGCCGGTTGAAAACAAAAACTACTGTTTATAAACATTGAGCATATCACATTGAACTTGGTCACTGGTCAGAGCGAGCGAAGCCTGTCTGTCAGTTGGATGCGAAGCATCGTGCGTCAGTAGAAAACAAAAACCACTGTTTCATTGCCACTGAATATCAAATGAACAAAAAATCAATGGGAATGACACATCTATGCAATTGACATCTTAAGTCAGTTCTTATAATTATATGTATTCAAATCTACAATTTCGCACATGCAACCACATATAGACAGATCTGAACAGATTCCTAACATACAAGATGTAAAAAAAATTAAATTCAATCAGTAGTGAAACTAGTAAAGTATAACAATATTCCTCAAAAACTTTCTCCTGTCAACCTTCTAGATATCTAGTAGAAATTAATATTTATCTTCCATCGAAAATTCAGATGCCCATCTTTGAATGACGGAACGTTCATCAATTCAACTATAAAGGGTTCCTCAAAAATGAACAATATTAGATCGAATAAGTTGCTAAGTATTGCTGTTAAGATTTTGGTTTATTACTGTCCATTCCATTTTGAATGAACTGTTCAGCTAATTAAGATAATTTCAACTGGACATGAATGTTTGATATCTGTATTTAAGGATTACAGCTATAGATTAAAAAAAGTGATTTGTAATTTCAAACAATCGTAGTCATGTAACTTATTTATTCATTGAAAACTGGAAGAATATGAATATTTTGACAAAACAATGATATTTTAGCATACTTGAAGTACTAGCTTATTTTTGCATGTTTTTTGCTGATAACATTAGATTTTCTGAATAATATGCCTCCGAACAATCATGTACCTATTAGTGATATTCACATCTCACACTCATGTGTACTGATTTCATTTAGATATTACACGCAGATTGAATAGTCCGATAGCAATCAGATCATTCACAAAGGTCAATCACAGATTAGAATGTAAAGTAAATGCACTGCTTAGATCATATATAATATCTAGATGGAAGAAACTGCGAACCGTTACGACGAAAAGAGATGGAAGATTTATTATAAGAAAGCTAGGAAGGTGAACTGCGCAAGCATGACAATAATAGAATTTTGGTTTGTCAAGTCCGAAAAATGAAAAACACAGGATGTAATGAATTCTTATTCTTGTAAAAAATATTTTTTTATACAAACACTATTAAAAGTACGACTTTTAATGGTTGCTTAGCGTATTAAAAATAACAATTTATGACATTTTTATCACTTTTAACACGTTACCATTGGCGACGTGTTAAAAGTAATTCACTTTTAACACGTTACCATTGGCGACGTGTTAAAAGTGATTCACTTTGAACATTAATATATAATGTTTGCTTAATCTTGATTGTTCTTTATTTCCAACATAGTCTTTACATACAGAGTAATTCGACCAAAACGTTGACGATTTCCACAACTTGAATTCCTCTTCAAAGTACGCCAAAAAAGCAGTCTTACAATATTCACTAGGAACATTTTTATCTTCGCACCATTTCAAAAAACGTCCGCATGCGATCTCGTACTGTTGCATCGACTTTGAAGGTAATAAGATAATGAACAGTTCTAGTAGCTGCTCCATCAATTTCAGCTGGAGTTAATCTATTCTGTTGACTATCCATTTCATTTAAAATATCTGTCAAACTGTGTAAATAACAACAAAACATTGGTTGCTATCAAGGAATACGTGGTTGCTATATAAATGACAGTTCATCTAATATGTCATAATTTGTAGAAATTTTTATCAATTCTTCATTATTATCACTAACAATAGTGTTTGTATAAAAAATAGTGTATGGTATGGTATGGTTACGCCACTCCGCTGCGCGTCGTGTCCTAAACTTCCTTTGTCACAAAATAAAATGACACTTTTAACACTTATATCATAGATAACTATTATTCATTCGCCGTTTTCTAGTTGCAAAGTACATCCTTGTGACATCACTTTCATTAATAGCAAATAAACGCTTGCGCAGTGCGTTTCACTTCATTTTCTTCCATTTTTTTATTTCTTTGTTCCTCTAACGTAACCTATATTTTCCTTTCTTTCTGGCGTAACCGTTCGCACAAATGTATTGTATGATAAAGGACTTCTTCCACCTAGATATTATTTGTATATGATCTAAGATGCACTGTAACAACTATGAATCAAAAATATGTGCTGCTACCTCTTAACACTATATAAACTAGCGATTTACATTCAAAGAAACTCATTCATCGATTTATTGGGAGAAAACTGTGAAATATTGAGAAAATATTTCATACTCATGGCCATAAAAAAATATACATCTGTTTTAACAATGAGAAAACCATTGATCACAATTATTTGAAACTATCCTCAAAAGCTCCAGATGAGGTTATCCTGATCAGAGCTAAAAGAAATCCTACTAAGGATCTGTCGGCTTCTCTGCCTAATATTCTTATCTTATCCTCATCACGACAACCCTGATCCAGATAAGTATAGAGGGATAATCTAATTTAATCTGTGTGAGATCTCCATAATGAATTCTAGTCGGAAGTTCCCCCAACAAACATATCGATAGTAATGATCTTGTATTAGCACTGAGAGCACTATTAATATTTACAAATAATAAGACTCGGATCTATCAGATCTCTTTTTGTTCTACTAATAGTCTATTATGAAACTTATAACAACAAATTTTTCGTGATGTTTTTGATTGGTTCCTCATACCCATACACTAGATCCATTTAGCAGGCTATCTTTTACTGTCATATCTAAAAAATCTGCCCTCCATCTCTACTTTGATTTGAAAAGTAGGAATCGAAGATTCCAAATTCCATCTTTATTTGCACGTGTAGCCTTGTTTGTTTCTAATTTCAGCTTTCAAAAGTACAAAAAGAACCCTGATAGTTTCCATGTTCATCAGTGAGTGAGTGATGAAGCTGATAATATTTGGATATTGATGAAAATTCTAAAGTATCAGGACTATAAAAATTAAACTTTGAACATTGCATGAGCCTCAAGTATTCTTCATTCAATCCTGATTTGATACCTAAAATCTGATCAAGACCAAAGCTATGAGGGCTGGAAAATAGACTTCGAGAAAAGGTGTATAGACAGTGCTGGACTGCTCCCAGGTTGTGCGGTTCAGCAAGAAGTTGTGTAAAGAAAATCATTGATTTAGGTACAGATATGATAATCAAATGTTCCATGATAGTGGTGGTGATTGTATCATATGCCTGGACTGAGAGACATATGATTGATACATGGCATAGGTATGTCAATGATCTTGGCCCTGGTATATTCTTATATTCTCTAACTATAATAAGCATTTTGACATCAACATTCGCTTTGTTATCACAAAAATGAATAGGCTGGTTTTGAATTTATTTCCTATCATGTCTTACGTCATACAACGTTTGATATTGAATATTCCAGATTTATATTTTTTGTACGATGAGCGATTTAAAATATTATTTATTTAATGTACGCTGTCGTACAGAAAAAAACCAAAAACAGGACAGGAAAAAACAAAAGAGCTTACAAAAAAAAACGGAATACAAGACATATTAAAATCATTCTAAAAAATTATATAAAAAAAAATACTATTTGTTCAATACTCTAGGATTCACAAAGAAAACATCAATATTTCCAAATTTCAGTTCATAAGTTAAACACATTCTATAAATTGGAGATACCATAAAAACATTTGTACGCGAAGGTGTTAGGTAAAAGGTACGAATATTACGAGTAGATATAAACGGACTATGAAAGAAGAGTAGATTAAGGCAGTTGGGATCATCAATATATCCTTGAATCAATTTACAGAGATGAGAAATTGATCAGACTCACGGCGTTCAAAAAGGCTTCTAAAACCAAATAACTCAAGAAGAAAACTATAATTAAAGGAGAAATCAGGATAAAAGCGGTGAATTCTTAAATACAGAAGCCTGAGGAATTTTCTTTGTATACTCTCTATACTGTCCTGATGTACCTCATATATTGGATTCCATATGGTGCAACAATATTTCAATTTAGATCGAACGAAACAATAATAGAGGGAGCAAATTGTTAAAATGTCTATAAAAGAACGAGTGCTGCGAATTACGAAGCCTAACATTCGAATAGCTGATTTGTAGATTGTATCAATGTGGTTGATGAATGTCAGTTTTGCATCAAATGTAACTCCCAAATCATTTATGGTATCACAGCGCGAATGATTGGTCTGATTTATTGTATTGTCATACAGAAAATGTGAAGTTTCACGTGTGTATGAAAGAACTTGACATTTATTCAAATTCAAATGTGAATTGTTCAATATGCACCATTGAAAAATGATATCTAAATCATTTTGAAGAATCTGACAATCATTGTTAGTGTCAATAGAATAAAATAGCTTCAGATGATCAGCGAATAAAAGTTTCTCGCACTGTATATTTGCGGTTATGTCGTCTATGAATAAAATGAAAAATAATGAGCCTAAATTGGAGCCTTGAGGTACACCAGAAGTAGCTTTAAAAGAATCTGAATTGAAGCCGAGAAATTGGACGAATAATTGGCGATTAGAAAGGTATAAGGAGAGCAATAAAATCAAAGATTAACAAAAGGAGAAGGATTGAAGTTTCTTGATCAATATACCATGATCAATTTTGTCGAATGCTTTAGAAAAATCTGTATATATGCAGTCCACTTGACCTCTAGTATCTAAAACTGAGGAAGTGTAATGAGTAAAGTACATATGATTAGTGGTAGTAGATCTTTTCTCAACAAAACCATATTGCGAGAACGATATGAGACTTTTCATATTGGGATAAATAGTAGAATATATAATTTTCTCGAAAACTTTGCTGAAGTTTGATAAAATAGCAATTGGACGATAATTTGTAATACTGCTATAACCTCCAGATTTGAAAATTGGTGTGATGCGTTTTGTTTTCCAAACATCAGGATAAGGCTTACTTTGAATTGACAAGTTGATAATATAAGAGAGAGCATTCGACATAGGATAAGAACAATCTTTGATCAAGATACTAGGAATTAGATCGAGACCACAGGAATGACCAGACTTCAATTTTTTTATTGATGATTCGATATCATCTCTGTTAACATGATTCTAAGATATCAAGTTCTCGGAACGAATAGGTACATTAGGAAGTAAATTTTGATTGGAAGTTTCAAAAACTGAGCTTGAATGTTGAGCAAAGCCATTTGCTATTTCTACAGGTGAAGAGAGAACCAAGTTGTTGAGATTCATTATATTTGGAAAATATGATGATGTTCTTTTTGAATTTACAAAATTCCATAATTTATTTGGATCATTTTTTATTGCTCTTTAACAATCAGAGAGGTAATCAGTATATGAGATCTGGATATCCCTTTCAACCTTTGATCTTAGTTCTTTAAACTTATTTAGAAATTCAATATTGTTCTTATTTTTATTACTTAGCTTACGAGAATGTTCTTTACGTCTCATATCAGCTCTGATTTCACGAGTAAACCATGAAGGAAATTTACTTTGAAATAATTTTTTTGATGGAACACATCCATCAAAAAAATCGTAAAGCTTATCTTAGAAAAATTATACCTTTTCAGGAATTAGAAAAGGAATGGAACATATACAATAAATTTTTCTGCATATCAGGCAACGAGAAGTATCAGTTTTCATTATAAACCTGAGTGGATGATGATTTAATATACAATAATGCAGCAAAATGTGATGAATTATTATACAAAAACAACATTAATGATTATGCCAACCTTGAAAAAAAAAGTTCTCATTTCTTATTATTTGGAATGGAGAGTCTACGAACCTGATTCAATTTATTCTGGTTTGTCATAATTTAATCTGTTCATCAAATGAGGTGGCATATTTTTTCAAACCCGACCTTTTCCAATCGCATTTTGGAAATTGAAGATTTTAAATAAATTACCATTCTCCATAACTTCTCAAATCTTCTTTTAACACAAATAACACTTTTAGCATTATATATACGGACATATATATATTGTGTTCATTCTTCATCGCTATTATGCTACTATGTGTGCATCCATGTGCATCAAGTTCGTAATGTTAATCCTATTTGCTTCACCCGCATCTAGAAACAAATCGATATTGGCAAACAATGTAACGATTACAGGATTGCAAATTAAATGGGGGCTTGAGAATAATAAGGATGGCGTCACACAGCAAATAGAAGTATTTCTTATAGAAATGAGAATTATTGAGTAATGAAGCTATGGATCTTT